>BSBN01000876.1:0-1275564 GCA_027924645.1 Cunninghamia lanceolata | reverse complement strand
ACCTGATTAGATCCGATGGATTGGGTTTGTGCAATTTTTTTGAATTTCCTCCATGTTTGTCTTCCTGAGATTAGTGTCACCAACGTTTCACCATTTTGATGTGATTTTTGTTTCTGGCCACGTTCCCTTCATGTCGCTCCTCATCAGTGCCTGTCTATCCTTTGCACTCATTGCTCACCCCAGCAAATTTCAACCTCAAACTTATATCCGTAAATGCTGGTGAAAAAAATACTGATTTCGAATCATGAAACACCCCCTTACTGGTTGCTAATGCTGAAGCCAAAATTGAACGACGTGGTTCTTTTCTCTGCCTTAATGTGACAAGAAAAGCCTAATTTTACATCACCGATGAAGTAATATCTGATGTTCGAATGGTCAGACTATCAAGAAAAACTTTTGTACTCTAAAATGCCTATACTATGCATGTATATCTTGAGTTTACATGGTAGGCACATGAATGACATATGGAGATTTCTAAAAGGCTCGAAAGATTGTGCCAACATCCCACTCGTGAAAATAGACCATATACCACCTTATGACCTAAGCCACATATTGGAACTCAACTAAAAATGAAGCCAAGGATAGAATGGACTGCAACCTTCATGCAAAGGCTAATTACTTAAGCGTTACTATGCACTGTGAATGATAAATATGCACTTCATATGCTAAATATAACAATGAATCTTTCACCTACGCGTGATGAAGAAATATAGAGATGTTTACCCTCGCGAGATTATCATGGACGAAGTAGCCATTATGATGCCCTGCACAAATATTTCTTCAAATGCTTTAGCAGCAACCGTGCCATGCCAATCATAACTCCATGCTCAGAATATTTAATAAATTTGCTAAGTTTGAAATATCTCCTTGAATGTGTGTTTGGGTGGGTATCCAAGTGCTAAATGCATATTAGGTAAAATGATTATGCGCTTCTAAAAGAGATTCAGAATATCCTTCATGATACCCATACAATATGCTGCCAGGCTGAGTGAATATATCCTTAGGCTTCTATTTTGGGCAAATCGACCTTTAATGACCACCTGGAGTGTTAATTTGACTATTGATGAATAAAATCTAAATTCTGATGAATATCCCTCACCCAAGCAGATGTCTACATGTCCCATGCATACTCTGAAATGTGAACCACCCTCGTCGGAGTGCCTAGGCGGACTCATGATGCTCATATGCATAACGTCTAATGTTTGAGTCTGTAAAGCATCTCAAGAAGACCACCTACGAAGACTTTTAATATCATGCTGCATGATGCTTTTTTCCCATATTTACAAAGTGTCCCAAGATGTTCGCTTGGGCAGAGGTTTGGATTCCCTATGCATAATTTGAAACGCTATACAGTATAAAGCAATCAGGAATGCATGCCTAGAGCAGACACCTTAGACTTGTTTGTATCCTCTACTTAAAAGCATGCCTGGAGTGGACTCATGAGACCTACGTGCACAAGCCTTGAAGATGCAAATTACAAAGTAGAGTCGTGCTCCTGAGTGGCCCCTACTTAAAATGAAATGTGAGGTTTTTCAAAAAGCAAAGCCAGAGCGTTCATTCTAGCTCCTCATCCAGATGCTAAGTTTGAAACCTTTCAAATTCCTTCTCTGCGGGGAAATTCAAGTGCGATGCAACCGAAAGCTTAAAATGAACGGGGGTCCCCATGCTTGATGGGGTGATGTTGGAATACGTCACATCTGGTGACTCCACAAGAGAAATGCTCTTGAACATTTCAGGAATAAAGACTCATTCAAAACCCTAAATCACCAAATAACCTCATCACGATCATCCATTAGCTAAGAGACATACTCGAAAGGAAAAAAGAGTCATAAATTGTATCACGACATTTCATCTCTGTTGTTTCATAGGGTAAAAATTTTATTTAAAACTTCTTGAAGTGTTCTAGAGATAAGCAAGAATCAAAATTTCAAAATTCCTGAGTACACCCACATATTAGGTCAGATAAACATGAAAACTTAATCAAGGCATCAAAATCCAAAGCTTAGGACAACCATTCTCATCTTGAAGATCCAAGTGTGCAATTCGGTTCATTTCCATCCATCAACACTTAAGATCACCTTAGTTCATCTGCATTAAGCTACGTAATTAGTACACACCTCATGAACTACCTGGACATGGCCCTGCTGGTAATGAGCGTCTATAGCCCTGACAGGTTTGTCTCGTAATTCCACTCAAGCAGAGCCCTACTACCGGTCAAGCGTCCATAGCCCCAGTAAAGATTAATCGATTGTCCATCTAACTGAGTTATAGTGTGTGATTTGTGATTTTCTTTTCATTTCTTTTCTTTTCTTTTGATTTTCAACATACTTTTTGCTTGGTATAGTACAATGTAGTACCACTACGTGATAACTCAAGTAGTTGGGTGTGGACTTATGATGGTAGCAAAGGTGGAACTTTAGATTTTTCACTTAATACGAGATCACAAAGATTTACTTAGGTACTTCTAGATTTTAAAAGCGTGAAAAGGTATAAGATCTCAAAATAATTCAATTCACTCTAAATAGTCAATTTATCCTCCCGGAGCAAGCAACATGCTATCGAACACTAACAATGGAGTCCACAATGAATCTATCCATCTGATGCAAGCCTATCAAAAGAAAACAAAAAGTATTCATTTAAAAACTAAACATTTTAAACATATAATTAAAGATCTTCATATCAAAATACAATGTATGATTCCCTTATCCAGTCAAGTACAGATCTTAACAAATAGATAAACTGAAGAAAATTACCTTCTGACTAAAAGAATCTCATGAATATTTATTCTCAAAATATACTTAACATCACCTCATAAAGTCAACTAGAATGTGCTCTTTTCGAAAATACCACCCCAAAAATGGGACCCCAGGGAAAGCCAAAAATTGCAACAAAAGCAAACAAGCCCAAAATGTAGCAAACCTATCCTAAAACTAACCTATGAAAGCAGGAAACAACTATCCTAACTATGTACAAATAAGTCCTTGAAGGAACTTAGGGCTGGAAATAATGCTTTAGGAATTGTCCATTGATGGGCAATGGAACAGATTCTCTAGTGAGTGTTTTCAGTTTGAAAGCATTCTCTCCCAAAATTTTAGTGATCTGGTAAGGGCCTTTCCAAAGATTATCAAATTTGTCATGTTCACCCTTTCTTTCTTTAGCTTTGTCCCAGTATAGAACTAAATCAGATATGTGAAAAGATTTGATCTTAGCCTGTTTGTTGAACCATCTCTTTACAACTCCTTGATGTTTTGCAAAATTTTCAAGTGCCATGTCTCATTTTTCTTCCAAGTGGAGCAGTTGTGACAACCTAGTTTGAAATTTGTCATTTTCTCCCATGTAATCCTGCATAAATTGTAATGTTGGAATTCTCAGTTGGATTGGGAATATAGGATCTTGGCCATAAACTAGATGATAACAGGATGTACCTAGGGAACCCTTTATTCTTGTCCTTTCTGCCCGAAGAGAAAACTTAAGTTGCGTATGCCAATCTCTCAGGTTTTTGTCCAATAGCTTCTTAATTGCACCTAGCAAATTCTTGTTGGTGGATTCTGCTAGGCCATTTCCCTATGGGTAATAGTTTGATAAAAATTTTAGTGTCATGCCATATTCAAAAGCCCAGTTAGAAAATTTCAGTGAAGTAAAAGCAGGACCATTATCACAAACAAGTGCATGTGGACATCCAAACCTAGTGATGATATTTTCTTCAAGAAATTTAATTACAACATTAGAAGTACAAAATTTTAAAGAATAGGCCTCAGACCACCTGGTGTGCAGTAATCAGTAGCGGTCAGAATATACCTGTGTTGTGTCGAGGAAGGTGGGTTAATCATACCAATAAAGTCCAAACCCCATTGAGCAAAAGGTCTTACTTCAATCATGAGTTCAAGTGGCATGGCTGGATTTCTTTCCCTCGAAGCAACTACCTGGCATGTGTGACATCTCTTGACATGGTCATATGCATCATGAAACAAAGTAGGCCAATAATAGCCTGCCCTCAGAATCAGGTGTGCTGTAGCTAAACCACCTCCATGACATGTTCCAAATTTGCTATGAAAATGTTCCATTATCTGACTTGCTTCATCTTTTCCTATGCATCTTAAATATATCCCTTCATGATTCCTTCAGAACAGGACTGATCCTTGGAGCATAAAATGTTGACTTTTTATTCTCAAAGCTCTTTTCTGGGTTGAATTCATCTACATTAGACACTTATGATTTAGTAGTTAATATATAATGTCATTGTACCATTCATCAGGTGATACATCCTCAAGAGTATAAACTTGTTGCACCAACCCTACTCCATCAGTTACAATCATTTGATTGAGTCCTTGTCCTCAAACAAGCTTCATTGGTTGTATTTCATTATCATAGTCTTTAATAGTGGCAACCCACTTGCCTCTTCTTTCTCCCAATTCATTCTGCATAAGCAGAGTATTGACTGCCTCATTTGGAACAAAAGCATATATTTTACTCCTCAAATGTAATGTTTAAATTTCTTAATTGCTTTGACCAGTGCATAAGCTTGCTTTTCCACATTAGGATATCTCAGTTCAGCATCTTTTAGTGGTGTGCTCATGGAAGCTATTGGGTGTTCATCTTTTTCTTCATTTCTCTGGGTGAGAGTTACTGCACATGTATGCTCTGAAGTAAAAGAATAGAGATAAAATGGCCTTGTGTAGTCTGGGCTTATCAAAATAGGAGCATCAGCAATAGCTTGTTTGATTTCTTCAAAAGCCTTTCTTGTAGAAATTGTCCATTCTATTTTCGCATCTTTCTTCAACCTGTCGTTCAATGGCTTAACGATCTCTGCGAATCCTGTAATGAACTTCCTGATGAAGTTTATCTTCCTAAAGAATGACTTCAGCTCCTTCTTACTTGCAAGCATATCAATCTTGGAAATAGCCTCTATTCTACTTGGATCTATTAAAATTCCCTTCTCTAAAATCACATGTCCCAATAATTTGCCTTCTGTTACCCCAAACATACACTTTTTTGGATTCAGTGAGATCCCATGTTTTCTACATCTTTGAAATGCTTTCCTCAAATCCTCTATGTGATCTTCCCTTCTACAAGAGAAAACTGTGAGATCATCCATGTATATGATTATGTATTTTCCAATCAAATCATGCAAATCAATGTCCATAGCTCTTTGAAAGGTTGCTCCTACATTAATAAGTCCAAATGGCATTCACCTATATGCATGATTTCCCTACTTGCAAGTGAATGTAGTCTTCAATCGGTCTTTTAGTTCCACCATAACCGAGTTGTACCCTAAATGTCCATCTAATAAAGACATCATCTAGGAACCATTTATGATTTGCAACACTTCATCTAATGATGGCAGTGGACAATTGTCCTTTTCTGATGCTCTGTTCAAATTCTTGAAATCCATGCACAATCTTATTTCTCCATTTTTCTTATGAACAAGAACAAGATTGGAAAGCCCAGTTGAGTGTCTTACTGGAAATATTATTCTTGCATTCAACATCTTTTTTACCTCTTTGTATATCAGTGGTTCTAAAAGTGGATTGACAGGTCTCTGGCTTTGTCTAAATGGCTTGATGTTGGGTTTCAAAGGAATGGTGTGTGTAATAATTGAGGTATCATAAGTCTTTAAATCATCATAGCTCCATGCTATAATGTCTAAAAATTCTTTCATGCATTTGAGTATACCTTCTTTCTCTTTAGGTCTACACACCTTTCCTATTAACACATTCTTCTCTTCAACATCTATTCCCATGTTAATAGGTTCACATTTATCTCCTTGAATCTTATGATCTCTTAATGCACTCAATCTATCTGAATCAAAGAGTCTTTCTAACTCAATCAGTCCTCGCAGTATTGTATTATTCTTCAAGTTCAAGACACCCTCTGCATCAAATTCTGCCTGCTCCAGATCTTCTTCATCGATGATTTGAGCTTCAAAAAACCCCAGAATTTGTGATGAAATCCAATATGTGTTTATCATCATTGAATGCCTAAAAATTTGTAACATTATCAGGAACTGATGGTACTGAAACCAACTCCACTATGAACTTCTTTAACCCATTCATGGCAAGTGGTGTAAGTGAACTTGCAGCCTGTGCAAAGGAATTAGCAACTTGATTCTTTGAGCTATAAACCGATTTGATGTTGAATGCATCAAAAATTTCAATCAAATCCCAAACACGGTTTCTATACCTCTTCAATCTCTTATCATGACAAACATACTTCTTCCTTATTTGCTTGACAATTACCTCAGAATCTCCATAAACATGTAGAATCTTAGCTCCTTTCTTAATAGCCATCAATAACCCATGAACTAATGATTCATATTCTGCAACATTATTTGTACATGGAAATTGCAGTCTGTGCACAGTCAAGAAGGGTTCACCTGATGGATTGATCAACTCGAACCCAGCACCAGCTCCTTGCTTCGACTTGGACCCATCAAAGTGCAAAGTCCATACTTGATTTCCTTCTTGATCAATTGAGACTTTATTTGGATTTTCTTTTTTCCTACCCTTCTTGGGAATCCTTGGTGAAATTGGATACTTCTTCGGTTGATCATCACTCTTTTCAACTTTTTCAATTATTTCAGTTTTAGTGGGCAATTCAACAAGGTTATCCTCTTTCTTTACTTCTAGAATTTCTAGTTTTACAGCCTATGGAACTCTCCTGTATACTTGTTCTAAGGCAACTTTACACATAGCACAAGAAAACTGAGAATGAAAAGCACTATGTATCTGGCACCAATTAGGTAATAACAAATCTTTGACATTTGCTTGCTGACCCAACTCTATTGCTTGCTGAACATTCTTGAGTACGAAATTTTGAAAATTTTCAAATGTACCATCTCCTTCATCAGAAGTAGACTCATAATTGTGATCTAACAAAAATTCAATTTCATCAAAAGATTTCTAACCTTCATCTTCTTTCATTTTTGAACCTTGTAGCATGAGGACTTCTTCTGTATTTGGCTTGTAATTTCCCAAATCAGTTTCTAGGAATAAAACCTCATTGTCTTCACCATATTCTGTGATTATCAATTTCAATCTTGGAGTACTATCAATTCTAATTTGATTTGGAATTCCTTTCCATGGTAGCCACATGTGTGAGAAATCGGTAGCTACATACCCATTCAATCTTCTCGACCAATCTCTGCTCAGGATCATGCCATATCCACATGGGATATCAACAACTGATATATCAATATAGTTCTGTATTCTTGGATCAGATGATAACTGCATGTGTATATTATTCAGCCCTCCAACCACGGGAACTTCTATCTTAAATCCAGCTGTGTAACCTTGTTTGTGGTTTGAGTAGGGATCAAACCCACCCTTTTACATATTGAAAGTGGCATTACATTGCTTGATGCTCCTGAATCCATTAAACAATTATGTAACATCTTCCCAAAGATATGGATTGATAATAGGAATGGGGTAGGCTCATCTCTTTCTTGATAGAAAACTACCGACTTTTCATTTGGTAACTTGGAATGTGCATTCTTTGCCATATCATTTGACTGTGTAATTTGATCTTTTGCAATCTTTTCATTTTTAACAATACTTCCTTCTTTTGTATCCCTTATAGAGTCTTAGGCTATACATACTGAGTTCATAGATGGAGAAGTGCCCTCTGGCACACTTTCCACAACATGTGCATTCTGAACATGGGATGAGTTAGAAGGGCCTATTGTAGCATTCCTTGGAGTAGATATATCATTTAAGCTATTTAAAACTGTGTTTCTAATCTCAGGGATTCTCATCATTTCAACCAAAGGCATGCTCACCTTCACTTTCTTGAATTCTTCAGTAACAATTAAACTTAAACATTTTAGTCCATCATTTGTTGCAGTGCCATCTCACGAAAGATTGGCTCCTTGTGGATTGCCTCATGTCTAAACTTCTCGCGTTGGAGTGGCTCTTTAAATAGCATCCTTTTGTCTATATTCTGGTGAATCCTTTGGAAAATTTGGATTATTACTAGCATTTAGATTGGGTGGAGTTTGAAAATTGTTTGGAGGAACTGAAGTGGTTAATGGATCTTGTACTCGATGATTTCTTTGATAGAATTTTAGGGGCGGATTCCCAGCTAATTATTGAAATGCTTGTACTTCCCCTATTGCTTTAGCTTGAAAGTCATTACTGAATGGAGGGTAATAATCTAAATTTTCAATTGGTTCACTTGCTAATGCTGGAGGGAACCTTCCATTGTACTCCATTGTATCATAATCCATCACAGGAGGGAATGTGAAGTCTTCAATGATCAAGGCTTGATCATACCTTGTTGTAGGAACAATCTCATATCCTGTCGTTTCTTGTGGAGCATCTTGAGCTTGCATCCTTTGCATCTCCTTTTGGAATATATCAGCAGCTATTTTGAACTCTGTACACTACAACTCAGAATGCTGATTTGTGTTATGCAATCGACACCAATTTGATAAAGCTACCTCAGCTAAGAATACCTTATCTGTAGGTCTAGAATTTGAGTTGCTTTCCAACAGAGAGGGAACATTCCCATTGTTTGGAGACATATTCCATGTTTTGTTTTGTCTTTGGAATCCTTGATTTGTTCCTCGAAATCCTTGATTATAACCTTGATAATTTCCTTGGTCTCTTTGATTTCCTTGATATCCATTTTGATTTCCCTGATCCCTCTGATTTCCTTGAAAACTCCTTTGCATATTTTGTAAATGATTATTTTGATTTCTTAGATGGGTAACTTCAGTGGATAATCTCTTCACTTGATCAATTAACTCTTTCATTTCATCCTTCTCTTCTTGAGTCCTTGTAGAGGATGAAGACCCTTGTAAGTACTCAGGTTGCATTGGTGAGGCTTGTGAAATGGGTGCTCTTGGATGCAACATCATCTGATTGCTAGGTGTCAGAATTGGATTCATTACAGGAGTATGCTGTGTAAAAGCTTGGTTAATTCCCTGAATCTGATTTGGCACAGTTGGATGTCCTAGGTGATTAAGTGGCCCTTGAGTTTTCATGCCCAAGTTAGTATTCACTTTGACAGCCTCGGCATAGGCTTCTATAAGAGTAGTTGGAGGTGCAGTTGCTCTCTTTACAAACATGGAAGTAAGGCGGTCTAGTGTTGCATAATATACTTCCATTTCCATTGCATCATCAACATTATACAGATCTTGCAACCTTGTATAAGCCTTATGAAATCAATTATTGAAAGAACTGATAGGTTCATGTTCTTGCCTCTTGACATCAACGAACTGTTTGTAGAGCTCTAACAGAGTGATGGAAATCCTAAACTTTTCCAGAAAAGTGTTTTTTAGTCTTTGCCAATTATTGATGGAACCTACAGGTAGATGAATGTACCAAAAGTATGCATCTTCGCCCAGTGAATAAGGAAACAATACATGCTACATCTTCATGCTCAATTCTTTTTTTTTTTAAGAGTATCCTCAAAAATCTTAATATGTTCCTTTGCTGTCCTATTCACATCACTGATTTAAAATTTGGAGCAGAATTGTTCAGGACTCTTGGGCATTTCATGGTAATTTGTGAAAATAGTAAGAGGAGAAGCATTTGCTAGAAGCCAAGCCATTGGAATGTTTGCTTGTTGTACTAAAATTGTTTGAGTAACTCCTTGTGTATTACTTGGTTGAGCAATTCTTGTATTTTGTGGTGGAGTTTGAAACAAATCTACGATGACCTCTACGCTAGGTGATCCTTCACTTGATGAATTTGTCTTCTTATTGCGCTTAGATTTGGAATTGAAATCCAATTCAACCAACTCCTTTGAAGCTTGCGTGTAGACCTTAGGATCCTCTGGTGCTTTTCAGGTGAAAAAGAAACAATGTGCTCTAGTGTGTCTAACTTTGTATTCCAAGAGATGCCCTCCTTCTAACGCCAATTCTGTTGATGTGTTTTCCTTGCACATACAATGTAGAATAAAATACTGGTGTACTCTACCTCTTCTAAACAAAATCCCTTAAATGCTAAGCTAAGTGATCAGATGAGTAGACTCCAAGTTTCTTGATTAGTTACTTTTGGTGTTGCGACATGGGATAACTTACCAGTAGGATGTGAATTACTATTTAACACAAAGGGACTTACGTAAATGCTCAATAATAGGAAACTTGTTTCTCTTGGATAACATGTAACATAGCTTCTTCAAAGGTCTGCCAATATGACAACTTAAGATATGACAGTGGAAGCTCTTGAATCTAAATCTAACAGGATTTTACAGAAAATGCAAAAGGAAATGGGTTTAGAAGACATCTAATCTAAATGCAAGCAATCACCACTGATTCACCAGAATCTCAACCACACTTTGCTTTGCCATAAGGTAACAACTACACAAAGGTGATGCTATCTTCTAAGGAAAAAGTAATACTTTCAGATTAATTCTGCAAACAAAGTAATTGAAGTTAAGCTCAGATAATGTTCAGACTAACCATGCACTACAATCTGCTATCAACAAATTATAAATGGTATGACTATGGAGACACCGAACATGAATCAACAACAACAACTTCCATAAACATAAAACTAAATTGCGGAAAACAAACTAAACTAATCTTATTCTATGAGTGGACACTTAGAAACCATGCGTTCATTTGAAACAACACAAAATCACCATGAAAAATTCAGCAATGAGTTTGTATTTATTTCAGCAGAGTCTTGAGCAATAATTTATTAGAGCATTCCCCCATTACAAATGAGAGCAAAATGGGCTTATATAGGCCCAAAAATTCAACGGATGGCCAAGATTAAAACTTGAAATCAAGGGCCCCTATTTTGCCACATAGGCAAGTGGTTACAAAATTTACTAAAATTATACCCTACATTTATGATGTACCCACTAAGTGGAGTACCTTCATTTATGACCTCTCCTTTTTGTGGTGAATTAGACAAATCTAGTCATGACACGTGTAACCTCCTCCATAGGGACACTTGGCGAAGTTTGAATGGTGCCCTCTATGATTTCCAGCTCCTCCATGCATTTGACAACTGTCATCTCCCAACCAACCATGGATGTCTGAATCATGCCCATGAAAGTGGAAAGTGTGCAAATATCATTCAACAATTCCCTAGAAGTAACCTGCATGTGCTGAGAATACTTTGTATACATCTTATCTTTTAGCAAGTATTCATCAATCTCTCCATTGGAATCAACTACCTTGTTTATGAAAACAAGTATTTTGCTTTGAATTTCCTGAAGTACCTCCCTTGTTCGAGTGCTGTCACTCTCAATCTTTCCTAGAACCTGCTCCTTTATGCTGAATGCACAATACCAAGAAAGGAAATTATATGTTGAACCTTGTTCAATCACTCCTTCATCTAACAATATGGCGCTTGGAGTATAAACCAGACTTGTCAACTGAGACATAACTTCTTCTCTTACATTTTTGAATTCTGCATAAGTAATCAAAATATTCTGAACTCTGTCAAATATTGAAGAAGCCTCTTTGTACAACTTCACAATTTCATCAATGAACCCATCAGCTTTGACCTTGAAATCTGCTACCCAATATTGCAATACTTGAGATGAGGACCTCATTTCTTCCAAATGTGCCACAGACTCCTATGAAAGCAACACAGGTGGTGCAACCATCTCTTCATCCTAGCTTACTAGCCTTGTTAACTGCTGAATATAGTATTGAAATATCAAGTTATCCTTTTCTAACTGAATCCTCTATTCTTGCTCCTTTCGTAGTCTTTCTTTAATGACTGCAATCGAATCTTCCAACTCTTCTATCTCCTGTTTTGCTGTGGCTAGTCCCAAATCAAGAATATTGATGTCATATGAACTTGGAACACCGCCATCTACTTCTATACTAATTTTTGGGACAACAATATGCACTTGCCTTGACCCCAAGCTGCCTCTTGTGATCTTCGAGAATTTAGTAATTTTCTTCTTTCCATTGTCAGGTTTGGCCCTACTCAACAAGTCTTCCAAACCTAGGATGGGTTCCCTTTCAATAACAGACTTCTCCTTGACTCAATCTCTTAGCCACTCTGGTAAGTCAAACAAGTCTTCCTGATTTTCCTCCTAAACTCCCTTTTGCTGAACAATAGGAAGAGCCTCCTCATCAAACTCATACAACTCCTTGTCATTTTAATTTTTAGTCTCTTCTTCTATCATGACCACCTCTTGCTCCCTAGATGATCTTGACAGAACCTCATCAAGATGATTTCCTTGTTTGATGCCTTGATCAGTTTGTACTTCTAAAACTACCTGTTCATCCTATCTCACTTGATCTTCCTCAATGTTTATTATACTATTGCACTCTTGCCTTGAAGATGCACTAGTTGCCTTCTGATCATCAATCTTTGCCTTCTTACTTGGCTGAATATCCTCATGTGGATCAGTACCTTCCTCTGAATCATTGGAATCACTGGAGTCACTGCTTGACTCACTACTGGAAGAATCCTTGGACTGATGTGTACTAACTCCTCCCATCAAGTTGTAAGTGAATTGGACATTCTTCTCCTGGAGCCTTCAAATTTGGAAGTCCACATATTTTCTGGTATGCGCTACAATTGGCATCATCAAATCATCATTGCGTGTGACTTCTTGTTTCAACCAATTGATGGTGAAGGGCTTGTCTCTCTTCTCTTCATATGAACTTTGTGAAAGTATTTTGTGATTCTCTTCAAGCTGATCTAGAATGTTGATTACTCTTGTTGCTCTGACCAAATCTAAAGACAATCAGTAGCAACCTTTCATTCTTATTTCTATGTCATCATATGCATCTATCTAGTGATCCTCGAGCTGTGGCCTGTGCTCGTATTTGCTCCCAAATTTCTGTCTGACTGTGCCAAATGGATCAACGTTACTGCGTGCATCATTGTGGCATACCAAGTTGTAAGCCTACAACTCTATCTCCAAATTTTTAGTTGCTTACAATGACATGCAAGTCTCAAGCCTCTCGATGTTGATTGGAAACTTTGTTGTGGTCTTTTTCCTCTTTCTATGAACTTTGTCGAATGCAACCAACTGTCTTGTAACTTCTAATAACACCATTCTATCAGTGGGGTATCTAGGCAACCTGTACAGTAATGACGTGAAGCCCTCCACACAGATGTATGTGAATCTTAGAAACTAAATAAACCACTTTCTATACTTAGCTACAAAGTTCATGGCCTCCTTCGATAATCTCTTGCATGTGTTGCTTTGCAATAATCTGACAATGTGCATGGAAAAGGCATCATTAAACCTTCTGTAATGGGATATAGCCTGCAAGTGCAGCTAAGGATAGCAGTCATAAACCTTGAACTATCCATCTTCATTTCCAACTCTCCCCTTACAGTTCAGTCGTGGATATCTCTCATTTCTAGCAAGCATATAAATGACATATGAGCCCATATAAAATGTTTTTGTCTCCTGCAAACCCTTCAACTAATCATTGATATTGTTGCTGATCATTTTGAGCCCAATCTATCATCCTCTTTCCACTTACAATTTCTTCAATGAAGAAAAACATCCATGGCTTGAAATTTGTTGATTGCGGGCATCCCATAATGCGATTCAGAAATACCACCATATAATTGATTTCTTGATGAAAATTAGATTTGTGAAGTTTTTTAGGCACTCTGCTTACTTCTGTTCTTGATTGCATGAACCATTTGTTGTTTATCACCTCCATACACTTCTCAGGTCTAGCCAGATAAAGTTGCAAAGTAGTCTCCTTATCGCAGAATCTAGTAGTTTTGTATGAGGGAATGTCAAAAGCTTCTGCAATTGTCCCCTTTCTTAGATAAGCTAGTACTTTGCCCTCTTTGGTCATCATGCATCTCTTTTCAGGATTATAATGCTTGGTGCATTCTAGAATCAAGTCTGGACACAACATTTCTAGTGGGAAACAAGCAACTTGCACAATCCCATTCTTCAACATTCGCCTAATTAGATCTGATGGATTGGGTTTGTGCAAATTTTGTCGAATTTCCTCCATGTTGGTCTTCCCGAGATTAGTGTCACTAAGGTTTCACCATTTTGATATGATTTTCATTTCTAGCCACGTTCCCTTCATGTCGCTCCTTATCAGTGCCTGTCTGTCCTTTGTGCTCATTGCTCACCCCAGCGAATTTCAACCTTAAACTTATATCCACAAATGCTGGTGAAAAAAATACTGATTTCGAATCGTGAAACACCCCCTACTAGTTGCCAATGCTCAAGCCAAAATTGAATGACGTGGTTCTTTTCTTTTCCTTAATGTGACAAGCAAAGCCTAATTTTACATCACCGATGAAGCAATATCTGAAGTTTGAATGCTCAGACTATCAAGAAAAACTTTTGTACTCTAAAATGCCTATACTATGCATGTATATCTTGAGTTGATGTGGTGAGCACATGAATGGCATATGGAGAGTTTGGAAAGGCTCGAAAGATTGTGTCAACATCCCACTCACGAAAATAGACCATATACCACCTTATGACCTACGCCACATATTGGAACTCAACTGAAAATGAAGCCAAGGATAGAATGGACTGCAACCTTCATGCAAAGGCTAATTACTTAAGCATTACTGTGCACTGTGAATGACAAATACACACTTCATATGCTAAATATAACAATGAATTTTTCACCTACGCATGATGAAGACATATAGAGATGTTTACCCTCGCTGGATTATCATGGATGAAGCAGCCATTATGACACCCTACACAAATATTTCTTCAAATGCTTCTGCAACAATCATGCCATACCAATCATAACTCCATGCTTAGAATATTTGATAAATTTGCTAAGTTTGAAATATCTCCTTGAATGTGCATTTGGGTGGGTATCCAGGTGCTAAATGCATATTGGGCAAAATGATTATGCGCTTCTAAGAGAGATTTGAAATATCCTTCATGATGCCCATATGATACGTTGCTAGGCTGAGTGAATATATCCTTAGGCTTCTATTTTGGGCAAATCAACCTTTAATGACCACTTGGAGCATTAATTTGACTGTTGATGAATAAAATTTAAATTTTGATGGATATCCCTCACCCAAGCGGATGTCTACATGTCCCCTACATACTATGAAATGTGAACCACCCTCGTCGGAGTGCCTAGGTAGACTCATGATGCTCATATGCATAATGCCCAATGTTTGAGTTTGCAAAGCATCTAAAGAAGACCGCCTAAGTAGACTTTTAATATCATGTTGAATGATGCTTATTTCCCATATTTGCAAAGTGTCCCAAGATGTCCACTTGGATGGAGGTTTGGATGCCCTATGCATAATTTGAAACACTATGCACTATAAAGCAATCAGGAATGCATGCCTAGAGCAGACACCTTAGACTCGTTTGTATCCTCTACTCAAAAGCATGCCTAGAGCAGACTCACGAGACCTACGTACACAAGCCTTGAAGTTGCAAATTACAAAGTAGACTCCTGCTCCTGAGCGGCCCCTACTTAAAATGAAACGTGAGGTTTTTTGAAAAGCAAAGCTAGAGCGATTATTCCAGCTCCTCCTCCAGATGCTAAGTTTGAAACCTTTCAAATTCCTTCTCTGTGGGGAAATTCAAGTACGATGCAATCGAAAGCTCAAAATGAACGGGGGTCCCCATGCTTGATGGGGCGATGTTCGAATACGTCACAACATTCCCCTTCGCTAAGGAGGATTAAGGAAGGTCTGCTTGCAAGCTTATATTAACTAATATAGGCTTATGTACTTTCTATGCTTAGACTTGATAGCATGAGTTGTTAAGATAGGGATTAGTGTAAAGATAAAATTTTAACTTTTCTTGAATTTGTTGGGAATTTTAAAGGGATAATGGATAATTGTGATTTTTAGGGAATCTCTAAAGTTTATAAAGACCAACCTATACTAGACAATTTTAAGACTGCTTGCAAAGGGAAAAATCTAACAAGAGAACATCATGAAAAAATATACATGATGGATAGAATGAAGATGCATGTTTTTGATATTTTCATGTTTTTCTATTTCTTAGGATTGTTTTGAATTTTTGCAATTTTTTAAATTTTATGCCTTTACGTTTTTTATGATTTTTTCCTAAATGTAATAAATTTTAAGGTGAAAGTTGTTACCATTTCGCCAAAGTCTTGTCCTTCCATAGTGCTAAGAAGGTATGCATCATTTCCAACATCTTCATTGATTAGGTACAAACATTTCCAATCCTCTTGAAACTTTCTCTTTTTCCTCTATCCCTTATTCTTAGTGCTTCTTCTTCTAAGCACTAGTTCTCCAATTCTAACAGGACTTGTCATTTCTTGTTGTGCTACATGAATATCTTCTTATGTAGGCTAAGCTATTATTAGGAAAGATAGGAATTGGTGTGTATGACATTGAGACAGAGTTCAATATAGGGTTCCATTATTTGATAATAGCTCAATTAGAAGATAGAATTCATTCTGCATGTAAATTATCACTTAAACCATTTTCTTGAATCTATTACAAAAATTTAAATAACTCGAAGGTAGTTTTAGGTTCTCTATGCTCTTTGGGAGGGACACAAGTTAGAGTTGTCCTTATGTTGGGTTCTAGTCTTAAATCCATCGAGTACCCAATATATGTTTCAAGTAATTCAAGAATTATAGGATGTTCTTCAATAATTACTTGCAATTTCTTCTCTTTCTTGAATCTTGCCTCACTCACTTCATCTTCTCCTAGTAATTTTTCAACCAATTCTATTTGGACCTGGGACCTGAGTTGGTTGCCAAGTGTTGCTAGATTATACTAAGGCAAATGGTGAGGATTGATTATTAGGATCTCTAAAAGATCATGATGAAACTTCCAGATTGTTAGTTGATTCTTTATCAATGTAGTTTATATACAAATGATTGATCAAGTTCACTTACACTAGTAGAGTCAAATGGTTGTTAGACTCACTAAGGGGTGTGAATGGTGTATACAAGTCTTCAAGTTCCAAAGGGTTGTAGCCTTTTAGGACTCTTTCAAGATTGGTATAGTTGATCCTTGTCCAATCTATTATTTTAAATCAAATAATTGAGGGAGCTTCCCTTGATTGACCTATTTGTCTTGGTTGTTTCTCATTATCTATGTTTGTTATTTCAATTATGAAGATGTCAAGGATAAATTGTAAAGGACTATCTTTTTCAATTAATTCCATGATTTTAACCATTGTTTCTTTAGATACTTGAATCTTGTCTTTATGGTTCTGCTTTCTCAATGTTCTTAATTTCCATATTTGTTGTTTTTATTGAGTTGTTATCTTGTTATTTTGGTAAGACCTATGTTGTTTACTTTGGTATCATGACTTTATTTGTTGATAGCTCATAGTTGATTAGGGTACTATTTTTCCTTTTGTTTTGGCTTGTTTTAAGCATGCCGAATGACATAGGATCTCCCTTTACAATGCAAATTTTCTAGAGATGGAGAAATTTCTTAGAAGGTCTACAAAGGGGATCTTAGCATAGGTCATTTTAATATCCTCAATCAGATCATATGATCTAATTAGTTGTGGGGTTGGATCCATTTTTTATATGGCCCTTCCATAATAATATGTCTCTTGGACCACATCATTTTTTTATTTCAAATTCATCATGGATAATCTCCACCACACCCAACATTTCTATTTTACCTTTGTCATCTAGTTGGGTTAATGTTGTGGATTCTCTTGTATTCATTATATTTATTTGCATTGGTGTACTTGTCTCATCTTTTTAAGGTGGAGGAAAAAGGTTTTTAAAATTTATCATATTTACATTCTGGGGAGGAATAGGTGTATGTTTAGAATTGTTCTCAATTTTGGGTGCTACTTATTTTAGGGTTAGGAACATTTCTATGAACATGCATTAGTGTTCCTCAGGAAACCTTGCAATAAATATATTGTATTCCCTACATGTTTTTGTATTATACCCTTTTACTTTGTAAAATTCATAGAAATGATTTGGGTTGTATGGTTGATAGTAATGTTTTTATATATTTTCGTTTTTGTCACCCTATTGTTGATTATTTTGTTGATGGTAACTATTGTTGTTTCAAGGGTATTCTACAACATTAACATTTTGAGGGTAATAATATCTTGCATTATAATCATCTTTTACCTTGCTCCTTAAAAGTGATTGATCATTCACCCCATTAGTTGTGGTGTTTCTATCATTTTTTAAAATCTTGACAGCAGGTTAGTTGTTCCCACTATTGTCATTTGACACTACAAGTATTCCATTATCTCCATAAGTCTTTCATCCACTATCTATGGCAGCTTGATCTATTCTTAGAGCACTTTCTAAGGCTTCTTAATATGACTTGTAGGGTAGATTTTCAACTTCTTCCCTAGTGTCCCTATTAAGGGCATGCAAGAAGAGGTCCAAAGCTCCTTGTGATCCATGTTTGGTGTGTTTGTTGAATAATAGAGAACTTGCCTCCATCTTGTTATGAATTGAGCTATGGACTCATTGTTTTCTATTTAAAAACTCTTTGATTCTAGTTTTAACTTGCTTGTTCATGTTAAATGCTACTACAAATTCCCTTATAACTTGTCTAAAGAAACGAATGGATGCCTCAAGGAGGAAATAATACCAATAAAGATCTATTCGTTCGAGAGTTTTTTGAAATATCCTTGTAATCACTCCATCCCATGGTAGGAGTTCTCTTATTGTATTGTACACTTTTATGTGGGAGTTTGGGTCACCTTCTCCTTTAAGTTTAGACAAGTTTAGGAGAGGGTGAGGTAGCAAGACATTACAAATGTTATAGTCCAAAGGAGTTTTGAGATATTTGAGGTACATTCCATTGAATTAATTTTTAAATGTTGGGTTCCCACCAACAAACACCATCCTTGTGGGATTAAAGGTTTGATTTTGTTTATGTGTATGTTGGAAGTTTGGTGACATTGTAAACTTTTATTTTGCATTAGCACCACTTAATTAATTGTTTTTATTTTGGAGCAATGTGAAGGCCTCATTTCCATTATGTTGTAAATAAAACTTCAAGTATAAAGAAAGTTGACTTGCCCTCTGGCATCATTCTATAAATGGATTTATTCTTATCTTTAGTCTTTCTAGTTGGGATTGTTCAGTAACTCTTGCTTCTAACATCCTAATTCATTAAAATAATGTATCTATAATTTTAGTAGGAGTGGATCTTTCTATTCTATGATTTTTGTTACTTTACAACAGTTTGTCCTTAATTTAATTTCAAGTAGCCCTATTTGTTTCTCTGTACATTTGAACAAGATGGCCATCTAGATGAACTTCTAATCTTAATCAATGTGTGTGAATTTGGGGCAATCTTGGTCCCAATTTGCATTGTTGAAGGTCAATGATCTTCATGGCTCTTGGTGAGGACCTTCATAGTCTGAGTCCTCATAGTTGAAATAATTTGTCATAAGTGCTAGAAGATCAATAGGCATGTATCTTTCAAAGGAAGGAGTGATTAGTTCACTTGTGGGGACATTCCCTTGAGGTCTATCCACATATGTCATATTTGGGGGTATTATGAAATAGCTTAGAATAAATGGAGTGGATACAAAAAATTGATGAGAAGGTGAGATGAAGTGAAAAGGTAGATGGAAAGGAAATAAAAACTGAAATGAAAAGTCAAAATGAGATCTAAGTAGAAATGATGTAAATAACTCTAGTAGAAACTTTTGTTGTTCATGTTAGGTTCACCAAAATATGTGACATTCAAAACTAGACCCAATCACAATGCAAATGGGATGGGCCCCAAGGAAACACATAGGGGACCAGGAACCCTTATAGAGGTCACCCTCCAATCACTCCCACTCTAATGGCAATAGCTAGTGAAGAAGTGGTGGCATTAAGGGGTTGACTATCTCCCACCCTCCAATCACTCCCACTCTAATGGCAATAGCTAGTGAAGAAGTGGTGGCATTGAGGGGTTGACTATCTCCCTCAAGAGTGGAACTTTGTTGGTCTGAGTCATGGTGATCATGCTTGTTGGTAGGGCATCTTTGAAAGGAAGCTAGGTGTGCGAAAATCACTTCCTATGCTAATCTAAAGAGGAGAGAAGTATGCAAATTCTTTTTAACCTTTATAGTTAAAGTGTTATTAAGACAACAACGAAGATATTGCAGGAATACACACACATAGAATGTAGACAAAAGAGAGAGAGAAACAAGATATACGTGGGGAAAACCCTTATAGGAGAAAAACCCCACACTCCAAAACTTGCACGATGTATTATCAAAACTATAATGGTTTACAATACACTTGCAATGAAAGCTCTCAAGAGTCTTCTACAGTCATTTTGGGAGTTATTTTGGTAGCATAACAATACCTATCAAAAAACTATGCAATACTACAACTTCAAGCACCTATTTTTATAGAGTTACAAGGAAAAATGGAACCTTCTAGAGGTTGGGCATCCAAGAAGCCATATGGCACAATATTCAATGCCTCTTGCATGAAAACACACTTGTCTACATCAAGGAAAGATGCCTTACAACCTCTTATAGCTATAAGAAGAATCTGTCATTCTTACAGGACTTACAGCTGTAAGAGAATCGTCATAAATGACTATATTTAGAATATGCTCTTACAACTTGTCCTTATCCTACCTTGGACATCCAAATTTGACCTTTTCTCCATAAAACGATGCTTTACAACACTTGTCCAACATGTCATAGAATCTGGTCCTTACGCGTCATAGTTTGTCCTATGTCATAGGAATCTATCATAAGGACTTAGACACCTTACAACTAGCCAACACATGTCACAAATGTCCTATCCCAAGGTAGAATGCCTACATCCTCATGTGAGGACAAAAATACATCCTTGTCACCTTCCATGTCACCTCCCAGTAATTGACAACTCACCATGTCAAATTTACTAGATGACGGAGAATGATAAACAAGAAAATTATGACACAGTAAAAAAGTCAATGGTAGGAAATTACCAAGGTTGAGACACCTTAATTCCCAACATTATCCCACTTGTCGAACACCTTGTAAGAACCAATAGAATAACAGGATTTAACTGTTATAGGCCAAGAGGCCCGTAGACTCTGAACACCATCTGAACTTGTATGTGCCCACTGGTTTCGTCAATGCATCTGTAACATTTTTCAAAGTGTCTACCTTCTCCAAATTCACCTTCCCATCCTCTACCATGTCTCGCATGAAGTGAAACTGTACATCAATATGCTTTGTTCTAGCATGGAAAGTTGTATTATTTGCTATGCAAATCACACTCTGACTATCACAATAGATAGTAATCTATCCTACATCAACACCAATATTTAAACACAATCTCTTAATCTAAATGGCTTCCTTACAAGCATGAGTTTCTGCCATATACTTAGCTTCTGTCATGGACAAAGTGACCACAAGTTACCACTTACTCATCCAACTAATTGCACCATTGAACATAGTAAACACGTAAGCACTAGTGGATCTCCTACTGTCAATGTCACCCACCCAATCAAAATCCATGAATACAAACATAATGCAGAGGTCCTATAGGATTACTATGATACCATATGGAATACTCAGAAGTACCCCTCAAATATCTAAACACTCGCTTTATTGCATATCAATGTACCCATCCAGGATTAGCCATAAATCGACTAAGGACTCCCACTGCTTGGGTAATGTCTAGTCTTGTGCAGAACATAGCATACATCAAACTGCCAACAACACTAGCATAAGGTACTCTGCTCATGTCCTCCACCTCACTAGGAGATTTTGGACAATCATTAATAGACAACTTTGTCCCCAAAGATGCAGGAACACACAATGGTCTACAATCTGCCATGCTGAACCTATCCAACACGGTCTTCACATACTTACTCTAGCTTAACCAAAGTTTTATGTTAGCTCTGTCTCTTCTGATTTCCATTCCTAGAATGTACCTGGTTGCCCCTAGATTTTTCATCTCAAACTGTGCTGACAAATGAGACTTCAAATCAGAAATCATATTCTTATCATTCCCAATTAATAGCATATCGTCAACATATAATGCAATAATGAGAATGTGATCATTGTCGGACTTGTAATAAACACAATGATTTAATTTTGACCTTAGAAATCTAATTGACAACACAAAGGCATTAAAATTCATATACCACATCCTAGGAGACTACTTCAAACCATACAAAGACTTCTTCAACTTGCAAACCAAATTTTCCTTACCTTTCTCTATGTAATACTTTGGTTGTGACATGTAAATCTCTTCCTCTAGATCACTATGGAGGAATGTTGTCTTCACATCCATCTGTTCCACCTCTAAGTCATGTGCTACTACAAGAGATAACAAGAACCAAATGGATGATAGCTTTGCAACGGGAGAGAAAATTTCACCGTAATCAATTCCCTCCACTTGTGAGTACCCCTTCGCAACCACCAATCTAGCCTTGTACTTTTCAACACTACCATCTGCACTGAATTTCTTCTTGAACACCGATTTGCATCCAACAGGTTTCTATCCTTTAGGAAAAAGAACCAAGTCCCAAGTCTTATTCTTCTCCAAAGAAGCTGTTTCATCTTCCATGGCCTCCTTCTAGGAACCTGCATCTTTCATGCCCATAGCCTCTATCACAGTTTGAGGCTCATTAGTGTTAGTAAGCAAGGAAAAAGCACAACTGGAATCAAGCAATGAATAACCAAACCTATCAGGTTTCTTTCTTGTTCGTGTAGACCTCCTCAATAGCTGAGGTTGAGGTTTTGTTTCTTCTTCTGAGCTTTTAGAGTTGCCAGAGCTCTCCTCATCACCAGGTCTCACAGGGTTTGTCAGTTCAGTCTTCTCAGGGGTAGAAGAAAACTGAAGCACATCCTCTTTCTTTTATGTATGTTCTGGTTGTAGAACAATGGAAGAAGGTGTTAGCTCTCTGAAGATAACACTTCTTCTATACAACACTTTTTCAGCCATAGGATCCCAAAGCTTGTATCCTTTCACATTGACACCATAGCCAATGAAAATACACTTAACATCCTTGTTCTCCAATTTTGACCTTTTCTCCCTAGGCACATGTGCATATGCCTCATAACAAAAAACATGAAGATGTCTAGCTAAAGGCTTCTTACCATACCACACCTCCATAGGTGTCTTTCCAACAAGAGCTGATGTAGGAGACCTGTTTACCAGGTAGCAAGCAGTGGCTATAGCTTTAGCCCAAAACTTTTGTTTGAGGCTTGCTCCACTAAGCATACTCCTAGCCTTCTCCATCAGAGTCCTATTAATCCTCTCTACAACTCCATTCTTTTGTGGGGTGTATGGAGGTGTCTTATGTCTTTCAATCCCATGTTCTTTACAGAATTTATCAAACTTTGTCGAACAAAACTCACCACTAATGTCAGTCCTCAAACATTTAATCGTTTTACTAGTCTGATTCTCAACAAAAGCTTTGAACTCTTTGAACTAACTAAAGACTTCAGACTTGCTTTTGAGAAAATAAATCCATGTCCTTCTACTATAATCATCTATGAAAGATACAAAATATATAGATTTGGAAATCAAAGGAACACTAACAGGACCAAATACATCAGAATGAATAAGGTCCAACACACCAGAAGACTTGTGAGAACTAGACTAAAACTAAACATGGTTTTGCTTTCCATATATACAATGTTTGCCAAAATTTGAACTTGAGATTACAATCATTTAACCCTTCAACGATGTTTTTATTTTTCAGGGTTCTAAAACCCTTCTCACCAATGTGGCCAAATCTCTTATGCCATAACATTGTCTTTTTAGTAGGAAGCTTAACTTCCAAAGCATGAGCACCCTTGGGTACCCAAAATGCACTACCATCAAAATTTGATACAACAGACTTTTTCACTACTGATTCCAATGGTGGGGATGAAGTGACTATAGCTCTTTTCTTCAAGTCAGAAGAACTATTACACTATGAAGTGCATGTGTCCATCTAAAATAGAGTACCTCTCCAAGTACCCTTCGTAAGCACCATAGATCCTCTAGTCATCTTGCATCTGTCCTTTGAAAAGACAACCTACACACCTACATCATTCAACTTACTTATAGAAAGTAGGTTCCGTGCCAAGCTTGGGATGTGCATGACCCTAGTGATCCCCTTCACTCATCCATCAGGGAATTTTATTGAGACTCTTCCACGACCAACAATCTTTAGATGAGAATCATCACCCAGGGACACTCTTCTGCCATCGAACACTTCATACTTCATGAACCAGCTTTGATGCAAGGTCATGTGGAATGATGCACTAGAATCAATCAACCACACATCATCAGATGCATGGGTGGCTAGGGCTACGATGAAGGCATCACCATCATCTTGTGACATGTCAGAATCTGAGTCTGGGACATTCTTCTTCTTCTTTTTCTTTTCTTCTTTGCATTCCTTTTGAAAATGCCCAATTTTACCATAGTTCTAGGAGATTTGAATCTCCCATAGGATTTAGATCTACCCTTTTCACTTTTGTTGTCCTTCTTCCCTTTCTCCTTGGGTCTTCCATGAACCACAAAAGCCTATTTAGCCAACTCGGTTGTCTTTCTCTGCATTTCTTTAGGTAATAGTGAAGACACTACCTCATCCATCTTGAAGGTGGTTGTAGTGCTTTCAATGGCTATGACAAGATGATACCATGAATTTGACAAAGAACAAAGAAGAGTCATACATCGATCCTCCTCCATTTTCACACCCAGAGATGTCAACTAAGAAACAATCATGTTAAAAGCATTCATATGGTCCATAACAAATCCTATGTCTTCCATCTTTAGAATAAACAACTTCCTTTTTAGAAAAAGCTTATTCACTAAGGACTTGGCCTAATAAACATCTCCCAGCTTCTTCCAAAGTTCTTTCACAATCTTCTCCTCATGGACATTCAATAGGACAGGGTCAGTTAGATAAATTCTTATGAGATCCTTAGCCTTCTGATCTTTGAAGTCCCAATCAACTTGTGACATTTCCATAGGTTTTGTTCAATCAATGGTTTCCCATAGGTCTTGATCAACAAGCATGTCTTCCATCTTGAGTTTCCACAACTCAAAATTGGTTCCATTAAACTTCTCCACCTCTACTCTTCTAGATGTGCCTACCATTTCCTTCCTGCAACAAGATTTCAGAGTACTCTGTACAGACTCCCACTCAACCTAAGATTAGCTCAAAAAACTCCTACCTAGCAGTTAGAACCAAAACTGGCCAGGCTCTGATACCAACTGAAAGGAAGCTAGGTGTGCAGAAATTGCTTCCTACACTAATCTAAAGAGGAGAAGTATGTAAATTCTTTTTAACCTTTGTTGTTACAGTGTTATTAAGACAACAACAGAGATATTGCAGCAATATAAATACACATAGAATGTAGACAGAAGAGAGAGAGACACAAGATATACATGGGGAAAACCCTTACGGGAAAAAACTCCCACACTCCAAAACCTACACAATGTACTATCAAAACTATAATGGTTTACAATACACTTATAATAAAATCTCTCACGAGTCTTCGACGGTCATTTCTAGAGTTATTCTGGCAGCATAACAATACCTGTCAAAAAACTATGCAATACTACAACTCCAAGAACCTATTTTTATAGAGTTACAAGGCAAAATGGAGCCTTCTAGAGGTTCAGCATCTAAGAGGTCATATGGTACAATATCCAATGCCTCTTGCATGTAAACACACTTGTCTACATCAAGGAAAGATGCCTTACAATCTCTTACAGCTGTAAGAAGAATCTGTCATTCTTACAGGACTTACAATTGTAAGAGAATCGTCATAAATGACTAGATTTAGAATATGCTCTTACAAATTGTCCTTATCCTTCCTTGGATGTCCAACTTTGACCTTTTCTCCATGCAAAGATGCTTTACAACACTTGTCCAACCTATCATAGAATTTGGTCCTTACGTGTCATAGTTTGTCATAGGAATCTGTCATATGTCATAGGAATCCATCATATGTAATAGGAATATGTCATAAGGACTTACACACCTTACAACTAGCCAACATATGTCACAAATGTCCTATCCCAATGTGGAATGCCTACATCCTCATGTGAGGACAAAAATACATCCTTGTTACCTTCCATGTCACTTCCCAGTAATTGACAACTCACCATGTCAAATTTACTAGATGAGGAAGCATGGTAAACAAGAAAACTATGATGTGCAGTAAAAAAAATATTTACCACAGTAAAAAATTCAATTATAGGAAATTACCAAGGTTGAGACACCTTAATTCCCAACAATCTTCATCGTCCTCACCATAATTTCTATCATCAATTTCTTCTTCTTCTTCTTCTTCCCACTATTGTAATGGTTGTTGTTGTGTTAACTTATGTAGCTCAAGAGTTAGTTCTCATATTATTTTTAGGTCTTTTATTCCTTCTTCTCTCAAAATTCATAACTCTTGTCTAGCTTCTTGAAAGATCCTATGAAATATTTTATGCTAGATTTCAAAGTCCTAGTTCATTTTCATTACTATTATGTCATGTCTAATTTGTCCTAGAATTTCAATCTATTGTTTAATGTTTTCTTCTTCTAGTTTTTTTGTGTCAATTAGATTGATGAATTCATTAGGGAGAGGAGATTTTTTCTAATCTCCTCTAACACTTGTTCTAACCAATTCTTTCTCACACAAAGGCACATCAGGTGCTTAGTGGGGAGAACATGAGTACTCAAAAGTTTATGTTGTGAAATGTGGTTTCTCTATGCCTCATGGTTAAAATGAGGGCTTAAATTACCTATATTTTTCAATTAATTGCCTTGTGATGGAAATGAGGGCTTGAATGCATAAGTGTGAAAGTTATGCATAGTTGATTATGAAGTTTCTAAATGCAATCTAAACTATATGCATGTAGGTGATTCTTTTTATTCCTTTTCTAGAGTTTCAATATTGTCTAATTACTATGAAGAAGAAATATGTATGTAGACTAAATGGTTTTTCCTAGATATAATTTAACTATTTTTTTGTGTTTTCAATGTTGATATCAAAATGAGTGAAAAAATGGAACAATGCAAGTTAATCTAGGAATGAAGAAGCAATATTTTCCCTATACTAAAACAATGTTTATTTTTGGATATTACAATGAAATGCAGATATACTTCTTCAAATGTAAAATGTTTAATCCAAGTTAATCTATGAATGCATAAATAAGAAGTAATATTTTCTAGGAATAGAAAAAAAAAATGAAGAAGAAAAATTTTCTTTATACAAAGGAAACATTATTTTTAAAGATTTTAAAGACATGTAGATTTACTTCCCCAAATGCAAATTTTTTTCTAATTTACTAATGAAATATTAAATGAACTTGTACTCAATCATTCTAATTTTAGGAAAAAATATCCTTAGAGGCCCAACTTTTATTTGAATGTCCTCTACAATAGTAGGGTACTCCACTTGATTATGGGAGGAAGAAATATGATGTAATTAAATCAAAACAACAAGAATATCTATGGTTCGTATGGAAAATCAATGTGAAAGAAGATCTATGGCTTGTGAGGATGAAAAGAAAAACATGCTTGAGGCCTATATGGAAATCTTGGTTTGGCTAAGGCTTCTAGAAATATCTATCCTAAAAGATATCCAATCTAAGAACAATAATAAAAAGGCTCAAGGATTGTATAGAAGCTTACAAGAAGCTTGAAGAAATTGAGAAGCTTTTTGAGAGCACAAGCAAAAGATCCAAGAGTGTGAGTACTATCTAAACTAAAATAAGAAATAAAAAGGATCATGGCCTATATAAAATCTTCCAAGAAGCTTAAGAACCTATAACTAAAACAAGAAATCAAAAGGCTCAAAGCCTATATAGAATCTTGCAAAAAGCTTAAGAAGCTAAAACTAAAAAAAGAAATAAAAAAGCTCAAGGCATGTATTGAAGCTTGCAAGAAGATTAAGATACAACTTTGAAATGAGAAGAGGATTTAAAGATTTGAGCATGAAAATAATGAAGAGAATATAAGTATTTATAGTTAAAAATGGGAAGGAATGGGAGAAGATATAAGATTAAAAAAAATTGTACAACTCAAGAAAATGGAAACAACCCATGAATAGTTGAAGAGATAAATAAGAAAATTAAAGATATAAAATTCAATTCTTAGTTCATAGTAGAAAGGAAACCAAGATAAGGAGTGAGTTGGTATGAAAAAAAATTGAGTTAAAATGAGCTAAATCTCAAGTCAAAAAGACAAAAAAGATGGAATGATGAATGGATTTAAAAATGATAGGGTCAACCCTTTTGCTAGTTAGTGTCACCTGAGTGATCCTAGGAACCCCAGAGGAGACCCTAAGGGGCAACCTAGGAACACTAGGGGTGACCATAAAGTGTTCTGAGGATGCCCCTAAAAACACCAAGGGCGACCCTAAATAGGAAAAAAGGAGTAGTCAACTAGGCAACATGAAAGGTGAAAAAGGTCGAATGGAAGGCAAGCAAGAGGCACAAAAGATGACAAAACAAAAGGGGAAATAATCAAAGCATGAAACTATTGGGAGGGGTAAAATAACACCTTCAAGGGTCATGATCTTTGACTACCATCTCATCATAGGACTTCCATATTGGCCTGATGTGATTTTAGTACCTATAAGGACAACTAGTGCTAGCATTGCTAAATTTTTACAATATAATCTAAGTAGGTTGTGATGCAAGTGGTAGAGTAATAGGAGTAGTATTGAGTCAAGAAGGAGACCAATAGCTTATCTTAGTGAGAATTTGAATGATGTAATGGGATATTCAATATATGATGAGGAATTTTATGCCATAATCCAAGCATTGAAAAAGTCGAGACATTAGTTGTTACAAAAGAAAAAATTTCTTATATATAGATCAATAGGCATTACAATATTTGAACAACCTAGGTAAGTTGAGTCAAAAACATGTGAGATGGGTAGAGTTCATGAAAATTTATACTTTTATGTTGAAACATAGGAGTGATGAGTCAAATAAGGTTGAAAATGTATTGAGTAGGAGACAAAATTGTTGGTAAAAATGAGATTGGATGCAATAGGATTTCATGAACTGAAGCATTTGTATGAAGTTGATCCCAATTTTGTGGAAGCATGGAAAGCATGTAAAGAACTACTAAGTGTGAAAAAAAGTGACTTGATTATTTGATACAGAATGGAATGTTGTTCAAAGGAAGTTAGTTGTGTATTCATAGAAGTTCAATGAGAGAGACTTTGTTTATGGAGAAGCGTAATGGTGGATTACTACACTTTAGTGTAGACAAAATAGTGGCATTGGTAAGTGAAACTATTTTTTACCATAATTTTATAAGGATGTAAACAAGTATAATCAAAATTGTAGGATTTGTCAAGTTGCAAAAGGGAGTAGTTAGAATGGTCAATTATATAAACCATTATGTGTTCTAGAGAAACCATGGGAAGACATAAGTATGCATTTTGTGTTGGGGTTACCAAGGACTCAAAGAGGTTACATGATACTATATTTGTAGTACTTGATATGTTCTTTAAAATGACACATTTCATAGTATGTAATAAAACAAATGATGCAACACATACTTAATTTATTTTTCAAGGAAGTTGTGAGATTGCATGGGTTACCGATTATTATAGTTTGAGATAGAGATATTAAAATTGATGGTTACTTTTGTAGACATTGAGGAAAAAGATGAAGACACAACTACAACCCAATTCAATATATCATCTACAAATAGATGGAGAAATAAAAGTAGTGAATACAAGTTTGGGCTATTTATTAAGATACTTAGCAAGATAGGAGATAGGAAATTAGGATTTGGTATTGGCATAAGTTGAGTTTGCATATAACAATTTAGTAAATGGAAGTACAAGGAAGTTTAGCATTTATGGTAGCATATGGAAATAGTCGAAGGAATGCTTTAGAGTTGAGGGATATTAGTAATGAACATGATAGAAGTGTAAAAGAGGAAAAGTTTATAAATCATATAAAGATAGTACATGAGAAAAGAAATCAATTGGAAATGATAAATGTTAGATACAAGGAGAAGGCTAATGAGAAAAGGAGACATAAGAAGTTTTGCACTAGGTGATGAAGAAATAGTGTATATTAGAAAAGATGAATTCTTGATCAAAACATGCATCAAGTTAAAGATGATGAAGTCTAGACCTTGCAAAATGGTCAAAAAATTGATTCTGATAATGTATATGAATTATAGCTTCTTGAAGGTTTGGTTATATCAATAGTATTCAACATTGTAGATTTGTATCAATATCATGAAGAAGAATTATAGGAAGAAATAATAAGGATAATGGAGTAAATATAATACCACAACAACATAAAGATGAAATTGATGAGATTTTGGACATAATTGTTGGAAGGAGCAATAGAAATAAATAGTATAGAATATTTGGTGACTTAGTCATAGAGATATTAGAGACCATTGTTTCAACCATGCAACAACTATATGAGCTTTGTAGCAACACTTATATACATTCTCAAAGCTCATTGGTCCCAAGGAGGTTCATTGTATGAAGTTCATTGAGACCATACATATTCTTTACTACATTCACTCTAGAAGGTTCTCATCTTCATGCTGGTCAACTTCATGTTTCACCTAGCATCAAGTTTTGTGCTAGCATACAATTAACAAAGATCATTCCTAAGGAAAAAGGATCATTATGTAAGCATCACTTATTATTATTCAAAGTTAATTAATTAGATATGATGAATTAGATGTTGACCCTATAATGTTCAATGGCCAAACATAGGCTTTGTATTGCAATATCATTAAAGAATTCCATAAGTTGTAAATAGTGGTGCCCATATATCATTGAAGGGAAAGGCCTCATGTTTTAAGCCAATTGTGGCAAACTATAACGTATTTCATTATTGTGAATCAATAAAGATCAATTATGTTATTTGTTGTTTCATTAATTTTTGTTGTGTGTGTTTATGTACTTGGCTACATGGATGGACAATCCTTGATTGGAATATTTTGCCTTGATTGCATTGCCTAATACTTGTTGGCATTCTTCTCTTATAAAGCTTCTATATTCAAACACCTAATAGACATAAATATATTTCCATTACCACAGTTCCATAATCTTGGTACTATTTGCAAGGTTGTACTTCAATTCTCAAACCAAAACCGAATCAATTAAAAAAGTTTACTAAATTTGGTGGTCCTCCAAATATGATATCGAAGCAGATTTTTGAAGAACAAATTATCACATCTTGATACGTATAGACATGTGTCAAAGAGTTCTGCTACTAATTGTTTTTCTTACTATCATCTCTTAGGAGTAAAACTCAAGACCTTATTCACAAACATGTGATGCAAGATGAAGATATTGATGGTTATGGGATATATCTATTACACCACCTCATGATAAAAAGGGTTTCTTCCAAGGCTGCTGGCTAAAAACAATAATGGTTGTCTAGACAACACTACATCTATATCTAAAACATTCTAATAAGACAAGTTTGATGGAATAAATGCTTCAGAATATCCCCCAAAAAAATAGTACTATATTTCAACATACTCGTACTAGCTATACAACTTATCTATTGAACTGTTTCTCAAGGCGGAGTACGTGTACTACTTACAATCTGTACTATCAACGACATACCAATTTCTTCCATTGATAAGACAGCAGGTCAATCCACTCGTATTACTGAGTTGTATCAATGAATCTGGTAACATGTTGAGATTGTCTTCATTTGCAGAAATGTAGTGCAAATAAAAAGGTTGAGGTTGTATGCATGTTATGGCAGCCAAGTAGAGACAGCGCGTGGAAATTACGCAGACAAATCTTGTGTGCACGCGTTGTTCTCATGCACTGTCTCTTCCTTGGATGCAATCACATTCATATCTTTGTTAACTCAATTTTCTACCTACACAGTCTTAAATCACCCAATTGTAACCAGCAATTACTGTAAATAGATGTTTTGGATCACTATGCCATATGGGTAATTACTGATTATCATTTTCTTAAGGTGAAATGTCTTTGCTGAAACTTTCCAGGGATTTCTGTAATTGATGTAGTAAATTACCCTTCTTTTGTCTTTCTTCAGATTGTCATTTGGTGCAAATCTTCAACAATTCCTTGTGAAACTTTCACTGGTATGTTTTTATTAAAGCTTCGTTAAATTATATTTTACATACCTCTTTCAATCTTCTCACTGTTCCTTTTTACCCATGTATTCAATACTCGTACTCTTTCAATCTTCTCAGTGTTCCTTTTTTATCCATGTATTCAATACTTGTAGTAAATTACCCTTCTTTTGTCTTTCTTCAGCTTGTCATTTGGTGTAAATCTTCCACAACTCCTTGTGGAACTTTCAATGGTATGTTTTTATTAAAGCTTCGTAAAATTATATTTTACATGCGTCTTCCAATTTTTTCTGTGTTCCTCTTTTGATCCATGTAATAAATCCGTGTACACTTCATAGCTGGCAAAGATTTTCTTTTGGTTGCATAACAGTAGCGACATCTGTTATTTCCTACATAATTTCCCTCATAACAGAAATTCCAAACCAAAACATTCATTCAAATTCAAACCCTATGGAGTTTTTAAATGATGCTTATATAGAAATTATCTTTAAAAACATAGAGAGCATATGTTTTATATATAATAACAGTTAACACCTAATACTTCAATGAAAGTTAAGACCCTAACTCAGGAACTCCTATTTCTATGTTAGGGTTGTTCTACTTTTAAGCTATTGGTCTTTTTTAAACCAGGATTTTTTATAAGTTACTTGTTATCATTTGAGTGTGGCTCTTTTTTTTTCACAGGTCTTTGTTTGTAGAAGAAGAAAAGGGTCTCTTTATTTTCTTTGTTAATGGTTATTATTGTTATAATTTGAACTTATAACTCAATGTCTTTTCTATACGCCTTGATTTAAGAAACTCAAAATGTTGCAAATTGCATTTGAATTGCTCATTTCATCAAATTCAACTATGTGCTTAAAAATCTACTCTAGATCTTCCCTATATTGACTAACTTTTGCAATATCAACATATAGAGATTATACAGAAAAAATAAAAACATAGAGCACAGAACTTAGTGGCAATATCTTACTTATAGTATTTCATGTTGTCAATTTGTAGATTACAAGTCATGAACAACATTTCTAAAACCTATGCCTTAGAATAGTTAAACATATCTACAAGCAGGGAAAGGCATATAAAGATGGAAATACCAAAACCAATGGTTGCATAAACCTCATTTTTGGTGGTAATAGTGTCATAATGGTAAATTTTGCATAGCCATGTCATTTCTAATTTAGTTCTGTGTCCATTTTGAGAAAATGTCTTGATACATGTACAAATCAATAAATGATGCAATCTTGTACAAAGTTGAGCCCATTTTCTTAGCATTTATCCATCCTTGTACACACATGTCCCAACATATTTAGCCATCACCTCATCCTTATATGCACATACTCTGATACATTCACCATATCTAAGCATTTATGATTCTCATTGCATGCCTACCTTCATCTAATTGTTATTCACCTAGATTTGACTATTTTCTCATCCTAGGTCATTTTTGCAATCATGGGGTCAACCCTACTATTGGTGTCAAGCACCTCCCAAGAGCCCAACCTACATGATAAACCTTCCAATACAAGAGAAGCAAAGCTATTTCACCAGAATGATGAAAAATGAATTGAGATATGAGATTCAAATAATGTACAGAACCTTGCTTATAAAAGCAAGGTGGGAGCCAGTAAAAATAACTAACTACTACCAAAACTAATATGCACCTAATTAATGCATTATGATGCCTAAGTAAATAGATAAAATCCTATTTACTCCAGCACCCCCCCTTAAGTGCAACTTAGGGAGTTATTATGTAATATGAGCAAGATGCAATATGGGTCCCGACTACACAACCATGTTAGGTACCCATTTACAATGCAAATGCGATGAAATGCAATCTCTCACAAGCAGAGAATAGGAAAAAACCATATGGGACAAAACTCCTCTCCAAAAGAGAGAAAAGAAAACAATATGATGCATAGATGACTCACTAGTACCCCCAAGGACTACATACATCATGTATATACAATCAATGGTCCCCCCATAGGAAGTAAAAAGAGAGACAGTATATCCCCCCCCATAATGAAGAAGCTCCAAGGCTGATGAAGTATGCCTAGAAACAAAAAATGATCCAATGCCTATAACCAACACCTCTCTCCTTAGGAAGAAACAAGTCCATTGAATGATGAAGAAGCCACTCCATGTCCAACTGAAAGGAGGAGAAAGGAAGCCTCCAAATAGAAGTCTCTGAAGACTGAGTAGGAGTCTACAAGCATGAATAATCTACCACATAATCATGATTGAAAACAACCAAGAAATGTGACAAATCAAGTGAAAGAGAAAACTCATCAATGTCAATCTCTAAAGAAGATGTAGATATATCAACAGCCATGTTGGAACTGTCATCAAAGAGGAGAGAAATCCACTCAAGTATGTCTCCCAAATTTGTAAGATGAGACTCCATAAACAAGTCTAAAATACCTGCCAAATATTCATCTGACAAAGCAAGATCTAAAAAATTATGATCAACCTGCTCACAAGTAGGATCCAAATCTGAAGAAGTAGGAGATGGAGGAGGAGGAAGCTCAACACTAGTCTCAAGAATACATGACCAAACTTCTCCTCATGAAAATGATTCACCCTTGATGGAAGGGTATGAACATCAGCTAAAGGAAGATCATTATTAGGAGAAGAATAAGAAAAATAATAGAAGAAAGATGTATGATCCACCACACCTATAGCAATGATCTATCTATCTCTATGTCCCTAATGTATACAGGATCAAGAGTGAACTTAACTGTTTTACCTTGTGCACCATGAGTAATTTGATAAATTGAAAGGAGATTAGTGGTCAAGGAGGGTACACAAAGAACATCATTAAAACATCCTTCACCCATATCAATAGAACATTTCCCACAAACCTTCATGTATGTATTATTACCCATCAAAATATTAGATGAACTACAAGGCTCAAAAGAAGAGAACATATCCATAGAAGATGCCATATGATGAGATGCTCCTAAATCAAGAAGCCATCTCCCATTTTTGGGAATACTAGAAGCCAAGAGTGCTTTACCTTTCATCCCATTAGCAAATCCTGCATTCCCTGACTATGTAGATGAAGATGATGTTGATTGAGAAGGAGGAGGAGGAGGAGGAGGAGGATACTCTAATGAGGGCAATGAGATGTTGTTCTTCTAAAGAAGGTGAGCAAGTTCATCAATCTTCTTAGTATAACACCTATGCTCATCATGTCTGGATCTCTTGCAATAAGTACATTTGATCTTCTTCGTTTGTGATGGTTCCTCTTTAGAAGAGGTCTTGGTCTCAGGAATGGGCTATGAAGGAGAATCCTTAACTTTCTATTTTGTCTTAGAATCCTTATTTTGTTTCTTGTTCTTGCCACTTGTAGCCTTAGTATCTTTTGCAAGAAGTTCTTGAGCCTTCGTAAGTGTTAATGTGCCCATTTGTGCCAACTTTGCTTGTTCCCTTATGAGTTGCCCTGCAAAACCATCAAGAGAAGGCATATTGAGTGCACTACCTAGAGCATCCATGGTAGCATAAATGCACAAACAAACACAGAATAATCAAGACCTAGCTTAGAGAGTATAGAGAGAATCAACTACTCATCTTTTTTAACCCCACATTTAGAAAATTGCAATATGAGAGAGTTAAGATTGGTGAAGAAGTCTTGGATATTGTCAAAATGTCTAGGATCTAGATTCATTAGTTCATTCTCTAAATAACATTTCCTCATCTTATCTAGCTTACCAAAAAGATTCTCTAAGGTAGTCCAAATATCATTAGGATGCTTACATGATATCACATGATATCTCAAATTAGGAGAAATGGACATAATGAGAGTACTAAGAGCTTCATCTCTTCGATTAAACTATTTCCTTTTTCTACAGCATTAGTGGGTTTAGGATCTTGGCTAAAAGTAATCCTTTGCAATTTTAGTTTCAACAACAAAATCTCCATATTGGATTTCCACTTTCTTGGGTGAATATTTTCTCTTTATCTAACTAAAGGCAAAATGGTTATATCAACCACAATGTGATGAGATATTATCTCTCCTCTCAACAAGGGGAGGCTCCATTTTATTATCAAATACAAACTAATAACTATTTCAAACTTATTTACACTAAAAACTAACTTCAGTGTGATTTCATATCATCCATTTCTCTTTTTTATTATGATTGTATAAAGTGGTGTTTAGTTATTATGATTGGAGGACACTCAAGATAAGTTATATAAACATTGTTTTATATTATTTACTTGAATCTATTTGTGTTGAAAGCATTTCTCGGTGGAGGATTATAAAGACTTTGAGCTTGAAGTTGTTCACTTTGAATATGAATCATGTTGAAAACTTGTAGACTTTGTGCTATAATTTTCAATTACTTTCGCATGGATTAGCGGTATTGTTAGTTGACAAACTTTGTGCTCCAAGTGGTGATACAATTACTATTAAAATCTTTCTAGGGATAATTTGAAGACTTTTTGCTTGAGATTATTCACTTGGTTCATGAATATTTTTTTGAAATGAGTTGAAAGACTTTGTGCTTCAACTTACATCATTGGTTACTATAAAAATCTCATTGAAGGCAGTGAAAGACTTTGTGCTTTTGCATGTCTTCCGGTCTCTTATCACATATTTATACAGGTACTCTTTGATTATTGGCATGTTTAATCAAGAATATTGGTGATTACTGTTTAGGTTAATTTTAGAAGTGTAGAAGCATTATTGAATATTACCGTGAAACATTATAAACATCTTTTATGAAAGAAGAGAAAAGGATGAATGTAACATGCCCCCTACATGGTCAAAGATAGTGTAAATATTTTTATCTTAAAGTAGTTTAATTTTGTTTCAATAAGCAGTAAGAAGGGAGCCTCCCCTTGCTGAGAGGAGAGATTTATCTCATCACACTGAAGTTGATATAACCATTTTTTCTTCAGTGAGTTGACGACAAAATATTCACCCAACACACTTAAGATAATTTGTTGTAGTTAGAAGTTCTACTTTAGGCAAATCCATGATGAAACAAGAAAATGCAACAAATATCCCTCACAATGTAAACAACCAACCCCTTATGTTCACAAGAAATGAAGCAAAACCAATATCAAAATTCAACGGACTAAAAGCACCATCAAACAACAAAATAAGTGAGAAATACCTTGATGCAGGAGCATCCAGAGGTGTAAGAGCAATCTTACAACACCCAAAAATAATGTGACTCAAAATTGATGACTTATTTTCATTTATTTTCAAAATTTGTGTTTTTGGATACCCATTTACTTGAAAAATGATTCAGAACCTTCAAAGTTTCCAACAAGGCTAAGGATATCAGAATATACTAGAATTTACTATTTTTAGTAAGTATTTATTAGAGAAGCAGTTAAGCTTGAAATTTTCCCCAAAGCTTTGAATAGTCAAATAAGCATTCTTGGTAAATTTCAGCTCAAGATCATGTCTGGATTTCAAGATATTAAAGTTTCAATTTTGTGAGGTACCCTAAAAAGTTCCAAAACCATATATGAGGCACTAAAATGTCCCATAATGCCTCAAAAAGTTTATAGAAAGCTATTTATAGATTTTCAACATGATAGTTCACTTTGTGAACTTTCTGGTGCTTCAAACAGTTCGTCAATCGGACACTTGGATCAAAAGTTATGCTTTCCGAAAGTTGACCTACTTTTGGAGGGAGTAGCAAATTTTGAAATTTTAGCTGGAGGCTACCAAAATAGATATTTATGACTATTTTTGGGAACCCTGGATAGTAGAGAGATAAGGGGGAAAGTGTAGAGTCAAGAAATGGTGGTAAAATAGAAACCCTAGCTGATTTGGTGTTACAAAAGGCAGAAGGTTCTAGAGTCTTGAGATAGGAAGCTGTAATGTGTTGCAGCCTATGGAGGATTCATCCTTTGATTGTGTTTGAGCTTCTGTAATGTAATGAGTTGTCCAAAATCAATAAAATAATATTATATTTTCTATGTGTAATTTTTTTTGTTGTGTGTTTTATGAATTACCCCCTTCATCAAGTGGTATCAGAGCAAGGCTTCATGAGTGTGTAGATAGATCACCGACCGTGAGGCAATTTACACCAGGACTTGAGGTTGTGGGTTTGTTGCGAAGATCAAGATGCATCCATGATGAAACTGTGTTGGCAGAAATGCTTTGACAAAAGAGGGTGTTAAGGCCCTATAAAGGCAAATCGATGCATTGCAAGAGGAGTTGTGAAGCGGGTTTGAGTCGAGAATAAGAGAAGAAAGCGAGGATGAAGTTGAAGAAGAGATATTTGAGAAAGGACAAAAAGTTGTAGGAGATCCTGTAGAAGTTAGGTTATTGAGGGCCATTTCAAATATCAGAAAGAGGCCTAGGATTGGAGTTTCTACTTATTCTAGAGATTTGAATCTAAAACAGCTTATTGATTGGATCAATGACATGGAGGAGTATTTCAAGTATGAAAATGTGGAGGATCTAGAACATGTCAAGTTTGCAAAAACAAAGTTGAAGGGCCATGCTAGTATTTGGTGGAAGGAGGTCCAGTTAGAGAGAAATAGAAGAGGAAAAGGAAAGATTGCCAGGTGGGATCAGATGGTGGACAAACTAAAAAAGTAGTTCATTCCTGTGGACTATGAGATGGAGTTGCTGAAGAAGCTACAAGGAGTGAAGCAAGGAAACAAGTTTGTCAAGGAGTATACAAAAGAGTTTTATAAGATTAGTATTAGGAAAGGCCATGCAGAGGCCAATAAGGAGAAGGTATCCTGTTACATTAATGGGTTGAGGCCAAGTATTCAAGAGGAGCTGAGCCTGGTTAGAATGACCACCATAGAAGATGAGTACCAACTTTCCCTGAAGGTGGAAGAGAAGCTGAATAAAAGATTCAAAAGCAAGAAAAGAGGAAGAGGTCAAGGTGGAAGGACTGGTGGAAGTTTGTATGGAGGCCAAAATTAAAATCCAAAGAAGAGTGAAGAAGCCTACCACCCTCATGACCAAAATAATAGCAAGCAAAGAGGAAGAGGAAGAGGCAAACCTAGGCAAGGACGTAGAAGATGAATTTTTAGAGGAACTTATTTCCAATGTGGAGAAGAAGGTGATGCAGAGGAGGGTGGATGAACACAAAATAACTCAAACAAACCTTTGAAAAAATCTCAACATCCCAAATACAATGATTTCCTTCAGAAATCCACTATTTCTCTTGTAGGATAGCAAACTAGGTATTTTTGCCATAACTTTCATTAAACAACTCAAACCCACTTTTTGAATACTGATCTAGATACCTTTTTTGGAGTTTCAAAACATATTAAGAGTGCAGGTATGATTGTTTTGGAACAAACACCTCAAAAACTCGTTGTTACACTGCTCACAAGGCCAAATTAGGACAACAAAAGAGGTTTTCCAAGTATAAATTTTAGGTAAGACCTCAAACCCATAAATTATTTGTATTTATGGATACCCTTTTCTCTCTTACACAACATGTCTTTAGTGTAGGTGGGGTTGTTTTGCAACTCAAGCCCCTAAAATTGACTGTCATGTTTTGGCAATGGTATAATTAGCCCTGTTTTACAAAGTAAGTATATGAGAAACAATACAAACCCTACTTAAAAATACTCTACACATTTCATGGGGTCTAAATCTACCATTTTTTTCAATTGAAACAATACCTACATTGTCTTTTTACAAAACCCTACTTCTAGCATCATTCTTGCTCAAAAACATGCTTTTTCTAGCCTAGGGCATCACCATACCTGCACAAAACCTTATTCCTGACTCCTGCAACTTGGAGAACACAAAATATAGCCTAACATCTTCCATTCCACTAAGTTATAGCAATTTTGACTAGTGGAAATGAAAATTATACCATTTTCTTGCTCAAACCCTAGCTCACTAGGTTTTTATAGGTAGTTTTACAAAATAGGCTCTAACTCACTCAAAATCTGATGAAAATTGACCAAACAAAGATCAAATGAAATCTTAATCATAACTCTACCATATTCACTTTGTTTTGGAATGTGACCGTACTGTATTGGGCCATACAAGTAACGGGAACAACAAAAAACATAGAAAATCTAGAGAAAATAGAGTTTTCCTTTATTGCTTTTTTCCAAAAATGACTTCTCCACCTTATTTTTGAACTCCTTTTGGCATATTTACATGCTTTTTATCAAAAACCCATTGATTCTAATGACTTTTCACATCCTTGACTTTTCAACTTCCCTAAAACACACTAAAAATGCCACTTTTATAGCTTTTTAACTTGTTTTTTCTACATAAACTGACCCATGAAACTTATTACATTGAAAATGGTCTAAATAGACCTTATTACACCAAAATTCTACTTAACAACATAAAACTCAATTTTTGACCCCTATTTACAATATATACCTAGGTGCCCCTGCACCATACTCTCGGAGAAAGAAGAATTCAAGTGATAGGGAGGTCTATAGGCTGCCTGCTTCTGCATCCTATAGGTGTACAAGACTGTTTGACAACTCTAGCCTCCCTACCAATTCAAAGTGCTAACAGACATCTTTCTACACAAAAATGTCAGCTAAATTACTCAACTCTTTGCAGAGATGAAAAATTCTATTTCACTGTTTGGTGTGGGACACATACCTTGTCCTCACTGCTTCCAAGATACTGCCTAAATGGCACATAACTGTCTGAGTCCGTTGCCCACCCTTCTCACTCTGTTCAAGGGTCTGGACTGCTTGGTGCTCACTTTCCTTCTCTCTATTTTCCACCCCTGCAAGTCTATTTTCCTACTTGTTTATCTAGCTGGACTCCTTACTGAGCTCACCTAGAACAAGCATGCATTGCTTCTAATAGACAATCTGACCACCCCACAAAAGAAAAACAAACAAAATGACTCTGCTTGATGGCCTCCATACTGTACAGTGGAACTTGAGGAATCATCAATACAGAGTCATGGTTTGCAAAAGAGAACAAAATTGTAGAAACAGAAATGACTAATCTATTTCAAAATAGTAAATTGAAAACAGAATAGAAATACACAAACTGGTCGAACTACTGAATTTGATTCTTATTCAAAATTTACCCTTACATCAGAATGCTTCTCAAATCAAAATCTTTTCCTCCCGTCCCTCTTACAAAAAGAATTCTACATTTTATATGTATTCCATGTCCATTACAGGACGGTTCAATTTCCATATCGGTTGGTATTCCAACTGCTCCCGTTCAACTCTGTGCTATCAGCAAGATAACTGTCATCAGTCTCATACCGGCGTGTCCCTGACACCTTTTCCGCCAATATCGGCAAGATAAAAGAGATGTCTCACCGAAACATACATACGTTTTCCCATCGGCAAAACCCTACCCTATCGGCGAGTCTTTATCTTCATTGGCCGATAGTGTTAGTTTGGCCGATATCACCTTTGACTCCATTTGACCCCCATCGGCAAAGCATGTGTTATCAGCCACACATTATTCCCTTCTTCCGATATGCTTGGTCACATCGATGACTATCATCCAACGCTAGGCTTTGGCTTTGCTCATTGGCAAGACTTTACTATCGTCCTCCCGAAACACTCCATCGGCAAGACTGCCTCTATCGACAATGTCTCCCTTTCTCTCTCTGACACATTAGTCACTCCGATGAGACTCCAAATCACCTTCATCCACTTGCCTATCGGCAAGACTCCGTCCGTCGGTGAACACCTTGTATCTTCCACCGATACTCCCTCTCAACCCGATGCCCTAGGTCAAAGCAAATATCGGTGAGACTTTCACCGTCGGGCCAACCGATTTCGTTTCCTCCGATGATGATACTTTCACCGATATGCTTAACACCACTTCACCATTGGTAAGACTTCTATCTTTGGCATAACATTTACTCCCTCGGCCGATAATGCTTCTCTCACCGATGGATATTGCCGATATATTGTTTTATCGGTGGGACTGCTCCATGACCTAGGCCAATGAAAAGGGAAACACTTCCTGCCAAGGCTTTATTGAAAAAAACTAAAAAGATTCAAAACAAAACATCATGCTGCTATGTATAGGGCTGCATTTAGCCCTTAGTGCTCCTGCACCATACTCCCCCTGTGCGGAAAGAAGCTAGGTCACCTCCAATGACAATGAGGCAAAATCAATGCCCCTCTTTTTGAATTCTGATTCGGCAACCCAGGTAGCTTCTGCTTTAGGCAACTGCTTCCATTTGACCAAATGCTCCATGTAGACACCATGTCTAGTTTGCTTCTGAACTCTGGAATCCAGTATTCGCTCTGCCTGTAGTTTGGGTTTTAGTGGCAAAGTCGCATCTCTGACTGTTTGTTCCTTCTCTAAAATGGATCCATTTGCTGTTGACTGAGGACCCCTGTATTTCACTAGGTCTTGGACATTAAACACTGGTGAGATTGCCAGGTCTTCTGGCAATTCAATCCTGTATGCATTGTTACCATACTTGTTCAGGATTTTGCAAGGACCAATTCTTCGCATTTGTAGTTTGGTTGGCATTCCTTTCTGCATTCTGGCTTTATTCAAGTGCACCATAACCAGATCACCAACCTCAAACTGAATATCCCTTCTGTGGGCATCTACTCTGTCCTTGATCTTCTATGTGTTCTCTGTCAAAGTCTTCTTCACCTGCTCATGCACTTCTTTCATGGATTGTGCAAAATCCTCTGCATATTTCTGAGCTCACATACACCTCTGGGATGCATTCCATAGACTATTTCGAATGGACTCTTACCAGTAGTCCTATTCACACTGTCATTATAGGCAAATTCTACCTGATGAATGACAAGATCCCAACTCTATCCATATTCTTTGGTTATACATCTTAATAGGTTACCCAATGTCCTGTTTACCACCTCTATCTGACCATCTGTCTGTGGGTGATATGCTGAACTGAATGACAAATTTGTTCCCAATTTTTGCACAAAGTTTTCCAGAAATGCCCCATGAATTTAGCATCTCTGTCAGACACAATACTTGCTGGTAGTCCATGAATCCTGATCACTTCTCTGAAAAACAAGTGTGCTATATGACTGGCATCATGAGTCACTTTACAGGGGATGAAATGACTCATCTTGCTAAACCTGTCCACTACTACATATATGCTATCATAACCAGTCTTAGTCTTAGGCAAACCAACTACAAAATCCATACTTACACATTCCCATGGCCTGAAAGGAATGGGTAAGGGCTGGTACAGTCCTGCATTTGAAGTAGTTCCCTTGGCCTTCTGACATACGATACACTGCTCTACATACCTTCTGATATCTCTGTACATCCTCGGCCAATAATAGAACCTTTGGACTAGCTCCAGTGTTTTATTCAGACCAAAATGGCCACTCAAACTACCATTGTGCTTCTCCTGTATGAGATTTTCCCTCATAGATCCTCTTGGCACACATAATTGTCCACCTTTGAATAGCAATCCCTGCTGTAAGGTGAAATCTGCAAATTCATTGTGAAAGTGATTCTCAAAATCTTGACATACCTTGTATGCCTCAGCAAAATCTTCACCATCTCTATAGAGATCCTTGAAGTCTTCAACTCCAATGCTCTTCAATTGCACTTCCTGCACTGTGAGAAATCTTCTGCTCAAAGCATCTGCAACTCTGTTCAGCTGCCCCTTCTTATGCTTAATTGTAAAGGTATAAGACTGTAGGTACTCCATCCATTTGATATGCCTGCTGCTTAACTTATCCTGTGAGTTTAGAAAACTTAGAGCTTGGTTATCTGTGTAGACCACAAATTCTTTGGGCAGGAGATAATGTCTCCACTTCCTCAATGCTTGGACTAGAGCATACAACTCTAAGTCATATGAAGAGTACTTACTCTTTGCTTCATTCAGCCTCTCATTGAAAAAGGCTATAGGTCTGTTTTCCTGATTTAGCACTGCTCCTACAACTATATTACTTGCATCACATTCAATAGTAAATAGCTTATCAAAACTGGGTAACAACAAAACAGGTTGTGTTGCGACCTCTTTCTTCAACTTTTCAAAACTTCTGTCTGCAGCTGGTGTCCATCTAAATTTTGCTTTCATTCCACCCTTGATGGTATCCAACATGGGTGCACATATTCCACTGAAATTTCTGATAAACTTTCTATAAAACTGGGCTAAGCCATGAAAACTCCTCACCTCTGTGGCTGCTCTGGGAGTAGGCCAGCTCAATATGGCTTCTACTTTGGACTTGTCCATCTTCAACTCTCCCTGGGACACCACAAAACCAAGGTATACCAATTCCTACTTCATGAATTCACACTTCTCCAAATTGATGGTTAGTTGTTCATCATGTAATTTTTGCAAAACAGTATTTACATGTTCTAGATGTTCTTCCTTGGTCTAACTAAAAATTAGAATATCATCTAGAAAAACAACAACAAATGTACCAACGTAATCCTTTAGGACGTCATTCATGAGTCTCATAAAGGTGTTGGGTGCATTTGATAGACCAAATGGCATAACAAGCCATTCATACAGTCCTTCTGTGGTCTTGAAGGTTGTCTTCCACTCATCTCCTTCCTTGATTCTTATTTGGTGGTAACCACTCTTCAGGTCTATCTTGGTAAAGTACTTTGCTTTTCTAATACAGTCCATGAGATCTTCAATTCTGGGAATTGGGAATCTATACCTTATAGTTATCTTGTTTATGGCTCTGGCATCTGTGCACAATCTCCATGATCCTCCTTTCTTGGGTGCCAACATTGTGGGCACTGCACAGGGACTAATACTTTTCCTGATCAATCCTTGATCTAGCAACTCCTGCACTTGCCGGGAAATCTCCTTGTGCTGATCTGGAGTCATCTTGTAAGGTGCCTTGTTTGGCAAAGATGCTCCTGGAATCAGGTCTATCTGATGGCTTATTGCTCTCTGTGGAGGCAATGTGGCTGGTGTACCATCATTGATTATGCCTTTATACTTCTCCAGTATAGGCTGCACTTCTTTGGGAATCTCTGTCTTCTTATCCTATTGTCCTTCTTTTGGTTTTACTATGATGGCATAACCAATACCATCCTCCTTAATAGTACTCAGAAACTCTTTTCCACTCACAACCAAGATATTAGGACTCTTTGTCTGAACTACATCTTCATCCTCCAATGACTGAATCTTATAGGTGACACCATCTTTCTGAAAAGAATAGGCATTCTTCTCACCATCATGTATTGCCTTTTGGTCATACTGCCATGGTCTGCCCAATAAGAGATGGCATGCATCCATGGGTAGTATATCACATAATACCTTATCCTTATAGCCACCTATACTAAACTCTACCCAACTTTGTTCATTAACTACCACATGTTGACCCTTATTCAACCATGTGACTCTATATGGGTTTGCATGAGTAATTCTTTTCAAATTCAGTTTTCTAACTGCCTCATCAAAAATAATATTATCAGTAGATCCTGAATCTATGATAATCTTACATACCTTATTCAAAATCTTGCACTTGATTCTGAATAGTGCTCTCCTCTGGCTTGGTTCAGACTTTACTGGTTCCTTCATCAAGGTTCTTCTTATCATCAGGTTCTCTCCATCTTCTGAGTTCAGATTGACCTCAGGTAACTGGCTGCTGGATGCATTATCTTGGACATAGTGATTTCTCTTATCACCTCCTTGAGAAGAGGATGTGGCCTTTTCTGGGCACCTATACATTGGATGACCTAGATTGCCACAGTTGTAACACTTCATGTTGGTGAAATAGGATCCTCTGCCTGATCCTCCTGACCTTCCTCTGTTAGATCCTCTTCCTCTGTGGTTTCCTCTACCACTCAACTCCCCACTCTGCTCTGTGAGTTTGGATTCTGCTTGGGATCTATTTTCAGCATTCCTTCCACCAAAACCTCCTCTGTGTCCTCTGTTATCTCTGCCTCTTCCTCTTCCTCTGCTATTTGAGTCTTGTTTCCTCTTGTTCTTTTCCTCCACTTTCAGTGCCAGCTGATAGCATTTTTGCACTTTTGTAGGACACAACAAACTAATTTCTTCTTGTATACTCCACTTCAGACCATTAAGGTACCTTGCTACCTTTATGCTTTCATCCTCCATTACTTTAGACCTTAAGCATAGCTTTTGGAATTCTTCAGTGTATGCACTGACATCTAATTCCTTCTATCTCAGATTCTGTCTCTTCCTGTGCAACTGTATTTCATAGTCTTCTGGCATATATGCTTCTTTGATTTTAGCTACCATTCCCTTCCAAGTAGCTATGGGCTTCTTATCTTCTTTTGCTCTTTCAGTCTACACAAATTTCTACCAGTTTAAGGCAGCGCCCCTAAGTCTAGATTTGGCCACCTTTACTTTATGTGCCTCGCTTACACCATCACATTCAAAGTGATTTTCAAGTCCTTCTATCCACTCCATGACCAAATCTGGGTCCATTTTCCCATTGAAAAGTGGTACTCCTTCCAATGTTTTACCACTCATTGCTTTCAAAGCTTTCAAGAATGGTTCTTCTTCCAACTTAGGATTAGGTGTGGGCTCTTCATCTTCTACAGATACACCTTTCCCCTTATCCTCAAAATATTTAACTCTCTGGCTGACTTCTTCAGTCTTTTGCAACATTAAGCCTAGCTTACTCTTCATTTCTGCTAGTCTTTCTTGTAGGAGTCTATTGTCCTCTTCTTGATCCTCAACCTTCTTTGCTAACTCTACATTAGTCACCATTTTCTTGGATGAACTAACAGACTCACTTGAACTTGGTGATGACATACAACTCTTCTATTCCTATCTAGGAATAACCCAAATCTTACTGCTCTGATACCAATTTGATAGGGAGGACTCTAGGCTGCCTGCTTCTGCATCCTGTAGGTGTACAAGACTGTTTGACAACTCTAGCCTCCCTACCAATTCAAAGTGCTAACAGACATCTTTCTACACAAAAATGTCAGCTAAATTACTCAACTCTTTGCAGAGATGAAAAATTCTATTTCACTGTTTGGTGTGGGACACATACCTTGTCCTCACTGCTTCCAAGATACTGCCTAAATGGAACATAACTATCTGAGCCCGTTGCCCACCCTTCTCACTCTGTTCAAGGGTCTAGACTGCTTGGTGCTCACTTTCCTTCTCTCTATTTTCCACCCCTACAAGTCTATTTTCCTACTTGTTTATCTAGCTGGACTCCTTACTGAGCTCGCCTAGAACAAGCATGCATTACCTCTAATAGACAATCTGACCACCCCACAAAAGAAAAATAAACAAAAAGCATGACTCTGCTTGATGGCCTCCATACTGTACAGTGGAACTTGAGGAATCATCAATACAGAGTCATGGTTTGCAAAAGAGAACAAAATTGCAAAAATAGAAATGACTAATCTATTTCAGAATAGTAAACTGAAAACAGAACATAAATACACAAACTGGTCAAACTGCTGAATTTGATTCTTATTCAAAATTTACCCTTACATCAGAATGCTTCTCAAATCAAAATCTTTTCCTCCCATCCCTCTTACAGAAAGAATTCTACATTTTATATGTATTCCATGTCCGTTACAGGACGGTTCAATTTCCATACCGGTTGGTATTCCAACTGCTCCCGTTCAACTCTGTGCTATCGGCAAGATAACTGTCATTAGTCTCATACCGGCGTGTCCCTGACACCTTTTCTACCAATATTGGCAAGATAAAAGAGATGTCTCACCGAAACATACATACGTTTTCCCATCGGCAAGACCCTACCCTGTCGGTGAGTCTTTATCTTCATTGGCCTATAGTGTTAGTTTGGCCAATATCACCTTTGACTCCATTTGACCCCCATGGGCAAAGCATGTGTTATCGGCCACACATTATTCCTTTCTTCTGATATGCTCGGTCACATCGATGACTATCATCCAACGCTAGGCTTTGGCTTCGCTCATCGGCAAGACTACCTCTATCGGCAATGTCTCCCTTTCTCTCTCCGACACATTAGTCACTCCGATGAGACTCCAAATCACCTTCATCCACTTGCCTATCGGCAAGACTCCATCCGTCAGTGAACACCTTGTATCTTCCACCGATACTCCCTCTCAACCCGATGCCCTAGGTCAAAGCAAATATCGGTGAGACTTTCACCGTCGGGCCAACCTATTTCGTTTCCTCCGATGATGATACTTTTGCCGATATGCTTAACACCACTTCACTATCGGTAAGACTTCTATCTTCAGCATAACATTTACTCCCTTGGCCGATAATGCTTCTCTCACCGATGGATATTGCCGATATATTGTTTTATCGGTGGGACTGCTCCATGACCTAGGCCAATGAAAAGGGAAACACTTCCCGCCAAGGCTTTATTGAAAAAAACTAAAAAGCTTCAAAACAAAACATCATGCTGCTATGTATAGGGCTGCATTTAGCCCTTAGTGCTCCTGCACCATCAAGTCCCTCTTGAATTGAAGGTAGGAATTCTCTTGCTTATGTCTTCTATCTTCTGCCTTTTGGCTTCCTTGAAGCAATTCCATGATGTCTTCATCTTTACCTTGGGTTTCATCTTGTCAATGCAAACTTACTTTCCTTTTGTTGTGCTACCTTGTAACTAATCCCTTTTGTCCTGAGGGACTACACACTTTGCCCCAGCACCTTGTTCTCCTTCCAAGATCTACTTCATCTTAAGTTTTGGTCTATCTTTCCTTAAGGCTACAATAACACAACTCTTCTTACCCATCCTTGCAATACTTAATGCAGCTCTCTTCTTATTGTCCATACAATCAACAACCTTTCCTTCATCTTTGTTAATTTGGAAAATAGGGTATGGACCCTTTGGCTTGAAATTATGCCACTTAACTTCATCTTTACCAATCTGCCTGATCAATGTAAACATAAAGTAGGTTGCACCCTCATACTCCAACTGCAGATGTGGAGTGTCTTCAATCACCTTGAAGGTTTTGTCTTCCCACTTTGTATGAGAACAAACTCCTTGCCTTGTATTGTCATCTATTAACACATCAACATGCTCTTGCAACAAGTATTGAACATCTAATGGCAATTGATCAAACCTAACTGTTGTCATAACAGTCATATGTTTACTTACCATTTAATTAGCTACCTCTTCCTCTTTTCTTATCTTTTGTCCTTCAATCAAGGACTCCTTACTGTCTGATTTTGTTGCTCCCACTTGTCTTCTTCTCTAAACAATCTTCATGATAGGCCACATAACCATTTTCTTGACAGGTAAATTCCAACTTTGCTCCTGGTTTGCTAACTGTTCCATCTCAATCTTCACTCTTTCTTCCATCTTTTCTCAAATTTCCATCATTAGTTCCAAAGCCTACCTCAACTCTTTTATCTCTTGATCCACATATATTTGTTTTGCCCTCTCCTTTGGCTTCTTCATCTCTTTTTCCTCTCTTTTCATTACTTGTTTCTTTTTTGTGAACCCTCAGCCCGCAAATCTCTATTGACTAATCTTCTCAACATCTCCATTCTTCACACTCACAATAGGATCTTGGAATGTGCTCCTCTCAAGACTTTCTCTACCCACTTTCACTTAGTGGAGAAAGTTCATGCAACTTCTACCTAGCTTCATCCTTATTGGAGGATACAACAAACCTTCTTTTACAACTTTCTCTCAGGGTCGTCTAGCTCTGATACCAATATGATGTAGAGGAGGGTGGATGAACACAAACTAACTCAAACAAACCTTTGACAAAATCTCAACATCCCAAATACAATGATTTCCTTCACAAATCCACCATTTCTCTTATAAGACAACAAACTAGGTATTTTTTCCATAATTTTCATTAAACAACTCAAACCCACTTTTTGAAGACTGATCTAGATACCCTTTTTGGAGTTTCAAAACATATTAAGAGTGCAGGTATGATTGTTTTGGAACAAACACCTCAAAAACTTGTTGCTTTGCTGCTCACAAGGTTAAATTAGGACAACAAAAGAGGTTTTCCAAGCATAACTTTTAGGTAAGACCTCAAACATAGAAATTATTTGCAGTTATAGATACCCTTTTCCCTCTTACACAACATATCTTGAGTGCAGGTGGGGTTTTTTTGCAACTCAAGCCCCTAAAATTTACTGTCTCATTTTGGCAATGGCCTAATTAGCCTTGTTTTACAAAGCAAATATATGAAAAACAATACAAAACCCTACTTCAGAACACTCTACACATTGCATGGGGTCTAAATCTTCCATTTTTGTCAATTAGAACAATACCCACATTGTCTTTTTACAAAATGCTATTTCTATGCATCATTCTTGCTCAAAAACATACTTTTTCCAGCCTAGGGCATCACCATACTTGCACAAAACCTTACTCTGGACTCCTGCAACTTGGAGAACACAAACTATAATCTAAAATCTTCCATTCCACTAAGTTATAGCAGTTTCCATTGGTGGAAATTAAAATTATATCATTTTCTTGCTCAAACCCTAGCTCACTAGGTTTTTACAAGCAGTTTTTACAAAATGGGCTCTAACTCACTCAAAATCCAATGAAAATTGACCAAACAAAGATCAAATGAAAGCTTATTTACAACTCTACCACATGCACTTGGTTTTGGAATGTGACCATACTATATTGGGCTATACAAGTCACGGGAACAACAGAAAACATAGAAAATCTATAGAAAATAGAGTTTTCCTTTATTGCTTTTCTCCAAAAATGACTTCTCCACCTTATTTTTGAACTCATTTTGGCATATTTACATGATTTTAATCAAAACCCCCCTAATTCTAATGACTTTTCATGTCCTTGACCTTTCAACTTCCCTAGAACAGACTAAAAATGCCACTTTTGTAGCTTTTTAACTTGTTTTTTCTACATAAACTGACCCCATCAAACTTATTACATTGAAAATGGTGTAAATAGACCTTATTACACCAAATTTGGACTTAAAAACAAAAAAATCAATATTTGACCCTTATTTACAATATATACCTAGGTGCCCCTACACCAGAAGGGCATCAAGCATACGAGTGTCCGCAACATCAAGGAAGGATGAATAAAAGCCCTGAAGGTAATGTACAAGTTGCAAATGTAGATGAAGATGTATAATCTGAGAATTCTAAAGATGTTGAAAGTGGAGAAACCCTAGTTGTTAGAAGAACCTTGTTGAATGAGGAGAAATAACCAGATTAGAGAAAGAGTTTATTCTGCACAAGGTGCAAATGTGAAGGTAAGTGCTGTTATATTATTATTGATAGCAGAAGCACTGACAATGTTGTTTCAGAGGAGATGGTCAACAAGTTGAAGTTGACAAGAAGAAAACATCCACATCCATATTGAATTGCATGGTTGCAAAAGGACCATAGATCTTTGGTCAATGAGCAGTGTTTAGTTAAGTTCAAGATTGGAGACTACTATGATGAGGTGCTATGTGACATCATACCGATGGATGCATGTCATATGTTATTAGGAAGGTCATGGCAGTATGATAGGTGCATTGTTCATGATAGCCATGCAAACACATATTTCCTGACAAAAGATGGAGTTCGAAATAAGTTGAAGCCCTTGAAGGAGGTGGAAGAAAAGGTATGTAGTAGTACCAGAATTTGCTTGGTAGATGGTGGGAAATTTTTGGAGGGTATGAAGAATGAGCATCATTAATTTGTATTGATTCCTAAGATTAGTTAAGAGAAATGTGAAGATGTACCAGTAGAAGTCTCAGATCTATTGGAAGAATTTTAGGATATTATCTTTGATAATGTACGAGAAGTTTTACCACTGGTGAGTAAGATAAGTTATCAAATGGATTTGATACTAGGAGATAGTTTGTTGAATAAGGAAGCCCATAGAATGACTACTGTAGAGAATGAAGAGCTAAACAGACAAGTGCATGATTTGTTAAGGAAGGGATTGATAAGAGAGAGCCTAAGTCCATGTGCAGTACCTGTAGTACTAGCACCAAAAAAAGATAGAGAGTGGAGAATGTGTACAGATTCTTGAGCCATCAATAAGATCACAATCAAGTAAAGATTTCCATTGCCCAGAATGAATGACATAATAGATTGTTTGAGTGACGCCAAGTACTTCACGAAGATTTACCTAAAGAGTGGGTATCACCATATTTGAATCAAAGAAGGGGATGAATGGAAGACAGCCTTCAAGACAAAGGAGGGTTTGTATGAGTTATTAGTCATGACATTTGGGCTAACCAATGCACTGAACACATTCATGCAGCTCATGAACGAAGTATTGAAAGAGTTTTTGGGAAGTTTTGTTATTGTTTATTTAGATGACATTTTAATTTTTAGTAAGACTTGGGATGAGCATCCGATGCATATTAGAAGATTTTTAGAGAAGCTAAGGGAGAAGAAGTTGTTGATTAATCTGAAGAAATGTAGTTTTGCAAAGAAGGAATTGGTATACCTAGGATTTGTTATCTCAGAGGAAGGTATTAAGATGGACCCAAAGAAGGTGAGAACTATCACTGAATGGCCTACCCCAAGGAGTGTTACAGAGGCATGATCTTTTCATGGTTTGGCAATTTTTTACAGAAAAATTATCAAAAAATTTAGTAGCATTTGTGCACCCCTAAATGAAACACTGTGAGGGGATAGAAAAGAGTTTAGATGGACTATGGGAACAACCAAGAGATTTGATACATTGAAGCAGAAAGTCATAGAGCAACCTATTTTGGCACTTCCCGATTTCAATTAGGTATTTCAAGTAGATTGTGATGATAATGGTATTGCTATAGGAACTATTTTGAGTCAAGAAGGTAAGCCCATTGCCTATTTTAGTGAGAAGATTAATGATGCCAAGAAAAAGTATTTGGTTTATGATCAAGAGTTTTATGCAATTGTTCAAGTTTTGAAGAAATTGAGACATTATTTGTTGTGAAGAGAATTTTTTTTATATACTGATCATCAGGCTTTACAATATCTTAATAGTCAAGGGAAGTTGAACTAGAGGCACTTAAAATGGGTTGAGTTTTTGTAGAGTTAGACTTTTGTTTTGAAGAATAGGAGTGGGAAGCCCAATAGAGTTGCAGATGCCTTGAGCAGAAGGAAAAATTTGTTGACAAAAATAAAGATAGAGGTTGTTGGATTCGATGAGATCAAATGTTTGTATCCTGAAGATCTAGATTTTGTAGAGGCTTGGAAATCTTGTCTAAAACTTGTTACTTTGGACAGGACAAAATGGTTGGATTTCATAATCCAAGATGGCATGTTGCTTAGAGGAAACCGGTTGTGCATTCCGAGGAGTTCCATGAGAGAGAACCTGTTTAAGGAGAAACATAGTGGGGGATTAGCTGGACACTTTGGTTGAGATAAGACCATTGCTATTGTTGATGAGAATCATTATTGGCCACAGTTATAGCAGGATGTTAGGAAATTTGTGCAGAGTTGCTGACTGTGTCAGATGGCAAAAGGAGCAAGTCAGAATATCGGGCTATATTATCCATTACCTGTACCAAAGAGGCCATGGGATGACATTAATATGGATTTTGTTCTTGGTTTACCAAGGACACAGAGAGGACATGGTTCCATTTTTGTGGTGGTGGATAGATTCTTGAAGATGGCACATTTTATTTCTTTTAAGAAGACCAATGATGTTGTTCATATTGCAGAGTTATTTTTTAGAGAGGTGGTGAGACTACATGGTCTACCTAAGAGCATAGTTTCAGATCGAGATACCAAGTTTGTTGTGTATTGCTGGAGGACTTTGTGGAAGAAGTTGAAGATAGATTTAAAGTTTAGTTCTATACACCATCCATAGACTAATGGATGGATAGAAGTGGTGAATAGGAGTTTGGGTAACCTGCTATGATGCTTAGTAGGAGATAAGCCTAAGGGATGGGATTTGATTTTACCACAGGCAGAATTTGCTTACAACAATTCTATCAATAGAAGTACTGGTAAATCACCATTCCAAATTGTATATGGGAGTAGTCTAAGAAATTCTTTAGAGTTAAAGTAGCTATAAAAGGGAGAAAAGACCAGTGCTGAAGATGAAGTCTTTGCCGAACATTTGAAGAATTTGCATGAAGAGGTGAGAAAGCACATTAATAAGATGAATATTCAAGTCAAGACTAAGGCAGATTAGAAGAGGATATATAAGGAATTCCAGGTTGGAGATGAAGGCATGGTTCACTTGAGAAAAGAGAGGTTTCAAGTTGGAACTTATAATAAGTTAAAAATGAAGAAATTTGGACCATGCAGGATTCTGAAAAGGCATGATTCAGGAAATGCATATGAGGTAGCATTGCCAAGTGGAATCAACATTTCCCCTGTGTTCAACATTGTTGATTTAACATAATATCATGAAGGTGGCACGGAGGATGGGTCAATAGAAGAACAGTGGAGTATCTTGGCACCTACTTCAGAAAAGGAGGAGATAGAATAAATTTTGGATAGTCATGTGGGTAGAAGCACAAGAAATAGGAAATGTGAAGAGTACTTAGTTAAATGGAGAGGAAGGCCTGTTGAAGATTCATCTTGGTTATCTAAGGCTGAGGTTAACCATCTTGGTTTCCCTCTAATTCCTGAGACGTGATGGGGTCACTTCTCAAACTTATCCTAGGTGTCTAATGCAGGAGCATCTAAAGGTGTAAGGGAAATCTTGCATTGCCCAAAAATAATGTGATTCAAAATTGATGACTTTGTTTTCATTTCTTTTCAAAATTTATGTTTTCGGATACCCATTTTCTTGAAAAATGATTCAAAGCCTTCAAAATTTCCAACAGAGCTAAGAATACCAGAATATACTAGAATTTACTATTTTTAGTAAGTCTTTTCAAAGAAATGGTTAAGCCTAAAAATTTCCCCAATGCTTTGGAATAGTCAAATAAGTATTCTTGGTAAATTTCAGCTCAAGATCATGTCTAGATTTCAAGATATTAAAGTTTCGATTTTGTGAGGTACCCTAAAAAGGTCTGAAACCAGATATGAGGCACTAAAACATCTCATAAAAACCTCAAAAGGTTTATAGAAATCTATTTATGAATTTTTCGCGTGATTGTTCACTTCGTGAGCTTTTGGTGCTTCAAATGTTTCGTCAATCAGATACCCAGATCAAAAGTTATGGTTTCTGGAAGTTGACCTACTTTTGGAGGGAGTAGCAAATTTTGAAATTTTGGCTAGAGGCCGCCAAAATGGCTATTTATGACTATTTTTGGGAACCCTGGGCAGTAGAGAGATAAGAGGAAAAGTGTAGACTCAAGAAGAGGCGGGAAAACACAAACCCTAGCTAATTTGGGGTTAGAGAAGGCAAAAGGTTCTAGAGTCTTGAGATAGGAAGCCGTAATGTGCTGTAGCCTATGGAGTATTCATCCTTTGATTGTATTTGAGCTTCTGTAATGTAATGAGTTGTCCAAAATCAATAAAATAATATTATATTTTCTATGTGCAATTTATGTTGTTGCATGTTTTATGAATTACCCCCTATATCATACCTCAACCACCACGAAGGTGACAAAAATACCTTTCCGTTGATAACTGATTTGCTAAAATCAACCTCCGTTTGGAAAAGTTATGCAAAAATGAAAAAATGTTTATAAAGGTACTTTCAAAGCATCAGGTACCTAGTCACACCATGTGACCACCACGAGCACATGGGCTAAAAATTTGGGCCTCTAGGGCCGATTAGATCTCAAAGTTTGAAGTATGTGATGAGTTTCTATGCCACATGAACTCCAAGTCACTAAGCCACACCCAAGTCAGGTAGCAACTTCAACATAGGTCTACTCAAAGACTCCACACGTAAGCATGAGCCTTTATATGTGCTCATAATATATCTTTAAACAAGAACATATAAAACGTGCTATATGTTTCTACACAATCAATATAGGAATAAAGTGCCTTCACAACTTCCAAACAACAATTTGAATGGGCCCAGATCCTCAAACCCTAAATAAATATTTGTTGCAAACTATGCAAATACAAAGGTTTGTAAAAAGTATAAATATCTGATGCAAAGTATCCAGCCATGGGAGGGATAGAGGAAACTTCCTCATAGATATGTTTGAATTCGACCAATTTGTGGCTTGCAAAATGTCTTCAATGCCTCCTAAGATTAGAAACCAAATTTGCCTCCCTCTTCCAGTGCACCCTAGAACTTAATGAGGGACACTCCAATGATGGTGTCAAAAGTGATGAGAGCTGGCCGTTACAATGAATGGACCTGTTGTGGATTCCCTACCTGTTCACAAGAGAATCAAGTCTTCAAAGTGGGTGATTAAGCTCACAAGCAATATTCTCCTTGATCGGCTCTCCTATGGAAATGAGTATACTCAAGGTCTTCAACCATATGATCTTCAACAAGAACTCAAATTTTCTATGTAAGATGAAACAATGGTGCTCAAACTCCAAATCTTCAATGACGGTCTCCGACCTAATGGCAAATATCGATTCTACTTCAAATATACTATGAAAATAGTCCCATCCACCTCCAACAATGGCACTTCAACAATCAAATTGATATCAAAAACTCTGAGTAGCAAATTTTAGCAAATAGTAGGTGGAAAAATTTTAAATGCCAAAAATTTCTCACCAAAAAATTATAGGATATAATAACGATCTCACCAATTCACTAATGAAAACTCTCAACAAAAGGAAACATAGAGAGTCAACTCTGATACTTTGTTGGTGTCAAGCACCTTCCAGGAGCATAACCTACAGGATCAACCTTCACAATATGAGAGAAGAAAAGCTATTTCACAAGAATGATGAAAAATGAATTGAGATATGAGATTCGAATAATGTACAGAACCTTGCTTATAAATGCAAGGTGAGAGTCGGTAAAAATAATTGACAACTACTGAAACTAATATGCACCTAATTAATGCATTATGATGCTTAAGTAAAACTTAAGCCTAAGTAAATAGATAAAATCCTATTTACTCCAACACCTACGATTGTAGACTTGTCCCTCTCCTTTCTAAAACTCCAAATTCAAATTTGGCCGATTGCCCCCCTTCATTTTCTACCATAAGCTGACTAAGTACACATGTGAAATTTCATGCCATGTGCTATTATTTAAAGACATTTAATTATATTTATTTTATATCTCTCATCTCTCAAGCATCCTAGAGCATTGAAGGAGAAATTAATAGCAATATATTTGGATTTGGTGCAATAAAAGGAGAAATGAATTTGCATACATTCATTCTAGGACCCTTGTTTGCTATTCTTAAACTTTTGTACATAATTTTGGGGGTTGACCTAGGAGAACACATCTCCTTGTGAGATAACATCATTTGTTCCAAGATATTTTTGAATAACTTCAACTCTCAGATATTAGAGAAGAGTGGAGTAGACAAAGATGATTTGGGCAAACAACTACATAATATTTTTACATTATGTAGGGTCAAGTCCAAACTTAGAGGGAAAACTTGTGATCCATGGACTTAACTAAGATCCATATAGATGATGTCTAATAGAGAACAAATCTTTTGTAGGTCCAAGGTATTCACTAACACATAAATCACATTTCCTGAGTAGGGGAAGATCATATTCTAAAATCTTCACCAAATAGAACTCATTCTTTGATCATAAGCTAAGTAATCCTATCCATTGCATTTAGTTTTCTTAAATAATTGTTGTAATTATTACATTTATCACTTCCTATAGTTATCATTTAATTTAGAAGAGTTTATAGATCATATGAAGATAGTACATGACAATGCGAAAAATCAATTGTAAATGATAATTGTTAGATACAAGGAGAAGGGTAGTGAGAAAAGGAGACACAAGGAGTTTTTGGTAGGTGATGAAGTGATGGTGTATCTTAGAAAAGAAAGATTCCCATTCAAAACATACAAAAAGATAAATATGAAGAATTTTGGACCTTGCAAAATTATCAAAAAAATGATTCTAATAATGCAAGTATTTGGTAGAATTACCTGAAGGTTTGGGTATAACACTAGTGTTCAATAATATAGATTTGTATCAATATCATGAAAGAGAATTAGAGGAAGAAAAATTAGAGAGAATGGAGTAAAAAAACTAAAATAGAAAGAGGAAATTAAGAGATTTTTGACATAAGAGTTGGAGTGCCAAAAATAAATAGTATGAAGAATATTTATTGAAATGGAAGGGAAGACTAATTGAAGACTCATCTTAGATGTCTATGGCTGAGGTAGACCAATTTGGTATCCCTTTAGCCACCATAAAGTGAAGGACACACTTTTTAAATTACCCTAGGTATTTGATGGAGTAGCATCTTGGGTATAAGAGTAATCTTGCATTAAAAAAAAATTATTTTAACTTTTTAGGTTTATAATAATGTTTAGGGTATCACATGATCACCACAACTTTTGGTTGTTACTACAAAGGCATATTAAAGTTCTTGACTCAACATATCAGAGACCAGTATTTCAACCATGTGACAATAGTGTTGAACTTTGTGGCAACACTTGTGTACATTCCTAACCTCATTGGTCCTAGGGAGGTTCATAGTATGAACTTCATCAAGACCCAATGCATATCATTTATTGCATTCATTCTAGAAGATTTCCATCTTTATGCTAGTCAATTACATGTTTCATCTAGCATCAAGTTTTGTGTGAGGTTTTATAGTTGACACAAATCATTCCTAAGGATAAAGTATCATGATATAAGCATCAATCATGATTATTCAATGTTAATTAATTAGAGATGAAGAATTAGATTTTAACTTTAGAACGTTTTGTGGCCAAGAAAAATCTTGTATTGCAATATCATTAGAGAATTCTATAATTTGCACATGTTTGTGCATATTTATCATTGAAGTGCAAGGCCTCATCTTGTAAACCCATTGTTGCGAGCTATAATGTATTTCATAACTATGAATCACTAAAGATCAATTCTATTATTTTTTATTCATTGTATTGTGTTGTGTGTCTTGATGTACTTGGCTACATGGTTGGACAATCCTTGATTGGACCCTTTGGCCATGATTACATTGTATAATATTATTTCCATTCTTTTCTTATAATGATTCGATGTTCAAACACCTAATAAACATAAATCTATTTCCATTAGCATAGTTCCATAATCTTGCTACTATTTACAAGGTTGTCCTTCAGTTCTCAAACCAAAATCAAATCAAGCAATAAAGTTTACTAAGATTGGTGATCCTCCACATGTGACATCAAAACAAAGTTTTGAAGTCCAAAAGTTATCAATTTTCTTATCATAATACTTCTTGATACATGTACAGACATGCGCCAAAGAGTTCTACTACTCACTACTTTTTTTATTATCATCAAATACATCAACCTACTATGGCTAGATGTATTTCTCTCAAGAGTAAAAAGCAAAACCTTACTTAAAAAATTGTGATACAAGGTGGGAATATTGATGGTTATGGGCATATATCCATTACACCTCATGGTGATAGAGAGAATTCTTCCAAGGCTAGTGGAAAAAAATAGTGGTTGTCTAGACAACATTAAATCTATATATCAGGTACACATCAATGGAGAAATATATGGTGGTATGATTACAAAGGTACATAATGAGAATCAAAGTGAGCCAAATATTATAAAATAAACATCTCTAAAGAAAGAAAAGGTGGTCGCTCTAAAGCCTACATAAGAAATGCCACCATTACATGACATTTTTGTGCATAGAGAGACATTAGTAAATCACACCACTTTTGCATCATGATAAGTCTCATTGGGGGCATCAATTTAGGTGACATGTCTTGTGGTTCATCCTTATATAAGCTTCTTTCTATTTCTTACTATATGTGTTATTTTATGTTCTTTCATGCTTTTCAAATGATCTTACCCCTTGCGGGGCAAGGTGTTTGTTCTCTTTTTGCAAGTTACATGTACTCATGATTGTTCCCCTTGTTAGAAAAAGTCAAGGTATATTTCATCATTTATTTACATTCATAGCGATTATTGTTAAGTATAGCAGGTACATGTCAAAGTAATTTTTATAATTTCCTTATCACATATTTAGAATTTTTAGACTATCATACTAAGATTTTCATACTCTAGCTATTATGTTTATATTGTATTATTCATGCTCAATTTATCACTATTTTTTATACTGTATTATTCATGCTCAATTTATCATTATTTTTCTTAGTTTTTTATATGTAGATTATTGTATTATTATGCTTAATATTTTATACAAATTTCCTCTATCTCCTTGCTTTTTGTGTACCCCTTTGTGGAACACACATTCAATCAAGGGGAGGGAATATTATCAATAATTACTCTCTTAAGTTTATGTGTAGTTCACAAATTGACTCTAAATTATTTCTTTAGCAATCATTCTTCCAATTGTGCTTGCCTTTTTTTAAAAAAATGGTATGATTTTTCATATATATTCACACACACAACACACTAAAGTGGGCCTAAAATATAAGGGTGAAAAGTGCATCCCTTACAATTTCCCCTTCATTTTACATGAGTTTGCATGAATGTCCTAAGCACATTGCTTTAGAGAAAAATTTAAAAATTAAAACACAGCCCACATATATTTTTAAAAAAACTATTAAATAACTATTAAGTAAATAAAATAGCTCAATCAAATAGAAATAAAAATAGCTTTAAGAAAAATAAATAAATAAAGCAAACAATGTAAATAAAATAAAATAATTCTTAAATAATTGTAAAGTAAAATAAAATAACTCTTAAGTAAATAAAATAGTTCTTCAATAAACAATGTTAATAAAATAAAATAATTCTTAAATAATTGTAAAGTAAAATAAAATAACTCTTAGTGGGTGGTAGGGCTGGCGACTTTCCACACTTTCAGTTGTGGAAAGTCCAGGCCAAGATTTGTATAGGTTGTTTGGTTTTAAGGTTGACCTTTTGCCCTAACTCTAGTTCAAATCCCCAGCTTCACATGTAGAGAAAGGTTAGTTTTAATCCTATATTTCGATGATTATCTAGAGTCATCATTGCTTGAGATGGCCTCCAAATTAGAAGGCCAAGCACCTTGTAATTCAAATTATACTTTTTGTTGTATTGGGAAGGCCGAAGGGAGAGTTTATTGCCACAGGAGCGAGCATTTATATGGATGGCACAGTGAACTATCTCTCATCATGCAGAAGAATCGAGATTGGGAACTTGCCAAAATGAAGGGACATTCTCATCATTGTTTGTAGTCAGTCTAGCAATTCCAGTTGTGCACAGAACCCATTTAAAGAGTGTATCTCAAGTACGCCATACAAATATTTGGCCATGACTAAGAGAACTATTATCCGTTCTTACTGGATATCACGGGCTTAGACTTGATTCTGCATCGACAACAGGCTCGAGTTGGGGTTAATTTCTTGAAGAAAATGTTTCAGCTGGTGACTGGGTCGTTGAGTTTAACTAGTTTCTTCACAACTTCGAAACGATGGATGCTTAATGCCTTTGCCTATTGTATTTCCTGGTGGTTTTATATATAGTGTCTATTGGTTGATTATGGGATAGGCTCCCATTTTAGTATGGTTCTGGGAAGGGTTCTGGTTTGGTCCTGCATGGCCGTTTTGTCTATTTTTGGTTTGGTCTGGCCCTGCGTAGTATTTTGGGTAGGCAGCTTTATAGGTCTGTGTAGTTGGGCAAGATTGCCATGGTTCTCTGCAAACAAATCAGTAAGCCAGTATGGCCATATTGTATCTTTTTGTTCTTCTCAATATAAATCATCTTTATTGCAAATAAAAAATAAATAAATAAAATAACTCGAGTAAATAAGATAACTCAAGACTCATATTTGGGCATTTTCAGATAGATGTATTTAAGATGTCTTTACTAGTAGTTAGTAGCATTCATATTAAGATTCCTCTATGAAATCAAACAAGATTTTAAATTTTATCATATAATCTATCACAACTCTTAATTAAATTAATTGAACTATCTTACTTATTATATATATATATATATATATATATGTGTGTGTTTTTGCAATAATATATTTAATTTTGATTTGACTGCTTACAAGACAAACAAATCAACAGATAAATCTCAACTTCGTGAAGGACATAATGAGGCCCATCAAATAGGATTAGCGTATTTGAACTATTGTTTTGTTCAAATATTATATATTATTATTATTTATATGGTCGATTGATTCTATTGAAACTATTTAAAAAATATATAATTTATATAGGAAGGACGAAACAAAACTTAAAAAACAAGGAAAGTTCATAGGAAAAGAGACAATAACCTTAACATTATACCAACACTTCAATTTTATAGGGTGTTAAATCTTCAATGCAATCATTTACTTGGGAACACAGTTTGTAGCTTTCCATTTATAATTTTTTTTAGTTGGATTGTTTTGGTAACAAAATTGTTGGAGAAGATCTTCTCTACCAAAGTTCTATTGGAGGTAAATCAAGAAGTCAAATTTAATTATGTAGGAGGAGCATCCCGGTTCATGGCTGCTTGTCAGTTTGTAAGCATACAAAATTTCAAATCCTTCATTACAACATGCCTATTAGTACATTTCATTTTGTGTAAAGTATACAACTCACATTTTACAAAACATCACAATTACAATACAAGGTGAATGGACAAACAATAAATCAAGAGATGTATAAAGAGTATGTGTTATGGGTACATTTATTAGTGAGATTCTACCTTCATCTATGCATCTGAATGTGGACTGCTCCAAACAGTTTTAACAGCCAAATAACTCCTCCTGTTTTGGCCTTTCCCAATGAGTCATGGAAATAAATCCATGTGTATTTGTAGGATCATGTACTTTTCTCAACAGGTAGATACTAAACGGTTGGTGCATTGTAATCAATGTACCAGTTGTTTACGTGACAGACCTAATTCCACTTAAAAAACTAGTATCTTGACTGTAACACACCAACTATTTAAGCCCTTCCTTTTAAACATAAGAACATGGCAGCTTGGATACTATTCAGTACAGGCCAAAGGGCATATATATGCCTAGGATATGGCTTGATTATACAATTGGTGTGATATAAATAAGTCATATCCAGTTAAATCATGTCTCCTTCAAGCAGTGTACAAGTAACCATGTCTGCTGCCTCTGGTGTGATATACAATACCATATGTAAAATGTATACATATAGTCTCAAACTCTCCCTCATTTTGCGGCTTCCTTCACACTGATCAAAGCAAACAGATGTTTGACCAGTGCGATATATTGATTTATATTCTAAAACAAACATGCCCAACACATAAACTTTGCATTATTAAAAAAGTTAAAATAAAAGAAAAAACATTTACAGATATAAAACAATCATTTTCTTATCAGTCATTTGTATGACAGCACAAATGACTAAAATTTTGAGCAATAAAAAGGTTTTCCAATCTCCTGTCCAGATACCAATAACTCCACCCATCACACCTTGAATGGCTCAAATAAAGGTTAGTCACATCCAAAACCCTAGAAAGGCCTAGTATAAAAGGATATGACTGAGTATTTATGGGATGCCTATTTGTATTCTGGCCTGCCATGGAGAACTGATTTTCCTTAGATCCATAAATATATAAGAGTGCTCATTGTCCATCTAACATAGCCTATGCGTGAACTATGCAATTACAATATCTGTGATTTAGTAAATTCTTGTATATTCTTGTCCAATAACATCATTGACAAACTGTTGTTGTTTGGCAAGTTGCAGACTTATAATCTTCTTCGACATATTCTTAAAAGAAATCAGCCGTGGGACAACCAATTGGTTTGTATCCTGCGTTTTCGACCAAATATTTTCTGGTTAATAATGCTTTATTTATTGATTCTTGGATTGTTGTTTCGTTTTCTTTCGATTTTTAAACATTGAGCATACCGATTTTTTTTTTCTTTTTATCTTAACTTTATTTGTGTTCTTTAGTGTCCATAGTTTACGTGAAAATTAGAAGTATACCTTATCCTTCCAAGAATGTGCTACTGTCCATGAAATCCAGAGCACTTATTACGCATGTCTCATCTTTAGCCTTGTTGGAGTGATGTGCTTTAATAATCATACTGCGACTTTTAGTTACAGTGTTCTTTTTGGTTTTGGAGCAGAAAGAAACAAAAATTGATTTGGTCTAACACAAAATTTTCATATATGCCAAATTTCCTTTTCTTTGGATATATCAATGTTATCCATAACGTTGTGTATGCATCAATGCTATCTAATCTAGGTTTCAACGACCTAAATCAAAATAAGCTAAAAGATAAAATCTTCTTCAAACACCCCCTTAGGTATATTTTACAAAAATAAATATTGTTTTTGGCAAAGTAATTATTAAAAAAATAATATAATTTTGGTTACTAAGGATACAGTGTGTTGGTTAAAATTTGGTATTGTTATTATTGTCACCAAGGTTTAAATTTCCATTGGGCTGTTAAGCTCATGAGCTTTGTGTCTTCATTGGATTGTTGAGCTCACATGATCGAACCACTTACATTAATACAAGAGAGAAGATCCTATAATGAAAAGGGATGGCTCCCTACCGAAATTTCGTAAATTCGGATTTTTGGTGGAGAAGGAAAGTGTATTACCAAATTTCACAAAAAAACAATAGGGCTCACTAGGATGGAAGGGCAAAAGGTTTCTTGAGGGGTGGAAGAGGTGTTAGGAATTGGTGGCTAGTTTGGGATGAGAGAAGCTTCAATGAGGATTTTCATGGAAATTTTCCAATTCAAGCACGATCCGATGAGGAGAGGACTAATGATGGTATTAGCAGTAGTTGAGACCATTTTCACATGTCCAGGGGCGATGGAGTAGCAACAAAAGCAAATTCTATCCCAATGAGTATGAATATTTCCCCAATCAGTCTCTCCTTAAGTTTGAATTGCTTAGAACTAGAGAAAGCAATGGATAGGTTGAGGGATAGAGCAGTGATCATAAAATGGGCAGGAGATTGGCCTGCTAGGGCTAGGGTTCTTCAATGGTGTAAGAAAAATTAGAATAAGGGAGCTAAATAAAATACCTTCTGAAAGGTTTCTTTTTAGTGGAGCTTTCGCAACCAGATATTAAGAGGAGCATATTGGAAGTAGGTCCACATGTGATGGATGGTTTGGGTGTTTATGTAAAGGATTGGGAACCAAACTTTAACCCAATTAAGCATGAAGTTTCGGTGGTTTCGATATGGATCAGGCTTTATAACTTACCCACAATGTATTGGGATCCAGGGATCCTTAAACAAATAGGAGAAAAACTTGGAGCCCTCTTAAAGATTGATGAAAATTTATTGGAAGGTGATTTCAGTATGTATGCGAGGATATGCATATCCTTAGATCTTAAAGAGATAGTGCCTAAAGAGCTGGAAATCATTTTAGATTCAAGGATTTGGAGACAATAGATAGAAGTGGAGAAATCTCCCCCATTGTGTTGGGTGTGTAAGAAACAAGGGCATGTTAGGGAAGATTGCCCTAACCAAGGAAAGGATCAAAAGGTGGAGGAGGATAAAGTCCATAATTCTCTAGCAGAAAGAGAACCTATATCATTAGGGGTTTTAGAATCAAAGGAGACTCTCATTAAGGAAGATTCTCAGATGGTGGTTCTAGAGCAGGATCTGAATATCACTCCAAATTCTAAAACCAAAATTCATCCACAAGGGTTGGTGGAGAACAATACTAAGGCCCCTAATGTGGTAGCCACCATACAAGATGAAGGTAATGAGTTAAACTTTGGCACTGTAGTTTTAGTGGATCAAGAGGTAGGAGGTTGTCAGGCAAATGTTATGGAATAAGGGGTAGAAGTGCCCTCTTTTGTTGCTTCTGCACAACATAGTGAAGTAGGGATAGAGGACAAAGTAGTAGAGGAGGTTTTCCCTAACACAAAGATAAATTTGGCCTTCTCCCAACCAGCCTTAGAGTTAATTAAACTGGGGGAGGTGAAAGATCAGATGTTTGATCTAGAGGTTGAGGGCTCAAATGATTTCTCAGAATATTCAGAAGAAGAATTGGGAGAGATGGAGGTTAGAACCATTTCATAGAGGAAGACAAAAATGAAAAAACCTAAATTGGGAGAAAAAGGGAAAAGATGAAGAAAGTCCAAGAAGGTCCAGTTGGAATTAGCTGGTAGTTCTAAAGGACAAGACAAGCTAAGATCAATGGATTCTCCCTCCCTGAGGAGCAATGATGCTCCTATCTTGGAATGTTAGGGGCATGAATGCCCCTAACAAAAGGCGTCTACTCAAGCACCAGTTGGATATGAGCAAACAAGGCATAGTAGTTTTACAAGAAACTAAGTTATCTCAAGAGGAAATACATAGGCTGTTAAATAAATGGAAGCAATGGAAAGGTCTCTTTGTCCTAGCAAGAGGGTCATCTGGGAGGCTAACTATCTTGTAGGACCCATATAAGATGTCGATTGAGTAATTGTAGTTTTCAGATAATTGGCAGTTATACAGATGTAGGATAGTTGCCAATGGTGGTACCTTCACTCTTTTGAGCATATATGGTCCTACTAGAACTGATCATAAGAAAGTAGTATGGAATCAAATTTCCATGATTATCCAAACTTTGGGGGAAGAAAAATGATTTTGGTGCAGGATTTCAATGCAACAAGGGATAGTAGTGAAAAGTGAGGGGGAAGCTCTACTTTAACCCAAGTTCAAAAAGATTTTTAGGATTTTATTAATAATAAATTTTTGCAAGATTTAAGACCAAAACATGGTATCTATACTTGGATGAATAGAAGACAGGGGTTCACAAATATAGCAGAACAATTGGATCACTTCCTTGTTGGGGGTCTTTGGGAGGTTTCTTTTTATCTATTAGAATCCTTTATTCTCCCAGTTTTAGGTTCTGACCACTTTCCAGTACAACTAAAGATTGAGAGGGAGGGGAGACCATAGGGTTGCTCCTTTAAATTTGAAAAGATGTGGCTGAGAGACCCAAAGTTATAAGATAGAATCAAAGAATGGTAGACAAAGGCCCTGAGGGTGATGGGATCGAGAATGTTCAAGCTGTGGAAAAAGTTGGTCTTTGTGAAGTTGAAGTTAAAGGAGTAGAATAAGAGTCACTTTAGGGACATCTTTGAGAAAAACATAATCTTGGAGAAGAATTTGGAGGATTTAAATGAAAGAATTCTTAGGCTAGGTATGGACTAGGAAAGCTTTGTCTATGAAAAGGAGCTCAGATAGAAGTATGACAAAATTTTGGCCAGAGAGGAGGTCTTTTGGCATCAGAAATCAAGGGAATGGTGGCTTAAGGAGGGGGTTAGGAATACCATATTTTTTCATAACTTTACTAAGGTTAAAAGGAGTATTAATAGAATTTCATTCATTAAGGATGGAGAAGGAAGAGTGGTCTCCAGTCGAGAAGACATTGATAAGGTGACAGTCAACTATTTTAAAGATCTTTTGAACAAAGGGGATGAGGCAGATGTTGATATCAGGGAAGAGGTTCTTAGTAGGATCCCATGTTTGATTAATCAAGAGATGAATGTTGATCTTAACAAACCTTTCTTAGAAGAGGAAATAAAAAAGGCAACTTTTTAGCTGGGTCCAGAGAAAGCCTCAGGTCCTGATGGGTTTCCAACATTTTTCTTCCAAAATTTCTAGAGCATCATAGGGCCAAATTTGACTCAACTTGTGGAGGAAGCTAGGAGAAACAATACAATGCTAAAGGTCATAAATGCCACATTTTTTCCTTGATTCCAAAAAAGAATGTTTTTGAATTGATCGAGGACTATAGACCTATTGAGCCCTTTGTAACTCAATGTATAATATCATTTCAAAATCAATGGATAATAGAAATAGATAATTCTTCCTATTCTTATATTAGAAGAATAGAGTGGTTTTACTTTGGGTAGGTCAATCTTTGATGGCATCATCATTGCTCATGAGGCAATACACATAGTCAAAGGGAGTAGAGCAGAAAGGATGTTAGTAAAGTTGGATATTAGGAAGCCTTATGATCAAGTTAACAAGGGTTTCTTATTGGTAGTTTTAAAAAAGTTTGGCATTGTTATGGAGTAAAAAATGGACACATGCATTTTTACCTCCTAGTTCAGCTCCTAGGTCCCCATGAGTACATTATACATCATAAATATTCATCACAATTTGAAATCCCCTAAAACCCATGGAAAATGGGAACTAGGGGCTTGTTTTATGCCTTACCCTGAACTAAAAGGGTACCTAGGAACTTGGGTACCCATGTCCAAGTCCTCTGTGATTGGTCGGGGCCAATTTCAAAACCTATCGACATAAGACCTTTAAATGGGTCTCTCCTTGTTGGCTCTTACAATTTAATTTACAAATGTTAGTGGGAAAGCATATATAAGTGTGTTTTGAATTCATTTTGAGTTAGGATGGATATTGTGAACTTATGATATTAGAGAAAAGAGAATTCAAAGCATTCATTGTGTTAGTGTTGTAGATTTGTGTTTGTATTGTGTGTGTTGTTGCAGATTTGGAATCATAATCCATCTCCTTATGAGTTGAAGGATATTCATTCTCCTAAGGGTTTCACCTCCGAGGTGATATCATTGTTATTTGAATCATTCTATTATCATTTGTTTTATCTTTAGCCTTTGGCCTACTAGGGAATACACTCTCTCGTGTTGGGAAGCTTGAATGCTATTTCGAGATTTGACTGAGGCAAATCCCTAAACACCACGACCCCCAAACCCCTTTTCTTCTTGTGTGCAAGTTACATGTGCAAAGTTTAAAGAAGTGAAGGTATAGGAGGGTTGTGTAAGGGAAAGGGTTTTGATCCCTAAAAATAGTTTGCAAAAATTCCTCTGTGAAAGACTTGGACGCCCGCCCCGAAGTCCTCCTACTCAAACAAGCACTGAATCTGGCATGAGGATACTCTCCATGATATTTCTCCAGTTCTAAGTTTCTAAAGATTCATACTTTCTAGACTAGGGCACCCACCCCATAGTCCTTCAACTTTCTAGCTTCCAGAGAATAGGTTCTAATATCTCTTTGATCATCTTTGCACATTTGGTTTCTAGGTTTTGGTCGCCTTCTATCTATTACAAGTTGATTATCTCATAAGTAGGGTTTTACACATACTTGACCTAGGGATTGTTAGGGTTAGCAGATAGAATATATCAATTAAATGCAAATAAAGATTAAACAGAGGAATGGAAATACACAGAAATAATAACAGTGAGAGACAAGTTTTAACATGGTTCACCCAAACTCAGGCTACATCCACCAAACAAAGAGTCCATTATTATTATCCATTAAATCAAACCGATTACAACCAGCAATCCTTGCAACTCAATACTATTGCAAATGCTACAACACATCAATGGAAACCCTAACCCTTAGCGGCTTTTATCAAGCCTTAAGTAGGTTACAAAAATAGGGTTTTTTTTTTATGTTGGCTCAATTTTGTACTTGAATGTTATTGTGGAAGAGGGTTTGATTTTGGTGTGCATGCTTATCTCCATCATTCACCCTTTTCCCCTTTAATATTTTGGTGAACCCATATCATCGAGCATTTGTATCTTGCTGAGTGTTAATTCAGATCTTGCATTCATTCATAGCATAATTGTCATTAATCATTAAAAAATATTGCATAAATTTGAAATAAAAAAGTGAAAAAAATAAGCATTCTAGGATTGCATAAAGGCATAGTTTTGCATTATTTTCATTGCATATCATTGAAACATTTGAATTTCTGATTTTTAAATCAAATCTGATCTATATTACAGCAATTATTCATTTCATTATATCACATCTTGTATTTGAAGATCTCACTTGCTAGGGTTTTGTTGAAAACTTGCATTTTTTCCTATAACCTAGTCATTTGCAAAGCTAGGGTTTGTAGTCAAAATCTTATTTCAAATTTTTCTTCTATCATAAACATTCATTCAAATCTGATTTTGAATTGTAGTTTTGCATCATTTGACATTTTTTCTTTCAAAATTTCAATATTTGTAAATACACATGTTGTGTATTTCAACATTGGGGGCTTTAACACTGTCTTCACACTTCTTTGTGCAAAATCTCAAAATCATTTCCATTGCCTTGTTGTACAGAACTTTTCACATCATACCCACTTTGTTTGTAGTGAAATTAGTGTGTTTTTTATTTTCAAAAACTTGATTTCCTCAAACTAGTGCCTTGGTGTGCAAAGGTCTCACATACATGGCATCTAATCAAAATAAGGGTAGTATGGTTCCTCCTCAAGCTAATAAGAAAAGGAAGGTTCGTAAACCTATAATCTCATTCACACCACATGAGGTCACAATTAGAGATATTGATGGTCCTCTTTACATTACATCACATATAGGTAGGAATCCTACAAGAGGAGTCCTTATTGATCCTAATTGTATGGTGAATGTGATAACTGAAGAGTTCTTATACATGCATTATTTGACACAAGACACTTATGATCCTACAGATATAATGATCAAAGCACAAAATGGATATTTCCTCCCAGTTATTGGAAAGATTACACTCTTGTTAAAGTGGTGGAAAAAACTTTGGAACAACCATTTGTCATCATTCCTACCTCAGACCTATTTCGTGTGAAATTAGGCCACCCTTGGCTCAAGTCCATGAAAGTGGTCCCTTCTACCATTCATAAGTGTTTAAAAATCCCTCATCAAGGATGGGTGCATTTTGTAGATTATAGTGGATGGAAACCTTTGGTTAACCATGGAAACCTCAACTTGGACTACTTTTGGCCACAACCTACTGAACTAAATCAACCATGAGAAGATCAATTTTTCCTAGCATATCAAAAATACAAGGCAAATTTAATAGCTCAACTATCACATGGTAAGAATGCTCCTTGACCCTCTCAATCCTTTGAGGCTACAATTCCTCCTACTAAATAAATTGAGAGTGAAAACCAGCTTGACCTAAAGGAATCCCCTCACCAACGAGGTAAAGGAAGTTTTTCTGTGGTTCCTCCTCCACCATCCTTACAAGGATCAAGAGGCAACCTCAAAGAGAGAAGCATTTCATCACAAAAGAACAACTTTGTGATAGGTTCCTCTTCTAAAATGTCAAAGAATGTGGGAACTCATGACTCCTTTTACAAATATCACTAACAAGCCAAGAAGGAATCAGAATGTGAAAGAATGAAAGAGAAAGTGACAATCTTTAGCTCAAGAAGTATCATCTCAACAAGAGAGCATCCCATCAACAACAATTGAATCAAAATAAGAGCTAAAGAATGAAGAATTGAAGGATGAAGTTTCAAATTGGGCTATAATACCTTATGTACCTATTTCCTCTCACATTCAAGATTCGGAGGAAGATGATTTACTCAAAGATGACTGCTAGAATGATTGCATCTTCTCACAGGTAAGTATTTCTCACCCTTTTAGCCACCTTTGATGTAGCACCTCTCTAAGTTGCTCTCATGGGTAGCCTTCTCTTGTGTGTTGTGTTGTGTTCCCTCGTGTTGTGTTAAATGTTGTTTAGGTCTCCTTGGATGACCCTTGATACTCTTGTAAGGTCAAGGATATAAGGAGACCACCTATGTTGCATGCAATCCTCTATTTGTTTCTCTATTCTTCTGCTCTCCTCTATCTTATTGTAATTGTTGTGTGTGGTACCTTGGGGGCATAACATTGTGGAGAATATCATGGGGCCACCTTCCCATGTTGTGACCCTAAGTAACCTTTGTCCCCTCTCTCATTTTTAGTGTTTCTATTCCTCAATGGATCTACTAGTCAGCAGATGATGAAAACAAATAAATATTGATAAGCACCGTGCATCCCTACAAGAAAGCAAAAATGGACCTAGTCCATCTATGAAGATGGGGTTGATATATTGTTGACGCTTAACTAGTAGAGTCACTTTGTGTTTGTGATTCATGTTATGAAATTCATTGTAACAAACCTTTTCAATACTCTAAATCTGCTTTTGTGCACTTTGGATTGTTTTGTAGCTCACCTTGTAGCTACACTCAGTTCTGAGATACTTGAAGTATAACCTCATGGCTATACTCAATTTTGAACCCTGATAAAAAATTCCTGTGTAAGTTTCATGAATTAATTTGGTTGCTATCTTAGATTAGATTTTCTAACCAAAGCTTATATATTGTTGATTATGTTAGCAAATGATCTTGATGTGTTTGTGGGAACATTCGGTGATCATGGCACATGTCATGTTTGGGGCATGGGCTTTGCAAAAGCTCTTGTTCCCTTGTGTGTTTTCACTTTACCTTAAATTTGATTGATACTCACAAGTGGGATCAACCACTTTAAGGTGGGGGAAAATATCATGGTAATTGCTTGATTATTTTAGACATTGATAAGGCATGTTTGTGTACACTTCCTTTTCATCGTAAGGCATCTCTGTGATGTGGGTGAGGTTGTGTACTTTGTTTTACATATACATTATTTTCAGTGTAAGGTATCTCCATGATGCAAATGGGGTTGTATACTTTGAGCACATGCTTCCTTTTCACTATAAGGTGTCTATGAATATGGGTGGGGTTGCATTTTAAAAGCCCTTATGTGGAAGCTAGGATGGTGTATCTCTTGAGCTAGTTGCACATCCTTTTAACAAAGTCCTCATTGCAAGGCAGGGTTGGATCTTAAGTTATTCACCCTTAAGTGTGTCTTTGGTGGTTGTGGTAGCATATCTCAATCATCAGGCGTGTTTGGCATGTTTTAGATAGTGGAGTGTAGCAATGAGCTCCTCCCTATCACCCGTGTTTGTTCTGTATAAGACATATAGTAAGTCAATGACATACTATATGGCGCTCATGTATTATTTCTATCTTCCATATGTTTTATCTATATTCCTTGTGTGTCTTGTGTATTTTTGTGTGGTCTAAAGGTGTGTAGCGATGAGCTCCCTCCACACCATGTGTTTTGCACATTTATGCGTGGTCTAAAGGCATGTATCAATGAGCTCCCTCCATGTTGTCTGTTTAGTGTTAGAATTATTTATATAATTGTTTAAATCATGTCTTCTCTATGTATTACATGACTGTATTCATGTCTTCTCCATGTATTGTGTTCTTACACTATCTTCTCTGTGTATTGTGTGCTTCCTTACTATATTCATTGTGTCTTCAATGACTATCAAGTGTTTTCTTATGTTTGCCTAAGCTTAGGGGCTAGAAATAGTCCTTCAAACTTAGGGTGTGTCTTCGTTCTAGTGTTTGATGTGTTTGATATGCTTCGACCATACTTTATTGCATGTATTGAATTGTAAGATCGTAGACATATTAAAGTGGGGGCTAAATGTTATGTAGTAAAAAGTGGACACATGCCTTTTTACCTCCTAGTTTAGCTCCTAGGTCCCCGTGAGTACATTATACATCATAACTATGCATCCTGATGAGAAATCCCCCAAAACTAGGGGTTCATTTTATGCCTTACCCCAGAACAAAAAAGGAACCTAGGGACTTGGGAGCCCATGCCCATGTCCTCCCTGATTGGTTGGGGCCAATTTCAAAGCACGTTGGCATAGGACCTTTAAATGGGTCTCTCCTTGTCAGCTCTTGCAATTTAATTTATGAATGTTAGCCAGAAAGAATATATAAGTGTTTTTATGAATTCATTTTGAGTTAAGATCATGGATATTACAAACTTATGATACTGGAGCAAAGAGCATTCAAAGCATTCATTGGGTTAGTCTTGTAGATTTGTGATTGTATTGTGTGTGTTGTTGCAGATTTAGAATTATCATCCATCTCCTTATGAGTTGAAGAATCTTCATTCTCTTAAGGGCTTCACCTCTTAGGTGACATCATTGTTATTTGAATCATTCTATCATCATTTGGTTTATCTTTAGCCTCTTCTCTACTAGGACATACACTCTCTCTAACAACGGTGTTTGGAAGCTTGAATGCTATCCCAAGATTTGACTGAGGCAAATCCCTAAACACCACAACCCCCAAACCCATTTTCTTCTTATGTGCAGGTTACAGATGCAAAGTATGAAGAAGTGAAGGTATAGGAGGGTTGTGTAAAGGAAAGGGTTTCGAGATCTGAAAATAGTTTACAAAAATTCCTCTATGGAAGACTTGGGTGCCCACCTCGAAGTCCTCCTAATCAAACAAGCAATGAATCCATCATCACCTGATACTCTCCACAACATTTCTACAGTTCTGAGTTTCTGAAGATTCAGACTTTCTAGACTTGGGTGCCCACCCCATAGTCCTCTGACTTTCTAGCTTCTGGAGCACAAGTTCAGATATCTCTCTGATCATCTTTGTACACTTGGTTTCTAAGTTCCAGTCATCTTCTATCTATTACAAGATAATTATCTCATCCCTAGGGTTTTACACATACTTGATCTAGGGTTTGAAAAAGAGGCTTGGTTAAATGTTATCTTTCCATAGCAAACAAGAGCATAAAATAAGTAGCCAAGTCCTCCCCCACTTGGTAGTGTCTTGGCTTGGTTTTATCCTTGAATTCTATTGTGGAAGAGGGTTTGATTTTGGTGTGCATGCTTATCTCCATCATTCACTTTTTTCCCCTTTAATAGGCATGTGTCAAGAATGGATCCAGTGGATTAAAAGTTGCATTGAGTTTCCAAGATTCTTAGTTTTGGTGAATGGGAGCCCAAAAGGTTGAACTTTGACATGGGAAATGGGATTAGACAAGGAGATCCTTTGTCACCATCCTTGTTTATTATCATGGAAGAATCTCTAGGCACATTTATTAGAGAGGAAGCAAGGATGGGTAGATGGAAATGTATTTTGGTTGTGCCAAATATGGAAGTGGTCACACATCAAAAATTTGCAAATAATACTCTATTTGTGAGGCCCACCCTTGTCCGATTGGAATTAGTTACCCTTTTAGACTGTGATGTTTTGCTTCACCCTAGCTAAGGGTTTAGTCAATGGAATTGTGCCTCTATCTTGAGTCAGTGTAGTGATGTTGTGGATCTTTTGTAGAAGGTAATGGTGATTGTTTGTGAGTGCATAGGTGATTCACATCCTAGTTGGGATTGATTGGAATATCACATGTTAATGCTTGAACTGGATTCTTTAGTGTTGTAGTGCAAGGCCAACTTGTGTTACACTTCTTGTTCTATTTATGAGGCTTGGTCAGATTATATGTGACGTGATCATTTTGAGGACTAGTGATCACTCCTATTTTGACTTTTGCTAGTTTTATCTTGTGGTAGATGAGTTATTGTAGGATGGAGCTATATCTTACATGTGTGATTATATTATGAATTCCATGATGTTGAATGGGTTATTGACGCAATTGAAATGGTTTAGTTAGATAATTGAATTAATGGAATGCTATGTGATGATGAACCTGATTGTATTTTGTGAAATGTGAATGAAGTGAGAATCTTGTAAATGTTAGCATGTATTATAATTGAGAATATATGTGATTATGAGATTTGGTGTGTGTGTGTGTAATTTAGTTCACTTCAGCTATATACATCTGTTAGATTTAGGACAGACAACTGAGAGGGGGGGTGAATCAGTTGTCCAAAACTTTCTTGCAATTAATTACTTAAATCCTTTTCTTAATTCAGCAGCATAATGATAAATCAATCATGGAAACATAATGCAACAATTCAAGAGCAGAAACACATTACACATATGACACCCAGATTTTAACGTGGAAAACCCGGTTAAGGGAAAAACCATGGGGTGACTAACCCAAGATTGTATTCTCTATTAAAAGAATATAAAGAACAAAATGGCACATGCCAATTAGGGCTCACTACCTGAGGCCCACTGCCTATAGGAGACACACTGTCTACAGAATAATAGGTATTACATACTTGAACTAAAGAATAGCATCTTCACCATGCTTGAGTCAGTTCCATTTAAGCCCAAAACTTCTGCTCTACCTTTCACTCCTCTGCTCTCTACCATACTCTCCGCTCTATGAGATACTTTTGAAATGACTTTACAATTCCTTATTTATACAAGACATCGACTTAGGGATAATCATCCAAGCTGGCATACATTACAGAGCAAATACATAAATACAACATGACTAATTACAAAAAGACTTCATGCGGATCAACACACTGTCGGCCACATAGATCTGAGACTTCAATCTTCTTTTAGGAACATGCCAATCTTCACAGAACATCTTCAAGATCATCCGTAGGATGTGTAACTCATCCAATCAGCCTGACTTATGAAGAACATCATCATCCGGAAGTAATTTTTCAATTACGAGCTCAATCTTCAATGCAGACCACCAACAAGAACTGGACATAATCCAAAGACCTCCACAAGCTTGCCTGAGTCACTAAGAACATCCACACTATTTCTGCTTACTGAAATCATTCTCTCCTTCATCCGGAACCTCAAGAACATAGTCTGTCATCACTGACATATTGGAATAGATGCTTGCGGACCTCTAGACCACAAACCAGTTGAGTTGTCAATTCACATTGACTTCCTAAACACTCCACCAAATCCGCAGAACAAGATATTTCATTTCTAGATCTCACCGGACCTATCTATGTCACTCTGTCACCTCTAAACATCTACTAGAATTAGTTTTACTTAAGTGGCCATAACTTCTTCAGATCATCATGCAGACCTCTGAAATCTTTACTAGATCATCTTATGACATATATCTACAAACCCTTTGATGCACAACCTCTGATCTTCATCTTAGCTAGGATCTTTACCTTACTGTCTTCACTATTCTTCTCTGATCCTGGTAGGACTAATTTTCTCAATATCCTTATCATACAACTCATTCAATCCTTATCATCAATGCAATATGAGTATGTTGACATCAATGACAATACCGATTAGGCCCATACTTGCAACAATCTCCCCCTTTGTCATTGATGGCAACATATGATGTGAAAGACTATTTTAACCATTAAGACAAGAAATTCTCCTTATTGACATAACTCCCCCTATAAACAACCATTCACATGTCTTCTCTTCCTTTGCTACTCCTGCTTTGATCAGCAACCACTTATTTTTCACATGTCTTCTCTCCCCCTTTGACATCAATGGCAAAGGGAACATACTTGCATCACTTCAAAATCAAACCACTTGCTCCCCCTGAGTAGCAGCTTCCTATCATCAATCTGGACCACGAGATATGACTGTGAGATCCACCAGACTGATCAGTGCACCTTAATTCAGAACTAGAGGGGTAATAACCCCTAACTTCTCCCTGAGATACTCAAAAGAGTCCTTAGGTAGAGGTTTAGTAAAAATATCTGCAATCTGATCCTTGGAAGGCACAAACTCCAATCTAAATTCATTCTTGTTCACTTGCTCTCTCAAAAAGTGAAATTTGATGGATATATGTTTAGTCTTTGAATACAACACCAGATTTTTTGATATGTTAATTACACTTGAATTATCATAGAAGATTGTGATAGGTTCTTCATACTCCACTCTGATATCTCTTAGCATTTGCTTCATCCACAATACTTGAGTGCAACTACCTGCTGCTACAATATATTCTACTTCTGTAGTGGATAGAGATATTGCCTCTTGTTTCTTGCTCAGCCTAGAAGCCAATCTCTTCCCCAAATAGAATGCTCCACCATTGGTACTCTTCCGGTCATCCCCATCTCCTGCCCAATTGCATCTGTCTATGCATGAAGAGAGAAATCATGATCTCTAGGATACCACAAACCATATTTAACTGTCCCTTTTAGATATCTAAAAATCCTCTTGATTGCCATGACATGAGATTCTCTAGGGTCATCTTGGAATCTAGCAACAAGACCAACAACATTCATAATGTCAAGTCTAGTTTGAGTGAGATACAACAATCCTTCAATCATTGACCTGTACTTTTTTTGATCAGCCTTAGGAGAGTCATCATCTTTGCTCAATTTACATCCGGTTGCCATGGGAGTACTCATTGGTTTTGAGTCTTCCATCCCAAATTTTTTCAACAATTCTTTCACATATTTAGTCTGAGAAATGAAGATTCCTTTCTTTGTTTGAGTGATTTGCAGACCCAAGAAGAAATTTATTTCCCCAAACATGGACATCTCAAATTCACTTTTCATTTCATTTGCAAAAGTTTTGCACATACTATCTCTTCCTCCAAAAATGATATCATCAACAAACACTTCAACAATCAAGATATTTTCATGATCAATTTCGAAGTACAAGTTACTATCAGTAGTACCTTTGTTAAAACCAATCTTCAAAAGATGCCTATCCAGTCTTTCATACCAGGCCCTTGGGGCTTTCTTGAGTCCATATAGTTCTTTCTTTAACTTGTAGACCATATCACCATGATCAGATAATTGAAATCCATCCGGTTGCTCAATGTATACTTCTTCCAAGTCACCATTCAGGAAGGCAGACTTGACATCCATCTGGTATACTTTGAAGTCCTTGAAGGCAACAAAGGCAAGAAATAGCCGGACTGCTTCAATTCTTGCCACCAAAGCAAAAGTTTCTTCAAAATCAACTCCTTTTACATGGGAGTAACCCTTGCAGACCAATCTGCCTTTGTTTCTGACTACTTCACCATCTTCATTTAGTTTATTCCGGAAGACCCATTTGGTTCCAATCACATTCTTGTTTTTAGGTCTAGGAACAAGATCCCAAGTGTGATTTTTCTCAATTTGCATTAGCTCTTCCTTCATTGCTTTAGTCTAGTTTTCATCATTGCATACTTCATTCACTATTTTGGGTTCAATCTTTGAAATCAAACAATACTCTTCTAAATCTTGAGCAATCCTTCTTCTTATTTCAACACCTTTGCTCTTATCACCTATGATCTAGTCTTCAAAGTGATTTAATTTTACATACCTGGGAATTTTGGGACTTTCTTGCACTTCTATCTCTTGAACAGGTTCATTCAAACTCATCTCTTCTTCCTAGTTCACCAAATTAGTCTGAATCTGAATCTCAGAAGGGGCTTGGACTCCTTTGATTAAAACATTATTCTGATCATCTTCATCATATTCATAAAACCTTGAGGGTTTTTCAATCCCTTCATCAACCTTCACATTTGTACTTTCTATAATCTTTCTCAATCTTTTGTTATAACACTAGTATGCTTTGCTTTGAGTAGAATAACCCAAGAATATTCCTTCATCACTTCTAGCATCAAATTTTCCTAGATCTTCATCTCTTTTAATGTAACATTTGTTACCAAAGACTCTAAAATACTTCATAGTGGGAGTGATGCCAAACTAGAGTTCATAAGGAGTCTTACCAATATTGCTTCTGATTTGAACTCAATTAAGAGTGTAGACTGCAGTGCTTACAGCTTTTCTCCAATAGATATGAGGAACATTTTCTTCCATCATCATGGTTCTAGAAGCCTCCTGGATGGTCTGGTTCTTTCTCTCCACTACTCCATTCTGCTGTGGTGTCCTTGGAGCAGACAACTATCTTTTTATCCCATGTTTCTCACAGAATTCTATGAACTCACCGGATGTGAATTCTCCACCTTTGTCAGACCTTAGACATTTTATGTTCAATCTAGTTTCATTTTCTACCATAGCCTTGAATATTTTGAATTTCTCAAGAGCCTCTGATTTCTCTTTCAGAAAAGTCACCCACATCATCCGGAAGTAGTCATCAATTAATAGCATGAAGTATCTATCACCTTGCACACTCCTAATTCTTGTTGGACCACATAGATCATTATGAACTAAGTCTAATAATCTAGTAGAAGACGGTTCCTTACTTTTGAATGTGACTCTTCTCTGCTTGCCCAACTGACATTCTTTGTACAAACTATTAGTAGGTTTCACCAGTCTTGGAAGATCTCTCACAACCTGAGTGTTGCTTATATTGATGATATTATCAAAATTCACATGACACATTCTTCTATGCCACAACCAACTCTGATCAATTTGAACAAATAAACAACTTTTACCAGTACCAACCAGGTGGAAGATATTACCTTTAATTTGAGTACTGGATGCAATCTCTGTTCTGAAACTTTCAAAGATCTTGTATTTTCCATTTTTTAATCAGAGATCATAGCCTTTTTCCACCAACTGTCCAACACTGAGAAGATTGTGCTTTAGGCCTTCAACATATAGTACATTACTGGTTTTATTCTTTCCATCAAAAGAAATAGTTCCTCTACCTCTGATTCTGCCAGTAGAATTATCACCAAATTTTACCACTCCTTCATACCTTTCCAAATCTATGAACTTATTTTTGTCACTTGTCATATGGTGGGAGCATCCACTGTCAATGACCCAATCATCCTTTTCTTCAACTTGGGTAGCCAGAGCTTTTTCTACAATTTTATGATTGATAGATTCAGAGGGCATTGGATCTTCTTCCTTGATGGCAATAAACACCCAGTCACTTCCAGATTTTTCTTTTCTCTTATTCATCATCTGTTACTCCTTCATCATCATCATCTTCATGAACATAGTAACATTTATTTTGGAACCTTGATTTTTTAGGATTTGGCTTTGAAAATCTTTCCGGACACCTTGAGGCAAAATGACCAATCTTATTGCAGTTAAAACATTTAAAAGACAATTTCTCCTCATACTTACCGGATCCTCTTGGTAGTCTTTTTGCAATAAGGGCTTCAAGTTGAGCAGCTTTTGCTTTATCTTCTTCCAGGTCTTTTCTTACTTTTTCATACCATGATAGCTTCTTTGAAGAGTTCTCTCCCGAATCAAACTTTTGTTTTCCTTTTATAGAGACACTAGCTTTGAATGCAGATTCAGTCTTGGGGGGGCATCTCCAAACTCAGTCCATTCAAATGCAGCCAATTTACCAACCAATTGATCTCTTGTGATACCTGACAAAGATCTGAATTCTTCAATAGAAGCAACCTTATATTTGTAAGAATCAGGAAGGGATCTGAGAACTTTGCCAATAATCTCATCTTCATCAAGGATTCCACCAGCACATCTAATGTCGCAAACAAGCTCATTTACTCTTGCCATAAATGTAGTGATATTTTCATCTTCTCTCATCTTCAGGTTTTCAAATTTTCCTTTCAAACTCTGTAGCTTGGCACATTTAACATACTTATCTCCTTCATGCAGAAGTTCCCATTTTTCCCAAATCTCATGAGCAGTTTTTAGGTCAATAACATTTGTCAGCTCTGAATTAGATAAGGCACTTAGAAGAGCTTCTTTAGTCCACAGATTATTTTCAGCATCTCTGATCTCATCTATGGTATGTGGACCATTCTATGAAGGATCATACTTCTTTGAAGCTATGATCCAATACTGTATTCCCATACATTGCAAGTGGCATTCCATGCGACTTTTTCAAAGAGTGAAATTGGTTCCATCAAACCTCAGACTATCCTTTTTGTATAATAACATCCTGGATCTCCTCAAGTGGTTAAGCTCTTTTAGAGGAACTTATCTCTTATACCAATTGTTAGATTTAGGATAGACAACTGAGAGGGGGGTGAATCAGTTGTCCAAAACTTTCATGCAATTAATTACTTAAATCATTTTCTTAATTCAGTAGCATAATGATAAATCAATCATGGAAACATAATGCAACAATTCAAGAGCAGAAACACATTAACACATGACACCAAGATTTTAACGTGGAAAACCTGGTTAAGGGAAAAACCATGGGGTGACTAACCCAAGATTGTATTCTCTGTTCAAAGAATAGAAAGAACAAAATGGCACATGCCAATTAGGGCTCACTGCCTGAGTGTACTGCTCACAAGAGGCCCACTGCATACAGGAGACACACTGTCTATAGAATAATAGGTATTACATACTTGAACTAAAGAATAGCATCTTCACCATGCTTGAGTCAGTTCCATTTAAGCCCAAAACATTTGCTCAGCCTTTTTCTCCTCTGCTCTCTACCACACTCTCCACTCCATGAGATACTTTTGAAATGACTTTACAATTCCTTATTTATACAAGACATCAACTTAGGGATAATCATCCAAGTCAGCATACATTACAGAGGAAATACATAAATACAACATGACTAATTACAAAAAGACTTCATGCAGATCAACACATTGTCGGCCACACAGATCTAAGACTTCAACCTTCTTTTAGGAACATGCCAATCTTCACAAAACATCTTCAAGATCATCCGCAGGATGTGTAACTCATCCGGTCGGCCTGACTTGGGAAGAACATCATCATCCAAAAGTAATTCTTCAATTACGAGCTCAATCTTGAATGTGGACCACCAACATGAACTGGACACAATCCAAAGACCTCCACAAGCTTACCTGAGTCACCAAGAACATCCACACTATTTCTACTCACTGAAATCATTCTCTCCTTCATCTGGAACCTCAAGAACGCAGTCTTTCATCACTGCCATATTGGAATAGATGCTTGCGGACCTCCAGACCACAAACCAATTGAGTTGTCAATTAACATTGACTTCCTAAACACTCCACCAAATCTGTAGAATAAGATATTTCATTTCCAAATCTCACCGGACCTATCTGTGTCACTCTGTCACCTCTAAACATCTACCAGAACTGGTTTTACTTAAGTGGCCATAACTTCTTCAGATCTTCATGCGAACCTCTAAAATCTTTACTGGATCATCTTATGACACATATCTACAAACCCTTTGATGCGCCACCTCTGATCTTCATCTTAGCTGGGATCTTTACCTTACTGTCTTCACTGTTCTTCTCTGATCCTGGTAGGACTAATTTTCTCAATATCCTCGGCATACAACTCATTCAATCGTTATCATCAATGCAACAAGAGTATGTTGACATCAATGACAATACCAATTAGGCCCATACTTGCAACAACATCATGTGCTATTAACGTGTTTGTGTAAGTGTGCAATTAATTTTCCACGGCCCATGGAAAATTAGAGGTCAAATAGATAACCCTATGTATTTGCCATGTGAAGCCAACCTAGTCCCAAGATGGACAAATTTTACTTGTGATTGAGAATGATGTATTGTGTTGTCTTTAATTGATGAAATTTTTCTAAGGTTCACCCTTTTGATTTATCACCTTAAAGTGTTGTAAGGATGTATTGATTTGGTTTGCACAATTTTTTGGTGCTAAATGTTATGAGCCCTTTTTATATGGATTTATGAATTCCCTTGTGTTAATTATGGTCAATTATTGACCCTAGGTCATACCCCTAGGGTCTAGGGCCATTCTTAGGATGTTTAAACTTGGTGTAACCCTTGTATGGTCGCCTTAATTTGCCCCTTGAGTAAAGTGACGAAATTGGGAGATGTTCAAGGTGGTTGGCAAGTCACCATCCCACCTTGACTAACCCCACTCACCCAGGGTAAGGTTACCCTTGACTTGAGTGCTTTGGAAGCTTCCAAAGTCATCACTTGTGTCAAACCTCTTTCCTATGCTCTCACACATGTGTGAGAAGCATATGTGGGAGAGTGTGTAGCATAGTTGAATGCGGAGGTGACAAGTGTCACCTCCCCATTCTTTAGGGATCTTCCATGTGTGATCCCCTTTCCCTATGCTCTCACACATATTTGAGAGCATTGTTGGGAAAGTGTGAAGCTTAGTTGAATGGGCAGGTGACAAGTGTAACCTCCTCATTCTTTTAGGGATTGTGAGATGGTTGTGTGGATGAAGGAGAAGGTGACAAGTGTCACCTTCTCATTCATCAAAGCTTGTGGGAAAAGCCTATTTATCTCCCTCTTTGTGAGAAGGGAAGGGTTCTTCTTTTTGATTCTTTTCTTTTTTGACTTTTATTATAGACTTTGGGGAAGGAGTGCTAGACTTGGAGAGTGGAAATTCTTGGAAGGATTTTGGGAACAAGCTCTTGCCTCTTCACCAACACTTTCCATTATTTGGAGCTTGAGAGGTAAGCTCTCAAGGCTTCAAGCCTTCATTAATCTTGTTTTTTGCTTATTATATGCATGTGAACATATATGTTATGTTCTTGAGTTTTTCCTTGGTGTTGTATGGGTTTTAGGATTGTTTTTGGTGAGCTCTCCATATGAGAGAGCTCACCTTGAAAAGGGTGGGAGAGGTGTGAACCTCCTTGTCATGACTTAGTAATGTTCATGCATGCTTATAGAATCTTGTTCTGTATTCTAGATTATAAAAATCAAAAGTTGCTCATATTGTTTATGTATGGAAATATGTCAATTTGAACACCTTTTCAGAAACTTGTCCTAAACCTGTGTCATCCCTGAGGCGGCTTTATTGAACACCTAAAATACTTTAAGAGAAGTAGATTCCATATGTTTTAAGTGTCACAGGCAAGTAAATATATGTAATCTGGATTCATAAATTCAATTCTTATTTTCAAATATTCCTGCTAATATTGTTTGGATTGTCAACCATGACACTATCCTACATATATTGGGGTTTTTGAGTCATGATTTAGTAATAATTATGCTTGATCTTGTATTGTTTTCTTAATTTTTAAAATTAAAGAATTGCTCTTATTGTTTGTATAGAGACTCCTGTCATTTATGTGTCATTTCATTGTAATAAATAATATAAGATTAATTCATAATACTAATGTTATAATATTTATTATATAATACTTTTTTTTTAAACATCCATATATGGGCACATATTTTGTATGCACTTAGTCAATGAAATATTAATGGTGGAGGGGCGTGGGGTGCAAGCAAGGCAGAAAGATTAAATGCAAAATTAATGCTTTAAGTCATTTTTCCTTGACTGAACTCTGGAGGATGACAGAAGGGGGGAGTTGGTTGTCAAGGTAGGCCTTGCCTTGCATGCTAAGGCAAGATGTCAGCATTTTTTTTCCTTGGGGGAACTGAATTCAATGAAGCGAAGGAATTGAAGTTTACAGCCTTCTTTTAACATCTACGGAAAGAGAACATCCCGGATCGCATTGAGAACATAAGGAAGAAGTGCAATTACTGTGCATTGCAATCCACCATGGCCATGGCTTTAAGCAACATTTCTTCTCTTCTTGTTAGCATTTCTATATTGCTATTGATGTTACCAATATCAGAAGCTTTTATTTCTACCAAGCTTATGCACAGAATCTCTACTATCAACAGAGGAGGGCAGTATTTTGGCTTAGTTATTCCCAATACCTTCAAAATAAATATTCTCCTCCAACCTCCTACTTTCTTGGCTAACAATCACCATCCTTATGTCGATATTTCTGGTGAGTGACCAGGCAGGTTGTTTTTATTTTGTTCTGTATATTATTTTTCTTTCTAAATCTTAATATAGGCTAGTGTCCAAAGAAATTTTGGATAGTATTCATACAATTTACAAATATTCCCCCTTCCATTTTGCTTGATGGATGTCCATACCCTGTCTGAAAGCTCCCATTTTTGGGCTCAACAGGGAGGACGCTGGCAAGGTTGTGGGATTTGACTTTGCACCTGCCAATCGCAGCCACTAAAATTTTCTAAAACCTTTTCATCTAATTCATTTTGTGCATATCTTGCAATCATTTGAGGTGTTCTATCAAATAGATCACGTGCTTTGTCTATGTTTCCACATTTTGCATGCATGTCTACTAGGTCACTTACAATTACAGTATCTGACAAAATTTCCCCTTCCATTATGCTTTGATAGAAGTCCATACCCTGTTCGAAAATGCCATTTGGGCACAGGCAGGGAGGACACTGGTAAAGGTTGTAGAATTTGACCTTACACCTGCCAGTCACATTCGCTTGAAGGTTTCTTAAGCCTTTTTCAACTAATCCATTTTGTGCATGCCATGCAATTATTGTATTTTATATAAGACATCTCTTTGAGGCATTTTGTCAAACAGTTCACGTGCCTTGTCTATGCTTCCATATTTTGGATGCATGTCTACCAGTCCGTTTCCAACTACAACATCATACAAAAAATCCCCTTCTATTCTGTTTTGATGGATGTCCATACCTTGTGCGAAAGCCCCCATTTTGGAACAAGTAGGGAGGACGTTGGAAAAGGCTGAGTCGTCTGGTTTTACACCCGCTAAATGCATTTCGCTTAAGGGTTTCTAAGTGCTTTTTTTTTTTAGAAAACTCATATTGAATATATCCTGCAATTGTGGCATGTTAGAGACCATATTTTTTTTAGGCATTATGTGAAAACCACATGCCTTGTCTAGGGTTCCATGTGTTGCCATGCACGTCTACTAGGAAATTTCCCTTTCTTTATGCTTTGATTAATGTCTCTTCATTATTACTGGGATCTAATATGCTATTTTTTAGATTATTTCCTTTAGCATCACCAATAACCTCCGCAAGAAAATTGTCCCTATTTAAAATGATGGAAAAATATTCATCTCTCACAACAATCAACAATCTTGGAGATAAGTTTTGTTGCAGTGTGGCAATCAACATGTACTCAAAGGTTCTTAACAATCTCTAAAAGTTGATTTTACCTAATAAAACATAATATCTGCTAAGAATACAATTGTATAACAGTTATGTTACAACTTCTTATAAACAGGTTTCTGGACACATTTGTGTTATTATGAGTCACGACATCCACCAAATTTTACAACTACAGTATAGTAGTAATGTCAGTTTTCCCTTAGATGTTCCCATTACAAGCATTGGCATAGAAAGAAGCATAAAAAAGGCTAAAGTGATCAAGGTATTCATACCTGATGTAGCATTGACAAATTAATAGCCAACAAACAAAAATGGGTGATTTTTGTACCATCTGAATCTTAAGGATACCGCAATATTTTCAAAAGTGGGCATGAGCTGTATCACTCACAGGTGGCCGAATTTGAAGCAATCTAGTATCATAATGAAAGCAAACAGAAAAGAAAACGAGTGCTTTCTCCCTTAAAACATCTTCTACAAAGTCCAATAAAAGTAAAACTATTCTCTAAATTTTGCCTCATCAAGCAATTCTATTATTTTTCTAGTCTCAACAACCAACAGTTAGTTGATTTTTATATCATCTTTTAGACCTGCATCTCACCATGGAGGACGTGGTTTGTACCTTGTGGTTTCTAACTCTCTCCAGTTTAGGAGTGATTTTTCCACTATTCTCTTAGTCGTATCTAGTATAAAGATATGACTAAGTTGATTTTAAAGAATTCAAACTTCTAGTATTACAACTTAAGTTGGATTTATATAGGTGTGATGGTTGCTATCCCTTCCCTCATTTTTTTGTGTTTTCTTTGCTTTAGTTCTACAGAATACTGATACAATTGTTAGGTGTACGTATGGTACATAGGGTTACTGTGCTCATTATAAATGATCGTGGGAAGTATTACTTATAATATTGTAATCCTACTTTAAAGATGACCATAGTATGTTGGGGTCTTTAGATATCAATAGGTTTTTAGAAATTGTCACCTTAGGCCCTCCTTAGATTTCTCAAAACTAATTTTCCTTTTTTCTTGAGCAATTTTATTAAAGGTAAACCATAGATTAGAAATTAGAAATGAGACTAAATTATAGAATTTAATTGAGGAAGAATATTTAAAAGCCATTTGTAAAAGAAATGAATTGTAATGGGAAAATGTTTGAATAACCTAGGTTGCGATATGTTACTAGAAGACATTATAAATCTTATGATAATTCTTTGAAAATCATGGGGGGCACATCAAGTCAAACATTATATGGCATAGTGTTTACTTAGATTAATGTTTACTTAGATTATACAACTTGTTATAATCTTATCCTTTGCATGGTGAATATGTTTTGCTTGGAAAGTGTAGTATTCAATTAGAATGATTCTTCTTGTTCCTTGTATGTCTTTCTATCATTTGAAATAATCAAACTCATTAAATTCTATGCTTATAGAGGTACTTGGGTATTGCTCCAATGACATATATAACCATGTCTCTTTTACTCCTTGAATACCTTCATTTCTTCTTGGGAATTGAGTAATTAATTTAAGCATTGAGATCTTTCTTTGGAGACCCGAGTTCAAAATCGTGACAGTCATCTAATATGAAAATTTAAGTTCTAACTCTCATTCTTACATAGTTGGCTCCTAATGTGGATAAGGTTTCTAAAACAATGTGGGTTCTAGATAGTAACTCTTAAACTTCCAAATGATATACATAGGTTAATAAGGGATTATAACTTGGGGTTTTAGAGAAAGTATGTAAAACTCCTTAATTGAGAGTCTCTCGTTGAAACAATAATACTTTGGTCAGTTATTGTCGATGGTTTCTTGAGGAGTATTGTAATACTAGAATTATTATTTAAATAGTCGATATGAAGGCATATCAAAACCATTCTTGATTTTTAAATACCTCCTTGGTGAATTTGTCAGGAAAGGAGGTTTTGTCTTTAATGTCGAATGGGGTTGAGAGTACTAGTCTTAATTAATCATATTAGTGAATTAATTTGAAAGCCCTTCATACGTAAGTTGTAATTGGTTGGGTTTTGTAACTTAAGTTGTGGGAATAATTTTCTTAACTTTATTTTCCTTCGTATTAGATCTTCTTTAGAATCAATGTCAGCTTTATATATAAAAGGGGTAAGTACGCTTGCAACCAGGACTTTTTAATGGATAAGTAGCGACTTTATATTATGTAATTCTTAGGTAACTACCTATGTGGATTTGATGTCATCAAAGTGATAGGGTGACATTCTCTATTGAGACAATCTAGAAGGTTATATAACAGCTAGAAGATATTGTTGTCATTAATGTTATGCAGATGGGCTTTGTGTTTCACGATGTATTTCCCTTCCTATTAAATCATCATGATAGTATTATGTGATAAGGACAATAGTTGTTGCTTTGGAAAACATTGCTCCATATTGCTTGAGGCATTGATTTCCATTGCTTGAGGGTGTAGATTTATAAATAGGTTGTAAAACTATAATCTGATCCCAACTACATCGAGAGGAGGTAGTAAGACCTTTTGTCCATTGTATCTCCAGATTTAGGGAATTGTGTTTGCAATGAGAATTAGTACCCTTGGTGTAACTTAATAAAGTTTTTATGTACTTTTTACTTGAATAGATCATTGTGTTATAACTAATACAACTTATGTTTTATCCTTAAGGAAATATACATTCTAACCTAGAGTCTAGTTAGGTGATAGTAGTAACCTTGGAGACCTTTATCTCCCTGGGTTGACTAAATGGAATTATAGACATAGCTATGTCATAATTATTGAAAATTAAAAACAACCAATTTTCTTCTCTTCAGTAATTGATGTATTTCTTAACCCTTAAGGTTGAAGTTCATAGAATTTTGAAATCATAGAGTATTCACTATGTGCTTAGATTTTAAATGTGGCATTAGGGTATTGAATTACAATTTGGTCTTGCAAGTATTATTCTAAATAAGATTAGGGATATCATGAATAAATCTATTAGGAAACCTTGTGATGTAAAAATAGTACATTCAAACTTGGAGATAAACTTGCCTTAGGTAAACTTAATTCCTTGAGTGGACACCTGATAGGGATTCCTCAACACTGGGGTTGCACGACAATCACCCCTTTTAGGTGGTCGTGATAGTGGATTTAATTCTGTCCCTATTTCACCTGAGTGGGTGGCAGCCAACAAAGAACTGTCTAGGGCTGAGAATCACCCTAGAAAGGGATGCATACCCATTCACAGTTACAACAAACATAGTGCAAGACAGAACTACATATTTGCATACCCCAGACTTAGTCACCCTAGAAAGGGATGCATACCTGCTCACAGTTGCATCAAACATAGTGCAAGACATAACTACATATTTGCATACCCCAGACTTAGTCGCATTCGGAGGGGGCTTTGATCTCGTGGATACAGGGTATGTAGGTAGTCTGGACGATGAAGGATGCCCCTAGTACTCAGGTCCCCTGGATATAGGGTCTTTCTTTATAGTTAACTTCGTGATCATAACTTTTTGTATAGTGAATTCTGAGTCATGTTAACATGAGATTGTCTAGTTAGTTTTGTGCAGATGATAAGAATACAAGTCACTGGAGAAAAGCAAGTTGTCAGAATTGAATGCAGGATGTAATGAAGGACTTAAGGTATGTGCGATCCATTGTTCTTATAGGTTATCTTGTGAAATGTACTTTCTTTCTTCACTAGATTAAGAGTGGTGAACTTTTCAGGACTTGATGATTTCAGGAAACTAGCTCTAGTTCGTCTATCCTCTATGACATTATTGAGCATTTCCTTGAGTAAAATTTTAGGAATATGCATTTCTGCATCTGTTAGATAAAAAAATTTCTATCCTTGGCATTTTTTGAATTCAGAGTTAGTAGTATTTTGTTAATGAGGAGTCGGGTCCTTACATGTGGTATTAGAGCCGAAGCTCAAACACTAGGCCTGGAGGTTTGCTAACCTAAAGTATGGAAAGAATTAAGATATAAGGTGTTATAATATGATGTTAATAATATTGCTCCTCTTGTGGTCTAATGATCATCCAGTTATTGATAAACATGAACAGAAAACATGCAAAAACAAAGGAAAGAGTAAGGTTAGGTCATTGATAAACTCTCCCTAGAGGGTGAGATGAATAGATTGATACTAGTGACAATATGTGTGTAATGAGACAATAGTGGTCTAGTACATGACAACTATGAGACTTGTGGATTCTCTTTTGGGAAGTGGATATCATATTCTATGGCTAATTCCTTTTGTGGCATATCTTAATGGATCTTTTCATGATGGCATGCCCTGGGTTGTGTGGGGCATGTGACTATTCATGTGGATTTTTGATATAGAAATATGATAAGGTTGTGTGGGGAATGCTTAATGTGACATGGTGATTTATCATTGTTCTCTATGTGGTTGAGACCACTGTACGATTTATCTATTTAAGTGATAGAAGTCCACCCAATTCACCTACTCCCCTTAGGTGGTCTTGTTGTAAGGCTACATGGTGATTGTAATGTGTAAATTTTATGAGATTATTGCATTATTTATTCTTGTGTTAAAGGTTTTACTTAAGTGTTAAGCTAACAGTGTTTTGTTTCTTTGGGCTAATTAGTTATTTTAATTTTGAGATGGTCCTTTTACCTGAAGGACTTGTTCTTTGTTAAATTTGGGATGTTGCAATGGTTTCTATCTTTGATCTTCACTTCTTCTTGGCTTGTTTTATTTTAATATATTCTAATTGAGAATTCAACTTATGGACTTGTTTTACTTAGTCCTTCCTGATTTGAGGTATTTTATTGTTGCAACTGATGACATGTGTGGAGTAATGTGACTTCTATAAGCTACCATGTTCAGGAGGGGCCCTTGGTAGGTTGTATGGGGAGTAGGTGGCCTAGGGAATTCTATTGTGAGGATGGGGGTTGTGAATGGGACTAGTATGGAACAGTCATAATCCATCCATCCCTATAGATCTATGTGTGTGTTGCTTGCATACCTTCTTCATGGAGGATAACACCTTAAACAAACACAAGCAAGGTATTAGGAAACATGAGGAGGGTTCCTTAAGAGGGCCCTGAGACCATCTTTCTTTTTCGGTTACTTGGCACTAAGCTATTAATGATATTGGTTTCATTTGGAGGTGAGACTATATGGTTAACTGGATGAGTACTAGAGATAGCTATTGACTTTTGGGAAATTGATGTCATTCATGGACTCCTAGTTTGGGAAGCTACTACCAATTTTGGGATGCTAGCACTACTTTTGCATAACAAGCCCTAAGGTGGTGCCAATTGATGCAACAATTGTGAAGAGAGAGATGGATGGAAAGTTTGGAAGAGTTGTTTATGTGGCAGTCTCTGCAAATAGGCATGCATGACAGCTAGAATTTTTACCTTTCACTTTAATGTTGATGTGTGTGCTTGAGCACATATTCATTTTAAGTGTAATGTTTATATGATATTAGAATAATTAAAGTCACTGATACTCAGAAGAATCCTCAAGAGGATTGACCTTACACCTAGCCAGTTGCCTGCAAACCTGAGGGAGGGTACAAGGTCCTCAGAACATTCTTATCGAATGAACATATGGAAATTTCTCGATGCAATATATGGGCCTATTGCATAATTTTCTGTAAGTGACTTAGGATCTGGATTGATCCCAATGAGTCTAAGTCTCTGGTAGAGCAATTTATTGATTCCTATCCTTGTTAGCATATATGGCTATTGTGTTTACCTATTGGATAGAGTTTCGATCCATTTAACCAGTATAGGCCCATTTGGCCACTATTTTTGTTGATAACTGAGAGGGAGGGTGAATCAGTTATCTTAATTATTTGACTTTCTTTTCTTCTTTAACAATTAATGCAATATCAAAACATATGAGCATACATAACCATGGAAGCAAAAATAAACTCAACACACAACACAATATTTTGACGTGGAAAACCCTGTTAAGGGAAAAACCATAGGGTGATTAACCCAAGATTGTATTCTCTGTTAAAAGAATAAGGTAGTACAAAATGACACTTACAAATTAGGGCTCACTACCCGAGCACACTGCTCACAAGAGGCTCACTACCTACAATAGTTTATAGAAAGAAACCAGGTACTTGAACTGATGAGAAGCATCCACATATGCTGAGTTTTAGTTCTAGTTAAACTCAATATACTAATCTACTGCACTTCATTATTCCTCTGCCTTAGTGCTATTGTTCTGTCACATACCGGACCTGTATATCTATTTCCACACTGCTCTTTACTTTTCTTCACACTTCACAACACACCACACACCCCTTCATATTGAAATCCATCTGGTATATATATCCGCACAAAGGATTTCAACATCTTTCTAGTCGGCATCTAGAATACTCAAGATTTTCCCAAACTCTGGTCTGTCGGCTGAATCCATGCATACCAAGTGATGCGTATCAAAGAGATAATTATAGAAGTCATCAATCATGTTGGCCAATCATGAATGATCCCTTAAGAAACTTGATCACCATCAATATCTCATCCGGATTAAGGTCAATGCTCTGCCGGTCAGTTCTTCCTCAGTCTACTCTGCCAAACAGGAACCCAACACTTAGGTGTTCATATCTTTTCACTCTTTCATTACCGGAGGCTCAATCTTTGGAATGTATTAGTCATGGTACTCCTCTTGACTTCCCCAAGTCTGCACTTGACTGAAATGTTTCCTCTGAGAGATCCAGACCTAATTGTCAGACCTTGTTGTATGTTCTGTTCTTGTTTACCGGACCAAAATACTCTTTAGTCTGTCTTCCAGTATAGTCATACCATGTTCTGCAGATGTGTGGGATGGACTTTGTTACCATCAATGACAACACTCATGAAGCCACATAGTGTCTCTTGCCAACAATCTCCCCCTTTGGCATTGATGGCAACACTTAGTGAAAAATGACTAAGTGTCACACTACACTCCCCCTTAGCTGATGCTCTGTTCTAATGTATACTTTTCCAGAGCTCCCCCTTAGCTAGATTCCATATTTTTCACTACTCTTCACTCCCCCTTTGACATCAATGGCAAAGGGTAGAATCCGCACACCAAAATTTCCAAAAATTAGCCTATACATATCCGCATAAGTATATATACAAGTTATACTTAAGTATATCCGCAAAAGTTGTTTTCAACTCGACAAATTCTGTTACCCAACTCTGCTTCATCCTGTCCAAAATTGAGATATGACCACTCAACAAGAATGCAAAAGCTTCTGCCCTCTTTAGATCTATTGGATCACTGGTCCGGGCTGTGGTCTGAGCATCGGTTAGGGCCTCATGCGTGGCCTCTAACTTAGGGATAATTATCCCTCTAAGTTCACCCATCCTACTTATTATATTCTTCCTTTCCTTTTCAAGTTTCTTTAGTTCATTTAGAATGGCAATAGTCTGACATTCTTAGTTTATTATGGATGTGGTGAGAGGATCAAAATTCTGAGATAAACTTGACAGTTTACCCTCTTGTTCTTTCACTTTCTTCTCAATATCCTTTGTCACTTTAGACCAGGATAGACAAAATTTATATATTTCTCTACCATCTTTAAGAGCATTTTCTAAGCTTTTTATCCCAATATCCATATTTCTCCTATCATTTGTTACTAGCCCTCGTACTTTGGAGAATCTCTTTCCCAAAAACTCCTTCTAGACCTTTTCTTCTGCTGACTTCTCTAAGGAATCAAAATGTGTGCTAACAGTATTAACAAGAGATTTGAGATTACCAGATGAAGAGGCCAAAAGATCCTTCTGGAAGGATGGCATGATCTTCTCCAACACACCGGATGCAATCTCTATCAGTTCACAGTCTTCCATGTGAGACTTCAGAAGATTTTCTTTTGCTTTAGCTTGAGCAAAAGATGCTATCTTCATTGTCTGAACCGGAGAGAGGGAGTCAAAATTAAGTGGTCCTTGAAATAGATCCGGTTCATCTATTTCCATCATCTCTTTATTCAGGAAGTCTTTAACTGTTTCTATAGTGTCTCTTACCAGAGACAGAGTCTTCTTTCCTTCTGCAGCCTCAGAGCTGTCATCTAGGGTCTTCTTTGTCTGATCTCCTTCTCTTCCCTTTACCTCTTCTTCTTGACTGATTTTCTCTTCTTTCCTTTCTTCTCCTTCAGTTTTGGAGTCAGTTGGGGGATCCGGAAGAGAGATGTTTGCTTCTTCATGGACTTCCTCTTCCGAAATGGAGGAATCCAAGTCCTTAGTCCTTTCCTCACTTATCTCCTTTGGATCTTTTGTATTTTTCTCAGTAGGTTCATCATCTATGTCCTCTATAATAGGGAGATTGAATCTCATGAAGGCATTCCGAAGGATGTCTTAAGTTTCTTTTGCCACTTTTTTAGTCTCTCCAAGCATAAGCTGATTCATTCTTGCTTTGCTCCGGAACTCATCCTTGCAATCCTTGAAGATCATGTTCATTTGATTTGGAGTGATGGAAGGGTAGAGCTGAATAGCTATCTGTTCCCGGATCTCTAGGTCCTTTGCCTTAGCATTGTTCTTTCTTATTTCAAGTTCCTTCTCTAGGCTTTTGGGAATTAAGGAGATGATTTCAATGAATGATTTGTTATAGATGTTTAGATACCTGACTGTAGCTTCTTGTAGGATCTTCTAATCAGCTTCACTATAATCATCATAAAATTCAGTCATTGGTTTCAGATTTCCATCCATAGTGACTACCTTGATGACATCGTCAATGGAAAGAGTAGGCTTTTCAACAAATTCTTTTGCCTTCTCTTCTTCCTTGTTCTTGCCGGTAGATGATTCCACAGAAGTTTTCTTTTTCATTTTCTTGATCGCCTCATCTGATTTTGTCTCTTCATCATCCTTCTGAGTGGTGTAAGACCTTGTGGCCTTTGTCTTAGTTCCCTTTTCTCCCTTTCCAGATGTCCTGACTTCCGGTTTTGATGCTTTTTGACTCTTAGAGGTGGCTAGTGTAGAGCTTTTGGAGGATCTGGTCTGGGAGGGAGCTTGCACCGGAGCACTTTTTTTTTCTATTTCTTGCCTTTCTTTCTCTACGCTTTCCACCTTCTCTCTGTTGGCATCAACTGCCTTCTTTGATATTCCATATCTCTTGGTGACTTTTTCTACTTCCCTTCTCACTTTTCTCTTGATCTCAGGCTGTCTAAGTTCAACATGAACTTTTACACTCAACTCTTGGAAGGTTCCAAACCTTTCTGCCTTAGGGTCCTTAGGCTGTTTTAGTAGGTGTTGGATATGGAGTTCCAAAATTTTCTCATCCACCTTATAGCCCATTGGCATGATCCACACTATTCTCAATTCCACTACCTCCATTAGGCATTGATTAGTGTCTACCATGAAGCACATTGTATCCCTGTATTTTTCAACTAGAGATTGGGGGATTCTCTCTCTGGCCTGCATCATGCCTTGGAAGTTTTTTAAGTAACCCCAGAGAGTTGTGCTTTGTGCCTTGGCATCACCAAGCCCATACATATAGTCTCTAATTTGTATGGCAACCGGTCTGTCATTTTGCCATATCCAACCATTAGATCTAGGTAGCTCATTCATGTAATAGAAGAATAGACATAATATTAAGCCACCGTACTTGAATGAATTCTTTTTATCCTTCTTTATTTTATGCAGGTTTGCTAACAATTGGTTTAGGAGAAGCTCGCATAGATCATAGTCTACATTTTTCCTTAGCATTTCATATGCAGTATATATAGCAGTTCCAAATATTGAATTCTCCCTGCTGGAATGATAGATTTTGTAACCAATTATCATAGAGGCAAATTTGATATCCGGATCTATGATGTCTTCTATTGTCATTGCCCTCTTATCAAATTTTGATCTGGTAGCCTCACTCACAGTTTGGTTTTTGATTGATTTGAGAGTAGGCAACTCACCGGATGAGTGTAATCCAGTTACCGCCCTAATGGCATCTTTTGTGATCTTAAATGGCCTCAACAACCACATGAAATTGTCATGCATTCTACTCAGAACATATTGGACCCATTCATCTTCAGTAAAATAGGAGAAATAGATGCAATGTCCAAAATGCTTATCCCAGATGGCCTTGAATTGGGGTTTAAGTTTAAATGATTCATCTATCAATTTCTTGTGGTAGATATCCATCAGCTTGGATTCCCCAAATTCTTCAATGTTTACATGTATGTAGACCCTAACATCTTCTACATGCATAACCCCATGCGGAATGCTAGAGAATGTGCCTAGGGGATCAACTTCCAGGGATTTGTAGGGATGTTTCTTGAACTTAGGGCGTAGTCTATCAGTGATTTTAACAACATTTGGAGTAGCCATCTTTCAAAGGATTTAGAGAGAGATTCAAGAGTGGAAAATACCTTTTACGCTTCTAGGGTTCACAATAAGAGCTGAAAAGATCGCTAGTTGAGTCAAATTCTGTGGTTGACCCTTGAGAGAAAGTTGAGGCAATCTTGTTGCAGAGCTCTTTCTTCCTTCTTCTTGAATGCAATTGTACAAATGATAAACAAAAGAACCCTTTTATTTCTACACAAACCCTAATTTCATTTTCCAATAAATGCACAACTTAAGTTATTCTGGTTGCCTTGTTCTCCTTGTCCTGAGAGATATTTTCGGATCACTGAGATGCACTTAGAGTTATTCTCGATGAATATTGACAATCTATCTAACTTTATCCAATCATTCCATTTATCTGTAGATCAAGATACCTCAATTTTGAATCATACCGGATCTAATTGTGAAAATCCTACTCTTACCGAATAGCTGTTGAACCGGATCAATCTTGGATGATTAACCTCTTCAAAACTTCTTGCGGATCTTCCAAATCTTTACCAAGGATTATTTAGGTGTTTCTCTGAGAACCTTTTAATCCACAACTTTCCATGTGCCAATTTCAGGCACCAATTGACTGGCTGGGGTAATTTATTTTCCTTTTTCACTCCCCTTGAGCCAGAGCTCATCTATTTAGTTTCCGGAAGGAATATCAACACTAGATTCTGGTGCGGATCCATCCCCAACATTTTATGTACTTCTCTTTACCCAAATCTTGTTCATCTCCCTTTGAACTTCATCCATATTCACTTTTCCTTTTCCTTTGTCTTGATTTTGATTATGATGCACCGGACCCTTATTATCCTGATTCTTTCTTCTACAAAATTTGGCAATATGACTGGATCTATTGCAGTTGTAGCAAACAACATTTCTTTGCATATTTGATTGATATCGTCTAGATCTACATTGATTAGCCATATGTCCCATTCTATTGCATGCAAAGCATCTACCATTGAATGAATTATTTATTTGTATATTTCTACATTCATGAGATCTGTGACCATACCTTTTGTAGTTAAAACACTTCTGAAGAAGGATGAATTAGTCTGATTCATTCTTCTTCTACACTAATTTGCTTTATGACCAAAATTATTGCAATTGTGGAAGTATCCATTGAAGGATGGATATCTTTGAGCATTTGGTTGCCTTACCGGAGGTCTTCTAGGCCTATTCCTTGAATTTCCTGATCTAGATTTCTTCTGACCAGTTTCGGAGCTTTCCCTTTTTTCATACCCCAAGCCTTGCTTGTCATCTACCCTCTTTTGGCTTTCAAGAAGAACTTCAAGTTGAGCAGAGCTTATCTTGAATTTCTCTTTGTATTCATTTGTTGTTTGAAGACCCCTTTTAAGAGTGTCTATCTGATTCTCAAGTTGTTCTTCATTGTCTCTAGCTTCTTCAAGATCAAATTCCAGATGCCTAATTATTCTATCCATTTTGTGGCAGTCTTCTGTCTTCTCCTTGAGAGATTGTTTTAGATTATCTTCACTTTTTCTCCTCTTCAATTTCTTGAGTGAATTTCATAACTCCTGATTCCATTTCATGTCTCACCATAATGAATTCTTTTGATAACTTCTCACATAACTTGGTTTTCTCATTCAGATCTTCATTCGTATCATTGGCTTCACTTTGACTTGCTAATTGTTGAATTAGTTCCCTTATTTTCTTCATTGAGATAATTAGTTTTTCTTTGAGTTCATTTATGAAATCATCAGCTTGTTTGAGTCTTTCCCTTAGGTTATTGACTTCAGAATGAGATTGATCAAGATCATCTAAGGCAGACTGAAGTTGTTCTCTCATATCATACATATCCATTGAGATTCCCAGATCTTCCTCAAGTTGTTAGGCTCTGTTAGGAGGAACTTAGCTCTGATACCAATTGTTGATAACTAAGAGGGGGGGTGAATCAATTATCTTAATTATTTGACTTTCTTTTCTTCTTTAACAATTAATGCAATATCAAAACATATGAGCATACATAACCATGGAAGCAGAAATAAACTCAACACACATAACACAATATTTTGACGTGGAAAACCCTGTTAAGGGAAAAACCACAGGGTGATTAACCTAAGATTGTATTCTCTGTTAAAAGAATAAGGTAGTACAAAATGACACTTGCCAATTAGGGCTCATTGCCCGAGCACACTGCTCACAAGAGGCTCACTGCCTACAATAGTTTATAGAAAGAAACTAGGTACCTGAACTGATGAGAAGCATCCACATATGTTGAGGTTTAGTTCCGGTTAAGCTCAATATACTGATCTACTGCACTTCATTCTTCCTCTGCCTTAGTGCTGCTGTTCTGTCACATACCGGACCTGTATATCTATTTCCACACTGCTCTCTACTTTTCTTCACACTTCACAACACACCACACACCCTTTCATATAGAAATCCATCTGGTATATATATCCACACAAAGGATTTCAACATCTTTCTAGTCGGGATCTAGAATACTCAAGATTTTTCCAAACTCTAGTCTGTCAGCTGAATCCATGCATACCAAGTGATGCGTATCAAAGAGATACTTATAGAAGTCATCAATCCTATCGGCCAATCATGAATGATCCCTTAAGAAACTTGATCACCATCAATATCTCATCCAGATTAAGGTCTGATGCTCTGCCGGTCAGTTCTTCCTCAGTCTACTCTGCCAAATAGGAACTCAACACTTAGGTGGTCATATCTTTTCACTCTTTCACTACTGGAGGCTCAATCTCTAGAATGTATTAGTCATGGTACTCCTCTTGACTTCCCCAAGTCTGTACTTTACTGAGATGCTTCCTCTGAGAGATCCGGACTTGATTGTCAGACCTTGTTGTATGCTCTGTTCTTGTTTATCGAATCAAAATACTCTTCAGTCTTTCTGCCGGTATAGTCATACCATGTTCTGTGGATGTCTAAGATGGACTTTGTTGCCATCAATGACAACACTCATGAAGCCACACAGTGTCTCTTTCCAACACTTTTATCTACTCCGTATTAGGTAGCGATAGGGTCTGTTAGACCCAGTTCCATATGAACCAGTTTGTCCAAAGGACAGAAGAGCCCGGTTGGCTTTATTTTAGTATGTCCCGTTTTGGACACTTTAGCCTAGATTGGCTATTTGAACTTCATGAGTACTCAGATTGACTAAGAGAATATATTTCTTCTAATCTATAATGGTGTATCATTTCTCTTGGATTCTAACACAAGTTGGAGTAAATCTCTAACATAATTGGAAATTTTGGATGATGTGTTTCAGTACTTAACATTTGGAGTTGATGTGCAAGCAATAAGGATGTTTAACCAGATAGGGAAATCTCACACTTACTCAACCCCATCTTAATACAAGACAAAGAAGGTGGCTAGAATTTCTAAGTGAGTATAATTTTGAGATTGAATATATCGAGGGCAAGGAGAATAGAGGGTTTGATGCATTAAGTAAAAGGAGACACATTTCAAACCAACCTTAGGCAAACAAATGAATTATCCATGGTGTAATCAAGTGGGGGTAGCTCTTGAAGTATCTCTAACAGATCAAAAATATGTAGGGTATACTTTTGATAATGATGGAATTTTAAAGTGAATTGCAAGCATGAATGATCAAGGTCATGACATTGTAATAGCATCAAAGGAGGTTTTAAAATGAGAGAAAAATAAGGATAAGAACAATAAGATCAGATAGTTGGACTTTGAGTTCAGTATGATTTTCATTATGATCAAGTATGGTCGAAGGAAAAGGAGAACAATAAATGTGACCCTCTTATGTAGGAGAGAAACTAACTTAAAGGTGGGTTTAGAAAGATAACCTGGTATAAATTATGATATATCTCGAAAGATAGGATAATTAGTAAAGGAAGAAAATTTATTTAATGACATTTTGGATATGTTGACTTTGGATAGGATCAATTATCTCTATGAATATTTTATTCTCTATAAAGGCAAATAGTCGGAAACCAAAGTGAGGAGCAAGTGTACTTGGCTTTATTCTGAATTGACTAAGGTAAGAGCCTTCTTATATGGTAATGAATCTCCTAAAGAAAATAATAATATTCTGATCCTCACATTTGATATGATACTAATTTGGCCTCTTGACATTGAAATCTATTTTGGAACACTTGAGTATACCATGAGCATGGGGATGTTTTACTTTAATTAGTTCACATGTGGAGTTCATGATAATGGCACATGTTTGATTTGATGGCTCCATTCTACGATAATTGTGACGAAGTTATATTATGATGATAATGTGCTTAATGATGACACTCTTGCAAGTTAGATTTATTCCTTAATTTTTAGACACTTATTCACTTATTGTTTCATTTAAAAGTCTCCTAAAGATAATTATGAGGAAGGTACTTAGATGATGAAGTAATGATTTAAAATTGGCATCTTTGGAAACTTATGATCATTTATTACTTTATTTTGCTTTTCATTGATAAATCAAAGCACTTTGTGATGAATTGTTGCACACCAACATGACAATCATAGAAGCATGGTTGAACAACACCACGATTAACATCATAACATGATATGTTTGACAACCTCTGCAAGTGTTTATCCTAGACACAGGAAAATTTGAATGAACAAGTATACTGAAATAATCAACATTCCCGACTAGAGGACAAGCTGTAAGGATATGCTCAATCAGGTTTGAAAGGTTAAAGTAATTTCTTAAACCCACATTGTTATGATAATACATATTTTCATTATCATAATAGAAGTTTTGATCTATGACACCTTAATTCATGAACTAAAGTCAGTGATGTTTTGCATCGGGATGATGCAAAGTCTTAGGTCACGACTTAGTAACGTTCATGCATGCTTACACAATCTTGCTCTATATTCTAGATTATCAAAATCAAAAGTTGCTCATATTCTTTATGTATGGAAATATGTCAATTTGAACAAACCTTTTTCAGAAACTTGTCCTAAACCTGTGTCGTCCCTGAGGAGGCTTTATTGAACACCTAAAACACTTCAAGAGAAGTAGATGACAGATGTTTTAAGTGTCACGCACAAGTAAATATATGTAATTGTGATTCATAAATTCAATTCTTGTTTTTGAATATTCTTGTTAATATTGTTTGGATTGTCAACCATGACACTATCACACATATATTGGGGTTTTTGAGTCATGATTTAGTAATAATTATGCCTGATCTTGTATTGTTTTCTTGATTTTTAAAATTAAAGACTTGCTCTTATTGTTTGTATAGAGACTTGTGTTATTTATGTGCCATTTCATTGTAATAAATAATATAAGCATAATTCATAATACTAATGGTGTAATATTTATTATATAATACTTTTTTTTAAAACATCCATATAATAAATATAGATATATTATTATATAATATATATGGGCACATATTTTGTATGCACTTAGTCAATGAAATATTAATGGTGGAGTTGTGTGGGGTGCAAGCAAGGCAGAAATATTAAATGCAAAATTAATGCTTTAAGTCATTTTTCCTTGACTAAACTCTAGAGGATGACAGAAGGGGAAAGTTGGTTGTCAGGGGAGGCCTTGCCTTGCATGCTAAGGCAAGATGTTGACATTTTTTTCTTGAGGGAACCAAATTCAATGAAGAGAAGGCATTTAAGTTTGCAACCTTCTTTTAATATCTACAAAAAGAGAACATCCCAGATCACATTGAGAACAGAAGGAAGAAGTGCAATTACTGTGCATTGCAATCCACCATGGCCATGGCTTTAAGCAACATTTCTTCTCTTCTTGTTAGCATTTCTGTATTGATGTTGATGTTACCAATATCAGAAGCTTTTATTTATACCAATCTTATGCACAAAATCTCTACTATCAATAGAAGAAGGTAGTATTTTGGCTTAGTTATTCCCAATAACTTCGAAATGAATACTCTCCTCTAGCCTCTTACTTTCTTGGCTAACAATCACCATCCTTATGTCGATATTTCTGGTGAGTGACCAAGTAGGTTGTTTTTGTTTCATTCTATATATTATTTTTCTTTCTAAATCTTAATATAGGCTAGTGTGCAAAGAAAATTTGAACAGTATTCTTACAATTTACAAATATTCCCCCTTCCATTTTGCTTGATGGATGTCCATACCCTGTCTGAAAGCTCCCATTTTCAGGCTCAGCAGGGAGGATGCTAGCAAGGTTGTGGGATTTGACTTTGTACCCGCCAATTGCATCTGCTAAAATGTTTGATTTATCCTTTTCATCTAATCCATTTTGTGCATATCCTGCAATCATTTAAGGCATTCTATCAAATAGCTGACGTGTTTTGTCTATGTTTCCACATTTTGCACACATGTCTACTAGGTCACTTGCAATTACAGTATCTGACAAATTTTCCCCTTTTGTTATGCTTTGATAGAAGTCCATACCCTATTCAAAAATACCATTTGACGGTTGTAGAATTTGACCTTACATCTACCAGTCACATTCATTTGAAGGTTTCTTAAGCCTTTTTTAGCTAATCCATTTTGTGCATGCCCTGCAATTATTGTATTATGTAGAAGACATCTCTTTGAGGCATTTTGTTAAACAGTTCACATGCCTTGTCTATGCTTCCACATTTTGCATGCATGTCTACCAGTGTGTTTCCAACTACAACATCATACAAAAATCCTCTTCCATTCTGTTTTGATGGATGTCCATACCTTATGCAAAAGCCCCCATTTTGGCACAGATAGGGAGGACACTAGCAAAGGTTGAGGAGTTTGGTTTTACACCCACTAGATGCATTTCGCTTAAGGGTTTCTAAGTGCTTTTTTAACAAACTCATATTGAATATATCTTGTAATTGTGGCATGTTAGAGACTGATGAAGGGGGTAAATCATAAAACCCACAACAACAGAAATGGCACACAGAAAATAGAATATTTCTTTATTGATTTGGACAACTTATTACATTATAGAAGCTCAATTACAATTAGAGGAATCAATCCTCCGCATGCTGCAACACACTACAGCGACACATCACTAGGCTCTAGAATCTTCTACCTTTTGTAACCCCAAATCATCTAGGGTTTCTATTTTCCCACCTATTCCTGACTCTACAATTTTCCCCTTAACTCTACTACTTCCCAGGGTTCCCAAAATAGTCATAAATAGCACTTTTTGGCGGCCTCTAGCTAAATTTCAAAATTTACAACTCCCTCCATAAGTAGGTCAACTTCCGAGAAGCATAACTTTTGATTCGCATGTCCTATTGACAAACCATTTTAAGCACCAAAAATATCATGATGTATCATGCCAAAAATTTGTAAATGGATTTCCATCAACTTTTTGGGATGTTATGGGATGCTTTAGTGCCTCATACCTTGTTTCAAAAATTTTCAGGGGCTTTTCGGTAAACAAAAACTTTAATATCTTTCAGCTCACAAATGATCTTTGCCTGATTCCTTCACCAAAGGTCTTATATTTCATTTATGAATCTTTCTGTAAGTTTTCACTTCAATTTGTGCCCAAATGCAAACTTTCCTGAAATGGTAGTTAAACTTTCCAAAACTGGTTGTTTGCTATTTCTATCAGTTTGAAAAAATTGAAAGTCCTACATTATTATTCAAGAGATTATGGAACCGGGAACACTAATTATGGAAAGAAATGAAAAGAATTGTAGTGATTTTGAATCAACTTCTTTTTGGGTGATGTAAGATTTCCCTTACACCAATGAATGCTCTTGCATTAGACACCTAGGGTAATTTGAGAAGTGACCCTGTCACGTCTCAGGTGTTTGTTTGAGGAAAACCCAAATGGTCAACCTCTACCTTAGACAACCAAGAAGAATCTTCAATAGACCTTCCTTTCTATTTCACCAGATATTCTTCATATTGCATGTTCTGAGTACTTCTTCCCACATGGCTATCCAAGATCTCTTCTATCTCCTCCGTTGAAGTAAATGCCAGAATACTCCACTTGTCTTGTGTTTGTCCATCCTCTGTGCGACCTTCATGATATTATATTAAATCAGCAATGTTGAACACAGGGGAAATATTGATCCCACTCAACAGTTCTACCTCATATGCATTTCCTGAATCATGCTTCTTTAGGATTCGGCACAGTCCAAATTTCTTCATTTTCAACTTATTGTATGTTCCAATTGGGAACCTTTCTTTTCTCAAGTGAACCATGACTTCATCTCCTACCTAGAACTCATTATATCTCCTCTTCTGATCTGCCTTAGCCTTGTACTGAATATTCATCTTATTAATGTGCTTTCTCACCTCTTCATGCAAATTCTTCAGGTGTTCTGCAAAGTCTTTGGCCTCGGTACTTATCTTTTCTCATTTGTCTAGCTCCCTTAACTCTGAAGCATTTCTCGGACTATTGTCATAGACAATTTGGAATGGTGATTTACTAGTACTCCTATTGACATAATTGTTGTAAATAAATTTTGCCTGTGGTAAAATCAAATCCTATCCCTTGGGCTTATCTCCTACTAAGCATCGTAGCAAGTTACCCAAACTCCTATTCACCACTTCTGTCTGTCCATCAGTCTGTGGATGGTGTGTAGAACTGAACTTCAAATTTGTCTTCAACTTCTCCCACAATGTCCTCTAGAAATAACCAACAAACTTGGTATCTCGATCTGAAAATATGCTCTTTGGTAGACTGTGTAATCTCACCACCTTCTGAAAAATAACTCTGCAATATGAACAACATCATTAGTCTTCTTGCAGGGAATAAAATGTGCCATCTTCAAGAATCTGTCCATCACCACAAAAATAGAATCATGCCCTCTCTGTGTCCTTGGTAAACCAAGAACAAAATCCATACTAATATCATCCCATGGCTTCTCTGGTACAGGTAATGGTTGATATAGCCATGTATTCCAACTTGTTCCTTTTTCCATCTGACATACTCTGCAACTCTGCACAAATTTCCTCACATCCTATTGCATATGCGGCCAATAATAATTTTCACCAACAATAACAATGGTCTTTTCTCAACCAAAGTGTCTAGCCAATCCTCCACTATGCTTCTCTTTAATCAGGTTCTCTCTCATGGAACTTCTCAGAATACACAACTGGCTTCCTTTAAACAACATGCTATCTTGGATTATGAAATCCAACCATTATGTCCTGTCCAAAGTAATAGGTTCTAGACAAGATTTCCAAGCCTTTGTAAAATTTGGATCTTCTGGATACAAACTCTTGAGCTCATCAAACCCAACAACCTCTATCTTCATTTCTGTCAACAAATTTTGCCTTTTGCTGAAGGCATCTGCAACTCTATTGGACTTCCCACTCCTATTCTTCAAAACAAAAGTATAACTTTGCAAAAACTCAACCCATTTTAAGTGCCTTTGATTCAACTTTCCTTGACTATTAAGATACTATAAAGCCTAATGATCAGTATATAAAACAAAATCTTTTGGCAACAAATAATGTCTCCATTTCTTCAAATCCTGAACTAGATAGCATAAAATTCCTAATCATAAACATAATACTTTTTCTTGGCATCATTAAGATTCTCACTAAAATAGGCAATGGGCTTACCTTCTTGACTCAAAACAACTCCTATAGCACTACCACTAGCATCACAATCTACCTAAAACACCTTATTGAAATCTAGAAGTGCCAAAACAGGTTGCTCTATGACTTTTTGCTTCAATGTATCAAATCTTTTGTCTACTCCTTTAGTCCATATAAACTATTTTCTATCCCCTCTCATTTTCTCAGTTAGGGGTGTACAAATGCTACTAAAATTTCTAATAAACTTTTTGTAAAAACTTGCCAAACCATGAAAAGATCATACCTCCATAACACTCCTTGGTGTAGGCCATTCAATGATAGCCCTTACTTTTTCAAGGTCCATCTTAAGACCTTCCTCTAAGACAACAAATCCTAGGTATACCAACTCCTTCTTTGCAAAACTACATTTCTTGAAATTAATCAACAACTTCTCCTCCCTTGGCTTCTCTAGAACTCTTCTAATATGCATCAGATGCTCATCCCAAGTCTTACTGAAAATCAAAATATCATCTAAATAAACAATAACAAAACTTCCCAAAAATTCTTCAATACCTCGTTCATGACCCACATGAATGTGCTCGGTGCATTGGTTTGTTGGCAAGAGACACTATGGATTCATGAATGTTGTCATTGATGGCAACAAAGTTCATCCCACACATCCACAGGACATGGTATGTCTCTACCAGAAGTCAGAGTGAAGAATGTTGTGGTCCGGTAAACAAGAACAGAGCAATTAGTAAGGTCCGACAAACAGGTCCAGATCTCTCAGCAGAAGTATCTCAGTGAAGTGCAGATTTGGGGAAGTCAAGAGGAGTATCTTGACTGATAGATTCCAAGGTTTGAGCCTCCGGTGTGGAAAGGATAAAGAGATATGAATGCTTGAGTGTCGGGTTCTCATGTGACAGTGTGAACAGAGGAAGAACTGACTGGCAAAACATCAGACATTATTCTAGATGTGTTACTGATGTTGGTAAAGGTTATGAAGGCATGAATTATGTTTGGCCAACATGATTAATGATTTACACAAGTATATCCTTGATCTGCATTATTTGGTATGCAAGGATTCAACTGACAGATCAGAGTTTATGGAAAATATTGACTATTCCGGTGCCGACTAGAAAGGTGATGAAATCACTTGTGTGGATATATATACAAGATGGATTTAGTTGTGAGAAGTGTTGTCGTCATTGGTGATGTGCAAATAAAAGCAGAAGAGCAAAGTAGAAGCAGTAAGAAAGGTTCGGTATGTGAAAGGAAAGCAGCATAAGAGAAGAGGAAAGATGAAGTGCAGCAGATCAGTATACTGAGCCTAACCGGAACTGAACTCTAACATATGTAGATGCTTCCAATCAGTTCAAGTATTGTATAACACTCCTTTTGTAGACAGTGTGTCTCTTATAGGTAGTGTGCCTTCTTGTGAGCAGTGTGCTCAGGTAGTGAGCCCTAATTGGCAAGTGCCATTTTGTATTTCCATTCTTCTAACAGAGAATACAATCTTGGGTTAATCACCCCATGGTTTTCTCCCTTAACAGGGTTTCCACATCAAAAATATTGTGTCATGTGTATTTTCATTTCATGATTAAGTTTGCTCAATTGAATTAATGTTACATTGATTATTAATAAAGTTCAGAAAGAAGAAATAATTAGGATAACTGATTCACCCCCCCTCTCAGTTATCAACAATTGGTATTAGAGAGAAGTTCCTCCTAATAGAGTCTAACAGATTGAGGAAGATCTGGGAATTCAAATGGATGCATATGGTTTAAATGAGCAACTCAAGACTGCCCTTCATGATCTTGAACAATCAAACTCTGAAGTCAATGAATTAAAGGAAAGACTCAAACAGGCTGATGATTTCATGAGAGAACTAAAAGACAAATTAAGTCTCTCTATGAAAAAGAGAAAGGAGCTGCTTCAGCAATTAGCAAGACAAGGTGAAGCAAATGATGCAAATGAAGAGATGAAGGAGAAAATTGAGTTGTGTGAAAAGTTATCAAAAGAAATCATTATGGTAAGACATGAAATGGAATTAGGAGTTATGAAGTTTACCCAAAAAGTTGAAGAGAAAAGAAAAACTAAAGATAGTCTAAGACAATCTCTCAAAGAGAAATCAGAAGATTGCCAAAAGATGGACAGAATTATCAGACATCTTGAATCTGATCTTGAAGATGCTAAAGATAATGAAGAAAAACTTGAGGATCAAATTGTCTCTCTCAAAAGGGATCTTCAAACAGCAAATGAATATAAAGAGAAATTCAAGATAAGTTCTGCTCAACTTGAAGTTTTTCTTGGAAGTCAAAAGAGGGAAGATGACAAGTATGGTTTGGGATATGAGAAAGGAGAAAGCTCCGGATCTGGTCAGAAGAATTTTGGATTAGAAAATCCAAGGAATAGGCCTAGAAGACCTCCAGTAAGACAGCCTAATGCTCAAAGATATCCATCCTTCAATGGATACTGCCACAACTGCAATAACTTTGGTCATAAAGCTAATCAGTGCAGAAAGAGAATGAATCAGACTAATTCATCCTTCTCTAGATAGTGTTTTAATTGCAAAAGGTATGGTCACAAATCTCATGAATGCAGAAATATGCAAATGAACAATTCATTCAATGGTAGATGCTTTGCATGCAATAGAATGGGTCATATAGCTAATCAATGCAGAGCAAGAGGATATCAATCAAATATGCAAAGAAATGTTGTTTGCCAAATTTGCAATAGATCCAGTCATATAGAAAAATTCTGTAGAAGCAAGAATCATGATAAGAGAGGTCTGGTATATTATAATCAGAATCAAGATAAAGGAAAACAAAAAGTAAATGCAGATGAAGTTCAAAATGAGATGAACAAGATTTGGGTGAAGAAAAGTACAGAGAATGTAGGGGATGGATCAGCACCAGACTCTGGTGCTGATATTCCTTCCAAAAATTAAAAAGTGAGCTCTGGCTCAGGGGGAGACACCAAGAAAACCTTGTTCCCCCAGCCAGTCAATTGGTGCCGGAACTAGCACAAGGAGAGCTGCTGATTAAAAGGGGTCATACAAGAAACATCTAAAAGGGTATGGTAAAGATTTGAGAGATCTGCAAGAAGATTTGAAGAATCTAATCCTACTAGAATTGATCTGGTAAAACAGTCTTCCGGTAAAAACAAAATTCCCTACAAGTTTGGTCTGGTATGATTCAAACTATGGTGTCTTGATCTGCAAATAGATCAAATGACTAATGAAAGGAAGATAGATTATCACTACTCTCCTAGAATAACTTCAAAATCTATCTCAGTGATCCAGAAAGGTTTTTTCTCTGAATAAGGTAAACAAGGCTAACCGGAATGAATTAGGTTGTGCATTTATTGCAGAATGAAAATTAGGGCTTCTCAGAAATAAAAGAGTTCATTCGCTCATCATTTGTACACTCATATTTGAAGAAAAGAGAAAAGGAGCTCTGCAACTACTTTTCCCAAAGATCAAGACTATTCTTCATACAGCTCAATCCGAATTTCTTCGTGTGTGCCCTAAACAACGTAAAAGGTATTCTTCGTTCTTGATATCTCTTAGTAAGATTCCTTGATAATGGCTACTCCGAATATAGTAAATATTTCTGATAGACCTCGCCCAATATTTAAGAAGCATCCATACAAATCCTTGGAGGTAGATCCCCTAGGAGCCTTCTCTAGTGTTCCGCATGGTGTTTTGCACACAGAAGATATTAGGGTTTACGTACACGCAAATGTTGAAGAGTTTGGGGAATTCAAACTAAGAGATATCTATCACAAACAACTGTTAGATGATTCATTTGAGCTCAAACCCCAATTCAAGGGCCTTTGGAATAAGCACTTTGCACAATACATACATTTCCCCTGTTTTACTGAGGATGAATGGGTCAGGTATATTTTGAGTAGAATACATGACAACTTCATGTGGTTAAATGGACCATTCAAAATCACAAAAGATGCCATCAGGGCAGTTACCGGATTACACTCATTTGGTGGGATTCTTGTTCTTAAATCTGTGAAGAATCAAACTGTGAGTGAGGCTACCGGATCCAAGTTTGACAAAAGAGCAATGACAGTAGATGACATCTCTGATCTGAATGTCAAGTTTGCCTCCATGATCATTGGATATAAAATATATCATTCTAGCAGGGAAAATTTAGTACCTGGAATGGCCATCTACATCGCTTATGAAATGCTACGAAAGGATGCAGACTATGATCTTTGTCAACTTTTCTTGAACCAACTCTTGGAGAATCTAAAGAAAATAAAGAAAGATAAAAAGAATTCATTCAAGTATGGTGGATTAATATTGTGCTTATTCTTCTACTTTATGAATGAGCTTCCCAAATCTAGTGGCTGGGTGTGGGAGAATGATATACCAGTAGATATCCAAATCAGAGATTATTTGCATGGACTTGGTAATGACAAAGCACAAAATACAGCCCTGTGGGGATACTTCAAGAATTTCCCAAACATGATGCAAGCAAGAGAAAGGATTCCCCAGTCTATTGTTGAGAAATACAAAGACATAGTATGTTTTATGGTAGAGACTGATTAGTGCCTAATGGAGGTAGTAGAACTAAGGACTGTATGGATCATGCCCATGGGGTATGAAGTTGATGAACAAATTGTAGAGCTACATGTTCAACACATGCTAAGTCAGCCAAAGGATCTAAAGGTAGAAAGGTTTGGAACCTTTAAGGAGCTGAGTGTAAAAATTCATGTGGAACTCAGAGAACTAGAGATCAAGAAGAAGGTGAGAAAAAAAGTAGAAAATATTGCCAAAGGCCTTGGCATCTCAAAGGAGGCACTTGAAGCCCACAAAAAGAAGACAGAAAGGGCTGAGGAAGAGAAGAAAGCAAAGGGAAGTAAGGAAAGTGGTCCGATAGAATCTTCCACCTAGACAAGATCATCAAAGAGATCAGCACTTGTCTTAGCCAAAAGCTCAAGAAGCTCAAAAACGGAAGTCCAAGCATCTGGAAAAGGAGAAAAGAGAATAAAGAAAAAGGCAACAAGGTCCTATGTTAGCCTAAAGGATGATGAGGAAACTAAATCTGATGAGGGGATAAAGGAAATAAAAAGGCAGAAGAAGAAAGGATCCGATGAACCTTCCACAGGTCATGACAAGGAAGAAATGTCAGAGGAATTTGTTGAAAAGCCCACCCTATCTTTAGAAGGTGTAATCAAATCAGTCACTGTGGATGGAAACCTTCAACCAATGACCGAATTCTATGATGATTATAATGAGGCTGACCAAAAGATCTTGCAGGAAGCTACAGTTAAGTATCTAAACATATATAACAAGGCTTTTATTGAAATTATATCTCTTATTCCCAAGAGCCTAGAAAAGGAGTTAGAAATGAGAAAGACTAATGCCATGGCAAAAGACCTTGAGATCCGGGAACAGATAGCTATTCAGCTATATCCTTCAATTAATTCAAAGCAAATGAATATGATTTTTAAAGATTGCAAGGATGAGTTCAGGAGCAAAGCCAGAATGAATCAGCTCATGCTTGGTGAGACTGACAAGGTAGCCAAGGACACAAAAGAGATTCTCCGGAAAGCCTTCAAAAGATTCAATCTTCCTATTATAGAGGACTTGGGTACTGACCCCTCGACCACTAGTGTTGCAGAAGAATCTATTGAGAAAATGACAGAAGAGGTGGGCCCTAAACAGACTAATATCTCTCCTCCTGTTTCCCCTACAATCTCTGGATCTAAAGGAGAAGAAAGAGTAAAGGAGAAAGAAGCAGAGGTGAAGGGAAAAGACGATATTAGTACAAAGGTTGTGGAAGGGGAGAAAGCTTCAAAAGACAGATTTGTGACTGCAGAAGAAAAGAAAAATTTGTCTCCGGCAAGAGACACTGCAGAATCAATCAAGGACTTTTTGACAAAAGCAGCTATGGAGATTGATGAACCGAAACTGCTAAAAGGGCCATTAGACTTTGACTCTCTATCACCGGTGCAAACAATGAAAAAGCTTCATTTGCAAATGTGAAGGCCAAAGAGAAACTACTGAAATATCACATGGAAGACTGTGAGCTTATAGAGGTAGTATCCGAAGTTTTGGAAAAGATCATGCCATCTTTTCAGAGGGATCACATAGCCTCCTCTTTCGATAATATCAAAACTCTAGTCAGCAATGTTAGTACACATTTTGATTCTCTAGAGAAGTCAGCTGAAGAAAAGGTCCGGAAGGAGTTTTTGGATAAGAGATTCTCCGAAGTACAAGGTCTGATAACTAATGATAGGAAAGTTATGGATATTGGAATAAAGAGCTTGGAAAATGCTCTTAAAGATGGTGGAAATATGTACAAATTTTTCCTATCTTGGCCCACAGTGACCAAAGATATTGAGAGGAAAGTAAAAGAACAAGAGGATAAACTATTAAGTCTGTCTCAAAGTTTTGATCCTCTCTCATCCTCCTTAGTGAATCAGGAGTGTCAGACTATTGCAATTACAAATGCAATAAAGAATTTTGAGAAGGAAAGGAAGAACATGATCAGCCGGATGGGTGAACTTAGAAGGATCATTATGCCTAAGTTAGAGGCCATGCATGAGGCCATAAGTGAAGCTCAAATCACAGCCCAAACCAATGATCCAATAGACCTAAAAAGGGCAGATGCATTTGCGTTCTTGTTGAGTGATCACATTTCAATTTTGGACAAAATGAAGCAAAGTTGGGCTATAGAATTTATTCAATTGAAGACAACTTTTGCAGACATACTTAAGTATATGTAAGTATGCCATATGTATATACTTATGTGGCTAAGTATAGTTAAATTTTTTGAAAGTTTTGATATGCGGACCCTACCCTTTTCCATTGATGTCAAAGGGGGAGTGAAGAGCAGTGAAAATTGAGGAATCCAACTAAGGGGGAGCTCTAAAAAATATATATAAAAATAGAGCATCAGCCAAGGGGGAGCATAGTGTAAAGACTTAGTCATTTTTCACTAGGTGTTGCCATCAATGCCAAATGGGGAGATTGTTGGCAAGAGACACTATGGATTCATGAATGTTGTCATTGATGGCAACAAAGTTCAACCCACATATCCACAGGACATGGTATGTCTCTACCAGAAGCCAGAGTGAAGAATGTTGTGGTCCGATAAACAAGAACAGAGTAGTCAGTAAGGTCTGACAGACAGGTCCGGTTCTCTCAGCAGAAGTATCTCAGTGAAGTACGGATTTGGGGAAGTCGAGAGGAGTATCTTGACTAATAGATTCTAAGGTTTGAGCCTCCGGTGTGGAAAGGATAAAGAGATATGAATGCTTGAGTGTCGGGTTCTCATGTGACAGTGTGATTAGAGGAAGAACTGACTGGCAGAACATCAGACATTATTCTAGATGTGTTACTAATGTTGGTAAAGGTTATGAAGGCATGAATTATGTTTGGCCGACATGATTAATGATTTCCACAAGTATATCCTTGATCCGCATTACTTGGTATGCAAGGATTTAGCCGACAGATCAGAGTTTATGGAAAATATTGACTATTCCAGTGCCGACTAGAAAGGTGATGAAATCACTTGTACGGATATATATACAAGATGGATTTAGTTGTGAGAAGTGTTGTCTTCATTGGTGATGTGCGAATAAAAGCAGAAGAGAAGAGTAGAAGCAGTAAGAAAGGTCCGGTATGTGAAAGGAAAGCAGCATAAGAGAAGAGGAAAGATGAAGTGCAGTAGATCAGTATACTGAGCCTAACCAGAACTGAACTCTAGCATATGTAGTTACTTCCAATCAGTTCAAGTATTGTATAACACTCCTTTTGTAGACAGTGTGTCTCTTGTAGGCAATGTGCCTTCTTGTGAGCAGTGTGCTCGGGCAGTGAGCCCTAATTGGCAAGTGCCATTTTGTATTTCCATTCTTCTAACAGAGAATACAATCTTGGGTTAATCACCCTGTGGTTTTCTTCCTTAACAAGGTTTCCACATCAAAAATATTGTGTCATGTGTATTTCCATTTCATGATTATGTTTGCTCAATTGAATTAATGTTACATTGATTATTAATAAAGTTCAGAAAGCAGAAATAATTAGGATAATTGATTCACCCCCCCTCTCAGTTATTAACATGGTTAGCCCAAATGGCATGACTAACCACTCATACAAACCCTCCTTTGTATTGAAGGTTGTCTTGCATTTATCTCCTTCTCTAATTCGGATCTGGTGATACCTGCTCTTCAGGTCAATCTTCATGAAGTACTTGGCTCCACTCAAATAATCCATTATGTAATCCATTCTTGGAAATGGAAACTTGTACTTGATTGTGATCTTATTTATGGCTCAAGAATCTATACACATTCTCCACTCTCCATATTTCTTTGGTGCTAATACTGCAGGTACCACACATGGACTCAGGCTCTCCCTTATCAGTCCCTTCCTTAACAACTCATGAACTTGTCTATTCAACTCTTCATTCTCTATTGGAGTCATTCTATGGGCTACCTTATTTGGCAAACTGGCTCCTGGTATCAAATCCATTTGATGACTTATCTTCCTCACTGGTGGTAAACCTTCTGGTACATTATCAGAGATAATGTCCTGAAATTCTTTCAACATATATGAAACTTCTGCTGGTACATCTTCACATTTCTCTTGACTAATCTTAAGAATCAATGCAAAGCAATGACACTCATGCTTCATACCCTCCAAAACTTTTCTACCATCTACCAAGCAAATTCTGGCAGTACTACATACCTTTTCTTCCACCTCCTTCAAGGGATTCAACTTATGATGAATTCCATCCTTTGTTAGGGAATATGTGTTTGTACGGCCATCATGGACAGTGCTCCTATCATACTACCACGGCCTCCCTAATAACATATGACATGCATCCATCGATATGATATCACACAGCACCTCATCATGGTAGTCCTCAACCTTGAACTTTACTAAACACTACTCATTGACCAAAGCTCTGTGGTCCTTCTGCAACCATGCAATCTGATATGGATGTGGATGCTTTCTTCTTGTCAACTTCAACTTGTCAACCATCTCCTCTAAAACAAGATTGTCAGTGCTTCCACTGTCAATAATAATATCACAACACTTACCTTCACATTTGCACCTTGTATAGAATAAACTCTTCCTCTAATTGGGTTTTTTCTCCTCAATCAACAAAGTTCTTTTGACAACTAGGGTTTCTCCCCTTTTAGCATCTTCATAACACTCAGACTGCACATCTTCATCTACATGTGCAACTCGTGCATTACCTTCAGGTCTTCGATTTGTCCTTCCTTGATGTTGTAGACACTTGTATGCTCAATGCCCTTCTTCTCCACATTGGAAACAGGTTCCTCTGAAACCTCCTCTTCTGGGTTCTTACCCAAGTTGGCCTCCTCCTCTTCCTCTTTGCTCACCATTGTTCTGGTCATGAGGGCTGTAGGTATTGTCCCCTCTCTGATTTTGATTGGTGCCAGCTTCTTCACTTTTCTTTTGATCTTCATTACGACCTCCATAGGGTCTTCCACCAGTCCTTCCACCTTGACCTCTTCCCCTTTGCTTACTATCGAATCTTTTATTCAACTTCTCTTCCACCTTTAGGGAAAACTGGTATGCATCTTCTATGGTGGTCACTCTAACCAAGCTCAGCTCCTCTTGAATACTTGGCCTCAACCCATTAATGTAATGGACTACCTTAACTTATTGGCCTCTACATGGCCTATCTTGATAGTAATCTTATAAAACTCCTCTATATACTCCTTAACAGACTTGTTACCTTGCTTCAATCCTTGCAGCTTCTTCAACAACTCCATCTCATAGTCCACAGGAGTGAACTGCTACTTCAGTTTCTCCACCATCTGATCCCATTTGGTAATCTTTCCTTTTCCTCTCCTATTCCTCTCTAACTGGACCTCCTTCAACCAAATATTTGCATGAACCTTCAACTTTGTTTTTACAAACTTGACCTGATCTGGGTCCTCCACATTTTCATACTCGAAATACTCCTCCATGTCATTGATCCAATCAATAAGTTGTTCTAGATTCAAATCTCCAGAATATGTAGAAACTTCAATCATGGGCCTCTTTCCAATCTTAGAAATGGCCCTCAACAACCTAACTTCTGCAAGATCTCCTGCAGCTTCTTGTTCTTCCTCAGATAGCTCTTCTTCAGCTTCATCCCTGCTTTCTTCTCTTGTTCTCGGCTCAAACCCTCTTCATAGCTCCTCTTGCAATGCATCAATTTGCCTTTGTAGGGCTCTAAAACCCTCTTTTGTCAAAGCATTCATCCCAATATGATTTCTTCATGGAGGCATCTTGATCTCCTCAGCAAACCCACAACCTCAGGTCCTGGTGCAAACTGCCTCATGGTCAGTGATCTGTCTACACACTCAGGAATCCTTACTCTGATACCACTTGATGAAGGGGGTACATCATAAAACCCACAACAACAGAAATGGCACACAGAAAATAAAACATTTCTTTATTGATTTGGACAACTTATTACATTATAGAAGCTCAATTACAATCAGAGGAATCAATCCTTAGTAGGCTGCAACACACTACAACTACACATCACCAGGCTCTGGAATCTTCTGCCTTCTGTAACCCCAAATCAGCTAGGGTTTCTATTTTCCCACCTATTCTTGACTCTACACTTTCCCCCTTAACTCTACTACTACCCAGGGTTCCCAAAATAGTCATAAATAACACTTTTTGGTGGCCTCCAGCTAAATTTTGAAATTTGCAACTCCCTCCAAAAGTAGGTCAACTTCTGGGAAGCATAACTTTTGATCTAGGTGTCCGATTGACGAACCGTTTTAAGCGCCAAAAAGCTCACGATGTGAACTATCACAATCAAAATTTGGAAATGGATTTCCATCAACTTTTAGGGATGTTATGAGATGTTTTAGTGCCTCATATCTCATTTCAAAAAATTTCAAGGTCTTTTCGGTAAACAAAAACTTTAATATCTTTCAACTCACAAATGATCTTTGCCTGATTCCTTCACCAAAGGTCTTATATTTCAATTATGAATCTTTCTATAAGTTTTTGCTTCAATTTGTGCCCAAATGCAAACTTTCCTGAAATGGCAGTTAAACTTTCCAAAACTGGCAGTTTGCTATTATTATCTATTTGGAAAAACTGAAAGTCCTACATCATTATTGAAGACATTATGGAACTAGAAACACTAATTATGGAAATAAATGAAAACAAATGCAATGATTTGAATCAACTTTTTTTGGGGTGATGCAAGATTGTCCTTACACCACTAGATGCTCCTGCATCAGAGACCATATTTCTTTTAGGCGTTATGTGAAAACCACATGTTGCCATGCACATCTACCAGGGCACTTGCAACTGCAACATCTGACAAAAATTTCCCTTCCTTTATGCTTTCATGAATGTCTCTTAATTATTACTGGGGACTTAATACGGTGCACATTATTATAATGTAAGCCTATTTTTTAGATTATTTCCTTTAGCATCACCAATAACCTCCACAAAAAATTGTCCCTATTTAAAATGATAGAAAAAAATTCATACCTCTCACAACGATCAACAATCTTGGAGATAAGTTTTGTTGCAGTGTGGAAATCAACACGTACTCGAAGGTTCTTAACAATATCTAATAGTTGATTTTACTTAATAAAACATAATATCTGCTAAGAATACAATTGTATAACAGTTATGTTACAACTTCCTATAAACAGGTTTCTAGGCACATTTGTGTTATTATGAGTCACGACATCCACTAAATTTTACAACTACAGTATAGTTGTAATGTCAGTTTTTCCTTAGATGTTTCCATTACAAGCACTGGCATAGAAAGAAGCATCAAAAAGGCTAAAGTGATCAAGGTATTCATACCTGATGTAGCATTGACAAATTAATAGCCAACAAACAAAAATGGGTGATTTTTGTACCATCTAAATCTTAAGGATACCACAATATTTTCAAAAGTGGGAATGAGTTGTATCACTCATAGGTGGCTGAATTTGAAGTAGTCTAGTATCATAATGAAAGAAAACAGAAAATAAAACAAGTGCTTTCTCCCTTAAAACATCTTCTACAAAGTCCAATAAAAGTAAAACTATTCTCAAAATTTTGCCTCATCAAGCAATTCTATTTTTTTTTATTCTCAATAACCAACAATTAGTTGATTTTTATATCATCTTTTAGACTAGAATCTCACCATGGGGGACGTGGTTTGTACCTTGTGGTTTCTATCTCTCTCCAGTTGAGGAGTGACTTTTCCACTATTCTCATAGTTGTATCCAGTATAAAGATATGACTAAATTGATTTTAAAGAATTCAAACTTCTGGTATTACAACTTAAGTTGGATTTATATGGGTGTGATGGCTGCTATCCCTTCCCTCATTTTTGTGTTGTCTTCTTTACTAGTTCTACAGAATAATGATACAATTATTAGGTGTACGTATGGTACTTAGGGTTATGGTGCTCTTTATAAATGATTGTGGGAAGTATTACTTATAATATTGTAATCCTACTTTAAAGATGACCATAGTATTTTGGGGTCTTTAGATATCATTAGGTTTTTAGAACTTGTCACCTTAGGCCCTCCTTAGGTTTCTTAAAACTAAATTTCCTTTTTCTTGAGCAATTTTGTTAAAGGAAAACCATAGAGTAGAAATTAGAAATGAGACTAAATTATAAAATTTAATTAAGGAAGAATATTTAAAAGCCATGTGTAAAGGAAATGAATTGTAATGGGAAACTGTTTGAATAACCTAGGTTGTGATATGTTACTAGAAGACATTATAAATCTTATGATAATTCTTTGAAAATCATGGTGGGCACATCAAGTCAAACATGATATGGCGTAGTGTTTACTTAGATTATAGAACTTGTTATAATCTTATCCTTTGAATGGTGAATATGTTTTGCCTATAAAGTGTAGTATTCAATTAGAATGATTCTTCTTGTTCCTTGTATGTCTTTCTATCATTTGAAATAATCAAACTCATTAAATTCTATGCTTATAGAGGAAATTGGGTATTGCTCCAATGACATTTATAACCATGTCTCTTTTACTCCTTGCATACCTTCATTTGTTCTTGGGAATTGAGTCTAATTAATTTAAGCATTGAGATCTCTTTTTGGAGACTCGAGTTCAAAATCGTGGCAACCATCTAATACGAAATTTTAAGTTATGACTCTCATTCTTGCATAGTTCGCTCCTAATGTGGATAAGGTTTCTAAAACAACATGGGTTCTAGATAGTAACGCTTAAACTTCCATATGATATACATAGGTTAATAAGGGATTAGAACTTGGAGTTTTAGAGAAAGCTTGTAAAACTCCTTAGTTGAGAGTCTCTCGTTGAAACAATAATACTTTGGTCCGTTATTGTTGATGGTTTCTTGAGGAGTATTGTAATACTAGAATTATTATTTAAATAGTGGATATGAAGGCAGATCAAAACCATTCTTGATTCTTAAATACCTCCTTGGTGAATTTTTCAAGAAGGGAGGTTTTGTCTTTAATGTCGAATGGGCTTGAGATTACTAGTCTTAATTAATCATATTAGTGAATTAATTTGAAATCCCTTCATACATAAGTTGTAATTGGTTGGGTTTTGTGACTTAAGTTGTTGAAATGATTTTACTTAACTTTCTTTTGCTTTGTATTAGATCTTATTTAGAATCAATATAAGATTTTGACATAAAAGGGGTAAGTACCCTTAAAACCAAGACTTTTTAATGGATAAATAGAGACTTTTTACTATGAAATTCTTAGGTAATTACCTATGTGGATTTGATGTCATCAAAGTGATAGGGTGACGTTCTCTATTGATACAATCTAGAAGGTTACATAAGAGCTAGAATATGTTGTTGTCATTAATGTTATGAAGATGGGCTTTGTGTTTCACGATGTATTTTCCTTCCTATTAAATCATCATGATATTATTATGTGATAAGGACAATAGTTGTTTCTTCAGAAAATTTTGCTCCATATTGCTTGAGGAATTTATTGCCATTGCTTGAGGGTGTAGATTTGTAAATAAGTTGTAAAACTATAATCTAATTCCAACTACGTCGAGAGGAGATAGTAAGACCTTTTGTCCATTTTATCACTAGATTTAGGGAATTGTGTTTGCAATGAGAATTAGCACCCTTGGTGTAACTTAATAAAGTTTTTATGTAGTTTTTACTTGAACAAATCATTATTTTAGAACTAATACAACTTATGCTTTCTCCTTGAGTAAATATACATTATAATCTAGAGTCTAGTTAGGTGATAGTAGTAACCTTGGAGACCTTTATCTCCCTGGGTTGACTAAATGGAATTATAGACATAGCTATGTCATAATCATTAAAAATTAAAAACAATCAATTTTCTTCTCTTTGATAATTGATGTATTTGTTAACCCTTGAGGTCGAAGCTCATAGAATTTCGAAATCATAGAGTATTCACTATGTGCATTTTAAATGTGACGTTAGGGTATTGAATTACAATTTGATCTTGCAAGTATTATTCTAAATAAGATTAGGCATATCATGAATAAATCTATTAGGAAACCTTGTGATGTAAAAATAGTACATTCAAACTTGGAGATAAACTTGCCTTAGGTAAACTTAATTCCTTGAGTGGACACTTGATAGGGATTCCTCAACACTAGGGTTGCACAACAATCACCCCTTTTAGGTGCTTGTGATAGTGGATTTAATTATGTCCCTGTTTCACCTGAGTGGGTGGCATTTGACAAAGAACTGTCTGGGGCCAGGAATCACCCTAGAAAGGGCTGCATACCCTCTCACAATTGCATCAAACATAGTGCAAGATAGAACTGCATATTCGCATACCCCAGAGTCAGTTGCATCTGGAGGGAGCCTTGTTCCCATGGATACAGGGTATGTAGGCAGTCTGGACAGCGAAGGATGCCCCCAGTAATTAGGTCCTCTGGATATAGGGTGTTCCTTTATAATTAACTTCGTGATCATAACTTTCTGTGTAGTTAATTCTAAATCATGTTAACATGAGATTGTCTAATTAGTTTTGTGCAGATGATAATGATACAAGTCGCTGGAGAAAAACAAGTTGTCAGAATCGAATGCAAGATGTAATGAAGGACTTAAGGTATGTGTGATCCATTTTTCTTATAGGTTATCTGGTGAAATGTACTTTCTTTCTTCACTAGATTAAGAGTGGTAAACTTTTCAAGACTTGATGATTTCAGAAAACGAGCTCTAGTTCATCTATCCTCTATGACATTATTGAGCATTTCCTTGAGTAAAATTTTAGGAATCTACATTTATGCATCTGTTAGATCAAAAAATTTATGTCCTTGTCATTTTTCGAATTTAGAGTTAGTAGTATTTTGTTAATAAGGAGTTGGGTCCTTACACTCCTCAGGGATAACCTTCATCTTGTTGAGGTTATTTGGTGGCCATGGGCCTTATTGAGAAATTTATACGATATGTTTATGGCAAAAGTGTCTTTCAAATATTTTGAGTGTAATAAGTTTATAAGGGCAAGAGGCCTTGAGATTTGAGTATCTTTTTTGGTTGAGTTACTTGTTGTTTCCCCTTGAGTAGAGAGATGTCCACTCTCTCACCCACTAAATCCATGTGGAATGAATTAGTTTTGTGTGACTCCATGGGAGGGTGTTGATGTGCTTTAGTTGAGTGTTTTTGTGTGTTTGTAAATCCTTGTGTTGTGCATGAAAATAGTTATCTGAATGGCCTCCTAGCTTGGGGGTGGCTTGCTTGCAAGCCTAAGGTTGGGAGGTGAGCACTCCATAGGCTTGGAGAACTCTCTTTGTGTTTTGACAGGTTTTGTGGCTCTTGAAGGGTTACTTAGAGTTTTGCGAAGACTAATGGGTTTTTGGTGTAATGTAAAAGTTATGGTAATGTTGTTGCCTTGGCCTATTTGGGCTTGTAATAGTTTTATTGTTGTCATGAGAAAAGACCTCTCTCTTTGTAAGCCTTGGTTGTAATGTTCTCATTATAATAATAGTTGTTATTTCAATAAAAGTATGGCAATGTTTTGTATATCTTGTTGTTTGTAGGAGTACATAAATGTATAATAAATAAATAAATCTCCCTCTTTCTCTCTCTTTCTCTCTTCCCCTATTTTCATGTTATTATGAGTATACTTGTAAAAGAAAAGAGAGCAAAATATACTTGCCTTGTTTTAATGATTAAATGGTTAAAGGAAAAAATGTATATGCTTATTGTTAGTGAAAAAGAAATAAATGGTGTTTTAATTGATTTTGCAAAATGAAAGTATATCTATTGGGTTTAAAAATATATATAAATAAATCTATGCCTAAGTTAGTGATATAAGGTGTGCATGAAAATAATAAATCCTTTTGCTTTAATGTGGTACGTTTATATATACATATTTTGTTTAAGCTTCTTGTTTAAAATGGTATTTAAGCTCATTGTTATATATATATATATATATATATATATATATATATATATATATATATATATATATATATATATATATATATATATATAACTGTAAAAAAAACAAGTATAGTTTCCATTATATATATATATATATATATATATATATATGTATATATATTTATAACTGTTGTCATTAAACACAGTATATATATGTGTGTGTGTGTGTGCGTATTATGCCTCTGTGCATGAAAATTATCCTCTGTGTGTAATATTATATACAAAAAGAAAACTAGAGAGCATTTAGCTCTTCTTACCATGTTATAAACAGAGAGCTTTTGTATCATTAAACTTTTGAAAACAATAGAAAATGAGAATAGAGAAGATTGAGAAGATTTTAGAAACCTGTGCACAAATGGGAGACAAAAGTTAGAAAAAAAATGGGGTTAGAAGAAATAAATAAACTTGTAGAAAACTTGAGAAAATAAATATGTTAGAAAGCATTAAAACAATCCTTTCAAAATCTTCTTTTTGGGAAAATCCTTCCCACTTGAGAAAGAACTCTCCCATCTCCCTTGCTTTTTGCACCCTACACCTAATAGAAAACAAAGTTAGTTGTGAGTGCAAATAGGAGATGACATTGCTTTTATAATCCTTATTTTAGGGTTGGGTGCCCTAAAATTTAGGAGGATGTTTAGATACTTTAAATCTAGATTATTTTCACTAATCCCCACTTAGAGAGTGGGTGGATTTAATTGTTATTTACAGGGCTTAAATTTGACAATCGACCTTGCTTGTCAAGCAATTTTTTTATGACAGTTATCTACTCAATGGTGCCCTTCAAATACTATGACATGCCATAGTATAAGTGAATCATATAAAAATCAAATATATATATCATCATAATCCTATATGAATTTTGATAGTTTGTCCAAAATCTCTCTTTTCATATGATACAATCTCTTTAAAATTTTGATTGTATTTTACAACAAAAATGCCTAAATACAGCTATACAACTGTCAAATTTAAGCCCTAGTTATTTATGTGTGGGAGTTTATTTTTAGTTTATCATAATTAATTAATCCCTTTGGATGTTTAAATCATTTGATTAAATTTTCTATGTGAAAAACCTTTGGTGAATACTTTGGATGGGGTCGTATTATTAAATTTAATTTTGTTTTAAAAATATCTTAGTGCTAATTAGCGTGTTGGTCAATTAGATTATTTTTAATGTATTATTTGTATAGCAGCCTTATTGAATTTATTTCATGTATTTATTTAATTTCATTTAATTTTAGAAAGGAATTAATAGTGAATAGATTTATTTTGATTTACTTAATGTAATTATTTTGATTTAAAATTTAAAAAGGTTGTATTAAAAGTTTTTATTTTTATTTAATTCAGAATCTGAGTCTGAACGATCCAGTTCATCTGACCAGAAGGTTGTTTCTAAGACAATTAAAAAAGCTATTAAAGATCTGGATTTCAAGATAAGCATGGCCAAATCTAAGGATTCTTATCACATGCCAGGATCACTCGAAGACCACAAAGCTACCGCCAAATAACAGGTTAAAGATATCAAGGCCTGGGAAAAAGAGAAACTTGCTCTTTATAGAAAATCCAAACAATCTTCTAAACATTCTGTGTCAAGCTCACCTTCACCATCACCAAAGCTTAAATCATCCCATGGTTACACCCAACCTTCTTGGTTATCTTCCAAACCATCTACTTCCGAACATCGTTCTCGCCATTCACCCTCTGTGTCTCTTGGCCGCAATATTGATATTTTATGTGCTAAAATTGACCGTTGTAATGAATCTGTTGACATCTTAGCTCGGCAATGTGCTCTGCAGCAAAAGGCCTTAGATAAACTCATTTCTGCAGTGGGGGAAATTTGAGAACTTCTAACCAAAGCAGATGATTCTTCTGCAGATGATTCTCCAGATATTCTATCTGAACCAGCAAATGCTCTATACATGGTAGAAAATTGTACATATATCCGTGTAAATCTTTGTTTTTCTGGATATAAGCCTATTCCCATGGATGCATTTGTAGATTCTGGTTCTTCTCATAGTTTTGCCAAAACTAATACTATTCCTTCTGAGTTTTGGAAAACCAAGAATGATTTACCAGTCAGTTATGCCATAAATGGAGAAGAAATCAAAATGGGGAGATTTGCTTAGGATGTTAGAATTGAAATCCAAGGTAAGCAGTTTATTGTTGATCTAATTGAACTTGACAGTTTAAGGGAAGATATTTTGCTTGGTTATACTTTCCTAACCAAATATCAGCCATTTGTTTTACGCACCCACGAAATATCTCTTAAGCATACAGATGGTCCTGTCAGGATTCCCTCCTTGAAATTAGTCAACCATAAGCTGTCTGATAAAGCCAAACAAAAGAAAGAGCCTTTAAAGTCCCAAGGACCACAGTTACCTCTGCTCTTAGAACCAGTTAAAACAAAATTTGAACAAGATTGTTGTAGCATGAATCCTTTACAGTTTTGGTCTAAGGAGCATGAAGAATGTGAGATTAGGTTGAAACCTGAATGTAAAATTGTTATACCATTTGAACCAGCCTATCTCATGAGCCCCACAGAAGTAAGAGAAATGGATGAGCATTTGAATGAGCTCATTGAACGAAAGTTTATCAGAGAAAGCAAGAGTCCATTCAGTTGCCCAGCTTTCTTGGTTAATAAAAGGGCAGAACAACAAAGAGGTAAGAAAAGATTTTGTATAAACTATAAACCTCTAAATGATATCATTCTACCATTCAATTATCCTATTCCATTCAGTACTGATTTGATAATGAGAGCAGCTTCAAAGAATGTGTTTTCTAAATTTGATTGCAAGTCAGGTTTCTGGCAAATTAAAGTAAAAGAGGAAGACAAATTCAAAATAGCTTTCTCAGTACCACAAGGTTTGTATGAGTGGAATGTGATGCCTTTTGGTCTCAAGACTGCACCTGCCTATTTTCAGCGTAGAATGGATAAAGCTTTAAGAAGTTTGAAAGAATTTTGTTCTGTATATATTGATGACATAATTGTTTATTCTGAGAATGATTCTCAGCATTTGAAGCATTTGGAAGCATTGTATAATGCAATCAGAGATAATGGGATTTGCTTATCAGCTAAGAAAATGGTAATTGGCAAACAAGAAATTGATTTCTTGGGTCTGGTTTTGTCACATGGCAAGGTAAAACTCTAGCCTCATATCCTTAAGAATATTTTAGAATTTCCTGATGTTTTGGTTGGTACCAAGCAGATACAAAGATTCTTAGGATGTCTCAATTATGTCAGTCCATTCTATAATGGATTAGCTAAAGACAGAAAGAAACTTCAAGCTCAGTTGAAAGAAGGAGCAGGTCCCTAGAATGAAGAGTTAACAGAAATTGTTCAAAAGATAAAACAAAAATGCCAATATTTGCCCACTCTTCATTTACCTAAAAATGGATATCCTTTAATTTTATTCACTGATGCATCTGATGATGTTTGGGGTGCTGTTCTCATACAGGATATTCCATCAAAAGGAGCACAAGTGTGTGGTTACAGATCAGGAACCTTCACTGATACAGAATGCAGGTACACCATATATGAAAAAGAGATTTTGGCTATAAAGAAAGGTATAGAGAAGTTTAAGATTTTTCTTAAACCTGTTCATTTCATTGTAAAAACTGACAGTCAGCCAATGAGATCTCTGCTCAACAAGAAGCCAAATAAAGATATTGCTCATGGCCGAATTGCACGTTGGTATCTTGATTTTGCCAGTTATGATTTTGAGATAGAATAGATTAAAGGTGACAATAATCCATTAGCAGATTCTCTTACAAGAGAAATGACCAAGCTTGTAGAGTCAATGTATATGATGATTGAAATTGGTGACACATTGGTAAGAAATGATGGTACAGAAATATTCCTTAGTAAAGATGAACAAGGTAATGATTTGTGGATACCTCAGCTACCTCCAGAAATTATTACTCCTATCCTCCACACACATTTCTTGAATAAATGGCTTCAAGAGTTAAGGAATCTGATCAGAGACAATTATGATAAAGGAATTCTTACAAGTCCTCAGCAAACAGAATTTCTATCACACTTTGGTCTTCAAAATGCTGCTATTTATTTTGCACTAAGAAATAGCATTACATTTGATGTTTGCATTACATCTTTGTTGCCTATGAATTGGCCCATAAAAATCAAAAGGAATTTTCTTAAATGTGCAAAATTTGGTTTCTTTACAGCATTACCCTCTTGCAGATAGAATTTGAAGACTATGTAGACTTATTTCTTGGATACAATGATAAAATCATACAGGAGGATATGAAAGAGGTTTTTGACTATCTGCAAAGTAATTTCTATTGGGCTGTTGAAGAAGGAATGAGTGGACCATCAGGCTATTTGCAAAATAGATTTAATTATGCATTACCATGAGTTGAATATTATCCTTTAACTCATAATTGGTTCCCATAGGCCCAGGTGGAAGATATGGAAGTTGCTTTGCTTCCTACTTTAATTGCTACAAGAACTGAGATAGATTTTGCTTCTCCTGATGAAGTTACCAAAATTATATATACTTTCAATCAACGAGATGATGACTTGGCAATTACTTTCAGGCCTCTTCCATGACATTTGCTTCCACCCACAAACCTAGATCATGACTATGATTTTGATGAGCTGGATCCCGTGTTAGATAATGATAGTACCTCCACTGATGAAGATAATGATGGTTATAACTCAGATGGTAGCTAGCACATGGGCTTGTCTGTGCCGTGATGTCGGCCACGTTATGATCTGACAATAGGATGCAACCCTATCTAAAAAGCAAGATCCCTGTAGTCACTTTCGGGTGTAAAGTGAGCCATAATCACATGCGGTGTGTCTCATGTGAAGAATCTTTGTACGCTCCACTGTAGTGCTTTATCTCTGCCTTTTCCTCCACTACTTACAGTGTTAGACGTGTGTCATGTTTGTATGGTCGGAACTCAAAATTGTTATAATCTTTTGACATCTGACTTATGTTATAAATAAGAGCCCTATGCTTGTATTGAGGCATTCGGAGTCAGATTTAGGAATTAGGAAGTTAAGAATTAGAGTCTAGGTTTGTAAGTCTTTGCAAGAGTATGCTCTTGTTCTGCGCCTTGAGCGATCTAAACAACCAGAAATTGCATTAAGTTGTAAACTCTTATCAATAAAACAAAATTGTTTGCCTTTAAAAATTGTGATTGTAAAATTGGTATCAGAGCCTTGTTACATCTCAGTTTCTTCTTTTGCTGGGGGTGAGTTCTATCACTGAAAGTGCTCTTAGTAGCATGATGTAGTACTTGTGGAGGCGTGCAGTAAGACCCGTTGTTAAAGGCCAAAGGAAAGTACCGTGTTAAAGGGCAGTGAGTTGTGAAAAGTAGCAAGGAATATCGTGAACGAGCAATCAGTAAGTCTTATTTCTCACCAATGGCATTACGTAGATCTATGGATGCAAGTTCTGCTCTATCCAATGTTTTACATAACTATTTCCAAGATGGCATTACTCATGTCGTAGATGATAAGGGAAATTTCAAATTTCCAGATGTTAAAATTAATACTTTCTATCTAGAAAAAGGAATTAAGGCTAAAGTATGTGACTCAGTGCGTCAAAGTGAAATTAATCTTTTAGTTTCAGGTACTGGAATATGTCCTATTTATTTACCTTTCCTTCTTCCTGAAGATGTCTCTAGATGGCAAGACAAAGGTTTCTTTCATGTTCATTTCCCTCATGTCAATCTTATCATCCATCCACATTTTAATTATAACATAGGTGATGAGTTCTTCGCCACTTTGATTGATACTAGATGTCAAATTTGGGAACAAGCTGTTGTTGCCCAGTTTCGTGGTATTCTCAGTGCTGAGAAAGGTGATGGAGTCTTGTCAGTCCAACCCAACTTTACTCTTTCTTTATCTGATAAATTCATTTCTTTTGCTTTTTGTTTACTTCTACAAGTTAAAGGTGTCTCATTAATGCCTGGTTCTGTCTATGCCACCATAGGAGGTCGCTATATATATAGACTCATGAACACCGTGTCTCCACCTATTTCCTTACCCACGTGGGTATCTTTCCCAAGAGGATCGTCCAATCTTCTTGATTATGGTAGATTCATTGATTCAACAGGTTTTGACATTGGTTTTCCTATTATAGAACAATTGCTTGATAGGCAAAAACCATAGTTTATCGATCTTCCAGTTCACAGAAATAGATTCTCAGAAAGACCTCTCTTCCAATCCCAAAGAGTAGGCACCATAACTCTCCAATCTGTCCCTGGTCAAACTATCCTAGAACAACCATTAATAGATGAAACTCAAGCCAGAGCTCAACCCTTGTCTCGCAGTAGATCTATGGCCCATGCATATGCTAGTTCTAATAAAAAGCCCTATGTGGATTTCAATCCTGAAGAATGCTCAACCTCTGGTAGCTCATAGATATTCAAGAAAATGCCCTCTCGATCATCTTTCTCTTCCAGATCCCAATGATCTCATCCTGATCAAATAGATGAACTTGCCAGACAAGTAAGTGCTAGATTACATCTTGCACCAAAACAGGATGAAGACCAAGATAAGAAAAGAAAAGGAAAAGGGATTAAAATAGCAAAACTAGGTGAACATGCAAGTATGATGAGAGAGCATTTACCTAGGTATGGATCAGAAAGAAGAACTAAGCACACTCTACAGTTAGATTCTGCTACTGCTGTAGATTTAGTCAGCTATTCTCCTGGTAGATGGCCGACACAAGATAATTATCAGGTTGTTACACCTGATGATAAAACAATGGGCAGATATGAGGCAAAAATTCATACTAAGATAGGGACAAAACAAAAGAATTCTGAAGCTCAAAGAAACTGGCAGTCTGCATGGATGCAAATAGCTTCAGAGAACATAGACGACATAGCAGTAGATGTCAAACAAGGAATCAATAGGACTATTTCTGTTTATGATGGAATGTTACAGGTACAAAATAGTCAATATAAAACAGAAACTGCTATAGGTAGAATTGATAAGCAATGCACTTCTACCCTAAATAATTTTGGTTCACTAAATTATCAAGTCAGTTAGACCCATACAATGGCCACAAGCATATAGTCAAGTAGTGAAAGATTAGAAAATGTGGCAGGCCAAATATTTTCTCATGTCTCTACGTCTGACTCTAAAAGAGATACTCAAGCTCAGGAGAACAAAGTTTTACTTGAGCATGTGGCGAGAAATTTAGAAAAAGTAAGAAAATACGCCAAAAAGATTAGAGTATCCCAGAAAGGCAAGGATAGTTCTGAGGAAGAAACTGAGGATACCAAAACCCAGAAATCTCAGAAAATAGATCCCAAGCCCAGACCAAAAATACAGAGAAGGAAAAGCATTCTCTTTTCTGAAGAAATTGAAGAACAACCAGCATCTTCTACAACTAGAAGTCACACACCTCAGATGCCTTCTAAAATAGTTCTGCCCAAGCAAAAAGAACATTTGTTACAGGTTTCTGAACCATTAAAAGATTGGTTACAAGAAAATGAATACATGGAAGAACCAGCTGCAGCCATGAATTTATCTGATGAAGAAATATTTGAAACAATTTCTTATCATGAATCCTCTTCTGAACTAGAATATATGTCTTCTGAAGAAACTCCATATATAGAAATTATTGAGGATTGGGAACCTTTATGCATGGCTAGCCAGTCTACTGTAGAAAATCAACTGGACATAGAAATGAGAGATGCTATGTCAGAAAATGCCCGGCCAGAAAATTTGAGAGCTTATGCAACTTCTGGTTACATTTTGAATATAGATAAAATTATAGACCCCTATGACACTATTTGTACATGGTGTGATACACTTGAGAATTTCTTTGATACTAGGGAATCTGTGTGGTCTGAAGCAAACAAAGTTCTGTATGCAGTCTGACTCATGTCTGGTAAACTCCGCAGTTGGTGGAACTCTCTCCCTGATAATGGTATAATTTCAATGGATGAAGATGGAGATGAGTATGTTAAAGAAAAATACATGGGTAGGAATGATATTTCTGCTGAAGGATTTGCTACCTTAAAATTATATCTGATAGGTTTATTTTGTGGCAACAGAAAAAATGATATACTTGAAGCAGAAAAAATCCTCTATTCATTGCAGCTCAAAGACTTAGGAAAATTGCATAAGTATAATTTAGTCTTTGAAAAATATATGATAGCTGCAGGAAAATTGCATGATTCTACCACAAAGAAGTTTTATTTAAATTCACTACCTTGTGGATTGGGAGAATATGCTGAAGAATATATAGGTAACAAGTATAAAACCAAAATTGATGCATATGGTTTCAGTGAATTAAGGACTTTGGTTACCTACAAGTTAGATAAAGGGTGTTTGCTTAAAGCCTTAAGTGATAACAGAGATCAGTATAATTCCTCTTGCAATATGAAAGACTATTGCAGCTTGCCACCCATTAATCAGATAAAAGAATTCAAACATGTCAGAAAATTCAGTAGAAAATCATGTGGAAAAGATTGTCATTGCAAAAAATGTAAATATGCTTATGACAATGATGACCATAGGAGACATACTCCATATAAGAAAAAGCAGTATAGAATAAAATACAGGTTTGCTCCTGTAAATAAAAATTCTTTCAAGAATAGAAAGCCACCAAAGTTTCTATTTAAAAAGAATAAAGATTTCAAGAAAAGTGGAAAATCTGTTCAGTGTTTTATTTGCAAAGGTCCACATTATGCTACAGATTGTCCAAAAAGGTATAAGCTAGAAAATAAAGTTTATGCAATGTTTGATGAACAACATAGGAAAGAAAATTGGGAAATTGTTGCTTCCCATGAAGTTCTTGGTTTCTCCTATGATAATTTGTTTGAATTAGTGAAAATTTTGCCTGATCAATACTACATGGCTAGAGATAAATATAGAAGAAAGCATTCTTCTACCAATTCAGAATCTGAGTCTGAACGATCCAATTCATCTGACCAGAAGGTTGTTTCTAAGACAATTAAAAAAGCTATTAAAGATCTGGATTTCAAGATAAGCATGGCCAAATCTAAGGATCCTTATCACATGCCAGGATCACTTGAAGACCGCAAGCTGCCGCCAAACAATAGGTTAAAGATATCAAGGCCTAGGAAAAAGAGAAACTTGCTCTTTATAGAAAATCCAAACAATCTTCTAAACATTCTGTGTCAAGCTCACCTTCACCATCACCAAAGCTTAAATCATCCCATGGTTACACCCAACCTTCTTGGTTATCTTCCAAACCATCTACTTCCAAACATCGGTCTCACCATTCACCCTCTGTGTCTCTTGGCCGCAATATTGATATTTTATGTGCTAAAGTTGACCGTTGTAATGAATCTGTTGACATCTTAGCTCGGCAATGTGCTCTGCAGCAAAAGGCCTTGGATAAACTCATTTCTGCAGTGGGGGAAATTCGAGAACTTCTAACCAAAGCAGATGATTCTTTTGCAGATGATTCTCCAGATATTCTGTCTGAACCAACAAATGCTCTATACATGGTAGAAAATTGTACATATATCCGTGTAAATCTTTGTTTTTCTAGATATAAGCCTATTCCCATGGATGCATTTGTATATTCTAGTTCTTCTCGTAGTTTTTCCAAAACTAATACTATTCCTTCTGAGTTTTGGAAAACCAAGAATGATTTACCAGTCGGCTATGCCATAAATGGAGAAGAAGTCAAAATGGGGAGATTTGCTCAGGATGTCAGAATTGAAATCCAAGGTAAGCAATTTATTGTTGATCTAATTGAACTTGACAATTTAAGGGAAGATATTTTGCTTGGTTATACTTTCCTAACCAAATATCAGCCATTTGTTTTACGCACCCACAAAATATCTCTTAAGCATACAGATGGTCCTGTCAGGATTCCCTCCTTGAAATTAGTCAACCATAAGCTGTCTGATAAAGCCAAACAAAAGAAAGAGCCTTTAAAGTCCCAAGGACCACAGTTACCTCTGCTCTTAGAACCAGTTAAAGCAAATTTTGAACAAGATTGTTGTAGCATGAATCCTTTACAGTTTTGGTCTAAGGAGCATGAAGAATGTGAGATTAGGTTCAAATCTGAATGTAAAACTGTTATACCATTTGAACCAGCCTATCTCATGAGCCCCACAGAAGTAAGAGAAATGGATGAGCATTTGAATGAGCTCATTGAATGAAAGTTCATCAGAGAAACCAAGAGTCCATTCAGTTGCCCAGCTTTCTTGGTTAATAAAAGGGCAGAACAACAAAGAGGTTTCTGGCAAATTAAAGTAAAAGAGGAAGACAGATTCAAAATAGCTTTCTCAATACCACAAGGTTTGTATGAGTGGAATGTGATGCCTTTTGGTCTCAAGACTGCACCTGCCTATTTTAAGCGCAGAATGGATAAAGCTTTAAGAAGTTTGAAAGAATTTTGTTCTGTATATATTGATGACATAATTGTTTATTCTGAGAATGATTCTCAGCATTTGAAGCATTTGGAAGCTTTGTATAATGCAATCAGAGATAATGGGATTTGCTTATCAGCTAAGAAAATTATAATTGGCAAACAAGAAATTGATTTCTTGGGTCTGGTTCTGTCACATGGCAAGGTAAAACTCCAGCCTCATATCCTTAAGCATATTTCAGAATTTCCTGATGTTTTGGTTGGTACCAAGTAGATACAAAGATTCTTAGGATGTCTCAATTATGTCAGTCCATTCTATAATGGATTAGCTAAAGACAGAAAGAAACTTCAAGCTCAGTTGAAAGAAGGAGCAGGTCCCTAGAATGAAGAGTTAACAGAAATTGTTCAAAAGATAAAACAAAAATGCCAGTATTTGCCCACTCTTCATTTACCTAAAAATGGATATCCTTTAATTTTATTCACTGATGCATCTGATGATGTTTGGGGTGTTGTTCTCATACAGGATATTCCATCGAAAGGAGCACAAGTGTGTGGTTACAGATCAGGAACCTTCACTGATACAGAATGTAGGTACACCATATATGAAAAAGAGATTTTGGCTGTAAAGAAAGGTATAGAGAAGTTTAAGATTTTTCTTAAACCTATTCATTTCATTGTAAAAACTGACAGTCAGCCAATGAGATCTCTGCTCAGCAAGAAGCCAAATAAAGATATTGCTCATGGCCGAATTGCACGTTGGTATCTTGATTTTGCCAGTTATGATTTTGAGATAGAATGGATTAAAGGTGACAATAATCCATTAGCAGATTCTCTTACGAGAGAAATGGCCAAGCTTGCAGAGTCAATGTATATGATGATTGAAATTGGTGACACATTGGTAAGAAATGATGGTACAAAAATATTCCTTAGTAAAGATGAACAAGGTAATGATTTGTGGATACCTCAGCTACCTCCAGAAATTATTACTTCTATCCTCCACGCACATTTCTTGAATAAATGGCTTCAAGATTTAAGGAATCTGATCAGAGACAATTATGATAAAGGAATTCTTACAGGTCCTCAGCAAACAAAATTTCTATCACACTTTGGTCTTCAAAATGCTGCTATTTATTTTGCACTAAGAAATAGCATTACATTTGATGTTTACATTACATCTTTGTTGCCTATGAATTGGCCCATAAAAATCAAAAGGAATTTTCTTAAATGTGCAAAATTTGGTTTCTTTAACAGCATTACCCTCTTGCAGACAGAATTTGAAGACTATGCAGACTTATTTCTTGGATACAATGATAAGATCATACAGGAGGATATGAAAGAGTTTTTTGACTATCTGCAAAGTAATTTCTGTTGGGCTGTTGAAGAAGGAATGAGTGGACCATCAGGCTATTTGCAAAATAGATTTAATTATGCATTACCACGAGTTGAATATTATCCTTTAACTCATAATTGGTTCCCACAGGCCTAGGTGGAAGATATGGAAGTTGCTTTGCTTCCTGCTTGAATTGTTGCAAGAACTGAGATAGATTTTGCTTCTCCTGATGAAGTTACCAAAATTATATATACTTTCAATCAACGAGATGATGACTTGGCAATTGCTTTCAGGCCTCTTCCACGACATTTGCTTCCACCCACAAACCTAGATCATGACTATGATTTTGATGAGCTAGATCCCATGTCAGATAATGATAGTACCTCCACTGACGAAGATAATGATGGTTATAACTCAGATGGTAGCTAGCACATGGGCTTGTCTGTGCCGTGATGTCGACCACGTTATGATCCAACAATAGGATGCAACCCTATCTAAAAAGCAAGATCCCTGTAGTCACTTTCGGGTGTAAAGTGAGCTGTAATCACATGCGGTGTGTCTCATGTGAAGAATCTTTGTACGCTCCACTGTAGTGCTTTATCTCTGCCTTTTCCTCCACTACTTATAGTGTTAGATGCGTGTCATGTTTGTATGGTCAGAACTCAAAATTGTTATAATCTTTTGACATCTGACTTATGTTATAAATAAGAGCCCTATGCTTGTATTGAGGCATTCAGAGTCAGATTCAGGAATTAGGAAGTTGAGAATTAGAGTCTAGGTTTGTAAGTCAGTTTAATTCAATAGTTATAATTAAAATAAATATAAGTCAATGCAATAATTAACTTGAGAAAATAAATATGTTAGAAAGCATTAAAACAATCCTTTCGAAATCTTCTTTTTGGGAAAATCCTTCCCACTTGAGAAAGAACTCTCCCATCTCCCTTGCTTTTTGCACCCTACACCTAATAGAAAACAAAGTTAGTTGTGAGTGCAAATAGGAGATGGCATTGCTTTTATAATCCTTATTTTAGGGTTGGGTGCCCTAAAATTTAGGAGGATGTTTAGATACTTTAAATCTAGATTATTTTCACTAATCCCCACTTAGAGAGTGGGTGGATTTAATTGTTATTTACAGGGCTTAAATTTGACAATCGACCTTGCTTGTCAAGCAATTTTTTTATGACAGTTATCTACTCAATGGTGCCCTTCAAATACTATGACATGCCATAGTATAAGTGAATCATATAAAAATCAAATATATATATCATCATAATCCTATATGAATTTTGATAGTTTGTCCAAAATCTCTCCTTTCATATGATACAATCTCTTTAAAATTTTGATTGTATTTTACAACAAAAATGCCTAAATACAGCTATACAACTGTCAAATTTAAGCCCTAGCTATTTATGTGTGGGAGTTTATTTTTAGTTTATCATAATTAATTAATCCCTTTGGATGTTTAAATCATTTGATTAAATTTTCTATGTGAAAAACCTTTGGTGAATACTTTGGATGGGGTCGTATTATTAAATTTAATTTTGTTTTAAAAATATCTTAGTGCTAATTAGCGTGTTGGTCAATTAGATTATTTTTAATGTATTATTTGTATAGCAGCCTTATTGAATTTATTTCATGTATTTATTTAATTTCGTTTAATTTTAGAAAGGAATTAATAGTGAATAGATTTATTTTGATTTACTTAATGTAATTATTTTGATTTAAAATTTAAAAAGGTTGTATTAAAAGTTTTTATTTTTATTTAATTTTCTCTCCTCCCATAGTTGATGAGATGCTATTATGATGTCGAAATAATTATAGAAATATCTCCTTTCGTCCCGTTATGCTGTCAAATTTTTCCTAGATTATAGATGGGAATATTATTTAATTATATTCGAATAATTTCTTTTCCATCATAAATATTTATTTAAATGTTATAAGTTTCAAAATCATGTTGCATTAATTTAATGTTAATTAAGTTAGTATTATTCTTCTACGGTTAGGTTTCAATTTATATCAAAATCGTACCACCTCACCTAGTAAACTGTAGGGTTGGATTCCGAAATGGAAATCAACCCTCTTAGCATTGCTTCTCACGACACACACCCCCTTAGTGGCTATGGTCTTGTAGGGATTGTGAATGGAGTTTTGCATTATCCCACTTGTGATTGACTTTCCCGCCTTTGGGCAACGCGTGTAATATTGGTTGCAGATGCAACTACATTGTGTGCGTGTGTCGCTGAGCACGCACGATGCGTGCGAGGGGGTTTTGGAGTCAGGTGGGAAATTTTTTTATTATTTCATGTCATGACCACATGGCAAATGTGGGCATGACATGTGTTTTTCACGTCATGACCACATGGCAAATGTGGGCATGACATTTGGTATCAGGGCCCATGTTTCAAACATTGGGATCTATGGGTGTGTACAGTGTTTATATTGGGCCAATTGTTGGTTGTGCATACTTTATTTGCATTTATAACTCTAGCTTGCATAGCAACGAGTTCATAAGACACCTTGCATGGGAACGACTTATTTCCCTCGATTTTGCTTCCACTAACTCCCTTGTATGAATTGGTGTCATAGGTACTTGGGGAGTGTTTTCTTGATGAATAGGGTAATTGAAGGACCATGCAAGTCCTAGATTTGAGAGTTAGTCAGCTTCTTGATAATGTTAATTCTAAAAGGAGGTTAATTGGTTGGGTATTGTTAGGTGTTTCATTCTAGTTATCCTTGCTTCTGGTCCTAGTTTGATGGTGCTTTTGATCCTTCTAGTGGGGATCTTGACAACCTATTGTAGGTCGCACCCTTGGAAAGTGTTATTATGGTGAAGTTTTCATCTTATGGCTACCTTGGAGGATTGCCTTAGTGAATGGTTGAGTGGTACATTGCAAGTCGTGAGTGTCATTACGTCATTTGAGACTTTCCCTTTTCTGAGAATGTTGAGTTGTGTTTATCCTACCATGTGGGAGAAAAGAGATGTACTAAAGTGGTACACTAATCTTAGACAAAGACTTATATACTCTATTTCATTTATTCTCCACCTTGTGTCATTTAGTTACCCTCTGTGTTGTGGGGTAAGTAGTGTCTTTTTAAAAGGCCCCTGGTTGGAATCTGAAGAAGTTGTAGATCTATAGCTATTCTTCGCCTTAGATTTAGGACTAAGTTACCCTAGTGGGTAGTTGTCACTCAAAGAGTGAAAGGAGGATAGAGTGGTAATCTCTTGGAAGCATCTCTCGGTACCCTCATCTTGAGGATGGAGTAGTGGACATTAAAAGAGTATGGCATGTAAGGCCTTTTATGGCTATCTTCTCATGTATGCCTTTGGGATAAATGAAAGGATAAGTAGTGGCTTTGAGGACCACTTCGTGGTTGCGAATCTTTTGACACTTGTTGTGCCACAATGGGTTAATCTCCTTGTAGCTTGTTGGTGCCTAGTCGATAGTTAGGATTTGCACTACCTTCACATTATTTTTTGTAAGGTGATATGTTCACTTAAAGTTTGGTACCCCATTGGTTGACAATTTAAAGGTGGTACATTGCATGATGTTGAACCTATTGTGCCTTGCACACATGCCCCATTTTATCAAATGGAGACCCCCCTTTTTTTCTTTGGCTTGGAGTCTCAACCTTTCTTCCTTATGATGATGAGAGTGAAATTATGCTTAGAACGAAGGATTTTCTTCAAAGATGAGTATTTTGCATGTTTGGAGTGATTTGATGTCTTTCATAATTGATTTGGAGGTGTCTTGAGTGGGTTTGTGCTTAAAAAATAGCCATTTGTTGCCTTTTGCGCTAAAGTTCTGTGTTACTACATTTTGCTCCAAAATCCTGTGTCACTGGATATTGTCCTTGAAATTGCTACTGCAGGATGTGTCATGGTGAAATTCCTAGTTTCCAAGTCTTAGAGTTGCAAAATCATGTCAAATTTTGTAATATTTCATTAAGGGGTTCATAGACTTTCATTCTGACACATGGTCCTGAAGCCCTGAATTGGCTAAGTCTAAAACCCTAAAAACCCTTAAAAATGGCCGAGCCTGAAATCTGGTGGAACCTCAAAAATCTAGAATCTACATATCAAATCCTATGGATCTGGAACCTATCTCAAACATCCTGACGATATATTTCAAAATATTTAAAGTATAGAAAATTCAATATCTAAACATATACTTAAATATATTTTGAAATTTATTGTCACCCTGGACATTTCCAAATCTGGTGCCAAGAACAACCCCTACTATACTTTGTGCCAAAAATAGTCCTTACTACACTTAGCGCTAAAAATCAGTCCTACCGCCTAACACTAAACCATCCCCAACCGACTTCCCTCCAAACTACCGCTAAGTTAGTCACATCAAAAGGCCCCACTGAGACAATTTGGAAGAAAAGTGCTAAAAATCCACTTCACTGACTTAGTGCTAAAAATAGCTTGCACTGACTTGTGCTAAAATCACTTCCGACAGACCAAAATTCGCACTAGGTCAGTTGGAGGCAAAATCTGTGCTAGGTCATTCAGAGCCAAAATTCATGCTAGGTTACTCGAAGGCAAAATTAGCGCTAGGTCAGTTGGAGGCAAAATCTGCACTAGGTTAGTTGGAGGCAAAATCCATGCTAGGTCAGTTGGAGGCAAAATCAACACTAAGTCAGTACACTCCAAAATCAGTGCTTTTTGCCAATTTGGGCCAAAAAACATATTTTTTGAAAGGGAAACTTGGATTTTCTTGATGAATTTGAATTGCATATCAATCTATCACATCTTGATGAACATTTTTACCAAGTTTGTGTGGATTGTGGGCATGTTTTACAACAATTAATACTACTACACATGAAAAGTCAGTACCCCCCAAAAATCCCACTTTTTACAAAAAAAGCTATAAAAATACAAAATAAAAGTCCCCAAATGGATCCTAATAGCTGCAAAAACCTCCCAGATCATCATATTGGCCAAATGGGTACTTCAAAATGGTAAAAAACTTAGAAAATCATGTAAAAATCACTAGATTTATGAAGTTGTTCATAAGAAGATGACATTGACATTGAGTTGTCCTAGACTGAATCAACGACTGCAAATGGACATGTTTTGACTCAAATTGATGAAAAATGATTGTTTAAGATGAAATTGATGCTTGGTATTATGAATTGCAGGTTTGAGAGCACAAAGGAGCTGATTGGAATTGTCTTGGAGGGATGAATACACAGAGGTATCATGCTGACCTGAACATGAAGAATCAACATTCTATCAGTCAAATCACTGTTGCACCTATAGGAGAAAGCCAACATGATGTCCCAGATGATGGAGATGAGTTCCAGGAGCTTGAGAACACAATAGATCAGGTCTACTTCATTGTTGTTCCTGTAGATCTTGTCCAATGCACAAGACATGTATACAGTTGCCTACACTTATTCCAGTAATCCAGTCATCAAAAGTTGAATCCAACAAGCATCTAGTTGGACATTCCTACATCCAAAAAGTGCCAAATACCCCTCTTGACTAGTCAACACATTGGAGAGGTCATTTGTCCTATTAAACAACTCAAAGGTGACAAGGAACAAGATGATCCAATCAGCATGAGCAATCCTGTCAGTCCACATCAACTCAACTTTTCACATGTCATATGGCTCTATTTTGACTTCCTTTCACCTTGGAAATTAGCTTTTCCTCATATATAGGCAAATGGGTATCCATTTTGTCCAGATTTGATGTATTTGCAAGCTGTATTTTATCTTTTTTCTAAAGGACAAAAACAAATCCAAAAATGCAACAAACTGATGTATCTCCTTAAATACCATGTAATTTAGACCATTTGTGTTGAGTTAATCTCCACCATCCATTCAAAAACTTGGTATGGTGCCTTGTCTATAAAAGGGCCATCATTCTCTCATTGTATCAAGTCAGATTTGATAATGAATTGCTAAGACTTTGGCAAAATTTAGTCAATACAAAGCAAGTTTTGCAGGTTGCTGGGAATTTGTGTTTTTGTGTTGTCTCATTTTAGATTTCATAGTTCATGTCAATCTGAAATTAGTTTACATTCAGTTGCATTGGTGATTAATTATTTAGATATTTGATGGATTTTCTATCCATACCATTAATGGCTTGCTGATTGTATGTCATTGTGCATGGTTAGTCTGGGCATAGTTTATAAGATAAGTTCGAGTGTATGATTTCATTGAGCTGCGCCAAGGATTGGATGTTTGATGAACCCTCTATGATTTGAAAATCATTACATTGTAACACAATGCTTCTGGATTAAATTGTACGATAATATTTTTCATAGGTGTATACTATTTTGCTCGGTTCTTTTTGGTGTTCTCCTTTCTTTGTTTCTATCTCTCTAGTTTTTGCTTTTCTCTCTGTGTTTCCTTATACTTTTCTTACTCTTGTGTCTTTCTTGTAGGTTTATCTCTACTCTTTCTTTTATTGTGGTACTTTCTGTGTCTTTGTTCCTTGGTCTTTCTCCTATTTTGGTTTTGTGCATAGGTCTTTTCGTCCTTGGTCGTGTCAATTTCCTTTACTTCCCCTTTTCTTCTTGTTATGCCCTTCATTTCCTTTTTTCTCCTTTACGAGTCTCTTAGCACCTTGCATTCTCTTTCTTTTGCATTTTTTCTTACCGCCCCTTCCTTTTTTGCACTCTTGGTCCTTTTCTACCCCCCCTTTTTGCCTTCGTTTCCTTCATTTGTCAGCCTTTTTTATCTTTCTATTTGGTCTCCTTCTACTCCTTTCCTCTTTTTGCTTAGACCTCCTTCTCTTCCACCTTAAGCATCTCTCTCCCTCTCTCCTCCTCGTTTCGAATGTTGTGTTGTTTTCTTGGTCCCATTTTTTGTGATACGGTCCCTCCATCTCAGTTTCTTTTATATTGGTTCCTTTTTTATCTTATCTATTTCCTTTCTTATTTATTTGTTCTTCATCTTCCTTCTTTTTGCTCTCTCTCTCTCTCTCTCTCTCTCTCTCTCTCTCTCTCTCTCTCTCTCTCTCTCTCTCTCTCTCTCTCTCTCTCTCTCTCTCTCTCTCTCTCTCTCTCTCTCTCTCTCTCTCTCTCTCTCTCTCTCTCTCTCTCTCTCTCTCTCTCTCTCTCTCTCTCTCTCTCTCTCTCTCTCTCTCTCTCCATTGTCATAGATTGGATTCTTTCTCGTTTTTAGGGTGATTGCACTCTCATTTGGTGCCTTCTTTTTTGAGACCATGTTTTATATATTTTGTTATTTCTTTTTTCTTTTTCCATTTCTTATGGTGATGTCCTAAGTAGGTGTAGTTGTTTTTTAAGTTCACTTTCTTCTTATCGCTTTCAGTTTTTGTTTTTGTCCACTATTATTTTTGTTTTCATTGCTTTTGATTGTTCTCTATGTTTAGTCTTTTTTCCTCTTTTTGGTCTCTTTTCTCTTCATCCTCTTCGCTCTTGGTTTTGTCTTTTTATCAGTTCCCCTTTTTTATTATTTTTGTGCTTGTTGCCATATATATATATATATATATATATATAGGTAGGGGCCGATTGGTAGGCCCCTCTTTTCTATTATTCTTGCAAACAAGGGGGGGTGGGTGGGAATTATAGTGCCGAGTGGGAGGCCCCCCCAACAAAAATAATATACCTCCCTAAACTTTAGAGAAACGTCCCAGGGGCCCCCCAGGGTGGGTGGGAGGAGATGGTGTTGGTGTTTAGGAGAGTCATAACCTGCTCCCCGCCCCCCCTCCTGGCCTCCCGATCTATAGAATAGTAGGGGCCCTCCCCCCCCCCCTCACCACCCACCCCGGCTACAACTATCTCCTCCCACCCACCCAGCTGCTATAATTCTACCAGCTTCATATATATATATATATATATATATATATATATATATATATATATATATAGATATATATATATATATATTTGTATATATTTATTTAGATAGGTATATATATATATATTTATTTATTTATTTATGTATATTTGTATTTTTATTTATATATATATATATACTTATTTATATTTGTATATATTTATTTAGATAGGTATAGATATATATTTATTATTTATATATGTATATTTGTATTTTTATTTATATAAATATATATATTTATTTATTTATTTATTTTCTTACATATATAATTATTTTCATATATATATAGATATCTAGTTATTTTTGGTGTAATTTTTTATTTTCTTTGTTAAGGTTTTGTTTTGGTTGGCTGCCTTTGCATGAGTTTATCTTCTTTTTGTCATCATTTTTCATGAATTATATGGGTTCTCGCGCCTTCCCCTGCCCCTTTCTATTTAACCTGTGAGGTCTTCAAATTGTATCTATTCTATTCTCCTCTCTTGCTTTCTTCTTCTTGATGATGGATCATGTAGTGTGATCTGAAACATTGAGGGAAAAATATTATCACATAGTTTAATCCAGAAGCATTGTGTTACATTATGATGGATTGTGGAAATATGATGTCGATTAATCATTACATTCCCTTAGAAGATTGCACAATCTCTGTGGTATTGTAGGCTTCCTGGTTAAGCAGAGATTCATTTATTGTTGGGAATCTATCTATCTGTCTGATTATCATTTCTACAATTGTCTATAGGGTCTCTCTTATCCTTTCCCTCTTTCCCTTTTCCTTTTGCATTTTATTTACATAAAGTTTGGTAGATTTAGGGTTTGAGCAACATTATATTGATCATTTGGTGAAATTTCAAACTTCACAGTCTAAACCAGTTTCTACGTATACATTGCTGTCATATTCCATAAACCCTGCATTTTATGTAAGACTCCTTGTTGGTATAGCTGGTACACTCCACTAAGACATTCCATGCAAGCTAAGACCTAGCTGTATTAGCCTTAGGGTAGTCCTATCTTGGATAGGATACCTTTTTCAAGAGAGGTGAGATACCTATATTTCACCTACATTGTTGTGTGCTAAAAACACCATCAACAGAACCATATTGTGATAGTCGAGGAGTAAGATCTAGTTGCGGGTGAAATTCCCTAATTTACTTATTAAATAATAACCTAAGTGCAACTTGATCCTTTCCTTTCCACCTTGTTTCATTGGAATTTGCTTATCATTATGTCTTGATAGGGTTACGAATTTCCCTTGGGAGTAACATATGTCCTTGTGCATTGAAGGCTATAGTGAAGACTTGTTATGGGTTGTAGTAAGGAAAGTTAAGAGTTAGTTATACTTGTCCTTTTTGGGTATTGTGAAAGCCCTCTTGTAGTACCTTCTTGTCATTTAGTGTGGGAGAATGCATGAGATGCTTTAGGTGTTTGAGTTGGTGATGTGACAAGATAGTTGGAGTGTCAACCCTTCTATCATGAGTCTTTTAGTCGTTGGAGTTTGGTAATACTTGCAATGAGTCCATTGTGCAACTAATTGCACAATCCCATGAAGATGACCCTAGTGTATAGCAAGATATTATTTTTCTAGAATGTAATAATTCTAGATGTTGACTTGGATAAGGACTCACACACCTTGTTATAGGGTGATGTATGTGGATAGTCACTATATGGGCATCTTGGAAACAGTTGGGATTGTAAGGATGCGTTGGGAAGTTGAGTTCATTTTGGAAGAAATAGTAAGTTGGTTGTGATACCTTTTGGTTATTACTGGTTAAGTGTGGTGATCGACACATGTCATCGGCATAGATGCTTCCATTGGGTCATTTTTGGGCATTATTAAGGCAATGGCTTTGAACATAAGTTAGTTTATGAATGCCTTGGTTGGGGTTCTCCAACCTTGTTTCCCTAGACCTTGTGCTATGATAGTAGACATAATATTAGTCATGACTAGGGTTGGTTGGCTTAGCCTCCACTCTAGTATCTCGGTACCTTGAACAAGATTGTTGTCGTATTTATGAATTGCCTAGTGTGATTATAAATCTATGGAAGTAAGTGTTTTTTAGTTGGTTTTGGTAGTATCCATGATATTGGTATGTGTTCCTTCTAGGAGGTATGTAAGGCCCCACTTCAAAGGTGACTCTTAGGATACCTAACTTTTGGGAATCTTTTCCAAGCATGTCCTAGGTCACTAGAAGTTGAGGGTGTATGTTTAGTTGAGGTGTTTCATGACCTTAGTTGAGAATGTGACCACTATTCCTCTTCTCCCTTTTTGTGACTATGTTATATACATACGATGTTGTAATGTGTAATTGTGGAGAATTATTTATTTATTGTTTGAATTTTTTATATTTTTGCAGACCCAACAGTATTGAGTTCTTTACTTGAGCTACTTAGTCGACTTACTTTCTTATAGTCCTCTTACCTCATGGACTTGTTTAATCGTATTTCAATTTAAATTTTGAATGTTGCATTCTGGTGCCACTTTTGAATTTGACTTATCTTTTAAATCTGACTTATCTTTTGGATCTTAATCCTTTGAATTTTATTTCATTAAAACTTAATCAAGACTTATCTTTTGCAAGCCTTTATTTTGAGGATGTTTGTTAATGTTGGTATTGCTAGTACCTATGTAGTGTTGTGAATTATGTAACCTACATTACCCATAAGGGTACTTGGTGAGAGGAGAATAGGAATAGTCAGTCTTGGTTGATATCGTATGGTTTGTTGAGTGGGCCGATAAAGGTTGGTTTAGAATTTCCTTGTTGACCTTGTGTCCTATTGAGTTTTATGTTGGTACTTTCCTATTTTGGGAGGCTAAATCTTTGAGTAACAAAGATGGGTACTAGAGAGGTTCGAAGGAGTAAACAGGTTGGGAAAACCTTGAGATCCTCCTATTGTTGTGTGGACCCACTACCCTCATGATATTGACTCCCTTGTTTAAAGAGGCTTTGTGTTTGCTCCAATCTTTTTGAAGTTGACCCGTGAGTTTTGTAGTGGCATAGGTGTTTAGTTCGTTCCTTGATGCTAGGGATGCTTGGACATATTTGGTTCCTACCTGTTCTATAAGTTTGATCTAGGTAGTCTAGTGGGGACCTGTTGATAGAAGGGGCAGTCGAGACTTGAGAGTCTCGTGTTTTTATTTTTATTTTTATTTTTATTTTTTTTCTTGGAGTCTTATGGTTTTAACTTAGCATCAGTGGTAAGTTGAGTAACGTGCGTGTTTGGGGCTTGATCGGTGGTTTTGTGGCTAGTTGTTTGGCCAAGCTTCCTTTGGGTTGCTTTATGTTAGTTAGGTTTTTGGATGGCCAAAAGAGGCTAGGAATTTGATTTAGTTCAGTTAGTATTTAGAAGGGCCTCTCATAGTGCTAACCTTCTTGGTGTTTCCCCATCTTTCTTGACCTTGAATTACTTAGAGGTCTATCTTAGGGAATCTAATGCCCTTGTGTTTTTTAATGCTCATAAAGTGTTTGGGGTATGTGTAGTTGTTAGATACTTGACCCCTCCTAGTCAGAGGAGGGTATCTTTGGGATTATTGATATGAGATTACTTATTAAGTCCCTAATTGTTTCCTTTTTTTTTTAAAATCCATCTGAGTTCACTGTCTTGTTAGTATGGCTTGTAGGTGGGTTGCTCTATAGTACCTTCATGTTAACTTCTAGGAGGAAGTTTAGCTCTAGGGGGAAGATGTGAGGCCCACCCTTGTGTGAATAGAATTAGTTGCCCTTTTAGACTATGATGTTTTTATTCACCCTAGCTAAGGGTTCGGTCTATGGAATTGTGGCCCTATCTTGAGTCAGTGTAGTGATGTTGTGGATCTTTTGTAGAAGGTAGTGGTTATTGTTTGTGGGTACATAGGCAATGCACATCCTAGTTGAGATTGATTGGAATATCACATGTTTGTGCTTGAATTGGATTCTTTAGTGTTGTAGTGTGAGGCCAACTTGTGTTGCACTTCTTGTTCTGTTTATGAGGCTTGTTTGGATTATATGTGACGTGGTCATTTTAAGGACTAGTGATCCCTCCTATTTGGACTTTTTACAATTTTATCTTGTGATAGATGAGTTATTATAGGATGGAGCTATATCTTACATGTGTGATTATATTATGAATTCCATGATGTTGAATGGGTTATTGATGCAATTGAAATGGTTTAGTTAGATGATTGAATTAATGGAATGTTATGTGATGATGAACCTGATTGTATTTTGTGAAATGTGAATGAAGTGAGAATCATGTAAATGTTAGCATGTGTTATAATTGAGAATAGATGTTCTTATGCGATCTAGTGTGTGTGTGTGTGTGTAATTCAGTTTGCTTTAGCTATATATATCATGTTCTATTAACATGTTTCTGTAAGTGTGCAAGTAATTTTCCATGGCCCATGAAAAATTGGAGGTCAAACAGATAACCCTATGTATTAGCCATGTGAAGCCAACCTAGTCCCGAGATGGACAAAGGTTATTTGTGATTGATAATGATGTCTTGTGTTGTCTTTAATTGACGAAATTTTTGTAAGGTTCACCCTTTTGATTTATCTCCTTGAAGTGTTGTAAGGATGCATTGTTTTGGTTTGCACAATTTTTTGGTGCTAAATGTTATGAGCCCTTTTATGTGGATTTATGAGTTCCCTTGTGTTAATTATGGTCAATTAATGACCCTAGGTCATACCCCTAGGGTCTAGGGCCATTCTTAACATGTTTAAACTTGGTGTAACCCTTGTATGGTCACCTTAACTTGCCCCTTGAGTAAAGTGACCAAATTAGGAGATGTGCAAGGTGGTTGGCAAGTCACCATCCCACCTTGACTAACCCCACTCACCTAGGGTAAGGCTACCCTTGACTTGAGTGCTTTGGAAGCTTCCAAAGTCCTCACTTGTGTGAGACCTCTTCCCTATGCTCGTACACATGTGTGAGAAGCATATGTGGGAGAGTGTGTAGCATAGTTGAATGAGGAGGTGACAAGTGTCACCTCCCCCATTCTTTAGGGGTTTCCCATGTGTGATCCCCTTTCCCATGTTCTCACACATGGGTGAGAGCATTGGTGGGAAAGTGTGAAGCTTAGTTGAATGGCTAGGTGACAAGTGTCACCTCCTCATTCTTTTAGGGATTGTGAGAGGGTTGTGTGGATGAAGGAGAAGGTGACAAGTGTCACCTTCTCATTCATCAGGGCTTATGGGAAAAGCCTATTTATCTCCCTCTTTGTGAGAAGGGAAGGGTTCTTCTTTTTGGTTCTTTTCTTTTTAAAATTTTTTTATTGACTTTGGGGAAGGAGAGCTAGACTTGGAGAGTGGAAATTCTTGGAAGGATTTTGGGAACAAGCTCTTGGCCTCTTCACCAACACTTTTAATTACTTGGAGCTTGAGAGGTAAGCTCTCAAGGATTCAAGCATTCATTAACCTTGTTTTTTTCTTATTATATGCATGTGAAAATATATGTTATGTTCTTGAGTTTTTCCTTGGTGTTGTATGGGTTTTATGGTTGTTTTTGGTGAGCTCTCCATATGAGTGAGATCAGCTTGCAAAGGGTGGGAGAGGTGTTAAGCTCCTCACAGATAACCTTCATCTTGTTGAGGTTATTTGGTGGCCATGGGCCTTATTGAGAAGTTTATACGATATGTTTATGGCAAGAGTGCCTTTGAGATATTTTTAGTGTAATAAGTTTATAAGGGCAAGATGCCTTGAGATTTGAGTATTTTTTAGGTTGAGTTACTTGTGTTTCCCCCTTGAGTAGAGAGATGTCCACTCTCTCACCCACTAAATCCATGTGGAATTGGTTAGTTTTGTGTGACTCCATGGGAGGGTGTTGATGTGCTTTATGTGAGTGTTTTTATGTATTTGTAAATCCTTGTGTTGTCCATGAAAATGATTATTTGAATGGCCTCCTAGCTTGGGGGTGGCTTTCTTACAATCCTAAGGTTGGGAGGTGAGCACTCCATGGGCTTGGAGAACTCTCTTTGTGTTTTGACAGGTTTTGTGGCTCTTGGAGGGTCACTTGGAGTTTTGGAGGTTTGGGAAGAATAATGGGTTTTTGGTGTAATGTAAAAGTTATGGCAATGTGGTTGCCTTGGCCTATTCGGGCTTGTAATAGTTTTATTGTTGTCATGAGAAAATACCTCTCTCTTTGTAAGCCTTGGTTGAAATGTTCTCATTATAATAATAGTTGTTATTTCAATAAAAGTATGGCAATGTTTTGTATATCTTGTTGTTTGTAGGAGTATATAAATGTATAAAAAAAAAAAAAAAAAAAAATCTCCCTCTTTCTCTCTCTTTCTCTCTTCTCCTATTTTCATGTTATTATGAGTATACTTGTAAAAGAAAAGAGAGCAAAATATACTTGCCTTGTTTTAATGATTAAATGGTTAAGGGAAAAAATGTATATGCTTATTGTTAGTGAAAAAGAAATAAATGGTGTTTTTATTGATTTTGCAAAATGAAAGCATATCTATTGGGTTTAAAAAAATATAAATAAATCTATGCCTTTACACCGTTCGTCAATTTAAAACAAATCAAATTTCTTCGGCTTTGTGTTTTTCATTGAAGCCTCTATAAATTAAATAAAAAAAGTGTGTGTGTGTGTGTGTGTATGTGTGTGTGTGTGTATGTATATATGTATGTATGTATGTATGTATATATATACTATGTTTAAAATATTTACACTGTGAGTTTTTAAAATGTATTATGTGTTTAATGGCAGTAGTTATATATATATATATATATATATATATATATATATATATATATATATATATGCCTCTGTGCATGAAAATTATCCTGTGTGTATAATATTACATACAAAACAAAAAACTAGAGAGCATTTAGCTCTTTTTGCCATATTATAAACAGAGAGCTTTTGTATGATTAAACTTTTGAAAACAATAGAAAATGATAATAGAGAATATTGAGAAGATTTTAGAAACCTATGAACAAATGGGAGACAAAAGTTAGAAAAAAATGGGGTTAGAAGAAATAAATAAACCTGTAGAAAACTCGAGAAAATAAATATGTTAGAAAGTATTAAAACAATCCTTTTCAAATCTTCTTTTTGGGAAAATCATTCCCACTTGGGAAAGAACTCTCCCATCTTCCTTGCTTTTTGCACCTTACACCTAATAGAAAACATAGTTAGTTGTGAGTGCAAATAGGAGATGGGATTGCTTTTATAATCCTTATTTTAGGGTTAGGTGCCCTAAAATTTAGGAGGATGTAACATGGCAACTTTAAATCTGGTGCTGAAGGAGCGGGTGGAGTTCCTGGAAAAAAGAGTCTTGTCTCTTGGTAATTTCATTACTAGCATGTTATGCGGGACTGCTATGGCCAATCTCTCCCTACTGAGGGAACATGAAGTTCTTATTCATGGTGCCAATAATGACAGGGTTAAAGAATTTGACAAAATGTTGGAGTTTCTTTCTAAGGGAGAGGAGGAAATCCCTTCCTGGTTTTTCTATGCTTTCTATTAGCTGGCTTTTTGCTATTAGTATCTTTTTACTATAATTTGGCTGTATGTAGGCTATCAATGGTGTTTTTGGATTGTTTTTCTTTTTTAGCCTTTTTGCCCTTCTATCCTGTAAGGGATCGGCCCTTGGTTTGCCGCCTTATAATATCAAAAACTTTAAATCTAGATTATTTTCCTTAATCTCCACTTAGAGAGTGGGTGGAGTTAATTGTTATTTATGTGTGGGAGTTTATTTTTAGTGCATCATAATTAATTAATTAATCCATTTGGATGTTTAAATCATTTGATTAAATTTTCTATGTGGAAACCTTTGGTGAATACTTTGGATGGGATCATATTATTAAATTTAATTATTTTTTAAAAATATCTTAGTGCTAATTAGTGTGTTGGTCAATTAGATTATTTTAAATGTATTATTTGTATAGCGGCCTTATTGAATTTATTTCATGTATTTATTTAATTTCATTTAATTTTAGAAAGGGATTAATAGTGAATGGATTTATTTTGATTTACTTAATGTAATCAATTTGATTTAAAATTTAAAAAGATTGTAGTGAAAGTTTTTATTTTTATTTAATTTTCTCTCCTCCCATAGTTGATGAGATGGCGTTATGTTGTCGAAATAATTAGATAAATATCTCCTTTCGTCTTGTTATACTGTCAAATTTTTCTTAGATTATAGATGGGAATATTATTTAATTATATTTGAATAATTTATTTTCTATCATAAATATTTATTTAAATGTTATAAGTTTAAAATCATGTTAGTTGCATCAACTTAATGTTAATTAATTTAGTAGTATTATTCTAGGGTTAGGTTTCGATTTATATCGAAATCATACCACCTCACCTAGTAAACCATAGGGTTGGATTCTGAAATGGAAACCAACCCTCTTAGCATTGCTTCTTTCGACGTACACCCCCTTAGTGGCTATCATCTCGTAGGGATTGTGAATGGAGTTTCACATTATCTTGTTTGTGATTGACTTCCCCGCCTTTGGGTGATGTGCCTAATGTTGGTTGCGGATGCAACTACGTTACGTGCATGTGTCACCGAGTGCGCATGATGCATGTGAGGGGGTTTTGGAGTTAGGTGGGAATTTTTTTTTTATTTCATGTCATGACCACATGACAAATGTGGGCATGGCATGTGTTTTGCGTGTCATGACCACATGGCCAATGTGGGCATGACACTATTATTGGGTGTGGCTAGTAGAACCTGGAAGGAAAAGGTAATAAAAATAACACTGGTTAAGTATTGTCAAGCATCATGACAAGGAATAAACTAGCACAAATTAGAGATTTACTTTTTCAATACAAATCTTAGAAAGCAAAGGGATATTACTAGGATTTTGGGCTTGAGAGTCAAAAGCCTTCCCAGGAAATATTTGGGGACTACATTGTTTCAAGGAGTGATAAGGTCTAAACTGTGGGATTAGGTTGTGTCTAGTTGTAAAAATAAGATGGATTCTTGGAAAGGGAGATGTCTTTCCTTGGTAGGAAGGATTCAGATGTTGAAGATAGTGATATTAGAAATCCCCATATTTTCTTTGTAGTGTTTAAAAATGCCAAAAAATGTGGCGGATGATTTGAATAGAAGTATGAAGAACTTCTTTTGGAGTGGGGAGGAAGAAGGGCATAAATACCCCTTGATAGCTTGGGATAAAATATGTAGATCAAAGAAAATGGGGGGGTTAGATTGTGGATTTGGTCTTCTTTTAATAAAGCCTTAGGGTCAAAGCTCATATGGGGTGTGTACAACAATCCTCAGTCAAAATGGGTGAGGATTCCTTAAAATAAATATTTGGATTCTCCTAGTCTGGATAGAATCTTTACCATAGAAAATCCTCTTGATGGTTCTGCAATCTAGAACTTCATGTTGGAATGTAGAAAGATCATTACCAATCACTTATCTTGGGAAGTGAGAAGTGGTAGGAGAGCTCTTTTCTAGGACGACGCTTGGAATGGGCATGTGGTCTTGAAGGAAAATGAAGGCCTAGTGGAGGCCCGAAATATCATCTCACAAAGTTGGGGGGATAAGGTAATAGATTATATGTATCTCCATGTTCATGATGACATCAATGAATGGAGATGGAAAGATTTTGAGAACTTAGGAATTCCTTAGCAATGATCAAAACTTCTAAAATAGGGATTGGCGGGAAGAAAAGTCACAGTTTCAGGAGTAGACAAAATTGTTTGGTGTAGTGTCGAGTCTAGTTCTTATAGTGTGAAACTTGGTCACCTAGTAGAAGAGTGTTTATATTAAGGTGCCATCAACCTTGTAAATCCTATTGCATAGTTTCCACTGTTCTTGGAAAGTTCCAAGGTTCTTGGAGAGTTCCAACATGCTTGGAGATAGGGTGTTAATTTTGTAAATTTATTCATAATGGATGAAGGTTTCCCATCAGCGGTAAATTATTTTATTGGTATGGTAAATAATTATTTACTAGCCTCAATAATTATTTAGTTACCAGCATGTTGTTACAGAGTTACTTTTACTGTTCAAGGAATCTCGGTAAATAGTAAATGAGGTGAGATGGAGAATCTTGGTGCCTATCTTAGGGAAATATATTTTTGGTCTATTATGACATATGTCATAAGTTTGTAAGAGCATCTATGACAACTTACAATTTTCATAAGGTGTAAGAGATTCTATGACAACATATGACAACAATTATTGTCTTGTAAGTTCCTATTCTTGGTTCTAGGCACCCCTATTGGGAAGATGCCTATGAAAAGTGTAAGGGAATCTATAAGAAGATAATATTGGTGTATCCCAAGATAGAAACATTGGATTTTGTCCATCTCCCACAAATTTCTTTGGTGGGAACTCATTTTACATAAATATGAGACTTAAGAGTGAAGGTTGTAAGTGAGGAAAACTTGTTTGCAGATAACAAGTTGAGTGAGAGAGTTCTTTTGTACACAGGTGTTGTTGGATTGAAGACTAAAGAGGAGATTGGAAGTGGATGTATTGTAATCTTGTTTTGAAGATAATACAACTTGTGCCTCTCTTCTTGGTGGAGTTTTTTTCCTGCAACAGTTTCTCCACATAAACACTATGTTATGTGTTTGATCTTTTGCTCCATTGTTACCTTGTGATGTGAGATCTTGCATTCTTATGTTTCTGATGTGTGCCTCTTTGTTGCTTCAATCTTATGGTGATGTTATTTCTGTTATAATTTTATCTAAGGTGGTTATATCAAGCATGGTAAAGTGGCTGATTTTAGCATCATAAAGAAGTTGAATCTCTTCATGGTATTTCACAGATTAAGCAAACTTAATTTATAGATTTGCATACAATTTTCAAATTTCTATTTTGTAGTAGTCAAAGCCTTGTATCTCACCAATTGGTATCATATCTTGGTGATTTGATGATTAACAATTAGATTAGATATTGTTCATTTATTCCAACAATTGGTATCAGAGCTTAAGTTTGTTCCATCGCTTGCATGTGCTTGTATGTGCTTGGATGTTCTTGAATGTGAGTTTCATGTACTTGCATGTTGCTTGCATGTGCTTGCATGTGATGGATTTATGGTAATTTAGTTCTAGGTATTCCTCCATTTTTGAATTTATCTTGTAAAGCTTGTGAATTTGTTGGAAGGAATTGTAGAATGTTGGAGGTTTTGGGGCTATAGTGGATGTTTTGTATGTTGGCATTGTTTTGTAGATCTATGAGATTGGAAGCCATGGTATCTAACTCTTAGATGGATATTGTCAATGAGATATATGGTGGGCTCTTGAGGCTCAGGGTTATGGATCTTCATGGAGTTGATCTTGTGGTAGTGATCTGGATCTCTAGTTTGGTGTTTTTATTCATTTTCCTTGTGGTCATGTGAAGTGAATGGGTGTTTGTGTTGGATGGTTACTTTTGGTGCCTTAGTCACATGGAAGAACATTTACTTTTTGGACTATAGTATGGAGTGCTTATGTTGGATTCATGGGTTTAGCCCTTGGTTGTAACACGAAAGCACTGGATGATTTTCCATTGGTTGCATGTGGGTTGTGGAGTTGGTATTTGAGTGATATGGAAACTCATGAACAACTCGGTTACTCCTTTTTCATATTCATGTTATTTTGGATATGTAGGTTTTACAATTTTCCTGTTTCAAAAAGCTGTGGATTCGTAGATATGTGATATTTCATTATTTTAGATGACATATATGGTGTGAATATCTAGATGTTTAATTGATTTCAGATTTGTTGGGAGATATGGTTTTGCAAGTTTTACATGTTACCTAAAATATATGGTTTGTAGATCTATGGAAAGATTGTATTCAGACTCTTAGAGTATTCTGGATGGAAACAATTATAGATTTGTAGGGTTTCTTGTTGGGTTCTTATGATCTATGGTTACTCTTATGTGGATTTTTTGGTAAATCAGGTCTAGTGTTGATCTTGGTGTTTGAATCTTGGAAATCTACATGTTATACTTGGTTATCTTTGTTTTGCATATTACTGATGTGGGGTTAAATCTAATTTTTAGTTATTTGATATTGGAGCACTGACCATGTTTTTCTCATTTGAGATGTTGCATGAGTGTAGATCATGTAAATTGTCTGATGAGGATTCTGTTTGGTTGGCCTCTTCTTGTTCACCTTATTGCAATGGGATGTTTACTGCTGTGAGATAAAAGGATGGTTTAGAGTACTTGATATAGTTGTTAATTAGAATCTATAGCAGTAAGTTATGGTGGATGAGAAGCTCCATTCACTATTAGTGGAGTTTTGGTAATGATGTTGGTCATGATGCCATGCATAGCTCAATATCACTTTTAGTGGGAGTTTTGTGTAGTTACATAGTGTGTTCTATCTTCCTTTTTTTCAAGATTTTGGTTCTAAGTTGTTGCAGTGTGTAGTGATCCATGGATAATCTTTGGTTAGAAGATGGATGATCTTTTGCAATGGTTGTTGGTGTCATAAGAAGCTCTTGGATTCTACCCTTAGATTCTAGTGAGGGTTTATTGACATCTTTGGTTCTATTGATAGAGGATGATTAATCTTCATGTTATTTGAAGAGGTGCTAACATCTTGTTTCTAGAGGCCATAACTTTTGATCTATGATACCAATTGGGCTCATTTTTCAAACTATAGACCTTGAAGACTTCTTCACACTAGGTGCCCATGTAGATGATGCTAAACAAAATATAATTTTTATTTGGGTGACTGTAAAATCATCATGGGCCAAATAGTGGCAATAGGGAAAAACAATGTTTTTACTTAGTTAAAACCCTAAAATGGATATTTGACTTTTTGAATGGGTCAGCTAAAAAGTTTAGTTTGGTTTGGTGATACTGAACCAAAATGGATATTTTTTATTAAGAAACATATATCTGTTTTGTTTTTTGGGCTTTTAGGTAATGGATATATATTTCCAAGAATGGTATCCATTTCTAGGAATAGATATCCATTACTAGAAATGGATATCCTTTCCTAGGAAATGGATATCCATTACCTAAAGATCGAAAGCCTTCAATGTTGGTGGTTAATGGATATCTAGGTAATGGATATTAGTTACTAACGAGTATTTGTTAGTAATGGATATCAGTTAAAAATGAATATACGTTAGTAATGGATATCAGTTACATGTGCATAAAATTGTTTAGCCTTAGGAATGCCTTGGGTTTAGGCTTGGGAGTGTCAAAGTTGACTATTCCTTAGCTCTAACATGTATAGAGGTTTCAACCTCTTTTTGTGACTTCACCCTTTGTGTTGACTTTTTTTGTCCAATTTTGATGAAATGAAAAGGATTTATTTAGGAAATTGTCAGTATTCTAAAAATATAGGATATTCTTGATTATAATATTATTAAATATTTATTAATAATTTTCTACGTAGAGTATGTCTAAAATTTTGATGGACACATTGATTAATTTAAACATCAATAACTTTCAAACCATTTCACCTTTTTCAAATCTGAAAGATGCATCACACTCTATGATTTTCTAGCTACATGTTAAAAAAAATTGAATTCCATAGTTTTAATATCAAGTTAGGTTGGTTGGACAAATACTTTTTAAATTTTTTAAAAATTCATAGCAAAAATATCATGTTATGTCATAAATTGTGCTCCTTGGTTGTGTAAGCACAATTTCACTATGTTTAGCTCCTCCCTTTAGTGATCCCAAGCCTAGTTCATTTTTAGGTCTACCCTAAAGTCCTGATTAGGCCCTGATTCTATGAAATGTCATGATTTTGGTTAAAGTTTCATAACCCAATTTTTTTTTTGAAATTTAGAGTTAGCACCACATTAAATAGGGCTTGCAACTTAATTTGTCCAAAGGGCCTAGGGTGCCTAGTGCCCTAGTCCCTCCCATGTGTTTAGGGAGGAAAAATAGGTCCACAAGTCAACTTTTATGATGGTTAGGCTAACCCTAAACTCAATTTTTTTTTTGGCGAGTGTTGTTGGCTCTTTAATTCAAATTACTCATTTCTTAATCCTTGTATAAAAGCAAGTAACCTCTTCATTTGAAACTAGATGTGAGATGTGATCTTGGTATTATATGAAGGATATTTTTTCTCTCTATGCTATTTAATTGTTGCAGATTTCTATTTGATCAAGTGGAGTTCAAATTTGCTCTTGGAAAGATTTGTATGAAGGGTAGGAAGTGAGATCTTGATTCTATCTCATTTGTTCCTAGGTTGAAGAAATTTGCATGATTGGGATAAGGGTTGGAACCACCAACATGAGATTGGCTTGAGTACCCTCCAAGGGTGTGATTGCATCACCTTCAGTGAATCTTCATCCATGAGGTGAAGTTGTAGGTTTCCTTGAGTGAAGCATCTTTTGTATCATTCCATCCTATTTTCTTGAGTCATTTAGGGTTAAGGTTGGATATCATTTGATTAGATCTTGCATGTTACTACTCACACTTAGGGTTTCTAAGCACACACGACTTCTTGTTCTAATATTATCTATTTGTGAGGTAGGAATATTGAAACGGGAGCTTGACTAAGGAAAGCTCCTATATAGCTACAATCATTTTTCCTTTTTTGTGTGTGTAGGTTGAAGTAACAGCCTTCAGAAGAAAAGATCCAGGAAGAAGGAAGGTTTTAAAGGTACAAGTCAGGAAATGTTATGAGTTTCTTCAAAACACTAATTAGAGTCTAGGGCACCCAATACCCTAGTACCTTTGACAATTTAGCTCTAGGTTCCTACTTTTCTATCTTTTTATATTGTTTGTTTCTATTTATGTAGTCATCTGTAGGTCAATCTTGCTCATTTAGGGTTTGATATTTTTCCCTAGTTTACTTAGTTGAATTTGATTGATTTCTCCTCTATAAAACAAAGAGGCAAAACCCCTATAGTTTGGCTCTCCCTCAAGGGTAGAAGCCAAGCTCGATTTGTGTCTCAATGTTAATGGAACAGGGTTTGACCTAGTTTGACCTTTTAAGCTAGATCTTTGTTTTCTACTTAACATTTTGGTGACCCTGACTCTTCTTACACTCTTGCATCCTTCATATAAAAATAATTTGTTTTATGTCCTAGATCTAATCAAAATTGAGTTATTTCATCATTTTCATACTTGCATATATCACATTTTGCATTTAATTTATCATAAGGGTAACAAAAAACTTGCATTTCCTAGAAATCTAACTAGTCTTGAACCTAGGGTTTGTAGATTAGTGAGTTACAGTTTTAGATCTATGTAGAATTGTTAAGTTAATTAAAGTGATTTAATTTTTCATACTTTATAAGCCTTTGTGTTTAGTGCATTCTTTGTATTTTGGCATTTGAAATTGGAAAAAAAAAGCATTTGATTTAGATTATAAGAAGCTATACTTTTTACATTGTTTACATTTCACAATATTAAATCATTGTAACTCAATATAGTTTTGTAATATGAAGATTTAGATCTGATTATAATTGAGTTTGATCCACATTATTTACATGCACACCTTGTATTCATTCATATATATTGACTAGGGTTATCAAAAATCTCATTTTATGGTCATTCTAGCTTGAAAATTGAAAAATATTGCTTATGTTTTAGTTAGTAGTTGGATAACTTTTTCTATTAATAGCTTGGTATATTTTAATTTGGGTAGAATAAAATCATAAATAAACCTCATTTAATTCCCTCTCATTCACTTCATTTCTATAAGGCTTGAAAAGAAAAAGTAGGGTATGCAAATATGTCAGACTTCTTTCTTCAAGATTTCAATGTATTTGATGAACCATTTAGTAGTGATGATTTTCACATGTTTGATGAAGCCTTGGATGAGTTAATCTCTATTAAATCATCCTCTATGATTCCTAATCCATCTCTATTTCCAAGAATCATTAATACAACTTATGTTTCTGGTTCCCAAAAAGAGCCTGAGAAACTTAAAATTATTGTGCATCTTCATAATGATGCTCCTCAATCACAATCACTCACAATAGGTGGTTCTCCTGAAACACCTAGACCTCTTGGTTATATCATAAACTATGCAAAACAAATCTCTAGAAACAATCAACACAATCAAAAAATGTGTTGTAACAACCTATGCATCATGAAGTTGATCACACATATAACACTAGAAACAATAAACAAAAGAAACCAAACACATTTGTTCCACCTTCTCTTCCACCTTCTCAACCTATTCTTCCTCAATAACCTCATCTTCCTACTCATATTGGTAGAGATTATGATCTTGTTGAGTAGCTTCATGCTACTCTAGTAAAGATCTCTTTATGGGAGTTGATACAAACATCACCTACATACCATAGAATGCTCCAAGAAGCTTTACAAAAGGTGCTTGTTCCACCTACTATTAAGACAAACAATGTAGCAGCCCTATTAGATTGAATGCATGTGATAAAATCAGATATCATTTTTCAACCACATGAATTGCCTCTCATAGAAGTTCAAAGCCAATATGAGCCTCTTATGTTATTCATCATTATCAATAAAATGAGGGTTAGACATACCATGATTGATGGTGGATCAAGTCTTACTATATGTGGCATAGACTTGTTACATAAAATCAATGTTGATACATCTCTCATTAAACTAGACAAACTCAACATTCGTGGCTTTGATAATATTGGTAGACAATCATTGGGTACTATCACCTTACTTGTTAAGGCTGGACCTATGACATTGCCTACCCTTATCCATGTCATGCCTTATTCTCTTTCATACAATCTTATTCTTGGTAGACCTTGAATTTATGCCATGGGGGCAATCCCATCTACCCTTCATAGATCAATTAAGTTTGTTCATGACAGTAAGCTCCAAACAATTGAAGTTGATCTAATTCTGGAACATTGTCTACAAACTGAAGCTAAAAATAGATAATATTTTAAACCCTTTACTTTAATTTCTCCTCTTTCTAAAGTTAATTCTTCTCCCCCTCCTACGGAGGTTATTGTAGAAGAATCTAGTTTATCTTCACATACACTTTAGGTGATGATTGGGGTTCATTACACTTTACACCTGCCTTTGTAGGGGAGTATGAAGCCTCACCATCAAAGCCAGAAAGTTCTAAGGTTGCTTCAATTTCTACTTGTAAGACACCTAAGATTTCTTTGAAAAGTAATGATAACAATACTTACTCTTATACTACAACATATGAGACCTATGAGGTGCCTCCTTCCTCTTTAGAAATGGCATCTATTTATGGTTGAGGTTTTCAGATTCTCTCTCAATGTGGATACAATGGTAGTGGTTGTGGTATAAAGGAACAAGGCATTAAATTCCCCTTAGAGACTAATCCACATTACTCCTCATTTGGACTTGGATACCTCCTTTTACATCCCACCAAAGACACTTGTCATTCGAATCTAAATGTAAACATGGGTTTCTTCATCTAGAAATCATATTTCAACACTTAATTGGGTATATCCAGAGTTAATTGACACAAGTTGTGATTCTAGAAATATTCCTTTGGATAGTTTTTCAACGGATGAAGCTTTGGCTGAATTCCTAAGAGCTTATGATCATTTGCCTCATTAGCATCATGATCATGGATTTCCTTATTGTTTAAATGCGGAAGCATACTTTGGGAAAGACACTTTTTTATCTAATGGCACTTCTACATCTCATGAATCACCTCTAGAATCCCTTCTACCTCGTGAGGTCCCAGACCACAGTACTCTCCTTAATGGAAAGATTGTTGATGTCTTGATGGATAATGATAACCTTGAAAAATTTATCCCTATTGGAATTATCTAAATCCTGAAGAATATCAAGAACTTACTTCTCTTTTGCATGAGTATCCTGATCTCTTTTCTTGGACATATTCTAACAAGCCCGATATTGAGCCTAGGTAGCAACACACAATATCATCATTCATCCTGATGCTAAACCTATAAAACAAAAGATTCACAAGATAAATCCTAAGGTTGCATTGTTAGTCAAAGATGAGATAGAGAAGCTTCTTCAAGCAAGCTTTAGCTGCCCTATTGACTACTCACCTTGGATGTCAAATATGGTGGCTGTCACTAAATCTGGCAATTGTATTTGAATTTGCAATGACTTTTAAGATTTAAATAAAGTATCTTTAAAGGTTGATTTTCATCTTCCTAATATTGATATGATTTTTGATTCCACTGCAAGCTATGCCTTACTTTCCTTTATGGATGGTTTCTCTTGATATAATCAAATATTCATCAATCCTCAAGATCAATATAAAACAACTTTATAACTCCTTGGGGAACATTCTATTGGGTTGTCATGCCATTTAGATTAAAGAAGGCTGGTGTGACTTATCAACGTGCTATGGCACTCATCTTTCATGATTTCATGTGTAACATTTTAGAGGATTATGTCTATGACATTCTGGTCAAATCCATTTTGCACCAGGATCACATCAAAATTCTCTGTCAAATCTTTAAGTATATACGTAAATACAACATGCGCTTGAATCCTCGTAAATGTGTCTTCGGTGTCAATAGTGGTAATCTATTGGGATTCATTGTTTCACATCATGGTATTGAGTTAGATACAAAAATGATTGATGCCATTGTCAACATGCCACCTCCTAAAAATATTTCACAACTTCATAGTTTATAAGAGAAGATACAGGCCATTCATCAATTTGTCTGACAACTTGTGGATTGGACTCACCCTTTTACACAACTACTTAAGAAATAATCAAACTTTAATTGGGATAAGGATTGCCAAAACTCTTTTGAGGATCTCAAGAGTTACTTTGCTAATCCTCCTATATTACAACCTGTCATCTCTGGATGACCCTTTATTCTCTACACATCTACATCTCCTAATGCTCTTACAACATTGTTAGTACAACATGATGATGATGGCAAAGAGCGCATTGTATATTATATTAGCCAAACTCTACTCGATTATGAAATGAGATACTTTGTGATAGAAAAGAAGTGCCTAGCTCTTTTTTTTGCAACACAAAAATTGAGACATTATCTAATAAATGTTGAAATTAATGTGATTGTAAAATTAGATCCTTTGAAACATCTCTTTCCTAAAATAGATCTTTCAGGACATTTACCAAAGTGGGTTATGTTGTTAACAAAATTTGATCTTAAGTGTGTCTCCTAAAAGGCAATTAAGGGTCAAGCATTGACTGACCACTTAGTTGAAGCTCCTTCACCATTTTCTATTCGGAATCAAGAATCATGTCCTGATGATCAATTCCTTTCCCTAGATGTTGATATTAAGTGGAAGTTATTATTTGATGGTTCTAGATGTTGAATTAGCTATGGTGTTGTTGTCATACTAGTACCTCCATCAGGCAAGTTGATTCCTCTATCTTACCATCTCAACTTTCTATATATCAATAACATTGCAGAGTACAAAACCCTTATTTCTAGCTTACGTGCCACAATGGTTCTCAAAATTAAACACGTTTGCATATTTGGTTATTCTCAATTGATCATAAGAAAGTTATTGGATCTTACCAAGCAAAGCAAGATAAGTTATCTCAGTATTGAGACTTGGTCTTATCTTTATTGAAGAATTTCTCATCCTTTACAAATGACACAATTCCATGAAAAGACAATTAGCATGCAGATGTGATGGAAAGTGCTACTTGCCTTATGTCCCTTGATGATTCTTTGGGGAATTATCAATTTATCATTAATAATCTCAAAGCACCTTCAATATTAGAAGTATCTGATGTTACCTTTTGTAGTAACATAGATTCAGTTGAATGGTACTCCCATATATTCTAATACTTGAGCAATGGTACCTTCCCTGATTTAGCATCCAAAATTTCCTAAACTCACATATGCAAAATTGTAGCATGATATATCATCTTATAAAATATACTATATCACCAAATCTATGAATGTCTTCTCCTTCGTTGCCTTAATCAATATGAGATCCTGATTGCCCTGGAAGAGTGGTGCAGGAGCACCTTGACAAACTGAGACTTCCATAGGAGTTTGATTAAAATGATCCAATATTGTAATGATTCATCATTGTATTGAGGTCCATCAAGTCATTTTTATGTGTTTAGGTCATTAGGAGTTTCAAAAATGCAAAATATTGCAAACCATGTAAAGGTTGTCAATGTAAAATTGGAAAAAAGATGCAAAGTTGGAAGGTGAAGAGTCATTTGGCTCTTGGTTTGCTCTAAATCAGTTATGAACTGAAGAGACATGTTTTAATGCCTTTAAAAGGCCTTGTAACCATGAAGAATTTGTGGGTGGTTGAAGATTTGAGCATGGAATGAGAAAAAACAATGTTTTCCTGTATTTTCCTTCAGAAATTTGTTGTCTTTTGCTATTGTATAGCCCTATATAGAATTGAATGGATGTATAATGGATTAAAAATGTTATATCCTTCAACCACCTTCCATTTTCTTCTTGTCCCATGCATTTTTATTTAGTTTTGTGAAAGATATGAGTGTTTTATGGACTGTAATTTTCTGATTTTTCCTGCAACAGTCCCATTGCAGCGTTTGGTACGGTTTTGTACGGATATATATAGGAGCAAGCTATATATGGTTGGAAAGAGTATTGAGTCTAATTTCCATTTATTTTTGTTGCATCAAATTTTATTAAGATTTGAATAAGTTATGGCATTTTTAGTGAAGGCAGGTCTGAACGCTACCTAGGGTTTGTAGTTTTGGGAAAAGAGTCATAACTTTCTCTCCTACCATTGGATTTTCATGAAAATTGGATGAAAAGTCTGTATTAATGTTCTCTTCAATCTGACCAAAGCAATTAGATTATTTATTTTTATTTGTTAATGTTATTGAGGATAGTTTTAGTCCTCCTACCTCTGCATCATTTTGGTATCAGAGCTGGCGAAAGATTTGGGTGGTGTGTATTTTTTTTTTTGTCATTGAGAAGGCAGGTGAAAAGTGAAAGGATCTTGATTGTGTAGATAGATCACCGAGGGAGGCAATCTACACCTTTTGGATTTTGTGTTGCTCAGTTGTTTGGTTGCAGGTGCTTGTTCCATCTAGCTGCAGAAGGATGTTTTCTGAGGTTGTGTGTGGACAGACAAGATAAGGTCTGTCATGACCATTCTCCAATGGAGATTAGGCTGGATAAGGGTGCAGAGAGGCCACTGAGGAGAGAGTGGTAAGTGCATCACCAGGATCTGCTGTTGGGTGAGATGAATGGTTTGGTGAGTTGGTTTGTTGTGAAGCAGTGAGAAAGATGGATACCTGAAGAAGCACTTGATGTTGCAGCCCGAAGAGTACTCCACTGATGGGAGTAGAAGGAGCCTGAGGATGCTCTGTGAAGATGGTAGTTTGTTTTGTTGGTTGGTTGGTCACCATTTCTATAGATTGGAAGATTGCAGCTGAGAAGATTGAAGATAAAGATAGAGGAAAGAGACTTTTGTTACAGATACATTTCCAAGGGACTTGGAAATTTTGTTGGTTGGTTGTATGGTGCAGGAGCACCTTGACAAACTGAGACTTCCATAGGAGTTTGATTAAAATGATCCAATATTGTAATGATTCATCATTGTATTGAGGTCCATCAAGTCATTTTTATGTGTTTAGGTCATTAGGAGTTTCAAAAATGCAAAATATTGCAAACCATGTAAAGGTTGTCAATGTAAAATTGGAAAAAAGATGCAAAGTTGGAAGGTGAAGAGTCATTTGGCTCTTGGTTTGCTCCAAATCAGTTATGAACTGAAGATACATGTTTTAATGCCTTTAAAAGGCCTTGTAACCATGAAGAATTCATGGGTGGTTGAAGATTTGAGCATGGAATGAGAAAAAATAATGTTTTCCTGTATTTTCCTTCAGAAATTTGTTGTCTTTTGCTATTGTACAGCCCTATATAGAATTGAATGGATGTATAATAGATTAAAAATGTTATATCCTTCAACCACCTTCCATTTTCTTCTTGTCCCATGCATTTTTATTTAGTTTTGTGAAAGATATGAGTGTTTTATGGACTGTAATTTTCTGATTTTTCCTGCAACAGTCCCATTGCAGCGTTTGGTACGGTTTTGTACGGACATATATAGGAGAAAGCTATATATGGTTAGAAATAGTATTGAGTCTACTTTCCATTTCTTTTTGTTGCATCAAATTTTATTAAGATTTGAATAAGTTATGGCATTTTTAGTGAAGGCAGGTCTGAACGCTACCTAGGGTTTGTAGTTTTGGGAAAAGAGTCATAACTTTCTCTCCTACCATTGGATTTTCATGAAAATTGGATGAAAAGTCTGTATTAATGTTTTCTTCAATCTGACCAAAGCAATTAGATTATTTCTTTTTATTTGTTAATGTTATTGAGGATAGTTTTAGTCCTCCTACCTCTGCATCAAAGAGGCACATTAAGGTGCCTACAGAGGACATTTCAGTGGGAAATCTCTAGTTCAAAAATTGATTCATATGGGTTTCTATTGGCAAAACATGAAATGAGTTTCCTTTTCCTTTGTCAAAAAGTGCCCGCAATGTCAACAACATAAAAATTTCATTTGAGCTCCCGCCTAGGAACTTCATGCTTAGGTTTCACCTAGGCCATTTTTCATGTGGGGCTTAGATCTTATTGGAAAAAATTTACCTACTTCTTCTCAAGGACACACTTTCATTCTCACATCTACTGACTACTTCATGAAATGGGTTGAAGCAATCCCTCTTCGATCCACAGCTGCTGAAGTAATCTATCGTTTCATCTAAGATAACTTAATCTCTAGATTTGACATTCCTTCCACTTTAGTTTTTGACAATGGTGCATCATTTAAGAACAAAGATGTGAAGAAATTCCTCTAGAAAAATATCATATTCAACACCACTTCTCTAGACCTTATTATCCTCAATCAAATGGACAAGCGGAAGCTTCTAATAAAACAATTGGACAAATCCTTCAGAAAACTATTAATAAACATTAGAAGGATTGGCATAGTCAACTATCTTACGCATTATGGGCCTATCGAATGAGTGTGCATACTACTATAGGTACTATCTCGTACAACCTCATGTATGGCACTGATGCGATCATGCCTTTGGAGTTAGAAATTGCTTCATTGAGAATTTCTCTCAATGATATTCTCGATGAAAATACTAAAAGAGAACTACAATTTCAACAACTTGATATGCTTGATGAACAATGCATAAACACTCTCAAACATCTCCAAGCCCATAAAAATTTGACTATTCAATGCTTGTAAAATGAACGTGTTATTCATCGTTTATTCAAGATTAGAGATCTTGTACTCCACAAAAATCAACGCAATGTCAATGCACCTCCTAGAGAAAAAAGGAAATGCAGCCCAAATTGGCTAGGACCATACTATTAATGTGGTAAACTTTGGGTTACACATTATTGTATTATAATTAGTTACTTAGTTGGTTTTTTTGTTTCCTTTTCTATTCCAACAATTCAACCATATTTACTTCCTTTTTAATATGTTGTAATGTTTCCATTTCGTTAATCCAATTGAAATGATTTTGCCTCTTTTCCCAATCTTGACCTGACAGTGGTATCAGAGCCATAGAAATAATTATATATATTGTAGCTGAAGTGTCTGTTTATTATGCCTAACATATATTTCAATAGTCTTAGAATGTCTTGGTTCAACCATAAGCTTCTCAGAGTGTAGGGACATTGAAATTGACAAAAATTGTGACAAGGTAAAGACAGTGTTTCTCTCAATGGAAAAGCCTCTGACATCAGAATTATGTGCACCCTTTATTGTGACTGAGAGATCCAATGCAGTAACCTTCAATGTTGAGTATAATTTGCATCCTAATTCCTCCTTCCAACGTGTTCTTCCTGTCAAAGAAGAGAAAGACCAATAGATCCTATGGAAGTTGAATGAAATATTTTGGGAGTTACTTCAAGAATGGTCTAGAGACACATGGAAGGAGAGAAGACATTGTTTCCTACTAAGAATTTGACAAAGTAAACTTTGGTGTTTTTTTTTGTTTTTTTTCCTCATCAGCTACTTCAGAATTTTTAGGTGCAATCTATTCTTTTATGTTTGGTGTAAGGGTAAAACAACAGTTCCACAATTTTTTTTTCCAAAAAATATCTTTCTGAACAAGCAAAATAACATTTTTTTTCCATAAATATTTATCTTTTGAACAAGGAAATCAATTTAGAAAGAATTTGAATCTACAAATTGTGTGCAATTTACAATTCACAATATAGTCTATTGTATCAATGATTGGGGAAACATTAATTGGGAAAGAGACATGGGTAGAATGGTACAGGAAAATAGAAAACACATTAATTTTCAATGATTTGTGGTATAATATTTGTGATGGAGATGTGCAACCTGTACCACCATTAACTGATGTTAAAGAAAAAGAAATTTGGCAATATAAAAATTGCAAAGCCTAGGCCTTGATACGGGCTTCTATAAATGGAGAAGTGTTTAGACACATACAAGGGTGTAAATTTTCTTGGGATGCCCTTAAAAAATTGAAAGATCCATATGATTCTCATTCTGAATTGGAATTTATTCAGTTACAATTGAAATTGTTTAATCTATAATTGAAAAATGGTGATGTTATGAGTTTGGCTTCTGAAATTAGAGCCATAAAACATGATATTGATGTTGCTAGTACAAAAGTTGATATATATCTCACAGCCTTAATACAGGCACTTCTACCAACACATTATACTTATTTAGAATCTCTTCAAGCAAGTAATCAATTGAACACAATCACTTTTGATGCATTGGTTGCAAAGTTGGCAGAACATGAGAAGGCCTTTGGAAGGATAATTGATAACATTGGTGAAAATGCTTTTCTTGCTCAACAAAAAGATAAGCCTCCTAATAAAAACTCTTGTAGAGGTGGTCATATTGATAGAGGAAAAGGTGGACGTCAATGGAAAAACAAAGGTAGAGGAGGTGTCAATGGCAAAGGGCACTTCCACAATGAAAACCAAAATGCTAGACAACACTTGTATTGTAAGAGATGTGGTCATAAAGGGAGTCATGAAGCCCATGAATGCAATATCTCATGGGATAAGATATAAACTTTTTTCAAACCAAAATATAAATCACACTATGATGACAAAGCATCTGAAACAACCCAATTTGCATGTGGTAGTGATAATGATGAATATGTGCTTTCTATTTTAGATTTTGCTTATTATACTTCAGTTAATACTTCATGGTATGATGCTTGGGTCTTAGATACTAGAGCCACACAACATATGACATTTAGCCATAATTATTTTGAAGATTTTCATGAATGTGCATGTGGTCAAATCTATTTGACAGATAAATCAAGTCTTAAGCCTCTTGGTAAAGGTACTATTTGGCTTAAGTTGCCTAGTCTTCCAAATTTTGTACTTCATGATATTTTGTATCTTCCTCAATTGCAACGTAACTTGTTGTCACTAGTATTGACTAGGAAAGAAGGCCACTCCATTTTGTTGGAAGATGGACAAGTAGTTGTTAGAAAGAAATCAAATAATCAAGTTGCATTTACTGGTTGTGAAGAAGGCAAGTTATTAAAACTTCATGGTGAATCAACCCTTTCTAGGAGTTTTGCATCTCACTAAAGAAGGTACTCTTTCTCCTAGTCTTTAATGGCATGCTAGATTTGGGCATGTTAACTATGACAACATTTGTATCATGTAAAATAATGGTGTTTTTGGTTTTCCCACTTTGTCTAAGATAGTTGAAAAATGTGAAGCTTGTATTCTTGCAAATAACATAGAGATTCTTTCCCTCTCTCCACTTGGCGAGCACATAGAAAATTGCAACTTATTCATTTTGATTTGTGTAGGCCTTTACCAGTCACTTCTACTGGGGGATGTAAATACTTTATGTTATTCATTTATGATTATAGCCACATGACTTGGATCTATTTCTTGAAGCAAAAGTATGAAGCTTTTGAAACTTTTAAGAAGTTTCGTATGACGATTCAAAAGCAAGCTGCACAATCTCAAATTGGCACTCTTAGAACAAACAATGGGGGAGAGTTTACCTCCATAGTTTTTGAGGATTATCTTGGTCAAAATGGGATTCAACATCATCTCACTATTCCAGGTACTCCTCAACAAAATGGTGATGTTGAAAGAATGAATAGAACTATTATGAATATGGTTCATGCCATGTTATAATTCAAAGGGATCCAATTATAGTTTTAGGTAGAAGTAGCATGAACAAAAATTTATCTTCATAATATATCTCCTTCCTTTGTTCTTCATCAAGGGATTCCATATGAAGTTTAGAATGGCTACCCTCCATCTATTTGGCATCTTTGGATTTTTGGCTCCACTTGCTATGCTTTGATTCCAAAGGAGAAAAGAAGTAAGTTGCATCACCATAGTTATAAATGCATTTTTACTACCTATTCTAAATCTTCCAGAGCATATAGATTATATGATGAGGCTAACAAGAAATTTATTCTTGCATGAGATGTTATATTTTGTGAAACTTCTAAAAATGATGCCAATATTGATTGTTAGTTAAAGCAACTTGATAAATTTGCTAAGTTTATTACTTGGAAAGAACATCGATGTGAGATTCCACAAGATGGGGGAGATAAGTCATTTAGAACCACTTTTGTTGGATCCGTCTCTAGAATCTCTTTAAACCCAAGATGTTACACCTCAAGATATCCAAGTAGAAACTCTCTCTAATAATGATCATCATCTTGTAGATGAGTCTAGGATTTAATAACCTTTAGACATTGATGGAGCTTCTAGTAAAGAAATGGAAGCACCTTTGGTCCAACCAAAATCTTCACAAAAATGGGAAAAACAAGTCCAACAAATGTTGAAATATTTGAGACCTGATGAAATTGGTAAAACAGGAACAAGAAGTTCTTATATAAAGCTAGGCATCAGGCTCAATCTAGTAATGAAGGAACCTTAGATTCTATTGATGAACTCACATCACAATGGACTCAAAACCAAATTCCTATAAAGAAGCCAAAAATATGGTAGTGTGGAGGCAAGCTATGCAGAATGAGTATGATGCTCTTCTCAAGAATGGTACTTGGCAATTGGTTGATCCTCTAGTAGGTTGTAAACCTATTGGGTATAAGTGGATATTTTGGAACAAGTATAAATCAGATGGTTCACTTGACAAACATAAGGGCTTCCTTGTTGCAAAAGGTTATGCTAAAAAAGAGGGCATAGATTATGATGAAACTTTTTTGCACCTATTGCAAAATGGATTACCATTCATACTTTGTTGGCTCTTTTGACACAAAATGGGTGGAAAGTTCATCAAATGGATGTCAAAACTATATTCTTGAATGGTGATCTCAAAGAAACAATATATATGACTCAACTAGAAGGATATGCAGTCAATGGTCATGAATACCAAGTATGCAAGCTCATAAAATCATTGTATGGTTTGAAGCAAGCACCCCAAGCCTGGTATGAAAAACTCATCAAGAATCTCTTGAAGTTGAATTTCAAGCACTTTGAATTTGATGATGCAGCACTCTGTGAAAAAGGTTGATAACATAGTTGTATATCTAATTGTTTATGTGGATGATTTATTTCTCACTGGTAGTAATGAGGATTACAATCAAACTATGAAAGACACATTGAAGCAAGTATTTGAAATCACTAACTTGGGACATCTTCATTACTATTTGGGTATTGAGGTGATTCAAAAGCCCAAGTATATCTTCATCAATCAACAAAAAGACATGGCGAACTTCTAAGAAAATTTGGTATGTTTGACTACAAACCACTTAGTACTCTGATGGAGCAAAATTTGAAGCTCACATAAAATGACTTTGCAACATTGGTTGATGCAACTCAATACAGGCAACTTGTTGAAATTGATCTCTCTCAACTTGTAATCAATCCACCTCTACTTGTAGATAACTCATAAAATCATGATCAGTCCCTGGTGTTGCTACCACCCTATATTGATCTACCTATATCTGAAGTGCATCTCGTGCCTCCTCAACACTCTCTACTCTTTGGATCACCTGATCTCTATCGACCTCAAACTAATCTCGTGCTACCTATCCCTCCTCATGGGGTGCTCTCATCCATGTGACATGATCGAATAACCCTGCATGTCAACCTTCTATGTGTGGTGGCCTATAACAAACCCGCACTGGCTGCTCAATCGTCTCAATAGGTACCATCTCTGATATGAATTGACCCACAAGGTTGTACCATGCCCTCATACCAACTATAGAGAAAACACAAGGATCATATCAACATCTCAATCAAAATCATATAATACATTCAATACTTCGACAAATACAAGTACAATACTCACTAGGATCATCCTCCTACCAAATTGGATTGACTAGAATGGCAATTGTGATGATGTCTACAGTCATCCCCATTGTGGGGGGAATTATCATGTAACCACTACTCGACTCCCCATGTTCAAATTGACCTTGTACACCTGTGGCAGTGCATAGTGGTTGCAAGCTAAGAGATCAGAGCTTAGATCTCTCCTCCTCAACATCTACACCCTCGACTCCCTGGCATCATCTCCCTCTCGATGTTGGCACTATCACTGGTGGATCCGCATCCTCATCATCTTCATCATCATCATCACCTTTAGCATTATCTCCACAATTGTCTCCCTCCCACTCCTCTTACTCATCCCCTCACTTCTCCTAGGATTTGTGATCACTAGTGGGATGATCTATAGGAAAGACTAGAATAGGATATGTTATCTCCCACAAAGCTATGTATGTTGAGCTAACACCTACATTGTCAACCTTAGAGATAGGATCATCATCCTTGGTAACACCATCTAGATCACTCAACACCATGTTAGTGATGGTAAGCCATGTCTGATCACAAGGTTACACCCCATAATATGAAGACCATGTATAGAATGACCACGTGGTAGGAACTCCCTGCACTCAACCAAATTGCCTCATCACTTTATCATAATAGAACACAACTACAATGTGATCTCTATGACTGACTAAAAACTGATCTCTCTACATCCTTCCTAGCTTTTGAGTCTATCCCATTCATGGCCTGTATAGCCTATATAGTCTCCATAAGATGACCTTTGCCTATAGCCTATTGAATACTACTCTCCAATATAAAAAAATTACCCCATCCCCATGTTCTCCTTAGCTTGTAGGCTTGCACTCGTGGACACATCTTGATAAGTTCTATCAGATATCTCAGTGGCCACATGCACATGATGTTCTCGATTGCCCACACCTGTAGGAGCATACATATCATCAAGTTGTGTGCCTCATAACGCACATAGCGACCCAAATCATAATACAAGTGATCTAACATACTCCATCCCCAAGAGTATACCATCCTCTGCTCCTCCATCACTATAATCATATGGAAAAGACCCCCATGAAGGTGAGTGCCTCTTCCATTTGATGTGACAACTAGTGTGATGGTAGCGATCATGATGTGACAAATGATCAGTGTAACCACTACACCCTACTCTATCCATCTAATATCAATGTGTCCTCAATCACTCAAAGTCATGGTGTGACCAAGATAGTACAATTGGCTCACTTGAGTGTAGCCCTCGAACCCCTGCTTGATGACTCTAACTGTCTCACCTTGCATGGGTAATCCTAGTATCGATTACACATCCTCTAATGTAACTATCATCTCCCCTATTGGAAGATGAAAGGTGGAAGTATCTATGTTCCACTGTTCCATAAGCACCATCAACATCATACAATAATATGTCATTGTGGGCATCGTAAACACCCACCACAATCAAACATCTCACAGATGCCCCATCTTTGTGTTTGTAAGTGTGTCTGAGTGGCTATACAACAATGTCAATAAGTGGTCTCCGACATGCTCTTGCATCCCTAGGGGTACCTGAAACATGATAATCAAAGTATACATCAGATCTAAATTCAAAAAACTTTCAAAATTAATCAAAAACTTCAGAAATAGCCTTGATCATAGACCAGGGTACCCATATAGGTTTGGGGTACTCAGGAAGGACCTGGGTGCTCAGAAGGGTTTGGGGCATCCCAGGAGGACAATGGTTCCCTAGGATTACAACAAAAGTATCCCCCAGGCCCATTCTAGCTTGAAAAATGACAAAAATACATTAAAATAATAGAATAAATCAAAATTACAAGTTGGGTAGAAGTCTACCTCATTCTCGTCTAGCCTCTGAGCTACTCAGCGCCGTAGTGCATCTAGCCTCAATGGTTGATATGGCCTTTGGCTTGGCATGATTGCTCTCCTCCTTGTTCAAACTTCTCTAAAACTAAAAATGACACTTGAATAGTAAAAATTGAGAACTTCCATTCACTACTTATAGTAAAAAGACAAGAACTCATGATTACTATCTAGGGTTGAAGACCGCATCTCATAGATATCTCTTAATCTAAAAATATCAATAACTTAGGCTAGTGAACTTGGATTTGAGTGTCGTTCATTATGTTGAAATCTTAGTTCCATCATCTCTACAATCATATGTTTTGTGTCTTAGTTTTATTTAGTAAAATGACCCTACCAAAGCATATTCATCACCTTTTTCTCTAGAATGTCGAAGTGGAAAGATGGTCACCCTATTTCTACATCCTAAAGAAGAAAACATAAATAGGGGACACATATCTACTAGTGAATTTTTCTTTAATCATATCTCATCAGATTTCCCCTTTAGGGTTTTGGACTAACATTGAATTTATTGGTTGCAGGATGATTTTATCTCACTAATGATTTCTTGTTGTAGGATCTGATTTCTTGACTATGTGGTTTGCAGAATCACAGACTAGGGTCTCCACCCTCTTGCTTGGCGATGATCTGCATCCTCTACAATATCCTTTTTGGTATTTTTTTAAAATGTTTTACTTTCCTATCCTTTAGCTTGCATATGCATGTAGTGTCATATGACCGCTAAAGTGGGGGATAAATGTTATGTCGTAAATTGTGCTCATTGGTTGTGTAAGCACAATTTCACTATGTTTATCTCCTCCCTTGAGTGATCCCAAGCCTAGTTCATTTTTAGATCTACCCTAAAGTCCTGATTGGGCCTTGATTCTATGAAATGTCATGATTTGGGTTAAATTTTCATCATAACCCAAAAACAAATTTGAAATTTGGAGTTAGAACCACATTAAATATGGGCTTGCAACTTAATTTGCCCAAAGGGCCTAAAGCACCTATTGCCCTAGTCCCTCCTGTGTTTTTAGGGAGGCAAATTAGGTCCACAAATCATCTTTTATGATGGTTAGGACAACCCTAAACAAATTTTCTTTTTGGTACATTTTATCGGCTCTTTAATTCAAATTACACATTTCTTAAGCCTTGTATAAAAGCAAGTAACCTCTTCATTTGAAATTAGATGTGATATGTCATCTTGGTATTATATGAAGGATATTTCTTCTCTCTATGCTATTGAATTGTTGGAGATTTCTATTTGATCAAGTGGAGTTCAACTTTTCTCTTGGAAAGATCTGTAAGAAGGCTAGGAAGTGAGATCTTGAGTCTATCTCATTTGTTCCTAGGTTGAAGCACTTTGCATGATTGGGAGAAGGGTTGGAACCACCAACTTGAGATTAGCTTGATTACCCTCCAAGGGTATGGTTATATCACCTTCTTATTCAGCAGACCTTCAGTGAATCTTCATCCATGAGGTGAAGTTGTAGGCTTCCTTAAGTGAAGCATCTTTTGTATCATTCCATCCTATTTTGATATCATTTGATTATATCTTGCATGTTACTACTCACACATAGGGTTTCTAAGCACATAAAACATCTTATTCTAATATTGGGTATTCATGAGGTATGAATACCAAAACGGGGGCTTGACTAAGGCAAGCTTCTATATAGCCACAACCATTTTTCCTTCTTTTGTCTATGCAGGTTGAAGTAATAGGTTTCACAAGACAAGATCTAAGAATGTTATGGAGTAAAAAGTGGCCACATGCCTTTTTACCTCCTTATTTAGCTCCTAGGTCCCCATGATTACATTATGCATTATAAGTGATCATCCCGAAGGAAAATTCCTGACACCCATAATAATTCAAGACCTTTGGACCTCACTAAGCTTATCCCAGACTAAAAAGGGGCGCCCTTGGACTTGGGCACCAACCTCCCAAGTCCTCTCTAATTGGTCGGTGTAAATTAGTGGTATGTCAGCATAGGACCTTTAAAAAGGTTCCTCTTTGTCAATTCTTGTGATTTAATTTGACAAATGTAAGTGGGAAAGCATATATAACTACATTTTTTAATTCATTATGAGCCTAGATGGATATAACAAACTTATTATCTTGAAGCAAAGAGAATTCAAAGCATTCATTGTGTTCCTAGAGTAGATTTGTGTTTTTATTTTGTGAGTTGTAGGTTTGAAGACATCATCCATCTCATTATGAGTTGAAGAATATTCATTCTCCTAAGGGCTTCACCTCATAGGTGATATCATTGTTATTTCAATCATTCTATCATCATTTTGTTTAGCCTCTACTCTGCTAGGGCATGCTCTCTTATCTATCAATGGTGTTAGAAGGATTGAATTCCATTCCAGGGTTTGACTGAGGGCAAATCCCTAAACACCATAACCCCCCAAACCCTCTCTTGTCATCTTGTGTGCAGGTTACAAGTACAAGATTTGGGGAAAGTGAAGATATAGGAAGACTATGCATTAATCAAAGTTTTAGGATCCAACAGAAGTGCGGGAATATCCCTCTATAAAGACTTGGGTGGTTGGTGCCCTAGTCTTCTGGGCCTTTCTAACCTCTGATCTAGAATCTAAGCAGTCCCTGGAGCATTTTCTCAGTTCAAACCATTGCCAGATTCTCACTTCTAGGACTTCCAAGGGTGGTTCCTATTTCATCCTCTGAAACTTTAGCTTCTAAGACACATGTTTCAATATCTCTATGATCATCTCTATGCATTTAGATTCTGAGTTTCAGTCTTTTCTTTTTTGTTATAAGCTGATTATCTTAAAACTAGGGTTTTGTGTATACTTGACCTAGGGTTTGATAAAAAGGTTTGGTTGAATCTAATCTTTCAATAGAAAAAAAGAGTACAAGATCTATAGCTGAGTCCACCTCCCTTTGGTAGTGATTTGTCTCAGTCTTGTCCTTGAATGTTATTGTGGAAGAGGGTTAGATCTAGTGTGCATGCTAGATTTCATCATTCATCTTTTTCACACATAACATTTTGGTGAACCCATGGCTTCAAGGATTTGCATCTTGCTGATAGTTAAATTTAGATCTTACATTGATTTGTAGCATATTTTCCATTATCTTGCATCATTTTATATCATTGGTTTGAAAATTTAGTTTTGCAATTGCACATTGTGTATTTCAATAAGTATAACTACCTTAATCTTCATAATCTTATTGATCATACTCTTGGTTAGTGCATTGAGTGTTATAAGACTTTGTAGCAAGTTTTATAATGCACAATGTAATCATAGGGATCTCACTAAGCTTATCCCAGACTAAAAAGGGGCCCTTGGACTTAGGTACCAACCGCCCAAGTCCTCCCTGATTGGTTGGGCTAAATTTTGTGGCATGTTAGCATAGGACCTTTAAAAAGGTTCCTCTTTGTTGGCTCTTGTGATTTAATTTGATGAATGTTAGAGGGAAAGCATATATAATTTTGTTTTTGAATTCATTATGAACCTAGATGGATATATCAAACTTATGATCTTAGAGCAAAGAGCATTCAAAGCACTCATTGTGTTCTTAGAGTAGATTTACATTGTTATTGTGTGTATAGTTGTAGGTTTCAAGACATCATACATCTCCTTATGAGTCGAAGAATCTTCATTCTCTTAAGGGCTTCACCTCCTAGGTGATATCATTGCTATTTGAATCATTCTATCATCATTTTGTTTAGCCTCTACCTTTCTAGGGCATGCTCTCTTATCTATCAATGGTTTTGGAAGGATTGAATTCCATTCTAGGGTTTGAATGAGGCAAATCCCTAAACACCATAACCCCCCAAACTCTCTCTTGTCATCTTGTGTGCAAGTTATAGGTACAGGATTCAGGAAAAGTGAAGATACAGGAAGATTGTGCAGGAATTAGGGTTTTGGGATCTGATAGAAGTGCATGAATATTCCTCTATAAAGACTTGGGTGGTTGGTACCCTAGTCTTTTGGGCCTTTCACCTCAGATCTGGCATTTCAGTAGTCCCTGGAGCATTTTCTCAATTCAAACCATCGACAGATTTTCACTTCCAGGACTTGGGTGGTTCCTATTTCATCCTCTGACACTTTAGCTTCTGAGACACAGATTTTAGTATCTCTTGGATCATCTCTGTGCATTTAGATTCTGAGTTTCAATCATTTTATGTTTGTTATAAGATGATTATCTTAGAACTAGGGTTTTGTGTATACTTGACCTAGGGTTTGATAAAAAGGCTTGGTTGAATCTAATCTTTCCATAGTACAAGATTACAAGATTTGTAGTTGAGTCCACCTCCCTTTGGTATAGATTTGGCTTGGTCTTGTCCTTGAATGTTATTTTGGAAGAGGGTTAGATCTAGTGTGCATGCTATCTTTCATCATTCATCTTTTTCACACATAATAGGGAAGAAGGAATGTTTTGCAGATACAAGTCAGGCGAAGTTCTAACTTTCTTCAAAACCCTAATTAGGGTCTAGGGTGCTCAACACCCTCATACCTCTGACAATTTAGCTCCAGGTTTGATGTAGGAGCATCCCTAGGTCAAGAACAATCTTGCATCAACCAAAAACATTTGCATTTCATTTTGTTTTCTTTCATTTTCTAGCTCATTCCAGTTATTTTAGTCAGTAGCAGTTTCTGTATTTTGGTCCACATTCTACCATAGTTTCATTTCAAACCTTGGGTCATCCCACAATAATGGGTTACACTTTTTGGCCAAAGTTGACATTGAAATCGATATTTTAAACTGAATCTTCACTTTCTGACACCTATAGCTGCTAAACTGTTAGGAATTTGAAGATGATGTGAACTAGTGATTTGTGAGATTTTGTTTGTAGATTCTAAATATATTTTAAAAAAAAATTTGGATTTAAATTGTAAAATTTTTTGCATCTCCTTTGATAACTAGTTTTTAATAGTAAACAACATTTTTTTAAAGTGATGTGTATTCTGTAGCACATAACTTTTTTTCTACAAAGGATAAAATTCTGATTCTTTTGAATTTAGATTGGTAACACCATTATATAGGGCATGCATTTGGTTGCATAATGTTTTGTTGAATATTTTTTTAAATTAAGTGTTGAAGTCAAACCAATTATAATTTAGACATAGGTATATTCCGTAAAACATAACTTTTTTTGTATGTATCAAAATTCAATTTTTCTTTTTTTGTTGAAACAAGGACATCAATACCTAGGGCATTGATATTTTTCAAAAAAAAATTCACTAATTTACTAATTTTCCATGTGTAGAACAGATAACTTGATGTTTGGTTAAAAACCTACATTCACAAGAAATAAAAAATAAATATAATAATCAAATTAAATATATTTAAAATTATACTTTTTGGGAAGCTTATAATAAGGACTACATACTTACAAAACATAAATTTTAAATGAATTCATTTGATCCCTCACAAGGTAAATCAAAAGTGGTTTTTTATCAGCATTTTGATAGGTCTAGAGGAGACTCCATTATAGGTATGGTTTAAAACTAGCAGGGTTATATCCAAGGGGGTTTGATTCTAAGGGGGCTTGATCAAACACTATTCAATTAAAATCCTTTAAATGGAACCTTTCAAGGCTTAAATCATTATATTTTCTAAAAATATGTGATTTCAGCAAAAATCAGGATGTCCCAGAAAGTGTAACCCATTATTGTGGCAGCACCCCCTTGCAGAGCTGGACTTAGCATCTAGACACCTTCATGCACATCATATCCAAAATTTAGATCATTTGGATCAGTTTGCGGAAAGATATCGCTATCAGAAGATCGACTATTTTCTCAGAGCAGAGCATCCTGACAGTCTTAGACAATCGGCTAAAGGAGAAGACTTGTGGAGCACTTTCATGACTTGTTGAGCTAAATTGCACATCATTCAAGGAACTTTTGTTCATGGCTGACCTTCCCTAAGATCCACACACTATTCCATTCACTTGTGGAGGATTCCCATATATTTAGGTCCAACCTATCCATGTAAACATGTTACATCTCTTTCAGTGGAGTTTGTAGCCATCCTTGGCCGACACGGAGGAATCTTGTGATCTGGAGATGATATATATTCATGTAATAGATGCCTAGGAAGTTAGTTAGTGATAGTTCATAGTTTGATAGTTTGAATTATTTTGTAAAGCGCTTCAAAGCTAAATCTTGTGCCTATATTGTAACTAAGGAATCAAGCCTGTGAGCCCTAATTGTAAGCTCGCATGTTGCTAGCCTATTTGTATTTTGGACCTATGACATATTGAATGACTGAATCTACATTTACATCCTATAATTGAGTTGTTTCCATTATTTTTACTCTTGTTGCACGGTCTAGACTATTCACTTTGTGGACCCTCCTAACCGTGACTGCGCCAAGTGGTATCAGAGCAATGTTCAAATCCTTTGGGAGTGAAGTGAGTGAATTAAGCAAAGTTTGAGAAGGTATTTCATAAGATCTTACTATGAACAGATCACTGAATCTGAGGAAGACTACTTGTATTGTCAACCAATCACTGATTATGAGGTAGTTGTCACCTTGTAGCCCGATTGCCGAATTTGAGGAAGTCACACTTGATCCTAGGAGGAGATGTCACTGAGGAGAATAATTGATGTTGGTACTATGGCTAGAAGAATGGATGAGATGATGGAGATGATGAAAACAATGTGAGTTCACTTGGATGTTGTTGAAAAAGATCGGAGAAGAGGACTTACACCTTGACCTAATGTTGAAAGTGATGATGATGAAGAATTACAATCCACTGATCAAAATGGCGAAACCCTGGGAGGAGAAGAAGAAGAATTAAATCAAGTGAAGATGTTGTGATCTATTTCAAAGATTGGGAAAAGACCTGGAGTTGATGTACCGAACAAACTCTACTAGAAATTTGAATCCTGAGGAGCTGATTGATTAGATAAATGACCTAGAAGAATACTTTGAGTATGAAGAAATTGAAGATCCAGAGAAGGTGAAATTTGCAAAGAGAAATTTGAAAGGACATGCTACTATTTGGTGGAAAGAAGTTCAGTTGGATAGAAAGAGAAGAGGAAAGGAAAAGATTATAAAATGGGATAGAATGGTGACAAATTTGAAGAATCAATTTATACCTACTAACTTGAAAAGATTGCAAAACTTGAGACAAAAGGAGAAATATGTGAAGGAGTATACTGAGGAATTTCATAAGATGATCATAAGGATAGGACATAGTGAAGCAAGGAGAAAGTGGCTAGATACATCAATTGGGCAGATCACTCCAATGTTAGCCCAGATCACTCTTGAATTGTCTGTGTTAGCTCTCCAATCTAATTGAGTTAACTCTTCTTCTTCCTCACCTCTCATCCCTTTTTCTAACATATAAATACTCCCCTCCCTCAAGCGCAAAGGGGGGCAATTTCATTTGTGCACACAACTCTTGCAAGTTGTTGCTCTCCACATTCAACATTCTCATGCTCATACAGGACATAGGAGCCTTTTTTGTTTGCTTGTTGCTCATCAAGCTTTCACATAAAGATCATCTTGTGTCCTTACACTGCTCAAATCAAGCCATCATGCTCATCAATAGCTCTCATTGAGCTCTCTTTGCAAAGCTTCTAAAGCTTCTAAAGCTTCTTTTGTCATCTTGTCGCCAAGAGGATTCCCTGTTGCTACAAGAGGATACAAGGTTTCCACACAAGGAAATCTGAGGGTAGTGGAGGCACACAAGTCTTCTTCATTTTAGGGTCCTCTATGATTTTTTTCATTTGGTAGTAATTAGATAACTAAAATTGCTCTTGGGATCAGTAATCTTATTTATTTTTCCTCGATAGGATAGTTAGATCTTGCAAACTTAGAGTAATTTGCTTTCATAGTTTACTTCATTTACATGCAATTCCCTTTCTTAGACTAAATCATTCCAAATATTCAAAAAACCCCAAAAACATAGTTAAATTGCATTAGGTAAATTCATTGTAGCATACATTCATTCTTTGATTCCTAGATTAAAAAAGCATCTTTATCTCCAAAAACATCAAAAAAAGCACAAAAAGAAGTTTTGCATTTCATATAGTATTGCATTCATAAAAACCTAAAAAAAGAACAAAAACATTATACACTTAGAAAATTTGTAAACCCTTGATTCTATCACAAGATCAACCATTGTCAACCATTCGGTCAAAACCCTTGATTACATCACAAGGTCAAACGAGGTCAACACACAATCAAACCTTAGGTCAAATCAAACCCTAAGTCAAACCCTAGGTTTAGTCAAGATTAGCTCACAAACACCTATCTCTTGTCTTAACTCACAAATGTGCCCAAGATTAAGAGGTGAGTGGGTAAGGGCAATCCTCAACGAAATAGAGGAAATCCATCCATGACCACAACATGACCTACTTGTATTACAACCAGAAAGACATAGGCAATTCTTAGTACAACAAGCATTCATCTAATACTTTGAAACACAACAAGCCATCAATGAAAACAATAGTTTGCCCACACAAAGATGGAATATCAGAAACCCTAATAGGAGAAGAGTAACTAGTGAACCTTTGGGTCATACGGTTATCTCTAGAACAACGATCATTGAACAACACATCTACACTAGCGCATAACAACATAGGCCTCAGGATGTGCCGACCCCTCTCCATGAAGTCTAGTTTTCCAATGAGCCAGACCACCCTCATGTCTAGCCTCCTCTCAACTGGCTACTTCCATGAGAGAGAGTTACATGGTGGTTCACCTTGTGGCAAGGAGGGAAGGGTCCGTGTGCATGCTAAAATTTGACTCAACAACCCCAAGCAATTGAGGTCATGATTTTGAGCATACAAGCACGTTGCAACTTAATGTTACCTATCCCAATTGATTTGAATGCTTCTAGATGCTCCTACATCAAAGTTGAAGTCCTTGTTGATTTTCTTGTGCTAGGTACAAGCTCTTTAGTTTTCCTCTTTTCTTCTTCTGTAGCTCTGGCTTCCTCTACTTCTTTCCTTTTAGCCTTAGCCTATTGCAACTATTCTTTTGAAATTCTAGCCATCTCAGCAAATTCTTCAACAATATTTTGAGCTTTCTTTTGTGATTGTGGCTTTTTTTGCTCCATATAAATTTTCATGGACTTTTCTTTGAAATTCCCAAACCTCTCTTCTATTGTATCCTGAGGTTTGCTAAGCATTAATTCAGCCAAGCCAACCAATACATCTTCTGAGACCTCATATCCCATTCTAGGACCCATATAGTTCTAGGTTCCACAGCTTCCATCAAGCACTCATCTTTGGTTACTATAAAAGTGATATCATTTTCATACTTCTCAATAACCTTCCTAGGGATTCTGACCCTAGCTTGCATTATTTTCTTGGAAAACTTTGAAATAGCCCCACAAGGTTGTACTTTGAGCATCAGTACTACTAATTCTTTGCAAATGGTCTCTAATTTGAGTAGCCACTAGGATATTTGCAAGCCATACTACATTTTGAGCTCTAGGTAATTCTTTCAAGAAGTAAAACAGTAAGCAAATTATCAGAGTACCGAACTTAAAGGTGTACTTCGACTCCTTTGTCTTCTTCAAATTGTCTAGTAATTGCTTCTATAGGAGTTCACACAAATCATACTCAACATTTTCTTTAATCATCTAATAAGCAATATATATGCTTGTTACAGACACAAAGTTTTCTCTATTAGTGAAGTATATCATGTAGACAATCATCATTGAGGCATACTTTACTATTGGATCTTCAATATCATTGACAGTTAGGGCCCTTTTGTCAAACTTTGCTCCTGTTAACTTCATTACCATATCATTTTTTAGTGCTTTCAAGGTAGGCATAGTTTCGAAGGATGGTAACCCTGTCATAGCCTTAATGGCTTCCTTGTTGATAATATGGGAACATCCAGCCACATGAATTTATCATGGATTCTACTCAATACATATTTGATCCTGGCATTTTCGTAACACAAGAAAGAAAAATTGTTCCATACATGCAAATTCTTCTCTGCTAGGGCACTTGAAACATGCTTCCGATTAGGGTTTATTGAAAATACCGAATCACTGAGTTCTCCTCTGCTTCGCTGCTCAAGTTCTCCATCTTTACTTGATAACTTGATTGCAATGTGAATTTCCTTTAACCAACATCACTTATAAGCCCTTTTCAATCCAAACCTAATTCACAATTAATGCTTTTAAATCCAAAAGTTGCTAACACTTTCACTGTGTCTCATAGTCGATGTAAATAGCTCTGCAATCCTCCGCAATTGATTGTTTTCTACTTGAATCTTCTTTAAAATATCAAACATATCAATCTTTAACTTATATCCATGTGCTAGCATCAACACCACTCATTTGGCAGAGGGAGGAAAGATTGTCATTGATGCTCCTCCTGAGCCAAAGCTCTCATTTTAGTTTCTAGAGGAAACATCTGCAGTAGATAGTGGCATAGACATATACTTGTCATCAATTACATCTTTCTTAACCCAGATCTTGCTCATCTCCTTCTTGGTCTCTGCCAAGTCAACTTTTTGTGTTGGAATGTTCTTCTCTACTAGCACATCCTTCTTCATACTTTTGCTTCTGCTGAACTATGCAAAATGTCTAGACTTATTGTAATTATAAAACACAACATTCCTCTGATCATTATATCTTACATTCATTCTGGATCTGCATTAGTTAGCTTTATGCCCAAATCTATTGCATGTAAAATAGTAGCCATTGAAAGATTGAATCATTCTCATGTTGTCATAATTGTTCATCCTTTGACTTTTGCACTCATTAGCTTTATGACCAACTTTCTTGCATGAAAAACATTGACCAAAGAAGATGGAATATTTTGATTCATTCTAATCCTACATTGTATTGCCTTATGTCCAAATTTATTGCAAGAGTGACAATAACCATTGAAAGATGGATACCTTTGAGCATTGGGTTGTTTGACTGGTGGTCTTCTAGCTCTTCTCTTCTGATTCTTATTCTACTTGCTATTGTTCTTCTTGTCTTCACCATATGAAGCTTGATCTAGTTTTGAACTTTCACCCTTTTCAAATTCTAATCCCTCTTTCTCATCAGGGCCTTTTTGAATTGCAATCATTCTATCAAGTTTGGAAGCACTCACTCTGAATTTTTCTTCTCAACTCCATGCTTGCTTTAGATCAATTTTTAGATCCACAACCTCTTGTTCAAGTCTTGTGCATTCCTCAGATTCCTCTTTCACAACTTCATTGAGACATTCCTCAATTATTTTCCTTTCTTCAACTTGCACCTTTAGATCATTCATAGATTCATTTGCTTGTTTCAATTGTTCATTGACCTTCTTATGTTTTTCTTTGAATTTATTGACTTGCTCTTTTAGATTTTTGATACATTCATTTGCTTCTTTGACATTTTCCTTCAAATCAATGATTTCTTCTTCAGTCCTTTCTAGGTCTTCAAGAGCAATCTTGAGTTCTTCATTATTGATAGAAAGATACTCATCTTCTAAAAATTCAATAGCAGGAATCTCATCCAAAGGAATAGAAGCTTTCTAGATGCCATGTGTTCAACCTCCAAGATCTTCCTTGAGCGGATAAGCTTCTGCCAAAGGACCTTTCTCTAATACCAATTGTTGAACACCTGGAATACTAAGAGGGTAGGGGGTGAATTAGTATTCTATAAAACCATTTAGTTATAAAACATCTTAAACCATTTAGCATATTCAACCACAGTGAAGTAACTTATGCATGAAAACATAAAGCAATAAACCATAACACATGAACACTTAGGATTTTTATGTGGAAAACCCAAAAAGGGAAAAACCACGATGAGAGTTAGCTCACAGTATATTATAATATCAATACCAGATTACAAAAGGTTCACTGCCAAAAAGAAAGAATGCTCACTGCAATAGGGTTCACTGCCAAAAAGAAAGAATGCTCACTATAACAAAGCTCACTACCTAGAGGGTTAACTACCCAAAGGGCTCACTACCCAAGGACTCACTACCCAAGTGGACTCACTGCCCATTGAGAAAGAAAGAGAGAAAAGAAATGGATCACTCGCCATGAACTGTTGTAATTACATCTACACATGCATGAATCACAATTCTAATGAAAAACAACAAAATTCTCTTTCACTATTCTGAAACATAGTTTTGCTCTCCTCTACAATTATACAATCTACTCTATTCTTTCTCAATTTGCACATTCAAACATCAGATAATCACATCACATTACACATCATGTCACATTGTTCAGATATCCATCATTCAATTATACATCAAAATCAAATCTCCACTTATATATATCTGATTCATCTTCACCACCAACTAGGTCATCTCAAAAACATGCCTCAAACATAACCATAAACTTTGCACCAAGATTCAAACTAAAAAATAGGTTGGGGTGAACCTAAAATTGATCTCACTTAACTCAACACATCATTCTTACCTTTCCTTTAGGACCACTTCACTTATGACACCAAATAGGTTAGCCTGTTTGAATGTAGCATTTAGAATAGCATGGGTAGGCCTCAAACTCCAATGCGGACTGAACCAAAACATAAAACATATTCTCCTAGGTCATCTTGACCTATAGAATTGCCTTAGATAACATCACAACCTTTGGACTGTATGGCACCAAGTGAACTTTATCATGTCAGCTTTAGGAGAGGAGAAACTTAAATGCATGCTAACTGTCATATTACAACTCAATAGTTTGAACTCCAAATCACCTCAAACTTGGAACTAGCACACTTCAAACATATGAAAACATATCCCCAAATCCACAGATCAATATACCTTCATGCAGTGAAATGTGAAGTACTAGAAGATAGTCATTGTCACAGTCATTCACAGTCTATTCAAGTAGCGTTACTCAAACCATTTTAACTTACACTCCAGAGACCTTCAAACACTGATACTTTGGATTTAAATACTTTTGACACATGTCATGAACCCCTTAGAACTGCAAGAGAAAATATGATATAGTAGTGAGATGCGGACCAAAACAAATAAGTACACTGAACTACTTGGGACTGCACTCTGTTATGTCAAACTTAGCCAACAGGTAGACAACCTTTCAGAACACATGAGATGAAATCTTGAAAATAGATGCATCTAACAGTCCTCAATAACATGTTAAAAATGCAGACCAAAAACTTCAAACTGAGAGAAATACGGACAAGAGAACTATAACTCTATGCACTGAAGGAGATAGTCCAACACTTAACCAAATTCTCACTAAGTTATCTTCTGGATTAGAACTTCTTGCATAAGTATCATTATGAGTGAAGTACATCGCTATACCCTTACAACCCAAATTCTAACCATTGCTGCTCTAAACATTGTTGCTAGATCAATGACAACACTTCAACCCTTCTTGACTGTCATGCACCTTGGTATGCCAGCAGTGTCTCTAGCCATGATATGTTCAACACTTTGAGAGATTAATTATTGGTTAATTATATCACTTGGCATATTGTAATTAATTCCTAATTGATAGGGTCAAAATTGGATGTCCATTTTTGGGGTGGGGTCCATGAAGACTTCGTTGACAACTCCTAAGTCTATTTTGAGAGTTTGATAACTCCTAGTGAGTGGGAGTTAAACTTGGGTGCCCCCTTTTGGTGGTGACTTATATTTAGACTTAGAGTTTGTTTTTTTATGTACATGAGTGGATTTTGTTGAGACAACTTACATGGATATAATGTTGGAGTTAACTAAAGTGTTAGATATGCATGAATTGGAATATTTCTTGCATGAGTTCATAAAATCTTGCATGGACTTGCATGTTTTTGCATGCCACTTGCATTTACTTGCATGTTTTTGTATGTTGTTGCATGCACTTGCATGTTACTTGCATGTTGTTTCATGTTACTTGCATGTGCTTGCATGTTGTTGCATGTTGCTTCTATGGACTTGCATATGCTTGCATGTTGTTGCATGCTACTTCTATGGACTTTCATGTTGTTGCATGTTGTTTCTATGGACTTGCATGTGCTTGCATGTTGTTCCATGTCACCTACATGTGCTTGCATGTTGTTCCATGTCACCTGCATGTGCTTGTATGTTGTTGCATGTCACTTGCATGTGCTTGCATGTTGCTCCTATGGACTTGTATGTACTTGCATGTTGTGACATGTCACTTGCATGTGCTTGCATGTTGTTGCATGTTGCTCCTATGGACTTGCATGTGCTTGCATGTTGTTGCATGTTAGTTTTGAGAGGTTATTTACAAAAGACTCCAACTCTAGAAACTTGCAAGATGGTACATCTCAGTGTTTCAGATAATGGGTATCAGTTGCATGTTGAATCAGGGGTTTGCATGTCACTTGCATCTATAGAACAAGGTAATTTAGAATAACCTTGGGGACATTAATCTTGCATGTTGCTTGCATGAGATTGGTGTGTATTGATCACTTTAGTTAACAAAAAGAGATTGGGCAAACTTGGATGCCCAATTTGAGGACTTTGTATTGTTGCTTTTATTTGAAAATATATTTGATGTTGGCTAAGTTTACTTGGGCAAACTTAGGGGCCACATCCAGGACAAGCAGTTAATAGAAGGCTTGACTTTTTTTTACTTTAGTCTTCTCTATTTGGATTGCTTAGTTTTTGCATGAGGGTTTGTTCCTATGTTATCAATTACAATTTATTGTAATTTGAGTTTCAAGCTTTCCAATTAAAAAGCTTTTGTATTAATTAAAAAGCCCCATACATCTTCTAGAGAGTTGAATTCTGAAAAAGGTTTAGAAGAAAAAAGCAAGAAGTTTTTTGAAAAGACTTAGAAGAAAAAAGCAAGAAGCTATTTTGAAGTGCATTAAGGACTTAGACAAATTTTAGTATTGAATGTAATCTTTTCCAAGAGATTTAATACAAGTAGGAAACACCTTCAAGTGTGGAGTTTTTTCCCTTAGGGGTTTCTCCATGTAAATCCTTGTCATCTTGTAAGCTACTCTCTTCTATTCTCTTCTCATCTACATTGGATTGAAAGTGCAAAATCACTTACACATTAATTGTTATGGATTAATCTTATTTTCAGCTTTGTAAACATAGACTTTTAAAGTTTATAGCAACAGTTCTACCTTATTTTCAACAGTCTAAAATAGACTTATAGACTTGACTAAGGATCAGATCTCTAGATTGATATCCCTCCCATTTCTTTCCAACATTTGGTTCCTTTGTCGGGACCCTAGAAAAGGGAAGTGAAGATAGAGAGAATAAATAGAGAAAGGGAATGTGCGGAGTAGTGCAAATAAAGAAAATTGAGTGATAATAATTTTTTTATGATATGTGAAGGATCTTGAATTCTCTTAAGTTCCTTTTGAAATGCATTTCAACAAGGAAAAGGAGATGATTTGGATAAGAAAAAAGGGGCCAGAGTAATCAGAAGAGTCCCTAAGGAAGAAGGTCAAGTCCTAAGGACATGTCAGAGAGATAAGGATGGAAATACAAATCTATCTTCATCAGATGAAGAAAACCAAAGAAATGAGGAAAAAACTAAGATACATAAAGGAAAAGAGAAAGCAATAATAGTTACTAGACAGGGCACAAACACTGGAAGAAAAAGATATGAAACTACTAAATCAGAAAGAGAAGAAAGTGAGGAGGAAGATATATTTTTCCACATAAAAGGCAACATGATGAGGTAGTACAAAAGACTAAATAGATAATAACAAAAGAATAAGAAAAACAAAAACAATTCAATCAATTATTCAAAGAAGAATAAGTTGTGATACTAAAATAGTTTACATCTCTAACGCAATAACATAATCTAATGGAGAAATTTAAACAATTTGCTAAATATTGGAATAAGGAGACCATACTGTGAAACCAAGTTAGGTGATTGGGTAGAAATGAAAGACATTGGAAAACAAAACCACTAATGGTGAATGCCCATATTAATCATAAAAGGGTCAAAATGTAATGATAGACTTGGGTGGAGACATAAACATGATCACTAAGAAATTTGGGGAACAACTAGGGAGACCTAGATTGTCTAAAACATCTTACAATATTACTTTGGCAGATGGTTCTAGCATGTCAACCATTGGAACATGGAGTCAAGTAGAAGTGAACCTGATGGGAATCAAATAGGTAGTAGATTTTTTGGTTTTTACTACGAAAGAACAAGGAGATTCATTTAATGCATTACTTGGACTAAGATGGTTTGTAGATGCCAATGGCATAGTGGATTCCTGCAATGAAGAACTATCTTCTGAGGATAGTAGTAAAAGTATATTCATACTTTTAGGACTACCAATGGGTGAAGCCTATATTGAAGAATCCACCCATGTAGAAGAAAATGACGACTACCATAAGAACATTTATATAATATCAAGCTGTAAACAAATGAAATAGAGGGAGAACCAAATTCAATAGGAGAAATAGAGGCAGACAATGAGAATGATAGCACTGATAGTGAAGAAGTCTTAGAAGCATGGATAAAAATGAACTGGAGCTAAAAACCTGGAGAATGATAGGGATTAGAAGGATATGCATGGTTCAATCTAGTAAAGAAAATATATTGCAATCCTCCACATCAGAGGAAAATCCACTACAAATGGTATGAACCATCAAAAAGGACCAAAATGAAGAAGAATACAAAAGATATCATCATATTATGAAAGGAATCTCTCATATCAAGTAACTAAAGTTCTCAGGGGTTAAAGACCTACAACAATATTTGAATGAGATGGAGACAATCTTTGCAGAAGAACAAAGTAGAATACAAGCAATACGACATACATTAGTATGTAATGCAACAAACTAGTGGTCAACACATAGAAATTTAGTTCAATATTGGCATAAATTTAAACTTCTTATCAAGGTGAGATACTTACCAGAACATGGAGAATACAAATAAATATCTAAGTATGAAGGCCAAACCCTACCACAAGATCACTTAACCACTTGCATAGTAGCATGGGAAAATAGAAAATAACATAGAAAGGATATGTACACCCGCTTGTTCTACTAGACATTAACACCTACAGCCCAAACTATTGGGAATTAAGGTGTCTCAACCTTAGTAATTCCTTGTATTATTTCATTGTATTTATTTATTTATTGCCTATTGTATAATTTGGATGCAAATCATATGTTGTCATATTGTGGGAGTTGGCACGGTGATGTGTCATCCTACATGGCATATGGCCACATGTAAATTTGTCCTCACATGAAGAGATAGGCATCCCACTTAGTGGTAGGAATATTTTTCCATGTGTCAGCATCTTGGAATGTGTGTAAGGGAATATTGACCAAAATGATCATGATAGATTCCTATGACAAAGTTATGACATGTAAGAGTCAGAAATAGAAGATCATATGACAGGTATGGACATGTGTCGAGAAGCATCTTTGAAAAAGGCATCTTTGGGTTCCCCAAGGTGGACTATGACATGTTGTAAGAGAATATGCTATTTATAGCCTATGTATTACAGATTCTCTTACAGCTGTAAGTTATGACAGATTCTATGACAGTTGTAAGAGTCGTAAGAGCATTTGTCATAGCCCATTTTGGAGATAGGTGACATCCTTGGGATGGGGTCACTTGACAAGTGTCAGGAACATCCTATAGTGTTGGACAAGGGTCCATAGGCATGGGTTTTAGTCCATGAGGCCATGGTGGATGCCCATCTCAATGTGGAGCCATTTTTGCCTTGTATGTTCTTTATAAACAGGTGCTTTGGAGAGGTGATGCATTATGTGATTGACAGGTACTGTTATGCTGCCAGATCATCTCCAGATACAAGCGTTGAAGACTCCTGCAAGAGCATTGGCTCTGTGACTATATTGTAACCTTCATTGTTTACAAAATACATTTGAGTTGTGTTTTGGAGTGTGGGGTTTTTCACCCGATAAGGGTTTTCCCCACATATATCTTCTATATCTCTTCTTCTGTCTTACATTCTTTTGTATGTGTTTGCTGTAATATCTTTGTTAGTGGGTTAACATAATCTATAATTGTAAAGATAAAATTGAATTTGCACTCTCCTCCCCTCATTAGATTAGTGTAGGAAGTGATTTCCGCACACCTAGCTTCCTTTCAGTTGGTATCAGAGCCTGGCCAGTTTTGGTTCGAGCTACTGGGTAGGGGTTTTTTGAGCTAATCTTAGGATGAGTGGGAGTTTGTACAGAGTATTTTGTATCTTGTTATAGGAAGGAGATGACAACCACATCTGGAAGATTAGAGGTGGAGAAGTTTAATGGCACTAATTTTGAGTTGTGGAAACACAAGATGGAAGACCTACTTGTTGATCGTGACCTATGGGAAACTATATCCAATGTAAAACCTATAGCAATGTCACAAGCTAATTGGGACCTCAAAGATTAGAAGGCTAAGGGTCTCATAAGACTCTATCTAGCTGACTCTGTCTTGTTGAATATCCATGAGGAGAAGAGCATGAAAGACCTTCGGAAGAAGCTGGGTGATGTTTATCAGGCCAAGTCCTTGGTGAACAAGCTTTTTCTAAAAAAGAAGTTGTTTTCTCTAAAGTTGGAAGATGAAGGATCTGTTGCAGACCATATGAATGCTTTCAACATGATTATTGCATAGTTGACATTTGTGGGTGTGAAAATGGAGGAGGAGGATCGGTGTATGACCCTACTTTGTTCTTTGCTAGATTCATGAGATCATCTTGTCATGGCTATCAGAAGCACCACTACCAACTTCAAGATGGAAGATGTGGTATCTTTGTTGTTATCTAAAGAGATGCAGAGAAAGTCTTCTGAGGCAGCCAAAGAGACTCTTGTGGTTCATGGAAGACCCAAAGAGAAAGGGAATAAGAAGGACAAGAAAGGTGAAAAGGATAGATCTAAATCTTGTGGGAGATCCAAATCTCTTGGAAAGTCCAAGGCTCTTTGTTGGAACTGTGGGAAAATTGGGCATTTCTTAAAAGAATGTAACGAGGAGAAGAAAAAGAAGAAGAAGAATGCTCCTAATTCAGATTCTGACAAGTCACAAGATGATGGTGATGCCTTCATCATAGCCCTAGACACCCATGCATCTGATGATGTGTGGTTGATTGATTCTGGTACATCATTCCACATGACCTCGCATTGAGACTGGTTTATGAAATATGAAGAGTTTGATGGTGGAAGAGTGTACCTAGGTGACGATTCTCATCTAAAGAGTGTTGGTCATGGAAGATTCTCAATCTAATTCCCTGATGGATGAGTGAACAGGATCACTAGGGTTATGCACATCCTAGGCCTGGCACGAAACTTGCTTTCTATAATTATGTTGAATGATGCAGGTGTACAAGTTGTCTTTTCAAAGGATGGATGCAAGATGACTAGAGGATCTATGGTTCTTGTGAACTCGGATAGGTACTCTATTTTAGCTGGAGGCATGCACTTCACAGTGCAATAGTTCTTCTGACTCGAAGAAAAGAGTTGCAGTCACTTCATCCCCACCATTTGAACGAGTAGTGAAGAAATCTGTTGTAACTAGTTCTGATGGTAGTGCACATGCTTTGGAAGGTAAGATTCCTGCTGAAAAGACTATGTTATGGCATTTGAGATATGGTCACATTGGTGAGAAGGGTCTTAGAACCCTAAAAAATAAAAACCTCATTCAGGGTTTAAATGATTGTAATCTCGAGTTCAACTTTTGTCAACATTGTGTATATGGAAAGCAAAACCGTGTTTAGTTTTACTCTATTTCTCTCAAGTCTTCTAATGTATTGGATCTTATTCATTCTAATGTGTTTGGTCCCATTAATGTTCCTTCAATTTCCAAATTTGTATATTTTGTATCTTTCATAGATGATTACAGTAGAAGGACATGGGCTTATTTTATCAAAAGCAAGACTGAAGTCTTTAGTCAGTTTAAGGAGTTTAAAGCCTTTGCTAAAAATCAGACTAGTAAAAAGATTAAGTGTTTGAGAACTGATAATGGTTGTGAGTTTTGTTTGGCAGAGTTCGATAAGTTCTGTAAAGAGAAAGGGATTGAAAGACATAAGACAACTCCATATACCCCACAGAAAAATGGAGTTGTAGAGAGGATGAACATGACACTAATGGAGAAGGCTAGAAGTATGCTTAGTGGAGCAAGCCTTGAACAAAAGTTTTGGGCTGAAGCTGTTGTCACTACTTGCTACCTAGTAAATAGGTCCTACATCAGCTCTTGTTGGTAAGAAACCCATGGAGGTGTGGTCTGGTAAGAAGCCTTCAGTTAGACATCTTCATGTTTTTGGTTGTGAGGCATATGCACATATGCCTAGTGAGAAACAGTCTAAACTAGAGAATAAGGTTGTTAAATGTATTTTCATTGGCCATGGTGTCAGTGTGAAAGGATACAACATTTGGGATCCTATGGATAAAAAAGTGTTGTATAGAAGAAGTGTTATCTTCAGAGAGCTAACACCTTCTTCCATTGTTCTACAACCAAAACAGATAGAAAAGAAAGAGGATGCAATTCAATTTCTTTCTACCCCTGAGAAGACTAAATAGATAGACCCTATGAGACCTGATGATGAGGAGAGCTCTAGCAGATCTGAAAGCTTAGAAGAAGAAGCAAAACCTCAACCTCAGCCATTGAGGAGGTCTACATGAACGAGAAAGCAACCTGATAGGTTTGGTTATTCATTACTTGATTCTAGTTGTGCTTTTTCTTTACTTACTAACACTAATGAGCCTAGAACTGTGAAAGAGGCTATGGGCATGAAAGATGTAGGTTCTTGGAAGGAGGCCATGGAAGATGAGATGGCTTCTTTGGAAAAGAATAAAACATAGGACTTGGTGCCTTTTCCTGAAGGACAAAAACCCATTGGATGCAAATGGGTGTTCAAGAAGAAATTTAGTGTAGATTACAGTGTTGAAAAGTACAAGGCTAGATTGGTTGTGAAAGGGGTATTCACAAGTGGAGGGAATTGATTATGGTGAAATTTTCTCTCCAATTGCAAAGATGACATCCATTTGTTTCATGTTATCACTTGCAGCTACTTATGACTTAGAGGTAGAACAGATGGATGTGAAGACAACTTTCCTCCATGGTGATTTGGAGGAAGAGATTTACATGTCATAGCCAGAGCATTACATAGATAAAGGTAAAGAAAATTTGGTTTGCAAGTTAAAGAAGTCTTTGTATGGCTTGAAGCAGTCTCCTAGGATGTGGTACTTGAAGTTTGATGCCTTTGTGTTGTCGATTGGATATCTAAGATTGAAATTAGATCATTGTGTGTATTACAAATTTGACAACGATCGCATTCTCATTATTGCATTTTATGCTGATGATATGTTGTTGATTGGGAATAGTAAGAATATGATTTATGATTTGAAGTCTCAGTTGTCAGCACAATTTGAGGTGAAAAATCTAGGGGCAGCGAAGTACATTCTGGGAATGGAAATCAAAAGAGACAGAGCTAACAAAAAACTTCGGTTAAGCTAGAGTAAGTATGTGAAGACCATGTTGGTTAGGTTCAGCATGGCAGATTATAGACCATTGTGTGTTCCTGTTTCATTGGGGACAAAGCTATCTATTAATGATTGTCCAAAATCTCCTAGTGAGGTGGAGGACATGAGCATAATACCTTATGCTAGTGTTGTTGGTAGTTTGATGTATGACATGGTCTGCACAAGACCAGACATTGGCAAAGTAGTGGGATTCCTTAGCCGATTTATGGCTAATCCTGGACGGGGTACATTGGGATGCAGTTAAGTGAGTGTTCAGATATTTGAGGGGTACTTCTGAGTATTCCATATGCTATCATGGTAATGTTACAGGACCTCCACATTCAGTTTGTATTCATGGATTTGTGGATTCTAATTGGGTAGGTGACATTGACAGCAGGAGATCCACGAGTGCTTATGTGTTCACTAGGTTTGGTGGTGCAATTAGTTGGATGAGTAAGCGACAACCTGTGGTTGTTTTGTCCACAATAGAAGCTGAGTACATGGCAGCAACTCATGCTTGCAAGGAAGCCATTTGGCTTAAGAGATTGTGTTTAGATATTGGTGTTGATGTAGGACATATTACAATTTGTTGTGACAGTCAGAGTGTGATTTACCTTGCAAAGAATCTAACTTTCCATGCTAGAACAAAGAATATTGATTTACAGTTTCACTTCATGTGAGACATGGTAGAGGATGGGAAGCTAAATTTGGAGAAGGTAGATACTTTGAAGAATGTTACAGATGCATTGACAAAGCCAGTGGGCACAGAGAAGTTCAGATGGTGTTCAGAGTCTATGGGCCTCTCAGTCTATAGTAGTTAAATCCTATTATTTCTATTGGCTTTTACAAAGTGTTTGACAAGTGGGAGAATGTTGGGAATTAAGGTGTCTCAACCTTGGTAATTCCTTGTATTATTTCATTGTATTTATTTATTTATTACCTATTGTATAATTTGGATGCAAATCATATGTTGTCATATTGTGGGAGTTGGCATGGTTATGTGTCATCCTACATGACATATGACCATATGTAAATTTGTCCTCACATGAGGAGATACGCATCCCACTTATGGTAGGAATATTTTTCCATGTGTCAGTATCTTGGAATGTGTGTAAAGGAATATTGACTGAAATGGTCATGACAGATTCCAATGACAAAGTAATGACATGTAAGAGTCAGAAATAGAAGATCCTATGACATGTATGGACATGTGTCGAGAAGCATATTTGAAAAAGGCATCTTTGGGTGCCCCAAGGTGGACTATGACATATTGTAAGAGAATATGCTATTTATAGCATGTGTATGATAGATTCTCTTACAGTTGTAAGTTATGACAGCTATGACAAATTCTATGATGATTGTAAGAGTCGTAAGAGCATTTGTCATAGCCCATTTTAGAAATAGGTGATGTCCTTGGGATGGGGTGACTTGACAAGTGTTAGGAACATCCTATAGTGTTGGACAAGTGTCCTTAGGTGTGGGTTTTGGACCATGAGGCCATGTTGGATGCCCATTTCAATGTGGAGCCATTTTTCCCTTGTATGTTCTTTATAAATAGGTGCTTTGGAGAGGTGATGCATTATGTGATTGACAGGTACTATTATGCTGCTGGATCATCTCTAGATATGAGTGTTGAAGACTCCTACAAGAGCATTGGCTCTGTGACTTTATTGTAACCTTCATTGTTTATGGAATACATTTGAGCTGTGTTTTGGAGTGGGGTTTTTCACCTAATAAGGGTTTTCCCCACATATATCTTGTGTCTCTCTTCTTCTATCTTACATTATTGTGTATGTGTTTGAGGCAATATCTATATTAGTGGGTTAATATAATTTGTAATTGTAAAGATAAAATTGAATTTGCACTCTCCTCACCTCATTAGATTAGTGTAGGAATCAATTTTGGCACACCTAGCTTCCTTTCACAAACTTGGTATATCAACTAAGAGAGAAGGAAGGAAAGAAGGGATTGGAAAGAAGTACAAGCTAACTTCATACATACATTCTCTTTTTCGGTTCTAAAAAAATCTATACATGTTGCACTTGGGAAAATAAAATAAATAATTTTTCAAAAAGAAACAGAGGAAGAGAAAAATGAACTGGAGTACAGTACACGACTGCCAAGAACTGAAGGGATATGGAAATTGGTGGAATGGATAGATCAACAGTCAAGGAGCATGGGTCAAAAATGTTATAAAACAACAAAAATAGATGATGAGGATAATGAGGAGATAGATATTGAGGTGAAAGGAGAAAGAGAGCTAGAAATATTGACTGAACAAAAGGACCAATATTACAATGAACCACTAAAAATTAGAGAGGAAAATATTGCAAAGTAAGGTGATCCTAAACTAGTGAAGATTGGAGACTATTGGAAGGAAAAAATAGTAGCGAAGGTGATTGAGATTCTATATAAATTTGAAGATCTATTCCCAAGAACATTCACTAAGATGAATGATATTAAATAAGAAGTAAGGATAATGAAGATACAACTGAAAGGAGTGAATCCAATCAAGAAAAGGCCTTATAGACTCAATTCTAATATGAAGAAAAGAGTCACAATGAGCAGGAGTGGGAACACTATTTTTTCCAATGCAGAGGAGGATGGAGAGGGCAATGTAGATGAGGATGGGGAAGCAAGTGTCTGGCTTCAGTTCTTTGTTAGGATAGAGGCCTTGTACTTTGTGCATGCAGGTCCTTCCTCCACCTGGGGCCTTAATGGCTGTAGAGGCTGTTGGCAGTGAGCTGCCCCCTTGTTAGTGAGGTGTACAACACTGACCTCAGGATTCATGACATGGCAGTGAGCCTCTCGTGGATCTGGGTTAAGTCTGGCATTTGTAGCGAGCGTTGATAGCTCGAGCTTTTAGCGCAACGGCAAATGATTCCAACAATTGTAGGAGTTAAGGACAACACTGAGAGGGGGGGTGAATCAGTGTTGTGTAAATTCTCTAATCTTTTTACAAACTTTAACTTGGAGAGCACAAGGAGAGAAAGTTATCATTATCAAACACATATGCACATAACTTTGTCAAACACCTATGCACATAACTGAGAATGAAAATAAAAACTCATGAGTGAAACATACAACCATAGAGAGATGATCAATATGAATCAAGACACAAGAATTGCATGAGTGGAAAACCCTCCAGGGGTAGAAAAACCACTCCAGAATTGCTCGAGCTTTTGGCGCAATGGCAAACGATTCAAACAATTGTAGGAGTTAAGGACAACACTGAGAGGGGGGGTGAATCAGTGTTGTGTAAATTCTCTAATCTTTTTACAAACTTTAACTTGGAGAGCACAAGGAGAGAAAGTTATCATTATCAAACACATATGCACATAACTTTGTCAAACACCTATGCAAATAATTGAGAATGAAAATAAAAACTCACGAGTAAAACATACAACCATAGAGAGATGATCAATATGAATCAAGACACAAGAATTGCATGAGTGGAAAACCCTCCAGGGGTAGAAAAACCACTCCAGAACTGCCTCACTGGCTTATCTAATAAAACATGCCTCACTGGCTACAAAGAAGCCTCACTGGCTACAATATGTGTCTCACTGACAATTGTTAAGGTCTCACTGACCATAAGCCTCACTGGCATACTATGCCTCACTGGCTTTTCTCAATCAATCAAAACAAAATCTCATGTGCAAGAATTGATTGCTTATTCAATCTGATTTGCACCATTCAAATCAACTCATCTGCAACATATATTTCATCATTTCAATCCTCTAACATTTTATCCTTGAATCATCTAATTCATCTGATTATCACTGCATACCAATTCACCTAATAATCTTGTCAATCTTTATATGTGTATTTGATCTCGTCAGATAATCATTGATCTAAACAACTCATCTATTTATTCAAAACACTTATAGAGTCATTATATATCCTTTCACATTCAATTCTTCTCTGCTTTTTCAATCTGCTTGTTCAAATTCATCTTCTGCAAATCTTCATCTGTATTGTCTTCAACAACAATATTTTTAATCTTCCCTTGTAGAAGAAAATAAAATCTCTTTGAACATCTTCAAAAAGTCTCTTCATATTCATTTGAAGAAAATACATTTCATTCCCATCAAGATATTCTTCAACCCTGCATAAAAATATATTTTCTGTATAAACAAAATCTCTTTATATTCCTTCAAAGATGACTCTTCAATCTCTTCAATTTGCATAAATATCTCCACTATTTTGTCAATCAAACTTTTCTACAACATTATTGACAAGATCATTTCATATTCTCTAACATTTCAATCAGGACTTGTAGGAGAAAAATAAAATCTCTTTGAATGTTTAGTCTTTTCATTTTCATCTCCTTCTCTGCGAATTCTTGCATTCAAACTCTTTATCCAATCTGCCTTTCAAAAGAAAATCACCTTATTTGTATCCAAATCTCAAGAATGGAAATAAATCTTCCATCTCAAAATAACTCATAAAAAATTCTCAAAAAATCACTTTACTAGATGAGATCTCAAGGAATCAACAATTTAGGAGAAAAAAAATTAAGTTTCTAATTTCCAAAAAAAAATTATCATCTTCAAGAAATAAGTTTCTAATTTGTTCCAACTCCCTTATCCTTTTCTCCCCAAAAATCATTAAAAAAAAAAAAACTTAATAAACACCCCATATTAATGCATTGACGAGCTCTCTATATTTCATAAAGCATTTAAATGCTTTTTGAACTCATAAAAAACTTCAATTAAAATCGGGCTCCACTTTGTTCTATGCTTAAAGCATATACACCATGCACTCCACATATTCATATGGAAACAAAGATTCAAAATGTCTGCTTAAACTTCTCGCACCCACCATAAATTTAAATAAGACCGTTGGCGCCCAAGACTTATTCAAAGACATCTACCTCGCGCGCTTCTTGGGATTCAAATTCTATTTTGACCGCTCAATGAACATATGAAAAGACCGATGAAGTCGGTTAGAATGTAAAGAGGGCCGGTTTAAACAATGATTTAGAACCCCTTCTGCAGGTTTCCTTTAGTGAGGTGACCTGGGATATCAGGTCAACAACAAATTAGAACAAAAGTGCTCTCCATGAATGAGATAAATAACTTGGGATTTTTGATGTTAAACAATCTTTTAGAGCCCTTGATTATTATCCAATAAACTTCCTTGAAATACACTTACAATACTGAATATCATGGAAATCAACATCAAATGTTAGACAGATATCAAGCCTTCACTAACTCCACAATCTGAAATGTAAGTAGCTATGTAGAAGCGCAAAGAAACAAGAGATTATAAATCACTTGATTGGCACCATGTAACATTGAACACCAACTCTGAAGATATCATTCCATTACCAAACATCAATGTAATCAATGATCAATGGAGCTTCTAAGTAATAAGGCATCCTTGATGATCAACTGAGATTATATGAACATTTTGAACAATACCAAATCCTTGATGTCCTAGTAGCTCAACCTTAATGCACAACATCTATCCTCTGATGATAATGACAACCTTAAACAAGATCATCAAAACTGCATTCCACCAATGAGAGTGAGATAATTGAATGTGAATGATAATGTGAATATTCAACATTTGAAGCACAAGTATCATATATTGTTCAACTGAGATCCTCTCAACCTTTGATATCACTTGTCTATAATATGTGATATCAAATGATGTAAACAAGCAGATCAAATAAGATAACCATGAGTCTTGTATCTGGCATAACCTATATCTTTGAACATGAAACAACTCTGCATTAGACCCATGTGGTCAACCTTTTTGACATCAATGACAATCAGTTACCATCAATCTCCCCCTTTGTCATTGATGGCAAAACCACCCGATGCAATTTTTCTTTGTCCCCCTTTTTGACATCTGATGACAAAGACTATTATCTCCCCCTGAGAAAATAACTCCACTGAAAGATCATAACATTTACAAACATATTGCATTATGAGGGCTTTGAAGACATAAACTCCTGTTGTCTTTGTTACATCTGAAGCATAATCAACATAACTCAACTTAACTCAGCAATGATCCACCTCCTGAATTAGTCCTGAAGCAACATATCAACCTGAAGTATACCATCCAATTACTGACATCCAAAATCATGACACCATCAAACATCTTTTGACATCACAATCAACTTTATGAACATTTAGCAAAGAAAACATAAACACATCAGTATTCTTTGATGAACAATTTTGCAGGCAAAAATCATGAGACTCCTCATCACACAGCTCTCAACACAAGATGTCATGAAGATCATTTTATAAGACTTTCACTTTCTTTTGATTTGATGAAATACAAGACTCACCAACAATGTCAGAAGAAACTCTAGATTGTTATAGCTTAAAGCACATACCTGATACCACTTCAAAACTAGAGCCACACAATTTGAACAAACCTTTATGAACCATATTAAAGAGAAAGATCATCAATGGAACATGTGAAATTATCACATCAGAAAACTCCTTAAAATCTCTAGTTTATCACTATCTTCAAAACACCTGAAAGCTCCAAGATACATGTCATAAAACATAACTCAACAAAGTAATAGATATAATCATCAAACTGATTTCCTTATATGAACTATCATCCTACATATTCTGACACCTTTTCTTGACATGAATAGAATGAAGACCATCTTGCTGTTCCTGCACATTTTATACTGTCAAATCTTATATACAACACTCTGGTAAATCTGATATATACATAATCATATATGAAACATACTGTAATCAACAAGAACTCTTGCCTCTTGACTTCATCATTCAAAACAAGATATTATTGCAACAACACTTTCCAAAACACTTTGGATTGCAATACCATGACAATTCAACCTTTGTAATCAACAACACGATCAAGAACAATTTGTGCATTTTGAACTCCTGAAACACTTTTTCAATACCTTGAAATCATAATAATCCAATGAACACCTGTATCACTGTCATGCACTGAAACTAAAAAAACATCAGAAACATTATCAAGCAAGCATGATAAACAAAACAAGTTCATCACATAGATAAACATCAACTGATCCTCCTGTAACTTCTTGGGGATAAAAGATAGTACAAGAACAACTCCCCCTCACATCATGCTATCTGTTATGCAACTGATGATGTAACTTGTGCAGGATGCACAAGTTTGGGATTTACCTTCTCATGACTCTGTTTTTGCTTCCACACTTTTACAGGTTCTTCCTTTCTCCAAACTTTTTCTGCCTCTTTCCATTTCCAACCTATCAAATTAGATGATGCTTTTCTGCAACTATGAGCTTTATGACCAAAAGATTTGCAATTATAACAAACTATGTTATAATCATAACCAAATGACTAATAGTACCTTTTTGACATCTCCTGAGCAATTATGTTATGCTTCCATGCAGATTCATTCATTTTATTCATTTTGCAGTTCCTTTGAATATGTCCAACATTATTACACTTGTAACAAATAATATCAGTGTTCCTTCTGTAATTAACTGATTTGTGCCCAAATTGATTACAAGTATAACAATAACCATTAAAAGAATAGTTATACCTGTACATGTATGCTTGTCTAATAGGAGCATTTCTTCTGAAATTTCTTCTTCTTTGATTATGCATTTTGTTTTCAGTGGCAACATTCAAATCAATCTTCTTTCTGGGAGTCTCTCTAGCTTTTGAACATTCTCCTTCTTCAAAACCAAGTCCAGTAGTGTCTCCATATAGTTTTTGTTTACCAAGCATCTTATTTAACCTGCTTGTGCTCTCTTCAAATTTCAGATTCTTTTATAATTGCTTCTTAACATCCTCAAGATTTTTTCTCAAAGAAACTATTTCTCCTTCAAGTTTTTGGTAATCAACTGATTTAGCTTCCAATTCAATCTTTGTTATATCAACAATCCTCTTAGCTTCCTGAATCTCCATCTTCAGACTAATAATTAATTTATCTGATTCACTAACTTGATTCCTCAAATCCATAATCAGACTTCTAGTATCTTCAAGGTCAGATAGTGCTTTGTCTTTTAAATCTCTTTCTTGTTGCAATTGCAACATTAATTTCTTGTTCTCCTTCTTATAATTCTTGAGTTCAGTTAGAGCATATATGAGCTCTCCTTCTAGATCCATCTCACAGTCTTGTTCATCATAATCTTGATCATCATCATCTCCTGAATTTGATTGGGTCTCAACTTCTTCATGTGATTGCCTTTCATTGTCACTTTCTTGACACACCAGAGTGTCCTCTTCTTTATCATTACCTTGGTAAATTATTTTCAATCTCCTCCTCATATCCTAAGCTATAACACAATCCATAACTTTACAAATAACATCATTAGACAGAGTAGATAATAGAGCCTTCTTTGCAATATCATTACATTTAAGAGCTTCTTTGGTATTTGCAGAATTACAATTCTCAACTGACATTAAAACATCATATCCTAAGGAGGATAAATACACTTGCATTCTAACATACCAAACTGAAAAATTTGAACCATCAAACCGAGGAACATTTGAAAAATTTTCTTCTAAGACAATATCAGATTCAACTTGGAGAACAACTTTATCAACTAACTTTTTATCAAAATCTAGATTTGATATGGATGATTTCTTTTGTATCTTTTGACCAGAAAGAATCTTAACATTTCTCATGTTCTTATTTCTTCTACACTTACCCATTGAACTCCACACACAGGACCTACCCAAGCTGATTAAGCTGTAGAAGGGAAACTTGCTCTGATACCAATTGTAGGAGTTAAGGACAACACTGAGAGGGGGTGAATCAGTGTTGTGTAAATTCTCTAATCTTTTTACAAACTTTAACTTGGAGAGCACAAGGAGAGAAAGTTATCATTATCAATCACATATGCACATAACTGAGAATGAAAATAAAAACTCATGAGTAAAACATACAACCATAGAGAGATGATCAATATGAATCAAGACACAAGAATTGTATGAGTGGAAAACCCTCCAGGGGTAGAAAAACCACTCCAGAACTGCCTCACTGGCTTAACTGATAAAACATGCCTCACTGGCTGCAATATGTGCCTCACTGACAATTGTTAAGGTCTCATTGACCATAAGCCTCACTGGCATATTGTGCCTCACTGGCTTTTCTCAATCAATCAAAACAAAATCTCATGTGCAAGAATTGATTGCTTATTCAATCTGATTTGCACCATTCAAATCAACTCATCTACAACATATATTTCATCATTTCAATCCTCTGACATTTTATCCTTGAATTATCTAATTCATCTGATTATCACTGCATACCAATTCACCTGATAATCTTGTCAATCTCTATATGTGTATTTGATCTCGTCAGATAATCATTGATCTACACAACTCATCTATTTATTCAAAACACTTGTAGAGTCATTATATATCCTTTCACATTCAATTCTTCTCTACTTTTTCAATCTGCCTGTTCAAATTCATCTTCTACAAATCTTCATCTGTATTGTCTTCAACAACAATATTTTTAATCTTCCCTTGTAGAAGAAAATAAAATCTCTTTGAACATCTTCAAAAAGTCTCTTCATATTCGTTTGAAGAAAATACATTTCATTCCCATCAAGATATTCTTCAATCCTGCATAAAAATATATTTTCTGTATAAACAAAATCTCTTTATATTCCTTCAAAGATGACTCTTCAATCTCTTCAATCTGCATAAATAGCTCCACTATTTTGTCAATCAAACTTTTCTGCAACATTATTGACAAGATCATTTCATATTCTCTAACATTTCAATCAGGACCTGTAGGAGAAAAATAAAATCTCTTTGAATGTTTAGTCTTTTCATTTTCATCTCCTTCTCTGCAAATTCCTGCATTCAAACTCTTTATCCAATCTGCCTTTCAAAATAAAATCACCTTATTTGTATCCAAATCTCAAGAATAGAAATAAATCTTCCATCTCAAAATAACTCCTCATAAAAAATTCTCAAAAAATCACTTTACTAGATGAGATCTCAAGGAATCAACAATTTAGGAGAAAAAAAATTAAGTTTCTAATTTAAAAAAAAAACTTATCATCTTCAAGAAATAAGTTTCTAATTTGTTCCAACTCCCTTATCCTTTTCTCCCCGAAAATCATTTTAAAAAAAAAAAATTAATAAACACCCCATATTAATGCATTGACGGGCTCTCTATATTTCATAAAGCATTTAAATGCTTTTTGAACTCATAAAAAACTTCAATTAAAATCAGGCTCCACTGTGTTCTATGCTTAAAGCATATACACCACGCGCTCCACATATTCATATGGAAACAAAGATTCAAAATGTCTGCTTAAACTTCTCGCACCCACCATAAATTTAAATAAGACCGTTGGCGCCCAAGACTTATTCAAAGACATCTACCTCGTGCACTTCTTGGGATTCAAATTCTATTTTGACCACTCAATGAACATATGAAAAGACCGATGAAGTCGGTTAGAATATAAAGAGGGCCGGTTTAAACAATGATTTAGAACCCCTTCTGCAGGTTTCCTTTAGTGAGGTGACCTGGGATATCAGGTCAACAGCAAATTAGAACAAAAGTGCTCTCCATGAATGAGATAAATAACTTGGGATTTTTGATGTTAAACAATCTTTTAGAGCCCTTGATTATTATCCTTTAAACTTCCTTGAAATACACTTACAATACTGAATATCATGGAAATCAACATCAAATGTTAGACAGATATCAAGCCTTCACCAACTCCACAATCTGAAATGTAAGTAGCTATGTAGAAGCACAAAGAAACAAGAGATTATAAATCACTTGATTGGCACCATGTAACATTGAACACCAACTCTGAAGATATCATTCCATTACCAAACATCAATGTAATCAATGATCAATGGAGCTTCTAAGTAATAAGGCATCCTTGATGATCAACTGAGATTATATGAACATTTTGAACAATACCAACTCCTTGATGTCCTAGCAGCTCAACCTTAATGCACAAAATCTATCCTCTGATGATAATGACAACCTTAAACAAGATCATCAAAACTGCATTCCACCAATGAGAGTGAGATAATTGAATGTGAATGATAATGTGAATATTCAACATTTGAAGCACAAGTATCATATATTGTTCAACTGAGATCTTCTCAACCTTTGATATCACCTGTCCATAATATGTGATATCAAATGATGTAAACAAGCAGATCAAACAAGATAACCATGAGTCTTGTATCTAGCATAACCTATGTCTGTGAACATGAAACAACTCTGCATTAGACCCATGTGGTCAACCTTTTTGACATCAATGACAATCAGTTACCATCAAAGGCATTCTTTGTGAAAAAAATTTAGAGACGTGTTTCAAGATGTCTACCAAGGTGAGTGCATGCTTGGTGTCAGCTACGAGTAATAAGGTGTCAGCTGCGAGTTCCTATGTTGGAGAATAGACAAATGATGGTGGTGGGGTTTTAGGGTTGGGGTTTCTGGTTGTTCCCTAGTACCATAAAATCCAAGATTTAGACATGGCTAGGTCTGTCTTTGACCTCTCTTTGAGTGAGACTCTCGGTGGGATGATTCAAATCCCTGATACTATTGTTGAGGAGGTTGTCTTCAAGAGGGGGTTATCCCTATTTGGGAACAAACCCAATATTGATGTTTTTAGATTGTGGGCCAGAAGAAAATGGAATCCCTTTGATTATACATTGTGTGAGGAGGAGTAGAGAGGTGTGATGGGGAGTGGGTATGATGGTTGTTTGTTCAACCTTGCTAAGTGTTGGATGAGCATGTTTCTTTTGGTGGAGATGCCTTTATTGTTTGAGAGATCTCAGGACTAGAGAGGGTTTGGTTTCCCTATGGTGAAGCTGCCACTTTGTTGGGTAAGTTTCTTTGTTCCAGACCTAATATTTTTTGAGATCCTAGGCTAGAAAGAAATGGGTTTCCTTAAAAGATGGGCTATGGCCAAGGGGTTCTTCAAACCTTGGAGTTTGTGTGGCCTATGGTGTTTTGGAAAAAGAAGGCTTTCATTTGTAAAATGGAGGCTAGGTTTTGGCTATAAGTTCATTTTGATGAAGATGGAGATGACATCAGAAGTTGTCTCATTAACTTTGCTCCTGGGTGTAGTGTGGCTGCAATTTCTTTATGGTTCAACAGCGGGTATGTTGTTGTTTGGGTGTTTTCTTAAGGTTCAATGGTCCTATCAAAACCTATTGATGCGAGATCATTAATGACATTCTTTTTGCTATTGTTTGGTTGTGTTTATTCTATTAGACAATGGTTGTCTATATAGCGTTTCAGGTCCCTTCAAAACCTACTTTGTGGTTGGTGATAGTGAGCCTTCTCATAATCCATGTTCCTAGTTGCAACGTTGTTGTTGTTTCTGACTGGGTCATCATTGGGTATGTTGATGTATGGCAGTTTGTACTAGGTTCTAAGGTCCTATCAAAACCTATTGTTGTGGGTCTACTGAGGGATTTCTTTTTTATGTCATTTGGCTATGTTTATTTTGATTGACAACATCCAGTTGTAAAGGGTTTCTAGTCCCTTCAAAATCTTTTTGAGTTTTGTGGTCCCATCAAAACTTGTTTTACCCCTTTAATCAAAAACATGAAGAAATGAGTCAAGATAGAAATTAACAAGATGTTAGCAATAGGAATCATAAAACCTATTAAAGAATTTGACTAGATCAGCCTAATGGTAGTACAAAACATGAAATCAGGGGAAGTAAGGATATACAGAGACTACAAAGAGTTAAATGAAGCTTGCATCCATGATCCATTCCCTACACCCTTCATATAAGAAATTTTGGAATTAGTTGTCAGAAGGGAAATATATTCTTTCATTGATGGATTTTCTAGCTATCACCAAGTGAAGATAAGAGAAGAGGATCAGCCTAAGACAAAATTTGCATCTGAATTGGGATCCTACATGTACATAGTGATGCCTTTTGGACTTAAGAATGCACCAGCAGTCTTTAGCAGAATAATTGTAAATGCATTTAAAGAATTCATTTATGATTTCTTATAGGTTTATCTAGATGACTGGACTATCTATGGCTTAATGAAAGACCACACACAAACTTTGAGAATGATGTTCAACAAATGCAAAAGTCTACAAATTTCATTGAATCTCAAGAAATGCACATTTGCGGTACCTTTTGGAACTCTCCTAGGTCACATTATTTTCAAGGAAGGGTTGATGGTAGATCCCTTGAAAGTAACTTTAATCCTCACACTACCACCACCTAAAACAACATCAGAAGTCAAAACTTTCTTAAGTTACACTAGGTATCACCAGACATTTATAAAGGGTTATGCACCAATTGTAATACCTTTAGAAGAATTGCTCAAAAGGAAAAGTGGAAGAAACATTAAATGGAATGAGCAGTGTCAATCTTCTTTTGACATACTAAAATAGAAAATTGTTGAAGCCCCTATCTTGATATTCCCGGATTGAAACACTACTTTCCATGTTCATGTAGATGCCTCAGGCATAGCAATAAATGCAATATTAGCTCAACCTAAAGGAACTAAAGACTATCTTATAGCGTTTTCTAGTAAGAAATCATCAAAAGCTAAGAAAATGTACACTACAACAAAAGGGAAGCACTAGAAATGGTCTATGCACTGTAAAAATTTAGACACTACCTACTATCCACACCCTTCACCTTCTTTACTGACCATGAATCACTAAAATGCCTATTAAACAAACCCGTCATACAAGGAAAAATATGTAGATGGTTGCTACTATTCCAAGAGTTTGAGTTCAACATTGAAGTGAAACCCAGGAAATAGAAGCAAGGCCCTGATTATTTATCAAGAATTAAAATAGGGGAAGAGCCTAATAACCATGAAGAAAAACTCCTTGGCATAAACCTGTTTAGGGCCAATGCAGTACCAGAAGAACTAAAATATATTGAATATCTATTGTCCACAGGAGAACATCCAACTGAGACATCTTCACAAGACAAACAAATTCTTATGCGGAAGGCTTTTCCCTATACACTTATCGAAGGAGAACTACATATAAGAGGGAAAACTGATATAATTGTTTAACACCCAGAATATTGATAGGGGGTGAATCAATATTCCCTAAAATTCATTGATCTTGACAATTTAAATATCCATAAAGGAACATAGAAAGCATACATCAAAAGAACACAAGGACACCAGATTTATGTGGAAAACCCAAAAAGGGAAAAACCATGGTGAGGATTAGGTCACTATATATATATATATATTGCAACTGGTTACAAAGTTTGATACAGAATAGTGGACTCACTGTCAAAAAGAGAAATGCTCACTGTTGGTGGCTCACTGCCAAAAGACTCACTGTCTTGAATAGAAAGAGATAGAAAAAAGCATGGCTCACTACCAAGTAAGAACTGTTAACAATGCATCTGACCTATGCTAAAGATATAGTTCCACTGAGGCTCAGAATACTAACTTAACACACTTCATTTTCACTACAATCTTATCTTTCCCTTTTTTGCATCATATTTTGCACATACACACACACACACACACTTATTTATCTTGCACCCATCCACCTTCCACACAAGAAATCAATCTTCTATATATACCGCAATCAAGCAAAACATCAAATAGGTCAGCATAATAGATGTATTGTGTAACCTCTTGACATGTTGGCTCAAAACTCAACCCTGTATGCTTTGTAGAGAGAACAAAAGTGTGTAGTACATTAAGATAGGTTGGCATAACCTATAATTACTTCCATAATTCTACTCCATACATAACTCAACCCCATACAACCTCAAAACCTTTGGGTCAGCACCACTGGTGAAGTAACAATAGAATGAACCAACTATTTACTCATAGCTCAATGCATGGACCACCAAAATCCTTGCCACTTGGAGAACACATATTTTTGACATCTATAAACTTATTCTCAAAACCGTATAGCAAAATATTCATCTACTATGGAATGTGGAGCATTCCAACATACCACTAACATTGTCATTACAATGTCTGATACTCTATCAACTCTATCTTCAACTATGAAGGACTTCAAGCCTTGAAATATTGAATTTAGACTCCTTCAGTATGTACCAAAATTATCTCAGAACCACATGACAAAATTCTTCATAGTGGAGCAATGCGGACCCAAAAAATTTGTTCACTAAACACTGAAGACTGTACTCTAGGACTTAGACAAATTTGTAGAACAATTGGTACTTTGGTCTTCTTTGGAACAACACTATTGCATCTCTAATGTTTTACCATTAATGACAACACCATACACTATCATGCTCTTCAACAATCTTCCCATTCAACAATCTCTTCACACTATTCATCATCATGCTTATGCTGCCAATAGTCTCCAACAATCTTCCCCTTTTTCATTGATGGAAACACATTCTCAAGCACCCCCCCTTTGACATCAAGGGCAAAGGGACCCTTAATATCAAACTTTTCATATTACTTCAACTGTTCTACCTATTCCCTCTTTGTCAGATATATTTGTATATACATGAGGGTAACTTCCCCTTAATGCTTTAATCCTATACTCAATTTTATTTTTTGGAAAATTAAAAAAAATACTCCTCATATGTATACTGCAATTGGGAAAGCTATTTACATAGAATGGAAATGTACAACTTATCTTGAAGAGGCCAAACTACCTTGATTAGATTCTTTTAATTTTGCAAGGTGTGCCTCTAGATCCTTCTTAGTTGTCTCCCACTCCTTAGTAGAGCCAAGTACTCCATACTGATTCTCAAGCTTCACATAGATTTCTTCACCTTCATCTAGAGAGTTGGGTATCAGATTCTATTGTAGCATTGTCTCTACATCATCCAAAATTCCAATCAAAGAGGTAAGCCTTGCACTTACTATGCCTCAGAGATGACAATACTGAATTATTGTCTTTTCTTTTTCTCATGAAGCTGAAAGAACTATCCATGTAGATTTTCAATTACTAACCTTGTTGTACCATCTGCATCACTGAGTTGATCATAGATACTAGAGGTTTGAGCAATCTGAGACTTTATTGAGTCCATCTAGTCCTTAATGCTTTTAGTGGATACAAGCCATTTTAAACAAAATTGAAACAAGGCTTTTGCTTCTCCTGCACAATCTTGATCCTAATGATGGATCATGGAGTGTGATCCAAAATGTCTAAAAAGCTACACACAGTCTCTTCCAAAAGCTCTACATATTACTTATCTTTTAAGTTTCTCTGCAACTTACCATGATAAATATTGCATTTGTTGGAAACATATGCCAACCTCTTATCATTTAACTTCTTATTTACTTCCTTTTCCAACTTCTCCTCTAATCCAGTAGAATATTCCTTAAAGGAATCAATTAGTAATCTTAGCTACTCCACATCGGATAAGGAGTTGTCAACATTTACACTGGGAAGGCTATCTTGTAATACTTTTACTACCTCATCAATCATTTTAGCACTCTTTTGATGAGATTGTATAATTTCCTTTCTTGCAAAGGCATGAAATGTATCACCAGGTTGTAGTTTATGCAAGGGACATATGTTTTCCATGTCAACTTGTCCTTGTTGTATAGGGACTTGTAGCAACTATGCTAACACCACCGGTTGAAACTGAAACTGTATATCCATTAGACTTTTCAAAGACTCTCCAAATGCACTAGAGGATTCATCAACCATTTGAGAGCATCCTTCTTCCTTTTTATCTTTTTCTTTCTCTCCATTGTCTTGAATAACTTTCTCTTCCTCTGCATCCTTCTTCATCATCATGACTAATGCAATTTTATCTTGTGGCCTTTTCTTTTACTCCTCTTAGGAGGTTGTTGATGTATAGAGGGACTAGATGTTGCTTTCTTCTCTAAACTTGTTGAAGATATGGCTCCAGAGGCTTTTGGAATAGTAGGAGAGGGGGTAGAGGTCCTAGATGACCTTGTTGCACTGGGAGACTCTAGCGGTGGAGCAGATATGCCTTTGAATTTCTCCACATGGCTCTTTGGTGAAATTATCTCTAACTTAGTCCTCATCTTCTCAACATTTTCCTTTATTTCCTTTTCATTGTGCTTCAAATGTACTTCAATGGATTTCTCTTCATAATTTCCAAATCCGTCTACAGAAGGATCTCTTGGTTTGTTCAACATTAAGTCTACAAGTCCTGTGATTATGTCTTCTGCCACTTCATATCCTATTTCTAAAATCCAGATTGTTTTGGGTTCCACTGCTTCCATAAAGCACTCATCTTTGCTAACCATGAAGATAATGTCATTCTTGTACTTCTCAACAACACCTTTTGGAATTATTTCCCTTGCTTGCATGTTCTCTTGAAAGGTCTTGAAGAAACCCCATAATGCAGTTTTGTGAGTTTCTGGGCTACCCAATCTTCTTAAGTGGTCTCTAATTTGTACTACAACTAGAATATTACCCGACCACACAATATTTTGTGTACCAGGAATCTCTCTAAAATAATAAGCATATAATTAGGGTACCATACCAAAAGGAGTACCAAGATTCTTTGGTCTTCTAGAAATTCTCCACCAACTTCTGTCTCAGGAGCTCACACAAGTCTGTCTTTGTTTTCTTTCACCATCTAATAGGATGTGTGTATTGCAGTGGTAGATACAAAGTTCTCTCTACTCATGAAGAAGATCTTATATCCAATTATCATGGAGGCATATTTACTACGGGATCTTCAATATCATTCACTATTAGGGAATGCTTGTCAAATTTCACACTGATGACCTTTATTACCACATCATTCTTTACTGATTTTAGTGCCGGAACTAGTCTGGTGGAGCATAACCCTATCACAACCCTAATAGCTTCCTTGTTGATCATGTGTGGTAGATCCAACCACATAAATTTGTCATGAATGCAGATCAATACATACTTAACCCAAGAAAATAGGGAAATTGTTCCACATCCAGCTTCTTCTCTATCAAACCCTTAAATTTGGCTTTTAGCTCAAAATCATCATCAGTTAACTCATTTACCCATAATCTCCCAAATTTGCATGATTATACTATTCTATTTTTGTGAGGATATAGATCATCACATCCTCTATATGCATTACACCATATGGAATACTCGAATAGGTGCCTTTTGGATCCGTCTCCATGGATTTAAAAGGGTGCTTCTTAAACTTAGGTATTGGTCACTCCAAGACATCTACCACTTGAGGGGTATGTATTATGAATTACTTCTGAAACTAGAGTTTTAGCAAGAAATGATGAATACCTTTGAATTTCTTTGCCGATAGAGTTTCGCACAATAGCTTGGAATCTCTTCAAATCACTTCTACTATGTTATTCACTCTTCAAATGCTCGATCACAAATCAATTAATCATATGAGAAATCAAATATAAACACTTTTCTAGTGACCTAAAATGCATTTATTGTAGTGGATAAAGTTAGGTTGAAAAGCTGGAAAACCCTTATTGTATCATCACAGACACCTTTAATCACTTTGCAAATCTCTGCAACTTGATATTTTATACTAGAGATTTCACCAATAGAATATGCATACAATTCAACATCTACACAAGTGTGCTAAAGATATCAGCAACACTCTTTTGGTAGGGGCTTAAGGATTTTCTTTTAAACTCCCCCAAGCCAAAGTTGTTTATCTAGTTTCTAGAGGAAACATACGCACCAGGAGTTGGCACAGACTCACTCTTCACCTCATCCTCATCTTTGTTCTTACAAATCTTGTTCATTTCCTTCTTCATTTCAATCGGATTAGTTTTTTCTCTACCAAATCATTCTTCTTGTGTGAAACAGGGGGTTTCGTATTCATAGATCTGTAAAACTTGGCAATGTGTCCCGACTTGTTGCATTTGTAACAAGTGACACCTTTTTAAGAAAACTTACTTCTTTCCATTTTAGATATGCATTCAAAAGCCTTATGCCCAAATCCATTGCATGTATAACAATAGCCATTGAAAAACTAAACCATATTCTGACTTCTGCGTTCAATAGCCTTATGACCATGTTTATTACATGTAAAGCACTAACCAGGAAAAGATTGAATATTTTGATTTATTCTGCTTCTACATTCTATAGCTCTATGTCCAATTTATTGCAAGAGTAACAGTAACCAGAGTACCTTTGTGCAGTTGATTGTCTGATAGGTGACCTCTTGAATCTTTCTTTTGGTTCCGGACCTGTCTATTATTACTTTTCTTATATTTAGTCTTCCTTTGGTTATGTTTCTTCCTTTTAGCATTGTTTGAAGTCTGATTTGCCTTTGAACTTTCACCTTTTTCAAACCCTAATCCTTCTTTATCCTTAGGAGCCTTTTGACTTGCAATTATTTCATCAAGTAGGATGGAGCTCTTATTGAATTTGTCTTCTTGATTCTTTGTTTTCTCTAGTTCTATCTTTAAGACCACAATTTCTTGTTCAAGCCTTGAGCATTCTTCAAATTTGCCTTTCAATTTTGCATTTAGGCATTTTTTAGTCCTTTTTTCTTCTTCAATTCGCATTTTTAGAATGGTGATTGTCTCATTAAGCTGTTCATTTACTTCATTATATCTTTCTATGAAATTCTTATTTTGCTCTCTCAACTTCTTGATGCATTCATTTGCTTCCTTAATATTTTCTTTTAGATCTTTGTTCTCACATTGAGTTCTATCCAGATCTTCAAGGGATGATTTGAGCTCTCCATTCATGTCAACCATATAATTTTCTTTAGTAAATCCTTCCATAGGAATTTCTTCTAGAGGGATAGGAAACTTTCTCATTGCCATGTGTTCAACCTCCACGATCTACCTTAGCAATTAAGCCAATTGAAGGAACCTTTCTCTGATACCAATTTTTGAACACAGAATACTGAGAGGGTAGGGGGTGAATTAGTATTCCTTAAAATTCATTAATCTTGACAATTTAAATAGCCATCTAATGTATTATAACAAATTTGCAATAATAGAAAGGAACATAGAAAGCATGTGGTGCAGGAGCACCCCTTCAACAAGCCAATTATACATATGAGGGAGAAGACTAAGGTCTTGATATGTTGTTATGTTTTATATTTGTTCATGTTGTCATGCAATCCTTGTTGTTGCGATTTCATGTTTGTAATAAAGACCCCACCATGTGAACCAGTGTCACAAATTTGGCATCCTGATAAGCCAATTTGGACATCTTGGGCAATTGGGGTATGTGGATAAGCAAATCAAGTATGTTGTGTTGTTTTTAGATGTCTTGTTGATATTCGAGGGTGTTTAAATCATGTCTTGTGCTAAACATGTGTCTTGTAATTAGTTAGTGCTTTGGCTTACAACCTTGGTTAAGCCAAAATCTGAAACATCAAAGTTGTAACGACTCCAACCTCTGGTATTCCGGTTGGAACTGGATGAGAAGAGACCATAAGACTGGGATTCAAAAGGGGATGAGATGATTGATGAAGTTTGGAGAGAAGAGAAGACTGGAGAAAAATACACTTTTTGGAGACATCAAAGTTTAAGTGAAGAAATATAAATTCTTCCAGTTTGCGTTTGTAAGTTTTGTGTTCTGTGTATATTCTCTATATCAAATTGTTCTATACATAGTCTAGTTTTCTATTGTCAAAGATGCAAGACTGATACCATTCCATTGGTTGGTCTTTTCGAAATCAGTGGAATGGACTCTGTACATATTTTTCTATTTTGTTTTCTTCTTGTTTGTGATCATGGTAGAATGGAACAGAGGATCCGATATGTGGAAGAGCTGTCGCAGTAGAGAACCTAGCATCTCTATGTGCTAGGATTTGACAGAATAGAGACTATGAGAAATGTTGTAGAGGAGGTTTCGGTTAAAGAACATGCATTTTATGTGTATACGGCAATTGTATGTCGAGAACATTATGTGCATATATTGCAATTGTATCTGAGTATATTTTGTATCTATCTCACATTTGTATATCACGAATGTATAGTGTGATTGCATATTGGGAACATACATTTCATATGATGCAAAGGATGACCGGCCAGAGTGGTGGTAACTAAATGCATGCTGGAAGGGTACTTTTCTACGGATACAAGAGGTGACCGGCAGTAGCAGGGAAAGGATACTTTAGTCCATCAGAAATGCAAGTCAAGTCTTGTATATGAAATTTGGTTGTATCGACATAATGGGGAGACATACAAAGGGTTCGCCAAAGAGTTAAGTCACACTGAAGATAGGTGGTCCCCACCTCATGCATATCGGCATTGCACTTTGAGTTTGTATGTGGTGAAACATACAATGGGAACGTTTCCACTGTGCCTCTGCGTCATAGTGGTATTAGAGCCAAAAGAGTGTCCTTTGGGTAGAAGAAGAAGACAAGATGTCAAATGAAGAGGGGTCACAAGAGTACCCAACAAACATGACCAATGCTGAGTTGGTTGTCCTAGTGAAGAAGCAAATGGCAGAGAGCAAAGCAATTAGAGCTCAGAATCAGGCCTTGAGAGATGAGTTAGAGAAGTTGAGGGACAAAGTAGAGAAGGGAGAAGAAGATTCTGGTGAGCGAGAAGACTGGTATGAAGAGGAGATCCCTAGGCAGGAAGAGATGGAGATTCCTGCTGACCAGAGACCCTTAATCAATGCCCTCAAATCCATGGAGAGGACCATGTATATGAAACTAGACCTACCAGTGTTTGCAGGAAAAATGGATCTTGATTCAGTGATGGAGTAGATACACTCCTTGAATAACTTCTTTGAGACTGAGGAAATGTTGGCAAGAGACACTATATGGATTCATGAATGTTGTCATTGATGGCAACAAAGGTTATCTCACACATCCGCAATACATGATGAGTCTCTACTGGAATTTAGATTGAAGAAGTGTTATGATCCGGTAAGAAAGAACAGAGCAGTCAACAAGGTCTGACAGTCAGGTCCAGATCTCTCAGAGGAAGTATTTCAGTAAAGTGCGGATTTGGGGAAGTCAAGAGGAGTACCTTGAGCAATAGATTCCAAGGATTTAGCCTCTGATGATGGAAGGGTGAAGAGATATGAGCACTTGAGTTTTGGGTTCCTATTTGACAGAGTAGACAGAGGAAGAACTGTACCGGTAGAGTGTCAGACCCAAATCCGAAAGAGATATTGCTAATGGCTAAGTTTCTTGAGGTATCTTTCATGATTGGTCGACATGATTGAAGACTTATACAAGCATATTATTGATCCACATTACTTGGTATGCAAGGATCCAACCGACAGACCAGAGTTTGAGATAATATTGACTATTCCAAATGCTGACTAGAAAAGTGTTGAAATCACTTGTGCGGATATATATACAAGATGGATTTAGATGTGAAGTGGTGTTGTATACAGTTTGTAGTGTGAAAAAAAAAGCAGAAGAACAAAAGAAGAAAAATAGGTTCGGAATGTAAGAGGACAATAGCACTTAAGGAGAGTAAGAATGAAGTGCAGCAGATTAGTCTATTGAGCTTAACCGGAACTGAACTTCAGCATGGGTGGATGCTTCTCATCAGTTCAAATTTTCTTCTTGTAGACAGTAAGTCTTTTGTAGGCAGTAAGCCTCTTGTGAGCAGTGTGCTTGGGCAGTGAGCCCTAATTGGCAAGTACCATTTTGTATCTTCTATTCTTCTAACAGAGAATAATATCTTGGGTTAATCACCCCGTGGTTTTTTTCCCTTAACAGGGTTTCCACGTCAAATCATTGTGTCATGTGTTATCTCCATTTCATGATTATGCTTGCTTATTTGATCTGATGTTGCATTAACTATTAAGAAAGCACAGAAAGTTAATTTATTAGGATAACTGATTCACCCCCCCTCTCAGTTATCAACAATTGGTATCAGAGCTAGGTTCCTCCCAACAGAGCCTAATAGCTTAAGGAAGATCTAGGAATTCAAATGGATGTGTATGGTATAATGGAGCAACTTAAGTCTGTCCTTGATGATCTTGAACAGTCAAACTCTGAAGTCAATGAATTGAAGGAAAGACTCAAACAGGCTGATGATTTCATAAAAGAACTAAAAGAGAAACTGAGTCTCTCTATGAAAAAGAGAAAGGAGCTACTTCAGCAATTGGCAAGTCAAGGTGAAGCCAATGATACCAATGGAGATCTGAAAGAGAAAACCAAGTTATGTGAAAAGTTATCAAAAGAAATCATCATGGTAAGACATGAAATGGAATCAGGAGTTATGAAGTTCAACCAAGAAATTGAAGAAAGAAGAAAATCTGAAGATGATCTAAGACAATCTCTCAAGGAAAAATTAGAAGACTGTCACAAGATGGATAGAATAATTAGACATCTTGAATCTAATCTTGAAGATGCTAAAGATAATGAAGAAAAACTTGAGGATCAAATTGTCTCTCTTAAAAGGGATCTTCAAACAGCAAATGAATACAAAGAGAAATTCAAGATAAGCTCTGCTCAACTTGAAGTTCTTCTTGAAATCCAAAAGAGGGTAGATGACAAGTGTGGCCTAGGGTATGAAAAAGGTGAAAGCTCTAGATCTAGTTAGAAGAATTTTGGATCAGAAAATCCAAGGAACAGGCCTCAAAGACCTCCGGTAAGGTAGCCTAATGCTCAAAGATATCCATCCTTCAATGGATACTGCCACAATTGCAATAACTTTGGTCATAAAGCTAATCAGTGCAGAAAGAGAATGAATCAGACTAATACATCCTTCTCTAGACAATGTTTCAACTACAAAAGGTATGGTCACAAATCTCATGAATGCAGAAATATGCAAATGAACAATTCATTCAGTGGTAGATGCTTTGCATGCAATAAAATGGGTCATATAGCTAATCAATGCAGATCAAGAGGATATCAATCAAATATGCAAAGAAATGTTGTTTGCCAAATTTGCAATAGATCCGGTCATATTGCAAAATTCTGTAGAAGCAAGAATCAGGCCAAAAGAGGTCCGGTACATCATAATCAGAATCAAGATAAGGGAAAATAAAAAGTGAATGCGGATGAAGTTCAAAGTGAGATGAACAAGATTTGGGTGAAGAAAAGTACAGAGAATGTAGGGGATGGATCCGCACCAGACTCTGGTGCTGATATTCCTTCCAGAAATTAAAAAGTGAGCTCTGGCTCAGGGGGAGACACAAAGAAAACCATTTTCCCCCAACCAGTCAATTGGTGCTAGAACTGGCACAAGCAGAGTTGTGGATTAAAGGGTTCATAAGAGAAACATCTAAATAAACTATGGTTAAGATTTGGAAGATCCACAAGATGTTTAGATCAAGTTTGATCCAGTTCTTCAAGTCATCCAAATAAGGCAAACTAGAATGACTTAGGTCGAGAATTTATTACAACTTGGTATTAGGGTTTGTGGAGTAATATAAGGGTTTTCTCATTAAGCATCTGTTCATTCTGCATTTAAGAAGAAATGAAAAGAAGCTCTGCAATAGAAACTCCTCAAGCCCATCAAAGATCATCTACAGAATTTGATTCATCCAGTAATTGATCCGGCTCACTTCGTGTAACCTAGAAGCATAAAAGGTATTTTCCATTCTTAATATCTCTCTACAAATCTTTGAAAGATGGCTACTCCAAATGTAGTGAAGATTTCTGATAGGCCTCGCCCCAAATTTAAGAAGCATCCATATAAATCCCTAGAATTTGATCCCCTATGCACTTTGTCAAGCATTCTGCATGGGGTTTTGCATGTAGAAGATGTTAGGGCATGTATTCATGTGAGTATTGAAGAATTTGGGGAATCTAAGTTGGTTGATATCTATCACAAGCAATTGATAGATGACTCATTCGAACTCAAAACCAAGTATAAAGCTATCCGGGACAAACATTTTGCACAGTGCATTCATTTCCCCTATTTTTTGGAAGATGAATGGATCCGGTATATTCTAAGCCGAATGCATGACAACTTCATGTGGTTGAACAGGCCGTTTAAGATCACTAAGGATGCCATTAAGGCTGTAACTAGATTACACTCAACTGGTGAGATGCCCATTCTCAAATCTATCAAAAACCAAATTGTAAGTGAGGCTACCGGATCGAAGTTTGAGAAAAGAGCAATGACTATAGAGGATATCATAGATCCGGATATCAAGTTTGCATCAATAATAATTGGATATAAGATATATCACTCCAGCAGGGAGAATTCAGTTTCTGGAACTGCTATATATACTGCTTATGAAATGTTGAGGAAGAATGTAGACTATGATCTTTGTGAGCTCCTTCTGAACTAACTCTTGGAGAATCTACAGAAGATAAAGAAGGATAAGAAGAACTCCTTCAAATACAGTGGTTTGATACTCTGTCTTTTCTTTTATTACATGAATGAGCTTCCCAGATCTAGTGGCTGGGTATGGCAGAATGATAGACTAGTAGCCATTCAGATCAGAGATTGTATACATGGGCTTGGTGATGCCAAGGCACAGAATACAGCTCTCTGGGGATATTTCAAGAATTTTTAGAGCATGATGCAAGCAAGAGAGAGAATCCCCCAATCTATAGTTGAAAAATATAAAGATACAATATGCTTTATGGTAGAAACTGATCAGTGCCTAATGGAGGCAGTAGAACCAAGAACAGTATGGATCATGCCTATGGGGTATGAAGTGGATGAGAAAATTGTGGAGCTGCATGTTCAGCACATGCTAAATCAGCCCAAGGATCCCAAAGCTGAAAGGTTTGGAACCTTTGAAGAATTAAGTGTGAAGATCCATGTGGAATTAAGATAATCGGAGATAAAGAGAAAAGTGAGAAAAGAAGTCGAGAATGTTGCCAAAAGATTTGGCATATCAAAAGAAACACTTGATGCAAACAGGGAGAAGATGGAAAGAGCAAAGAAAGAGAAGGAAGGTGCTGAAAAAGAAAGTGGTCTGGTAGAAGCCCTCACCCGGACAAGATCCTCTAAGAGGTTCGCTCCTACCACTGACAAGAGCTCAAAGACATCAAAACTAGAAGCAAAATCATCTGGTAAAGCAGAGAAAAGAACTAAGACAAAGGCCACAAGGTCTTATTTCAGTCAGAAAGATGAAGAAGAGACAGAATGTGATGAAGAGATCAAGAAGATGAAGAAGAAGAAGAAAGTATTCGATGCAGATAAGGTGGCAGAGGCAGAAGAGTTTGTTGAAAAGCCCACTCTATCCCTAGATGATGTAGTCAAAGCTATTACTATGGATGGGAACCTGCAACCAATAACAGAATTCTATGATGCATATAATGATGCAGATAGAAAAATCTTGGAGGAAGCCACAGTTAATTGCTTAAACACATACAATAAAGCCTTGATTGAAATAATTTCTCTAATTCCTAAAAGTTTGGAAGAGGAACTTGAAATGAGAAAAGAAAATGCTAAGACCAAGGACTTAGAAATTAGAGAATAGATAGCTATTCATCTCTACCCTTCAATTACTCCAAAACAAATGGATATGATCTTCAAAGATTGCAAGGATGAGTTCCGGAGTAAGACTAGAATGAATCAGCTCATGCTTGGAGAAACTGATAAAGTGGCAAAAGAAATAGAAGAAATCCTACGGAATGCATACTCAAGATTCAACATTCCTATTATAGAGGACTTAGGTGTTGATCCCTCAGCTACAAGTGTTGAAAAAGAATCTACTGAGGCAATGACAGAAGAAGTAATGGACACCGGTGAAGGTAAAGATAAGGGCTTGGAATCCTCTGCTCTAGAAGAGGTGGCTCATGAACAAACAAACATTACTCCTCTGGTTTCCCCTGCTGACTCTGGATCCAAAGGAGAAGAAAGAATAAAGGAGAAAGAAAAAGAAGTAAAGGGAAAAGAAGATGATAGCTCTAAGACTACAGAAGAAAAGAAAACTCTGTCTCCAGCAAGAGACACTGTAGAAATTGTCAAAAATTTCCTAAACAAAGAGACAATGGAAATTGATGAACTGGAACTTCTACTAAGACCATTTGATTTTGATTCTCTTTCCCCGGTACAAACAATGAAGATAGCTTCATTTGCAAATGCAAAGGCAAAAGAAAAACTCCTGAAGTCTCACATGGAATACTGTGAGCTAATAGAAGCTGCATTTGGTGTGCTTGAAAAGATCATGCCATCCTTTCTAAAGGATTCATGGGCTTCCTCATCAGGTAATCTTAAGTCTCTTGTTAGTTCAGTCAGCACTCATTTTGAGTCCTTAGAGAAATCGGCTGAGGAGAAGGTCTGAAAAGAGTTTTTGGATAAAAGATTCTCTGAAGTACTAAGTCTAATATCAAATGATAGAAGAAATATGGATATAGGGATAAAGAGCTTAGAAAATGTTCTTAAAGATGGTAGGGAAATATATAAATTTTGTCTATCATGGTCCAAAGAAACAATGGAGATTGAGAAGAAAATGAAAGAACAAGAGATCAAACTAACAAAACTTTCTCAAATTTTTGATCCACTCACCTCATCCATAGTAAATCAAGAATGTCAGACTATTGCAGTCTTGGATGAAATTAAGAAGCTAGAGAAAGAAAAGAAAAATAGAATCAATAGGTTAAATGAACTTAGAAGAATAATCATTCCTAAGTTGGAGGCCATGCATGAGGCCCTAAGTGATGCTCAAACCACAACCAAGACAAATGATCCGACAGATCTAAAGAAGGTAGAAGTTTTTGCGTTCCTGTTGAGTGGTCACATATCAATTTTGGATAGGATGAAGTTGAGTTGGGCAACCAAAGTTGTCCAATTGAAAAACACTTTTGCAAACATACTAAAGTATATGTAGAGTACAATCGGATGATATACTTATGCGACTAAGTATAGATTAATTTTTGAAAATTTTGGTGTACGGACCCCACCCTTTGCCATTGATGTCAAAGGGGGAGTGATGAGCAGTGAAAAATGAGGAATTTAGATAAAGGGGGAGCTCTGAAAAATGTACTTTGAGATAGAGCATCAGCCAAGGGGGAGTATAGTGTGACACTTAGTTATTTTTCACTAAGTGTTGCCATCAATGCCAAAGTGGGAGATTGTTGGCAAGAGACACTAAGTGGATTCATGAATGTTGTCATTGATGGCAACAAAGGTTATCTCAGACATCTGCAAGACATGATGAGTCTCTACCGGAAGTCAGATTGAAGAAGTGTTATGATCTAGTAAGCAAGAATAGAGCAGTCAGCAAGGTCCGACAATCAGGTCCGGATCTCTCAGAGGAAGTATTTCAGTAAAGTACAATTTTGGGGAAGTCAAGAGGAGTAAATTGACTAATAGATTCCAAGGATTTAGCCTCCAGTGATGGAAAGGTGAAGAGATATGAGCACTTGAGTTTTGGGTTCCTGTTTGACAGAGTAGACAGAGGAAGAACTGTACCGGCAGAGTGTCAGACCCAAATCCGGAAGAGATATTGCTAATGACTAAGTTTCTTGAGGTATCATTCATGATTGGCCGATATGATTGAAGACTTATACAAGCATATTATTGATCCGCATTACTTGGTATGCAAGGATTCAGCTGACAGACTAGAGTTTGAGATAATATTGACTATTCCAGATGCCGACTAGAAAAGTGTTGAAATCACTTGTGCAGATATATATACAAGATGGATTTAGATGTGAAGTGGTGTTGTATATAGGTTGTAGTGTGAAAAAAAAAGTAGAAGAACAAAAGCAGAAAAATAGGTTCAGAATGTAAGAGGACAGCAACACTTAAGGAGAGTAAGAATGAAGTGCAACAGATCAGTCTATTGAGCTTAACTGGAACTAAACTTCAGCATGGGTGGATGCTTCTCATCAGTTCAAATTTTCTTCTTGTAGAAAGTAAGTCTTTTGTAGGTAGTAAACCTCTTGTGAGCAGTGTGCTTAGGTAGTGAGCCCTAATTGGCAAGTACTATTTTATATCTTCTATTCTTCTAACAGAGAATAATATCTTGGGTTAATCACCCCATGGTTTTTTTCCCTTAACAGGGTTTCCACATCAAATCATTGTGTCATGTGTTATCTCCATTTCATAATTATGCTTGCTTATTTGATCTGATGTTGCATTAATTATTAAGAAAGCACAAAAAGTTAATTTATTAGGATAACTGATTCACCCCCGCTCTCAGTTATCAATAGGAAATACCAGACCACCAAAGGGTGAAGATGGCCCAATCCAAAATGAAAGGGGCTGCACTAACTTGGTGGACTTTCATCCAAGATGACAAGGTGAAAGAGGGAAAGAGCAGAGTTGCTACTTGGAAGAAGATGGTGGCTTTAGTGAAGGAAGCCTATGTTCCGTTAGATTACAACATCCAACTACATAAGAGGAAACAAAACTTGAAGCAGAAGGAGTTAGATGTCAGTTCATACACTGAAGAGTTCATGAAACTATGTGTCAAGACAAAGGTAAAGGAGAGTGAGGAAGAGAATGTGGCAAGGTACCTCAATGGATTGAGGTTTACCATCCAAGAAGACTTAAATCTGCATAACCTAGAGATAGTCCAAAAGTGCTACCAATTGGCACTCAAAGTGGAAGAGAAATTAAAGAGAAGACAAGAGAAGAACAGTAGAGGAAGAGGGAGAAGAAGTCCTTTTAGAGGCAGAGGAAATGGATTTGGACACCAAGGCAAATCCAATCAAGAGAGCAGCAAAGTAGACAACAATCAAACTCAAGGGGGAAGTTACAATCAAAGAGGAAACTTTAGGGGAAGAAGACCACCATTTAGGGGGAGATCTCAGGGCAGAGGACCTCTCAGATGTTACAATTGCAATCAAGAAGGCCACATAGCCAGTAGATGTCCAGAAAAGGCAACAAGTTCAATGGGAGAAAGGAGGATAAATTTGATCCAAGAATCTGATTGTCAAAGTGTGACAAGCTCAAGCACTTATCAAAGTGTGAATGCTCCCAATAGTTATGGATATCCCGAGAGTGGAGAAGCTTTGATGATTAGGAGAGCAATGACCACCATGAAGGTGCCTGACAAAGAACCTCCACAAAGGAAGTCTCTCTTCAAAACTACTTGCAGGGTAGGAGGAAAGGTATGTAAAGTTCTGATTGACTCTAGATCCACTGATAATTTTGTGTCCTTTGAAATGGTAGAAAAGCTTAAGCTTAGAAGGCTGCCCCATCCTTGTGCATACAAGGTCTCATGGCTCACCCAAGGTTAGTAAACAGTTGTGGAAAAATAGGATTGGGTGGAATTTCAAATTGGACCATACAAGGATAGATTATTGTTTGACATTACCAAGATGGATGCTTGCCATCTCCTATTTGGAAGACCATGGCAATATGACTTGAAAGCACACCATGATGGAGTTAGAAACACATATTCAATCACCAGGGATGGTAAGGTGATAGAGTTGCTACCATTGATGGAGAATGAGGTCGAATCAAAGGGGAAATAAGTTAAGGTGATGATGGTAGAAGGAAAACAATTCATGAAAGAGATAGTAGAAGAAGGTACAGTTACAATGCTCTATTCCATGCCTAAAGGTGAACAAGGAGCAGCAACAAGAAGTCAAGGGAGAGAAGAGGCAAAGGTTCATAGATCCTACTATCCAAGAGTTATTGGACAAGTACAAAGGCATCATCTCTGATGGAATGCCAAGGTCCCTACCACCTATAAGGGACATCAACCATTGCATAGATCTGATCCCAGGATCTCCACTTCCAAACAAGGCAGCATACAAGCTTACCCCAGAGCACAATGCAGAAGTAGCAAGGTAGATTGAGGAGTTGTTGGAGACAAGCCTAATTGGCAAGAGTTTAAGCCCATGTGCAGTACCGACTATCCTAGCACCAAAGAAGGAAGGCACTTGGAGACTTTGTACTAATTCAAGGGCTATCAAAAAGATAACAATAAGGTATAGGTTCCCAATTCCTAGGATAGAAGATTTGCTTGATTGCTTGGGGGGTGCTAAATATTTTACAAAAATAGATCTAAAGAGTGGCTATCATTAGATTAGGATTAGGCCAGGAGATGAATGGAAGACTACATTTAAGACCAATGATGGGTTATATGAGTGGAAGGTCATGCCTTTTGGTTTGTCCAATGCCCCTAGTACCTTTATGAGGTTGATGAATGAGGTCTTGAGGGAATTCATGGGAAAATTTGTCATAATATATCTAGATGACATCCTGATTTTTAGTAATACAAGGGAAGAGCACCTCAAACATATAGACTTGGTCCTCAAAAGGTTACATGAAGAGCAGCTAATGATCAACTTAGCGAAGTGTTTGTTCATGCAGGAGGAGATCATCTACTTGGGTTTTGTCATCTCACATGGCAAACTGAAAATGGATCAAGAGAAGGTAAGTGCCATATTGTCTTGGCCAACTCCTAAAACCATGAATGATGTTAGAAGTTTCCATGGGTTAGCAACCTTCTATAGGAAGTTTATAAAGGGGTTTAGTCATGTTTGTGCACCCATGCTTGACACCATAAAAGGAGGACAGAAGTGCAGATTCACTTGGACAAAGGAGGCAGATGATTCATTTGAAACATTGAAGAAGAAGGTGGCAGAGCAGCCAGTCCTTGCACTTCCTGACTTCAACAAGATTTTCCAAGTAGAATGTGGTGCGAGCCACATGGCAATTGGAGTAGTACTTAGTCAAGAAGGTAGGCCTATCACATTTTTCAGTGAGAAACTAAATGATGCAAAGAAGAGATACTCATCCTATGACTTGGAGATGTATGCTCCAGTATAGTCACTCAAAAAGTGGAAGCATTACTTGATGCCAAAAGAATTCATAGTGTTCATAGATAATCAGGCCCTTAGTTTCATAAACAGTCAAGAGAAGCTGAACCATAGGCACATGAAGTCGGTGGAGACATTGCAAGCTTTCACCTTCACACTCAAGGACAAGAAAGGGGTCAAGAACAAGGTGGCAGATGCTTTAAACAGGAGGGCTCTAACCATCAATCAGATCCAATTGGAGAGTGTTGACATTGACTCCTTGAAGGCCATGTATGATGTTGATGAGGACTTGGGAGAGATATACAAGGTATGTATTTTCTTTGGTGACAAATATCATATTGGGTTCTCTAAATTTCTAATCCAAGATGGATTACTTTTCAAGGGTGGACAGTTGTGCATTCCACAGTGTTCTATGAGACTGAATATCATTAGGGAGAAACATTGTGGGGCCATGGTAGGACATTTCAATCTTGATAAGACTCTTGATCTTGTGAGGAGGCATTACTATTGGCCCAAGTTACAGTCAGATGTGAGGAGATTTGTAGAGGCATGTGTGATATGTCAAAAGGCAAAAGGGAGATCCACTAATGTAGATTTGTATCAGCCACTACCCATTCCTTCTAGGCCATGGGAGAGCATAAGCATGGACTTTGTATTGGGTTTGCCTAGGACAAGGAAGGGATATGATAGTGTTTTTGTTGTAGTAGATAGATTTAGTAAAATGGCACACTTCTTGCCATGTAAAACCACTTGTGATGCCTCATATGTTGTAGATATGTTTTTCAAAGAGATAGTGAGGATACATGGCTTGCCATTGAGCATAGTGTCAGATAGAGATGTGAGATTTATTGGCCACTTTTGGAGGACTCTTTGGAAGAATCTTGGCACCAACTTATCCTTCTCATCATCCTACCATCTTCAAATAGATGGGAAGACTGAAGTGGTTAACCGTTCATTGGGAAATCTACTATGGTGTTTGATAAGGCAACATGGAGAGAAGTGGGATAACATCCTACCACAAGCAGAATTCTCCTATAATGACACCATCAATAGGAGTACAGGGAAGTCACCTTTCCAAGTGGTATATGGCATTCATCTAAGGGGTATTTTGGAGTTGATGGATCTGCCTATAGGAGAGTCTATTTGTGCAGATGGAGAAGCCTTTGCATCAGCCATCAAGGAGGTGCATGATCAAGTCAAGACCCAACTCTAAAAAACTACATTGAAGTACAAAGCATATGCTGACAAGAAGAAGAGGGATGTACAATTTGATGTTGGAGATTTGGTGTGGGTTCATCTAAAGAAGGAGAGGCTCCCAAAAGGTAAACATACCAAGCTAATGCAGAGGAAGATTGGACCATGTCAGATTTTGAAAAAGTGTGGGCAAAATGCTTATGAGATCCAACTTCCTCCTGACCTTGGATTGTCACCCATCTTCAATGTATGTGATTAACTCCATACAAGCATAATGCAAATGTAGGACAGGAACCATTGTAGGGTATAGTAGATGATGATATCCCTAAGTGGGATCCACCAAAATTGAAGAAGATCTTAGACTCAAGAGTGGCAAAGAAGACAAGGAACAAAGAGTACATGGAGTACTTGGTGGCTTGGCAAGGGAAACCTGATTCAGAGGTAGTTTGGATGACTGAAGATCAAATTACAAACAATGGTGTAGACCTTCAAACTCTCATCTCAAGAGGGCTTGAGATCTCTTCTCCTGGGGAGTATAGTGCAGGAGCACCCCTTCACAAGTCAATTATACATCTGAGGGAGAAGACTAAGGTCTTGATATATTTTTATGTTTTATATTTGTTCATGTTGTCATGTAGTCCTTGTTGTTTTGATTTCATGTTTGTAATAAAGACCCCACCATGTGAACCAGTGTCACAAATTTGGCATCCTAATAAGCCAATTTGGACATCTTGGGAAATTGGGATATGTGGATAATCAAATCAAGAGTGTTGTGTTATTTTTAGATGTCTTGTTGATATTTGAGGGTGTTTAAATCATTTCGTGCTAAACATGTGTCTTGTAATTAGTTAGTGCTTTGGCTTACAACCTTGGTTAAGCCAAAATCTGAAACATGGAATTTGTAACGACTCCAACCTCTGGTATTCCTGTTGGAACTGGATGGGAAGAGACCATAAGATTGGGATTCAAAAGGGGATGAGATGATTGATGAAGTTTGGAGAGAAGAGAAGACTGGAAAAAATACACTTTTTGGAGACATCGAAGTTTTAGTGAAGAAATATAAATTCTGCCAGTTTACGTTTGTAAGTTTTGTGTTCTGTGTATATTCTCTGTATCAAACTGTTCTATACATAGTCTAGTTTTCTATTGTCAAAGATGCAAGATTGAGGCCATTCCACTGGTGGGTCTTTTCAAAATCAGTGGAATGGACTCTGTACATAGTTTTCTATTTTGTTTTCTTCTTGTTTGTGGTCATGGTAGAATGGAACAAAAGATATGATCTATGGAAGAGCTGTCGTAGTAGAGAACCTAGCATCTCTATGTGCTAGGATTTGATAGAATAGAGACTGCGAGAAATGTTGTAGAGGAGGTTTCGGTTAAAGAACATGTATTTTATGTGTATACAGCAATTGTATGTCAAGAACATTGTGTGCGTATATCGCAATTGTATTTGAGTATGTTTCATGTGTATCTCACATTTGTATATCACAAATGTATAGTGTGATTGCATGTTGGGAACATACATTTCATATGATGCAAAGGATGACCGGCCGGAGTGGTAACTAAATGCATACTGGAAGGGTACGTTTCTGCAAATAGAAGAGGTGACCGGCAGTAGCAGGGCAAGGATACTTTAGTCCATCAAAAAAGCAAGTCAAGTCTTGCATATGAAATTTGGTGGTATCAGCATAACGGGGAGACATACAAAGGGTTCACTGAAGAGTTAAGTCACACCGAAGATAGGTGGTCCCCACCTCATGCATATCGGCATTGCACTTTGAATTTGTATGTGGTGAAACATACAATGGGAATGTTTCCACTGTGCCTCTGCATCAGCATGCATCAAAAGAACACAAGAACACCAGATTTACGTGGAAAACCTAATAAGGGAAAAACCACGGGGAGGATTAGCTCAATATATCTATTGCAACCGGTTACAAAGTTTGATACAGAATGGTGGACTCACTGTCAAAAAGAGAAATGCTCACTATTGGTGGCTCACTACCAAAGGACTCACTATCCTCAATAGAAAGAGATAGAAAAAATGGTGGCTCACTACCAAGTAAGAACTGATAACAATGCATCTGACCTATGCTAAAGATACAAGTCCACTAAGGCTCAGAATACTGACTTAACACACTTCATTTTCACTAATATATTATCTTTCCCTTCTCTACATCAGATTTCACACACACACACACACACACACACACACACACACACACACACACACACACTTATTTATCTTGCACCCACATACCTTCCACACAAGAAATCAATCTTGTATGTATCACAATCAAGGAAAACATCAAATAGGTCAACATAATAGATGTACCGTGTGACCTCTTGACCTATCACCTCAAAACTCAACCCTATACACTTTGCAGAGAGAACCAAAGCATGTAGTACATTACAATAGGTCAGCATAACCTATCATTACTCCCATAATTCTACTCCATACATAAATCAACTCTGCACAACCTCAAAACCTTTGGGTCGGCACCACTAGTGAAGTAACAATAGAATGAACCAATTGTTTACTCACAACTCAATGTGCAGACCATCAAAAAGCTTTCCACTTGGAGAACACATATTTCTGACATCTATAAACTTATTCTCAAAACCACATATCAAAATATTCATCTGCAGTGGAATGCAAAGCATTCCAACATACCACTAAGATTGTCATTATATAATTTGATAATCTATCAACTCTATCTTCAACTGTGAAGGAATTCAACCCTTGTAACTTTGGATTTAGACTCCTTCAGTATGTACCAAAATTACCTCAAAATTGCATGACAAAATTCTTCATAGCGGAGCAATGCGGACCCAAAAATCTGGTTCACTTAACACTGAAGACTATATTATGGGAATTAGACAAATCTGTAGAACAATTGGTACTTTGGTCTTCTCAACACCAAAACTGCTATATCTCTAATGTGTTGTCATTAATGAATGACTTTTTAATCTTGAAACTTCATTGTAATCACAAATTTCGATGAGGCATAACTTCTTCCTACGATATCAAAATTTCATGAAATATTTTTTTGAAGTTCTTAGAATTTCACAAGGAATTCAAATTTGTAAACAAATTTAAGATTTGGATTGAGCATTTTGTAAAAATCACCATAAATTATAAACAGTTGATTTGGGATCCAATCTTAACTAAACTTGTAATTTTTATTGCATATCTTTTTGGGGGGTTTCTAAAATAGTACTAATCATTTGGAGGGAACCTTCATTTTTGCTTTAATAGTGCTTAAAGTTTGATAAGATATATTGATGTGGATGACACACATACTCCCTTCCATTTGAGTATTCTCAATAAACCTCATAATAAATGGAAGATAAAATGTGGATATTGTGGGTAAAATGATATACAACAAAAGAATGTCATCATCGTGAAATCGGTGAACTAAGACAACAACTTCTTCATGCATATCAAATTTCTATTGATCATTTATTATAAATCACTTGCAAAAAAATCTCGTCTCACTAAGCCAACTTGTGAGACACCATCAATTGTGTATGTACATTGTAGTGAGATGACTTACATTGAGATCTCACCATCATAATCACTTGTTGCTACATCTAAATCCTGAGTTGATATCTCTATGGATTCCAGTGATTCATTGCACTAGGACTTTGATTTGATTTTTACAGATCCCCCACATTGGGATGCATATCTACCTGACATTTCACATCTTTTCGTATAGTCCCGCATTACAGATTTGGAAGACACCATTGTGGACATTCGTCTTCTATTTGATGTCAACTTTGATGAAGTTGCATCATCATATTCATATTTGGATATTATTATTATTTCCTTTCCTACATCAACTTCTATAGTGCTAGATTCTACAGATATTTATGAGTCCACATATTCGACTCTGTCATCATGTATTTTGACATCCTCTACGGTAGTATCAAATTCTTCTGCTTCCAGTTATCACCATACATCGATGTTCACGTTCCTAAATATTTTATGGTACCTGATTCATTCTATCATCATTTGAATCATGTGCAAAATTCAAAGAATTTCATACTTCTTCATGTATGTTCCTATTTGGAATGAGAAGATCACTTGCACACTTCTGTGGTTTTATTTCTTCCCAAGATGAGAAATATTGTTCAACATTTGTGGATCATCTTTAGTATCTAGTGTCGAGAATCTACCAACACTACAAGAGGTATTTTGAGGGGAGGCTGCATGGTTAGTCTTCTCATATTAGTTTTGGGAGGATCCATCTCTTCGCATGGATTTTTTACTTCACATTTTCTGGGGGGATCACATCAACCTTCTCATCTTTTCTCTCCTATGGAGGGAACATACATTGTACATTCATGATAGAAGTAGTCCTTGGGGGGTCATCATGAGTCCTTCTATTTTATTCTTCTTGTTCACTTTTACAATTCTATTTACTATCATTTATTTTATGGAGGAAAGTTTTCCCACGGGGTTTTCTTTCTTTCTCCACTTTATGAGAAATTCATTTGTACATGGGTACCTAACATGGCCTAGTAGCTAGGAACCATCATCATCTTTGTATTCTCCCTAAGTTGCACTTAAGGGGGGTTGTTAGTGTAAATAGTGTCTTTATCTAGCTAGTTAGTTTCTAGTCTACATAAGCATAGTCCTATTCACACATAAGCTTAAGTTTACTTAGCTTTTTAGAAAGTTGTCTCACCTCATGTGGTGAAGACATGTGTCCTCATACATACAAGACACCTCTTTTATTTTGGATTGAAACTTTCCCTCACACATGTCATGTGAGTTAGACAAGTGTTGCATACTTGTAGAGGTAGTCATTAGTTGATTCCTACCTTCCTACCTCCTCCTCCTTGCCTATTTATGCAGGGCTTCTCTTTGTATTTTACACACTCTCATTGTATATGATAGATATGCTTATTGTGTTCCATTTTTAATTTGTGGAAGGTTATGCTATTTGTGCTTGTTGATCTTGGTTGCTCCAACAATTTCAATTATGGCTTTTACTTTTTTTGGATCAACTTTTATTCCCCTGCGAGAAATAATGTATCCTAATAGTTTGCTTGAAGTAACCCCAAATACACACTTCTTTGGATTTAGCTTGACTTGTTATTTTTTGAGTCTGTCAAATATTTGTTCAAGTGCTTGCAAATGACCTTCTCTAGTGATAGAGTTTTCTAGTAAGTCATCGACATAGTCCTCTATAATATTGTGAAATAGATCATGAAATATTATTGTCATAGCTCTTTGATATGCAGCTCCTACATTTTTCAGGCCAAAAGGCATCACTTGCCAAAAATATGTACCCTAAGGAAAAATAAAAGCTATTTTCTGTTGATCTTCAGGTGCAATGAGAATCTGATTGTAGCCTAATAAACCATCCATTAATGACAACATTTCATGTCCTGTAGTTAAATCTACAATGCTATCAATATTGGGCAATGGGAAATCATCTTTGGGACATGTCTTGTTCAAATATTTGAAATTTCTGCATATGTTGATGCCCCCAGTGACTTTTGATATAGGTACAAGATTAGAGACCCATTCTAGATAGTCGATTGGATGAATGAATCCCACATCCAACAACTTTTGAAGCTCTACCTTAACCAATAGTGCTATTTGAGGATGCATTTTCCAGAAATTTTGCTTGATAGGTTTAGCTTATGGCAAAACTACTAAATGATGTACTACCAATGAAGGATCAAGTCCAGACACATCTACATAAGACCAAGAAAAGTTTATAATTCTCTTATGGAAGAATGTTGTGAAGTTCTTTTTCTCCTATTCTAAGAATGATGCTGCTAAAAATGTGAGCTTAGGATTCTATTCTATCCCCAAATTCATTTTTTGTGATTCTTCCACCAAAAGTGGAGATCTCTCCTGATATTTGGAAGTTCTGGGAAGGTCGGATCCTCCATCCTCAGACACCTTAGAGATATTTTCACCTTAGGATACATCCTTTCTTTTTACTTTTTTTGGATCCAATAGTGCCACATTGTGGTTCCCACTAGGGGATCTTTTTATTACTTTGTTTTGTTCACTTTTGTAACTAGAGGATTTGGCCTTCTCACAAAAGTATGTTGTAGTGTCAAGTTCCATGATAAAACTAGGCTTATGGTCTCCTAATAATATACCATTTCAAAGTCCCATGAATTATGTGATAGCCTCATCATTCTGAAATATGTCAAGAACTGGAGCATCTTGTTGGTCCCAATATATAAGGTCGGGGTAGATAAGTGGAATGTCTTTGGGATTAGAGGTGGATGTGAAGGAGGTGGAGGATATTATGCAAATTGAAGAATCTTGGGATAACTTGGTGATATACATATAGGAATCTTTGAAGATATCCTCATTAGTACTCTCTACCATGAGAAAGGCTTTCACTACCTCACTAAGGATATACTCAAGGTCTAAGGGCACAGGCTCCTTATTTTTGTACCCTAACCCTTTTTGGTTTTACTTCTTGGTCATAGTGATGAGCTTTTTTGTTCCTTGTTCATGAATTCCTAGGCCACCTTGACCTTTATAGCCATGTTCTTTATAATATGAGACCTATGGTGTATTTCTCTACAGGTAGTGTTGCTAGATCTTCTTCTTCCTTGTATAACCATGATGAGACATCTTCTTCAATGGATTCTTTGTCTAGAACACCTCAATGTGTAAATGTTATGGGTTTACATTGTACAACAACTCTAGGAATTGATCTTGTTGTTTGAGGTTTACCATAGGACTTTGGTGATAATGAAAGATTACCTACATAACAGGATTCTTCAGAGTCATATTCACCAAATCCTTTGTCTTTGAATTGAACCTTGATCTTTGGGATGGATGTATTGGTGACTTGGTTAATGTGGATGAATCTATATATGAAGATGGTTGAGGTGCATCATTATTAGGAATCTGGTTGGAAATATGGTATCTCCCTTGCATGGATCTACAGAACTCAAAAAATCTCCAAAGATGGTTATCTCAGTACCATTATGTGAGAATTTTAGACACTGATGGTAGGTTGAGAATATAGCTTGCATGGCATGTCTCCATGGACAACCTAGGATAATGGTATATGCAAGATTAAGGTCCAAAAATTGATAGAGAGTATCTATTATTGCTGGGCTAACTTGAATAGGCAACTTGATAGTACCTTAAGTCTCATGCTCAACATCATCATAGGCTTTAATAATTGTGTTTTTTCTCTAAACCACACCCTTAGATTATCCCAACTATTTTAGAAACTTAAGATAATAGATATTAAGGCCAATGCCACCATTTATGAGGATTCATTTGACTCTGCATTGATGAATACATACTTCTAGGTGGAGAACTTCATTATGAAATGGATTACTAGATGGTAGGTCCCTTTCAATGAAGACCAAGTGATGGGGGGATGCAATGTGCCCTCTCATGGCTTGAGATTGATCAAGATTAATGTTTTGAGGGACAAAAGACTCCTAAAGGGTTTTATTAAGAATCTACTTATGTGTAGGGATGTTTGAAGGAGTTCTAGGATGGATATTTGAGCAGGTGTTTTACCTAGATGATCTAGGATGTTATATTCATATGATGGATGGGTGATAGAGGGTTCTCCTTGAAGGGTGACATGGTCACAGAAGGTGGTAACTGCATAATCAGCAGCTTTTCCTTTGATAGAGATAGTGGAAATATGGGTATGACTTTCCTCTATATGACCCATGATGAGGTCATAAGAGGTAGACTCATGATTGGCATTGTTATGGTGATTTCCTTTTTCAGGGGCATTTCATTTACCATGATTAGGGAATGGATCCTTGTATATTTCTAGATCATTATTCAAGGAATTATTAGGGCAATCATCAACTATTATCTCTCCTTGGTCAATGAGATTCTTTAGTTTCATGCATCTAGCTATTTTATGTCCTTTGACCCTATGATATTCACAATATTTGTGTCTTTGTACCATGAGGGTTTGAATTGGGGTGCTTCATATTTGTTATGGAGTAAAATGTGTACCCTTTCCATTTTACACCTAGCTTAGCACCCAGGTGGACCTAGAACAATTAAATCTTGATCCTGATGAATAAACCTGACAAAATAAAGTTAGGACCATTCTAATCACACTTTAAATGACACTCCATAGAGTTTGTGGGGCTAAAGGATTAGGGCACCTAGCGGCCTAGTCCCAGATGTTAGTCCCTACCCTATTTTTGTGGTGTCTTCTTAGAACACCTCCTTGACTTATACATGTTGGCCCCATTTGGTTTTATCCATTGTTGGTGAGTGGGAATGCATATATGAGCAAGTTAGTTTATTCATTTGAACATCTAAGCAATCTAGGTAAATTGCACTTTCTCTTTCTCTCTCTCTCTCATGCTTTCTATTCTTCTCTAAAGCTCTCTATGGTGGATTATTGTTGTTGCACTAACTTATTACAGGTCTTGTCAAGATCTCTCTACTTCTTTGGGCTACACCAACTTCTTGAGTAAGGTTGTGATGCTGCATCAAGAAAGCTAGGGTTTCCATGCTCATGCTGACTTCTTTCCTTCATTCTTTGTTACAACATTTCATTCTACTTCAGATTTGCCTCTACCCTCCTAGGGCACACACTCTTTGATTTCTAATCATTTATATTGTGGAGGTGGAAACAACATTTATAGATTTTGACTTAGGTAAGCTCCTAAATAGCACAAACCCTCTTTCCTCCTTTCTTGTGTGCAGGTCACATCCAGAGGAATCTGAAGATAACAAGTTACAGGAGAGAGGAAGACACATAGGTGAAGACACCTAGATATGGAGATCTTGTAAAACCCTAATTAGGGCATAGGGAACCTAGAACCTTGGTAACTCTCTAATCTCAAAGTTAGATCCAATTTCTCCTCTGTTCCATGATCTTTTTTGTACTTTCAGAATCTCTATATCTATTTCTGACAATCTGTTATTCTCTAATATTTCTCAATTAGGGTTTCATGTTTTTCCCTAGTTTGATTAGTTGAATTTGGCTGACACTCCTTTATACAAAAAAGGGATGAATCCCCTATAGTTTGGTTCTTCTTCAAGGGTAGAAGCCAAGTTTATCTTGTGTTCCAATGTTGATAGAAGATGGGTTGACCTAGTTTAACCTTTTAGGCTAAGTCTCCCTTTTCCATCTAACATTTTGGTGAACCTGACATATCTTGCACTTTGGCATCCTTCTTTCTTCAGATTTGAGCTATTTTCTTCTCTAGATCTAATTGGTTTACATTCATTCATAATTTTGTATATCTACATAGCTTATCTTAAGATTATTTTATTGTTAGGGTTTACAAAAACCTTGCATTCCTAGAAAATCTAGCTAGTCTTCAACCTAGGGTTTATAGATTAGTGAATTGTTTCAGGTCTTAGTAGCATTGTTAGGTTGATTAAATTGATTTAATTTTCTATACCTTATCATTCTTGGTGTTTAGAGCATTATTGCATCTTTACATTTGAAATTGGAAAATCAAGCATTTGATGTAGATTTAGAAAAAAAACATATTTGTCACATTGTCTATATTTCATAAGTTTAGATCATTATAACATGATTTAAATTTTTTATTTTTGCATTAGATCTAATTGGTATTGTAATATTTAATCGTTTCCTAGTGGTATATTTGGAATTTTCACATTCCTTATTAGGGTTTTCAAAAATTTTGCATTTTTGGAAAACCTAGCTAGTCTTGCACCTAGGGTTTGTTGATAAAACTCTTGTTCCAATTTTTTTCTGATGATAATTAGTGGTTAAATCTAATTTCACATTGTTGTAGCATTTCATAAATTTCATTTGTGTTCAAGTTACAAAATAAATGTTGGGAATTAAGGTGTCTCAACCTTGGTAATTCATTGCATTTATTTATTGTAATGTATTTATTTATTTAGCCTATCTTGTAATTTTGTTGCACATCCTATTTTGTCATTTAGTGTGAAGTGGCACAATGAGTTGTCACTCCAATTGTAAGATGACTAAGATGGTTAACTCACTCCATGAGGAGATAGGTGTCCCACTTAGTGGTAGAGGTATTTTGCAATGTGTCGACACTTTGACTAGTGTGTAAGTGAATCTTGACCGAAACGATTATGAAAAATTCCTATGACAGAATCTATGATGCGTAAGAGTCAGAAATATAAGATCCAATGACAGGTGAAGACAAGTGTCAAAGAGCATCTTTGAGGAAGACATCTTTGGGTGCCCAAGGTGGGTTATGACATGTTGTAAGAGGAATATGCTATTTTTAGTCAATGTATGACAGATTCTCTTACAATTGTAAGTACTATTAGTATGACAAATTCTATGATAGTCGTAAGATGCGTAAGAGCATCTGTCATTGTCTATCTTGGGATTAGGCACCCATATTGGGATGGGGTGATGTGACAAGTTTCATGACCATGCTACAGTGTTGGACAAGTGTCCCTAGTGGATTTTGGGCCATGAGGCCAAGTTAGATGCCCATTCCAAGAAAAGTCCATTTTTTCCTTGTAACTTCTATTTAAATAGGTGCTTGGAGAGGAGATGTATTATGTGATTGACAGGTACTATTATGCTACTAGAATATCTCCAGATACGAGTGTCAAAGATTCCTACAAGAGCATTGGCTCTGAAACTATATTGTAACCTTGATTGTTTACTGGAATACATTTGAGCTATGTTTTGGAGTGGGGTTTTTCACCTGTAATGGTTTTCCCTATTGTAAACAAGGTAGATAATTGAGAGGGGGGGTGAATCAGTTATCTTAAATATTTTAACTTTCTTTCCTCGTTAACAATTAGTGCAGCATCAAAACATATAAGCATATATAACCATGAGAGCAGAAATAAAATCAATACACATAACACAATAATTTTTATGTGGAAAACCCTGTTAAGGGAAAAACCACGAGGTGACTAACCCAAGATTGTATTCTCTGTTAAAACAATAAGAAGTACAAAATGACACTTACAAATTAGGGCTCACTGCTTGAGCACACTGCTCACAAGAGGCACACTGCCTATAAGAGACTCACTGTCTACAATGTTTATAGAAGGTAACTAGGTGTTTGAATAGAAGAGAGGCATCCACACATGCTGAGGTTCAGTTCTGGTTAGGCTCAATATACTGATCTAATGCACTTCATTCTTCCTCTTCTTTAGTGTTGTTGTTCTATCACATACCAGACTTGTATTGCTGCTTCCACACTTCTCTCTACCTTTGTTCCCATATTATATCATCACACACACCCTTCATACCAAATTCCATTTGGTATATATATCCGCATCAAGGATTTCAACATCTATCTTAGTCGGCAATTGGAATACTCAAGATATTTCCAAGACACTAATTTGTCGGCTGAATCCATGCGTAATATGTGATGCACATCAAAGACAGACATAGAAGTCATCAATCATGTCATCTAACCATGTATGATCTCTCAAATAGCTTTATCACCATCAATTTCTTATCTAGATTAAAGTTTGATTCTCTGTCGGTCAATTCTTCCTCAGTCTACTCTGCCTGTCAGGAACCCAACACTTAGATGCTCATATATTTTCACTCATTCATCATCGGAGGCTCAATCTCTGGAATATAGTAGTCATGATACTCCTCTTGACTTGCCCAAGTCTGTACTTTGCTGAATTACACCCTCTGAGAGATCCGGACCTGATTGTCGAACCTTGCTACATACTTTGTTCTTACTCACCGAACCAAACACTCTTCAATCTGTCTTCCGGTAGAGACATACTATGTGCTGCGGATGTGTGGGAAAGACTTTGTTTCCATCAATGAAAACATCCATGAAGCCACACAGTGTCTCTTGCCAACAATCTCCCCCTTTGGCATTGATGGCAACACTTAGTAAAAAATGACTAAGTGTCGTAGTAAACTCCCCACTTGGCTGATGCTCTATGTTATGTACACTTTTACCAGAGCTCCCCCTTGGCTGGATTCCACATTTTTCACTACTCCTCACTCCCCCTTTGACATCAATGGAAAATGGTGGAATCCACAAACCAAAATTTTCAAAAATCAACCTATACATAGCTGCATAAGTATATAAGCATGTTATATTTACATATACTTAAGTATATCCGCAAAGGTGGTCTTCAACTGTACAAATTATGTCACCCAACTCTACTTCATCTAATCCAAAATTGAAATGTGACCACTCAAAAAGAATGCATAAGCTTCTGCCCTTCTTAAGTCTGTCGGATCATTGGTTCGGGCTGTGGTTTGAGCATCCGTTAAGGCCTCATGCATGGCCTCTAACTTAGGGATAATTATCCCTCTAAGTTCACTCATCCTACTTATTATATTCTTCCTCTCCTTTTCAAGCCTCTTTATTTCATTTATAATGACGATGGCCTGGCACTCTTGATTCATTATAGAAGTGGTGAGGGGATCAAAATTCTGAGATAAACTTGATAGTTTATCTTCTTGTTCTTTCACCTTATTTTCAATATCCTCTGTCACTTTAGACTAGGATACACAAAATTTATACATTTCTCCACCATCTTTAAGAGCATTTTCTAGGATCTTTATCCCAATATCCAAGGTCCTCCTATCATTGGTTATGAGTCCTTGTATTTTAGTGAATCTCTTTCCCAAAAATTCTTTCCAGACTTTCTCTTCTACCGATTTCTCTAAAGAATCAAAATGGGTGCTAACAGAGTTAACCAAAGATTTTAGGTTACCGGATGGAGAGGCCAAAGGATCCTTTTGGAAGGATGGCTTGATCTTCTCCAGCATCCCAGATTCAATCTCTATCAGCTCACAGTCTTCCATGTGAGACTTGAGAAGCTTCTCTTTTTCTTTAGCTTGAGCAAAAGATGCTATCTTCATTGTCTGGACCGGAGAAAGGGAATCAAAATTTATTGGTACTTGAAATAATTATGGTTGATCTATCTATATCATTTCTTTGTTCAAGAATCTCTTTACTACCTCTGCAGTGTCTCTTGCCAAAGACTGAGTCTTCTTTCCTTTTGCAACCTTAGAACTATCATCAAGAGTCTTCTCTGTTTGATCTTCTTCTCTTCCCTTTACCTCCTCTTCTTGACTCAATTTCTCCTCTTCTCTTCCTTCTCCTTTAGTACTTGAGTCTATAGAGGGATCCGGAGGAGAGATGTTAACTTCTTCATGGATTTCCTCTTTCGGAATAAAGGAATCCAAGTCCTTAGATTTCTCCTCATCTCTCTCTTTGGACTCTTCTATATTTTTCTCAGTGGATTCTTCTTTTGATGCACTTAATCCTTTGACATCCATGGTAGAAGGTTCTTCATCTATTTCCTCTATAATAGAAAGATTGAATCTCATGAAGGCATTCTAGAGGATGTCTTCTATTTATTTTGCCACCTGATCAGTCTCTCTAAGCATAAGTTTGTTCATTCTTGCTTTGCTCCAGAACTCATCCTTGCAGTCCTTAAAGATCATGGTCATTTGTTTTGGAGTGATGGAAGGATAGAGATGTATTGCAATTTGTTCCCGGATCTCTAAATCCTTTTCCTTGGCATTCTCTTTTCTGAGTTCAAGTACCTTCTGTTGATAATCGAGAGGGGGGAATTAGTTATCCTAATTATTGAACTTTCTTAATAATCAATGCAGCATTAATTCAATTAAGCAAACATAACCATGAAATGGAAATACACATGACACAATATTTTTGACGTGGAAACCTTGTTAAGGGAAAAACCATGGGGTGATTAACCTAAGATTGTATTCTCTGTTAGAAGAATAGAAATACAAAATGGCACTTGCCAATTAGGGCTCACTACCCGAGCACACTGCTCACAAGAGGTACACTACCTACAAGAGACTCACTATCTACAAAAAGAGTGTAAAACAATACTTGAACTGATTGGGAGCATCTACATATGCTAGAGTTCAGTTCCGGTTAGGCTCAGTACACTGATCTACTGCACTTCATCTTTCCTCTTCTTTTATGCTGCTTTCCTTTCACATACCAGACCTTCCTTACTGCTTTCACTCTGCTCTACTACTTTTATTCGCACATCACCAACAATGACGACACACCTCACAACTAAATCCATCTTATATATATATGTGCATAAGTGATTTCATCACCTTTCTAGTCGGCACCCGGAATAGTCAATATTTTCCACAAACTTTGATCTGTCGGCTGAATCCTTGCTTACCAAGTAATGCGGATCAAGCATATACTTGTAGAAGTCATCAATCATGTTGGCCAATCATAATTTATGCCTTCATAACCTTTACCATCATCAATAACACATCCAGAATAATGTCTAATGTTCTACCAGTCAGTTCTTCCTCTGTCCATACTGCCAATTAGGAACCCGATACTCAAGTATTCATATCTTTTTCCTCATCTATCACTGAAGGCTAAATCCTTGGAATCTATCACTCAAGGTAGTCCTCTTGACTTCCCCAAATCTGCACTTCACCAAGATACTTCCTCTGAGAGATCCAGACCTGACTGTCGGCCCTCACCACATGCTCTGTTCTTGTTTACTGGACCACAACATTCTTCACTCTGACTTCCGGTATAGACACACCATGTCCTGCGGATGTGTGGGATGAACTTTGTTGCCATCAATGATAACAATTATGAATCCATATAGTGTCTCTTGCCAACAATCTCCCCCTTTGGCATTGATGGCAACACTTAGTGAAAAATGACTAAGTGTTTACACTATGCTCCCCCTTGGCTGATGCTCTATTTTTATATACATTTTCCGGAGCTCCCCCTTAGCTGGCTACAACATTTTTCACTACTCATCACTCCCCCTTTGACATCAATGGAAAAGGGTTGGGTCTGCACACCAAAATTTTCAAAATTTCAACTATACTTGGCCACATAAGTATATACATATGGCATACTTACATATACTGAAGAATGTTTGCAAAAATTATCTTCAATTGGACAAATTCTGTATCCCAACTTTGCCTCATTCTGTCCAAAATTGATATATGACCGCTTAACAGGAATGCAAACTCATCTGCCCTTTTTAGATCTGTCGGATCACTGGTCTATGCTGTGATCTGGGCTTCTTTTATGGCCTCATGCATGGCCTCTAACTTGGGGATAATTATCCCTCTAAGAGCACCCAACCTGCTTATTCTATTTTTCTTTTCCTTCTCCAGCTTCTTGATTTCATTCAAGACTGTAATAGTCTGACATTCTTGATTTATTATGGAGGATGATAGAGGATCAAAATTTTTTGAGAGATTTGTCAGTTTATCCTCCTATTCTTTTACTTTCTTCTCAATGTCCAATGTTGCTTTGGACCATGATAAACAAAATTTGTATATTTCTCTGCCATTTTTAAGAGCATTTTCTAAGCTCTTTATCCCAATATTCATATTTCTCCTATCATTAATTATCAACCCTTGTACCTTTGATAATCTTTTTGCAAGAAATTCCTTCCGGACCTTATCTTTTGCTGACTTCTCTAGGGAATCAAAATGTGTGCTAACACTATTGACTAGAGTTTTGAGATTACGAGATGAGGAGGCTGTGGGATCCTTTTGAAACGATGGCATAATTGTTTCTAGCACTCCGGAAGCAGCTTCTATCAACTCACAGTCTTCCATGTGAGACTTCAGGAGTTTTTCTTTAGCCTTTGCATTAGCAAATGAAGCTATCTTCATTGTCTGTACCGAAGAAAGAGAATCAAAATTAAATGGTCCTTGTAGAAGCTCTGGTTCATCAATCTCCATTGTTTCTTTGTTCAATAATTCTTGGATAGTTTTTGCAGTGTCTCTTGCCGGAGACAGATTTTTCTTCTCTTTTGCATTCTTAGAGCTATCTCTTGGAGCTTTCTCTCCTTCTACATTCTTACTACTAGCAGTTGTGGTCTTCTCTGTTGAAGTCTTCTCTCCTTCTGCAACCTTGGTACTGTCATCTTCTTTTTCCTTCACCTCTACTCCTTTCTCCTGTATTCTTTCTTCTTTAGATCCAGAGATTGTAGGGGAAACCAGATGAGAAATGTTAGTTTGTTCATGGGCCACCTCTTTTGGAGCAGAGGATTCCAAGTCCTTAGCTGCTCCGGCACCAATATTCATTACCTCTTTTGTCATTTTCTCAGTAGACTCTTCGGCAACACTTGTGGTTGATGGGTCAGTACCCAAGTCCTCTATAATTGGAATGTTGAATCTTTTGAATGCATTCTGGAGGATCTCTTCTGTCTCTTTTGCAACTTTGTCAGTCTCTTCGAGCATAAGTTGATTCATCCTTGCTTTGTTCCTGAACTCATCCTTACAATCTTTGAATATCATATTCATTTTCTTGGGATCGATTGAAGGATATAGCCGAATTGCTATCTGTTCCTGGATTTCTAGGTCTTTGGCTTGGGCATTGTTCTTTCTTATTTCTAGTTCCTTCTCCAAGCTTTTGGGGATCAGAGATATAATTTCAATAAATGCTTTGTTGTAGATATTTAGGTACCTGATTGTGGCATCTTGCAATATCTTCTGATCTGCTTCACCATAATCATCATAGAACTCAATCATTGGCTAAAGATTTCCGTCCACTGTAACTGATTTGATTATGTCATCAATGTGAAGAGTGGGTTTTTTAACATATTCCTCTGTCTTTTCTTCTTCCTCTTGTCTGGTAGAGGGTTCACCGGATGTTTTCTTCTGTTTCTTCACTTTCCTAATTTCTTCATCAGATTCAGTCTCCTCTTCATCCCTTTGACTGGCATAAGCCCTTGTGGCTTTTGTCTTTGTTCTTTTCTCTCCTTTGCCAGATAATTTTGCTTCCATTTTTGATGGCCTTGAGCTTTTGGTAGTGGTAGGAGCAGATCTCTTTGATGATCTGGTCTAGGTGGAGGATTTTACCAGAACACTTTCCTCACTTTTCTTTTCTACCTTTTTCTTCTCTTCCTCAGCCCTTTCCATCTTTTGCTTATTGGCATCAAGTGCCTCTGTAGATATGCCAAAGCCTTTTGCAACATCTTCAACTTCTTTTCTTACCTTCCTCTTGATCTCTGGTTGTCTGAGTTCCACATGAATCTTTACACTCAGCTCCTCAAAGGTTCCAAACCTTTCTACATTTGGATCCTTTGGCTGACTTAGCATGTATTGAACATACAACTCCACAATTTGTTCATCAACTTCATACCCCATAGGCATGATCCATACAGTTCTTGGTTCTGCTGCCTCCATTAGGCACTAATCAGTCTCTACCATAAAGCATATTGTGTCTTTGTATTTCTCAACAAGAGACTGGGGAATTCTCTCTCTTGCTTGCATCATGTTCTGAAAATTCTTGAAATATCCCCACAGGGCTGTATTTCTTGCTTTAGCATCCCCAAGTCCGTGCAAATAGTCTCTGATTTGGATGGCAACCGGTTTGTCATTCTGTCATACCCAACCATTGGATCTGGGAAGCTCATTCATGTAATAAAAGAATAGGTGGAGTATCAAACCACCATACTTGAAGGAGTTCTTCTTATCCTTCTTAATCTTTTGCAGATTTTCCAAAAGTTGACTTAGAAGAAGTTCACACAGATCATAGTCAGTATTTTCTTTTAGCATTTGATAGGCTGTGTAAACTGTAGTTCCTGGTACTGAATTTTCCCTACTGGAGTGATAAATCTTGTAACCAATTATCATGGATGCAAATTTGACATCCGGTTCAGTGATGTCTTCAATTGTCATAGCTCTCTTATCAAATTTTGATCCAGTTGCATCACTTACTGTCTAATTCTTGATAGATTTGAGAACAGGTATTCCACCGGATGAGTGCAGACCAGTTACTACCCTAATTGCATCTTTGGTGATCTTAAATGGTTTATTCAACCATAAGAAATTATCATGCACTCTACTCAACACATACCGAACCCATTCATCTTCTTCAAAATAGGGGAAATAAATGCACTGTGCAAAATGCTTATCCTGGATGGCTTTATACTGAGGTTTAATCTCAAAAGAATCATCTATTAACTATTTGTGATAGATATCCACTAACTTTGATTCCCCAAATTCTTCAATGTTCATGTGTATGTAAACCCTAATGTCTTATGTATGCAACACACCATGCGGAACACTGGAAAATGCTCCTAGGGGATCTACTTCCAAAGATTTGTATGGATGTTTCTTGAATTTGGGGCAAGGCCTATCAAAGATTTTTACAATATTTGGATTACCCATCATTCAAGGATTTATAGAGAGATATTTGATAACGAAGAATACCTTTTGCACCTTTCGGTTTCATGGAGTTAGCCGGATCGATTTCTAGATGAATTAACTTCTGCAAATGATCTTTGATGAGCTTGAGGAATTTTGTTGCAGAGCTTCACTTTTCGTTTCTTCTTGAATGTAGAATGAACAAATGCTTAATGAGAAAACCCTTATATTGCTCCGCAAACCCTAATGTTAGGTTGCAATAAATGCTCAACCTAAGTTATTCTGGTTTGCCTTATTCAGATGACTTGAAGAACCGGATCAATCCTGATCTTTAAACATCTTGTGGATCTTCCAAATCTTAACCATAGCTTATTTGGATGTTTCCCTTATGAACCCTTTAATCTGCAACTCTTCTTGTGCCAGTTCTGGCACTAATTGACTGGCTGGGGGAACAAGGTTTTCTTTGTGTCTCCCCTGAGCCAAAGCTCACTTTTTAGTTTCTGGAAGGAATATCAATACCAGAGTCTAGTGCAGACCCATCCCCTACATTCTCTGTACTTTTCTTCACCCAAATCTTGTTCATCTCACTCTGAACTTCATCTACATTCACTTTTTGTTTTCCCTTATCCTGATTCTGACTATGATGTACCGGACCTCTTTTGTCCTGATTTTTGTTTCTACAGAATTTTACAATATGACTGGATCTATTGCAAATTTGGCAAACAACATTTCTTTGCATATTTGATTGATATCCTCTTGATCTGCATTGATTAGCCATATGACCTATTCTATTGCATGCAAAGCATCTACCATTAAATGATTTGTTCATTTGCATATTTCTGCATTCATGAGACTTGTAACCATACCTTTTGTAGTTGAAGCACTGTCCGAAGAAGGATGAATTAGTCTGATTCATTCTCTTTCTGCACTGATTAGCTTTATGACCAAAGTTATTGCAGTTGTGGCAGTATCCATTGAAGGATGGATATCTTTGAGCATTAGGCTGCCTTACCGGAGGTCTTCTAGGCCTGTTCCTTGGATTTTATGATCCAAAATTCTTCTGACCAGATCCAGAGCTTTCTCCTTTCTCATATCCCAAACCACACTTGTCATCTATCCTCTTTTGACTTCCAAGAAGAACTTCAAGTTGAGCAGAACTTATCTTGAATTTCTCTTTATATTCATTTGCTATTTGAAGATCCCTTTTGAGAGAGACAATTTGATCCTCAAGTTTTTCTTCATTATCTTTAGCATCTTCAAGATCAGATTCAAGATGTCTAATAATTCTATCCATCTTGTGGCAATCTTCTGATTTCTCCTTGAGAGATTGTCTTAGATTATCTTCAGTTTTTCTTTTCTCTTCAATCTCTTGGGTAAACTTTATAACTCATGATTCCATTTCATGTCTTACCATAATGATTTCTTTTAATAACTTTTCACATAACTTAGTTTTCTCCTTCAGATCTTCATTTGTATCATTGGCTTCACTTTGACTTGCCAATTGCTGAAGTAGCTCCTTTCTCTTTTTCATAGAGAGACTTAATTTGTCTTGTAGTTCTCTCATGAAATCATTAGCCTATTTGCATCTTTCCTTTAACTCATTGACTTTAGAGTTTGACTGTTCAAGATTATCAAGGGTAGTCTTGAGTTGCTCCCTTAAACCATAGGCATCCATTTGAATTCCCAGATCTTCCTCAAGCTGTTAGACTCTGTTAGGAGGAACTTGGATCTAATACCAATTGTTGATAACTGAGAGGGGGGAATCAGTTATCCTAATTATTGAACTTTCTTAATAATCAATGCAACATTAATTCAATTAAGCAAACATAACCATGAAATGGAAATACACATGACACAATATTTTTGATGTGGAAAGCTTGTTAAGGGAAAAACCATGGGGTGATTAACCTAAGATTGTATTCTCTGTTAGAAGAATAGAAATACAAAATGGCACTTGCCAATTAGGGCTCACTACCTGAGCACACTGCTCACAAGAGGCACACTGCCTATAAGAGACTCACTGTCTACAAAAAGAGTGTAAAACAATACTTGAACTGATTGGGAGCATCTACATATGCTAGAGTTTAGTTCTGGTTAGGCTCAATACACTGATCTGCTACACTTCATCTTTCCTCTTCTTTTATGCTGCTTTCCTTTCACATACCTGACCTTCCTTACTGCTTTCACTCTGCTCTACTACTTTTATTCACACATCACCAACAATGATGACACACCTCACAACTAAATCCATCTTATATATATATGTGTGCATAAGTGATTTCATCACCTTTCTAGTTGGCACCCAGAATAGTCAATATTTTCCACAAACTTTGATCTGTCGGCTGAATCCTTGCTTACCAAGTAATGCGGATCAAGAATATACTTGTCAAAGTCATCAATCATGTCAGCCAATCATAATTTATGCCTTCATAACCTTTACCATCATCAGTAACACATCCGGAATAATGTCTAATGTTCTGCCAGTTAGTTCTTCCTCTGTCCATACTGCCAATCAGGAACCCGATACTCAAGTATTCATATCTTTTTCCTCATCTATCACCGGAGGCTAAATCCTTGGAATCTATCACTCAAGATAGTCCTCTTGACTTCCCCAAATTTGTACTTCACCAATATACTTCCTCTGAGAGATCTAGACCTGACTATCGGCCCTCACCACATGCTCTGTTCTTGTTTACCAGAACACAACATTCTTCACTCTGACTTCCGGTATAGACACACCATGTCCTGCGGATGTGTGGGATGAACTTTGTTGCCATCAATGACAACAATCATGAATCCATATAGTGTCTCTTGCCAACACCTTCTCTAGACTTTTGGGAATTAGAGAAATGATTGCAATGAATGCTTTATTATAAATATTTAGGTACTTGACTGTAGCATCTTCCAAGATCAGTTTGTTAGTGTCACTATACTCATCTTAAAATTCTATCATTGGTTGCAGATTCCCATCCACAGTGACTGCCTTGATGATATCATCAACAGAGAGAGTAGGCCTTTCAACAAATTCTTCTGCCTCTTCTTCTTTGTTTTTACCGGCAGAGGATTCCCTAGATGTTTTATTTTTCTTCTTCATTTTCTTAACTTCCTCATCAGTCTCTATTTCTTCATCATCCTTTTGGCTTATGTAGGACTTTGTGGCCTTGGTTTTTGTTCTCTTTTCTCCCTTTCTGGATGACTTGGCTTCTGGTTTGGAGGCTCTTGTGCTCTTAGAGGTGGCAGGTACAGAGCTCTTTGAGGATCTGGTCTGGGAGGAGGCTTGCACTGGAACACTTTCTTTTTCTGTTTCTTGTTTCTCTTTCTCAGCTCTTTCTATTTTCTCTTTGTTTGCATCAACTACCTCTTTTGATATGCCATATCTCTTGGTGATTTACTCTACTTCCTTTCTAACTTTTCTTTTTATTTCTAGTTGCCTTAGTTCAACATGGATCTTTACACTCAATTCTTCAAAGGTTCCAAACCTCTCTGCCTCAGGGTCCTTAGGTTGACTCAGCAAGTGTTGGATATGCAGCTCCAAGATTCTCATCAACCTCATATCCCATTGGCATAATCCAAACTGTTATGGGCTGAACTACCTCCATTAGGCATTGATTAGTATCTACCATGAAGCATACTGTATCCTTATATTTTTCAACTATTGTTTGAGGAATTCTTTCTCTGGCCTGCATCATACCTTGGAAGTTCTTAAAATATCCCCAGAGTGCTGTGCTTTGAGCCTTGGCATCACCAAGCCCATACATGTAGTCTCTGATTTGTATGGCAACCAGTCTGTCATTTTGCCATACCAAACCACTCGATCCAGGTAGCTTATTCATGTAGTAAAAGAACAGACACAATATTAGCCCACCATACTTGAATGAGTTCTTATCCTTCTTAATTTTCTGCAAGTTTTCTAATAGTTGATTTAAAAGAAGATCACATAGGTCATAATCAACATTTTCCCTTAGCATCTGATATGCTGTATAAATTATAGTTCCAGACATAGAATTCTCCCTACTGGAATGATAGATTTTATAACCAATTATCATAGAGGCAAATTTTATATTCGGATCTATGATATCCTCTATTGTGATTGCTTGTTTGTCAAACTTAGATCTGATAGCCTCACTTACTGTCTAGTTCTTGACAGATTTGAGTGCAGGAAACCCACTAGATGAGTGCAATCTAGTTACTGCCCTAATGGCATCTTTTGTTATCTTGAAGGGCTTCATCAACCACATGAATTTGTCATGTATTCTTCTAAGAACACACTAAACCCATTCATCTTCTAGAAAATAGGGGAAGTGGATGCAATGTCCAAAATGCTTATCCCAGATGGCCTTGTATTGAGGTTTAAGTTCAAACGTTTCATCTATTAATTATTTATGATAGATATCCATCAACTTGGATTCCCCAAATTCCTCAATATTGGCATGTATGTACACCCTAACATCTTCTACATGTAGAACCCCAGGCAAAATGCTAGAGAAGGCGCCTAAGGGATCAACTTCTAGGGATTGGTAGGGGTGTTTCTTGAACTTTGGGTGTGGCCTATCAGTGATCATAACAACATTTGGAGTAGCCATATTTGCAAAAGATTTAGAGAGAGATATTCAAAAGTGGAAATACCTTTTTACGCTTCTAGGGTTCACAATATGAGCCAGAAAAGATCACTGGTTGAGTTAGATTCTGCGGTTGATCTTTGAGAGGGTTGAAACAATCTTGATGTAGAGATCTTCCTTTCTTCTTCTTGAATGAAAATGTGCAAATGATGAATAAAAGAACCCTTATATCTCTGCACAAACCCTAATTTCCTATTGTAATCAATGCACAACTTAAGTCATTTTGGTTGCCTTGTTCTGACCTTGTTTTGAGAGAGATCTTTCTGAATCACTAAGATGTACTTAGAATTATTTTTAATGATAATTGACAATGTATCTCCTTTCCCCCAATCATGCCATTTATCTGTAGATCAAGATATTTCAATTTTGAATCATACCGGATCTAACTGTGAAAATCCTACTTTTATCGGATGACTATCAGTCTGGATCAATCTTGGATGATTAAACTTTTCAAAACTCCTTGTGGATCTTTCATATTTTTACCGAGGGTTATTTGGATATTTCTCTGAGAACCCTTTAGTCCGCAACATTCCATGTGCCAAATTTAGGCACCAATTGACTGGATGGGGGAATTTATTTTCCTTTGTGACTCCCCCTGAGCTAGAGCTCATCTATTTAGTTTCCAGAAGGAATATCAACACCAGATTCTAGTGCAGATCCATCCCAACATTTTCTGTACTTCTCTTCACCCAAATCTTTTCCATCTTCCTTTGAACTTCATCTGCATTCACTTTTCCTTTTGCTTTGTCTTGATTTTGATTATAATGCACCGAACCCTTTTTATCCTGATTCTTACTTCTGCAGAATTTGGCAATATGACCGGATCTATTGCAATTGTAGCAAACAACATTTCTTTGCATATGTGACTAATATCCTCTTTATCTGCATTGATTAGCCATATGTCCCATTCTATTGCATGCAAAGCATCTACCATTGAATGAATTGTTTATATTTCTACATTCATGAGATTTGTGACCATACCTTTTGCAGTTGAAACACTATCTAGAGAAGGATGAATTAGTCTGATTCATTTTTCTTCTGGAATGAATTGTTTTATGGCCGAAGTTGTTGCAATTGTAGTAGTATCCATTGAAGGATGGATATCTTTGAGCATTTGGTTGCCTTACCAGAGGTCTTCTAGGCCTGTTTCTTTGATTTCCTGATCCAGAGCTCTTCTGACCGAATCCAGAGCTTTCACCTTTCTCATAACCTAAACCACGCTTGTCATCTACCCTCTTTTGGCTTTCAAGAAGAACTTCAAGTTGAGCTAAGAATATCTTGAATTTTTCTTTGTATTCATTTGCTGTTTGAAGATCTTATTTAAGAGTGTTTATTTGATTCTTAAGTTGTTCTTCATTATCTCTAGCTTCTTCAAGATCAGATTCCAGATGCCTGATTATTCTGTCCATTTTGTGGTAGTCATCTGACTTCTCCTTGAGAGATTGTTTAAGATTGTCTTCAATTTTTCTTTTCTCTTCAATTTCTTGGGTGAATCTCATAACCCCTGATTCCATTTCATGTCTTACCATAATGACCTCTTTTGATAGATTCTCACATAGCTTGTTTTTCTCATTCAGATCTTCATTAGTATCATTGGCTTCACTTTGACTTGCTAATTGTTGAAGAAGTTCCTTTCTCTTTTTCACAGAGATACTTAGCTTTTCTTTTAGCTCATGCATGAAATCATCAGCTTGTTTGAGTCTTTCTCTCAAGTTATTGACTTCAGAGTGAGATTGCTCAAGATCATCTAGGGCAAACTGAAGTTGTTCCTTCATACCATACATATCCATTGAGATTCCCAGATCTTCCTCAAGCTGTTAGGCTCTATTTGGAGGAACTTAGCTTTGATAGCAATTGTTGGAAACAAGGTAGATAACTAAGAGGGGGGGTGAATCAGTTATCTTAAATATTTTAACTTTCTTTCCTTGTTAACAATTAGTGCAACATCAAAACATATAAGCATATATAACCATGAGAGAAGAAATAAAATCAATACACATAACACAGTAATTTTTACGTGGAAAACCCTGTTAAGGGAAAAACCACGGGGTGACTAACCCAAGATTGTATTCTTTGTTAAAAGAATAAGAAGTACAAAATATCACTTGCCAATTAGGGCTCACTGCCCGAGCACACTACTCACAAGAGGCACACTGCCTACAAGAGACTAACTGTCTACAATGTTTATAGAAGGTAACCAGGTGTTTAAACTAAAGAGAGGCATCCACACATGCTGAGGTTCAATTCTGGTTAGGCTCAATATACTGATCTAATGCACTTCATTCTTCCTCTGCTTTAGTGCTGCTATTCTATCACATACTGGACTTGTATTACTGCTTCCACACTTCTCTCTACCTTTGCTCCCACACTATATCATCACACACACCCTTCATATCAAAATCAATTTGGTATATATATCCGCACCAAGGATTTTAACATCTATCTTAGTCAGCAACCAGAATACTCAAGATACTTCCAAGACACTGATCTGTTAGCTGAATCCATGCTTAATATGTTATACGTATCAAAGACATAGACATAGAAGTCATCAATCATGTCGCCCAACCATGTATGATCCCTCAAATAGCTTTATCACCATCAATTTCTCATCCGGATTAAAGTCTAATGCTCTGTCGGTCAATTCTTCCTCAGTTTACTCTACCTGTTAGGAACCCAACACTTAGATGCTCATATCTTTTCACTCATTCATCACTGGAGGGTCAATCTTTGGAATATAGTATTAATGATAGTCCTCTTGACTTTCCCAAGTCTATACTTTGCTAAGTTACACCCTCTGAGAGATCCGGGCCTAATTGTTGGACCTTGTTGCATGCTCTGTTCTTACTCACCGGACCAAACACTCTTCAATTTGTCTTCTGGTAGAGATATACTATGTGTTGCGGATGTGTGGGAAATACTTTGTTGCCATCAATGACAACATTCATGAAGCCACACAGTGTCTCTTGCCAACATTCCCCACGTATATCTTGTCTCTCTCTCTTCTGTCTACTTTCTATGTGTATCTGTATTGCTGCAATATCTTTGTTGTTGGGTTAATAACATTGTAATTATAAAGGTTAAAAATAATTTGCACACATCTCTCCTCATTAGATTAGTGTAGGAAGTGATTTTTGCACACCTAGCTTCCTTTCAATAAAAAGCATTCTTGCATCAAAGAATTTTGGTTTAGGGAATAAGCATTTAAGATCTAGGGTTTGATAGTAAAACCTACATTTAGTTGTTATGTTCAAAATCTTTTTTTCAGGTCTTTGTTATGATGAAGGATTGCTAAATCTGATTTTAGGTTTCTGTAACATACTTATTGAATTTAGAAAACAAGAACATTCATGCATCCATCTTCTCTTTAAAATTTGAAAGAAATAGCATAGACATAAACTCTCTAATTCCATGCCTCATTAGGCACTTGTGTATCCTCATCAAAATAAAGTTCTCAAAATATTTGTTGCATTTAAGTGGATAAGTCATATAGAAACTCCTTTTTGACATACTACACATCTTGTATTTGCAAGACTTAGTTGTTGTGGTTACCAAGAATATCACATTTTTGAAAAGCCCCACTTCTCTTGCACTTGTAGGTCTTGGATTGCAATCAAACTTTGATATTGGTTGTATTTGATTAATGAATTGTACTTGTCTATTCCATATCATATTTGCATATAGTAGACAAGACATTTCATTATGTACTCTTCTTGTTCTTCCTCTTTGGAATCTTTGCATGCATATATTATATATTTTGATTTTTTTTCTAAATTAGCTAATATACATCCATATTGTTTAGATCACATAGCATCCATGTATGATATTGATGTTGCTATATGTTCCATATATGATATCCTTTGTCACATACTTGATTTTTCTAGCTTCATGACTCTCATGGGTGAATATCCTTCCATATTTCTATCTAAGACATTACTAAATTCATCTCCATGAATTATCATGAGAAAGATGATGGTGATAGTTCTTCTTCTACTTCTACTACAAGACATAATAATTCCATGTCTATTTCCATTGAGCTCCCCTCTAATATATATGATGGTGACCTAGATTTGCCTAAGTCACCCTATGTTTTGGATCCCTCTCCCAAAATGGTCCCCACTCATGAGGATATTTTGGTGCAATAGAATGAGATCATTGATACATTTCTTAACATCACTCTACCCTCTCTTCATTCCAATTCTCTCCCTTCAAAAGATGAAGCATTAGTGGATGAAGAGCCTTTTCTCACAATGGATCCCTCATGGGTGGATACTGGGTATTCATCTTATCATCCTAGATCTTGTATTTCTCAAAAGGATAACAATGTCAATCCCATCATCATTAATAGACTTATTCCACCCACTAAGGGGATAGTGAATAAGTGCATTAATATTCAAAATACTCCTAAAATCATGGTACATGACACACCTAACCCACCTCCTTTCTCTAAACCTATGATTGTGGTTTAAGGTGTTCTAAAACCTTATCAACCTCCTAATTACATTTTCAATTTTGCAAAGCAAATTACTCAAAGGAATCAAGGTGTTCAAAATGTGTTGCAACAACCTCATGCAATTTATCACACATACAATACCTATAATAACAAACAAAGTAAGAATTCATTGAGTGTGCCCACTTCTCTTCCACCTTCTCGACCTATGTTTCCTCAACATATTGGTAGAGAATACAATCTTGCTGAGCATCTCTACACTGCTCTGGCTAATATCTCTCTATGGGATTTAATACAAACATTGCCTACATACCACAAATTGCTCCAAGAGGTTCTATAAAAGGTAGTTGTTCTACCTTCTATTAGACTGAATAATATAGCATCTATGTTCAGTTGTATGCATGCAACAACAATAGATATCTTATTTCAATGTTCAACATGAATTGCCTCCCATAGAATTTCAAAACTAATATGAGCCTCTTATGATATTCATCATTATTAATAAAATGAGGGTGAGACTGTAAGAACCAAAATCATGCACAACCTCCACAAGAACCCCTTGATGAGACATAATCCTTGTCACATACATGTAAGCATGAAATAATTCCCTCTCTGTAATAATTCTCTTAGTAACATATGGGTTTTCCCTTCTCTCTTTGTTTCCCCTTTGTTGTACTAACCATTCCCCTGCTTTCGACACTTTTCAACATTTCTCAATTTTCATTTCATATGCTTGCAACTTCAACCCTATGCCTTGTATTCATCTTTTTTTTTGTTATTTGACCTTTCCCTAGTGTTTTTCATCCATTCCCATGTTAGACATGCAAGAATACTAAGAGGGGGGGTGAATCAATATTTAACCAATTTCAACTTCAACAACTTCAACTTATCTGGAGCAGATTAAACCTTAAGCGTCACAATATCACCATCAAAGGATAACACAATGCACATCCACACATAACACCAGATATACATGGAAAACCCTAGAAGAGAAAAACCATGGTGAGGATTAACTCACAATATATGAAGTTCAAATAATAACTTTGTTTTAGGGCTTTAACCCAAGGAAGCTGCTACTCCCTAAGTAACTTTGATTTAGGGTCACTCCCAAGAAAGCTTCTACTCCCTGATGACTTTGTTTTAGGGTCACTCCCAAGGAATATACTACTCCCTAAAATGATAACATACTTACACAAGATTACAGTATGACAGTCTTTTCTACTATCTGAAAACTGACATTGAAGCTCACACTTTTGATGATTGCACTTCTGCCTCCTCACACTTTCTTCTAAAGATCTAATCAGTTAGGCACACTCTATACTTGATCACTGTCACAAATATGTCTTCAAGATGAATCTGGATAGCATCAACAACATCTTCTCTTTCTCCTTTAGTCACACATCAATAATGTATTTATTATATTTTTTATCTGCTTGTGAACCTTTACAATCAACTTGCAATCATACCTCACCTCACTCACTTTGATTCAATATTTATACATGATATTACATTGATTACATTGCATGTTGGCTAGATACAACATGAACAATACATTTACAAGTTAGGCAGACAACACACAATATGAAACATGTAGAAGATAGGTCCTAAGTGAATACACATGTTACACCAGCAGAAGATCCAAGCCTTGTGGACCCCAACACTTGCTTAACCAGGTCCAAAACATCCTTCACAACTTCAAAAACAAAGAAATTACATCCGCGCACTCTGCTCATTTGGAAATAGGACAGCTTTAAGGAAAACACATGAAGACTTGAAGTATAATGGCCACATCAACTTGAAAAACCTTGTGCGGTATTGGAAACAAGAAAGATCTTCATGAAACTTTTCAAAGAATTGTGCCACACAACTTCAATCATTAACTCTAAGAACACTATGTCATCAGGAACACACTACAACATGCTGTCATTTGAAAAACTGAGCTGCAGACTACCAAAAACCTTGAAACTAAAAATAAGCATATAATACACATCTAGAAACATGTCCTCAAAATTGAAAGGGCAATCATTTATTTGGAGAGGAATGTAGAGCATTCCAACAAACCTTCAACACTAACTTACTCTGCCAAAACATATGTTGGTACTCTATCATGCACAACTTTGATAGTAGAAGGGTAAATTATTTGAATATATGGAATTATCATCTTCATCAAATCTTAACATACCTTCAGAACCACATAGCCAAATCTACTAATGCAGAGGAATGTGGAGTATCCTTCTTCCATCTAGTGACTGTCTTCATAGAATCAACACTATCTTCACTCTATCTTCTACAAAACATACTCCTGGTAGTCCAAACATCATAAAACATGGAATATGAAATATTTGTCATTATATTAAGCTATATTCCAATCCACAAAGGCCCAAAACCAAACTGATGGAAATGCTGAGCAATTTCCCAGACAATCTTCAAAGGTGGTCATTCTAAAATAGAGACTATCACCAACTTCCAGAGGCTACATCTTCTTTGTATTAACACATACATTCTTAGGGACAGTAGGAGAGAGTATACAACATATCTTAGTGCTTCTAATTCCTCTATGATTGTGTCTTCTTAATGCTTCTAATTCCCATCTAAATATAACTTCATACTCAATTCTACAATGATATGAACTTCTAATTCCCAGCTCAATGTATCTTCTTTAGGAGCATGACATGCATATCTTAATGTATCTTCAACTTCTAATTCTCATCTCAATATATCTTCTTCAGGAGCATTACATCCAACTATGAAGACTATTACACATTCATAACAGTGTTGACACCAATGATAACCTTGTGATAGTGTTGACATCAATGATAAACAATACAACCATTAGAACCATATGTGTAGCAATCTCCCCCTTTGGCATTGATGGCAACACATACTTGTACATTTCTCCCCCTTTGACATCAAGGATAAAGGAAAATTACCATCAGCTACATCAGTAACCATACATCTGTACATTTTCCTTTAGATTATAACTTTCTCTTGTAACAAACAAACTCCTCCTATCATTAGCAACCACTACCTGCTCCCCCTATCCTCAGCAACCACTACCTACTCCCCCTGAGAGGTAGCCATCATCAGTACAAGAAACAAAGATGTAACATTAACTCCCCTTGGACAAATGCATCACTATGCATCTTTAGCAAGAAGGAGGGGCAATCACCCCTAACTTCTGCCAGAGATCCTTAAAGGTGTCCTTTTCAAGAGCCTTTGTAAAGATATCTGCAATTTGGTCCTTTGTTGGAACATATTCCAACTTCATTTCCTTATCTACAACCTTCTCTCTCAAAATGTGATACCTGATTGCTATATGCTTGGTTCTAGAATGCATCACTAGATTCTTGGAAATATTGATAGCACTTGTATTGTCAGACAAAATAGGAATAGGCTCATCATACAATACCTTGATATCCTTTAGAGTTTGCTTCATCCACAACACTTGTGTACAACAGGAGGCTGCTACAATATACTCTGCCTCTGTAGTTGATATGGACGCTGGATCTTGTTTCTTTCTCTGCCATGAAACCAATTTGCTTCCTAGAAAGAAAGCACCACCACCTATACTTCTTCTATCATCAACACAACCAACCCAATCAACATCAATGCATGCACTCAAATCAAAGTCATCACCTTTCAGAGTTGCTTTCAAGTATATGAATATCCTTTTCACTACTTTCTTATGTGTTTGCTTAGGATTGGCTTGATATCTGGCAACCACACATACTGCGTTCATAATGTCAGGTCTAGAAGTAGTCAAGTACAACAATACTCCAATCATAGACCTATAGATAGTCTGATCCCCCTCTGAAGACTCATCATCTTTGCTCAAGTGACATCCAATGACCATGGGAGTACTCACTGGTTTTGAATCCTTCATACCAAATTTCTTCAACAATTCTTTGACATACTTAGCTTGAGAGATAAAGATACCACCATCTAGCTGGGAAATTTGAAGTCCAAGGAAGAAAGACATTTCACCAATCATGGACATATCAAAATCTTATTGCATCTCCTCTACAATTGAACCTTTTACACATATCATCATCTCCACTAAAAATGATGTCATCAACATATATTGCAACTATCAAAATCATGTCTTCTTCTTGCTTTATATAAAGATTACTATCTATGGTACCTTTCTTGAAGCCCTTCTAAAGTAAGTACTTGTCTAATCTTGCATACCAGGCCCTAGGTGCTTGCTTGAGACTGTACAAAGCCTTTTTGAGTCTGCATACCATGTATGGATCTTCTGATATCTAGAAACTATATGGTTGTTCAATGTATACTTCTTCTTCTAGGCCACCATTCACAAATGCTGACTTGACATCCATCTGATATACTTTGAAGTTCTTATGAGCAGCAAGAGCAAGGAACATTCTGATTGCCTCCATCCTTGCTACCGGAGCAAAAGTCTCCTCAAAATCAATGCCTTCTACTTGAGTGTATCCTTTGCATACTAGTCTTTCTTTATTCCTTACAACTTCACCTTCTTCATTCAGTTTGTTCTTGAACACCCATTTTTTCCTATAATATTCTTGTTTTCTAGTCTAGGAACCAATTCCCATGTTTGATTCTTTTCAATCTGATCCAATTCTTCTTCCATAGCCTTTATCCATCCATCATCCTTGCTAGCTTCAACAAAGGTCTTAGGTTCTACTTTTGATAACAAACACAAGTTTTCTTGCTCATGGATCTTGGCAAATGATGCAGTCAAGGTAGGAGGATCCAATGAGGGACTATCAAACCTTTTAGCCTTAATCAGCCAACAACATGATCATAATAGGTATGCAACAGAAGATACCAGAAAGATAAAATATATTTATGAACACATAACACAAGATGTATCCTAGGAAAACCCTAACAGGGAAAAACCCAGCCTTCAAATCTCATTCCTCATATATTATAACTTCAAATTGAATCAAACATGCCTCAAGGGCTTTACAGATGCTAGCCCATAGTCCATGGATTACAAAAGATTCATACAACAATATTCTTTCATGATTTCTTTTGCCAACTTCACAATTCTCTGCTCTGCTACTCCTTCTACTTCTTGCTATGCCTTCTACTCTATTTTGCTATTCATTCAGATCAAAATAACTTAAGATCTTGTTCCATATCTTCATGATATCAGTCACTGCCTAGAAACAATCCTTTAGCTCTTATTTATATCCTCCGTAAGCATTCAAATCATCATCAAGTTGGCCTAATTGCAATGGCTAGTATGAAACGTATGTACACGAATAGGTCGGACCTAAACATAAGGTATTGCTTTGTTGGTACATAAAAATTTGTGTGGATCTCCATGAAGGTCAGCCAGGTCTTGAACTTCATTGAATAAGTTCCTTTAGGCTCTGCAAGTCATAGATTTGCTCCGCAAGCTGATTAAACTTCACTAAACACAGTCGGCTCTACTATGTCAACGTGCAATAATAGTCAATCTTCTGATAGCGATATCTTTCCGAAATCAAAGCCAAATGATCTGAATTATTGATATGTTGTAGCTTCATATGTCTATATGTTAAGTCCATCTCCATAGCCTCTTATACTTAAATGTGGTAAAATGCGGTATCTCCTTAGGTCACCTTCTCAATATTCTACAACTCACTGTAAACTATCTCAATTGTTTTGAATTCTTCCAGATGCTCCTTCATCAAACTCTCAGGGTTATTTGAAAAGTGAGCCTCTTCACTTGGTCTACATTATGTCAAAATCAATGTGATCCCTTAGGATAGGTTTGGTGGTTTGTTTTCAAGTACTTGCAACTGCCTCAAGGTCGGTGGTTTGTTCAAGTCCACCCTACAAAACTACCTCGAATTCTTCTAAGTTCAGCGTTCTACTTGCAAGCCTTGCACTGCCTCAATGATCGATGGTCTGAGAAAGTCTTCTCTACAAGATGCCTCAAATTCATCATGTCATGGTGTTCTAGGTTCGGCGGTCTACTTTCAAGCCTTGCATTGCCTCAATAATCAGCGGTCTGAGTAGGTCTTCTCCACAAGTTGCCTCAAGATCAATGTCTGCTTCAATCAATTATGAGTCAATCAATGCATACATGCATCCTCTGGGACAATTAGTTATTTCCTAATACAGTATTGAATTCTTCTCTGCAACTTTGTCTAACTCTAGGTTCCTATCACAATTTCTTTCGCACTCATCAAAATCTCACAGTTTCCTTTCTGCATACACTTTCCTTTTACTCATCTCTATTTTCTTTATCCATAATTACTTCATTCTGATATATCAAATTTCTCTTCTGGTAGAATATTTTGTCATTCCCTATTACATGAACTTCCTTTTTCTATTATGTTTCACACTTGTCCACACACAAACTTTCTCTATACTGCTTTCTCAGATGATTACAAACTTCTCTTGCACTAGTTTCTCAAGTGATTGGTCTATAATAGAATTCTTCTTAAGATCAATACTTCACCTTCTTCTAGTTTCTCTATCAAATCTAATGTCTCAAAAGATTCTCCTTCCTCTACATAAACTATCTCTATATCAACAGGCTCTTCTTCTTATGCACAAGCTGTCTCTAAATTATATACTGCTTCTCCTTCATTAGCTTCTTTGGTAATAGGTTCTTGATGACTTTCATTGCATGATTCTTTTCTCCTCCAAACTTGAAAATAGGTTCTTCTAAATAGTCTTCTATCAAATCCTCTTACATCTCTTTTGTATCCTTCATTGTGATAAGGCTTGCGACTCCTGTTATTTCTCCCTCTGTAGAATGAATTATTATCCTTGTTCTGCTCTGCATAAGGTCTTCTTTCTCTGCATCCTAATCCAACATATGAATACTTCAGTCTATACCTCCCTCTAAACATACAAGTAACATGTTTCCATTCATGTCCATCAATCCAACCATAATTCTTTTGTATACAACCTGCCATAGATCATCTCCTCCTTATTTTATTCCAACACATCTTTTCAGAATGATTCCCCAATCCACAAAACTTACAAGGATGTAGATCCCAACACAATTCCATTTCATGTCCATGTGTATTACAATGTGAACAATACATACCTTTTCTTCCTGATTTGCTTTGTTTGAATTTAAAATAACATCCTTACCTCTGTCATATCCAAGGCCCTCACTTCTTGATCTTATTACTAGTTCAATAGGTTCTGTAATTCCTTGCTGATGCTTTCCTAATCCTTGTCATTCATATCCCATTCTTTGCTAGATTTTAAAACCAATACCATCACCAACAACTGTAGGTTCAGTTACACTGTCATCATCAATCTCACTGTCTAAAGAAACTTCACACAAATCATTAGTATCACAAGAAACATCACAAAGTTCAGGCTTAGATCTCAGATTTTCATTCTCCTTCTTGCATGCTACAAGTGACTTCTCTAACTAATCCATTTGTTCCTTCAATTTAGATATCTCCTTTGTTTGTAGATTGTTCTCTTTTTCAATTCATTCAAATCTTCTTCAAGATCTCTAGTCCTCTTTTCAACCCTATCAAACAGTTTGAAACCTACTTCCAATTCTACAAATCTCTTTTCAACTTCTTCAAACAACTTCAGCTCTGGTTCTAATTATTCATTCCTCTTGTTGACATTTTCTAATTCTTCTTCAAGGGCATCATACTTGTCTTCTCCTAGATCATTCATCCTTTCCAACAACTATGAATTACATCTTTTAATTTCGCATAATTCTTCTTCCAATATATCTCTTTCACACATTAGGGTTTCATTTTCTTTCTTCATCCTCTTTCCAATCTTCCCCATCTAAAACAAATTAGATAAATAGCTAAATTTGAAAATCTTACCAAATATTCCTTGCCTTGATCTTTCTTTTGTGATGATTTCTGTATACTTCAAGGTTTCACACTCCTTTCCAATAGATTCACCACATTCTAACAGATTCATAACCAACCTAGAAGATTCAAAACTAACTCTGATACCACTTGATGTAGTCAAGGCAAGAGGGTCTAGTGAGGGACTGTCCAACCTTGTAACCTTAATCATTCAACAACATGATCATAATAGGTATGCAACGAAAGCTAACAGAAAGATAAAAGATATTTATGAACACATAACACAAGATGTATCCTGGGAAAACCCTAACAGGTAAAAACCTAGCCTTCAAAGCTCATTCCTCATATATTATAACTTCAAAGTGAATAACACATGCCTCAAGGGCTTTACAGATGCTAGGCCACAGCTCAAGGATTACAAAATATTTATACAACAATATTCTTTCATGATTTCTTTCACCAGCTTCTCGATTCTCTGCTCTGCTACTCCTTCTACTTCCTACTATGCCTTCTACTCTGTTCAGCTACTCATTCAGATCAAAACAACTTAAGATCTTGTTCCATATCTTCATGCTATCAGTCACTACCTAGAAACAATCCTTTATCTCTTATTTATATCCTCCACAAGCCTTCAAATCATCATCAAGTCAACCTAATTGCAACGGCTAGTATGAAACATATGTACATGGATAGGTCAGACCTAAACATAAGGTATTTCTTTGTTGGTACATAAAACTTCATGTGGATCTCCATGAAGGTTGGTCAAGTCCTAAACGTCATTGAATAATGTTCCTTTAGACTCTACAAGTCATGGATTTGCTCCACAATCTGATTAAACTTCACTAAACATAGTCGGCTCTGCTTTGTCAACGTGCAACAACAGTCAATCTTCTGATAGTGATATCTTTCTAAAATCAAAGGAAAATGATCTAAATTCTTGATATGTTGTAGCTTCCTATGTCTATATGTTAATTCTAGCTCCGTAGCCTCTTATACTCAAATGCGGTAAAATGCAGTATCTCCTCAGGTCACCTTCTCAATATTCTGTAACTCACTGTCAACTGTCTCAACTATTTTGAATTCTTCTGGATGCTCCTGCATTAGCAAACCTTCTCCTTGTCTACACACCTTCATTCTTGTCTCCAATGATCTATTCTATTGAGTGATTCTTCTGAACATACTTTGCTGGAGTCTTAGGCATCTGCTCTTGTTCTTGTTCCTTATCTTCTTTCACTTCTTCTTCATCTTCAATGCAAGGAAAGGTATTAGATCCAATGTCTTCTAAACCTTGTGAGATCTGATACAAGTCTTCATCTACTTTGACATTTATGCTTTCAATCATCTTTCCCAGCCTTTTTTTGTAGCATCTATACGCTTTGCTTCTGGTTGAGTAGCCAAGAAAGATTCCTTCATCACATCTTGAATCAAACTTTCCTAGGTCTTATTCATCTCTTCTGATATAACATTTGCTTCCAAAGATCCTAAAATATCTGACAGTGGGAGGTCTTCCATACCACAACTCATAAGAGGTCTTAGTGATGTTGACCATTAACTGCACTCTGTTAGTTTGATAGACAACAGTGTGAATTGCTTCCTTCCAGTATATATCAGGTAGATCTTCATCTTTCAACATTGCCCTAGACATTTTTTGCACAGTTCTATTCTTCCTTTCCACTACCCCATTTTGTTGAGGGGTTCTAGGAGTAGAAAAATGCCTCCTAATACCATGATATTCACAAAACTTTTCAAATTCATTTGAAGTAAACTCACCTCCTCTATCTAACCTTAAACATTTGATCTTAGTATCCATTTGATTTTCAACCAAATCTTTAAATACTTTAAACTTATCAAGGGCATTAGATTTTTCTATTAAGAAGGTAATAGGGGTCATTCTAGAATAATTATTAATGAGCAACATAAAATACCTTTCACCTTGTTTACTCTTTACTCTTGTAGGTCCACATAGTTCTATGTGAATCAACTTCAATGGCTTTGAAGAAGAGTATTCCTTTCTTTTAAAACTTGTCTTTGTCTACTTTCCCATTTGACATTCCTTGCATACAATGTTTGTAGGCTTGATTATCTTAGGCATATCTCTCACTGTATGAGTAGAGCTGATTCTTACCATATCATTAAAATTGTTGTGTCCCATTCTTTTGTGCCACAACTAACACTCACTAGATTGACCCAACAGACATGTTCTTCCATTTACCTCTTTCAAGTGATAAATATCACCACCTATCTTGATACCTTATGTAACAAGCTTTTTGGATCCCAGGCCTTCTTTATTTCACAGCCATTGACATGAAAAGTAAGATTGTAACATTTCTTACACATCTGGTTGACACTAATAAGATTGTACTATAATCCTTTGACATAGAGAACATCCTTAGTCCTATTCTTTCCATCAATAGTTATGACACCTTTTCCACAGATTTGAGCTAACTCATCACCTCCAAAATTGATAGCTCCACCATCCCACTTTTCAAGGATGATAAACTTCTCTTTGTCACCAGTCATATGATTTGAACAACCACTTTCAATAACCCAAGCTTTTGTTTATTCTTTTGCATGGAAGGGAGTCCATACAACCATTGATCTTTTATTGTTTTGGACTATTCGCAAGGTATCAATTTTTCCACACTTTCCAACATCATCCTTTTTTTCACCAACACTCATGGACAAGAAAAGTGTTTCATAATTTGAATCATAATGATCCTCATCTTCTAAAGAACAATTATCTTCAATGGAAAACAAACTCCTTTTGAATTTACTACTTATGTTACTTCTCCTAGCTTCTTTAAGAGGACATTTAGATGCAAAATGACCAACCTTTCCACAATTGAAACATTTGAAAGGTGACTTACCTTTATATTTTCCAGAGCCTTTCTTTAATGTTCTTACAAAATTTTCTTCAACATGATTAGGACTTTCATCTTCATCAGCAGTTTCATCCTTTATCTTTTCACTAGATTTGAAAGCAACTTCTTTCTTTGGAACATCACTATCAAACTCTCACATTTCAAAAGTAATCAGGGTACCAAACAATTGGTCTAAAGTGTATGTATCCAAGTCTGTAGTCTCCTCAATAGTAGATACCTTATGACTGTAAGATTTGGGAAGAGATCTTAGAACCTTCTTCACAATTTCATCCTTGTTTATTGTACCACCAAGGCCTCTGATACCATTGACCACTTCATTCACCCAGAGCATAAATCTAGCAATGTTTTCATCCTCTGCCATCTTTAGGGTTTCAAATCTACTTTTGAATATTTGCATCTTAGCTTTATTTACATTCTTATCTCCTTCATAAATAGTTTCAAGTTTGTCCCAAACATCTTCAGCAGAATGGCAACTCATCACCTTTGAAAGTTCTGAATCAGTTAATCCACTCATGATAGCAAACTTTACCTTAACATTATGATCATACTTCTTGATTTCATTTGCATCTGTAGGAATAGAAATAGAAACAGAGTAACCTTTCTTGACAGAATCCCAAACTCCACAACCTATAGAATTGATGTAGGCTTCCATCCTTAGCTTCCAAAAAGCATAATTTGTTCCATCAAACCTAGGTATCTTAATCAATCCACCTTGTTCCATCCTAGACCTTCCTCAAGCGGTTAAGCTTCCCTTAGAGGAACTTGGTTCTAATACCAATTGTTAGACACACAAGAATACTGAGAGGGGAGGTGAATCAGTATTTAAAAAATTTGAATTTCAACAATTTCAACTTATCTGGGTAGATTAAACCTTAAGCATCACAATATTAGCATGAAAGAATAACACAATGGACATCAACACATAACACTAGATATACATGGAAAATCCTAGAAGGGAAAAACCATGGTGAGGATTAACTCACAATATATGAATCTCAAATAATATCTTTGTTTTAGGGGCTTTAACCCAAGGAAGTTGCTACTGCCTAAGTAACTTTGATTTAGGGTCACTCCTAAGGAAGATTCTACTACTTGATGACTTAATTTTAGGGTCACTCCCAAGGAAGCTACTACTCCCTGAAATGAGAACACACTTGCAAACGATTACAGTATGATAGTCTTTTTTACTATCTAAAAACTGACATTGAAGCTCACACCTTTGATGATGCACTTCTACATCCTCACACTTTCTTCTAAAGATCTGATTAGTTAGGCACACTCTATACTTAATCATTGTCATAATTATGTCTTCAAGATGAATTCGGATAGCATCAACAACATCTTCTTTTTCTCCTTTAGTCACACATCAATAAATCATTTATTCTTCTTTTTATCTTCTTGCAAACCTTTACAATCAACTTGCAATCATACCTCACCTCACTCACTTTGATTCACTATTTATACATGATATTACATTGATTACATTGCTTGTCGGCTAGATACAACATGAACAATACATTTACAAGTTGGCCAAACAACACACAATATGAAACATGTAGAAGATAGGTCCTAAGTAAATACACACAATACACTAGCAGAAGATCCAAGACCTTGCAGACCCCAACACTTTCTTAATCAGGTCCAAAACATCCTTCACATCTTTAAACACCAAGGAATTACATCCGCACACTCTGCTCATTTGGAAATAGGACAACTTTAAGGAAAGCACATGAATACTTGAAGTATAACAACCACATCAACTTAAAAAACCTTGTGCGGTAGTGGAAAACAAGAAAGATCTTCGTGAAAATTTTCTAGATGAGTCCACATGACTCATAAAACATCCCCAAACACTCCTTTTCCACCATACATCAAAGAATTGTGCCACACAACTTTAATCATTAACTCTAAGAACACTCTGTCATTTGAAAAATTGAGTTGCGGACCACTAAGAACCTTGAAACTGAAAAGAAGCATATAATACACATCTAGAAACATGTCCTCAAAACTGTAAGGGCAATCATTCATTTACGGAGGAAAGCAGAGCATTCCAACAAACCTTCAACACTGACTTACCCTACCAGAACATATGCCAGTACTCTATCATGCACAACTTTCAAAGCAGAAGGGTAAATGATCTGACTCTCTAGAATTATCATCTTCACTAGAATCTTAACATACCTTTAGAACCGCACAACCAAATCTGCTAATGCAGAGAAATGTGAAGCATCCTTCTTCCATGTAGTGACTGTCTTCACAGAATCAACACCGTCTTTACTATATCTTCTGCAAAACATACTTTCGGTAGTCCAAACATCATATAAATTGGAATATGCAAGATTTGTCACTATATATTAAGATATATTCCAATCCACAAAGGTCCAAAACCAAACTAATGGAAATGTTGAGCAATTTCCCAGACAGTCTTCAAAGGTGGTCATTCTGAAACAAAGACTATCACCAAATTCTAGAGGCTACATCTTCTTTGCATTAACACATGCATTCTTAGGGACAGTAGAAGAGAGCATAGAACATATCTTAGTGCTTCTAATTATGATATTAATTTGTCTTCTTGATGCTTCTAATTCCCACCTGAATATAACTTCATACTCAATTCTGCAATGATATGAACTTTTAATTCCCAACTCAATGTATCTTCTTCAATAGAATGACATGCATATCTCATTGTATCTTCAGCTTCTAATTTTCTTCTCAATATATCTTCTTCAGGAGCATTACATCCAACTATGTACACTATTACACATTCATAATAGTGTTGACATCAATGATAAACAATACAACCATTGGAACCATGTGTAAAATCCTACCCCTAGGAATCCTCTAGAGGACTTCCCAAGCCATGTCCAACTTTCAGTTTTTAGTTCTTGTCAACCAATACAAATCTCCCCCTATTATTTTAGGATCTCCCCCAAGAAATTTACTTTTGCAAGTGAAGATTTTGATTTTGACCCCCTTTTGATCAGTTTCTAGAGGTAATTCACCTCCTTTTCACTAACTAAGAATCTCCAACCCTGCTTTACAAAATAGGACCTCCCCTTTTTCGGCTACCCATGGGTTGCCCCCAAGTGACTTAGAATAGAAAAAGGGAAGACCCATGGGTGATCCTATCATCTTTTCCCATGGAAAAATTTGAGTTTTACATACAAAAAGCTACGTTTTGAACCATTTTTCTTCCTGTTTGCATGAGTTTTTGGCCTAAACATAGAGCTAACTATTCCAAGCCTTTAAGCATGCATAATTAGCTCCTTTTAATCTATACTTTTCATATCATGCACTCATCCTAACTCCATTTTTTCTTTAGTGTTAAGTAATCATGGCTTGTTCACTCCCTAATCAATCTAGTTCTCTGACCAATCAACCTTGTTAACTCTTCAATCAAATTGAGTTAACTTCTCAATCAATTCCACCTTTCATGACCTCTTCCAAGCAATAAATACCCCACACCTCTCTATTATTTTCCATGTAGGAGAATTCTCGTCCCTTCTTCACAAGCTTCTTCACAGGCCTTTGAGCCTCTTTCTTCATTTTTTTCTTTAGTATTTCAAAACGTCCATGCTTTCTTTGCATTAGCTTTCATTGTTGTCAAGCTTCAAATATCCCCTTTTTGAGAGGTAATTTCATTTGTGCATCTAGTCTTTGTAGGTTTTTCTCTCCAACTAGCATCCATATGCTCATACAAGATATACAAGACATATGAGCCTTTTTCTTTATTGTTGTTTCATCTAAGCTTTGCTAAAATCTTCATATCATGTCGATACACTACCCAAATTGCAAGCCACATTGTTCATTAGCTCACATTGAGCTCACGTCTCAATATTTCAAAAAGCTCTTTTGCATTCCCTTTCCTGTTGTTGCCAAGAGGATATCTTTGCTACTACAAGAGGACAAAGTGGTTGCCAACAGAAGGATTTCTAAGGGTAGTGGAGGCTCACACATCTCATATTCTAGGTTCCTTAGTGCTTTTTATATAGTAATTAGAAAATCTAAATTTGCTCTTGGGAATAGTAATTTAATATTGCAATTTCATTGATACGCTAGATAGAATTTGAATTGTTAGATTAGTTTGTTTTCAAAGTTCATTAGATTAGTTTTTTTCAAAGCAATTTTATTTTCCTAGAGTAATTGATCCAGAAATCTAGAAAACCAGAAAAAAACATAGATCAGATTGCATTAGTTAATTACATATTGTATTGCATACATATTTCAATTCCTAGATTAGAAAAAGTACTTTATTTCCATAAAGATCCAAAAAAGCACAAAAATGTTGTTTTGCACTCATATAGGCTTGCATGCATTCAAAAACTAGAAAAAGCATAAAAACATTAGCATCACAGAAAGATCACAAACCCTTGATTCTGACACAAGGTCAAGTTAAGTCAACATTAGTCAAACCCTTGGTTCCAGCACAAGGTTAACACAAAGTCAAACCTTAGGTCAACAAATCCTAAGTCAAACCTTAAGTCAAATTGAGGTTAAACTCTAACCAACTCTCTCTTGGTTAGGGCTCATGAATGTGCCCTAGGCTTAGAGGCAAGTGGGTGAGGGCAATCCTCGAAGAGATTGAGGAAATTCATGCTTGACCACAACTTGATCAACAAACAATTTAGGAACAACAATATAGGTTGAGATTACTCCAAACACAAGTCATCATCCAACAATTAAAAAAACAACTCCAACTCAACAGAAGTATCAACAAGAACAATCATCAACCTGTAGAGTTAAACTCTACATTTTGTGATATTGATTAGTAGTGGATGTGTTATTTTACTTTTAGTTTGTTTGTGTTAAAAATATTGCCCGTGCGCGGAATGCACCAAGTGTCAGCATGGAGGGATTTTGAAAAACCAAAATAGATGATGCTTCCAAAAGATGCACGGAGTCGACATGTGGCAAGGTGATTAAGAGGTAGTAAGATTAACGTCCAGGAGTGGCATAGAGTGCCAACTATCTTCTTTTCAGTTCGTAGTTCTCAGGTGCCACACAAATCCACCACATATCTTGGGTCATATTTCTCTTTGTAAAATTTCCATCTACTACAAGAGAGTGCCAAGTGTTGCTACCATGGGGATTCAAGGAGAAACTTTTGAGAGATGCATTAAGAAGGAGTGTCAGTGTGCCACATGTCCTTTGTTGCAAATATGCAGAGTCTGCCACGTGTCTCTTTTCTTTAATAAGTTTTGAGAAGTGTTGGAGTACAATTATGGTGGGCCCCAAGATATTATAAGTATAATTTCTAAGTGAAGTAGATAGTGCCAAGTGTCACTACCGTGGGTGATTGACTTGGATAAGAAACAAAAGAAACTTTTAAAGGTGCACCAATCTGTCATGTGTCCCAATTTTGAGACTCTCAGGTGTTGCCACGTATCAGCAGTGAAGAGGAGGCAGATATTACCAAGTGTCAGTGTGGCGTGTGTTCTTCTTATGATAAAGGGAAACTATGCCTAATGAGTGCAGGATAGCCACGTAGCGATTTTGGAGTTGTTTGAAATCTTGCAAAGGAAGCTACCTGTCCCAACAAAACTGTTAGTTATTGGGCTACATTTCTAGTACCAGTCAGCTAATAAGAGCACGAGGATGATATGGGTGCAGATTCAGAAAGATTTCATGTGTGTGATCAATTCTAGTTCAGTTGCAGGCGGTTAGGATTCTTAATGGCTAGAAGTGTCTTGAGCCCCATTTTTCTTCTATAAATTGGGGGAATTTTGTAACTAATGGATATAGAGAAATATAGAGAGATATTATTGTGACTGGGATATGTCATTTTTTGCCTTCACAGTTGTTTCAAGAAGAAACCATATAGATCTGTGCATGTTTCTGTGCCTTATGTATTTTTGTTGAATCCATCAATGAAAGAAGCTTTTGTTCTGTGCTATTTGGTGATTTTTTTTGTTTATTTGTATAATTTCTCTAAGTTTAGCCTCTAGTTTTAAATCTGTTCATAATCTATCTATATTGATCATGCTTTTTGCTCTTTAATATAGCTGAGATCATAAAGATTTAGTCACTGTGCTGATTGTTGAAATGCATATAAGTTCGGCGCATCACCTTAGTAGTTTAGTTTATATTGTATCTATAATCTTGTTTTCTTTGCGCTTTCCCAAAACCCCATTGAAAAAGGAAGAGCCAGCTTCTGTAAAATTTGGAGGTTGTTTCAAGAGTCCATCCCACATTCTTGAAGCTTCCCATGTTGGTGTTGAAACTCATGCAATTTTATACATCAATAGTTTTGGCACACCTAGTGGGACCTTTCTTGATTCTTGATCAAGATCATATGAACCAGAGAGCAGGAAGGAGTCAAAGCTATGGAATGACCACCATAGCCTAATCAACTGCTAATCTAGGAATCTTGTTGCCACCTTTATCAGCCACTCTGAGAAGAAGGGTAAACCAATCATCTAGAGTACTAGGAATAGCTATGGTAGTACCTGCCCCACCATGGAGCTTTACAGATTGGAACAACAATGGCCCTCTTATTCTCCCAATGCCATCGAATACCTGGGATTGAATTCCTGCCAATACTTTGAAAGCATTACCCAAGTTTTCAGGAGTAGACTCCAATACTCTAGGGGAACACCTCTAAGATGTGTTAGACGTGTGCGCTATGCATGTCATCACATAACAAAACATCGCTATCAGATTATTGGTAGCTTCTTTTGAAGGGAAGGCTCTAGATTAGTATAGGTCCTTGGCCTCAAATTTAATATCTACTTGGGATCAACTCAGAGATGCTTTCTTTGCAAGATTCGGTGAAAAAGGTGATAGATCCTCTCTATTACAGCAGCTGATCACCATTAAGAGAGCACCCCAAGAAGCCATAACAGATTTTAACACTAGGTTCCAAAAGACCTGGAATAGAATACCTACCACAACTAGGCCATCAGTAGGTATGGCAATTGTATTTTATCTTAAGGCTTTCAATTTTGATATTTCAGTCATGATCCAGTCTTTAGGAGAGCAAACCTTACCAATAGCATATGAGTTAGCCGTGAGAGCTGAAAATAGCCTAATAGATGCTGGGAAACTTCCCCCAAGGCCACCTATGCCTATGTTTCCAGAGATTTCTATGCCCCTACAATAAGAAACTACTAATACTCCATTAGTTCTAGTGTCTATGTACACCTTCCCAACATCCCAACAACCCACTACATCAACACTTCTTGCATCTCCATCTGAAATGGATGATGTCAAGAATATTCTCAGAACCTTTTCAAATGAGATTATTAACCTCAAGAGATAGCAAACTTCTTATCTAAAACCTCCTTACCAGGGATTCCAAGGTAATAGGCCTCCATACCAACCAAACCAATACCATGGAACACAAAAGCCAAATTATCCCCAACCTTCAAACCAGCTAGTTATAATACCCACACCATTACAAGCTATCCCAGCTAATTCAAGCAGAGAGATGGTTCCTGGACAAAATAATATAGCATAAGACTCCAATGCTTGGTGTTTCTTTTGCAACAATGCACATATGCCCAGAGATTGCCCTAGAGGCAACTTACAATAGAGGGTAGTAGAGTAAAGAAGAATGGAGGGTCAAGATGCTATGCCTTCAGGGCCCTTTCCTTACTAATCACCTGGTGTTCAAAGTGCAACAATGGTAGCACAAATACAAGGGATGTCAATAAAACAAGGAGGCAAAATTGCCCTAGAGCACGCACTATTTTCATGGATAGAAGATGAAGAGTCAATATTTCTAAATGAGGCATCTTCTTCCAAGAAACCCCTCGTGCAATCTAATTACTATACCAAGTCGAAGAGAAGAATAATTGAATAGCCTGAAACTAATTCAAATGAAATGACTAAGGATCCTCCATTCCAAAGTCAATACATCCCTATTTCAAGGTAGGAAGTACCTATGGGCACTCTAAATCAAGGAATCTCTAACCTGGTGATAGAAAGAGCAAGGTATCCTCACTATCCTAAGACACAAACATTGGGACCCATGAATGAGGTGGAACAGCTAAAGAAAACCCCTGCACATGTGTCAATATGGGATATGTTGGCTATCCCCAAGCAAAAGACGCTTTTGCAAGAAGCATTACAGACTCAGGTAGATCCCAAAGTTGTTAATACAAAAGGAGGTATGAACAAAGGGAGAACTCAAAACAAAGATATCCCACCTCTGCAGATAGCTACTCTACTAAATGTTGCACCAAAGGTAAGCAAATCTAAGCCAAATCCATTTTATTTAACCTTAATAGTGGGCAAGAAACTGTTGCACAACTTAATGATAGACTCGGGAGCTAGTACCACAGTCATGCCAAAGCAAGTAGATGATTCTTTAAAAATAGAATATGAGCCACTAGCTAAAGGGGTTATGCAATTATATGGAAAGTCAATCCAAACCATAGGAATGATCAAACAACTCCCATTATAACTGTATAATTGTCCAAATATAACTATCTTGCAAGATGTGGTGATCATTGATATTCCCCCTGTCTTCGGGCTATGCCTATCTAGAGATTTCACAGCTAAAATAAGAGGGTACATGTCACTTGATTAGTCCCATTTGATCTTAAGAACTAAATATGGAATAAAGATGAAGGTGCTATCTGAGCCCCTATCTAAAGAACATATCACCGAAGAACCAGCTCCAAGAATTGAAGCATCTCATGCTATGATGAATAGAGAGGATAGAGCTTTTGTTGAAGAAGTGGGAGAATGGACTGAATATGATCAAAATAAAGAAGAGAACAATCACCTAATGTCCATGATGTAGAGTGACCCTTATGGTAATTATGATTCTACTTGTTTGGGGACTTATGTAATCTTTGAGGAGGGTCACAAAATACCAAATATAATAAGTCAAGAGATATCTAAAAAGGAGGATTCTAATAAAGAATCTGAGATCTAGACCTTGAACTTTGATGGAGCTAGGAGTAAGAATGGTGCAGGAGTAGGTATCTATCTCACTTCTCCAAATGGCGAGAAAATTCTCAGGACCATACGCTTCCAATTTGCTTGTACAAATAATGATGCTAAATATGAGTCTTTGGTACATGGTCTTATGTTGGCCAAGAAGAAAGGGATAAAGAATCTAATAGTTAAAGGTGATTCAGAGCTAGTTGTGAAACAAATCAGAGAAAAAGTTGCGGCAAAGAATGTGAGAATGAGATCTTATCGCCACAAGATTTGGGATCTGATTGGTGGCTTTGATGCTTTTAACATAGAAGTTGTCCCTAGAGTTTAGAATAATGAAGTAGATGAAATGACACAAATTGGATCTCAGTTTAATCTAGCAAGTGACTTGCTCATCAATAATGAAGCGGTGAAAGTCATTATTAGACCAGCAATCCTGACAATGTTTGAAACTGGCAAGTTTTTGACAATGACCTTCAGGTACTTCTATTTCTATAGCAGTCTGGAGAATTTTCTGACCAGTTGCAGCCTAAGATTGAGGAAGCATATGGTGATCAGATCATTCAATTGAAATCTAATAAGCTTCTGAGGGGGTTAATAACATTAGAGAACCTTTTTGACCCAGATGATGCAAGCCTAGATAAGAGGAAGTTTAAGGCAAGCAAAGAAGATTATTCTGAAATTCATGTCAACGAAGGAAGAAAGTTGAGAGTAGGTAATGCCACTACTCAGGAGGAAAGAGATAAGTTGATGTCTTTATGCAACAAATATGATAGAGTGATTGCATGGACCTATGATGACCTTCATGGTTATAATAGAGACATCATCCAACATACCATAGAGCTTGCTAAAGGATCAAAGCCTATTCGCCAGAGACAGAGACTAGTGAACCCTAGAATTGAACCTTTAATGGTGGATGAGTTACAAAAGCTTCTTGAGTCTAAGATTATATTTCTAATCAAGCATTCAACTTGGGTATCTAATCTCGTGCCAGTGAGAAAGAAAAATGGGGACATTAGGCTCTGTGTAGACTTCAAAGACTTAAATAAAGCTTCCCTAAAAGATCATTATCCTCTGCCATCCATGGAGAAGCTTTTACAAACAATGGCTGGATCAAAAAAAATTTCCTTGCTTGACAGTTTTTTAGGATACAATCAAATCTGGCTGGTAGATGAAGACCAACACAAGACAACATTCACAACAAAGTGGGGAACTTTTGCATATGCCAAAATGTTTTTTGGTCTTTCAAATGTTGGTGCCACTTTTCAGCACGCTATGGATATAGCATTTAAGGGACTCATAAATGAGATCATTCTAATGTATTTAGATGACCTCACTATATTTACAAAGAATGCCAAAGATCACTTTGAGCATTTAGAAGCTATTTTTAAGAGGTGTCAAGATTTTGGGATTTCTTTAAATCCTAAGAAGTGTGTTTTTGTTGTACCTCAAGGGAAACTTTTAGGGCATATTGTTTCAAAGGATAGAATCTCTATTGATCTAGAGAGGGTCGGAGCTATACTAGACTTGTCCTTACCAGTCAATAAAAAGGTCATTCAGTCTTTCTTGTGTAAGATTAATTTTGTCAGTAGATTCATATCTAATTTTGTAGGGCTAGTTAGGCACATTACCCTAATGTTGAAAAAGGATTTAGTTTTTAAATGGACAACTGAGGGGAGGCAGGCTTTTGAAGAAATCAAGAAAGCTATCTCAAATACCCCAATACTGCAAAATTCTGATTTCTCTAAACACTTCATAATGTATGTATATGGAGGGGAACATAGTATTGCAGCTATTCTAACTCAGAAAGGTGACAAAGAAGAGGGGGAGCATCCAATCACATTATTCTCCAAGACACTAAGGGAGTATGAATCCAAGTATAATTTTGTTGAAAAGCAAGCTTATGCCATGGTTAAAGCTCTTAAGAAATTTAGGCATCTAGTAACAGGAAACAAAATCTTAATATTAGTAGCTCACTCAAGTGTTAGAGAATACATTATGGAAGGTGAGATTATAGAAAAGAAGGCTAACTAGATATCCAAGATCTTTGAATGTGATGTAGAGGTAAGGCCTACCAAATTGGTCAGAGGAAGGGGACTCTGCCAATATATTTCCCAAGACATAGAAATGTCAATGTTGGAAGAAACAGAAGATGAAATAGTGTTGAAAATCCAAGAGCTTGACCAAGACTCTTGGGTTAATGATAGGATACAGTTCATGAGGACTGGTATTTTCCCTAGTGTGCTCTCCCTTGATAAAAGAGGGTACTATAGACAACAGGGAAGTCATTTTGTGCTAATTAATCACATTTTGTTTAAAAGGAATTTTGATGGGATCCTCCTGAGATGTGTTGAAAAGGATGAAGCTCAAAAGATACTACATGAACTCCATCATGGAGCCTTAGGGGGACACTTCTCAGCAAAAACTACTGCCGTCAAGATTACACAGGTTGAATACTACTGGCCCACATTGTTTGCAAATTGTCATCAGATGGTCAAGGATTGTTAGGATTGTCAATTCTATGCCAGAAGGAGAAGGAATGTAGCTTTACCTTTAAGTCTCGTAATAGTGGATAAACCCTTTGCACAGTGGGGTTTATAATTTATAGGGATGATTAATCCAATCTCAAGTATGGGATATAAGTGGATCCTTACTACAACTAATTATTTTACAAGATGGAGTGAAGTAGTGCCACTTAAGGAAGCCACTGACAAGGCAATTCTAGAGTTTATTGAAGGAATAACTACTTGTTTTGGTCCTCCACACACTATTATATCTAATAATGCTAAAGCATTTTTAGGTACCAAACTGTCAGAGTTTGCTTTAAAGAATGGGATATATTTGAAGACTTCATCCAATTATTATCCACAAGGCAATGGCTTGGTGGAATCCACAAATGAGAACCTGATTAGACTCATCAAAAGAATGGGGGTCGATCATCAGAGAGATTGGCACAAGTCTCTCAATTCAGAACTATGGGCAGACAAAATTATGCCAAAGCAAGTGACTAAGATGTCCCCATATGAACTAGTCTATGGCAAGAATGTAGTTATGCCATTGAACATAGAAATCCCTGCTTTACAGTTGATCAAACAATTGGAGATAGAGGAAAATGGCCCAATGCATGTGAGGCTCGCTAAATTATTGGAAGTTCAAGAGAATAGAGAAGTGGTGCATGAATCTTTGATGAGGAATCAACATACCATAAAGAATTGGTTCGATAGAAAAACTTCTGAACCAAAATTTGAATTTGTTACTTGGTTTTGAAATGGGATGAGAGCTGCTAAACCAGGTCGGCATAGCAAGTTTGACTCACTATGGACTGGCCCTTTTAAGATTCACGCCTGCAAGCAACAAAATGCATTTGAGCTAGAAAATATGGAAGGATAGCCTAAAGAGATTCCCATTAATAGGATCTTCTTGAAACACTTCATATAATTTCAAAACCTAACCCTGTATTATAGTTAATTAGGTGTCTTTAGTTTCCTTTCCTTCTTTTGTCTTGCTTTTCATGCTTTCTTTTAAATAAGTGTTCCAAGAACATGTGTCCGTAGCACATTAGCTCTTATAGTTAGCAGTTACATACTTCCCAAGTCGTTAGGCAGTTCTTGTACTTCAATAAAGATAGCCAATCATTTCAAAAGATTGCCATCTTTAATGCCAATTTGACACACAGTCCTAGCAGATTTGGAATGATGCACTAGCAGTCATTTTGGCGTGTCTATTAATGACATTAATTGGACATGATGGGTCATTTAATACATTACTCAATACCTCTGCTAAGCCAAGTTTTTAAGCCTCTCAAACAGTCACAATTGCTATTTCTTATTCCAAAATCCTTCAAATTCCTATTGCCTATGTCAAGAAGTTTCAACTTCTATCATCAGTTCTAGCTATAGTTTGAGTTCATTTGCAATTTCTAAAGCTTTTGAGGAGATACAAAGATGGCAGAAGGGCAGTCACCGCAAGAGGTTCTATTTGATTTGCCAGAGAAATGGAAGGGTAGTAAAGCTTATGCATCTGCCAAAGCACATCCAAGAATTAGCTATTCGAGGACCAAAGCCTTAGAGAAGGGGGTTAATGTCAACCCTACATAGGTGAAAGACTATGCATATGGTATCTTTGACACCTAGATGACCAAAAATCTGAAGAATCTGAGGGAGGGGGCACATATGAGATGTCTCCGACGAGTGGAAAAGGGAGAGTCTAAAACATTTGGTATGAGTATTTGGACTTCCCAGTTGGCTCAATTATTGGTCCCTGCTATTCAACCCTATCCCGAGTTGATTCAAATGTGTGTAGAGCTTTTTGAGCCACAAACTTCAACGATTCAGCATAAAAGATTTATGCTCTAGATAACCCCCAAAGCAATTCGGGACATGTTGGCCCTGTATCATGACCAAAATGCTGCTTTCGTAAACATACCCAAGATACAAAATATATGGAATGAGGTTCACAGTAAGGTTAGGTTTTTAAATACTAAGATGCATTTGGATGAAGACAACACCCAATTACCCCCACTACCCATTGCCTGAGGTTGCTTCAATGCTGATGTACATGACACCCTGTCTATGTTGTCTTTCATTTTTGGTCAGATTGATGATGCAAATGTATATGAGTGGAAGTTGGTGGCCATATTTAGGCTCAAAATAGTGGGTAAGTCTGCCAAATATAGATTTGACTTTTCAAAGCATATCTCCCAGGCTATTATTGAGTAGCTGTCCAAATTTTCTCAGGAACAAACTTTCTGGTATTCAACCTATATTTTCCACTTGATTTTGTATCAAAATTATCATCTCTTCCAACAGTATATGCATCTAGACTTGTATGACCCTGAGGCAAGCAATAAAAGGACAATCCCAGTGTTCGCATGGACTCATGTCCTCTCAGAGACTGTAGACCCCTATGAATTTGTCGAGTGTTTTGTGGCACCTATCTTTGAACAATTAGAGTTTGAGGCTATTGAGAATAAGATGAGAAATAGCATGAAAGGTTTCTTGACCAATTCCAAAATTCCTTGTGATTATTTCTTTGGTGCCCATACTACAATTATTAGACTTCATGGCTTTGCTGGTGAGCCTGTCTTGCTCTCAAAGGTCTTAATTCCTAGGGTTACAGCCTTGGAAGTGGGTCATCAGTTATCTATTATTGACAATAATTAAATGGTAACAAGAAAAGAAAGGAGAAATTTAATGATATCCCTTGGAGTAAGGGAAAGATTACAATAGAGAAAAGAGAAACTGAGCATCTCTTGTTAAGAAAATTGGTAGCTTATGGTTTTGTAATAGTCCAAGATAAATGGAACTATGATCTCAATGATTTCTTGGCATCTTGGATAGTAATAACAAGGTTTCAGCTATTTTCATCCATGAGAAATGGCCTTTCGAGGAGCATAGAAGGTCACCACAATAGGATAATCCAATCTTCTATGTGGAACTCAAAGATCTACCACATGAGGTCCCAAACCATGGGAAACTTTTTATATGAAGCAATAAGAGTATGATCCTAAGAAACTTATGACACATGGTTTGAGGCAAACTCTAAAGAATAAAGATTGGAGTAGTGAAAAGATAGCTGCCTATTGGAATTATAGGTAGGAGATTGCTAAATTCACCCACACTTTCAGGGGAGTTCCAATAGATGAGCAATGGGATCAAATCTGGGATGAGTATCATATGTCCCCTGTATCAACCCTAGACACAAGCAATCTTTCAGTAAGCTCTCAAGAGGCAGAAGAAGTAGAGATGCCAGAGAAGGCTTAAGAGGCAGAGGAGACAAAAAAAGCAATTACGCAAGCTCCTAGGGCCCCGTGGCCTCAACCTTTCAATGCTCTTATAAAACAAAAAGTTGCACTATCGCCATCTCATGAGACCCATATAGCTTCAGCATCACAGGGTCTTGGAGCAACAATCTCTCAACGAGCATTCGTAGCATTACAAGAAGTATCAGAGGAAGAAGACCTTGAGGATACAATAGAGAGGCCCCTGAAAAGAAGGTGTAAGTTAGTGTTGCAAAAGGAGGATATTGAAGGTAATGTTTTGGAGCCCCCATAGCAACAAGTTCTTATGATCACAGCAGTGGCCCAGTTAAGTATCCCTCCTCCTATTTCCCCTTCTTCTACTTCTTCTTCAATAGGGGTGGCAACCCAAATGACCTATTCTTCCACTTCTCCTGCCACCACTGTTGTGCCATTACAATCTTTTGCCCCTACTGCTAGTTTGCCAGCCTTAGCATCATCACATGCCATTTCATTGCCTTTGTTTTCCCCATCCATGCCCAAGCAGAATTTGCCTCAGGTTGACCCCAGTCAACAAATTACCACTATCCCGTATGGTTTGCCACAAGGTTACCCTTTTGCTGGAGTATTCATTGCATCCCAGCTCACCTTTCAAACACAATTAGATACTGCTAGGAAGGCGAGGGAAGCTAGAATTGAAAAGAAAAGGAAGAAAGAAAAGAAAAGCCCTGCTGCCTCCCACATGAAATCATTATTTGATCCCATCCAACAGTCTCTGACTGTCACTCACTTGAGTCCCAATGTAGTCAATCCTGTAGAACAAATGAAGCCAGAAGATTATACAATGAATGTAGTGGCTATGGATTTAGCCCACTTCAGGCCATAAGATAATGTGGAGCTAATGAATAAAACTACTACGGTTGTCACATCTAATTATCTTAAAGTAACAAGAAAGCTACAAAAGCTGGAAGTAGACTTAACAAAAAAAAACCTACAAATAATAACCTTACAACAGAAATAAGGGCTAAGGACAAAGAAATTGACACTCTTAATAAAAATATGAAGTCTACTATGTCTTTGGAGATATACCAACCATCATAAGATCAATTTGTAAACCTACAAACTAAAATAACATGGGCGAGGGCCACTACAGTCGCATTGAAGAAAGAACATGCCATTGCTGAGAAGAAATATCATGATAAAATGCAAGAAGTGTCACAATTGCAGCATACCCTATTGAGGGAACAAATCAAAATAGTGCTTATCAGGACCAGTTCATGGTTGAACAAGAAAAGACTGAGCAGTTGACTATTGAGTTGAGTCAGAGGCCACAGAATGTAGGAGTGTTGGTGATGGTTAAAGAGCTTTATGTGTCTGCATGGCAAAGAATTTCTGATGAGATTTCACAGCTTAAGCCTACCCTCAGTTTCCTACTAAAGACTCAACAGCTATGTGAAAGAGTAGTCTTTAGTTGAGGCAACCTTATCTACTATTTCTTTGAGAGTCTCTATGATACAACAAATGAAGCCTTGTTAGCTGCAGGGGTGAATAATAGAATGATTGCGGCAGAAAAGGTGAATGAAGTCTTAAGCTACAATGAAGATCCTATGAGTTGTAAGACACTTTTGAATGTTGTGAAGGATGGTGTCAAAGGCATGAAGGGACCCATTGAGGAGTTAGTACAGTTGGGACTTCCATCTCCTTTCTTAGATGATTGCATAGTCTTGATGACTGATGAGATTAAGGCCCTCCTGTTGACAAAACAAAATGATCAGACTATTTTTCAAAGTTTGAGTGACTCTTTGAGCATGGAGGAGGTGGAAATGGTTTTCATCCCCATGGCCTAGCTTGAGTTCTAGTTACATGAAGTGGTGCAGATTCTTCAGTCCTTTTCTCACAAGGACATTATTAATTTGGATTTCACTTTCCAGAATTTGCAGAAAAGACAAGGCTTGTCAAACTCAGAATGGTCTGGGTATCAAGTCACTTTGCAGAAGTTGTGATTCTCTGGGTGATGGAGATGCATTTTTTATTTTTGATCTTTTCATATATATTCAGGGTTCTTTTTATGTAGGCATAGAGTCCCATATGGTTGCCAAAAACTGTAGAGTTAAACTCTACATTTTGTGATATTGATTAGTAGCTGCTATATTATTTACTTTCAGTCTTTTTGTGTTGCAAATATTGCCAGTGCGCAGAATGTGCCAAGTGTCAACATGGCAAGATTTTGAAAAACCAAAAGAAATGATGCTTCTAAAAGATGCGCGGAGTCAACATGTGGGAAGGTGATTAAGAGGAAGTAAGATTAGTGTCCAAGAGTGGCGGAGAGTGCCAAGTGTCTTCTTTTCAGTTTGTAGTTCTTAGGTGCCACAAAAATCTGCCATGTATCCTGGGTCATATTTCTCTTTGTAAAGTTTCTATTTGATGTAGGAGAGTGCCAAGTGCCACTACCGTGGGGATTCAAGGAGAAACTTTTGAGAGAGGCATTAAGAAGGAACGTCAGTGTACCACATGTCCTTTATTGCAAATATGCGGAGTCTGCTGCATGTCTCTTTTCTTTAATAAGTTTTGAGAAGTGTCAGAGTACAATACGGTGGGCCTCGAGATATTATAAGTATAATTTCTAAGTGAAGCAGACAGTGCCAAGGGTCACTATCACAGTTGATTGAAGGATAAGAAACAAAAGAAACTTTTAAAGGTGTGCCAGTCTGCCATGTGTCCCAGTTTTGAGACTCTTGGGTGTTGCCATGTATCAGTAGTGAAGAGGAGGTGGATACTGCCAAGTGTTAGTGTGGCATGTGTTCTTCTTATGATAAAGGGAAACTATGCCTAATGAGTGCAAGATAGCCATGTAGCGATTTTGGAGCCGTTTGAAATATTGCGGAGGAAGCCACTTGTCCCAACAGAACTAGTAGTTATTGGGCTGCATTTCTAGTACCAATCAGCCAATAAGAGCACGAGGATGATACTAGTGCAGATTCAGAAAGATTTCCTATGCGTGATCAGTTCTAGTTCAGTTACATGTAGTTAGGATTCTTAACGGCCAGAAGTGTCTTGAGCCCCATTTTTCTTATATAAATTGGCAGAATTTTCTAACTAATGGATATAGAGAAATACAAAGAGATATTATTGTGACAAGGATGAATCATTTTTTGCCTTCACAGTTTTTTCAAGAAGATAGCATATAGATCTATGCATGGTTATGTGCCTTATGTATTTTTGCTAAATCCATCAATGAAAGAAGCTTTTGTTGGATGTTATTCAGTGATATTTTTTGTGTCTGTGTAATTTCTCTAAGTTTAGCCTCTAGTTTTAAATCTATTCATAATCTATCTATATTGATCATGCTTTTTGCTCTTTAATATAGCTGAGATCATAAAGATTTAATCACTATGCTGATTATTGAAATGCATATAAGTTCAGTGCATCGCCTTAGCAGTTTAATTCATATTGTATCTGTAATCTTGTTTTCTCTGCCCTTTCCCAAAACCCCATTGAAAAAGGAAGAGCCATCTTGTGTAAAATCTGGAGGTTGTTTCAAGAGTCCATCCCACATTCTTGAAGCTTCCCATGTTGGTGCTGAAACTCATGCAATTTTATACATCAACACAACATACACAATGTTGGGATCTTAGAAATCCAAATAGTAGAACAATGAGTAGTGACCCTTTGGGTCATATAGTTATTTCAACCACAATGATCATAGAACATCAGATCAAAATCAACACACAAGAAACATCCTAGGACCGACTGACCAGTCTCCACAAAGTCCATCTCTCAAGTGAGCCAGATCATCCCTGTGTCTCACCTCCCCTCGACTAGCTACTCCCATGAGAGCGAGAGTGATGTGGAGGTTCACCTCATGGCAAGGAGAGGGGTCCATGTGCTAGCCAACATTGATTCAACTGCCCTAGGCTACCAAGTCATGTTTTTGAGTGTACATATTTTATTATATATGACGTGAAGAGGAAAAACATTTTGTTGTGCTTTCATGTGTCCTTACTGTGTCTAACCATTCTTTCTTTGGTGACCGTCTTTCTTGTCTTAATTTCTTCTACTCTTGTCATCTTCACCTTCACTCATTCCATTTATTCTGTGGTGTTTATGACACCCTTGAATATGACAAAACTAGACATGAACTTAGGGAATATTCCCTCAAGGGAGCCAACAACTCCCTCTTTTGACAAGTATGTGCAACCTGATCCAAATGCACCAGTCTCTAACTATTAGACTATGAAGACTCAAATTATGAACAAGACATAAGAGAACCTAGACCTTCTCTGTCATTCAACAAGCCCACATGGGAACAAAATCCTGTAATTCCAAACACTCCTCATAAAAGAAAGAAGAGTACAAATGAGGTTAGAGGTCCATCACATGAAGCAACCCTCTATAAGAAATTCAAGTATCCATCTTGATGATGAAGTAAGAAGACTCAAGAGAAATTTTAAAGAGGCCAAAGATGCTCAAGAGGCCCTAAAAGTTTCTTTACGAGAAGAGAAATGTGAAGACACTATGTGAGAATAAGTGCAAAATCATGACAACATTCGAAACAAGATCCCTAGAAACAAGGAAGTGCTGAGAGGTCCTACACCAATAGATCTCATTACAACATTGGTACAAAGAATTAGGACTCTAGAAGCAAGACAAGAAGTCCCAAAGAGAAGGCATAAATCACATGAACACATTAGAATTGAAAAAGACTAGGGGGCATCTCAGAATCCCCCTTACCTCAACTACTACTCATGAAATGGGATTAATGACACGTTCCCAAATGGGATTCCTCCTATTCATAACACTCAAACAATAGAAGGAAATCAAGCAAATCAAGCAGTGGCACTAGCTTATCAAAGCCCACCCATGGGGTTAATGCTATTAACTCCACAATCACAAAGTGCCTTTTTAAGGACATACTTGGAGTATTTAAAAGAGTCACTTGACATGGCTATAAGATATGTTCCATTGCCATGACAATTACTGGATCTCTCAAAGTTCAAAGGAGAAGGAGACCCTAACTCACACATTAAGGCATATACAACCGCTATAAGAGAACTCCTCCCTTGGAATGGGGTTGTTGTAAAAATCTTTCAAAAGACACTAGAAGGAATAGCCTTGGATTGGTATTATCGCCTGCCAGAGGCCTCGATATGCTCATTTAGATAGTTAATAGGAGATTTTTTCATGAATTTTGACATGAATAAACTCGTAAAGACATGAATCCAAGAATTTTTTACCATGAAGCAATAACCTAATGGGTGAGTGGCCCATTTCATCACTTGATGGAGACAAGTTCTCTATTCTTCAACAAGTGCTTTGAATATGGATCATTGCGAGTTATGTGATCTCTTCCTACATGCTTTGAATAGGGACACAAGGGAAGAAGTCCAAAAACTACCTTACAAGTCTTATGAAGAAGCTTTGGAAAGTGCCTTACAAATTGACCAAGTAGCCATTGATAGTGGCCGAAGAACCTATGGTTCAAATAGATGGTTAGTAAATGAGGATACCAAAAATAATGTGCCCATCATAAAGATCCTTAAGGATAACAGAAACACAATGACAGATGGGGTAACAAATCAACCCCCTGTCAAGAAAGTTAGGGATGATTACAATGGTAGAGACTATTATCCTATGAATGTTAACGTAGTCGATTATCCTCCAAATAATGCATACTATCCAAGGGATAATTATCAATCATGGAATCAAAATGGAAGTGGGAATGATGGAAGATATGAAAGGCCCCCTACGAATATAATCAATTTTGTTCCTTTCACAAGACAAGGGGGCACAACACAGAGTCTTGTAGGGAGTATAATAGGTTCATAGCAAGGTTTCTAGAAGACCAACAATGGTTATTCATAGAAATGTTCCTAAATATGCAAGAAGTTAGACCAGACAACAAAAAAGGACCAAGGAAAACACAAACTCCAATAGCTCCCCAAAACACAAATATGAAAATCTATCAAGACCCATTTCCTATGCATAGAGACAAATAAATGACTAGTTAGAACAAGGTGGTCCAAGGTACAGATGCAAGTATTCCCTTGCAACTAGGATAGAAAGGAAAAGCTAGGATGCTAGGACTGGTGGAAATATTACATGACAAAGAAGAAGAAGGAGAAATCAATAAAGAGCAAAAAGAGATGCATTAAAGCATAATCTCAGTAGTAGAACCAATACCAGCCCCAACTGGACCTTATGATATGATTGAGGACTTAAAGAAAATGTATGAACACATCTCGTTCATCAACCTCCTCAAGAACTCTGCTTCACATTCCTCAACATTACTAAAAGTGATAGGGTTAAAATACTTGGATCAGATCATGTCGCCTCCTAGTGAACAAGTCAATCATGTACATTTTGATGTAAATCTACTAAATTATGAACTGAAAGATCTAGGATTTTTCTTTGATTTAAAGTAGATGCCTTCCAAGGAAGAATTAAAAAAGGAGGAGATCCTGTACTATACTTATAGGTGTGGATTTACGACACATGCATCAAAAGAACGCTAATCGATGATGGAGTGATAATGAATATAGTTTCATTCTCTTTTTTAGAGAGGATGGGTTGTGGACACACCAACATCACTACATCTTGAGACACATTAAGCAGATACAACAATTTGAAGGTTTCCATGATAGGAAAAATCACACTTTCACTATCTTTAGGACCAAAAACTATCCCAACCACATTATTGATAAGGACACGATGTATAATCTACTCCTTGGAAGACCCTAGATACATAGAATGAAAGCTATGCCATCCACCTTATTCCAAGAAGTATGATTTTTACACCTTGGGAAGCTATATGCTGCAAAAGAGGATCTAGAGCCTTTCAACATGATAAATTCTAATACAAAAAATAAGAAAATAGGCATCCCCATCAATTACAAGCTTCCCATGAATGAGATTTTTGTTCCTAGTCCTACACTATAATCAATATGTATCAAGAGGACATAAATTCTGGTAAAGATAGTAAATAATGCATAAATTAAAGCCTTAGAGAGTGGAACGCCATCAAAACAGAAGGAGGTCATCCTTAAGGAAACAACAACAAAAATCATGGAATGGATAGAAAAGGATGGACCCCTTCAGTTCCCTTTAGAAATTCTTATGATTAATGTGCAACTGGCCTATAAACTCTTCCCTTGCATAGGAGAGAAACCTCACAGAACCGAAGGGGTAGTATTTGAAATGACAACACTAGATCTGAGAAATGCAAACCCACATGCTTTCTTGGATCCTGAGGAAGAATTAGTAGAAAGTTGCACTCCATTAACACTACCAAGTGAGTCATGTGTCCCTGAAACACAAGAAGAGAGTATATCTTATGAACCACTCATGCTGTTAGAAGATTCATATGAACTGATGACACCATTGGAGGAAGTAAATTACATTGAGAACAAATCAATCAATGTGGTAGGGAAGCCCCCAATGATGTTCATAGTCTCAACCCCAAGCATGACCCATTGCCTCTGCTTCAGTACAATCAAATGAGCTTGGTGAATTAGAGGCACCCTTAGTACATATTGAGATGGTTGAGAGACTCTTTGATGAGATGAGGAAAGTGAGGGATAATTCAACAAAGAATGGAAGATGCGAGTAATAGTGGGGACATATGATCCTATCATCTTTGAATTGCTCAGGAGTTACATAGGATATTCCATTGATTTGAGACCTAAGCTAAATGGGAGAATGAGTATAAGCTTTGTTCCTCCTGACAAGCAAAGGGAGCCTCAAACTCCCTTCGAGTTATTCCAATTTCTCCAAAATATTCAAAATCGGCAAGAAGTAAAGATCTACATGCAAGACCAATTTGATACACTTATGGAGTTAATAAGATGTGATAGAGTCGTGTATTGGGCTCCCTTACACCAACAAGCTTTTTAAGATTTAATCCATCTTGTGTTACCAAGATAAGCCTTGGAATTAGGAGCGTTGGTGCCGAATGATACCATGAAACCTTACAAAATAGGAGAGATTGTCTTAAGAAGAGGAAGCACAAAGAACAAGAAACAAAGATGAAAAAGGAAATTTACAGAGGATTGGAAAGGTCCCTACATGGTTAAAGAAGATGCCGGTAACGATGCCTATCTCTTGTGCACAATGGAAGGTGAGGAATTTGGTGAAACAATCAATGCCTTTCACCTTAAGAAATATTATGTCTAAAAAACCATAAAAATCATAAAACACAAAAAATAAAAGAAATCAAATATTCCAAAAATTAAAAAAAATTGTAAAATCTTCAAAAAAATAAAAAAAAATTATTGCATTTCAACATCATTCTATCCATCTTGCACTTTAGTGAATGACTTGGGTCTTGTGTTATTTTCATTTTAGTAAGGAGTCTAAGGTTTCCTAGGTGTAGGTGATGCTTTTAGGTTTTGAGATTCACCCATTTTCACAATCATCATTCTCCCCCTTCATTCCCAGTGATTCTAATAAAAGCCTAGCTCTTACCTTTACACTAAGCCTAGCTCTTATGGTGTTCAAAGAAAGCCTACAAGTAGACCTTCCCCATTCTTCCCTAGTAAAAAGGAAGTCTGACTTGGCTATGAAAACTTTTGGTGGTGCTCAGTCCCTTATCTTTCTTGGCCAAAAATGTCAAGAGGATAAAAACTCTGAAGGAAGAAATCTAAAATATGAGTGAATAAAAGAAATGAGTGATGAGATAAGTGACAATAGAGAGATCAAATTAATTGTGTATCTAAATCTCAAAAACATTCATTTTCATAAAATTCAAAAATTCAAAAAAATGGGAAAATCAAGTGAGGTATTGCAAAATACAAAAAAAAAGAAAAAGAAAAAAAAGAGAGTTACAAAAAAAGATTGATAGAGAGAAGATTTCTGAGCATCCATACCCTTTGGTGGAGATAAATCTAAGCTCGAAGCTTCAAGGGTGACATTCTACCAGAGAAAATAAAAGAGAAATGTACAAAGCACACACATGCACTAGCTGAGCAAAGACAACAGTCTAGTAGCCTTTAGGGCCATTTTCTACTTAGGGACCCTATTCTTACCCATTTTTCCTTTACCCCATGTCTATCTTGCTTGCAATCTATGATCTAAGTATAGCAAACACCAATAAAATTTGTTACTTGTCCAAGTTGAAATCTTGTCAAATTATCTTATCTAGATAAGGATTAGTGTTCATCCTCTAGCAAAGCTCAAAAATTTAGAAGCATTCCATCTCCTCTCAACTCTCACTTGAGTCCCTAATCCCATCCCAAAGATCAATATGTTTCTTTATACCAAGTTAACTCGCAATGCCCTAGGTTAAAAATCCTACTTAATGTTGGCAAGAGACACTGGTAGGCATGTCAGGTGTTGTCATTGATAGCAACTAAATCCATCTTACACATCGGTATTTCATTAGTGGATCATACCAGAAGTCAAATTGTAGATTTGTCTAAGTCTAGATAGACAAGAACAGGGCATATGGCAGGGTTCAATATCCTGGTCCGCATTTCTCCATAGGTAATCATATTATGTTACGGATCTGAGGGAATGTTTAGGGATGTTAGGGCTACCTAAATCCAACATTCTATCCTCTACTAATGAAAGGATTGAAAGATACATGCATCTGAGTATCAGGTTCTAGTTAAACAATTCAGTCTAGTGAAGAATAGGCCGACTAAGTGTTTGATCATTGTATGGATTAAGAAAATTTGTTGGTTGAGTAATTTGTGAGATCCAGTGGTATTGGCCAACATGTAAGGTGACTTGGATACAGAGGTTTTGGTCTACATTGGTGTTTGTACATGGATTCAGCTGACATAATAGTGTTCTTAAAAAGTCTCTAAGTTTTTCTTAAGGCCGACTGCAGTTGATGCAATTTAATGTAGCAGATATATAATCGATGAGTTCAAGCATTTTGTGTGGTGGTGGTGTGAATACGATGGAATAAGTGTGAAGTATAGCAGAATCAAGTGCGAAGTGAAGAGATCTAAGCTCCAGATCATGGCAGAGCAGTGAAACAGGGCAGAGAGAGATAAAGTGTGCAAAGTCAGTGTACTGAGCTCAACCAGAACTGTAATCTTGCATTGTTAGATGCTATTCCTCATAACATCCCAGTGAAATTTTGTAATTGATTTGTAGGCAGTGAGCCTCTTTGTGTAGTGAGCCCTGGGCAGTGTGCCCAAAGGCATGTGCCTTCCCCATTTGTAATACTTTTAACAGAGTATAAATTCTTGTGGGTTAACCCCCACCGTGGTTTTTCCCTTAACCAGGTTTCCACATAAAAATCTTGGTGCTCATGTGTTGTGATCTTATTGTTTATCTTCTTGTGTTCATGCTTCTTTCTTTTGGATGTATGTGATAAATTAATAAAGGAACAAAGTAATAAGTTTTGCAGAACACTAATTCACCACCCCCCCTCTCAGTGTTCCTTAATTTCAACAATTGGCATCAAAGCTTGGTTCCTTAGAAGAAGTTTAATAGCTTGAGGAATATCTGGGAAGGTGTTTTCAATGGGTTCATTCAAGCATTTTGATGGCATCAATCATCAACTCCAAGTAGCCTTAGATGATCTTGATCTATCCAGAGCAAAAATCAGAGATCTACAAGAGAACCTTAAAGATGCTGAAGATTTCATTGAGACCTTAAAAGGACAACTAAACAAATCTAATGAAAAGAGAAGAGAATTACTTCATCAACTAGAAAATTAGAATGAAGACAATGACATGGATGAGGCCCTGAAGGAGAAGACAAAGGAATGTGTGAAGCTAGCAAAAGAAGTTGTTGTCCTAAAACATGAGATGGAATTTGGGGTGATGAGGCTAACCAAGGAAATTGAAGAAAGGAAGAAGACTGACGAAAAACTGAATCAATCTCTTAAAGAAAGAACAGAAGAATACTGTAGATTGGACAAAATAATTGGCCATCTATAGTCTGATCTACAAGAAAGCATGGATAATGAGGAAGAACTTGAAAGGCAAATTGTCATTCTCAAACATGACTTAGAAGTTGCAAATGAGTACAAAGAGAAGTTCAAGATAAGTTCAGCTAAACTTGAGGTGTTGCTTGATAGTCAAAAGAAGGCAGATGATAAGCATGGTCTAGAATTTGAGAAAGGTGAAAGCTTTGGATCTAGTCAAAGAAATCCTGAAGCAAGAAATCAAAGAAGGAATCGTAGAAGACCTCCGGTAAAACAACCTAATGCTTAAAGGTATCCATCTTTCAATGGAAATTGTTTCAAATGCAATAAGTATGGTCATAGAGCTAATCAATGCAGAAGTAAAGTGAATCAAAATGTGTCATCTTTCTTCGGTCAATGCTTTAATTGCAAAAAGATAGGTCATAAGGCTGAGGAATGTAGAAATGGATCAAGGAATCCTCCTAAGAACAAACAAGTGTTCAATGGAAGATGTTTTACTTGCAATAAGTTTGGGCATATTACAATGCAATGCAGATCTAAACCTGCTCCAACATGTAATTGTCAAAAAATTAAGATTATATGTTTTAATTGCAACTAATCCGGACACATTGCTAAATTTTACAGAAGTAAAAAGGAGAACTCTCAAGTAGGTAAAGGAAAAATAAAGCAGAAGTTGGACAAAGGCAAGGGCAAAGTTGATGTGAATGAGATCTAGAATGAAATGAACAAAACATGGGTGATGAAAGGTGAAATGAATGCTGACAATGGGTCCGCACCAGAATCAGGTGCTGATAATTCCTCTGGGAATTGAATCAGGAGATTTGGCTCAGGGGGAGCTGCATTGAAAATCTATTTCCCCTGCCAGTAAGTGGGTGCCTGAATTTGGCATGTTGAATGAAGATAAAGAAGCCTATTGCAGATCTATTGAAGCAATTTCTGGAAGAAAAGAAGCTAAAGCGATTGATTGTGGAGCAATTGAAGATTGACAATATTTAGAAATAGAGTAACCAGATGTATTAGGGAAGAACATTTATTACAATGGAGAATTAGGTTTTGCAAAGCATAAAAATTCATTCATTAAACATTTGAATCACTTTGCATTTGAAGAAAACAAGAAGAGTGCTTGAGCTGAGATTTCAAAGATTCAAAGTGCGATAGGTGAATTCATCAGCTAACCCTAATCCCGTGGAGAGAAAGGTATTTTCTATGAAGCTTTGAACTTGTGATCTTTTTGAAATGTCTACACCTCTAGTTGTGAATATCACTGAGCGACCTAGGCCAAAGTTTAAGAAGCATCCACACAAATCAGTAGAGGTTGATTCGTTAGGTGCCTTTTCAAGTGTTCCATATGGTGTGTTGCATGTTGAAGATATTAGGGCTTATAGTCATGCTAGCATAGATGAGTTTGGGATTCAAAGTTAGTAGATTTGTTCAAGAATCATCTGAGGGATGAAATTCATGGTCTTAAACCTAAGTATAAGGCACTGCAAGATAAACATTTCATTCAGATTATAGGGTTTCCATCCTTTGATGAAGATGAGTGGGTTTGGTATGTGTTGACTCAGATGCATGATGAGTTTATGTGGTTAATGAAACCTTTCAAGATCACCAAGGACACCATCAAGGCCGTGATAGGGTTGAACTCATCTAGTGGACTGCTAATGTTGAAGTTAGTAAATAATCAAACTATAACTGATGCTACCGGTTCAAGGTCTGACAAAAGGGCAATGACAATAAATGACATCACTAATCTGGATGTCAAATTTGCATCAATGGTGATTGGATACAAGATGTATCATTCCAGGAGGGAGAATTCTATATCTGGTACAATTATCTATACAACTTATCAGATGTTGAGAGAGAATGCTGACTATGACTTGTGTGAGTTGATGCATAACTAGCTGATGGAAAACCTGAACAAGATCAAAAAGGACAAGAAGAATACATTCAAGTATGGTAAATTGGTATTATGTTTATTCTTCTATTTCATGAATGAGTTACCCTACAAGAAAAGCATGTGTTGGACCAATGATAAGACTGTTGCCATACAAATAAGAGAGGACTTGAACAAGATTGGTGACTCCAATGCCTAAAGGACTGCTCTTTGGGGATATTTCAAGAATTTTTAGAACATGATGCAATCAAGGGAAAGAATCCCTACATCTGTGGTTGAAAAATACAAGGATACAATCTATTTTATGGTGGATATAGATCAGTGTTTAATGGAAGCAGTTGAACCAAGAACTATGTGGATCATGCCCATGGGGTATGAAGTTGATGAGCAAGTATTGGATATGTATGCTCAACACCTTCTGAGTAAACCAAAGGACACCACAGTTGAAATATTTGGGACATATGGTGAACTCAGTGTGAAACTGCATGTTGAGCTCCCAAAACCTAAATCTAAGAGAAAGATTCAAAGACAAGTTGAAATGTATGCAAAAAGCATTGGCATAACAAAAGAAGATGTGAGACAAAATAAGGAAAGGATAGAGAAAGCTGAGGAGGAGAAACATGACAGAGAATAGAGAAGTGTTCTAGTGGAATCCACTTCTAAAGAAATGACTACTAGGAGTTCTAGTTCAACCTTCGGTGTGTCACCTTCTCCTGCTGTAGAAAAACCTACTAGTAAGGAAGGAAAAAGGACAAAGGTAAAGGGCAAAAGAACATATGTCAGTTTGGAGAAAGTGGATGAAAAAGAAACTGACTCAAATGATGAGGTTAAGGAGTTGAAGGCCTCATGCACCAAAGTTGCTAAAGTGTCTAAGGAGAAGCCCTCTGGAAACATAAAGTCAAGGAAAAGGCATAAGACAGAGGCCTATGTTGAGAAGCCTACTCTTTCTATGGATGATAGATCATTAAGTCAGTTACTGTAGATTGAAACTTGAAGCCAATGACTAAATTTTATGATAACTATAGTGATGCTTGTTGTGATGTTCACAACACGCCCCATTTTACTCCTTAGCAAAATGAGGACCCTGTTGTGGCTGTTGCTTTTGCTTGTGTGTGTGTGTTGTTTTGCTTGGTGGTAAAAGGGAAAAGAGGGTTAAAATTACAAACTTTGTTAAAACTAGAGAAAAAATTCATTTTCAGTACTAGGGCAGGATATGGTTGGATTCCTTGTGAAAAATGAGCTAGGGTTGCTTTTTGAACCATCTTAAAATTTGCCATATTTTGCAAGTTATGAGCACTTTTAGTAAGGATACAATGCCCTTTGTAGATCGCTTTCATATACAAAGTCGATTGTATGTCTTTTGACCTTGTATGCATTGGGTAAAAGTTTTGATGCATGCATACAAGATGGAGCCGAAGTACTTTTAAGTTGAAATGAATAGATGTTTTTTAATTCCGTTGCATGTATCTCACTTCTATATGTTTGGCAGGTTAAACATACAAGACAAATATGCATTTGGCTTTATAAATAGCGCAGAATCCAAGGAATTATAAGCCAGGGTTAATTTGTTGTATATCCGCTGGCTTGTATAACATACAATCTGAATATACATTGGGCAGACCCGATGGACTTATTAAACAGAGTTAAATCGATGTACATTCGGCGCTTGTATGTTTGAGTGACATACATTGCAAAATATACATTGGCACGGAATTGAAAAGATATTAATAATGGTTAAGTCATTTTATGTTTTGCACAATGTACATTGCAAAACATACATTGCGATATACATTGAATACATGCAAACACCGGACGTGAAAGGTTATTAAAAGAGAAATAATTCTTGCATTCCAGGGGCTTGTATGTGTATTTTGAAGCATGCATTGTAGGGTGCATACAAGGTGGAATCGAAGAGAAATTAAAATCTGGTTAAGTGCTTGTATGAAAGTTTGAATGTATATTTAGAACATACAAGCCAATATACATTATGGAATGTACATTGTGCAGAATCGAGAGATAAATAAACTGTTGTTTGCAACAGCGATAGGTCCGATACACATGTAAAGGAGTTTGTATGTATCTTGGCGTCGGTATAACAAGGGCGATCGGTAGATGAAATTTGAGCCACGCCGACAGCACTGTATCATGCCGATAGGCAGGAAATAAGTAGAGCGATAAGATTTTGAATCCATTTAGGGCCAAATGCATGTTTTTGGTCAGCGATAGTTGACTCGACTATTTTGGACGCTGTATATGCATTTGACCCACGTTTTTTCACGAATTTAGGGACCAATTTCTGCAATCACACAATCGCGACTAGATCTAATAATTATTTATGTTCTTGCAGGTTTATTAAGTAAAATGATACTTATTGCTTGTTTGTTTTTGCACATTTACAGTTGAGGAAGGAGCTGAGGCTTGATGGCGATGATGTCATGGAAGGGAGATCCAATCTTAGGAGCAGAGGAAGATAAGGATGAGGTGTGAAAAGCCAAGGGTCTTCATTAATGAAGAGGGCATGCAGATGAAACATTATTGCAGCAAACAACAGAAGTTATTATTGAGCTGCTAGGGTTTCTAGAAGGGCATATTTCACCCAGATTTGATGTATGCTCAGAAATATTTTAGGGGACTTGTTCTCCAACATTTATTACTGTAACCAGGGGTTTGAACCATTGCTTAACTAGGGTTTTGAGCTGTATTGAGGACAATCAAAGTCTATATATTGTGCCTCTGTACACTATAATAAGGGACACAGGGGCTACACAAGGATTTGTAGTAGCAAGAATTTGTAAAAGTAGCACTTAGCATAGCATTTAGGAGTAGAAGAAGGTCGCCTGTGTTTGCAGTAAGGAACGTGTGGAACATCCTGCTTCCTTAGTGTATCTGTAAAGCTTGTAAGTTTTCTGTAGTTTGATCAATGAAGATAAGAGTCATTCAGACATTGTAAATCTTATATGACTATCTGTTTCTAATACAATTGAATTTGGAATTCTGCATCTATCTTCTGAGTGTTTTCTTCCTCTTCATTGTGTTTGAAACATTTTCTCTTAGAGCTGGCAATCTTAAGTGTATGTTTGTGAAAATGCCTAGAACTTACATTTAAGGTTTTTGTCTGTGGATTTGATCAAATTGCTGCATGATTTACAAAGTGCATAACATAACAATTAGATCCTTTAAGTAGAATGAATGAAATTTAGTGTAGATCTTTCTAACTTTTCCCAACCCATCTAAAAATAATTAGCTAAAACATAGAAATTTGAAGGAAATTAGTCTCATATTTGAAAAGCATGAACAACAAAGTTTGAAAGTAGATAGTTTTCATAAATATTTAAGAAGAGCAAGCTGCAATAATTCAAGAATACCTTTTAAAGCTTTGTAGCATAGTAGCACTTTTATGTAAAAGATGAACAACGTACTGATATTTATGATCTTTTGCATAGTTTGAGTCCAGTAAACCAACAAGAAACCCTAAATCACGTAAGGCCCCTTGCACATTACAGCTTCACATCAACCAACTAAATTTGCCCAACAGGTCAAGACCTGACCATATTAAACTTGGGATTAAGTGAATCTTAATCGATTCCTTCATATCTTTCAAGTCAGTTTTGGTTCATTTTATGTGAATTTTAACTATTGTTATGACTATGTTAAAACAATCACCAACAGTTCTCTGGCGCTAGAAGGAGGGCCTGATTGGATTTAAGGTTGATTTTCTGAGTTTTAATGCTTTATTCTGAGATATGTTAGATCTCATAAAATTTCAAAAAACTAAAAGGGTTGAAAACAATGTCTCATTTTCAATGGACTCATATGGGGATAATTTTCAAGTTAGCATTCCTTCATTTCAGGAAGCTTTGAATAGACAGCTTTATCCTGAGAGTTTATCTATGGCTCATTTGGAAGGTGTAGGGTACATAAGTCCACACAACATGGTGAAATTAATTGTTTAACTTTTCCTACAAGGTTAGATTTGGCATTAAAAGGACTAATCTCTCTCTCAGATGTGTATAAGGCTCAAAGTTGGCAAGAAAATGAGGAGATTATGGAGCAATAGGAGGATGCAATATCAACAATCATTAATTGTTTAGAGAATACAAAGATGGAACCAATGCTAGAAATAAAGGATAGTAAAATCTCTTTTCTGGAATCATGTGATGGTAAGAAAAATGATCTACTTTCTTGTCAAGGTCCAAGTGTGATTAAGGTTAGTGAAAGGTATAAATATCCTAAAAAATACAGGGAGGAAATCACAGCTCATGTCCATTTTCTAGATGATAAGCAAAGAGGAGTTAATGAAAAGGAAAATAAAAGTGAGGTTCAACTTGATTCATTATTTGATAAAAATATGGAGTTACTAAAGAATACTTGTCAAGAAGAAATCTCTGGATCTGACCTGAAAAGTTTTAATGAAAATAATTTGGCCAAGAAATTTTCTGTATTAGCAAATAATGAAGTCATAGGGAAGGGTAGTAAAACATCTTTCCTTGAGTCATTTTATGGTAAAGAGAAATGTGGACAGATGGAAGAATTGAAGTGCACTTAAATTGATGAGATTCCTATTATAACAACTAATGAAGTCATGGAAAAGAAAGTAAATCCTAATGTCATAACTGACTTCCTTAAATTAAATAATCAAATTCAAGACTGTTGCAGATCAATGGAATCAAACTCCACACTGGATAGAAAATGTGAATTATTTGATGAACAATTCATGAAAATGGAAGATACAGAAGATCATGGTATTGTTGTGCATAATCAAGCATCACCCCAGCATTATTTTGAAAGTGATAGGGGAGTATTACTATCAATCAAAAGATGTTGTTCCACCCTTACAGTCAAGTGATCTAAAAATTTTTAATTTCTATATATCAGGTTCTGATGATGAATATACTCACTTAAGTGTTGATGTGCAGGGAACTGATGAGAACATTGAGAAATTTGTTGAATTTGAGGATAAACTAAACATCCGGAATGAAGGAACAAAGCTGGATAAAGATGAAGAAAGGATATATCTAGAGTCATTCATCTTTCAATTTGAAGTGAGACCAGACATGGGGCTAATAAATGAAAGCACAAAGTTAAATGGAGGACCAACTGTCAATAAACAAGCATGTCCAACAGAGCTAAAAATACATCAGGTTGTCTCTTTCCTTTCCTCAGTGAATAATGTTGAATACTATTTTGATTATGGAAATTTAAGAGATAGGACATGCATATGGATTAGTCATGGACAAGATGGGCTACCTCAATTGTTGATAATTAGAGATCATCCTGTTGAACATAGTGAATTTAGAGTACAAGAGTAGTTTTCAGAATTCAAAGATAAATTTGCTAAGTTAAGAACCATAACTAGTGCTCTGATACTCCTACACAATCTAAGGAAATATACAAATAGGAGTGTCTTTGGGTCTTTTTCTAGGTTTTATTTGCCTTGTAGAGGCTTGTATATAGCTTGGTAGAGTAGTTTTTTCTATTTTTGTCTGTTTGTTGTTGTGTTTCTGTATTGTTGTTTGTACAGTCTTCTTTTGCTTTGTTTTTGTTTTTCTTGTACAGTTTGTTGTTGGTTTGTCTGTTGTCTCCTCAGTAGGGATCTTTGTTTTTCTTTAGAGTATTAAGGATCAAGCTAACAACCATTGAAAACAATATAAAATTCAAAATATTCAAGTTAATCATTTGTAATTTATGCATAACTTGTTGTGACTGTCATGAATGTAGAGAGTTGTTTAGCTTCTAAAATTTAGTATTCAATAGTAGTGATTGAGAATTCAAGGGAAGTTTCTCATGATGACACACCTAAAATCCTTGGGTTTGTTGAACTTACCAGTGTAGATATTAGGTGAAAAATTCAAGGTCACCCTTGCTACCATTACAATTCTCAGCTTAATTTTAGCAAGTGTTCATTTGTTGCATCATGAAGTTACAAATGCAATATCTTATGAAGCCTTTTTTTCAAATATCCTAAAATAAAAAAAATAAAAAAATAAATTAATAAAGTGGATTCTACTAAAAATCCAAATTAAGCCATCTAAGTAACTCTACCAGGGCTATGGACTCTCGCTAGCAGTGGGGCTCTACTTAGGAGAATTGTAACGATAACCTTGCCGGGGCTATAGACGTTCGCTTCCAGCAAGGCTCTATCTGGTCGGCTATGAGGGAATATCCTCAACTACGTAGGCTAATATCAGTCACTAGTTTGTTCAATTGATCTTCAAGATGAGGATAATTAATCATGTGCACACACTTAAACTGAAAATGAAAATTCATGCACCCTTATTGAATACCTTAGGTCTCAAGTTGAATAATAATTTTTAGGAAAGATAGTTGGAAGTTATGGATTTATTTCATTTAGTTTTCTTGAATACTTTGAATTTAATTGTTTTGTTTGGTTACTAGTTGTTGTGATGTTCGCAACACGCCCCATTTTACTCCTTAGTAAAATGAGGACCCCTGCTGTGGCTGTTGCTTTTGCTTGTGTGTGTGTTGTTTTGCTTGGTGGTAAAAGGGAAAAGAGGGTTAAAATTGTAAAATTTGTTAAAACTAGAGAAAACATGCATTTTCAGTACTAGGGCAGGATATGGTTGGATTCCTTGTGAAAAATGAGCTAGGGTTGCTTTTTGAACCATCTTAAAATTTGCCATATTTTGCAAGTTATGAGCATTTTTAGTAAGGATACAATGCCCTTTGTATATCGCTTTCATATACAAAGTCGATTGTATGTCTTTTGACCTTGTATGCATTGGGTAAAAGTTTTGATGCATGCATACAAGGTGGACCCGAAGTACTTTTAAGTTGAAATGAATAGATGTTTTTTAATTCCGTTGCATGTATCTCACTTTTGTATGTTTGGCAGGTTAAACATACAAGGCAAATATGCATTTGGCTTTATACATAGCGCAGAATCCAAGGAATTATAAGCTAGGGTTAATTTGTTGTATATCTGCGGGCTTGTATAACATACAATCCGAATATACATTGGGCGGACCCGATGGACTTATTAAACAGAGTTAAATTGATGTACATTCGGCGCTTGTATGTTTGAGTGAGATACATTGTGAAATATACATTACGGAATATACATTGGTGTGGAATTGAAAAGATATTAATAATGGTTAAGTCATTGTATGTTTTGCGCAATGTACATTGCAAAACATACATTGCGATATACATTGAATACATGCAAATGCCAGACGCTAAAGGTTATTAAAAGAGAAATAATGCTTGTATTCTAGGGGCTTGTATGTGTATTTCGGAGCATGCATTGTAGGGTGCATACAAGGCGGAATCGAAGAGAAATTAAAATCTAGTTAAGCACTTGTATGAAAGTTTGAATGTATATTTAGAACATATAAGCCAATATACATTAGGAAATGTACATTGTGCGGAATCAAGAGGTAAATAAATTGCCATTTACAACAACGATAGGTCCGATGCACATGCAAAGGAGTTTGTATGTATCTCGGCATCGGTATAACAAGGGCGATCGGTAGATGAAATTTGAGCCGCACCGATAGCACTGTATCATGTCGATAGGCAGGAAATAAGCAAAGCGATAAGATTTTGAATCCATTTAGAGCCAAATGCATGTTTTTGGTCAGTGATAGTTGACCCGACTATTTTGGACGCTATGTATGCATTTGACCCATGTTTTTTCATGAATTTAGGGCCCAATTTCTACAATCACACAGTCATGACTAGATCTAATAATTGTTTATGTTCCTACAGGTTTATTAAGTAAAATGATACTTATTGCTTGACTATTTTTGTAGGTTTGCAGTTGAGGAAGGAGTTGAGGCTTGATGGCGATGATGTCATGGAAGGGAGATCCGATCTTAGGAGCAGAGGAAGATAAGGATGAGGTACGAAAAAGTCAAGGGTCTTCATTAATGAAGACGGAATGTAGATGAAACATTATTGTAGCAGATAGCAGAAGTTATTATTGAGCTGCTAGGGTTTCCAGAAGGGCATATTTCACCCAGATTTGATGTATGCTCAGAAATATTTTAGGGGACTTGTTCTCCAACATTTATTGCTATAACCAGGGGTTTGAACCATTGCTTAACTAGGGTTTTGAGCTGTATTGAGGACAATCAAAGTCTATATATTGTGCCTCTATACACTATAATAAGGGACACAGGGGCTACACAAGGATTTGTAGCAGCAAGAATTTGTAAAAGTAGCACTTAGCATAGCATTTAGGAGTAGAAGAAGGTCACCTGTGTTTGCAGTAAGGAATGTGTGGAACATCCTGCTTCTTTAGTGTATCTGTAAAGCTTGTAAGTTTTCTGTAGTTTGATCAATGAAGCTAAGAGTCATTCAGACATTGTAAATCTTATATGACTATTTGTTTCTAATACAATTGAATCTGGAATTTTGCATCTATCTTCTGAGTGTTTTCTTCCTCTTCATTGTGTTTGAAACATTTTCTCTTAGAGCTTGCAATCTTAAGTGTATGTTTGTGAAAATGCCCAGAACTTACATTTAAGGTTTTTGTCTGTGGATTTGATCAAATTGCTGCATGATTTACAAAGTGCATAACAAAACAATTAGATCCTTTAAGTAGAATGAATGAAATTTAGTATAGATCTTTCTAAATTTTCCCAACCCATCTGAAAATAATTAGCTGAAACGTAGAAATTTGAAGGAAATTTGTCTCATATTTGAAAAGCATGAACAACAAAGTTTGAAAGTAGACAGTTTTCATAAATATTTAAGAAGAGAAAGCTGCAATAATTCAAGAATACCTTTTAAAGCTTTGCAGCATAGTAGCACTTTTATGTAAAAGATGAACAACATACTGATATTTATGATCTTTTGCATAGTTTGAGTCCAGTAAACCAACAAGAAACCCTAAATCACGTAAGGCCCCTTGAACATTACAGCTTCACATCAACCAACTGAATTTGCCCAACAGGTCAAGACCTGACCATATTAAACTTGGGATTAAGCGAATCTTAACCGATTCCTTCATATCTTTTAAGTCAGTTTTGGTTCATTTTATGTGAATTTTAACTATTGTAATGACTATGTTAAAACAATCATCAACAATACTGATAAGAGAGTTTTGGAGGAAGCAACAGTCAAATACTTGAATATCTATAGCAAGACTTTATTTGAAATAACTTTTGAAATTTTAGAAAGCCTTGCAAAAATTCTAGAAATTAGAAAAGAGAATGCAAAAGCTAAAGACTTTGAGCTCCGGGAGCATGTGATAATAAAATTGTGTCCTCAAATTACTCTGGATCAAAAGAACCTAATATTCAAAGAAGTGAAAGAGGACTTCAGGAGTAAGATTATAATGAATATACTCATGCTAGGAGAGATTGATAAGATAGTTGAAGATATTTAGGAGATTCTTCTGAATGCATTGAAAATGCATAATCTTCCCACTGTTGAAGAAGAAACTGATAATGAAATTGATTCCTCCATTCCAAATGTTGAGGAGTTGAAAGAAAGTGAACAAGCTAACATCTCTACTCTGGAAGATGAAATGCTAAATAAAGAAGATGAAGAGATGGTGAAGGAAGTTAATTTTGATGGTGTAGAGGACACTCAAATTCCTCCGTACCAATCTGCTAGAGAATATATAGAGATGAATACAAAAGTAGATGCTCCTGGTGAAGATGACTGTGAAGAATAAAGAGCAAGAAGCAAAAGAGGTTAAGGACAAGAATGAACAAGAAGGAGAAACAACAGAGAATACTAAAGAGCAAAAGCAAGATGATAGTACCGGCAAGGATATGAAAGATGGAGCCGCATTTTTAGCAAGAGACACTGCAGATGCAGTGAAGAAATTACTTGAGAAAGACAAGCTTGAGTTTGATGAACCGGAGATGATTCAAGGACCTATCAATTTTGACACTCTTTCCCCTCTACAAAAGATGAAGTTAGCATATGTGGCACAAGAAAAAGAAAGAGAGGAGATTCTGAAAACTCACATTGAGGATAGTGAGTTGCTTGGTCTAGCCTCCAAAATTCTAGAAAAAATTATGCCAACCTTTCAAAAGGATTCATCTAACTCTCCCTCTGGTCAATTGAAAAGTCTGATAAACTCTATAAGTACTCATTTTGAAACCTTAGAGAAATCAGTAGAAGTTAAAGTAAAAAATGAATATAATGAGAAGAGATTTGCTGAAATAAGGAAAATAATTAGCTCTGATACATTAGTGCTTGATACCAGTGTAAAGAGTATTCAAAATGCTCTCTCTGAAGGTGCAGAAATTTATAAGTTTTGTCTAAATCAGTCTAAAGTTGCTGAAGATATTGAGAAAAACATTAAGGACTTAGAGCTCAAATTGTCTAACATTTCTTAGTCCTATAGTCCTTTAACTGAGTCTATAGCAATCAAAGAATGCAAAGTAGTACATTTACGGAATGAACTAGATGATTTGGAGAAGGAAAAGGTTAAAGTTTTGGGAAGATTGGATGAGCTCCGGGGACTGATTTCCCCTAAGTTAGAGACTATGTATGATATATTGGTAGAATCCCAAACTGCTGCTACTACTAGTGATCCTTCTGATCTTCAAAAGGTAGAATCACAGGCATTTTTGTTCAATGGGCATATATCCATTTTGGGCAACACTAAGAAGAATTGGGACAATGAATTGACACGATTGAAAAACATTTTTGGTGATATCTTTTTGCTGATGAACAAGGCTTAAGGACTATGTGCTCATAGGTAGAAGTATGTACATAATTTTTTTTCATGAACTTTGATATGTGGATCCCAGCCTTTGCCATTGATGTCAAAGGGGGAGAGGAAAATAGTGAAAAATGAGGAATTTAGCTAAGGGGGAACAATTAGAAATCACAAAGTGTACATAGTAAGGGGGAGCTAGTCTAACACTTAGTCATTTTTCACTAGGTGTTGCCATCAATGCCAAAGGGGGAGATTGTTGGCAAGAGACACTGCTACGCATGTTAGGTGTTGTCATTGATGGCAACTAAATCCATCTTACACATCCGCATTTCATCAGTGGATCATATCAGAAGTCAAATTATAGATTTGTCTAAGTCTAGATAGATAGGAACATGGCATATGACAAGGTTCAACATCTTGGTTCAACATCTTGGTCTATATTTCTCCACAGGTAATCATATTGTGTTGTGGATCTGAGGGGATGTTTAGGGATGTTAGGGTTACCTAAATCCACAATTTTAGCCTCCGGTGATGAAAGGATTGAAGGATACATGCATCTGAGTATCAGGTTCTGGTTAAACAATTCAGTCTAGTGAAGAATAGGCCGACTAAGTGTTTGATCATTTTATGGATTAAGAAAAGTTGTTGGTTGAGTAATTTGTGAGATCTAGTGGTATTGGCCGATATGTAAGGTGACTTGGATACAGAAGTTTTGGTTTGCATTGGTGTTTGTGCATGGATTTAGCTAACAGAACAATGTTCTTAAAAAGTCTCCAAGTTTTTCTTAAGGCCAATTGCAGTTGATGCAATTTCATGTAGCGGATATATATAATTGATGAGTTCAAGCATTTCGTGTGGTGGTGGTGTGAATATGATGGAATAAGTGTGAAGTATAGTAGAATCAAGTTTGAAGTGAAGAGTTCTAAGCTCTGGATCATGGCAGAGCAATGAAGCAGGGAAGAGAGAGATGAAGTGTGCAAAGTCAGTGTATTGAGCTCAACCGGAACTATAATCTTTCATTGTTAGATGCTATTCCTTAGTTCAAACATTCTAGTGAACTTTTGTAATTGATTTGTAGGAAATGAGCCTCTTTGAATAGTGAGCTCTGGGTAGTGTACCCGAAGGCATGTGCCTTCCCCATTTGCAATACTTTTAACAGAGTATAAATTCTTATGGCTTAATCCCCACCATGGTTTTTCCCTTAACTAGGTTTTCATGTAAAAATCATGGTGTTCATGTGTTGTGATATTTTTGTTTCTATTCTTGTGTTCATGCTTCTTTATTTTGGATGTATGTGATAAATTAATAAAGGAACAAAGTAATAAGTTTTACAGAACACTAATTCACCCCCCTCTCAGTGTTCCTTAATTTCAACACTTAAGAGTAGTCACATTGTTTGTTCCACCTGCATACATGCTATCATAGAATATCAAAAGAAATAAAATATGTCATAACATCATGGCATTCATAGCACTTATAAAATAGTACTTTGCATTTCATATTTGCGAATCATACCCAAACATATTGCATGTCATTCATATCATAAAAAGACAAAAAAACAAATTACATCATCCATATGTGATCATCTTAGGTATGTATTCTCATAAGAAAAATAAAATCTCTATCCAACCATATGCACAAAAGGGAAAGTGAAGTACAAGATGTCAACTAAAGATATGTATAGATCTCATCCAATCACATCTTATAACAATAGGTGTAAAACAATGTATGAGCACAAGTCACTCCTCCAACAAGTTGAAAGAGAAAAATTGTGCACTCAAGTGTGTAGGTCTCCCCATGTAAGGAGGCAAGGGTATAAATCTCTTCAATAAACATAGGTTATTCAAAGACCTCAAGGAATATCAAATCAAACCTTTGTAAAATCTCTAGAAAACCCATAAAAATTAGAAATATCGAAAAAACTTAAAAAAATTGTAAAAACATAAAAGATCTCTAAAAATCAAATATGTTCTTCAAAATATGCAATAAAAAGAGAATTTTTCTCTTATCTATATTAGCATGTGTTCTACTTATTCTATGCATCTTTTGCACTCTCATTTTGCATGCTTTCATCCCTATAGGTCTCCTCGACAAAAGCAAACAACTAGGTGAACTCACAAATCTATGGTATGCTCACCATTTCAGTTTTCATTACTTGTTTTGATATATCTAAATGTCAAACTAACTCTAGTTATTGCAGGTACTATTGCAGAAAATCAACAAATAGGTAAGGCCTATTTCAGGAATGGTACATACCATTCATGTAGACTATTATCCCTGAGGGGGAATTATGTAAGCACCAAAATCACACACAACCTCCACAAGGACCCCATGATGATGCATAATCCTTGTCACATACATGTAAGCATGAAATAATGCTCTCTTAGCAGTGATTCTCTTGGTAACATATGGGTTCTCCATTCTCTCTTTGTTTCCCCTTTATTGTACTAACCTTTCCCCCACTTTTGATACTTTTCAACATTTGTCAATTTTCATTTCATGTGCTTTCAACTTCATCCGTAGGCCTTGTATTTGTCTTTTTGTTGTGATTTGACCTTTCTCTAGTGTTTTTCATCCATTCCCACCCCTAGGATCCCTCTAGAGGACCTCCCAAGCCATCTACAACTTTTAGCTTTTAGTTTTGGTCAACCAATACAAATCTCCCCCTATTATTTCAAGATCTCTCCCGGGAGATTTACTTTTACAAGTGGAGATTTGGATTTTGACCCCCTTTCAACTAGTTTTCAGAGGCAGTTCACCTCCTTTTCACCTAACTAACAATCTCCAACACTGCTTTCCAACCCATGACCTCCCCTCTGTGGGTCAGCCATGGCTCACCCCCAGGTGATCTAGACTAGAAAAAGGGGTGACCCATGGGCGACCCTATCATCTTTTCTAGCCATGGAAAAACTTGAGTTTTGGATAGAAAAAAGCTCTATTTTGAACCATTTTCTTCCTTTTTGTATAAGTTTTTGGCCTAAACATAGAGTTACCTATTCTAAGCCTTCAAGAATGCATAATTATCTCCTTCTCATGCACTCATGCTAACTCTATTTTTTCTTTAGTGATAAGCTATCATGGCTTGTTCACTCCCTAATCAATCCAATTCTCTGTCCAATCAAACTTGTTAAATCTTCAATCAAATTGAGTTAACTTCTCAATCAATTTCACCTTTCATGACCTCTTCCAAGCTATAAATAATCCTCATCTCTCCATTATTTTCCAAGTTGGAGAATTCTCCTCCCTTCTTGACAAGCTTTTTTAGGCTTCTTCATAGGCCCTTGAGCCTCTATCTTCATTTCTTTCTTTAGTATTTCAAATCTTCCAAGATTTCTTTGCATTAGCTTTCATTGTTTCCAAGATTCAACGCTCCCCTTTTCAGAGGCAATTTCATTTGTGCATCCAGTCTTTATAGGTTTTTGCTCTCCAACTAGCATCCATATGCTCATACAAGACATACGAGCCTTTTTCTTTACTATTGTTTCATCTAAGCTTTGCTAAAAGCTTCATATCGCATCAATACATTGTCCAAATCACAAGCCATGGTGCTCATTAGCTCACATTAAGATCATGTTTCAAGATTTCAAAAGCTCTTTCGCATTCCCTTTTCTATTGTTGCCAAGAGGATATCCCCGCTACTGCAAGATGACAAGGAGGTTGCTGACACAAGAATCTCTGAGGGTAGTGGAGGCTCACACATCTCATATTCTAGGTTCCTTAGTGCTTTTTATATAGTAATTAGAAAATCTAAATTTGCTCTTGGGAATAGTAATTTAATATTGGAATTTCCTTTATAGGCTAGATAGGATTTGCATTGTTAGATTAGTTTGCTTTCAAAGTTCTTTAGATTTGTTTATTTTCAAAGCAATTTCATTTTACTAGAGTAATTGATCCAAAAATATAGAAAATCAAACAAAAACATAGTGTTGCAAGTATGGGCCTAACTGGTGTTGTCATTGATGTCAACATACTCCTATTGCATTAATGTCAAGGATTGGATGAGTTGTGTGCTGAGGATATTGAGAAAATTAGTCCTATCAGAAATAGAGAAGAATAGTGAAGATGGTGAAGCTCTATGAAGTGAAGATCCCAGCTAGATAAAGATCAGAGAATGCGCATCAAAGGGTTTGTAGATATGTGTTTGAAAATGATACAGTCAAGATTTGAGAGGTCCACATGAAAATGTGAAGGAGTTATGGCCATGAGAGTAAAACTGGTTCTGGCAATTGTTTAGAGGTGACAGAGTGATACAAATAGGTCCGGTGAGATCTAAAAATATAATATCATGTTCTGCAGATCTGGTGGCATGTTTGGGAGGCTAATGTGAATTGACAACTCAATTGGTTCGTAGTTTGGAGGTCCACAGGCAATCCTTCTAATGTGATAATGATGACTGGCTGTGTTCTTAAGGTTCCAAATAAAGATGCGAATGATTACAGTAAGCAGAAGTGGTGCAGATGTTCTTGGTGATTCAAGCAAGCTTGTGGGGGTCTCTAGATTGTGTCCAATTTGTGTTGGTAGTCTGCATTGAAGATTGAGCTCATGATTGAAGATTTACCTTCGAGTGATGGTGTTCTTCCTAGTCTTGGCCGACCAAATGATATGTGCATGTTGCGGATGATCTTGAAGATGTTTTGCGAAGCATGGCATGTTCCTAAAAAAATATTGAAGTCCTAGCTATGTGTGGCCAATAGTGTAGTGATGCGCATGAAGTTTTTGTAATAAGTCAAGTTGTATTTTTGTAATTGCTCTGTAATAAAATAAGTGTATGTTGTGCTAACTTTGATGATCATTCCAAAGTTGATGTCATGTATAAATAAGAGTTGCAAAGTCATTCAAATGTATCCGTGTGGTCATGATGATAAGGTGGTAGTGAAGAGGAGTGAAAAGCAGAGCAGTGGTGTTGAGCTTAAATGGAACTAACTCAAGCATAGTGAAGATGCTAATCTCTAGTTCAAGTATGTAATACTCATATTCTTCTGTAGATAGTGTGTCTCCTATAGGCAATGGACCTCTTGTGAGCAGTGTGCTCGGACAGTGATCCCTAACTAGCAAGTGCCATTTTATTCTTCTTATTCTTTTAATAGAGAATACAATCTTAGGTTAGTCACCCCGTGGTTTTTCCCTTAACCTAGTTTTCCACATTAAAATCTTGGTGTTATATGTGTTAAATTTGTTTTTTCTCTTAAATTATTGCATTATGCTTTCATGTTTGAATCATTGATATGGTATTGAAATATAAGAAGGTTTTAAAGTGAACAAGGAATAGGATTTTGGTGACAACTGATTCACACCCCCCCTCTCAATTATCTATCCTAAATCCAACAATTGGTATCAGAGCTAAGTTCCTCTAGAAGAAGCTTAACCGCTTGAGGAGATCTAGGATGTCATCCTACAAGAAGGACAGTCCAAGGTTTGATGGAACAAACTACACTCTTTGGAAGAGCCGCATGGAATGTCACTTACAATGCATGGGAAATCAGTATTGGAACATAACTACAACTAAATATGTTCTTCCAAAGAATGGTCCAACAACTATGGATGAAGTCAGAGATGCAGACAATAATATTTGAGCTAAAGAAGCCCTACTGAGTACCTTGATTGATTCAAAGCTGACAAATGTTATGGATTTGAAAACTGCTTATGAAATTTGGACAAAGCTAGAAAATCTATATGAAGGAGACAAATATGTTAAGTGTGCCAAGCTGCAAAGTCTAAAAGGAAAGTTTGAAAACTTGAAGATGAGTGAAGATGAGAATATCACTTCATATACGTCAAAAGTAAATGAGCTTGTATGTGGCATTAGATGTGCTAGTGGAATATTGGATGAAGATGAGATTGTTGCCAAAGTTCTTAGATCTTTACCTCCTACTTACAAACACAAAGCTGTTGCTATTGAGGAAATCAGATCTTTAACAACTATTACAAGGGATCAATTGGTTGGTAATATTTTTGCATTTGAGTTGGCTGAGTTTGGTGATGCACTTCCCAAGACTGAATCTGCATTCAAAGCTAGTGCCTCTACAAAAGGAAAATAGAGATATGATCTAGGAGAAAGTTCCTCAAGGAAATTAACATGGTATGATAAAGCAAGGAAAGATATGGAAGAAGATGAGTTAGAAACTAAACAACTTGAAGCCCTTATTTCAAAGAGTTTTCCAAGAAGATTTGGTAAGTATGAAGGAAAATTACCTTTCAAATGTTTTGTCTGCAATAAGATTGGTCATTTTGCCTCAAGATATCTGGAAAGGTTTTCAAGGCCAAACCCTAATAGATCAAGGTTTCAGAAGAAGTGTTACTATATTCAAGAAGATGATGATGAAGGAGTAACAAATGATGAATCTGAGATAGGAAACAAACCTGGAAGTGACTGGGTGTTTATTGCCATCAAAGAAGAAGATCCAATGCCTATTGAATCTGCCAATCATAAGATGATAGAAAGTGCTTTGGCTGCTCAGGTTGAAGAAAAGGATGAATGGGTTATTGACAGTGGATTCTCTCACCATATGACTGGTGACAAGAGTAAGCTCTTAAGCTTGGAAAGATATGAAGGTGGAGTTGTAAAGTTTGGAGATAATTATGCTGGCAGAATTAGAGGTAAAGGAACCATTTCTTTTGATGGAAAGAACAAAACCAGTGATGTTCTATATGTTGAAGGTCTGAAGCATAATCTTCTCAATGTTGGATAGTTGGTGGACAAAGGCTATGATCTCTGATTCAAAAATGGAAAATGCAAGATCTTTGAAAGCTCTGGAACTGAGATTGCATCTAGTACACAAACAAAAGGTAACATCTTTCACTTGGTTGGTACTAGCAAAAGTTGCTTATTTGTTCAAATTGATCAGAGTTGGTTGTGGCATAGGAGAATGTGTCATGTGTATTTTGATAATATCATCAAGATAAGCAACACTCAGGCTGTAAGAGATCTTCCAAGACTAGTGAAACCTGCTAACAGTTTGTGCAAAGAATGTCAGTTGGGTAAGAAGAACAGAGTCACATTCAAAAGTAAAGAACAATCTTTAACCGGATTGTTAGACTTAGTGCACACTGATCTCTGTGGTCTGGCAAGAATCAGGAGCCTACAAGGAGATAGGTATTTCATGTTGCTAATTGATGACCACTCCTGGATGATGCAGGTGACTTTCTTGTAAGAGAAATCTGAAGCACTTGAGAAGTTTAAAATATTCAAGGCTATGGTAGAAAATGAAACTAGCATAAACATAAAATGCCTCAGGTTTGACAGAGGTGGAGAATTCACATCTGGTGAGTTCATATAATTCTATGAGAAACATGGGATAAAGAGATAGTTATCTGCTCCAAGGACTCCACAGCAGAATGGAGTAGTGGAGAGAAAGAACCGAACCATCCAGGAAGCATCTAGGACCATGATGATGGAAGAAAATGTTCCTCATATCTATTGGAGAGAAGTTGTAAGCACTGCTGTATATACTCTTAATTGGGTACAAATAAGAGGCAATACTGGTAAGACCCCTTATGAACTTTGGTTTGGCATCACTCCTACTGTGAAGTATTTCAGAGTCTTTGGTAGTAAATGCTATATCAAAAGAGATGAAGACCTTGGCAAGTTTGATGCTAGAAGTGATGAAGGAATATTATTGGAATATTCTACTCAAAGCAAAGCATACCGGTGTTATAACAAGAGATTGAGAAAGATTGTAGAAAGTACAAATGTGAAGGTTGATGAAGGCATGGTAAGTCCCTCAAGGTATTATGAGAATGAAGCAGATGATCAAAATGATGTCTCAGACCAAGGAGAACAAGTCCCAACTCTAGTTCAGATTCAAACTGATCTGGAGAATCCTAAAATACAAGAAGAAGAGACAAGTTTGGATGAACCTATCCAAGAATTAGAAGTGTAAGAGAATCCCAAAACTCCTAGGTATGTAAGACTAAATCATTTTGAAGATCAGATCATAGGAGATAGAAACAATGGTGTTCAAACAAGAAGAAAAATTGCTCAAGATTCAGTGAAGTATTTTTTGATTTCAAGGATTGAACCAAAAATAGTAAGTGGAGCATGCAATGATGAAAGCTGGGTTAAAGCAATGGAGGAAGAATTGATGCAGATTGAAAAGAATCACACTTGGGATCTTGTTCCCATACCTAAGGACAAAAATGTGATTGGGACTAAGTGGGTCTTCTAAAATAAACTGAATGAAGATGGTGAAGTAGTAAGAAACAAAGCCAAATTGGTCTATAAGGATTATTCTCAAGTAGAAGGAGTTGACTTTGAAGAAAATTTTGCTCCGGTGGCAAGAATTGAAGCAGTTAGATTATTTCTTTCCTTTGTTGCCTTCAGAGATTTCAAGGTATATCAGATGGATGTCAAGTTTGCTTTCCTAAATGATGATTTGGAAGAAGAGGTATACAATGAGCAAACAGATGGATTTCAATTGTCTGATCATGGAGATATGGTCTGCAAGTTGAAGAAGGAATTGTATGGACTCAAACAAGCCCCAAGAGCCTGGTATGAAAGATTGGACACACAACTTTTAAAGATTGGTTTCAACAAAGGTACTGCTGATAGTAATTTCTATTTTAAGATTGATCATGAAAATATCTTAATTGTTGAAGTATTTGTTGATGATATCATTTTTGGAGGGAAAGATAGTATGTGCAGGACTTTTGCAAATAAAGGTCACAAGAAATGTTACTATGTCCAAGAAGTTGGAGAAGGAGTTAGAGATGATGAATTTGATCATGGAGGTGCCACTGAAGATGATTGGATATTCATTGCTATCAAAGAAGAAGATCCAATGTGTACTAAATTTGCTAGCTATCCAAATGTGGAAAGTGCCTTGGCTGCTCAAGTTGTTGAAAAGGATGAATGGGTGATTGATAGTGGATGTTCTCATCATATGACTAGTGATAAAGGTAAGTTTATAAACTTTGAAAAATATGAAGGTGGAATTGTGAAATTTGGAGACAACTCAGCTGGTAGAATCCGTGACAAAGGATCCATCTCTTTTGATGGTAAGAATAACACAAATAATGTTATGTATGTGGAAGGGTTGAAGCATAATCTTCTCAGTGTTGGACAGTTGGTTGACAAGGGTTATGATCTCTGATTCAAGGATAGTAAATGTAGAATCTTGGAAAGCTCCAGAGCTGAAATTGTATCTAGTACACAAATTAGAGGTAACATATTTCAATTAAGTAGTTTTAGAAAATTACACAGATAGATCAGAGTTGGTTGTGGCATAGGAGAATGTGTCATGTGAATTTTGATAACATTGTCAAGATAAGTTCTACTCAGGTTGTGAGAGATCTTCCAAGACTTGTGAAACCTGATAGCATGTGTAGAGAATTTCAATTGGGTAAACAGATAAAAACATCATTCAAAAGTAAAGAACAATTTTCAAGTGAGCGATTGGAACTTATGCATATTGATCTATGTGGTCCTGCTAGAATTAGGAGTGTGCAAGGAGACAGATATTTTATGTTATTGATTGACGATTACTCCCAGATGATGTGTGTAACTTTCTTAAAAGAAAAATTAGAAGCTCTTGAAAAATTCAAAATGTTCAAAGTTATGGTGGAAAATGAGATTGGTATAAAGATAAAGTGTTTGAGATCTGACAGAGGTGGAGAGTTTACCTCCAGTGAGTTTGATACATTTTGTGAAAAGCATGGAATAAAAAGATAGTTATCTGCTCCTAGGACTCCTCAACAAAATGGAGTTGTGAAAAGAAAGAACCAAACAATTCAAGAAGCTACCAGGACCATGATGATGGAAACAAATGTTCCACAAGTTATTGGAGAGAAGCTGTGAGTACTACTGTCTACACTCTTAACCGAGTGCAGATCAAAGTCAATTTTGGGAAGACTCCTTTTGAACTTTGGTTTGGTCATCCTCCTAGTGTAAGATACTTTAGAGTTTTTGGTAGTAAATGCTATATCAAAAGAGATAAGGATCTAGGCAAGTTTGAAGAAAGAAGTGTTGAAGGAATTTTTCTGGGTTACTCTACTCAAAGCAAAGCATACCCATGCTTTAACAAGTGGTTGAAAAAGATTGTTGAAAGTGCTAATGTCAGAGTTGATGAGAGCAAAGAAGGACATTCTAGGTCTTGCAAATATGATTCAGATGATCAAGATGAAAATCCAAGTCAAGAAAGGCAAGTGCAAACTCAGATTCAGATCCAGATTGATCTAGAAAATCCAGTAATTTAAGAGGATAGTACAGAAGTTGAGGAACAGGCTCAAGAAATAGAAACTCAAGCAATTCCCAAAACTCCTAGGTATGTAAGGATGAATCATCCTAAAGATCAAATCATAGGAGATAGAAATAAAGGTGTTCAAACTAGGAGAAGAATTGTTGAAGATCAAGAAGAGATTTGTCTGATTTCAAAGATTGAACCAAAAGCAATAAGTGAAGCCTGCAAAGATGAAAACTAGGTAAAGGCAATGGAAGAAGAATTAATACAAATTGAAAAGAATCACACTTGGGATCTTATTTCTAGACTTGAGGACAAAAATGTGATTGGAACTAAATGGGTCTTCTAGAATAAACTAAATGAAGATGGTGAAGTTCTAAGAAATAAAGCAAGGTTGGTATGCAAAGGATATTCTCAAGTGGAAGGAATTGATTTTGAAGAAACTTTTGCTCCAGTGGAAAGAATAGAGGTAGTCAGATTGTTTCTTGCTTTTGATGCTTATAAAGATTTCAAAGTCTATTAGATGGATGTCAAGTTAGCACTTCTAAATGGAGAGTTAGAAGAAGTCTAAATTGAGCAACCGAAAGGATTTTAGTTGTCTAATCATAGAGACATGGTCTGTAGATTAAGGAAAGCATTGTATGGACTCAAACAAGCCCCAAGAGCCTAGTATGCAAGATTAGATAAGTATTTGCTAAAGCTAGGTTATAGCAAAGGCACTACTGATAGTAATCTCTACTTCAAGATTGATCATGATAATATCCTGATTGTTGAGGTATTTGTTGATGATATCATTTTTGGTGGAAATGAGAGTATGTGAAAAACATTTGCTGATCAGATGCAAAGTGAATTTGAGATGTCCATGTTTGGTGAAATGAACTTCTTCTTAGGTCTATAAATCACTCAATCAGATAAAGGTATCTTTATATCTCAGTCTAAGTATGTGAAAGAATTATTGAAGAAGTTTGGAATGGAAGATTCAAAGCCAGCAGGTACACCTATGGTGACCGAATGTAAGTTGAGTAATGATGATGACTCCCCTAAGACAAATCAGAAAAGGTATAGATCAATGATTGGAGGACTACTCTATTTGACTCAGACTAGACCTAATATCATGAATGCAGTTGGGCTTGTCGCTAGATTCCAAGCTGATCCTAAAGAATCCCATGTTGTAGCAGTCCAGAGAATTTTTAGATATCTCAAAGGGACAATTGATTATGGATTATGGTATCCAAAGGATAATGACTTCACTCTTCATGCATATATAGATGCTGATTGGGTAGGAGATGTGGATGATAGAAAAGCACTAGTGGTGGTGCATTCTTCCTAGGAAGTAGATTGGTTCCTTGGCTGAACAAAAAGTAGGAGGCAATTTCCCTATCTATAGCCGAGGTAGAGTATATAGTAGCAGCAAACAATTGTACTCAAGTTCTATGGATGAAGCAAATGTTGAAGGACACCAAAATTGTGTTTGAGGAGCCTGTCACAATCTTCTGTGATAATTCAAGTGCAATAAGTGTCTCAAAGAATTTGGTGTTGCATTCAAACACAAAGCGTATATCCATGAAGTTTCATTTCTTGAGAGAGAAGGTTAATGAGAATGAAGTCAAGTTGGAGTTTGTGTCTTCAAAGGATCAGATTGCAGATATTTTCACTAAGCCTCTTCCCAAGGATACTTTTGAGTATCTCAGAGAGAAGTTAGGGGTTATTACCCCTCCTAATCAGAACTAAGATGCACTAAGGTGCATTAGTCTGGTGGAATTCACAGTCATATCTTATGATCTGGAGTGATGTTAATGAGATACTACTCAGGGGGAGTAGTTAGTATGCAAATTTTTGGATCAGTTTGAAACAAAAAGGGAGAAAAGATTGCAAATATGTGCCCTTTGCCATTGATGTCAAAGGGGGAGAGAAGTTCATGTGAAAAACTAGTTGCTAATGAAAGGGGGAGTAGTGAAGAAAGTGATTACAGAAGTGATAAGAGAAAGGGGGAGAAGGTCTTGTCTTGATGGTCAAATCATTTTTTCACATCATATGTTGCCATCAATGACAAAGGGGGAGATTTTTACAAATATGTGCATAAGCGGTGTTGTCATTGATGTCAACATATCCTTGTTGCCATTGGTGTCAACTGTATCTTATTTTGCTACCTGTATAGAAGACTGGATTGTTGAGGATATTGAGAAAATTAATGAGGATCAATGTATGTAGACCATATGTCTTAGTAGAGGATTGTCTGAAGAAGCTCCAGTTAAGTTTTGAAGGGTTCATATGAAGATTTGAAGAAGCTATGGTCATTTGAGTTGAACCAGTTTTGTAGTGTTCAGAAGAGATAGAGTGACATGAAAGAGGTCCGGATTGTTTCAGATATGTCAAATGATGATCTACAGATCTAGAGGCATGTTTGGGAAGTTAGTGTGTATCATCCATTTAAGTGGTTCATGGTTTGGAGGTCTGCAAGCAATATTTATAATGTGACAATCATGGTAGATAGTGTTCTTGAGGTTTCAGAGGAAGATGCAAGTGATTCTGATGATTTGGAGGAGTGCGGATGTTTTTGTTGAATTTAATGTGCTTGTGGAGATATTTGGATCATATGACTACTATGTTGGAGGTTCGCATTGAAGTTTGAGCTTGTCAATGAAGATTTCCTTCTTGGCATTGTTGTTCTTCCTAGTCTTGGCTGACCAGATGGTTCAATCATGTTGTGGATGATCTAAGAGCAATTCTATGAAGCGTGGCGTATTGATCAAGGAAGATTTGAGTCCCAGTTATGTTTGGCTAACAACTTAGTGATTCACATTAAGTCATATGTTTGTAGTGCCGACCTTGATGTTCATTCCAAGGTTGATGAAGCATATAAATACTTGTTGATGAGTTGTGGAAAATCATCCTTGTGCGAAAATAATAAAATCCAAAGAAAGGATCAAAGGCAGAGTAGAGCAGAGGAGAAGTAGAAGAACAAGAGATGTTTAGGATGAAGAATTAGAGAACAAGTATTTGGAGCAGAGCAGAAGTTTTGTGAGCATTCAATGAAATTGAATTAGGCATGAAGTAGATGCTATTTATCAGTTAATTCTTTCTGTATTAAACATCAATTCTATAGGTAGTGAACCTCTCTTGAGCAGTGAGCTCTAGGCAGTGATCCCAAAGGCATGTGCCTTCTCTTTTCTTCTAAGTACTTTTAATAGGGTACGAATCTTGTGGGTTAACCCCTACCATGGTTTTCCCTTAACCGGGTTTCCACGTAAAAAATTATGGTGTTATGTGTGCTCAATTTATTTCTGCTCTTGTGTTATTGATTCATGCTTTAATGTTTATCTGATTGAAATTTGTTAAAGAAGATTAAAAGTAGAAAAGATTAATAATTGTGGGACAACTGATTCACCCCCTCTTAGTTGTCTAAACTAATTCCAATAGGATCATGGTTTGTGGTATCCTAAGAACAATGACTTCACCCTAAGTGCCTACAGAGATGTAGATTGGGCCGTATGTGTAGATGACAGGAAAAGTATAAGTGGTGGTACGTTCTTTCTTGGAGACAAAATTATGTCATGGTTAAGAAAGAAATAGGGTTCAATATCCTTATCTACTACAGAAGCAGAGTACATTGTAGCAACATCATGTTGCACATAGGTGTTATGGATGAGACAAACTCTGAAGGATATCAAAGTTGAGTATGATGATCCAATTCCTATTTTCTATGATAATACTAGTGTCATTAACATTTTAAAAAATCTAGTGATGCATTCAAGGACAAAGCATATTTCTAACATGTATCACTTTCTGAGAGAGAAGGTTGTAGAGAAAGAAGTGAATCTTGAGTATGTGCCTACAATGGATCAGGTTGCTAATATATTCACCAAGGCTCTTCCTAAGGATATATTTGAGTATCTCTAGGAAAAGTTAGGGGTTATTTCCCCTCCTTCTTTGAACTAGATGCATAAGGAAGTGCATCGGTCCATTGTGATTCAAGATTCATTCTTTTCTAGACTGATGATGGAGGCTACCTCTCAGGGGGAGTAGGTAGTGACATTGCAGAGTGTTGTAGTCAGGGGGAGTAAGAGTTGGTACAAGATGGTGTGTACTCTTAAGGGGGAGTATTCAGAGTAGTTGAAAATAGTACAAGTATGTGCAGTATCATATTCAGGGGGAGAAAACTTGAAAAAGGTGTGTCACCCTTTGCCATTGATTTCAAAGGTGGAGAGAGTTCATGTGAAAAACAAAGGGAGAGTAAGATGTATAAAAGAAAGGGGGTGAATGAGATTAGTGTAGAATTGTGTGATTATTCTTTTTCACATCATATGTTGCCATCAATGACAAAGGGGGATATTGTTGCAAGTATGTGGTAATCGGTGTTGTCATTGATGTCAGCATGTTTGTGTTGTCATTGGTGTCAACTATATCTTCTGATGTTACTATTTTTAGTTGATTGAGTCTTTATGTTAAGGTGATTTGAATGGATTGCAGAAGTGTTGATGATGTTAATATATTGTTCTTGTTGTTGGTTTTCCAAGTGCTTTTGAGAAAATTTGATTAATACTGAAGACAGTGTTGTGAAGAAGTATTATGGCTTACATGATACTGTCTGAGTTTTTGCTCCGCATTTTTTCCATGTTAAAGATTGGAGTGTGATGTTTGGTTATATTTTAGAGAAGTGGTTGAAGATGTTAAATCTAGAATTTGGTGCTCTGAAACATTGTGGCTTGAGAGTTATGTTCACTAGTTTGAAGACTGTGCCTGGCGGTGTTTGCAGTATGACTGGGAGAAAGTATTTTTCTTTACACTTCTCCATAGTTTGGTTTTTGGTCTTTTAATTCTAGATAAGTGTTCACAAGGTCCACATCTATGTTCTATCTAAAGGACTTGTGATTGAGTGCTCCGGAATGTAGTTTTCTTGAGTAGCAGAGCTTGGCAGTGTTGGTTGTATGCAGTCTGTGAACTGTCTTCAAGTGAGATTTGTTGTAGCTAGATTTGTTGGATCCTAGGTGATTTCATGTTGTTCAAGGATGTTTCCAGATCATTTTAAAGGCTTTTTCTTGGTTCGCAAGCTATGGTTGTGTTCTTGGAAGTGTGTGCCTAAGTGTTCTCGGTGTTTACACAAGTTTAGCCGACTTGGGTGTTAACACTAATTACAGATGTGCTTTGTGGATTGAGGAAGTGTGTTGAAGCATGTGAAGATGTTTTTAGGTCCAAGATAAGTTGTGAAGTATTCTATCTTCATTCATTTTCTCTACGAGAATGTTGAGGTCTAGACCTAATTTGAATTCTATATGTTTGTTGACCTTGGAGATTGTTTCAAAGGTTGTAGAGTGTGTTGCCGACCTTGGTGAATGTTTCAAGGTTGATGTTGATATAAATAAATGTAAAGGATTCATGTTTATGAGTGCATGCATAAGGATTGTGATGTTTGTGTTGTGAATTTGAGTCAGAGGTAGTAAGGACTTTCATGTGGTAGAGAACCTAATGTAGTAAGCAGAAGTTTTGTACAATCTTCAAAGAGGCTATGAAGGTGATGTTTGTTGTACTTCATTGGAACTAAACTCAAGAATGTGGTGGATTCTATCATATCAGTTCATGGTAGTGAGCCACTTCTTTTCTTCTCTTCTTTCTTTCTTAGTGGGTAGTGAGTCCATTTGGACAGTGAGTCCACTGGCAGTGAGCATTCTCTCTTTTAGGCATTGAGCCCTTTGGTAGTGAGCCTTTGTAATTTGGTATTGCTATTACTTTATATTGTGAGATAATTCTCACCATGGTTTTTCCCTTTTAGGTTTTTCCATGTAAAAATTTATTGTTCTCTTGTCCATGGTGTTGATGTGATTAAGTTTTTGTTATCTATTTTTCATGTTTAATCTTCATAATAGATTAAGGGTTTAAGTGAACCTATGTGGATGTGATTATGTTTATAGGGTTTGAAATTTTTGATACAACCAATTCACTCCCCCTCTCAGTTGTCTTGTGCATTCAACACTAAGCATCCTGTCTAACCCCATCCCTAATCCCCTCCCATCTAGTGATCAACCTATTGATCCCACACCATCTTCTATCACCCCTTTATCAACCCCCTTTAACACTTTACCTCCACCTATCAACCCCATCCCAAATCCATCCTCTTATCCACTTGCACAAAGCACCTTCATTTGTGGTGGCTCCCTTGTAAGAGGTGAACAACTTCCATCCACCACCTATCTTTCTCCAACAAATAATGGACTCACATCTTGTTTCCAAAGCACTAAATATTCCATTGCATGTCGTATGCTCCAACATATGAACTATCAAGGAAAAGACTTAGGCCTTCATGAACAAGGTATCTTGGAGCCCATCCACACCACATTCCATCCATCCTCGCATGGCCTTGGCTATTCATCCCAAGAAAAAAAATCTAAACATGTTGGTAACATCCACACATCCTCCAAAATCCATTCATCCAATTCCAAACCTGGTGCATCTCAATGCACCTCCAAATCATATGTCACCATCCCCCCTCCATTGTCAAACCATTTGCAAAAGCATGTGACCAAACACATCCCTCTATCAACTTTACCTCCACTTCTACAAACTCCTAACATCCCCATCCTCAAATTTCCTTATCCTCCCATCCTTCCAACTCCTAAAATTAAATCCCCTTATCATCCCATCCTCCCAACTCCTAATATCCCTATCCTCAAATCCCCTCATCCATTTATCCATAAATCCACTTTTAACCCCTCAACCCATAAATCCCCTAAAATCCCCAATCAAGACCAACAAAAGCACACATCATCCAAACTAGAAGCTACCAACACACCCATGGGATTCAAAAATAAAAATTTGGATGCCTCTCTACATTAAGAAAAACATCCACAAAAGCATAAAGATGTTGTCCCTCCCAAGCAAAATAAAAAATCCAAAATACTACCAAATCTTACACCATCAAAAGAAAAAGCAAAAACAAAAATGGTGTGGGTCCTTAAGCACAAAGCAAACAATCTGAATGAGGTATTCACCTCCAACTCTCAAAAATCCCAAACCTCTTGCTCCCCATCTAAAAATCCCATAATTCCTAAGTCCATTTGGGTCCCTAAAACGCCCAATCAGCCAGCCAGAAATCCTGTATCCTGATTCCCTTTACTACCCACCCCCCATCCAAAATATAAGCTTCCAAATATATCATGGTGTGTGCAACCATTGGTCTTGGTTCCCCTTGACCCTACAACATGCCCATATACCCCCATATCTCCATCTTTTATCCACTATCCTACATATCTTCACCATCACATCCCTATGGTCCATGCTTTTGCATAAATCTTACATAATCCATATCACAATCCACATGATAATCCATGTCATAATCCACATAATTAATCCACGTCATAATCCACTATCCACCATCCATTCCATATTCTCCTATGTACCAACATCCATGTGCATAATGCTCTCTCCATCTACCTCACAACTATCTAACGTGGGACCATCTTCTCCTTTGCATGGAAACAAACACTAGAGTCCCCATTCCATCAAAAAGGAAAAAAATAAAAAATAAAAAAATCATGAAAATAGTAAAGAGAAAAATCTATCCAATGGTGAAAACCACTCCTTGTGGTGCCTGGACAAGTACCATGATGAGAACTTCTTGTGGGCGTCATGCATAATCCCTTGTCCATCCATCTTGTCTCCCTACACTTGGGGTCAAAATCATACCCTTCATCCACATCCATAATATCCTTTGCATATCTTATCCACTATCTTATCCTTATCCTATGATATTCCAATCCACCATCTTCATCCATCCTATCTAGTATATCTTCCTCCTATCATCTCCCTCCTTAGATCTTGATAAATACAAGGGGAAAAATATCAACATCATGCTTTAGATACCTCTCGGCATACCTCCCTTTCCAAGAATTGTTGTTATATGGAGTCTAATTAGACTCTGAGGTTAAATTTTCCCCACTTTTATTGGTGTGGTTTCCCCCCAAATTATTTAATGGGGGTTTGGGGGTAGTACCCCCAAGACGGGGTCAAGGAGCAGCACCCCCGGTACACTCCCTGTCATGATACAGGGTGGCATCGAGGGGCAGCGCCCCTGAAACCTCAAACAACTTTTATTATTTTATAAAGGCGTTGAGAGTTATTTTTCTATTGGCTGAGATAAAAAAACCCTATTTTGTAACTGACATAAGTCTTGATAAAAATGACTAAGGGTTAGGGTTTCCATTGATATTGTATTGTAGCATTTGCAGTAGTATTGAGTTACAAGGATTGTTGGTTGTAATTGGTTTGATTTGCTGGATAATAATATTGGACTCTCTGTTGGTGGATGTAGCCCAAGTTTGGGTGAACCATGTTAAACTTGTCTCTCTGTTATTATTTCTGTGTATTTTTCATTCCTTTGTTTAATCTTTATTTGCATTTAATTGATATCTTCTGCATGCAATTCCTAACAAGCATATCCTCCATTCATCTATCTACTACAAAGTCTATCCATCCCTTTAAACATAAGCCCATCATACAAAATCCTAAGCATTGAATGGGGCATATGATTCCTTGCAATATAGCCTTTGGAAATCATCCTAAACACTTCCATCCATCTATCGTGTACCCCCATCCTATCCCTTATCTCTATCTTTCATCCATCTATCTTGAATCTCCTATCCATTATCCTTTCATTGCCAATCCAACCCAATCATATCACTTTATTCACCTTCACCTCTAGACTTGGTGTTCCCTTGTCATTGGTATCTAGCATATAGGCTATCTAGATGCAAACCAATACAACCATCTCCTAATAAACCATTCCCTATCCAAAATCACAAAAATCCAAAAAAAATAGAAAATCTAGAAAATCCAAAAAAATTGAAATATCCACAAAATCCCAAAAATATCCATTCGAAAATCAATATAATCCCATAACCAACCTAAACATCTTATCACCAATCAATTATCCCATATCATCATCACAAATCAGAATTGCATATCATCACCTCTCGCATGCTAATGTGCCTTGATCCCGTGGACACAGGGTATGTAGGCAGTCTGGAATATGAAGTTTCCAGTACTAAGGTACATAGGATACACCCATCCAACCTACTTGGATGGTTCCTATCCCCTGAGCTTACACTAGATCTAAACACAATATCCAAAGCATTGTATCACTTTTCAAAGCATCATCCATTAACAAAAATCATCAACTATCAAATCAGCATCTACCACAACTTGTAACCATCATATCTTGCTCCAATCTTACAACATCAACCATAAAAACCATGCCCTAGGATATATCATTCCTACAATGGGCATGATCTAATCATCAATTGATTCCTACCTTAGGATATATCATTCTTACAATAGGCATAATCTGTCATCCTATCATCATCCATCTTGGCAATAGATATATAATGGCTATTTGGTTGGTTCATTGGTCTTTTGATTCTTGATTTTTATCTTTTGTCCTATTCAAAGATCATTTCAAAGCTACCTTGATCTCACTATATCATGGTATGTGGTGAAAACATCTAGAATAGGGCATAGTAATTGCTTTTGTATGTTGTGCTTGTGGGTTGGTCTCATTACTCCAAGCTAGTTTTCATATCTTGTGGATCGTAGGGTCGGTTCTATCATATTGTTTTCCTTTTTGCATCTAAGGTTCATCACACCTTTTGTTTATAAAGGGATTATGCTACGATTCCCCTTCCCTTGTCTAGACAAGGTTGTACTATCTTGGGCATGCATGGGATCATCCCTTTGTCTACATGTCTAGTCCATGCAAATGTCAGATAAACATCATCACCCTGGTCTTCTATACCTTGGTGAACATATCCACTTTGCTATAACAAACCTAGGATTGCTCTAAATCATTTTTAGCACAATAATCATTCATTAACCAATATACCCAAAATCATCAATCTTTTATCTCACCCCTTATCCTCTATCCCCTCTACCAATCCATTTCATTCATTTCAAGAGCACACCCATGTTCTTGCAACCCACATGTCCTATCAAGGGGGCATCACCCTTACTAATCATCCCTAAACCTAATCCTATTCTTCTAAACAAAAATCTTTTTCTATCCAATCCAGCTCTATATTTTAAACTTTTTTGAAATGATGTTACTTAGCTACAACATAATTTCAAAGAGGGGAAAAATGTAGACACCCAAAATTAACTTGCCATGCAAGCCAATTTCCTGTATCTCTACACTACCAATTATCCCTCCCATTAATTAAATAAATTCAATTTATTTAATTAATCTATCCTAAGTCATCTCTAATCATCTACCCTTAACCATTTATCTGTAATTCATCCTTTGTGATAAATTAATTCATCTAATTTATCACTAAACCCTACAACACTATCCCTCATTAATTAAATAAATATGCTTAATATTTAATTATTTAATTTCTCTACCTCCTAATCCTGATTAATTAAATAAATCATACTTATTTAATTAATCTACTCTACTCTACCATCTAAACCTAGCCTAGTTGATTATATATCAATTATTTAATTAACTACCCTAGCCTACATGATCCCTAGACCTAAATTAATTGCATAAATCATTATTTAATTAAGTTTAATCCTCCATTAGCCCACTAACTAATTTGCTACAGCCACATTAATTAAGTTAATCCCTTAATTAACTTTGTCAAACCTCACTTAACACTCTTTGCTACACCCCACAAATAAAAATTTACCTTTTAATCAAAAGGGTCACATGACCCTTCTAACTCACCTTTCCATTTCCATGTAAGAGCTCTTCTCCATGCAAAGAGCTCACTTGTGATTCCCAAAAGAGCACATGTGTCATGGGTAAGTGCAAGAAGATAGGGGGCTAAAAAGGGGTCTTAAGTGGCCGCTTCTTTTGTGAAATTAGGAAATGTTGGTCTTGGATGAGAAATTGAGCATATTTACACTCAAAATTTGGAGATGCAACCAAAACAATGTTCATAGTGCTCTGAGTCTACTTTCTAAACTACTATTTTTTTATAAAATGGTATATATTAAGGGGTTCAAAAGAGGGAGCCACATAAATTGGTGTTGTTTCTATCAAAAAACATAACATAGCATGTTTTGTGGCTCCCTCAAAAGTTTAACTTTTTTTTGGTATTTTTAAAATCGCTTCGATGAGAAATTATCTAACAACATGTAGTTTATGCCTGATTTTTCTGATAATTTTTTAATGAATATTTGATTTTTTACTGATTTTCAAAATGGACACATCCTGAAAAATAGAATTTTGGTCATGCTACCCCTATAAATTTTAAAAACTAATTGAAAATCAATTTTTTTTAAATTGTGTATAATGGAGTCTAGTTTCTAAAAAATATATTTTTTTAAATTTCAATGAACGGTTAATTTACAATGAAAAAAAGACTAAACGCTAGTTTTTGCCCAAAAATGAACACACAAACAAAAGAAATTAAAGATGAAAGGCTTAACATTGTCAAAATGTGAAAAAAATTACATCATTAAATAGCTAAGAGAAGCCTAACATTACCCAGGTGTTTGATTTGTTCGACCTTGAAACACATGCAAATCTGAGGGTTAGCATGAACAAAATTATGTGAAATCCTGTAGAATATGTAAAAACATGTCTCTGGACATTGGGAAGGCACTCCAAGCCTTTGAGTTGGAAATTCAAAGAAAATCCCAAGCCTAAGGCTTGGGATTCCCAAAGCAAAATATAACGCGAGCGCATTATAACGCGCCCGTGTTATGTTCTGTTTTGCATTTTTCCCTTTTTCACAAAAGTTTGCTCAATGTTTGTCATGTTTGACATAACGCGAGTGTGTTATAACGCTCTCATGTTATGTCCCCCTTGGATTGTTTTATGATTAAGGTTATTAAGCATGTATGTATGTATGTACGCCTATATGTATGTATGTATGTATGTATAGTGTCGAGGGTAGAGATGGGTGTGAGGCAGATAGGGGAGGAGAGGGTTAGATAATGGTTGAGGGTTTAAGGTCAAGAGGGATTAGGGTTGAGGGTTTAGGGATAGGATTTAGAGTTTAGGGATAAGGGATCAAGGTTTAGGACCTTGAGGGATTGGGGTTTAGGGTTGAGGCTTTAGGGATTAGGGATAGGGTTTAGGGTTGAGGGATTAGGGTTTAAGGTATAGTGTTGAGGGTTGAGGGTTTAGGGATAGGGATCATGATTTAAGGTTTAAGTGTTGAGGGTTGAGGATTTAGGGATAGGGTTTATGGTTTAAGGATAAGGGATTAGGGTTTAGGGTTTAGGGATTAGGGATTATGGTTTAGGGTTAAGGGATTAGGGTTTAGGGTTTAGGGATGTACAATTAAGGTGTACCATAAATAAACTAGAATTTAGGCAGGGTTGGAAAAATTTTGTGAATCATCATGGGCTAGAGATTGGAGATTTTGTTGTGTTCAAGTACATATCCAAGTCATATTTTAAGGTTAAGATATTTCAAAGAACAGGGTGTGTGAAAAATATCAATGTTCTTCAACTTATGAATACCAACATTGATACAGATAAAAGATGCCCTTCTTCTAATAGAGTATGCAATTCAAGTCAACCAATGGACAACAAGTTGTTGAATGAATTGGTTTAATGGGCATGCCTCCTTCAAAGTTATGCTTGGAGACTTTACACAAAAATTGGTAACTCTATACATTATTTTTCATTCTTTTATTTCCTGTACACTATTAAGAACTTGTAAAATCTAATTTTGTAATGTGTTTATGGCAGTGCATTCCTCCTACATTTGTTTCACAGTTTATAGACAACACAGACGAACATATGGTGTTGCAAGGCCCAGGTGGGTAGGAATGGGATGTGCAATTAGGGGGTACCATAAATAAAATGGAATTTAAGCAGGGTTGGGAAAATTTTGTGAATCATCATGGGATGGAGATCAGAGATTTTGTACGTCATAATAATATCATGGAAGGAGATGTTTGCATCTTTGAGCAGGTGGACAACAAGAAACATAGATTTATGTTTAGAGTTCATATAGATCAAAAGATAAAATAAGGATCCCTCTGAAAGAACTTCTAGGAGGGAAAAGATAGGCCAAAGATAAAAGGAGAAAATTATACAAGAAAAAGATCTTCATGAGGATTGTAATATTTTGACTAAAACAAACAAAAATTAGTTAACTAAAAATAGAAAATCAAGAAAAAAATGGTACTAAAATGTATAGTTACTGATATCTAAAATGTATAGTTACTAAGATCTATTTTTAAAAGACTGATTGATTTTTATGGCCAAAGTTGTTTATTTTACCTAGTTGATGGTTCTAATTACACCCACGTTATACATTGGGAGTAGATGTGTGCACATTTTTATGGCCTCAATTTAAATTCAAGCAAATAGGTGGAGAGAGTATGTAGATCTTTTAAAAACTCATAATAAAAAAATGTTCACTTAATGTTGACTAGGGGTTCTGATTTCAACCATTCATTGCCCACTGTGGATGTACCCCAATGCAAAGATTTTCTCATAATGATCATCCTTCTAATTTCAACTATTAATTACTCATAGTGGATGTACCAGATGCAAAGCTTTTCTGATAGTGTGTACACCTATTGGCATAATGAACCCCAGATGGGCCAAAAAAACATACCATATAATTTGAATATTCACTTCAGCTACAAAGTTTTACTGATGGAGATAGAAACTCAGAGAATTGACAAGGCACAATGTGGCCCAAGATGTGAGATGCAAGCAAGGACAACTCATGAATCTAAAGATTTAAGGTGCACTTGAAGGACCTTTCCTAATTTCAATGGATAACGTTTGCTCTTACTAGTTAATCATAAATACTGCATTTTTGCAGACTTTATTTTCATTATCCAAGAGAGAAGCATTATGGTTTAGGGTATAGTGTTGAGGGTTTAGGGATAGGGTTTAGGGTTGAGGGATTAGGGTTAAGGGTTGAGGGATTAGGGTTTGACGTTGAGAGTTGAGGGTTGAGGTTCAAGGTTTGAGGGTTTAGGGATAAGGTTGAGGGTCGAGGGATTAGGGTTAAAGTAGAGTGTCGAGGGTATAGGGATTAGGGATAGGGTTGGAGGGTTTAGGGATAAGGGATTAGGGTTTAAGGTATAGTATCAAGCCCATTGAGGGTTAGGAATAGGGACAACGTTTAGGGTTTAGGGATGAGGGATTAGGGTTGAGTGTTGAGGGATTAGGGTCGAGGGTTGAGGGTTGAGGGATTAGGGTTTAGGGATAGGGTTTAGGGTTGAGGGATTAGAGTTAAGGGTTGAGGGATTAGGGTTTGACATTGAGGGTTGAGGGTTGAGGGTTGAGGTTTTAGGGTTGAGGATTTAGCGATAGGGTTAAGGGATTAGAGTTAAGGGTTGAGGGATTAGGTTTTGATTTTGAGGGTTAAGGGTTGAGGTTTTAGGGTTGATGGTTTAGGGATAGGGTTGAGGGTTGAAGGATTAGGGTTAAAGTAGAATGTCAAGGGTATAGGGATTAGAGATAGGGTTGGATGGTTTAGGGATAAGGGATTAGGGTGTAAGGTATAGTATCGAGCCCATTAAGGGTTTAGGAATAGGGATAGCATTTAGGGTTTAGGGATGATGGATTAGGGTTGAGGGTTGAGGGATTAGGGTTTAGGGATAGGGTTTAGGGTTTAGGGTTGAGGGATTAGGGTTTAAGGTATAGTGTTGAGGTTTTAGGGATAGGGTTGAGGGTTGAGGGATTAGAGTTAAGGGTTGAGAGATTAGGGTTTGACGTTGAGGGTTGAGGGTTTAGCGATAGGGTTGAGGGTCAAAGGTATATGGATTAGGGATAGGGTTGGAGTGTTCAGGTATAAGGGATTAGGGTTTAAGGTATAGTATCAAGCCTGTTGAGGGTTTAGGGATGATGGATTAGGGTTGAGGGTTGAGGGATTAGGGTTGAGGGTTAAGGGACTAGGGTTTGTGGTTGAGGGTTTAGGGTTTAACGTATAGTGTTGAGGGTTTAGGGATAGGGTTGAGGGTTGAGGGATTAGAGTTAAGGGTTGAGGGATCAGGGTTTGATGTTGAGGGTTGAGGGTTGAGGTTTTAGGGTTGAGGGTTTAAGGATACGGTTGAGGGTTGAAGGATTAGGGTTAAAGTAGAGTGTCAAGGGTATAGGGATTAGGGATAAGGGATTAGGGTTTAAGGTATAGTATCGAGCCCGTCGAGGGTTTAGGAATAGGGATAGTGTTTAGGGATGATGGATTAGAGTTAAGGGTTGAGGGATTAGGATTGAGAGTTGAGGGGTTAGAGTTAAGGGTTGAGGGATTAGGGTTTGACGTTGAGGGTTGAGGGTTGAGGGTTTAGGGATAGGGTTAAGGGTTGAAGGATTATGGTTAAAGTAGAGTTTTGAGGGTATAGGGATTAGGGATAGGGTTGGAGGGTTTAGGGATAAGGGATTAGGGTTTAAGGTATAGCATCAAGCCCATTGAGGGTTTAGGAATAGGGATACAAGTTAGGGTTTAGGGATGATGGATTAGGGTTGAGGGTTGAGGGATTAGGGTTTAGGGTTTAGGGTTGAGGGATTATGGTTTAATGTATAGTCTTGAGGATTTAGGGATAGGGCTGAGGGTTGAGGGATTAGAGTTAAGGGTTGAGGGATCAGGGTTTGACTTTGAGGGTTGAAGGTTGAGGTTTTAGGGTTGAGGGTTTATGGATAGGGTTGAGGGTTGAGGGATTAGGGTTTAGGGTTTAGGGTTGAGGGATTAGGGTTTAAGGTGTAGTGTTGAGGGTTTAGGGATAGGATTAAGGGTTGAGGGATTAGAGTTAAGGGTTGAGGGTTGAGGTTTCAGGGTTGAGGGTTTAGGGATAGGGTTGAGGTCGAAGGATTAGGGTTAAAGTAGATTGTTAAGGGTATAGGGATTAGGGATAGGGTTGGAGGGTTTAGGGATTAGGGTTTAAGGTTTAAGGATAGGGTTTAGGGTTGAGGGATTAGGGTTTAAGGTATAGTGTTGAGGGTTTAGGGATAGGGTTTATGGTTGAGGGATTAGAGTTAAGGGTTGAGGGATTAGGGATTGACATTGAGGGTTGAGGGTTGAGGTTTGAGGGTTGAGGGTTTAGGGATAGGGTTGAGGGTCGAGGGATTAGGGCAAAAGTAGAGTGTCAAGGGTATAGGGATTAGGGATAGGGTGTAGGGTTGAAGGTTTAAGGATTGAGGGTTGAGGCGTTAGGGCTAAGGGTTAAGGGATTAGGGTTTAGTTATAGGGTGTAGGGTTTAGGGTTGAGGGATTAAGGTAAAGTGTTGAGGGTTTAGGGATAGAATTTAAGGTAAAGTGTTGAGGGTTTAGGGATAGGGTTTAGGATTTAAGGTTTAAAGGTTGAGGGGTGAGGCTTTAGGGTTTAGGATTAAGTGAGACCTAGATGGCTAAGGATGGATGGAGAGGTAGACAAGGAGTGACTGAGAGACATAGAGAGGGGAGAGGTAGAGAGGTGAGGGGGAGAGATAAGTGAGATATAGAGAGGTGAGAGATAGAACATGAGCTAAGGGAACTAGAGGTGAGATATTGAATATCAAAGGTGAGATAGGCACAAATATTTATGGATCAATCTATAACAAGACAAAACACGAGCACGTTATAACATGAGCACATTTTGTCCTGCTAAAGAAATGGTAAAAAAGCCTAGACCCCCATGATCCAGGCCCACATGCTCTATTTTCATGCTGATTATGCACGTGTTCTGACAAAAAAGAAGTGTTTTCATGTTATTGGGAAGTTCACATGCACATTTTACACATTCTACCACCTTTGCATGATCTTTCCACCACCTTTTCTACTTTACCAACTTGAGATGGAGGAAATAACATAGTTTTCACATCAAATTTGATATATATCTATTCAAGTTTCAATTTTTGTACTGTTGCAATGTTAATTGTGATTCAATTTTAGGAATTTAACATTACAGATTGGTTAATAGTATTGTTGTTACTAATTATATTTTAGTGTTATTCAATTTAACATTGACAAGGAAGCAAGTGGTGAAAAACTCAAATTGTTGAGGAGTTTGATGCAAGAAGAAAAAACACTACATAATTAGGCACACTCTCCATTTGAATCTCCATTTTTTAGGTATGTCAAGTCTTTACATGCATGTTCTTTACATTTTCCTTAATTCTATTTGAATTACTTTATCATGCTTTATCATACATGTTTATATCACTTGTATCCAGTATGCATAATAAAAGACTATGTATACATATCTTGTGTTTATATAATAGACTATGTTTTAAATTAGTTCATGGTATGCATAATAAAAGATATCTCAAAGGTCAATATTAATTTAAATAGACACATTCCCAATCAAGAAAGCAGCCTATAATCTCACATGATGCCATGTATATTTTCTACACTCGGGCTCTTTAATAATTATGTGTAATAAATAGACCTTAACATACCATGATGTCAACCTATACAAGAATAAATCCTTACAACATAATAAAAATACAATCCCACTATTATCTTGTCATATTAACAAGTTAAAATACAAATGAATAGGTGCCAAGATCATACAAGTATGCACATGACATGATGATTTGTATGCACATATCTTGGGCTAGGACATTCCTTATGCACCTTTTCATGATGATTTGTATGCACATGACACAACAATATTTCAAAATTTCCTAATTGTCCTTTGTTAGCACATGATGGTAGTTACCTTGATCGACTATATACCATTCAATACCCTAAATTTCATGAGCTTTCCTCTCAAGAAATCTCCCTATAGAAAGGCACAAAGAGGGTCTTCAATACTTCAAAACCTAACAAGGTTACTAGAGGTCTTCTTACCTCTCAAGAACTTAGAATATACAACCATTCTAAACCCTTACTCAAGTCTACACTCTTCAATTGCTGTCTATTCCTTCACAAGCCTCAATAGGTGACTCTCCTTTAACCTTAAATCCTCATCTAGGACTGAAGTGAACTTTGTACCATAATACTTTGTATTACTGCAATAACATTTTGCAATAATGCTTTGTATGGCTGCAATAATTTGCTTTGTATGCTTTGTACCTATTTTGGTTGAGTGACATTTACTCTTTTACATGATGAGTCTATGTACATTTACTATGAAGGGTTGAATGACATATATTTTAGTTATTTGTATGGATTCATTTCTTAGGAACTAATATTGGTCTCTTTATCATGCTACAGACAAATTCTCCGTCATGCCGAGGAAATGATCAAGAATTAAACCAACACAGGAAGAGATAGAAGCTAAGAATGTAAAGAAAGTAGCAGCTATGAGGGAACTTCATGAGAAGAGGAAATTGGACATGATAAATGAAGACATGCCAATTGAAGAGGAACCACAACCATCACACAGAGATATGGTATTAGCGGCACAAAAAGAACGAATGCAAAAACTTCATTCTATGAGAGATTTTAATACCATAGTTGAAGACACATCCTCTACCACAAGTCAACATGTAGGGATTGTTGATAACTGAGAGGGGGGGTGAATCAGTTATCCTAATTATTTTTGTTTTCTGAACTTTATTAATAATCAATGTAACATTAATTCAGATGAGCAAACATAACCATGAAATGGAAATACACATGACACAATATTTTTGACGTGGAAACCCTGTTAAGGGAGAAAACCACAGGGTGATTAACCCAAGATTGTATTCTCTGTTAGAAGAATGGAAATACAAAATGGCACTTGCCAATTAGGGCTCACTACCGAGCACACTGCTCACAAGGAGGCACACTGCCTACAAGAGACACACTGTTTACAAAAAGAGTGTTATACAATACTTGAACTGCTTGGAAGCATCTACATATGCTGGAGTTCAGTTCCGGTTAGGCTTAGTATACTGATCTGCTGCACTTCATCTTTCCTCTTCTCTTATGCTACTTTTCTTTCACATACCAGACCTTCCTTACGGCTTCTGCTTTGCTCTTCTACTTTTATTCGCATATCACTAATAACCACGACACATCTCACAACTAAATCCATCTTGTATATATATCCGCACAAGTGATTTCATCTCCTTTCTAGTCGGCACTGGAATAGTCAATATTTTTAATAAACTCTAATCTGTCGGCTGAATCCTTGCATACCAAGTAATACAGATCAAGGATATACTTGTGGAAATCATTAATCATGTCAGCCAAACATAATTCATGCCTTCATAACCTTTACCAACATCAGTAACACATCTGGAGTAATGTCTAATGTTCTGCCAATCAGTTCTTCCTCTGTCCACACTGCCAATTGGGAACCCAGTACTTAAGCATTCATATCTCTTTATCCTTTCCACACCAGAGGCTCAAACCTTGGAATCTATCAGTCAAGATAGTCCTCTTGACTTCCCCAAATCCACACTTCACCAAGATACTTCCTCTGAGAGATCTGGACCTGTTTGTCAGACCTCGCCACATGCTCTGTTCCTATTTACTGGACCACAACATTCTTCACTCTGACTTCCGGTAGAGACATACCATGTCCTGTGAATGTGTGGGATGAACTTTGTTTCCATCAATGACAACAATCATGAATCCATATAGTGTCTCTTGCCAACAATCTCCCCCTTTGGCATTGATGGCAACACTTAGTGAAAAATGACTAAGTGTTTACACTATGCTCCCCCTTGGCTGATGCTCTATTTTTATATACATTTTCTGGAGCTCCCCCTTAGTTGTATTCCTCATTTTTCACTGCTCCTCACTCCCCCTTTGACATCAATGGCAAAGGGTAGGGTCCGCACATCAAAATTTCCAAAAATTTAACTATACTTAGCCGCATGAGTATATACATATGAAATACTTACATATATTGTAGTATGTCTGCAAAAGTTGTTTTCAGTTGAATGAATTCTGTGGCCCAACTTTGCTTCATTCTATCCAAAATTAATATATGACCGCTCAATAGAAATGCAAATGCATCTACCCTTTTTAGATCTATTGGATCATTTGTTTGGGCTGCGATTTTATCTTCTTTTATGGCCTCATGCATGGCCTCTAATTTAGGGACAATTATCCCTCTGAGCTCACTCAATCTACTGATTCTATTTTTCTTCTCTTTTTCAAGCTTCTTAATCTCATTCAAGACTACAACCGTTTGACATTCTTGATTTATTAAGGAAGCAGTAAGTGGATCAAAATTTTGAGAAAGATTTGTCAGTTTATCCTTCTGTTCTTTCATTTTCTTCTCAATCTCCACTATTGTTTTAGACCATGATAAACAAAATTTGTACATTTCTCTGCCATCTTTAAGAGCATTTTCTAAGCTCTTTATCCCAATATTCATATTTCTCCTATCATTACTTATCAACTCTTGTACCTCTGATAATCTTTTTGCAAGAAATTCCTTCCGGACCTTATCTTTTGCTGACTTCTCTAGTGAATCAAAATGTGTGCTAATAATATTGACTAGAGTTTTGAGATTACCAGAAGAGGAGGCTGTGGGATCCTTCTGAAACGATGGCATAATCTTTTCTAGCACTCCGGAAGTAGCTTCTATCAATTCACAGTCTTCCATGTGAGACTTTAGGAGTTTTTCTTTAGCCTTGGCATTAGCAAATGAAGCTATCTTCATTGTCTGTACCGGAGAAAGTGAATCAAAATTGAATGGTCCTTGTAGAAGCTCCAGTTCATCAATCTCCATTGTTTCTTTGTTCGGGAATTCTTGGACAGTTTTTGTAGTGTCTCTTGCTGGAGACAGATGTTTCTTCTCTTCTGCATTCTTGGAGCTGTCTCTTGGAGCTTTCTCTCCTTCTACATTCTTACCACTAGTAGTTGTGGTCTTCTCTATTGAGGTCTTCTCTCCCTCTGCAACCTTGGTACTGACATCTTCTTTTTCCTTTACCTCTGCTTCTTTCTCCTGTGTTCTTACTTCTCCTTTAGGTCCGGAGACTGTAGGGGAAGCCGAAGGAGAGATATTTGATTGTTCATGAGCCACTTCTTCCAGAGTAGAAGATTCCAAGTCCTTATCCTTTTCTGTACCGGTGTCCATGACTTGCTCAGTGGATTCTTTTTCAACACTTGTGGTCGATGGGTTAGTACCCAAGTCCTCTATAATTGGAATGTTGAATTTCTTAAAAGCATTCCGGAGGATCTCTTCAGTCTCTTTTGCCACTTCGTCAGTTTCACCAAGCATTAGCTGATTCATCCTGGCTTTGCTCCAGAACTCATCCTTGCAATCTTTGAATACCATATTCATTGTCTTGGGATTGATTGAAGGAAAGAGCTGAATTGCTATATGTTCCTGGATCTTGAGATCTTTTGCTTGAGCATTATTCTTCCTCATTTCAAGCCTTTTCTCTAAGCTTTTGGGAATTAGAGAGATAATTTCAATAAAAACTTTGTTGTAAGTGTTCAAAAACTAAACTGTGGCTTCTTCCAGAATCTGTTTATCTGCTTCATTATAATCATCATAGAATTATGTTAAGGGTTGCAGGTTTCCATCCACAGTGACTGCTTTTACTACAACATCTAAGGATAGAGTGGGTTTTTCAACAAACTCCTCTTCCTTCTCTTCTTCTTCTGACTGGTAGAGTGTTCACCGGATAATTTCTTCTTCTTCTTCAGTTTCTTTATCTCCTCATCTGATTCGGTTTCCTCATCATCCTTTAGGCTAACATAGGACTTTCTTACCTTTTTCTTTGTTCTCTTTTCTCCTTTTCTAGATGATTGTGCTTCCGGTTTAGATACCCTTGAGCTTTTGGCAGTGGCAAGTGCAGATCTCTTTGATGATCTAGTCCAGGTGGAGGTTTCTACTGGAGTACTTTCCTTGCTTTTCTTTTTTGCCTCTTTCTTCTCTTCCTCGGCCCTTTCCATCTTTTTCCTGTGGGCATCAAGTGCCTCCTTTGAGATGCCAAAGCCTTGGGCAACATTTTCTGCTTCTTTTCTCACCTTCCTTTTGATCTCTGGTTCTCTAAGTTCCACATGAATCTTTACACTTAGCTCCTCAAAGGTTCCAAACCTTTCTGCCTTTGGATCCTTTGGCTAACTTAGCATGTGTTGAACATGCAGCTCCACAATTTGTTCATCAACTTCATACCCCATGGGCATGATCCATACAGTTCTTGGTTCTACTGCCTCCATTAGGCACTGATCAGTCTCTACTATGAAACAAATTGTGTCTTTGTATTTCTCAACAAGAGACTGGGGAATCCTTTCTCTTGCTTGCATCATGTTCTGAAAATTCTTGAAATATCCCCATAGAGCTGTATTTTGTGCTTTGTTATCGCCAAGTCCATGCAAATAAACTCTGATTTGGATAGCCACTGGTCTATCATTCTCCCACACCCAGCCACTAGATCTGGGAAGCTCATTCATAAAGTAGAAGAATAAGCACAATATTAATCCACCATACTTGAATGAATTCTTTTTATCTTTCTTTATTTTTTGTAGATTCTCCAAGAGTTGGTTCAAGAGAAGCTGACAAAGATCATAGTCTGCATCCTTTCTTAGCATTTCATAAGCAGTGTAGATGGTAGTTCCAGGTACTGAATTTTCCCTGCTAGAATGATATATTTTATATCCAATGATCATGGAGGCATACTTGACATCTAGATTAGAGATGTCATCTATTGTCATTGCTCTTTTGTCAAACTTGGATCTGGTAGCCTCACTCATAGTTTGATTCTTCACATATTTAAGAACAGGAATCCCACTGGATGAGTGTAATCCGGTAACTGCCCTGATGGCATCTTTTGTGATTTTGAATGGTCCATTTAACCACATGAAGTTGTCATGTATTCTGCTCAAAATATACGTGACCCATTCTATTGCATGCAAAGCATCTACCATTAAATGAATTGTTCATTTGCATATTTCTGCAATCATGAGATTTGTGACCATACCTTTTGCAATTGAAACACTGTCCAGAGAAGGATGTACTAGTCTGATTCATTCTCCTTCTGCACTGATTAGCTTTATGACCAAAGTTATTGCAGTTGTGGCAGTATCCATTGAAGGATGGATATCTTTGAGCATTAGGCTGCCTTACCAGAGGTCTTCTAGGCATGTTCCTTGGATTTTCTGATCCAAAATTCTTCTGACCAGATCCAGAGCTTTCTCCTTTCTCATAACCAAACCACACTTGTCATCTACCCTCTTTTGACTTCCAAGAAGAACTTCAAGTTGAGCAGAACTTATTTTGAATTTCTCTTTATACTCATTTGCTATTTGAAGATCTCTTTTGAGAGAGACAATTTGATCCTCAAGTTTTTCTTCATTATCTTTAGCATCTTCAAGATCAAATTCAAGATGTCTGATAATTCTATCCATCTTGTGGCAATCTTCTGATTTCTCTTTGAGAGATTGTCTTAGATTATCTTCAGTTTTTCTTTTCTCTTCAACTTCTTGGGTAAACTTCATAACTCCTGATTCCATTTCATGTCTTACCATAATGATTTCTTTTGATAGCTTTTCACACAACTCAGTTTTCTCCTTTAGTTCTTCATTTGCATCATTTGCTTCACCTTGTCTTGCTAATTGCTGAAGCAGCTCTTTTCTCTTTTTCATAGAGAGACTTAATTTGTCTTTTAGTTAGCTCATGAAATCATCAGCCTGTTTGAGTCTTTCCTTTAATTCATTGACTTCAGAGTTTGACTGTTCAAGATCATCAAGGGCAGTCTTGAGTTGCTCCCTTAAACCATATGCATCCATTTGAATTCCCAAATCTTCCTCAAGCTGTTAGACTCTATTAGGAAGAACTTGGCTCTGATACCAATTGTTGATAACTGAGAGGAGGGGGTGAATCAGTTATCCTAATTATTTCTGTTTTCTGAACTTTATTAATAATCAATGTAACATTAATTCAGATGAGCAAACATAACCATGAAATGGAAATACACATGACACAATATTTTTGATGTGGAAACCCTGTTAAGGGAGAAAACCATGGGGTGATTAACCCAAGATTGTATTCTCTATTAGAAGAATGGAAATACAAAATGGCACTTGCCAATTAGGGCTCACTGCCGAGCACACTGCTCACAAGGAGGCACACTACCTACAAGAGACACACTGTCTACAAAAAGAGTGTTATACAATACTTGAACTGCTTGGAAGCATCTACATATGCTGGAGTTTAGTTCCGGTTAGGCTTAGTATACTGATCTGCTGCACTTCATCTTTCCTCTTCTCTTATGCTGCTTTTCTTTCACATACCGGACCTTCCTTACTGCTTCTGCTCTGCTCTTTTGCTTTTATTTGCATATCACTAATAACCATGACACATCTCACAACTAAATCCATCTTGTATATATATCCACACAAGTGATTTCATCTCCTTTCTAATCGGCACCGGAATAGTCAATATTTTTAATAAACTTTGATCTGTCAGTTGAATCCTTGCATAGCAAGTAATGCAGATCAAGGATATACTTGTGGAAATCATTAATCATGTCAGCCAAACATAATTCATGCCTTCATAACCTTTACCAACATCAGTAACACATCCGAAGTAATGTCTAATGTTCTGCCAGTCAGTTCTTCCTCTGTCCACACTGCCAATTGGGAACCCGATACTTAAGCATTCATATCTCTTTATCGTTTCCACATCGGAGGCTCAAACCTTGAAATCTATCAGTCAAGATAGTCCTCTTGACTTCCCCAAATCTGCACTTCACCAAGATACTTCATCTAAGAGATCCAGACCTGTCTGTCAGACCTCGCCACATGCTCTATTCCTGTTTACCGGACCACAACATTCTTCACTCTGACTTCCGGTAGAGACATACCATGTCCTGCAGATGTGTGGGATGAACTTTGTTGCCATCAATGACAACAATCATGAATCCATATAGTGTCTCTTGCCAATAGGGACACCATCTACCGCATCTCAATTTGAGAGTACATCATCACTCAAATGTGATGGAGGTACGCCATCATTCCCACCTCAACCTCAAGGTATGTCATCTATTCCATCTTCGATCGAAGGTATGCCATCTAGCCTATCTCATTTAAATATTGATGAAATTCCTAATGTTGAGATGAATTTACCTAACTTAACACCACCTTGAATTTTGCATAGAAAGCCAAAGTATTTGATTGATATTGATGAGAATATTTTGTAGCCAATGGAAGGTAAGATTCCAAAATGCACTTATAGAAGATACGCTCATAATATTTGGAGATTGCTCTTTGAAAAGTTAAATGAGACCGCAAGATGTCAACTATTTATTGAAATGATGCGAAGTATAAAGTATAGATCCATCATGAAGATTCTTGGGTTGAGAACATCAGAGGCTTCAAGTGAAAAATCTATTGTCAAGAATCTAATGAGTGCGTATGAGAGTATGGGTAACACCTCACGCACAAAAGATAGTAATACAACACGACATGTGATTACATCAACTATAGTAAGTAGTCAAATGAGGAAAGCTCGTCTCATTAGAAAGATGAGTCAAGCAATGAGAATTAATAGGAAAACTTTATCAAGAACCATTGGAAGATGCCAAAGAATTGAGGACACTAATGCCAATAAATTATGGGCGTTCTCGGGGAGACTACCACGAAAAGATAAACCAATTGTTGAAGCATTGAGATCACTAATTGAAGACTCTTGGAAGAATTACACAAGGGTATCTCCGAATCAAAGGGATGTGGTAAGAAGGAGAATCGGTAGTCAAAACCATGACCCACATCCAAAGCATTTTTTGGATGAGACTCAAACACAATTTTTTGGTAAATTCCTAGAGAAGTATCCTCAAATTAAAATTTGTCAAAGATGTTTTGAAATGCTAAAACCTTTCTATGACAAGATAAATCACACACGCACTACTTGTTGTAGATTACATATTGAATTTTCTAACCATTTTGATGTTTATAGGTCTATATGTTTAGATTTGCATACTAACAATGTTTTGCAGGGTTGTGGCATATGTACCCCACCAACATCTTCAAGAGACTTCATATCAAGAATTTTATGTGAAAGAGAGGAAGGTCAAATATTCTACAAGAAATTATGCTTGGATGGCACATGTGATCGTTGCGGTGGCTTGCAATGTATGCCAATATGTGAACATATGGAAAGAACACATGCGGCTAGAAACGAACTAGTAGAGTTTGGCAAGTATAAAATAGTGGCATACAATACAAAAGATGGTAAAGAAGCAAAGAGGTGTGAATTGGTTATTAAAAAGATTCCAGTGTATCAGTTTATGCCTATATTTCATGACAACATAGTGTATGAGTATGCAAGACATGCCCATAGAGCTCGATGGTTGGACTTGCAATTCAAGTTATGCAAGGACACATTTCCAGTTGGTAGCATTATTTCAGTCGTCGACTTTGTAGAAAATTGTAGTCTACAGCCACAGCGTGAGGTGCAATCACAATATTACAACTCCACACAAGTTTCTATATTTTTCCACATTGCATTCATTCATGCGAATGATAGTATAGAGGATGATAGAAAGATCATAAGGGAGTATCATTTCTACATCAATGATGATCGTACGCATTCTATGGAGTTCATGCAAAGTTTCTTTTAGGTGTTCTACAATGATTTGGCTAGAAGGGGCATATCGTTCAGTTAGCATATCATATGGTCAGATAACTGTGCATCACAATTCAAAAACTTATGAAATTTCTATTGGCTGAGTAGGAGGCATAATTTTACAGGTATTCAGCATATGTGGAACTTTTGTGAGGTCATGCATGGAAAGGGGGAGCATGATGGTGCAGGAGCATGCATCAAAAGAGCCATAGCACGAGAAGAGTTAAAGTATAAAGACAATGCAAAGTTGACATATGCAAAATCGATTGTCGAGTGGTGTAATGCTTCCATGGGTCCAGGTAATGAAGGTAAGTCTTTAGTTCGTAGATTTTTTGGTTGATAGATGATTCTAACATTGCACCATATGAGGACTATTCTACACTGACAGGATCAAGTGAGAAGCACTCTTTTAGAAGCTCAATTGCAGGTTCATGGAGTATCCATACACAAAAGATGTCATGCTTTTATTCTTCATGTACAATTCAAGCCTAGGATGAGTGGGTTGATGAATGACAGTAAAGTTATCTTAGCCCACTTGACATGTATCGACCCCCGACAGCACTGGAACTAACATAGATGGAATCATTAGTTGACTTTGACCACATATCAGATCTAGTTCAACCAGGTAATATATCTATTTACATAGTTTTTAAAATTCTTAATGTCATCTTACTTTGTATTATTTTTGTAATGTTGACTAATTTCATCTAATTTGCTACACATATCAATGTAGGGCATGCATATGCAGTTATTGCAGATGAAGATAACAAAGAGGGAATAGATTATTACCTATGTCATTGTGTTGAGGCCAAAAAGAAATTGGAGGCCCCAGTTACAGATGGAGAAAACATCAAATACACTATAGGCTTAGTGGTTGTTATTGGAACATGGCTTAGAAGGTACCCACATAAGAGTGTTAATGTTTGGCTGTTTCAGGACTTTGACATGCATCAAAAGATTCTTCAGTACTCAAACTTTGTTGTGGCATCCAATGTTCATTTGATACAATATCGAGGGAGACGTTTGAACAAGACCTTGTGGAAGGTGCGTGAGTCTAACCATGAAGCAATACTTGACACAATAAAGAGTAGAGCAGATCCAGATGGTTCATTGGATTAATTTGTAAGTATTCACATTGTTTTTGTAAAGTCATGTTACATTGAGTTGTAAGTATGCACATTAATTTGTAAGGTTTGTCTTTTTTTATTTGCTGCTGCATTTTTACACATGTGCACATTTTTACATCATTGTGTTATGCTTCATGGGGTTAGACCTAAATGATGGATGAAGTTGATCCTGAGAATAATGTATAAAATCTAGCTAATGTATAAAATATAGGTGTCTCTAGGTATCTTGGTTTCTAACTAGATAATAGGTGTTTCTAATTATGTCTTAGGTATATACGATATGTCAACTAGGTAGATAGAGACAAGAAAAAATGTAATTAATCTAATCTAGGTGTCTTAGGTAGATACTATATATCAACGACCTATCTAGAGACTAGAATAAGGTATAATCTAGAATGATCTAGGTGTCTTCTAGGTAGGTGTCTTCTATAATTTAATCTAGGTGTCTTAGGTAGGTACTATATGTCAACTAGGTCACCATAATAGGTGTCTTAAGTAGAACTATAAGCTAGGTGTCTAGTTGACTTAGGTCTAGACTATGATAAGGTATAAAGACTAGGTGTCTTAGGTCTACTATGTCTATAAAATCTAGATACATACTATACAATAGGTGTCTTAGGTGTCCTACGTCTATTATAATACATGTGTCTTAGGTCTTAGGTGAGGCCACATGAGCTTCCACCTTCATGTGGTTGGCCTTGTCAGTATAGAATATTTATAGTTCTTGAAGCTAAGGGAAGCTCTTTTTCTTAATAGGAAAACTTTATCGACTTCAGTTGCACTAATGGTGCAGAGGCACCCAGGTTGTCAGGCCTCCAAGAGGGGTCAAAAAGTGAAATTTTGTTTTGATTGACTCAATTGTATGTAATAAGGTCTTCTAAGACCATTTAATATGTTTTTGAGTCAGTTTGAGTCATTTGGGGTTAGTTTGAGTCTTTGAGTCTTGTTGCAAAAAAGTGTCAATGTTGTCAAGTTGCACAAAGCAACTTTTGCATTTTTGGTGTTCTGCTCTGATGCGACCAAAATGACAGTTCTAACACATCCAGATGGGTATGTTTAGGGTAGGCATGGTCCTATTTTTCACCCAAACATGTCGAAACAGTCCGAGCTACATTGTACCGACGATATCCCTGAAGTGTCCAAAGTGCAAAAAGATAACAATTTTTGACAAATTGTTACTCAGAAACCGTGTCACTTAGAAAAATTCCTTCTAAGGCAACACGATCATGTAGGGTTCCTCTACAATAACCTCTCTCAATTTTTTATATCTCTAAGGCGTTTTCCTATGGTGAAAGGTTTTCTGTTGCCCCAAAAATCGTTAGGATGTAGTGTAAAGTTGCAAAGGGGTGTAACTTTCGTCCTGCTCCTAATGCGACCAAAATGACCATTCCAACGCATCTGGATGGGTATGTTTAGGCTAGGCATGGTATTTTTTTTCACCCAAACATGCTGAAACAGTCCGAGCTACATTGTACCGACAATATCCCTGGAGAGTCCAAAGTGCAAAAAGGCAGCAATCTTTGACAAGATGTTACTTGAAAACTATGTCACTTAGAAATATTTCATCTGAGGCAATGTGATCATGTAGGGTTCCTCTACAATAACCTCTCTTGATTTTTATATCTCTGAGGCGTTTTATCGTGGTGAAAGGTTTTCTGCTGCCCCAAAAATCATCAGAAGGAGGGAGGTAGTGTAAAGTTGCAAAGGGGTGTAACTTTTGTCCTGCTCCTGATGAGACCAAACTGACTATTCCAACATGTCTAGATGGGTACATTTGTGCTAGGCATGGTCTTATTTTTCACCCAAACATGCCGAATCAGTTCAAGCTACATTGTATCGACGATATCCCTGAAGAGTCCAAAATGCAAAAAGGTAGCAATCTTTGATGAGATGTTACTCAAAAATTGTGTAACTTAGAAACATTATGTCTGAGGAAATACAACTACATAGGGTTCCTCTACAATAACCTCTCTCAATTTTTTATATCTCTGAAGCATTTTCCCATGGTGAAAGGTTTTCTGCTACCCCAAAAATCGTGAGAAGGAGGTAGTGTAAAGTTGCAAAGGGGTTTAACTTTCATCCTGCTCCTGATACGACCAAACTAACTATTCCAACACGTCCGTATGGGTATATTTATGCTAGGCATGGTCCTTTTTTTCAGCCAAACATGCCGAAACAGTCTGAGCTACATTGTACCAATGATATCCCTGAAGAGTCCAAAGTGTAAAAAGGCAGTAATCTTTGACGAGATGTTACTCAAAAACTATGTCACTTAGAAACATTCCATCTAAGGTAATGCGATCATGTAGGGTTTCTCTACAATAACCTCTCTCAGTTTTTTATATCTCTGAGGCGTTTTCTCGTGGTGAAAAGTTTTCTACTGCCCCAAAAATCATTAGAAGGAGGTAATATAAAGTTGTAAAGGAGTGTAACTTTCATCCTACTCCTAATGCAATGAAACTGATAGTTCCAACGAGTCTAGATGGGTACGTTTAGGCTAGGCATGGTCATTTTTTTCACCCAAACATGCCGAAACAGTCTGAGCTACATTGTATCGATGATATCCCTGAAGAGTTCAAAGTGTAAAAAGGTAGCAATCTTTGATGAGATGTTACTCAAAAAATATGTCACTTAGAAATATTTCGTCTGAGGCAATACGGTCATGTAGGGTTCCTCTACAATAACCTCTCTTAGTTTTTTATATCTCTGAGGTATTTTCCTGTGGTGAAAGGTTTTCTACTGCCCCAAAAATCATCAAAAGGAGGTAGTGTAAAGTTGCAAAGGGGTGTAACTTTCGTCATGCTCCTGATGCAACCAAACTAACTATTCCAATGTGTCCTGATGGGTATTTTTAGGCTAGGTATTGTCCTATTTTTCACCCAAACATGGCGAAACAATCCGAGCTACATTGTACCGACGATATCCTTGAAGAGTCCAAAGTGCAAAAAGGTAGCAATCTTTGACGAGATGTTACTCAGAAACCATGTCACTTAGAGACATTTTGTCTAAGGCAACGCGATCATGTAGGGTCCCTCTACAATAACCTCTCTCAATTTTTTATATCTTTGAGGCATTTGTCCATGGTGAAAGGTTTTCTGCTACCCTAAAAATCATCAGAAGGAGGCAATGTAAATTTGTGAAGGGGTGTAACTTTTGTTCTTCTCCTCGTGTGGCCAAACTGACAATTCCAACATGTCTAGATGGGTATGTTTAGGCAAGGCATGGTCCTATTTTGCACCCAAACATGCCGAAACAGTCCGAGCTACATTGTACCAGTGATATCCACAAAGAGTCCAAAGTGCAAAAAGACAGCAATCTTTGACGAGCTATTACTTAGAAACTGTGTCACTTAGATACATTTTGTCTGAGGAAATGCAGTCATGTAGGGTCCCTCTACAATAACCTCTCTCAATTTTTTATATCTCTGAAGTGTTTTCCCATGGTGAAAGGTTTTCTGCTGTCTAAAAAATCATCAGAAGGAGGTAGTGTAAAATTGCAAAGGGGTGTAACTTTTGTTCTTCTCCTCGTGTGTCCAAACTGACAATTCCAACACATCTAGATGGGTACGTTTAGGCTAGGTATGGTCCTGTTTTGTACCCAAACATGTCGAAACAGTCTGAGCTACAAACACTAACTAGTCTTTAATCTTTAAACACTACAAATACCATGATATCCTGCATAAAGCTATCTTTTAGCCTTTTATAAAGGCATGCCCATCAAATTCAACCACATAGAGATGACTGTTTGTATTCCAAATTCCTTTTAAATATTGACTTTCCAATCCTTTTTCTCGCCCTCATATCAATTAAATATGACCTTCGATTATGATATGGCGCTCGAGCTTATGAGAATATACCAGAGAGGCTGGTTGAGTTAGGTTGAAGGGCCGGTGAAATAATGACTTTAAGACCCTTTAGCAGGTTGATTTAAGTGATAGTAACTTGTGATTATAATTCAATATTAAATTAAAACAAAAGTGCACTTTACACACGATAGGCAATTGAGGGTTTTAAAGTCTTAAGAAAAGTAGATTCTTTTTAGGGTTTAATGCCCAATATGCAAACCCTAACTATCACTAAGAAAGACTTAAACATTCTAACTTTCATCAAGAGATATCTAGGACATTTCAGAGACCTCAAGGACATCAGAAGAAAGACATTAGAGTATGACACTTATCATAGGCTTAGGGTTCTAAGACATGTACAACTTCACATTCGAATCAAACTCATGACTCCCCTTGATAAATATAAATCTCCTTGATGATGACATTGAATTATGATTATGAAAACCTGTGTCTTCTCTAACTTCTTATTGCATGAACAAAACCACATCCATCATGAACATGAACCTTGCATCATATCAACCTTCCAAGATAGACCTTATCATGAAAGTCATATTCACAACAAAACCTTGCATGAACAAAATCACATCCACCATGAACATGAACCTTGCATGATATGAACCATGTTTGTCTTGTACAACATCAACATGAATTGAGAGACCTTATCATGAAAACCCTATTCACAACATCATGCACCTCATGACCATCACCTACTTTGAATCACTGTATCACCTTATCAACATCATGGCATCAACCTTGACATCAATGACAGACAACCTTAACCCTTTGACTTCAATGACAACCTTGAACCTTGATTGTTGATGACTTATGGAAGCCTATAACCCCAATGTTATGTTACATACTAAAATTAGGTAAGACTCAATGTACTCTCATAACCTTGCCTTATATGCAAGAGGAATTACATTTAATAACCACAATGGTCATCAGGTGCTCATAAGCATATGATTTTGACTATCTTATTCAAAACAAAAAACATACTCTTTGCATCCCAATATGGTATAATAACAAGAAATTAAGAAATATTTTCAATTGACCAACTCATAAAGAATATGGATCAACATACTTATTTGAATATTTTCAATTGAGCAACTCATAAAGAATATGAATATTTTCTATTCAACATGATGATTCATTTTTATTCTAAATACAACTTTTATCTTTTAGTTCCAGAATGAGGTTTAGGTGATACTTGAATAACAATAGTTGGCTTATTGGATCGACAAACATCCTATGTAATACAATTGGACTTTAAATATTTGAAGTAATCATCTACAAATATCCATTCAAACGTGGATTTATAATGTAAATATGGATGCCATCAATAAAAAGATTTGTATTAACCAAATATCCATATAGGTATACATCAATATCTGTCGATACAAGTATAACATCTATACAAAATAGCCATATAGGCTTACCAGAATGCCATATAGGCATACAATGTCAACTATATGCAATACAAAATATATGTCCCCAAATGCCATATAGGCATACAACAAAGGAACACAATAAAAAGTCATTCCCCCTTGTCTAGTGAAGAGAATAGATCATGGGCAGCCTTTGATCTTCTAGGGGATGGAGATGCATATGTGGGTGGTCTACTACAAACCCGAGGGTTGCTCCTCCTATTTAGTTGTTCATGGATCTGTAGCCATTACAATAAAAAGTATAGACATTAATATATAGGAATTACATGTTATAAAAAATGAAACATTTAACAAAATAATGACTTACCGCTACCATATAATCTATCTCCTCATTTTCCTTAGTAGTAGGGTTAGGATGTGGTGATGTCATGTCCTATAGAAACCATCCAAATAGAAATTAAACTTCAAATCAATAATCTTTTAATTTTTCAAAAATAAATAACTATAACAATGAATGTAAATTGAAATTTACTAATCTGCCTCATACCCCTGTCAATGGCATGGAGCTATGAATCACAGAGGACACACCATGCTCCATTGCCCTATGAACATCGAGAGGTGTCTCCGCAGCCTACATCATCTGGAAATAAAACATTATTCAATTATGAAAACTATAATAGTGATGCAAATCATGGCTCCACACATACACACATGTTCACCTAAACATGGAAGTACACACAATAAAGCACACAAGTCACATACAAAAATCTAGTAAGTACAATTCATTCATTAAACTATTTATTTTATTACCTCCGTGAAGCTTTGAAGTCCACCACCACTAGCAGGTGTTGCCGTGAAATCTCCAATATTAACCTATTCAACATCCAAAATCAGATATTAAAATACCATTTATATAACGATGCTATTCACATGTAATATTTATAATTATTTACTAGTTACATACCCGACAGTAGATGATGTAGTGTAATATACAGGTGGAGAACCACTGAAAACTGCGTCAACGCTATGACCCTGAAATTTCATTAAAATCATCAAACTAAATTAGTTAATTTTACATTTTTAAAATGAAATTTAATAAATTAAATTCAATGAACTTGCTAAGATTTACTTGAGTATCAAGCCCGAAAGTCTCACTCAAGAGGGCATCTATCATCACCATTTGCTCCGCTTCAGATGTAGCTTGCGCACCTGCATCATGACTATCTGTGGGGTCATAACCACATGCTGACCTGCAAGTCTGACAAGTATGGGGTGGAACCATACTCGAACTCTCCCCCGGCCCACGCTATACTGTAGGACTATCATGATGTAAGATGCTTTGGGTCAAGGCACTAATGGACTGAAGTGTCTCAACCTCAACACTCTCCTTCACAATGGAAGGGATAGAAACGTGCTCATGGGCCGATCTGGCAAGTGCTCGTCTCGCTAGCCACTGTGGGTCAACACGTGCCCCTGGTCTATCTTGTACTGACCCCCTACCTCTACCCTGGAACTCATGCATATCAAAATAATTTGGTACATTATTTTTGACAAACTCGTAGTAGAGTTTCCTCAAAAAATATTGCGGGACCTCATTATTGTTGCATGGAGGATGATCAAAAACTATCCACCACCTCTACGCAAAATTGTCCCTTATTGCTTGGTTATTACACCAATGGATAAGGAACCTCTTGCATGTAAGGGGGAGAGATTCATTTGTTCATGGGTCTGTGAACATAGAACACAAGTCTAGTTTTGTAATTTGTTCTTTTTTAACTTGTTCATATGATAACTTGTCTGCATAATACTCTCTAAGTTCTCTCCTCTTTTCTGTCCAACTAGTGATTTGCTTTCTAATTGAATCTACATTTGATAGCATAGATTCAAGGGATTGAGCAAGCGTGGATCTATGCAAGGTTGAAGTTACAAGTTCTTTCAACCTTGCAATTATGTTCTCAATTTGTTTCTTATTGTTTTCAATTTTCCCCATTATATTTTCTTGTGTTCTAGGGGCATATTTTGTGGATTTTTAGGAGGAGGAGGAGGTGCATTATCAACTCCTATAAATTTAATAAATTTACATCAAAAACTATTTTAACCTACCTATTTAGCAACAAATTCACACAAGAAAGAAAATAAAACTTACTTCTTCGATTTCCCCAACGTCATGGTGGCATTTTGATGATGAATCAGTGAGAAATAGCTAACGATTGGATCTAAGATAATGCAAGCACTCTCTTTTCTCTTTTCAAGCCACAGGTTTCTTGCAATTTGTTGTGAAATAAGGAAATAGAACACTACTTTTTTATATATATAACAACACATAACACGTTCGCGGTATAATGCGAGCATGTTATGGCTTGGTGTAGGCTCGGCAACACCAAGCCATAATGCAAGCACGTTATAATGTGCTTGCGTTATGTCTAATTTTTTTTTAAGTTGGCCACTTTTTGGCTCCCCAACATTTTGCACCCACCCTCACATGTCTCCACATCCTCCCAAAAACTTGAATTTTTAATTGAACACTCCCCCATGAAAATGAATTTTTAATTCATTGACATGTCATTTTCCACCTCTTCCCAAGATGAATTTTGAATTCATCTTTAATCCTCCTCATCCTTCCCAAGGTGAATTTAAAATTCACTTTTAATATCAACTCTCCATCTTTGTTGATGAGTCTCCACCTTTGATCTCATCCTCTCATCTCAACCCTTGATTCCAAATTTGAATCTCAACTGTTGGATCAAGATCCTCTCCAATTTGCCTATAAATATAAGGCCAACCCAAGCCATTTTCATAACTTCCTCATCCTATCATAACTATGCCAAAATTTCTATAAAATATTGTCATCATGCCATCATAATGCCAAAATCATTCTAGCCTCTCTATCCATATCCAATCTCCATCCATATTATTATCAAATCCATCTCAAATTGTCATCCTCATTGTGTTGACCAAAAGAAGCAATCCACATACAAATCATACAGACAACATCCTACTATTTCAACATTACGTAAAGCTAGGAGCTCATGAGTGCAAGCTCCTCCACCTTATCGAGGAGTGGGAGATCTTCAAAGGTATAAACTTAGTGTTTTAATTCATTTTATTTCTCTTTGTTAGATTTTACCATCTTCAGATCTAATTAATTGATTATCGATGAATTGATGTACTAGTTGACAACAATGAGTTATTTATAAGCTTGCTTAAGAATTATTTAGACATATTCACATAATAGTTTAGTCTAATTAAGAATTTAATTTAATGATTTTGTCTAGGTCATGACATGGGGCCATTAATAGACCACCTCCACCTAACCTAATAGGGACATACCTCATAAAGCTTCTCCCTTGAGGCATCATGAGATATGATGTCACACCCTAATTTTGATTGAAATAATCTTCATCTAGGGTGAATGGAATGGCTTCTACATCACCTGCTAGCTTTGTGTGTCCTATCACATAATGTGACATGCACTTCATTATGTGCATGTGCAATGACATTTAGAGTGCACAATGCACTGCGATGTGTAGTGCAACAAAAGCATAATAAAGTTGTCTTTAAGACAATTTGTGTACTGGCATTATGTCCATGTGTAAATATGGGCATGACAAAGCATTTGAATGTTACTAAGGCTAAGAAAGTAATAATAAGAGATCTAATGATAGTGCAAGAACTACATATGTAGAAGAAGAGTCTTAAGGATCCCAAAGTCCAATCGATAAACCAAAGAAAGGAGAATTAATATCTATAAGAAGATCCTTGTTAACAACAAATACTATGGATGAAGAGGAACTAGTATAAAAGAAAACATTCTTTAAAATAATATGTAAATCTAGAGCTAAGTGTTGTATAGTTATTATTAATAGTGGTAGTATTGACAATTTGTTTTTAGATGAAATGGTTGATAAGTTCAACTTGAAGAGGTTAGAACACCCTAGTCCATACAAGATTGCTTGGTTACAAGACAAAGTACTCATAATTTTTATATGATATTACATGCCAATGGATGTATACCATTTTCTATTGGGAAGCCCATGGCACTATAATAGAAAATCTATAGATGATGGGAGAAAGAATACGTACACCATAATAAAAGATGATAAGAGACATACTTTGGTACCTTTGGATGGTAATGATAGTCAAGTGTGCAGTAGCACCAAATATTATTTAGTGGATGGAAGAAAGGTTCTAGATGGAATGGAACATGAGAATAGGTGTGTCTCATTGATTCCAAGGATATGCAACAAGATAAGTACATAAGACACCACCATAGATGAAGAGAGGATACTATAGAAAGAAATTTTAGAATTATTGGTAGACTACAAAGATATCATAATATGCTATATGGATTACCAATAAAAGGGGTATTAGTCACAATATGGATCTAATTTGAGGAGAAAGTTTTCCCAATAAATTTGCAAATAGGATGACATTGGTAGAAAATATAGAGTGAAATAGGAAAGTGCATGAGTTTTTAAAGAAGGGTTTGATCATAAAATTTTTGAGCCCATGTGTAGTACCCAAAGTATTAGCACCCATGCAGGATGGTGAATAGAGGATATGTATAGACTCCAAAACAATTAATAAGATCACAATCAAGTATAGATTCCCATTTCCACGAATGGATGACATAATGGACTATTTAAGTGGAGTAATGTACTTTACCAAGATTGATTTCAAGAGTGATTATCATCAAATAAAAAATAGAGAAGGAGATAAATGGAAGGCAACATGTAAGACAAATTAAGGAATGTATGAATGGTTGGTTATGCATTTTAGGTTGACTAATGCACCAATTATATTTATGAGGTTGATGAATGAAGTCTTGAAGAAATTCTTGAGTAAGTTTGTGATCCTTTATTTGGATGATATTTTGATATTCATTAAGACTAAGGAGGAACACCTAGAGCTTATCAAATAATTATTGCAAAGGCCGAGGGAACAAAAATTACTAATCAATGTGAAAAATGTAGTTTCATGAAGGAGTTGGTATGCTTGGGATTTATAATTTCAAATAAAGGTTTGAAGATAGATGGGAAAATAAAATTAGAGCAATTGTAGAGTGGCCTACACTAGTCAATGTTGGAGAGATAAGATCCTTTCATATTTTAGAAAGTTTCTATAGGAAGTTCATTAAGAAATTTAGTGGAATTTGTGCATTGCTAGCTAAAAGATTGAGGGGATATAATGAGGAGTTCAAGTGGACATTACAAGCAAATAGTTGTTTTAAATTACCAAAGAAGGTGATACAATAGCCAATTTTATCATTACTAGATTTTCACAAAGTATTTTAGGTTTATTGTGACATAAGTGGAAATGCAATAGGAGAAATGTCAAGTTAAGAAGCAAGATCAATAAAACATTATAGTGAGAAGTTGAATTATGAAAGGAAGAGGTATTTAATATATGATCAGAAATTTTATGTCATAATTCAGGAATTAAAGAAGTGCAGACATTACATATTGCCAAAGCATTTTGTATTGTACAATAGTCATCATACATTATAGTATTTAAATAGCTAGGTATGTTGAATTAGAGAGATATGAGATGGGTAAAATTTATGTAGAGTTATAATTTTGTATTAAAGCATAGGAGTGGAAAATATGATAAGGTTGTTGATGCATTGAGCATAAGACAAAATTTGCTAAGTAAGATGAGAGTACAAGTAGTTAGATTTGAAAAATTGAAACTTTTGTATGAATTTGATCTATATTTTTTTGAAGCATGAAAAACATTGAAGGAAATGGAAAGCATGGATATAAGTAAGTGGCTTTATTATTTGATTCAAAATGAGATACTATTTAAGGGTAATTAGTTGTCTATTCTAAGGAGTTTAACGAGAGAAAACTTGATCAAAGAAAAGCATAGCAATAGTTTAGTGAGACATTTTGGGGTAGATAAGACAATAGCATTAGTGATTGAGGATTACTTTTGGCCATAAATATAAAATGGTGTCAAAAAATTTATTCAAAGTTGTAGAACTTGCCAAGTTGCAAAGTAAAGTAGTTGGAATGCTAGGTTGTATCATCCATTACTAGTTTTGAAGAAACATTGGGAAGATATAAGTATGGATTTTGTACTAGAATTTCCTAGAACATAGAGAAGGAATGATTCTATATTTTGTTGCACATATGCTACCTAAGGTTGTCACTAATGTGGTTGTCATTGATGTCAACACTTAGTTTGGGCTATCACTGATGCTTATGTTGATGATATACTATGATGGTGTGCTAAAAGTGATGTTGCTGATGTTCATGGTTGGATGTCATGCCTTATTTAATGTCAATTGAGTATGTGTGTTGTCATCAGAGATGATATCATGATGATATATTAAGATGGGAATTAGAAGCATTAAGATGAGAATTAGAACAACTGGCTAGGGTTGGATGTTTTTTGTGCTTGGAAAGATGTTTTCCTTGAAATCTTATATATCCTCATAGACTAAGACTTCTTTCTGCCTGTTGGGTGAGTCATTATGACTGGTTGTTGGGTGAAAATTTTCATGACTTTATTTTTCCTAGGTCACCATCACAGGTTTAACATAGGAGTGGCTTGCACCTTATAGGTTGACCTTGATCCCCAACCCAGTGACAAGATTCATTGCTTGCAGGTTGAAGAAGCTCCAAAAATATATATATAATGAAGAGCTGAGAAGAAAATCAAGGAAAAGAAAAGGAAAATACTGATATATCAAGAGAATTCAACTATCTGGGTGATTTGGGCAATCCCTACCGATACCATAGACTCCAAGCTGGTAGTAGAGCAAGGCCGTGGGTGGGGTTAGTGATATCTCCATTGGGCCTATGGATGCATGGATGACAGTGAAACTATGTTCGAGTGATCTTGAGATCAAAGTCCACTTTACCTAGCCCATCCTACAGTTTATAATTGGTGAATTCTAGCTTGCCAGAAAAGAAGGGGTAAAGAATCACTTGCACACACTTAGATTTCAAAAAAAATTGGACTTAGCATTTAGAGCATGTGACCATAATGGTTCCAGTTCTGACATCTATCAAGTGCCTGAGGGGGGTTTAATTTTAGAGTTTTGGTTTGGTCATTTGGCCTAAGGATGGTCCAAAGCATCCTCTTTTGCCTTTCCTTCCTTCTTCCTTTCTTTATTTTTTATGGGTAGTTGCCCTTTCCTTCCTTCCTTCTTTCTTTGTTTTTTGAGGGCAATTGCCCTTTCCTTCCTTCTTTCCTTATTTGTTTTTTGTGGGTAGTTGCCCTTTCCTTCCTTCTTTCTTTCTTTGTTTTTGTGGGCATTTGTCCTTCCTTCTATCATTATTTTTTTGTGGGCATTTGCCCTTCCTTCCTTCTTTCTTTCTTTGCTTTTGTGGGCATTTGTTGTGACCTTTTCCCAACACACCCCATGTTGGGCTACACCTACATGGGTCCCCCCTATCCTTGGTTTACTTTGACATATTATTATGTCTAAGGGGTCCTATGAGAAAGATGGAGGTGTGAGAATAGAGTCAAATGAGAAAGATGTAGATGAAGTGATGATGGCAAGAGAAGGTAGAAGAAGGGGACCGTAAACCAGAGAAGAGAAAGAGGAGTTGCAATGGCAAAATAGGGTAGAAAGGACCACAAAGAGAGGAATGAAACAATGCAACAAGACCGAAGGGAGTTCTATTTGAGATTGGGCTAGAAGATCCAAGCCTATGTAAGCTAATTAAAGGAATGATGAATGTATAAGGTTATCTCAGTATTAATAGAAGAAATATTTAGTTTAAATTTTTTTCTCCCTAATTTGTTATTGTATGCATGTGATATGGCTTTCATGATCTGACATGATCTATGTTTGCAAAACCAACTCAACCCATATGGAGACTATGTTTGTGTGTTGAGCTTTGTTTACATGTACTAGCAACCATATGTATGTATATGTGTGTATGTAGGTGTGTATTTTTGTTGCGTACAACAACTAGAGGGAGAGGTGTAGGTCAAGAGGAGGGCATTGGGTGACTGCAAGACTATCTGCAACCTTGTCTTTAACCTATAGTAATAGGGCAAAGTGTGTGTGGAATTTTTTAAGCCACCTATAGCAAATATTAGTTTGGGTGTGGGCCAAGAAGTGGTATCCAACTATTGTAGGGTTGCATGTAGAAAAGGTAGCAATAGGATGTCACTAGTGAGTGATGCCATCATGAAATGTTTGGAGGTAGTTCTATGTAGAGGGTTTCAGGATTTATAATTATAAAGCAATAGGTCCTATAGTATTAGAAAAAAAATCTCCTCTAAGTTAAATTGGAGTCTAATTTTGTAAAATACGAGCCTCTACTTTTTAGCTTTCATTTTTTCATTAGTTATATATGAAGTGGGGTTTTAAAAGTACCTTGTAAACTTTAGGTAATTTTTTTGGAGGGAAACTTTTTGGTTTATGTTATGCTTTTCTAAATACATATTGTAGTTTTTAAACAAATCATAGGACTACTAGATTCCTAAAATTTCAAAGGTAATTTTTTTAATTAACTACTCCTATAAAATTTATGAGGCCCCCTACTATACTATGACACCATAGCCTATGCATACTATACGTTAAACAAATAAAATAAAATAAATACCTTTACATCTGTGTAGAACTTTTAAGAAAACCAAACTTTGTGTTTTTATGTAAATACTACAATATTAATAACTATTCAGAAGAGCTTAAAGAACCCACATGTAGACTCCAATAAAAAAACAACCAGTACAATAACTACAACTATAAACTAGTTAAACTGAACGGAATAAACAGAGTTAACCTTAAAATGTAGGCTCAGAAACAATCTAAAACTCAGCATAGTGACGAATTTCCTTGGGTCCGAAACCTACGCCCAAAATCAATGGTTGACAGGTAAGAGTTAAACCAGTTAATTCACACGACAACCATTTTGTGATCAGCCGAATGACGTACAATGTTAATATGATGAACTCACCTCTAAATAGTATCGAGTCTTGGATCCATTTATTATGTGTTTTTGTTATGTTTTGAACTTCGTTATTTTGGTAATCGACATTATCAATGCTGGACTAAATTTGCCTTGGTGGATTGAGAAGCCTCCTATTAAAAACCGAAACAACAAAAATGAATGCAAAACATATCTGCTAGTAGTAGTAATAGTAGTCATGAGAACCAAAAGGTTTTTTCAAAGGGTGTTTGTGCATTGTTTATGCAACAGAAAAGAATATCTGATTGAAAGAAAACGAGGTTATAGAAAGAAGCTCCGCTGTAAAAAATCATCTTCTAGAATTGTTAGTGAAAATGGAGCTGTTGAGCCGGTTGATGTTGCAGTAGTAACCGGTAAAGAAGGTTCCTCGGAGAATGGACAGAGTTTTTGCAAGGGGGAATTGTATGGAAGTTCTGTACATCCTCTCCAGGCTACAAAAGAACTCTACATAGATCAGAAAAAATTAGTAGAGAATATGGAGAGGAAACACAAAGCACAAGAGAATAAAAAGAAAGAAAATGAAGCAACACCATCTGGGGGAGGAAAGTCCTTTGGGGACATTTTAAAATGGAAATATACCAAATTAAGGGAAGCCGAGCCTGTGAAAAATGATGGTATCTTAAATAGTGAAGAATGTGAGAGAATGTTGGATAGCAAACCAGCGAAGCCTGTGAAAGGACAAGCTCGGCGGCCTTTGAAGAAATATAAAACTCGACGGATTGGTTGGTACCCGGTGCTAACGACTATACCAGAACTGAGCTCCATCAAATAGCAAAGAAAACATAATATTCTTTTCATTTGTAATTTTTTTTTGCTTTTAGCTGTAATTCTGTCCAGCTTATGTTAGCCGCTATTCTTAAATATCATCCACTTCAACTGTCAAAAGTCAATTTTGGTCAAAATAGGACAAATATTTAAGACTTTTTGTTGTGGATGAGATGTAAAATTGCTATTGGATGTTTAATCATTGAAGCCGAAGAGCTTATCCAAGGAAGAGCTTATCTAGCCAATGAGTTGTAAATTCAACAGTAGTCGAAATAACATCAACCCAAAGTTGATTATGTTTATGCACTCATAAACAGAGCAGTCAATAAAGTTGTTTCATGCAAGTCATGGGTTGAAACTTTTTAAAGAGCCGGCTATTTATGTGAGGCGTAGAGGGTAGAAAGTGAATGGATTATAAAAGAGTTTAAAAGCTAACAATATATTTATTTATATTTAACTAATTAAGTGCAGATGTGCTTGATAGTTAAGCCTAACTGTGCAAGGTATTTACATAAAGAAATAAAACATTGTTTTTCATGTTTTGTAAACGGTGTGTCATATAAGCATTGAGGTTTTAGGAATTCATTTTATTGGGCTTGAAACACATTCAATTATAATAATTAATGCTCTTCTTTCTTTTCCACCTATGAAATCCCCAAAAGTCCATCTCACAACAACACTTCATGCATAAGCAATTTCTTAAGCACTTACAGTCTTGTTAACTTGTAGAGGGTTGTACTTGAAAATCGCCCACTATAAACAGCTGGCACGTTGTTGTGCCGACTATTTTCAGTAATTTCCACCTATTTAAATACCGACTATTTAGATTGACCAGTTGAATCAACATTGCCGACTCTACTATTTGTCGATTGGTCGCTTGAAATTCAACCATTATCGATCAGTCACTTGAATTTTACAGTCGGGACATTTTACAACATACCGACTATTTAAGGTTTACCCTTGAAAATGGGATCAATTAACTATTTAGTAAAAGAGTAGGGTAGTGAGAAGGTCGAAATAGACTGTAGTTAATGAGAAATCAGTAACTTATTAGTTAGTGTTAATCAATAATGTTTGAGTTTTTCTTCATTTGGCTTATTCATTGTATTAACTTACAACGAGTGATATGAAGAGGATAGAGGTCAGAATTTGAATGCTACAGTATTCATAAAGAAAACACTTCAACTTATGTTCATTGTTTTTAAAAACATTACATATGCTTTATATATAAAGGTTTTGATAAGATTTGTTCTTTTAAAGAAAATTATCTATTATTAGAAATTTCTTAGATGCTTGGGTGCTTATCCTTGGAACATACTAAGTAATAAAACAAGAGATAAGAACTAACTAAAAATAGCTAGCAACTTGGCCAACAAAATTACATTAGATAAAAAATACTAGATAAGAAAACAACTAATTGTTGCCTTTTAATTAAAAAACTAACGGTGGGAGAAATTAACCATTTATTCCAACACTCCCCCTTAATTTCTACCATTAGCTATTTTAGTATCCATAATACTTAAATTTTGTCTTAAATATTCAAAATTCTTTGTTGCTAATGCCTTTGTGAATATATCTGCCAATTGATCTTCTAATCTACAAAACTCTAAGTAGATTTCTCCATTGTTTACTATTTCTTTGATGAAATGATATCTGGTATCAATGTGCTTGTTCCTCTTTTGAAAAACATGATTTTTTTATAATGCAATTGTTGACTCGTTATCACAAAATATTGATATTAGATCTTCCTAATTATGCATTAAATCTAACAATACTTGATGCATTCAAACTTCTTGATATGTTACCGATGTTGCTTCCACACACTTTGCTTCAGCTGATGAAATTGTCATATAGGTTGCTTCTTTTTTGCCCATGAGACTACACCTAATCCAAAGTTGAAAACATATCTAGAGGTACTCTTCATATCATTTGTGCTTCCTAAAAAATCACTATCACTATAGCCAATCAAATTAAAATCAGTTATTTTGGAATATAGTATTCCATGTCTTGTTGTTCCTACTACATATCTCAATATTCTCTTCCCAACTTGCTAGTGTGAGTCTTTTGGTGACTCCATAAAACTTGAAATTAGACTAACACCATACTTTATATTTGACCTTATGGCTATGAGATACATCAGACTTCCAATGAGTCTCTTGAAGATTGTTGGATCAACATTAGATCCCTTGTCATCTTTGCTAAGTTTAGTTCATATTACAACTAGAGTTGGTTTTGGTTTGGAATTCATCATCTTGAATCTCCTTAACACATCCTTGGCATACAGATATTGATAAATGAAAATGTCATTATCTAATTGAACAACTTCAATGCCTAGAAAATATCTCATCAATCCTAAATCTATCATTTCAAACTCTGTCTTCATGACTATTTTGGATATGTCTAACAAACAAATTTCTAGTAAAAATTAAATCATCATGCTGGCATACAAACATACAATCAAAATTTGACCTTTCTCACTGAACTTTGTATACAATGTGGGCTTACTATTGCTTCTATTGAATCCATTGCTAATTAGGTATGAGTCAATTTGACTATACCACACTCTTGGTGTTTACTTGAGACCATAAAGAGCTTTAACATCCACCTAGTAAAATTTTCAATTGTTTTGTGCTGCTATGGCCAAGATAGCTTTGATTATATCAAGCTTTAGAACTGGTGCAAATGTCTGATTGTAATCAATTCCATATTGTTGTGAAAAATCTTTTGCTATTAATCTTGCTTTGTACTTTTCAACTTCTCTTTCTGCATTGAACTTGGTCTTATAGACCCATTTGACTCCTATGCAACATTTACCATTAGGTAGATCTACTAGCTCCCATGTTTCATTCCTTTCAATGGAATCCATCTCTTCATCCATAGCCTTGATCTAATTTTCTTCCTTGATGACTTCATTAAAATATATAGGATCATGAGAAAATAGAGCAAAATTTAAATGTAAATCTATACTTTCTTCTCCCTAATTATAAATCTCTTTCAAACTTCTTTTTTCCCTACCTCTATATTGAGATCTTAGTGAGGCTAGTGTAGGATCATATTCATCACTTACATATGAGTTGGGAGTAGGATGGCCTACATGGCCTAATAGTTCACCTTGTACAAGATTCCTTGGTGTTCTCAACTCTCCTAAGTTGTCTCTTTGGAAATATCTTGTTGGAATACTTGTTACTAGTGCTTGTGCTTGTGAACTTGGCTAACCACCTTGCACACTTTGTTCATCTGATTCTTCTTCATTTTGAGGCATTTTTGCTACAATTGTAATTGATTTATCAACACTTCCATCCTATATTTCTTCTTCCTTGAATTCAACATCTATGTTAATGATTACCTTTTTAGTAATTGTAACATCATAAATTATGCTCGCCCACAATTTCACGTTATGTTTGGTACTCACTTTAGTGTCCACGCCTTAGTGTGTTTTAGGATTATTTCTAGCCTTGGCCTTACCCTTGACTCACAAGATACTCCTATGTGATGCTTTGACCCTTTTTGCTTATCATGCTTAAAAAATATAAATATGTCAAAATCTTGGTCTTGTCCCAAGCTGATCAGACCTTTTTAGAACTGATATTGCTAAGACCCTAGTGCTTAGCATGGACGTCTACGCCACACATAGATGTCCCGAAAGCCTCTTTCAATCTTACAATCATTTTTCAAAGTTGTCTTTTCACTTGCCCGATTCACTGAGATTTTCTTGATGCTTATCCATGCCCAAACGACTGTTATCCTTTGATCATACTGACTACAGTGCAACATGCAGACATCTACACCACATGCTATCATCTAAGGTAGTGGACTCCATCCTCTAGTGTTAGGTTCTTTGTTATTGTATTTTTCCATTTATGTATCTCATTTCTTGAAATATTCTATAGATCTCTATATTTTCCCATTTCTAGTTATCTATTTTGTCACTCGATTGTGACATAGGGATATATCCCAAACAATTTCTCCCTTCTTGATTAGATAGAGATGAAATGTACATCTTCATTGGCTAGTATCCTAATGTTTAATAAATGATTGTTTTGATTATGAGTAAATTACTTAGATGCAATTTTTCTATTAAACATTTTGGTGAACTTGACATCTTTCTTCTAGAAAATTCTAAAAACTTATTGTCATTTTCAGTTTGGAAATAAGTAAGTGTTTGACTATGTCAGACCTCTTTCTCTAAACCTTTAATGCTTATGATGAACTATTTAGTGGTGATATTCTTGATATGTTAGATGAAGCTCTCTTGATGACTTCAATTCTATCAAATCTTTCGCTACGGTTCCTAAAACATCTTTCTTTAAAATTTTGATAAATGCAATTTATATTTCCAATTCCCAGCAAGAACCTGCGAAGCCAAAAATCATTGTTCATCTCCATTCTGAAACACAACAATAGTCTAAACCAATAATCATTGTTTGAGGTGTTCAAAAACCACTTTGACCTCCTGATTACTTCACCAATGTTGCGAGATCAATTACTTCAAATGTGTCGCAGCCACCTCATTATCATGCAGTTGCTCACACATACAACAATTTAGACTTAACAAATAGAATAAACAATCTTCTTTTGTTCCAGCTTCACTTCTAGTATTTGCACCTCTTCTTCCTTTAGCTCCTCACATTCCTTAGAACACTAGAAGAGAGTACAATCTAGTAGAGAAGCTCCATGCTACTCCCAGGCCAAGAACTCTCTCTAGGAACGTGTTCAAATTTTGCCTGCATACCATATTATGCTCCAAGAGGCTTTACAGAAGGTTGTGGTTCCACCTTCTATTAGGCTAAATGATGTAGCAGCCTAGTTGTATTATATGCATATGACTACTTTAGACAGTTTTTCAATAGCATGAGTTACCTTCCATAGAGGTTCAACAGCAAAATGATCCTCTTTTAATTATTATTGTCATCAATAATTGTGGAGTAAAATGTACACTTATCGATAATTGATTAGGTCTCAATGTTTGTGGTCCATAGACCTATAACATAAGCTCAACATAGATATGTCTTATATTTCACCTAACACTCTATCCATTTGTGGCTTTGACAATGTTGATAGACAAAACTCTAGGCATGATCACATTATCAATTGCATTGGGCCCTGTAGTTTTTCTTACCATAGTGCATGTCAAGCTTGGTTCTCTTTCTTACAATATTCTTCTTGATAGACTATGGATTCATGCCATGCACACAATTCCATCTACCCTTCATGGTTCGATAAATTTTATTCACAACAACAAAGCATATACAGTTAAGGCTGATCCAAATGTAGAGTCTTATCCACATGTGGATCCTGGGAATCAACTTATTGCCTCTAAAATGCTTCAGAATATAATCTCATCTTCTACAAAGGTTGAGTTACAATCCTTCATTGTTGATAACAATGTCAATAAGGAGAGTCATTCATCTTCAAATGCATATTTAGGTGATGATTGAGGTTTGTTGGACTTTACACCCTCCTTTGTTGAAGAGTATAGAGTCCCACAATCTAAACTTGATATTCCAAAAGTAACTTCTACTTCTTCCTCACAACATATTTCTTCTAAGCAGTCAAAACCTTCCATTCCTACTTCTTCTACTTCAACAAATTCATGTGACTATATGTATAACATCAACTACGCCACTAATGGTGATCTGCTGCCTTTCACATAAATGGAATCACATTATGGCCATGGTTTTCACATTCTATCTTGAATTGGGTACAAAGGTAATGGATGTGGCAGAAAAGTGCATGGTATCAAAGTCCCTTTGGGAGTTAATCCAAATAATTAATCCAAAGGCCTGGGATACGATCTTTCTCAATCCTCTCAAGTCTCAGATCACCCCTCTCTAAATGTTAATATGATAACCTCTTATCCAACTTCTTTCGTCCTTTCTTTGGTTTATCCTAAGATAATTGAAGCGAGTTCTAGTTCTAACACTATTTATCTTAACTCTTTCTCAACAAATGAGGCTTTAGCTGAATTCCTAGGTGTATATGATAACATGCCTAAATTTCATTTTGATTGAGGTTTCCCATACTATTTAAATGCTTAGGAATACTTTGGAGAAATATTAGATTTATTGAATGACATTTCAGCATCTCATGACACACCTCAAGAATCCACTCATCTACTTGATATTCTAGACTGTAACATTCTTCTAGTTGGGGATACTATTGATATCTCAATGGATTAGGCTAATGTAGAAAAAGCCATTCAAATAGGAAAGTGTTTAGTCTCAAAGAACAATAAGATCACTCTTCTATTTTGCATGAATTTCCTAAAATCTTTGCTTGGTCATATTGAAGACACACCCGGTATTGACTCACAGATTGTGATGCATAGTATTGTGTTATATCTCGATGCCCAACTAATCAAGTAAAAGATCCAAAAGATGAATCCCAAGGTCACGTTAATGGTCAAAGTTGAGATAGAGAAGCTTTTACAAGTTGTCTTTATCCACCCAATTGACCATTCACATTATATTTCAATTATCATTCTTGTTGCTAAACCTGACAACCTTATTAGAATTTGTGTTGACTTTCATGATCTCAACAAGGCATACTTAAAAGATGATTTTCCTCTTCCAAACATTGACATGATAGTAGATTCTACTGCTGGCCATGCCTTACTCTCTTTCATGGATGGCTTCTTTGGTTACAACTAGATCATCATAAATCCCCAAGATCAATATAAAATTGCTTTCACATCACCTTGGGTTAATTTCTCTTGGGTGGTCATGCCTTTTGATTTAAAGAATGCTGGTGTGACTTACCAATGGGCTATGACCCTCATCTTTCACGATTTATTCACAACATATTGGAGGACTATGTTGATGACATTTTGGCCAAAATTCTATGCCAAGATCATGTCAAAATCCTCCATCGTATTTTTGAACATATTCATCTTTACAACATGCACTTGAACCCCCGCAATTGTGTCTTCGGTGTCAATAGTAGAAAATTTTGGGGGTTTATTGTCTTGCATCATGGTATTGAGGTTGATATAAAGAAGATCAATGCTATTGTGAATATGCCACCTCCAAGAAATATTTCTCATCTTCACAGTTTACAAGGAAAGCTTCAGGCTATTTGCCAATTCATTTCACAACTGGCATATCAAACTCTCCCTTGCACTCATCTTCTTAAAAATAATATTCATTTTTACTAGAACAAGGATTGTCAAAAAGATTTCGAAGATCTTAAAGACTATTTGGCTACTCGTCCTATTTTAACACCAACCATTTTTGGATGTCCTTTTCTTCTCTATACTTTTGCATCTTCTCATGCTCTAGCTGCTTTATTGTCTCAACATGATAATGAATGCAAGGAACACATTGTATATTATATCAACTAAAATTTACTAGATTATGAGATTCGATATTCTTCATTCACTAAACCATGATTGCCACAAAAAATAAATATGGAACAATAATTATAATATTGAGTTCAAGATTTCATTCACATGGTCTAATAATTTACATTGCTCCAATATCACTTTATAAAGCCTTTATTTTTCCATATCAAAGCAACTAAAGTAACCTATGGGAAAGTAACTTCCCAAAACTAAAATTCTAACTTAATTATTTATAAACTAACATTTATTTATTATTTTCTTATCTAACTATGGTGTAATTCTAATTCCAACATCCCCCCCCCTCCTTATTACATCAATTCAAACAAAGGACAAAACACTTCATGAATTGAACATAGCAATCTATATGGAAACTTGACGAAGTGCCTCCACCAAATCTCCTCTCACCCAAGACACACTAAACTAGACCCATTAGCAGATGTCTTGTCTGTCAAACCTACAAATCCTCATCAAAAAACTTGTGAATCGAGATGTACTCAATTATTAACAAGTGCACCATCTCTTTGTGAATTGAGACACTCTTAATTATCCACAAGAAAAACACCAACCAACTATGAATTGAGACTTACTCAACTATCCACAGTAATACTCCTCCTTTTCTGGATCGAGACAAACTCAATTATCCACAAATACAAACTTGTAAATCTATGGATCAAGACATACTCAACTATCCACAAACCAAAAAAACACTACCATGACCCCCTTACTGCATGAAGGGACTAAAAATGAAATTGGTGCTTCTCATTCAAAGTATCAACTCTGAGTGAGAATCTAGCTTGAGATTATAATATACCTCTAGCCTCTGGTGCCTCCAACGTACAATATGTCATCTTTACACTCTATATACCAAATTTAGCACATGATTCTCTAAGAGCCTTGAAACCCATACCAAGTGTAGCATAGATGGCCTCAAGAATACAACCAATATTTGGTATATGTGTGACCATAATTAAAAGAAAGAGATTGGGTGTCAGATTCAACTGATAACACACCCTTACACTAACAACTTCAATAAAATACATTTTAGAGTGATAAGAATATAAACCTTATACCTCTAAGAATAAAAAAAATTACAAAACTTTCACACAACCTTGAAATGTAATTTTTATGTTAAGAGTTTCAAATCATATACCACTAACTCTTAAACAAATTGTGATGTGCACAAACCATTCATCACCAACATGGTAGGAAAAAACATTAATTGCCAATGGCTTATAGGCTCACTCCAGCAACTATAGTTTTCATAGGGATAACATTTATAACTTTACACAAAAGTAATCAAATTCTCTTTACTTCATTTGATTTTGATTTGCAATAACACCTCACAAAAATGAAAGAGGAGGGATTTTAACTAATAACCACCCACTTCAATGGTGCTTTAACCAACTTTCCTAAATGATCATTTTTATATTATTTTCTAGAAATTTTAACATGTTCAAACCCTCACCAAATATCTCTTAAAAAATTTATTTGAAAATGGTAAACTAAAACCAAACACTAACTTTGTGGATTTAGAACAACTTCTATGAATTTAAAACTTCCAACCACTCAAAACTAACTATAGCACCTTTTCCAATGTAACAAACTTTGATTGATAAGCTAAATTATTTTCATATTACCAAGTAAATCTTTTAAACACAAAGTTGCTAGCAAGAGAATACATAGTTTCATTCGAACTAACCTAACACGACCAACATATACTATTGTAAACATGAATTACCACATAATAAAATATGCTCTCCTTGTTGTATTATGTGTAGTAGTAATCTTCCATGCTTGGAGTCTTCGTGCCTTCTAACAAGAAGCAAATGCCTTCAAAATAAAGAGCTCTAGATTGTTCTCTCCCCACTCACTTTCAAAACTATTCATCACTCTTTGAATATCATGCTAGTAATAGAAAATGTTTACCAATTACTTGCCAAAGTTGTTAAATTCTTCTTACTTGTATCTCCATTCTTAAGGAAAACCTAACGATCAAGTAGAAAATGGTAGTTACTCTCCACGTCTTTTCCTCCAATGAAGAGGTAGAAAATGTCAGTTATTGTCCATGTTGAATGAACAATAGATATCCCTTTAAAAAACATTACAAAAACTAATCCTCAAACATCATTGAGAATCTATCACAAGTGTTGCATCAAGTTTTTGAAATGCATTTCAATTCTCTAAAATAAAATCGCACATCTAGGAAAAGGAAAAAATAATAGATCATCCCAAATTAGAAATCTAAGATTCCTGAAATAGCTCAAAAAACTTCCATGCTCCCATGCCTTTGAGAGAAACTTCCAATTCAAATATAGCATGCTTTGGAATCAAGAATCCCCTAAAAAATTTAGTAGGTTTTTACCACAGCTAGTAGCTTTCCAAAAGCTATATGTATCTCTACTTCAATGCATTGAATAATATCACAGGGAAAATGGAAGAGCATAAAGATTTATAGAAACACTAAACCATGATTGCGACAAAAATAAATACGGAATAATAATTACAATATTCAGTTTAGGATTTGATTCATACAATCTAATAATTTACATTGCTCCAATATGGATTTATGAAGCCTTTATTTTCCCATATCAAACCAACTAAACTAACCTACAGGATTGTAACATCCCAAAACTAACATTCCAACTTAATTATTTATAAACTAACTTTTATTTATTATTTTCTTATCTAACTATGATGTAATAGTAATTTCAACACTTGAGACTCTCTTTGACGGTGGTATTTTTTCTCAAAATGGTTTCTCTACATACATCTGGTGTTATGTGATAAAATATATTTTTTTCATTTTATGCTTTCTCCATTTCTATTTACATATTTCTTAATACATGAACACAATAATTTGTGTACACATTTTTTATGTTATTGCTACAATAGTTCACTTTGTTTTTAACATTTGGTATTAGAGCCTTGGTTTTGATCATAGGATGTGCCTTTTTCGAAGTCTTGCAAGTTTTTTGCATTGCACTGCATCAACATCAAGCATCTTGATTTGTGTGTTTGCACATCCATGTGTGTATTGGAATCCATAGAAATTACATCTCAATTAAAGATTGAGAAATTTAAGGGATCTAGTTATGAGCTTTGGAAAGTCAAAATGGATGATCCCCTTGATGAGAGATCAATGGAGAAATATTATAAACAAAGAGAAACTAGACAGTATGCATGATGATGATTGGAAGAAACTAGAAGAAGAACCATTCAGTTGTGTCTTGTAGATTTTGTGTTTCTAAATATTTCTAATGAGGCCACTACATATCTCCTGTAAAAAAAAGATTGATGAGATCTACCGACTAAGATCTTAGTAAATAAACTTTATTCAAAGAGAAAATTTTATTCTTTGAAAATGAAAGGTGGGGACTCTATTTTAGATCATTTAAATTCTTTTAATTTGATTATAAGTTAGTTAGGATCCACTAATGTTAAGCTTGAAGAAAATGATAAGTGTATTTTGTTACTTTGCTCTTTGTCTGAATCACACATGGAAAAATTTGATCCTTGCTCTAAGTGATTCAATGATACACCCAAATTTGGGTGCCCTTGTTGCTACTTTTATTACAGAGGAAAATGAGGAGAAAATCCAAGCATGAGCACTCAAAGAATGCATTACATGTTTAAGGAAGGACCAAGGATAAAGGAGTGTCAAAAGGGCATAAGAAATAGTCTACCAAGAGATCTAAGTCTTGAGGCCATTCTAGGACCCTAGGAAAGAGTGGAGTAAAGTGCTAGAACTATGGAAGATGGGGGCATGTTGAGTGTAAAAATAAGAAGAAGACTTATGACTCGTCCATAGAAAAATCATCTAATTTGATGATGAAGCTTTGTTTATTGCTACTAATACTATGTTTGATGAATCTTGGTTGATTGACTAGGGCTGTTCATATCACATAACTCTTCACAACCTTGAGTTGATATCTTTCTACCATGATTATGGTGGATGAGAAGTGTATCTTGTTGACAATAGTTTACAATGAATTGTTGGTCATCAAAAGATATAGTTGTGTTTCAGTGATGGGAGCGTAAAAATTTGAACTAGTGTTTGGCATATTCAAAGACTTGAAAGAAATTTAACTTTTGTATCCAAGTTAAATGATCTTATGGATTACATGTGACATTTGACAAGTCTCGTTGTAGGTTGGTTAGATGAAATTTGGGGGTTACTAAAGGATTTCATGTTAGGACTTTATTTAGGCTGGATGCATCCATATTTTGTAACTTTGGCAATGTAAATAGAAATTATGAATATCCATGTATGTTGTGGCACCAAAGTTTGGTACACATTGGTGAAAAGGGTCTTTGAGCTGTGATTAATAAAAATATGGTTGATTTTTTATTATTGTAATGGTACATTTGATTTCTATGAACATTGTGTGTTTGGTAAGTAGAATAAATCGTCATTTCTTCATGAAAGATATAGAGCAAAGAGGTTATTAGAAATCATTCATTCAGATGTGTTTGATTTAATGGATGTGTGTTCTTTAGGAAAATCTTTTTGTTATGTTGCATTTATTAATGATACCTCTAGATACACATAGGATTATTTTATGGATTCTAAATCTAAAATTTTCTCTGATTTTATGGAATTTAAAGCTTTGGTTGAGAAACAATTAGATGATAAGATAAAGCTATTAAGATCTAATAATGGTGGTGAATATTGTTTGGAGGATTTTGACAACTTCTATAAGCATATAGGCATTGTTTGGCAAAAGACGACCCTTACACACCACAACAAAATGGAGTTGTAGAGAGAATGAACCAAACCTTGATGGAAAGAACCAAAAATATGTTGAGTGGTACATAGTTGGATTAGTGCTTCTAGGAAGAGGCTATGAGTATTGCTTGTTACTTGGTAAATTGATCTCCTTCTATGACTCTTGTTGCTAAAACTACTTATGAAATGTGGATAGGTAAGAAAAACCTTCCATTTCACATTTTATGGTATTTGGCTATGAATCTTATGTTCATGTGCCTAAGGAAAAGAGATCTAAAATAGATCCAATAGAACAAAAATTCATCTCTGTTGGTTATGTTGAGAATGTAAAGGGTTATAAGCTTTGTAATCCACTAACCCAAAAATGGTATATTCTAGAGATGTGATTTCTAGGGAGTTCAAAGCATTTTCAAATTCTATACAACTAAAGGAAATAGAAGGAATGAAAATAGTGATTTTGAGACCAAAGTTTAAAAGTAGGAAGATGCACATGTTGAAGAACAAAATGATGGATTAGAGGATGGAGAGGAAGAAGAGGGTTTATGTGAGAATTCTAAGTAGGTTGAGCATGTAGATGAATAGGTAGAGACCCTTAATCCAATCTTGACATGATCAATGAGACAATGGAACTCAATTGACAAATATAACCCACCAAATTTTCATTGTTGTTATGTATTGGTGATGAACTAAAATTTTTCAAGGAGGCTCTCTCTTCAAAGGTTAGTGAGTCTTTGATGTAGGCCATGCAAGAGGAGATGTAGGCCTTAGACAAATGTGACGCCTGGGACCTTGTCAGTTTGCCCAAGGGAAGAAATTCCATTAGTTGCAAGTGGATGTATAAAAATAAAATCAGATTAGATGGATAGTTAGAGAGATATAAGGATAGACTGGTGCCCAAGGGTAACTCTTAGAGAGAGAGTTGATTTTGGTGAGATTTTCTCCCCTAATGTTGGTTTATCTTCTATTAGATTTCTTTTATCTATTGTTGTAGCTTGTGATTTTGAGACTGAGCAAATGGATGTTAAAATTGTTTTCTTGCATTGGGATCTTGAAGAGGAGATTTATATGTGATAGCTTGATCATTTTACTATTAAGGAGAAGGAACATTTGGTTTGTACCTATTAAAACATTTTGTCTATAATTTGAAGTATCCTCCCCACATGTGGTATAAGAAGTTTGATGCTTGTGAATTGCACTTAAGTTTTGTTAGGAGTGAAGAAGATCATTGTGTATATTTTAAAATTGTTGATGATCAAGTTCTAATCATTGTCATGTATATATGTTGTTTATTGGGAATAGCAAGGAGGTGATTAGGGAGCTTAAAACTCAACTTTCTGGTATGCTTGAGATGAAAGATTTAGGGGTAGGTAAATTCATCCTTGGGATGGAAGTCAATAGAGTTCAATTTCGCAAAATTCATCCTTGGGATGGAAATCAGTAGAGTTCAATTTCACAAAAAAACTTTGGGAGTCAAAGTAAGTATGTTGACACCATGTTGTAGTAGTTTAGTATGCAATATTGCAACCCTATGAGTATTTCATTTCTTGTTGGCACTAATCTTTCATTAGATATTTTTAATAACAAAGGTCCGTGTGAGTATTTCTTGTTGTAACTTTTGTAAAAGACAGTGTACATGCACACCAACTCTAAAACTCCTTGGAATGAATCTGAACCGTACACATCTCGGAATTTGAGCTCCTCTAGTGAACTCCGTATACAATTACCCTGCAGTTTTCCTGCCCATTCTACGTAATGTGCCCGGCCACAAGTCGACAGAAAACATGCCTCCACTTTGGCCAACGATACTTTTTATAGATGTGCATTGACATCAGATCGTCCGTTAGTGATGATGACGATGAATGAAATACATTGAACTACACTGTCGAAGAAATTGCAGGTTTTGTGTTGAAGACAAAGGATGAAAATACAAGATAGTCCAAAAAGCAGTTGACATGTATATCGACATGAAACCTATCCGAGACCAAACATTCCTTCGTCTATGCGTTATTGGCATTTTCGACTGTTCCCATACCGCCCTTTGTTTTGTTTTGTTTTATTAATCGACATTATCGACGTTTTTTCCTTCCTATTAATGCTTAACGTTGTTGCAAATGACTACAAGCATGTCAACTGGTGAACCGTCTAGTGATGGGAAAAAAAAGTTTTTTTCGTTGGCGGTTACTAAATTGCTCATGCTGTAAAAATGTGGATTTGGTCGAAGGAGACCGAGGCTCAAGAATAAAGATCCCCACTAAAAGAGTGCCAATATCCGCAATTGTTCCGATAGATTGTGCTTGTGTGGACTGTCATGCAGTCCGAAATGGTAATGCAGCTTCTAAAGAGAATGAGCGGAGTTTTAAAACTGCAAGGGAATTCTACGAATGTTTTTGTGTAAGTTCTGAGCAGCTTAAATCGCATAGCAACTATGATAAAATGGTAGAGAATGTGGAAGAGGAGCAAACTTCACAACAAAAATGGTGTGCTGTGAATCATAAGGAAGGAGATGAGGGAAGAAAATTAGAGAGAGAGAGGAGACAGGAAATGGAGTGGCCCATTATGAAATATCGATCTCTGCAAATAGGTTGGTACCCATACCTAGACCCCATACCAGAACTTCCTTCCCCATAGACAAGTAACCTTGCCCCCTATGCTACTTTTCATCATACAGTCTCTCATGAATGGGATTAATGTACTGCTGGAGCAGATCTTGAAATAGAAATTTAGATTTCACTAATGGGTAGGGGTGATCCTTTTGTCTTCTTGAAATCCAATGTGCTCAACAGATTTATGGGCAATTGAAATACTGGTTCATTAGGTTATTCTTAAACATTATCCACTTCAACAGTCAAAGGCTAATTTTGGCCAATAAAAATAATAAAAATATGACAAATATTTACCATTTTTGTTATGAATGAGGTGTAAAATTGCTATTGACTGTTTGACCATTGAAATGGATGATGTTTAATTAGAATGGGCTTGTTATAAAAACATATGGATGCTTATTATAGTGTTTATGTTTTGATAAATAATCATTTATGCTCTTTTCTTTTAAGATATGGCTAATCACATGAGGGCTTCCCAGCATGATAAACTCTGGTTGGTTGTATTGCTTACTTGCAATGGATGAATAATGAAAAGGAGAATATTAGAGTCTGTCACCATGATCACATTTAATGAGAATGGTATTAGAGAAAGGCCTTGCTAACATTACCTTGATGAATGTGATTTTATTATTAGAAAGTTACATCAATAGATAATAAATCCACAATATACTTGAGAAAATCACATGGAGAAAAAGTCCCAAGCTATGTAGTGAGCATGACCTAGTCTTGTAGTAGTCTTGGTCTTAATTAAGGATTCATCCCAAGTCACAAAGTGCAAAGCTAATTTTAAATTAGTAATTATAATTGTGAATCATAGTGAATTAGCAAAATCATCATTTGTCAACACCATAAATTTGACAAGAGTTAACCCATCTTTACCTTCCTTTCAATTTATTAGTACATATTTTATTTATCTTATTTGATTAATTGAGGACTTGAGGTTCACTCCCATTCTATTAAACTAAGAAAATATAAACAACTATTTGGACATTGACCCCTTAAACATGGGTACAATCAAACTTAAAAATAATTTTGACCCAATGCTTTTGAAAATAACCTAAATAGAACTATAATATCAACTACCATAAGAGGATCTTTCCTGCAATAGATTAGCCAAAATGCAAAATATAGAAAATAAGTGTAGAAATGAAAACACAATAATTATTGTATTGTTTTAGTAAAAAAAATGTTACAAAATATCATTGTCATCTTCAAGGGTGAAACCTTCTTTGAGTAGTGCTCAATACAATATAATTTCATGAGTACCTATTGTACTCTCAAACCCCTCTATTTATATGAATTATACTAAACAAAGTCATTACCTCCTAAGAATGCATGATAAACTAGCCTAGCAAAAGGGATGACTTACAAAGAATATGCATCAAATATTTTTACTACTTTTAACTTAACACAAAAAATAATTAACTAAGAAAATATCTAAGACTGCAGGTCCTGACATGCCCCCCTCTTAAAAAACTCTATCCTTAAAGCTTGAGATGAGGAAATTGTTGTAGTTGGAAGAGGGTTTCCCACATGACATCTTTGATTATATACCATGTCATTCGATGAGGACATTAATGATGGTGCAGTTACAAAGTTTGCACGAACATCTATCAGGGATAAACTCTAATGTCAAAATGATAAATCCCTATGCATATAGCTCAGGTAATGTGTAATGCCCACCTATGTTGACCCTTGCCTTCTTGATTAATAGATGATTAATTATGTATTTTTCATGTTATTGGATCTTGATGAGATTGATGTGCATTGGTGTTTCAACTTCATTTTTTTCATTTAAATGATATGTTGGGTGGGTAGACCTAGTTCCTTCAGTATTATTCTTTTTTATGAGTAATTGCACTTTGATTCTATTGCCTGGATGGATTATTTAATTGATATATGCCTATTAAGTAGTTATTATTTAATTATGCAATTTTATCATTCACTTCAGCTATGGTTACGTATTGGGTAGATGTGTGTAACTAACAATATAGATCTTGCTATGAAAAAGTGATCTACAAGGTTAATGTTGAGACACAAATCCACCATCTAAGATTAAAATAACTTGAATGAGGATTATTACATTATAGTAGTTATTTTACTTATGTCTATTTTTCTAAATCATATGCAAGTTTCCTTATCAAATATAAATTTTATTACATATTTTTTACTTAACCATAAGTAAGGTTCATTTCAAGGATAACTTGTGCCAATTTATGTGTCTTATTGAATGCATAAGTTTCTTACAACCTACAAAAATGATCAAAATATAGGTTCCCTTTCATGACTCACAAATGTGTTACTTTGTAAAATAGATTTATAGTATGCATAATCAAATTCTTCTTATTATTCATCCTTATTTTTTAAATTCACCACCACATATACTCTTATTCTTGGGACACCCTTTTACATTAGTAAATCCATTTTAAAATAATTTTTACTAGTATACTAGTTTAAAATTTATCAATAAAATCTACTCTATATATTATTACATGTAATATATACCACTTTACTAAACACAAGCTGCCTTTATTCCTTCCCATCCCCCTAAATCAAGCAGATAGTTGAACCCATACCCATTTGTATAACTTTAGTATTTAGATAACTCAAGTACCCATTTGTATAACTTTAATATTTAAATACCCCAAACACCCATTTGTATAACTTTAATATTTAAATACCCCAAATACCCATTTGTATAGATTTACTATTTAAATACCCATATGCAAGATTCTTTTCAACATTGACACAAATGGCATAGGCTATGCTTGAAGGGAAAACCTACAAATAAGTTTTTTTGGTAAAATGTGCATCACCATGCTAATAGAGTCATGGTTTCTAAATAGGCACTCTATTGATCCCCCACACATATATTGCACATATAAACAATGTCTACAATAATAGAATTGCTTAAATGACAACAAATTTCCATGTCCAACAGTCATATTCTACTATTGTTGTAATGCCCATTGGGGTAATTAATTTTGTGGTTGTTTTTCTTGAATTTCTTATATGCATTTACTCTTGTAGTTGGGTTATTGGTGAATATGTTTGTGTTCCATAATTTCACCTGTATCTTGGAAATTATATAAATAGATGCATTGTCTCTTCTTCTACTAAGGCAATTTGGGGATTTTGTGTAATTGTTTGTTTTGTGATCAGCAAATCACCATTATTGTCTTCTTTGCCTTCATCTAGTATCAGAGAAGGTTTTTTAAATAAGATATCTTGCATCCCTATAGCTATTGTTAATGCTATGAGCAGAGGAGTCCAAGAGGCAAGGAGACTATTATCGAAATCTATAGAATAAACTAAGGCTGTTGTTGTTGCAAACTGATGGTGGAGAGGGACTCCTCTTCTTAACAACACACTCAAACACACAGTTTACACAAGCCAATATTCTTTATTCAAATTGAAATTTCCACAATACATTTGATTGCAACAATTACTTCAATACATAAATAAAATCTACATAACAAAATTCACATTCATCCTTCAATGTCCATCCTCTGCATAGTATCTCACCTCTACACATTCTCCTCTAGAAATCATTCACATCACACTCTTATATGCAACTCTCACACATCCTCACACAAGATTCCAATGTCTCTGTACCTTTAGGTGGCTCAAACCCATGCTCTTGGTGAGTTTCTTCTCACAAACTCATCCTCTACCTGATCCCATACTCACTCTTGGGTAGTGACCCCCTTCTCAGCTTAGCCCTCTATTTCTATAGATATCCCAAAATGTTTACATGATCTTCCATTTCAAAAGGCGAAGGGACAAAGATAAAAATAAAATCCAAAATTATCATTAGAGTCAAAGACTCTCTTTCTCCTTTAGGCTTGTGGCCTCACCCTATCCTCATGGTGCCTCATCTTCTACAACATGGTGCTCTATTTCTCCTCTTTTTCTAGTGTTTAAAATATGGAATATCTTAATTGAAACCTATAGTTTTGATCTTCTAAGTTTGGTGTATCTTCCTCCAGTTTTAGCCTCTGATGAGGAATGAAAAAACTTTGAAGCAAGGCCTTGGAATTTCTTCTAAGTATGGTACTCAAACTCACTTAGTTTGGTTGATTCATTACTCCTACATAGGCATTGAAAATTCCTCCTTTTGGTGCCACGCCCTTCTTCTTCTCTCTCTCTCTCATGCTTTTATTTGGCTTATTCATCTTCCTCTAAGTTACGGCCTCCATGTTAAAAGTGAGTGAAAACTCAACATTGAATTCTATTTGCTGGGATGTTTAATATTTAGAGGAATTAAACCTCCACACAATTCAACAATTCAACATCATGGTTTGGAGTTTGCATTATATTAGAATGAAATATGATTGTAATCCTCCATGCATTTGCCTTGCCCAAATAAACTCATGGTTCTTAACAAAGGCAAGCAACCAACCTCAAAAATCCTTCGAACCCAAGTCTATAAAGCTCCTCAATGAAGTTATCTACTATGTCAATTATAAAGTCCACATACTCTTGAAGGATTGTATTATAACCTACAATAGGGAAATTGTAGGTAATTCTCTATAAAACCATTGATTCCTATACTGATGAGGTATAGGGCTTTGTTTGTAATGTTTGATGCTCTTTGTTCCCCAAACATTTATTTCAAATGGAATTGGTACTCCTTGAAATACCAAGGTATAACAAGGAGTACCAAGGGTATAACATTGTCATATACAGTCCTTGCAAATGTAAAGCTCACACCAATCACCAAGTCTTGAGGACTGAGATAAGGATACAAGTATGGAGGTATTGTCTTCTTAATAGCAAGTCTTGTAGCTTGATCTCCTTAATATTTTCCCAAATGAGCTAGTCAATTTTTTTCTAACTTTGCGTGTGTGGATTCAAGTGCCAGTAGGCAGAAAATTCAAAGTCATCTAATTCACTAAAAACTTGCAAATACATGTGGATTGGCATTACAATGACTTCCCCCAAGTCATTCTTTGCCAAACCTCATAGAATTCATAATTTTAATGTTTCACCAAACTACCAACATTAATCGTGAAACTTTAAAATATCAGAAACTAGAAGGAATGTGACTAAAAAACCTTCACATATAATTCTAGAATTCTCTTAGGATTCTTCCTATCGGAGGGTTTGTCACCAAACTTCATAAATTGCTCCAAACAATTGTTTCACTGAAACTACCCTGTTATGTGCAGGGACTGCAACTCTGCGAAACTATAACTTTGCAATTTTGACTATGCCAATCATACCCAATGCTAAGAAATACCAACCAAGATAGTACACACAAAAATTAGAAGAAAAAAACTAATTTTTATTTGTTTGATATTGATCACCAGTCCGCTTGGAGGCTCCTACATCAAACATTCTAGGTAGGAAAATTTTGTGAGTAGAACTCACAAAATGGAGCTGGGTAATAGAACCACCCTTTCAGGTTGTAAGAAACCTACAATGAACTCCATTGCTAATTTAGACAGAAAGAATATCTTCCTCTGCCTCTTCCAACACTTAGCTGGGACACTTGTCATCCTCCTTTACCAAGTGCGCACCTTATTCCTCCTTCCTCTCGTGGACTCATATCCACTCTCTACTATCCTCCACCAATGGCTCTCTCTTCTCCTCCTCCAATTACTCACTTCTCTTCTCTCCTCTTTCATGGGATCAATCCCACCACACACTGACCACCTCCACCAAATTTTACCTGTAACATCCTCTACAATCTCTGCACACAAATATGCACTATCCACACACCAATCTGCAACTTCATCCTCTACTTAAATATCTTTGTGAATAAAGGTAAACAAACTCAAAATTTTCTTGATTTACCTCATTCTCTTCCACTGCTCCAACATCATCTTCTTCATCCTTCACTACAACATTCATCTTATCTCCTCCATCAACTACAATTTTCTCTAACCATTTGCTTTCTATCACCAAAATTTGTACCACCACATCATCTTTCTCTTTGCCATTTGCTGTAATATTCTCAAGCTTTGTTACTGCAACCTCAACTTCTTCACTTTCATTTTCAGCTACAACCTCTTACTCAATTGTACTCTCATCTTCTAAGGCTTTCACATCCTCCAAAGGACACTTATCCGCTACTGCAAATTCACTCTTTCCCTCTTCTTCCATGTTCTCATCCAAGCATACCGCTGCAACCTCATGCTTAATGCTTGACCAATTATTTTTGTTGTCTTACTTCAATCCTATCCAATCCCTCATTTATATCAGCCATCATCAAGGATATCTTCCCCTTTTAATACTTGCTCAAGCATTCCCATATCATGGGCTTCTTCCTCACTAATATCCTCACCTCACTCATTGCAATTTGTCACAACTTGTATTAGCTCTTCGCAAATGCAATTTCACTTTTCTTCATAGTTCTAACTCTCACTACTCAGGGCTTCTCTCTCAAACCTACAACAGTCCACATGAGCTCTTCTTCACCATGGTTCCTCTACCCACAGGTCTTGGTGGATCCTCTCCACTCTCAAGATTACCTACTCTAATACCACTTGGTGTAGAGGGACTCCCTACACTTAACAACACACTAAAACACACAATTTCCACAAGCCAATATTCTTTATTCAAATGGAAATTTCCACAATACATTTGATTGCAACAATTACTTCAATACATAAACAAAATCTGCATAACAAAAATTCACATTCATCCTTCAATATCCATCCTCTGCACAATATCTTGCCCATGTACATTCTCCTCTGGAATTCATTCACAGCACACTCTTATCTGCAACTCTCACACAACTTCACACAAGCTTCCAATGTCTCTGACCTTCAAGCAGCTCAAACTCACACTCTCGGCAAGTTTCTTCTCACAAACTCATCCTCTGGCCGATCCCATACTCACTCTTGGGCAGTGACCCCCTTCTCAACTCAGCCCTCTATTTTTATAGATATCCCAAAATCTTTTCATGATCTTCCATCCGGAAAGGAAAAGGGACACATATGAAAATAAAATCTAAAATTGTTATTAGAGTCAAAGTCTATCTTTCTCCTTTAGGCCTGTGGCCTCACCCTATCCTCGTGGTGCCTCATCTTCTGCAACATGATGCTCTATTTCTCCTCTTTTTCTAATGTTCAAAATCTAGAATATCTTAATTGAAACCTGTAGTTTTGATCTTCTAAGTTTGGCATATCTTCCTCCATTTTTAGCCTTTGAAGAAGCATGGAAAAACTTCCAAGCAAGGCGTTGGAATTTCTTCTAAGTATGGCACTCACACTCCCTTAATTTGGTTGATTTATTACTCCTGCATAAGCATTGAAAATTTCTCATTTTCACTCCATGCCTTGTTCTCTCTCTCTTGGGCTGATGCTTTTATTTGTCTTATTCATATTCCTCTAAGCCGCAGCCTCCATGTTATAAGTGAGTGAAAACTCAACATTGAATTCTATTTGGTGGGATGTTTAATATTTATAGGAATTGACCCTCCATGCAATTCAACGTCATGGTTTGGAGTTTGCATCATATTAGAATGAAATATCATTGTAATCTCCATGCATTCACCTTGCCCAAATAAACTGATGCATCATAAACTTGTGGTTCTTAACAAAGGCAAGAAGCCAACCACAAAAATCCTTCAACCCAAGTCTATAAATCTCTTCAATGAAGATGTCTGCTATGTCAATTATAAAGTCCACATACTCTTGAAGGACTGTATTGTAACCTACAATAGGGAAATTGTAGGTAATTCTCTTTAAAATCATTGGTTCCTATAATGATGAGGTATATGGCTTTGTTTGTAATGTTTGATGCTCTCTATTCCCCAAACATTTGCTTTAAATAGAATCAGTACTCCTTGAAATACTCTATTCTTTCCACAAGGGTATAACATTCAAAATAGATGCATTTAGATTGTCATATCTAGTCCTTGCAAATGCAAATCTCACACTAATCACCAAGTCTTGAGGACTGAGATAAGGATGCAAGTATGGAGGTATTGTCTTCTTAACACCAAGTCCCTCAGTTTGATCTCCTTAATATTTTCCCAAATGAGCTAGTTAAATTGTTGGTAACTTTGCATATGCAGATTTAGGTGCCAGTAGGCAAAAAATTCAAAGGCCTCCAATTCACCTAAAAACTTACAAATAAATGTGGATTGGTATTATGATGACTTTCCTCAAGTTGTTTTGTGCCAAACCTCACAGAATTAAAATTTTTAATGTTTCACCAAATTGCTAGTGTTGATCGCGAAACTCAAAATCTCAGAAACTGGAAGGAATTCAATTGCAAAACCTTCGCATATAATTATAGAATGCTCTTAGGATTCTTCTCATTTTGTGTGAAAAAGGAGGGATTGATTTTAGTTTGGTTTTAGGGTTTGATGGGTTTAGATCCTCCTTTCACAACAAACATTCAAGGACATATCAACCGAGTTGAATCTCTACTAAGTGAGAGCATCCACCTAACAAGTTGGGCTATCACTTGGAATGATGTGGAAACTTAGAAATTGCTAATTAATATCTCACTTCAATCCTTAAATATGCAAGAGACCCTAATTATGTAAAATAGTGAATAAACTAGTAAATTTAGATAAATGCTTATAGATTAAGGAAAAGGACAAAGATTAATAACTAACCATTTTTCAAAGTTTGCAATTCAGAATATTCGAGGACAATGCCCTGGGTGCCCAAGTCCAAGGCACTATTTTCTTCACGAGATGTAGAACTCTTTCTGACACTGATAATCATTGTTCCATCTATTTTTGTCACCTAAAATATGGAGGACACTGCCCCGGGCACCCTAGTCTAGTGCAGGCTGATTTTTAGGATGCAAAAGCTCCTTCAAATGTAGAATGTCCCTGTAAATTTGACTCCCATCTTTGAAACTCCAGAGGACATTGCCCTAGGCATCCATATCCTAAAAATACTTCGTTTCACTTCTTTCTTTCAGATCCTGAATCCTTGTCGTCTGCAACCTACCTATGCAACTCCACTCCACGAAACTTGGTACCTGTAACCTCCAATCACAAAGGAGTGTGGTTGTGGGTTGTGGTGTTTAGAGGCTTGCCTCAGTCAAGCCTCAGAAAGACATTCAAGTCTTCTAAACACTGTTGTTAGATAAGAGTGCGTATCTCCGCAAGATAGAGGCAAAATCCAAATGATAAATAATTTAAAACACAAGTAAATGTCACCTTGAAGATATAGATCTCATGGAAGGAAGAAGATATTTCATGCCATGAGGAGATGGAGCCAAATCTGCAACAAACAAACACGATAACAACACAATACTGCTCTACAACACAATGAAAGCCTTGAATCACTTTAGCATAAGATCACAAGTTCACAATGTCCATCTCTAGTTTACAAATGAAAACCTAAACATGCTTATATATGCAACTATAAACATTCCCACTAAGAATTGAATTGTAATTCAAACTTTTGGTGTCGGCATAGGACTTAAGTAACGGTCACAAAACCAACATTTAAATTAGGCCCTGACCCAAAATAGGGAAGGACTAGGGCACGAGCGCCCAAGTCCTCCCCCTGTTTTAGGCAAGAGTCATCTCAATAGCATCCCCTAGGTCCTATTTGCCATAAGACTTCAGGGTTTTCTCATTAGGATTCAAAAATAACACATGAGATGCTCTAAATGTATTCTAAGGACCTAGGAGATAAACCTTAAAAGGGAAAATCCCCCAAGGGGACATTTTTTGACATAACATTTAGCCCACAATTTAATGTATGTACATACGCAAGGCTAATATATGCATTAAAATAAGGTCAACAAACACAACAAACATGCTAAGCATGGTGAAGACATGCCAAACACATTTAAGATGGTAACAGACACACAAAACATGGAGAAGATAGTTACAGTAATGCAAAACATAGAGAAGACAACATTGAAGACACGTAAAACACAATGAATATAGTGAATGCAATGATTATTTATTTTTCATTTTCTCATATAAATGAATGCAAATGAAACTACATGGAAAGTAAACACACAACCCAAAATGCAAGAGGAGCTCATCGCCACCAGTCTTGAAACTACATCAAGGGCAACAGACACACAATACAAATCTCAGAGTAGAAAAGGAGCTCATTGCCACTAGTCTTGAAACTACACTTGAGGACAAACATGCCATACAAATCCCAAAGCATAGGAGGAGATCAGTGCCACCAGTCTTGAAACTATGCTTGGGAACAAACATGCCATACACACACATGGAAGACACAAAGAAAACATGACAAACAAGCGATGGAAGAAACCTATTGCTAGGTTCACTACCATCTTAGGCACATTATAGGAACACACTGATGATTACACTTCGCCACAACAATCACCGAAGACACGCTTAAGGGAGGATACACCAACCTGTCCTGCTCAGAGGACTTTGAGAAAATGACAGGATGTGCAATCTCCTCCTAAAATACACCATCTGCGCCTCCATATATGGTTTAAAATAAAAGGATATGCACAATATCCCACCTCTGCAGAGGGCTTAATGATTGTAATATAGAAATAAAGATGTGCATTCACTCAGAGATACAACATTCCACCTCCACAGAGGGCTTACAAGCATGCTTCGTTAGTACCAAAATCATTAGACAAATTACCTTATATATGCCCCCACCTTAAGGTGGTTGATATCATGTACCAATATCAAACATGTTAAGGTAGAGAATACGAGCTCTCACAAAGCCCATGCCAAAGCCCATGCCCCCAAAGGTGACATGCACTTTACAATCACCAAATGTTCCCGCAAACATGCAATTTCCTGTAAGAAAAAGTGTTAGCAATCATATAATCATGATAAACAACAATGCATGTAATCATTCACATAAAGAGTTGAGCAAGGTAAGATCCAAGATAAACAAAGTGCATGAAGCAACAGTATTGTTATGTTTTGTAAGTGTGATAAGACAACATCAAAATATCACACAGAGTGATTCTACTAGCCAAGATGCATTGAATAATATATATCAACCCCGTCGTCATGTATGGACTAGGTCCATTTTCTGATTTGTTGCTGAAGGGACACTAGGTATGTATTAGTATTATTTATTTTTCATCATCCACCAGCTAGATGGAACCACTAGAGGAAGGTAAACAATAAATCAAAAGAGGATAAACAAGTGTCCTAGGGTCATCACATTGGAAGGTGCCCCTAGGTCACCAAACACAATGCTATGCCCCTAGGACACAACACACAACAATGAAAATAGAGGTGAGGCAATGTAAAAGAATGATGATACATGTTGGTGCCTGAATTGACTGTCAGTTAATTGAGCAATTTTTCATGCAGGCACCTTCCCAAAAGATCCAAAAAAAAAGTTTAAGTTTTGGGACCCCTCAGTGTTTTTCAACATCTACATCTTAGTTCTTGAGTTTTAGTCTTCATGTTTTGTCCATCGGCAAGAGGTTGCTTGTGTCTTGGTGATCGTATTAAGTAGATGGTGTTCTTTTTGTATATCACCATGACTTTGTGCTATCGGAAAAGGAGTTTCATGTTGGGTTGACAGTTGATAGTCTGGCTAATGGGGATTTGAAGCGGTCATCGGCGTGAGTAGTATTGTCAACCAAGTAGTTTTTTGTGGCGCTGATAGACAAGAGTCTTGCCGATGGAGTATTGTTTTTGAGGTTTGAACCTCGCTGGTGAACCTTAGTGTGGAACCTCACCATTGAACCATTGGATTGAACTAGTTCATTGGTTCAATGGGTTCGCGGGGTTATGTTTGTGTTGCCGACACAGTAGGTATCGGCGTTGAACTATCAGGTTGAACCTCTCATTTGAACCTAGCCATTGAACAAATGGTTCAACTCGACAGATAGAGAGTCTCGCCAAAGGAGAAGTGGGTGCTAGGTACTCATCAGTGTGAGAGTGACGAAGTCTGGCCGATGGAAGGCTCATCGATGAGACTATTGTGATCGGCAGAAGAGCTTTTTCTTGCTCCGATGGTCTTTGTCTCGGTGACAAGGGGTGTGGAGCTGGTATCGGGGTGACGGGGAAGATTGTCTTGGTGACAGCAAGACCATTAGAGAGAGTTGGTCTATCGGTGAGGGAATTTTGGGCTAGCCCGATGGTCTATCTCTGGCCGACGAAGGGGTTGCGAAGGCTTCATCGATATGACTTTTGAGGTCAGCAGGAGATTTGTGGTGTGTGCCGATGGTAGAATTTTGGCTGATGGGCTTTGGGTGAAGGGTTGTGTGTCGAGCACGGCAAAATGCTCGACACCTATTGGGCTTGCGGCTATGTTTTTAAAATGCTAAAGTGGTCTCTACGACACCAATGTGGGATTAATCTCCCTGTATTAATTTGAACCTGTGGTGAAGTGCCTTTTGGCGGGAACTTCCTTTTTGAACGCTGCGACAGTTTTCAAGTAGGCCGCGGGTGGTTGAGCCATCAATGGTGACAGTGCAAGGGTATGGGCGACGGGACAAGCGATCAAGCTACCCGATTATGGATGAGGACTTCCAGATGGCAGCACAGGGCTCGAGGTTTCTCCTGCCTGCTGCATTGATGATTTCTGAGTGCCATTCTTTCTGATGGATGTATCTGGTGAATTTTTGACTTCTAGCCATGTAATTAATTGCTAAATGTACACGGTTCTGTATAAAAGGTCTGACTGTGTTACTTTGTAGAGGTTGGATGTTTTTTGGGCCTTCTGCTCTAACTCTGAACATAAGGTGTTCACATTTTGAAAGGCATTTTTTGCTACAGACTCGGTCCTTAGTCTGGTGTACTAGTCTATCTTGTCTTGTAAATGATAATTTTCTCTATGATGACTTTCTATGCAGATTGATTTTAAATGAAAAACACCTGGTGTGTGTATTATTTCTGATTGTCTCCTGTATGTCATTTGTTTTCCTTTCAAACAAGGTTGTCAAGGGCTTCCAAGTTTTTCAGTATATGCATACTGTGTGTCTGATTTATTGCATCTACTCAAGGAGTGGTTAAATAGGCTTTTGATCAGATACAAAGAAAAGTAGATTGCATCATAGGATTTGTTAAGTATGATCATAAGTAATACTCTTTCTTGGACATGTTGCTGTTAGGCAATAGCATTCTTCTCAAGTCCTCTGGATATGAATTAGTGTTGTCATGGGGAGACATTTACATTCTTAGATATGACTCTGTTGCCCAGATAAGGCACTGATTTGGGAATCTGTATGTTCAATGGGTCTAGGAAAGTCCCATAACTCCAAATATCAATTCAAACCATTTCATCCTTCCACTTGTTAGTTGTAGGATTAGGAGTAGGAAACCCCTGCATGCTTTCATCCCTAACTAGACACATATGTCCAAGAATGTTGCCAATCTTGTGATTTGTTACACAAATCTTGGTCCTTACATGAGAGTATTCTGCCTGTTGCTGTCAAGTTATATCCTTCTGTCATTGAGCTAGTCAAGGTCATACTTTTATCAAATAGGGACACCCCCCTTGGTGCAGCAGAACCAGAAGTGAAGGGGAGGAGCTCACGCAACCTCCTGTATTTAGTTGGCTGAATCTACTGTGTGCATTAGAACTGGCAAACCCTAATGCTGATTTAGAAGAAAAACCAACAATACAAATAGAAGAAGGGTCACAACAAAGGTGGTCTCTTGGTATCCTTGGCCTTACAAGAATATCAAGGATCATCCTAGGAGGCCTGAACAACACCTAACACATCATAGTGAAAACACAACATGGAGGAAAAGGTTTAGAGATACTTAGTTGTAGGGACAATCGAACTAAAATTTAGAACTTGCGAGCATCTTAGAGAGATGCTCCATCAAGTTTTGTGCAAAGCTTGAGTGGTTCTTATTAGAGTGTTCTTTGTTGTCAGAAAATCCATGTGGTACTTATTTCTCAAATACTTGTGTATGTGAAATCTTTTGTTGCTTATGAGGAGGAGAACCATTATTATTTCCAACTGATGACAACTGTCTTGCTCTTTTCTAATTTTTAGTTCTCTTATTGTGTTGATTCTATCTAAAGTAAGGAGAAGAACTACCTTGTACCATATCAATCTTTTATTTTGTCAGAATCTCTTGTTTTGGTTGTTCCATTTGTCTTTCCAATGCATTTTGGTTATTTCCTAATCCTTGAAGGGATAACGGAGGAGAACCCTCAGTATAAATACCATTCCTTTGTGGATGAGGTAATACTTTAGTATTTTCCTTATCCACCTCTATCGTAGCAATTATATCATCGTAGTTTAAATAGTCATCTTCTGCTTCTACTAGGTTTTGTTCCATCATGTTCTTATTGGTATGCTTAGGGAAAGGATTAGTAAAGATTTGTAAATTCTAATTCGGAGGAGCAACTGACTTATTTCCATTATCATTCACACCCGATACCTATATAACATTCGAGTCGATGAGGTCTTGTATTTCATGTTTAAGATGCATACATCATTTAGTATCATGTCCTTGTTGCCGATGGTAATGAAAGAAAGCATTAGCATTGAAATAAGGTCCTCGCATTCTACTAGGCTCCAATAGTTTAATCAAAGGAAGCTTCAAGAGATTATTACTCATAGGTTGATTCATAATAGAATGATAGGATTCACATTGAGTTCACTGAAATGTTTTGATTGAAAAAGGAGGGATTGATTTTAGTTTGGTTTGAGGGTTTGATGGATTTAGATCCTCCTTTCACTACAAACATTCAAGGACATATCAACTGAGTTGAATCTCTACTAAGCGAGAGCATTCACCTAACAGGTTGGGCTATCACTTGGAATGATGTGGAAACTCAAAAATTGCTAATTAATATCTCACTTCAATCCTTAAATATGCAAGAAACCCTAATTGTGCAAAATAGTGAATAAACTGGTAAATTCAGATAAATGTTTACAAATTAAGGAAAAGGATAGAGATTAATAACTGGCCATTTTTAAAGTTTAGAATTTAGAATATTTGAGGACAATGCCTCTGGTGCCCATGTCCAAGGCATTGTTTTCTTCCTGGAATGCAGAACTCCTTCAGGCACTGATAATCATGTTTTGTCTATTTTTGTCACCCGAAATATGGAGGACACTACCCTGGGCACCCTTGTCTAATGCAAGCTAACTTTTAGGATGTAGAAGCTCCTTCAGATGTAGAATGTCCCTGTAACTCTAATTCCCATCTCTAAAACTCTAGAGGATATTGCCCTAGGCACCCATGTCCTGAAAATGCTTTGTTTCACTTCTTTCTTTCAGATCTTGAATCCTTGTCATCTGTAACCTTCCTCTTCAACTCCACTCCATGAAACTTGGTACCTATAACCTACCATCATAAAAGAGTGTGGTTGGGGGTTGTGGTGTTTAGAGGCTTGCCTCAATCAAGCCTTGAAGAGACATTCAAGTCTTTTGAACACCATTGTTAGATAAGAGTGCATATCCCTATGGGATAGAGGTAAAATCTAAATGATAAATGATTGAAAACACAAGTAAATGTCACCTTGAAGATATAGATCTCATGGAAGGAAGAAGCTCTTTCATGCCATGAGGAGTGGAGCCAAATTTGCAACAAACAAACATAATAACAACACAATACTACTCTACAACATAATGAAAGCCTTGAGTCAGTTTAGCATAAGATCACAAGTTCACAATGTCCATCTCTACTTTACAAATGAAAACATAAACATGCTTATAAATGCAACTACAAACATTCCTGCTAAGAATTTTGTAATTCAAACTTTTGGTGTCAGCATAGGACCTAAGTAATGGTCATAAAACTGACATTTAAATTAGGGCCTGACCCAAAATAGGGCAAGAATAGGGCGCAAGCACGCAGTCCTCCCCCTATTTTAGGTAGGAATCATCTCAATAGCACCCCCTAGGTCCTATTTGCCATGAGACTTTGTGGTTTTCTCATCAAGATTCAAAATTTACACACAAGATGTTGTAAATGAATTATAAGGACCCAGGAGCTAAACCTTAAGAGGGAAAAGCCCCCAAGAGGATATTTTCTGACATAACACTTCTTGTCAAAGAGTTTGTTTCCAAACTTCATAAATTGCTCTAAATAATTGTTTCACTAAAACTGCCTTGTTATGCTCCAGGACTGAAACTCCACAAAACTACAACTTTGCAATTCTGACTATGCCAATCATATCCAATGCTGAGAAATGCCAACCAAGACCACACATACAAAAATTATAAGAAAATAAACTAAATATTTTTTGTTTGATGTTGGTCGTCAGTCCACCTACATGCACCTACATCAACTGGGCTCTGTTGCAATTTTCATCATTGAAATATTCCAAACCCTACAAGGAAACTATCAAATGGAATGCAACTGTGAGGCCAAAACAAGGTGTGAGGAGGCGTGCATGCCCTCAAAAGAGATGTTAAACTTTTCAAAGGACACGACATGTGATTTTTTTAATGGTGTTTGAAAAGTTTGAAAACAATCGCCGTGTGAAAATTTTCTTTACATGCTTCAACTTATTTTGCATTATGTTTAAAGACTTTAAAGCTTTATGTTTTAAAAGGCCATGTGAAATTCTTTTTTAAAAAAAGAAAATAAGAGAGTAAAAAGTCTTTTGTTGAAGAAAAATAGTTTCTAAGAGTTTCAAATATTTAAGTTTTTTTTATTATAAGGAAAAAAAAAGGTGCATTAAAAGAATTGGGTGATAGTGGTACCTTTAGACATTGGAATTCACTTTAGAAGGGTTATAAGTTCAAACCTTTCAAAGTGTAGTCTATTTGTAAAGAGACAAATTAATTGTTTGTAATTAAGTGCATTATCGATTGAAGCCGACACTTATTCACCAAGAAAAAATAATATAAAGATCTTTTGTGTGTGGCTCTTATTTGAAGGGACAAGGGGAATATCTATTTGCAGAGATCTCTCTTTTTTTTTTTGTGATGAGCCTTTGGATTATTTTGTACATTTCTCTTATGAATAATATGGCAGGAAATGTTATGTCTAACATGCTAATTCTTATATTTGAAGGAGACAACTTTACATATTGTTGTATTAGGATGCAAACCCTACTCAAATTCAAATATTTGTGGGAAATTGTACAAGTAGGGTATGTAGAACTAGATACAACTGCATTTAATGCATTAAATGATCAATAGAAAATAGAATACAAAGTAAATCTAAAGAAGGATAATGAAGCCTTATTTTTTTATTCAAGGTGCAATTAATCAAACAATTTTCCTAGGATAAGTGGTGCTAGTAGTTCTAAGAAAGCATGGAAAATACTTAATAATGCCTATCAAGGTGCACAAACTGCAAAATTGTTGACAATAAAGAAATTTTTTGAAAATGTAAAAATGGTCAATAGTGAAAGTGTGAATGATTTTATAACAAAGGTAGAAGGCTTAGTTAGTCAAATGAAAGTTCTAGGAGAAGTTGTGGATGACAAGCATATCATTGAAATTTTTTTAAGGAGTTTAATTCCTAAATTTGATGGTGTGGTTTCTACAATTGAGATTTCAAAGGATCTCACAACTATGCACATAGATGAACTAATTGAAATATTGTTAACTATTGATAAATGGATAAAAAGTGATGAAGAAGGTCTAGAACAAGCATTTTCCTCTAAAGCAAGCATAAGAGGAAAAATAAACACATTTTTTAGGAATCAAAATAAAATTGAATACAAAGTTGAATCTAGCAATTCTAGAGGAAGAGGTAATAGTTTTAGAGGAAGAAGTAGCAACTTTAGAGGAACAAGAAGAGGAAAAGGTAGAAATAATGGAGGAGATAAAAGGATTGTCCAATGCTTTCATTGCAACAAGTTTGGACACTATGCATCAGAATGTTGGAGTAAACAAGGTGAAGCATAAAAGATAAATGCTCACAACACTAAATTGAAGATAAACAAAATTTGTTTATTTCTTGCTTTAATACAAATGTTAGTGAGAATAATGCATGGTACATTGATTCTGGATGTTCATCACATATGACATATAATGAAAAATTATTTATCAATTTGGATGAAAAGCATCATAGTACAGTGGTCTTAGGAGATAATCAATCTCATGGAACCAAAGGGAAATGTACTATTGCAACTTTGCAATAGAATATGGTGAGGTAAAATATATCAATAAAAAATTATTGGTTTGACCACTCAAAAAGAATTTGTCATTCGTTGGACAAATGTTAGAGAAAAATTATCAAGTGAGTTTTGATGAGAACGAGTGCATGATAAGAGACAAGCTAAAAGGAAATGTAGTTGAACTGCAAGAGCAAAAATGATAGGTGATAGGATGTTTCCTCTCCATTTCACCCATGGAAACCAAGCATTAAGGTGTAGTGAAATGAATGAAAGTAGAATTTGGCATCAAAGATAGCACCACCTCAGTTTTAGTGGGTTAATTTTACTCAAGAGATTAAAACTGGTTTAGGGTCTACCTTTCATTAAAAATACAAAAAAAGTGTGAAGAATGTGTTGTTGGCAAACAACACCGAGTTAGCTTTCCAATTGATAAATCTAGTAGAGCTAAGAAACATCTTGAGATAATCCGTACGGATTTGCGTGGTCCTATGGAAACACCTTCTTTGAATAAATCAAAGTATTTTCTAACGTTCATTGATGATAACTCAAGAAAAACTTGGGTATATTGTTTAGTTGCAAAATTAGAATTGTTTGACAAATTTGTAGAATTCAAGAGGTTGGTTGAAAAATAAAGTGGTAAGTATATCAAAGTGATAAGGTTAGATAATGGAGATGAGTACAAGTCAAATCAATTTTTAATTTTTTGTAAAAATCATGAAATCAAAAGAGAGTTCACTACTTCCTACACTCTACAACAAAATGGAGTTGCTAAAAGGAAGAATAGGACCATTGTTGAAATGGAAAGGAGTATGATGAAAGAGAAGAATTTGGATAAATTTTTTTGGGTAGAAGAAGTATGCACAATAATAGATGTTCTCAATAGGAATCCTACAAAAGTAGTTAAGGAAATGACTCCTAAACAAGCATGGTTTGGGATTAAGCCAAGTGTTGATCAATTGTGGGTATTTGGGTGCATTGCTTATGCACACATACTAAAGGAAAAAAGGTCTAAACTAGATGATAAAGGCCTAAGATATATTTTTATTTGGCATGGATCAGAAAATAAAGCATATAGGTTGTATGACCCAATAAGTAGAGATGTGATATTCAATAAAGCAACAGAATATACCAAAGAAAATGAAACAAAGGGAAAAGAGATCTATAGTGGTCTAAGGGTTTCAACTTAATTGGTTAAAATGTTGGGTACTCATTGTGGAGACCCAAGTTCAAATCCCCATAGGGACATCTAATGTGGAATTCTAAGTTGTGACTCTTGGTCTTCCATAGTTGGCTTCTAATGTGGATGTGGTTTCTAAACAAAGTGGATTTCTAAGTAATGACTCTTGGTCTTCCAAAGGTGATTTCTAATGTGTTTGCTTGTAAAGAGCTTGTATTGGTCTCATGTTGATGCTCATATGAGAAGAATATTTGTAAACAATATGCAATAAACAAAAGAGATAGTGATTGTTGAAGTTGAAGAAGGAGAAGAAGAAGAAGAAAATGAACCTGAGTCCTCTAGTAAAGGAACAAGACAGTATCAAAAATATCAAAGGAGGACAGAAAAGAATCATCCATCAAATCTTATGTTAAATTCAAATTTTGAGAAAATGACAAGATCACATACAAAAGTGAATTATGCTTTGACAACTCAAATCATGGAAAGTAATGATCCACAAACATTTGAACAAGCTCAAGAAAAAAAAGAGTGGGTTGAAGTAATGAATAGTGAAATAGAAATAATTGAAAGGAATAACACATGGGATTTGGTTTAGCTACCTCCTAGTAAGGGAATTATTGGTACAAGGTGGGTGTATATAGCTAAGTATAAATCTGATGGAAACGTTGATAAGCATAAGGCTAGATTGGTAGCCAAATGATACACTCAACATGAAGGTATTGATTACACTGAAACATTTGCACCTATAGCACAAATGGATACTATCAGATTGGTTTTGTCTTTGGCAGCTCAACAAAGTTGGTCAGTTTATCAAATGGATGTAAAGAGTGCCTTTTTGAAAGGATATATTGATGAGGAAGTGCATGTTTCTCAACCTAGAGGTTTTGAAATACCTTCTAAAGAACATTATGTTTACAGATTAAAAAAGGCCTTGTATGGTCTTAAGCAGGCACCAAGAGCATGTTATTCAAGGATAGACTCATATCTATGAGAAAAAGGTTTCTTAAGAAGTTAAAATCAGATCCAAATCTTTATATTAAGATCTCAGCTAAGGATATTTTTTTCTTAGTTCTGTATGTCGATGATCTTATCTACACTAGGAATAATTCAACTTTATTTGTAGAGTTTAGAGCAACTATGGTTGCTAAACTTGAGATGACATATTTGGACAGATACACTATTTTCTTGGTATAGAAGTATGGTAAAACAAAGATGAAATATTCATGTCTTAAAAAAAATATGCTTCAAACATCCTACAGAAATTTTAGATGAATAGTTGCAAACCAATTGCAACACCCATTGAAGTTGGACTTAAGTTGTCTAACTTGGATGTGTTAGATCTAGTGGACTCCACTCTATACTAATAGTTGATTGGTAGTTTGATCTACTTAACTACTAGTTGATCAGATATCACTTATGTAGTGAGCTTAGTATCTAGGTTCATGTTAGAACCTAGGCAAAGACATTGGAGTGCAGCTAAGAGGATTCTTAGATATGTTAGAGGGACATTGAGTTATGGTCTCAGATTTAAACATTTAGAGGATAGTAAGTTGATTGGCTATACAGATTCAGATTGGGCAGGTTGCACTGATGATTGGAAGTCTACTTCTAGTTATACTTTTAGTCTTGGTTCTGCAGCATTCTCTTGGAAGACTAAGAAACAACTGACTGTATCACTTTCTATAGTAGAGGTAGAGTATAAAGCTACAACATTTGCAGCATGTCAAACAGTGTGGTTGAGATGACTATTGGAGGATTTACACTAGATATAGAATGGACCTACTTTATTGTATTGTGACAACAACAGTGCTATACAAATGACTAAGAATCCTATATTTCATAACAGGACCAAACATATTGAGATTCAACATCACTTCATCAAAGAGTTGGTTCAATAGGGATTGATCGAGATTGTGTACTGCAGTACAGAGGATCAGATAGCATATATCTTCACGAAGCCTCTAGCTCATGAAAGATGAGAAACACTTAGAGATCTATTTCAAGTTCTTCCCAATGGTCATTATGGGGGAGAATGACAGCAAATTTCAATGTGCAGCGGTCATATTTGACTATTGTTGTAATGTCCATTGAGGTAATTAATTTTGTGGTTGTTTTTCTTGACTTTCCTATACACATTTACTCTTGTAGTTGGGTTATTGGTGAATATGGTTGTGTTCCATAATTTCACCTGTATCTTGGAAATTCTATAAATAGATTCCCTCCCTCTTCTTCTACTAAGGCAAGTTGGGGCTTTTGTGTAATTGTTTGTTTTGTGATCAATAGATCACCATTGTTGTCTTATTTGCCTTCATTAAGGGCTAAAATTTCCTCTCTGTTCTTTTCTAAAGGACAGTGTACATGCACACCAATGCTAAAAACTCCTTGGAATGAATCTTAACGTCTTGTAGTGAAGTCTATATACAATTACCCTGCAGTTCCTGCCCATTCTATGTAATGCACCTGGCCACAAGTTGATAGAAGCATGTCTGCACTTTGGCCAACGATACTTTCTATAGATGCGCATTGACCACTCTACTTAAATATCATCCACTTCAATGGTCAAACAATCAATAGCAATTTTACACCTCATTCACAATAAAAAGTAGTAACTATTTGTCCTATTTTTATTGGCCAAAATTGACCTTTGAATATTGAAGTGGATGATATTTAAAAATAGTCTGCGTTGACATCAGATCGTCCGTTAGTGATGAAGACGATGAATGAAATACATTGAACTACACCGTCAAAGAAATTGCAGGTTTTGTAATGAAATCAACGAATGAAAATACAAGATAGTCCAAAAAGCCGTTGACATGTATATCGACATTATCCTTCGACCAAGCATTCCTTCGTCTATGCGTTATTGGTATCCTCGACTGTTCCCATACTGCCCTTTGTTTTGTTTTGTTTTATTAGTCGACATTATCGACGTTTTTTTCCTTCATATTAAAGCTTAACGTGGTTGCAAATGACTACAAGCATGTCAACTGGTGAACCGTCTAGTCATGGGAAGAAAAAGTCTTTTTCGTTGGCGGTTACTAAATTGCTTATGCTCTAAAAATGCGGATTTGGTCGAAGGAAACCGAGACTCAAGAACAAAGATCCCCACTAAAAGAGTGCCAATATCTGCAATTGTTCCTATAGATTGTGCTTGTGTGGATTGTCATGCAGTCAAAAATGGTAATGCAGCTTCCGAAGAGAATGAGCGGAGTTTTAAAAGTGCAAGGGAATTCTACGAATGTTTTTGTGTAAGTTCTGAGTAACTGAAATCGCATAGCGACTATGATAAACTGGTAGAGAATGTGGAAGAGGAGCAACCTTGACAACAAGAATGGTGTACTGTGAATCATAAGGAAGTAGATGAGGGAAGAAAATTAGAGAGAGAGGAGAAAGGAAATGGAGTGGCCCATTATGAAATATCGATCTCTGCAAATAGGTTGGTACCCATACCTAGACCCCATACCAGAACTTCCTTCCCCATAGACAAGTAACCTTGCACCCCTATGCTACTTTTCATCATACATTGTCTCATGAATGGGATTACTGTACTGCTGGAGCAGATTTTGTAGTGCAAATTTAGATTTCACTAATGGGTAGGGGTGATCTTTTTGTCTTCTTGAAATCCAATGTGCTCAACAGATTCATGGGCAATTGAAATACTGGCTCGTTATAAAAACATATGGATGTTTATTATGGTATTTAAGTTTTGATAAGTAATCATTTATGCTCTTTTCTTTTAAGATATGGATAATCACAGGAGGGCTTCCCAGCATAATAAACTCTGTTTGGTTGTACCAGCTTACTTGCAATGGATGAAAAATGAAAAGGTGAATATTAGATCTGTCACCGTCATCACATTTTATGAGAATGTTTTTTTTGTAAACCAAAGGTGCACAACACCTGAAATAGATATATAAATATATAAACGAAGATTACATATAAGAGATATTACAAAATAGACTTTTAAAGATCACAAAATATATCATGAAAGACCAGTAAAACTGAGAAACCCATAACCATCAAACCGGAAAATCCCAAATCCAAGGACATTTTATTGGAATGTTATTAGAGAAAGGCTTTGCTAGCATTACCTTGATGAATGTCTAATTTGAAATGTTTTGCTTTCGAGTAGATTTTATTATTAGAAAGACTAAAACATAATGCGCCTAAAAAACCAAATTAGGTCGAGATCACCATCCATCATTGATAATGGCATGAAGACTTCCTCAAGAAGTGTTAAACTTCATATAAGTGTAAGAAAGAAATGTCAACTTTCCAAAAGACAAGTGAAAGGAAGCGTTGATGTTTTCCCAATTCCAATAGTTCATAAAACTTTAAAGGTCTAGTTAAGAAAGAAAAGCCGACAATTGAAAAGACAATGAAAAGGAATACTTTACTAACTCTTAATCAACTCCAATAGATTAAGAGGTGGGAATCATCATGATAATTTCTTTTATCTTAGTTATTATCATGGGCTGTAATATAATATTTAATTTGTCTTGTTTAGTATTGGAAGGTTTTTTTTTTTTTTTTTTCAATGATTCATATCAACTATTTTTTTAAATATTGTTTTATATAGGATTATATTAGGATTATATCATGGTTATTGGCTTATTTTTTAGGTTAGATCAAATTATAACTTAGATTTAAATTTTAAAATTATCATTAATTAAGGTTAATCTATCTAAAAAATAGTCATTGTAACATTGAGCGACAAAACAAATACTTCAAAATCAAGTTATTAGAATTCTTGTATTTATAGATAGTCTCAAGTGATTAGTTAGCACCACTAAATTGGAATCTCATATAACAAAAGATTCTACTCTAGAGCATTTTACTAGTACTACATCAACAATTACATTCTAAAGATTATTGCATTCAACTATGTTTTGTCATTGATTTTTTTACATGCACAAAGAGGCTTGATTACCACCCAAGAAGTCAACAACCTTTCCTCTTCTTTACAACAAGACTCATTCTCGTTTTCAATACAACCCCTTGTTAAAAAATAAGTACTAAAGGTGGGAACAAAGCACAAAAAGTTACATCAATAGACAATAAATCCACTTGATATACAAGTGAAATCACATGGAGAAAAAGTCCCAAGCTATGTAGTGAGCATGACCTAGTCTTGTAGCGGTCTAGGTCTTAATTGAGGATTTATCACAAGTCACAAATTGCAAATCTAATTTTAAATTAGAAATTCTAATTGTCAATCATAGTGAATTAGTGAAATCCTCATTTGTCAACACCATAAAATTTACAAGGGTTAAGCCATCTTTACCTTCCTTGCAATTTATTAGTACATATTTTTTTTATCATATTTGATTAATTGTGGACTTGAGGTTCACTCCCTTTATAATAAACTAAGAAAATATAAACAACTATTTGGACATTGACTCAACTTTGAAAATAACTAAGATACATTCAATTTGTCTAAATAGAACTATAATATCAACTATCATGAGAGGATCTTTCCTGCAATAGATTAGCCAAACTACAAAAATATAGAAAATAAGTGTTGAAATGAAAACACAATAATTATTGTATTGATTTTAATAAAAAAATTGTTACAAAATATCATTGGCATCTTCAAGGGGGCAATCTTCTTTGAGCAGTGCTCAATACAATATAATTTCATGAGTACCTATTGTACTCTCAAACCCCTCTATTTGTATGAGTTCTACTAAACAAAATCATTACCTCCTAAGCATGCATGATAAATTAGCCTAGCAAAAGGGATTACTTACAAAGCATATGCATCCTACTTCTAACTTAACACAAAAAACAATTAACTAAGAGAATATCTAAGAATGCATGTCCTCACATGCCCTCCCCCTTAAAAATCTCTATCCTTAAAGCTTGAGATGAGGAAATTGTTGTAGTTGGAAGAGGGTTTCACACATGGCATATTTTATTACATACCATGCCATTCGATGATGACTTCAATGATGGTGCAGTTACAAAGTTTCCACAAAAATTTTTTAGGGATAAACTCTAGTGTCAAAATGATAATCCCCTTTGCATATAGTTCAGGTAATGTGTAATGCCCACCTATGTTGACCCTTGCCTTCTTGGTTAATAGATGATTAATTATGTATTTTTCATATTATTGGATCTTGATGAGATTGATATGCATTGGTTTCAACTTTACCGTTTTCATTTAAATGATATGCTGGTTGGGTAGACCTAGTTCCTTCAGTATTATGTTTTTATATGAGTAATTACACTTCAATTGTATTGTCTGGATGGATGATTTAATTGAGATATGCCTATTAAGTAGTTATGATTTACTTGTGAAATTTTATCATTCACTTCAACTATGGTTATGTATTGGGTAGAGGTGTCTAACATTTGAATTGGGTGTGAAGGAAAATTACAGGTGTTTGGCCAATGAGTGAAATGTGGAGAATGTTGATATGGGATGATTAGCCATCTCACTTTGGCCTTGTATTGTCAAAACCAGTGAAAACCTTATCCAAGCTGATTGCAATTTTGGATCCCCTTGTGATAAACCCGTGAATGTGTTTTTTTGGGTGTGTCTATCTATCATTTATCTAATTGTGTGTTTGTTGTTAGAGCTACCAAGATCAACAAGCACAAATTGCATAACCTTTCATAAGTGAAAAATGGAGCACAATAACATATCTATCATATACAAATGAGAGTGTAAAAGTGCAATGAGAAGCCTTGCATAAATAGGCAAGAAAGAGGAGGTAGGAAGGTAGCAATCAACTATTGACTACCCCTACAAGTATGCACCACTTGTCTAACTCACAAGACAAACTTGTGAGAGAAAGTGGCAAGTCAAAATACAATAGGTGTCTCATAAAGGTGAGTACATGATGTAGATCAAGATCTAGGGGCTTTGACAAGCTACTAAACCAGGCAGCAAAATGAATAACACACAACAATGAACAAAAAACTCATTATTCATATGCAACAGAAAACATTATAGTGGGAGTACAATGATCTTCCTATATTCATTCAACACATCATGCCTAATCTTTACACTCATCCAATCAATGATTTAGAACAACATCTAAAAACCCAGATAATTTGCTTTCTAGATCTAAAATCTATAGAAAAGTCATGTTATAGCAAAAGCATAAACTCACTATGGAGAAGTCACCCTATTTCAGTCTAAAAATCCTCTATTTATAGGCATTTGAGGTAGCCACCACACCCATCATGTGAATAGGACATGTGTCAGTCATCAATTGGCTCTTGGATCAACCATACAAGCGGTCAAAAACTATTTTTGTCACTTTTTGGGCACTTTCAAGCAGTGCAATGAAAAAGAGTAACCCATCAGGATATTGTGGAAGAAACTGGGTCATTTGCATATTGTGGGGAAAATTAGGTCATCTGCATATTATAGGAAAAATTGGGTCATCTGCATATTGCAAAAAAAACTATGTCATCTGCATATTGCAAGATTTTGGGGGTCTATGTGCATATTGCAGAATTTTGGGGGTCTACTGCATATTGCAGGATTTTGAGGGTCTACTATATATTGCGGGATTTTGAGGGTCTACTCCATATATCCCATTGCAGAACAAAGTTCCACATATCTTATTGACACTCAAAGTTTTGCCTAAGCATAACTTGCTCAATTTTGCTCAGAATCTCAACAAACTTGAAATTTTGAACACCCATTTGGATTCTTAACAAGATGATGTCATCACTTCGATTTGTGGGATTTCAAGGGTCATCTACATATATCTTGATGGTAGGGAAAGTCTCGCATATCCCATTGACACTAAAGTTTTGTATTTGCATAACTTGTCCAATTTAGCTTGAATCTTTGACAAATTTGAAATATGAGCACCCATTTGGATCTTCTTCAAGATGAAGTCAACACTTGGCCATGAATCCTTAGGAAGTTCTTTAGAAGTTTTATCATCAACTCCTACAACAAAGCAAAGAAATATTTTTAGTTGATGAGGATTTCTCATGGACCCAGATGCTCCTACATTAGACACATTGGGTAACTGAAATGTTTTATGAGATGGATACTCATGAACATTTTGGCAAGTATAGAATTGGGATTCCATACTTGACTAGCTTGGTAGCACTTAGCCAAGAAGCTTCATCTGTAACTATATTATTCCATCAGACTAGGTATTCTATGTAGTCCTTTCCTCTAGTCTTCTTAGCCACTCAGGAGTTAATCACTCTATCTACTTCTTATGTCTTCTTTTTAGGTAACTAATCTAGCCATCCTTGTGCATCAGGCAAACATGAGTGTGTACCCCCTTGTAAAATTGTCTCTCATTCATGGAGCTTGTATAGATCAACAACATTGAAAATAGGAGATATATTTACCCCTACTAGTAGCTTAACCTCATAGGCATTGGATAATAACTTCCTCAACACCTTGCACGGGCCTATCTTCTTAAATTTCAAATTATTGTATGTTCCTTGTGGAAACCTTTCTTTCCTCAAATGTGCCAAAACTAAGTCTCCTGTCTGGAACTCTTATTCCCTCCTATGTATATCAACATATTCTTTACATTTGCTAGCACTTTTCTCCAACTTTTCCTTCACCTCCTTGTGAACCTCATGAATTTATTCTAAAAAATCTTTCGCTACAACACTCTTTCTCTTCAAATTTTCCACACCTCTCAGCTCATCAACACCTCTTGGGTTATACCCATAAGCTATTTGAAATGAGATCTTTCCTGTACTTTTGTTGACTAAATTATTCTAAGAAAATTCTACTTGTGCCAAAATAAGATCCCATTGATGTGGTTTGTCTCCCACCAAACATTTCAACAAGTTTCCCAAACTTCTATGCACAACCTTGGTCTGTCCATTAATCTAGGGATGATAGGCTAAAATGAATCATAATTCAATGTCCATCTTATTCCATAATGTATGCCAAAAGTGGACAGTAAACTTTGTGTCCTTGTCAAAAACTATGCTCTTAGGTAGTCCATGCATCCTAACAACCTCTTTGAAAAACAATCTAGCTATGTAGGATGCATCACTAGTTTTTTGGCATGGTATGAAATGAACCATCTTTGAAAAACTATCCACTACAACAAAAATGGAATTATTACCTCACTATGTTTGACGCAGTCCCAAAACAAAATCCATACTCTGGTGCTCCCACAGTCTCTAGTATAGGCAATGACTGATATAGCCTTGTGTTTTGTCTTGCTCCTTTAGCATGCTCACAAATTCTATAGCCTTGTACCAATCTCTTCACATCTGCACTCATTCTAGATGAAAAATAAATTTCACTTAGCTATGCCAATGTCTTATCTATCCCAAAATGTCCACTCAAGCCTCCACTATGCTTTTCTCTTATTAGATTATCCCTCATTGAACCTCTGGGTATACATAGTTTCTATCCTTTTAACAACAAGATATCTTGGGTGAAATATTCCAACCATGGAGTCCTATCTCCCTCCACTAAACTTCTACTAGTTGTTCATGCTTCCTTAAAATCAAGATCATCAGGATACAACTCCTTCATTGCATCAAAGCCAACAACACTAACCCTTAACTCATTCATCAATAAACACCTTATGCTAAGTACATCTACTACCCTATTTGACTTACCACTCCTATGTTCTAAAAAAAAAGAATAAATTTGCAGAAACTCCACCCATTTCATATGCCTCTAGTTTAACTTACCTTGACTGTTGATATAATGCAAGGCATGGTGGTCTATGTATAATACAAACTCATTTAACAACATGTAATGCCTCCACTACTTCAAGGCTCACACTATAGCATAGAATTCTTGGTCATAAATTGAGTATTTCCTTTTTTCTTCATTTAGTTTATCACTAAAGTAGGCAATGGGTCTACCTTCTTGACTTAACACTCCCCCAATTGCACTACCACTAGCATCGCAATCCACTTGAAACACTTTGCCAAAGTCTAGAAATGCCAACACTAGCTATTCTATCACCTTCTTCAACAAATTAAAGATCTTTTCTTCTACAATTGTCCATTGGAACTCTTTCCTAACACCCTTCATTGACTCAGTGATCAATGCACATATTCCATTGAAATTTCTAATGAACTTCCTGTAGTAATGAACTTCCTGTAGAAGCTTGCTAAACCGTGAAAACTTCTAGCCTCAAACATGTTTTTGGTTGAAGTTCAATTCATTATTGCCTTAACCTTCTCGAGATCCATCTTCAACCCTTCTTCAGACACTACAAAACCCAGATATACTAGTTCCCTCTGCATAAAACTACATTTATCCAACTTTACAAGCAACTTTTCTTCTTTTAACCTCTACAATACTACCTTACAGTGCAATAGGTGTTCCTCTTTTGTTCTACTAAAAATTAAAATGTCTTTCAAATAGATGATAACAAATTAGCCAAGGAAAGGCTTCATTAGCTCATTCATCAGTCTCATAAAGGTGTTGGGTGCATTTGACAACCCAAATGACATCACTAGCGACTCATACAATCCATCCTTGGTCTTGAATGTTATCTTCCATTCATCCCCTTCTCTAATTCTCATTTCGTGGTATCCACTTTTCAAATCAATCTTGTTGAAGTACTTTGCTTCACTCAAATAGTACTTTTCCAATCCTAGGCACTAGGAGGGATTTATGGAGCATCTTGGATTTATTAGGTGGGTACCATACATGTTGGTAGAGGAATTTGGATGCAATTATTGGGAGGTGTGCCCATGTGAGGTAGTTATGAGTCAAATATATGTTGTCCATTATAATGATTTACTATTCTCAAAAAATGTTCTTTATGTGGGGTTTGGATATTTGCACAAAATGATGGTTTTGGTTGTATGTTATTTTGGAAAACCATTTGTGATTTTTCTCTACCATTTTTATATAAATTAGAGACGCGCGATAGTTTCATGGGTTGTTTTATAGGTTCACAAGTGTTGTCAAAATGCTATCAAATCAAAGAGAGAAGTGTGTTGTTTATGTACTCTTATTCAAGATTATTACATACTTGAGCCTCTCTTTGATGGTGGATTTTATTCTCAAAATGGTTTCTCTACATACATCCAATGTTATGCGATAAAATATTATATTTTGATTTTATGCTTTCTCCATTTGCATTTACATATTGGTCAATACATGAACACAATAATTTGTGGACACAAAATTTGGTATTAGAGCCTTTATTTTGATTAGAAGGGATGTCTTTTTGGAAGTGTTATAATTTTTTGTGTTGCAATCAGAGCATCTTGATTTGAGTGTTTGCAAATCCATGTGTGTATTAGAAGCCATGGAAAGTACATCTCAATTGAAGATTGAGAAATTTAATGGATCTAGTTATGAGCTTTGGAAAGTCAAAATGGATGATACCCTTGAAGAGAGATCAATGGAGATATATTATAAACAAAAAGAAACTAGGTAGTATGTGTGATTATGATTGGAAGAAACTAGAAAAAGAAAATTTGAGGAATCATTCGATTGTGTCTTGTAGATTCTGTGTTGCTAAATATTTCTAATGGGGCTATTGTAAGCACCAAAATCATGTCCAACCTCCACAAGGACCCCATGATGACTCACAATCCTTGTCATGCACATGTAAGCATAAAATAATGCCCTATCATTAGCAATTCTCTTGGTAGGATTTGGGTTTTTTCTCCTCTTATTGTTTCCCCTTTGTCGTACTCTTCTCACTTTTGACACTTTTCGACACTTGTTGATTCTTGTTTATTGTTCTTGTGACTTCATTCGTAAGCCTTGTATTCATCTATTTTTTATGATTTGACCATTCCCTATTATTTTTCATCAATTCCCACCCCTAGGAGCCCTCTAGAGGACCTCCCAAGCCATCTCCAACTTTTAGTTTTCAGTTTTGGTCAACAAATACAAATCTCCCCTTATCATTTTAGGATCTCCCCTGGGAGATTTGACTTATACAAGTAAAGATTTGGATTTTGACTCCCTTTCGACTAGTTTCCAAGGACAATTCATCTCCTTTTTACCTGACTAACAATCTCCAACCCCACTTTCAAACCTAGGACCTCCCCTCTGTGGGTGGCCCATGGGTCCCCCTTGGGTGATCCATGGTTACCCCCATGCAACTTGGACTGGTAAAAGGCGTGACCCATGGGTGACCCTGTCGTCTTTTCCATCCGTGGAAAAACATTAGTTTTGGAAATGAAAAAACTCCTTTTTTATCTATTTTTCTTCCTATTTGCATAAATTTTTGGCCAAAACATAGAGTTAACTATTCCAAGCCTCCAAGCATGCATAATTAGCTCCTTTTATCTATACTGTCATCTCATGAACTCATGCTAACTCTATTTTTTCTTCATCAATATCTAATCAATCCAGTTCTTTGTCAAATCAACCTTGTTAACTCTTCAATCAAATTGAGTTAACTTCTCAATCAATTCCACCTTTCATGACCACTTCCAAACCACAAATACCTCTCACCTCTTCATTATTTTTCAAATTTGGAGAATGCTCTTCCCTTCTTCACAAGATTTTTTTATCTTCTTCACAAGCCTTTGAGCCTCTTTCTTCATTTCTTTCTTTAGTTTCTTAAAGCTTCAAAGCTTTCTTATCATTATCCTTCATTGTTGCCAAGCTTCAAAGCTTTCCAATGGGAGGCAATTTCATTTGTGCATCCAGTCTTTGCATGTTTTTGCTCTCCAACTAGCATCCATATGCTCATACAAGACATTCAAGCCTTTTATTTCTTTGAAACATTGTTTCTTCCAAGCTTTGCTAAAAGATTCATATCATGTCGATACACTGCCCAAATTGAAAGCCATAGTGCTCATTAGCTCACATTGAGCTCATGGTTTCAAGCTTTCAAAATCTCTTTTGCATCCCTTCCCCGTTGTTGCCAAGAGGATATCCCCACTACTGCAAGAGGACAAAGAGGTTGCCAACACAAGGATTCATGAGGGTAGTGGAGTCTCACGTGTCTCATATTCTAGGTTCTTTAGTGCTTTTTTCTTACATCTTCATAGTAATTAGAAAATTTAAATTTTCTCTTGGGAATAGTAATTTAATATTAGAATTTCCTTGATAGGCTAAATAGGATTTGCATTATTAGATTAGTTTTCTTTCAAAAGTTCTTTAGCTTAGTTTATTTCAAAGCAACATCATTTTCTTAGAGCAATTGATCCAAATATCTAGAAAACCAAACAAAAACATAGATCGAATTGCATTAGTTAAATACATTCTAGATTACATACATATTTTAATTCCTAGATTAAAAAAGCACTTTACTTTCATAAAGATCCAAAAAAGTACAAAAATATTCTTTTGCATTCATATAGGCTTGCATGCATTCAAAAACCAAAAAAAGAAAAAAAATATTAGCATCACAAGAAGAATGCAAACCCTTGATTCCAACACAAGGTCAACATTAGTCAAACCCTTGATTCAAATGCAAGGTCAATGTAAATTTAAACCTTAGGTCAACAAACCCTAAGTCAAACCTTAAGTCAAATCAAGGTTAACTCCAATTAACTCTCTTGGTTTGGGCTCACAAATGTGCCCTAGGCTTAGAGGTGAGTGGGTAAGGGAAATCCTTGAAGAGATTAAAGAAACTCACCATAGACCACAAAATGATCAACAAATGATTCAGAAATAACAATATGGGTTGAGATTACTCCAAACATAAGTCATCATCCAACAATTTGAAGAAAAACTCTAACTCAACAGAAGAATAAATGAGAGAAATCGTCAACCTACACAATGTTGGAATCTTTCATCCAAATAGGAGAATAGTGACTAGTGACCCTTCAGGTCATATAGTTATTTCAACCACAATGGTCACATAGCACCAGATTAGAATCAATATGCAAGAAAGGCCCCAGGACTGACTAACCACTCTCCATGAAGTCCATCTCTCAAGAAAGAAAGATTGCCCTCGTATCTTGCATCCTCTCAACTGGCTACTTCCACGAGAACAAGAGTGACGTGGAGGTTTGCCTGGTAGCAAGGAGAGGGGTCCATATGCTCTCCAAAACTGACTCAGCTACCCCAAGGTACTGAGTCATGTTTTTGAGTGTACATATTTTGGTGAACCCGATGTGAAATTATAAATTCTTCTAGGACGAGTTATTTGCATTTTAACTTCAAAGTTTTAGTCATTATCACTTTCGCACTTGACGTTAGATTCACCACATATTTTGGTGAATCTGACATGAAAGGGCTAAGCCTCTTGGTTATGATTTTTGTGTTCCCATTGCTTGATCCCATTTCTATCATCATTGTCACATATGATGCCAGATTCACCACATATTTTGGTGAACCCGACATGAACAACAGAAACTTTTAATGGGATCTTTCGTATTTTCATGTGCTTCTTTCATTCCATGCTCTTCTTTCATTTCCATCATCATTTCAATCATTTTGTGGTGTTTGCTACACCCCAAAACTAAGACAAAATCACACAAAGTTCAAGGGAATCACCCCTCCAATGAAAGTAGCACATGCTCAGATCTACTAGCTTCAATCTCAAATTGGTCAAACTTGAAAGAATCAAAGGGGATCCAACAAGATCCTCACAACATTGACCAAATCAAAACATACCGAGTGAGTGTTTGGTCTGAGATCTATCAACAAGACAAAGACATAACAATCCATTTGAAAATGGCCACCCAAATGGACAATGAGATGAGCCATCAAAAGAAAATCTTACAAGAAGCTTGTGGGGCACAAAAAGCCCTCCATGTGGCACATCAAGATAAAAGACCTATGACATGTCAAGTATCGTCAAAAGGAACAAGTGGGGTTAGTCAAACCCCAACACAAATCAATCCATCTCAAGGTTTTAAAAATCAAAGAATGGAGGAAGCCTCACTCACAGACCTTATAGAAAATTTGGTCCAATGAATCAGGACCCTTGAAGCTAGAAATGTCAGACAAATTTTTCAAAGTAAACTTCAAGAAAAACCTAGGGAATAGTGAAATCCTTTTATTGATAAGATTCAATCAAACCAAGGGGCAACACAAATTCTCCCTCATCTAAACTTCCATCAAACATTCATGCCTCCCTTGCCCTCACCATCCAACATGACAAGTCTCTATCAAATAGGTGGGATTCCTATAACACAAAATCAACCACAAACAATCCCACCCAATCTTCAAAACACAAGCATAATGCCATCTAGTCTTCCAAAAAATTTTAGGATAACAACAATCTAGCATACAATTTCAACAAATGCAACAAGCTCCACCTAAAGGGCTAATGTTTGGAGGAACAAAACCCTCTACACATAACCCCTTCTTAGGAACATACCTTGAGTATTTAAAGGAGCCTCTTTACTACAACATTCATTAGGTCATACTACCACATCCTCTCCTTGAGCTTCCAAAAGATAAAGGAGAGGGTGATCCCAACTCTCATATCAAGGCTTACATCATAGTAGTACAGGAACTCCTTCCTTGGGATGAGGTGGTAGCAAATATTTTTCCAAAGAATTTGGAGGGTATCACTCTAGATTAGTACTATGAACTTCCAAAAGCATCGATAAATTGGTATCCACTCTTTTATGAAACTCATCGATAAATTTTTGGCTTCCTTCGACATAAAAAAACTAGTCAAGACAAGAATATGAGAAGTTTTAACAATCAAACAAGAAGACAATGAGTCAGTCACACACTTTATTACAAGATGAAGGAATGTTCTCATAGATTCTTCAACAAGTGCACCAAACATGTATCATAGAGAACTTTGTGATCTCTTCTTACATTCTCTCAACAATGGCATATGAGAACAATCCAAAAACTCCCTTACAAATCATAGGAAGAAGCACTCAAAAGTGCCCTTAGAATTGACCAAGCCGCTATTGATAGTGGAAGAAGGGAGTATGATGCCAATGGAAGGTTGATTTAAACCATGATATAAATGTCAAATCCTCAAAAAATGATCAATACATAGATGGGTCAACAAACAATTCAACATCTAAAAAAATAATAATTTTGACTATGACAATCATATGAATTTGGGAAATGAAAATGTCAACGTCTATCCCTTGAGAATCAACAAGTAGTCAAGCAAGAATCATCATAAATCTCAAGATCACAATCATGATAAATATTGCGTATTTCACAAGAGGAGGCATGAGATCAACTCATGTCAAGGGTACCATTGCTTCATATCAGATCTCCCAAAATGTCAACAAAAAGCATTCATGGACACATTTTCACAAGATGAATGAAATAATCCCAAAAGCCATCAAAATTCCTTTGATCAAAACACCTTAGGCCTTGTGGAATCAGATAAAGATCAAGAAATTCATGTCACCCAAGAACTAGAATGACCAGATGACACCTCCAACAATTCAAATTTTTCTCACAGGTTAGAACTTCTCAAAAGTTCTCCTATGCACAAGACCACTCTCCTCAAATCCTTAGATCTAGGCCATCTAGTTATAAACACTCCAAGTGAAAAGTGTTCTTCTTCAACATTTTATTTTGAAAAGTTACCCTTAGATGATGACATAGCTAAATAGGGTGACCTCCCCCTCCATTTGATAGTACAAGTTCAAGACTATTCCATTAAACATGTAATGATAGATGATGGGTCTACAATCAACGTGGTCTCTTTTTCACTTCTTCAAAGAATGGGTTATGACGAAACTCAAATCACAAAACAAACTTCCATCCATAGAATTCATGATAACCCAAACATTCAAACCATGGGTAAGGTCAATCTTCAAATCACATTGGGTCCCAAAACCCTCCCAACTAAATTTTATGTCATAAACAACGAAACCACTTACAACATGATCCTAGGAAGACCTTGGATCCATAGGATGAGGGTTGTTCCCTCTACGTTATTTCAGGAAATACACTTCTTGCATATGGGACAAACCCATGTCATCAAACGAGATCCTGATCCTTTTAGCCTTTATAGAGTTGAACAAGTCAAAAAGAAGGGAAAGACCATGGAAACCACTTGTTACCCAAAAATCAACACTTTTGAAAAAGGAGAGACACCTAAATAAATTGCAAACTTAGCCAAGATCTCAAAATGTATAGGAAAGGGGACAAAAGGAGAATTCCCCTTTGATCCCAACTCAACAAAGTCTTATGCTCTGACATTCAACTTAGCTACCATTCCAATAGAGCCAGACATAAACATCCATATGATTGAAATCATGACAAAATAAGAAGAACCAAAACCCACATAGAAACTATGAGAGTCATCATCAATTCAAATTGGCCCTCAAAAGTTTAAAACTGATGAAAATCAACAAGAATAGAGAATGATAAAGCTAGGGGGGAAATTGTTAAACAATAAAATATCTTAGTACACAAAACTCCTCACTAAATACAAAGACATTTTTACACCAAGTCTTCGATTTTCCATGCAAAGACTCTCAATTGAAGTTCAAACCAAATTTGATAAGTCCAGATGTAGTTAAGGAAGATGTCAAAAACAATACTACCTCTTATGCATTATGAAAGGAGAAGAGTTCAACATCTCAAAACACTAGAAAAGCCTATAAAATCCAATAAAAACAAATAATTCAAAAACCCATAAAAAGCATAAAAACATGAATGATCAAAATTTTACATTCTTCATTTTGTTCCATCATGCATAATTTTGTGAGTGTCATGCTCTTTTTCAAATTTTTGTCCTAGTAAGGAGTCTAACGTTGCTTAGGTATAGGTTGACCCTTTGAGCCTTTTATATCCCATCATAAACCATGTTTACCATTTATCATTCCCTATTTGCATTTTCCCAATGATTCCAATCAAAGCCTAGCTTTTAGCTCTACACTGATCGCGATCTTAATGATTCATGCTGCTAAGTCTAAGAAAAGTCAGTATTCAAACCCATAGTGCTCAAAGGAAGCTTGCAAGTAGACCTTCCCCATTCTTCCCTAGTAGAAAGGAAGTCCGACTAGACTATGAAAACTTTTGGTGGTGCTTAACCCCTTATCTTTCCTAGCCAAAAATGTCAGGAGGATCAAAACTCTTAAGGAAGAAATCTAAAATCATGAGTGAATAAAAAATGAGTGTTGATAAAAGTGAAAATAGAGAGACCAACATTGTAACATATCAAAAAATGCTCAGGAAGCTCAAAAAGCATTCATTTCCATAAAAGTAAAAAAAATCATAAAAAAAGAGAATATCAAGTGAGGCATTTCATAAAATACAAAAAAAAAATTACAAAAAAAAGTGATAGAGAGAACATTGCTGAGTGTTTCTACCCTTGGGTGGAGATAAATCTAAGCTCGAAGCTTCAAGGGTGACATTCTATCAAATAAAATAAAAGAGAAAGGTACAAAGCACACACATGCACTAGATGAGCAAAGCCAACAGTCTAGTAGTCTTTAGGGTCATTTTCTACTTAGGGACCCTTCATCTTCCCCATTTTTCCTTTACCCCAACTCTACCTTGCTTTCCATCTATGATTTAAGTCCAATGAGCACCAATAAAATTTGTTGCTTTCCTAAATTGAAAGCTTCTCGAAATGTCTTATCTAGATAAGGATCAATGTTTAGCCTTTAGCAGGAACATTTTGAGAAGCACTCTATCTCCTTCCTAGATTAAGAAGCACTCCATATCCTCCCTTATCCCACTTGAGTCCCTAATCCCATCCCAAAGATCAATAAGTCTCTTTATACCAAGTTAACCTGTAATCCCCTAGGTCAAAATCCTACTTAAGAGCAGTCACATTGTATGTTCCACTAGCATACATTCTATCATAGAAAATAAAAAGAAATAAAACATGTCATAACATCATGGAATTCATAGCACTTAGAATGTATAGTACTTTGCATTTCATATTTGTGAATCACACCCAAACACATTGCATGTCATTCATATCATAAAAAGACAACAAAAAACAAATTGTATCATCCATATGTGATCATCTTAGGTATGAATTCTCATAAGAAAAATAAAATATCTAGCCAACCATATGCATAAAAGGGAAGATGAAGTATAAGATGTCAACTAAAGCTATGTATATATCTCAACCAATAAGGTCTCATTTGTGAAACAATGTTTGAGCATAAGTCACTCCTCCAAAAAGCTAAAAGAGCAAAACTATGTAATCAAGTACACAAGTCTCCCCATGCAAGGGGAAAAGGGTAGAAATCTCTTCAATGTATGTATCTCAAAGACCTCAAGCAGTGTCAAATCAAACCTTTCTAAAATCTCAAGAAAAACCATAAAAAATAGAAAAATCAGAAAAACCTAAAAAAATGTAAAACATCAAAAATCCCTAAAAATCAAATATGTTCTTCAAAATTTGCAATAAAAGGAGAATTTTTTCTCCTCTCTAGATCAGTATGTGTTATATATCTTTTATACATCTTTTGCACTCTCGTTTTGCATGTTTTCATCCCTACAAGTCTCCTTAACAAAGCAAACAAGTAGGAAAACTCACAAGGTGATCTATGGTATGTTCAGACATTTCAGTTTCATTACTTATCTTGATACATCTAAATGTTGAACTAATGCTAGTTATTGCAGGTACTATTGTTGGAAATCAACAATCCTAGTAAGGTTTGTTTTGGGAACAATACCTACCTTTCATGTAGACTACCATCCTCGAGGGGGCAAATATTTAAGCACCAAAATCATGCACAGCCTCCACAAGGACCCCATGATGACCCAGGATCATAGTCACATACATGTAAGCATGAAATAATGCCCTCTCAATAGCGATTCTCTTAGTAGCATTTGGGTTTTTCCTCCTCTTATTTTTTCCCCTTTGTCGTACTAACCTTATCCTCACCTTCGACGCTTTTTGACACTTTTTGTTTCTTGTTTCCTATGCTTGTCACTTCGTCCTTAAGCCTTGTATTCATCTATTTGTTATTAGTTTACCTTTCCCTAGTGCTTTTCATCCATTCCCACCCCTAAGATCCCTCTAGAGGACCTCCCAAGCCATCTCCAACTTTCAGTTTTGGTCAACCAATACAAATCTCCCCCTATTATTTTAGGATCTCCCCTGGGAGATTTGACTTTTGCAAGTCAAGATTTGGATTTTGACCCCCTTTCAACTAGTTTCTGGAGGAAGTTCACCTCCTTTTCACGTGACTAACAATCTCCAATCCTGCTTTCCAACCCAGGACCTCCCCTTTGTGGGTCGCCCATGGGTTGCCCTCGAGCAACCCAAGGTCGCCCCTAGGTGACCTAGACTACCAAAAGGGGCGACCAATGGGTGACCCTCTCGTCTTTTCTAGCCATGGAAATACTTGAGTTTTAGATGTGAAAAAAGCTCTGTTTTGACCCATCTTTCTTACTATTTGCATGAGTTTTTATGTAAACATAGAGTTAACTATTCCAAGCCTCCAAGCATACATAATTAGCTCCTTTTTATCTATACTTATCATCTCATTCACTCATGCTAACTCTATTTTTTCTTCATCACTCCCTAATCAATCCAATTCTCTATACAATCAACCTTGTTAACTCTTCAATCTAATTGAGTTAACTTCTCAATTAATTCCACCTTTCATTGCCTCATCCAAACTATAAATACCCCTCACCTCTTCATTATTTTTCAAAGGTTGAGAATTCTCTTCCCTTCTTCACAAGCTTTTCCAAGCTTCTTCACAGGCCTTTGAGCCTCTTTCTTCATTTCTTTCTTTAGTTTTTCAAAGCTTCAAAGCTTTCATGTCATTAGCCTTCATTGTTGCCAAGCTTCAAAGATTTCCCATGGGAGGCAATTTCATTTGTGCATCTAGTCTTTGCAAGTTTTTGTTCTCCAACTGGCATCCATATTCTCATATAGGACATTCGAGCCTTTTATTTCTTTGTTGTTTCATCCAAGCTTTGCTAGTAGCTTCATATCACGTCAATATGCTACCCAAATTGGAAGCCATAGAGCTCATTAGCTCACATTGAGCTCAGATTTTCAAGCTTTCAAAAGCTCTTTCACATCCCTTCCCTATTATTGCCAAGAGGATATCCCCGCTGCTGTAAGGGGACAAAGAGGTTGCCAACACTAGGATTCCTGAGGGTAGTGGAGGCTCACGCATCTCATATTCTAGGTTCTTTAGTGTTTTTTTACTTTTTGATAGTAATTAGAAAATTTAAATTTTCTCTTGGGAATAGTAATTTAATATTGTAATTTCCTTGATAGGCTAAATAAGATTTGCATTGTTAGATTAGTTTTCTTTCAAGAGTTCTTTAGCTTAGTTTATTTCAAATCAATTTCATTTTCTTAGAGTAATTGATCCAAATATCTAGAAAACCAAACAAAAACATAGATCAGATTGCATTAGTTAAATACATTCTAGATTGTATACATATTTCAATTCCTAGATTAAAAAAACACTTTACTTTCATAAAGATCCAAAAAAGCACAAAAATATTGTTTTGCATTCATATAGGCTTGCATGCATTCAAAAACCCAAAAAAGTACAAAAACATTAGTATCACAAGAAGAATGCAAACCCTTGATTCTAAGATAAGGTCAACATTAGTCAAATCCTTGATTCAAATGCAAGGTCAATGCAAAGTCAAACCCTAGGTCAAATTAAGGTTCACTCCAGCTAACTCTCTCTTGGTTTGGGCTCATGAATGTTCCCTAGGCTTAGAGGTGAGTGGGTGAGGGCAATCCTCGAAGAGATTGAAGAAATTCACACTAGACCACAAAATGATCAACAAATGATTTAGGAACAACAACAAAGGTTAAGATTACTGCAAACACAAGTCATCATCCAACAATTTGAAGAACAAATCCAACTCAACATAAGCATAAACGAGAGCAATCATCAACCCACACAACATTGGATTCTTTAGAATCCAAATAGGAGAATAGTGACTAGTGACCCTTCGAGTCATATAGTTGTTTCAACCATAATGGTCATAGAGCACCAGATCATAATTAGTATGCAAGAAAGGACCCAGGACCAACCGACCACTCTCCGTGAAGTGTAACTCTCAAGTGAGAAGGATTGCCCCTGTGTCTCACCTCCTCTTGACTAGCTACTTCCACGAGAGTGAGAGTAATGTGGAGGTTCACCCTATGGCAAGGAGAGGGGTCTATGTGCTCACAAAAGCTAACTCAACTATCCCAGGGTACCAAGTCATGTTTTTGAGTGTACAACCACTGCATATCTTCTATAGAAAAGGATTGAGGAGATCTACCAAACTAAGAACCTAGAAAATAAACTTCAATCAAAGAGGAAATTGTATTCTTTGAATATGAAAGGTGGGGACTCTATTTTAGAGCATTTAAATTCATTTAATTTGATTAGAAGTTAGTTACTACGATCCACTAATGTTAAGATTGAAGAAGATGATAAGTGTATTTTGTTAAATTTGTCTTAGTCTGAATTGTTGCAAATATGTGCCTAAGCGGTGTTGTCATTGATGTCAACATATCCTTGTTGCCATTGTTGTCAATTGTATCCTATTTTGTTGCATGTATAGAAGACTGGATTGTTGAGGATATTGAGAAAATTAATAAGGATCAATGTATGCAGACCATATGGCTGAGTAGAGGATTATCTGAAGAAGCTCCAGTTAAGTTTTGAAGGGTTTGCATGAGGATTTGAAGAAGCTATGGCCATCTAAGTTGAACCAGTTTTGCAATGTTCAGAAGAGATAGAGTGACAAGAAAGAGGTCCAAATTATTTCGAATATGTCAAAAAATGATCTACGAATCTAGAGGCATGTTTGGGAAGTCAGTGTGTATCATCCATTAAAGTGGTTTGTGGTTTGGAGGTCCACAAGCAATCTTTCTAATATGACAGTCATGGCAGATAGTGTTCTTGAGGTTTCAGAGGAAGATGTAAGTGATTCTGATGATTTGGAGGAGTACGGATGTTTTTGTTGAATTCAATGTGCTTGTGGAGGTCATTGGATCATGTGACTACTATGTTGGAGGTTCGCATTGAAGTTTGAGCTTTTCAATGAAGATTTCCTTCTTCGTGTTGCTATTCTTCCTAGTCTTGGCCGACTAGATGATTCAAGTGTGTTGCGGATGATCAAGAGCAATTCTATGAAGCGTAGTGTGTTGATCAATGAAGATTTGAGTCCAAGTTATGTTTGGCCAACAGCTTAGTGATTCGCATTAAGTCAAATGTTTGTAGTGCCAACCTTGATGTTCATTCCAAGGTTGATGAAGCATATAAATACTTGTTGATGAGTTGGGGAAAAACATCCTTGTGCGAAAATAATAAAATCCAAAGAAAGGATCAAAGGCAGAGTAGAGAAGAGGAGAAGCAAAAGAATAAGAGATGTTTAGGATGAAGAATTAGAGAAGAAGTATTTGGGGCAGAGTAGAAGCTTTGTGAGCATTCAATGAAACTGAACCAATCATGAAGTAGATGCTATTTATCAGTTAATTCTTTATGTATTAAACATAAATTCTGTAGGCAGTGAGCCTCTCTTAAGCAGTGAGCTCTAGGCAATGAGCCCGAAGGCATGTGCCTTCTCTTTTCATCTAAGTACTTTTAACAGGGTACGAATCTTGTGGGTTAACCCCCACTATGGTTTTCCCTTAACTGGGTTTCCACATAAAAATTCTAGTGTTATGTGTGCTCAATTTATTTCTGCTCTTGTGTTATTGATTCATGCTTTACTGTTTATCTAATTGAAAGTTGTTAAAGAAGTTTAAAAGAAGAATAGATTAATATTTGTGGGACAACTAATTCACCCCCCCTCTCAGTTGTCTAGACTAATTCCAATAATTGGTATCAAAGCAAGGTTCCTCTAAAAGAACCTTAACCACCTGAGGAGATCCAGGATGTTGACCTACAAGAAGGATAGTCTGAGATTTGATGGAACAAATTACATTGTTTGGAAGAGTCGCATGGAGTGTTATTTGCAATGCATGGGTGATGCTTATTGGGTGATAACAAATGATGAGTATAAACCTCTAGAGAAAGGCCCTTCAACTCCAGATCAAATCAAAGATGCTAAAAATAACCTTCAAGCTAAAGAAGCCTTGTTGAGTGCCCTGACTGATTTAGAAATGACAAATGTCTTTGGTCTAAAAACTATTCATGAAATCTGGAAGAAGTTGGAGAATATTTATGAAGGCGATGAATATATCAAATGTGCCAAGCTACAAAGTCTAAGAGGAAAATTTGAAAATCTGAGGATGAGTGAAGATGAAAACATCACAATCTACATGCAAAAGATAAATGAACTTGTGTGTGGTATCAGGTGTGTTGGTAGAACTTTAGAAGAATCAGAGATTGTGACTTGATTGCTCATGTGGATCAAAGTTGGCTCTGGCATAGGAGAATGTATCATGTAAATTTTGATAACATTGTCAAGATAAGTTCCACTCAGGTTGTAAGAGATCTTCCAAGACTTATGAAACCTACTGATAGCATGTGTAGAGAATGTCAATTGGGTAAATAGAACAAAATTTCATTCAAGAGTAAAGAACAGTCATCAAGTGGATTGTTGGAACTTGTGCATACTGATCTTTGTGGTCCTGCTAGAATTAGAAGTGTACAAGGAGATAGATATTTCATGTTGCTGATTGATGATTACTCCCAGATGATGTGGGTAACCTTCTTGAAAGAAAAATTAGAAGCTCTTGACAAATTCAAAGTGTTCAAGGTCATGGTGGAGAATCAGATTGGTGTGAAGATAAAGTGTCTAAGATCTGACAGAGGTGGAGAGTTTACCTCTGGTGAGTTTGACTCATACTATGAGAAACAAGGAATAAAAAGATAGTCATCTACTCCTAGGACTCCTTAGCAGAATGGAGTTGTGGAAAGAAAGAATTGGACCATTCAAGAAGCTACTAGGACCATGATGATGGAAGTAAATGTTCCACAAGTCTATTGGAGAGAAGCTATGAGTACTGTTGTCTACACTCTTAACCGGGTGTAGATCAAAGGCAACTCTGGTAAGACCCCTTATGAACTATGGTTTGATCATGCTCCTACTGTGAAGTATTTCAGAGTTTTTGGTAGTAAGTGCTATATCAAAAGAGATGAGAATCTAGGGAAGCTTGAAGCAAGAAGTGGTGAAGGGATATTTCTGAGTTATTCTACTCAAAGCAAGGCCTACTGGTGCTTTAACAGAAGATTGAAAAAGATTGTTGAAAGTACAAATGTTAGAGTTGATGAGAGTAAAGAAGGACATTCCAGGTCTTGTGGAAATGATTTAGATGATCAAGATGAAAATCCAAGTCAAGAAAGGCAAGTGCAAACTCAGATTCAGATCCAGATTGATCCAGAAAATCTAGTAATTCAAGAAGACAGTGTAGAAGTTGAGGAACCAGCTCAAGAAACAAAAGCTCAAGCAATTCCCAAAACTCCCAGGTATGTAAGGATGAATCATTCTGAAGATCAAATCATAGGAGATAGAAATAAAGGTGTTCAAACTAGGAGAAGAATTGTTGAAGACCAAGAAGAGATTTGTCTAATTTCAAAGATTGAACCAAAAACAATAAGTGAAGCCTGCAAAGATGAAAACTAGGTAAAGGCAATGGAAGAAGAATTAATGCAAATTGAAAAGAATCACACTTGGGATCTTGTTTCCAGACCTGATGACAAAAATGTGGTTAGAACTAAATGGGTCTTCCAGAACAAACTAAATGAAGATGGTGAAGTTGTAAGAAACAAAGCAAGGTTTGTATGCAAAGGATATTCTCAAGTGGAAGGAATTGATTTTGAAGAAACTTTTTCTCTGGTGGCAAGAATAGAGGCAGTCAAATTATTTCTTGCATTTGCTGCTTATAAAGATTTCAAAGTCTATCAGATGGATGTTAAGTCAACATTTCTAAATGGAGAGTTAGAAGAAGAAGTCTACATTGAACAATCAGAAGAATTTTAGTTGTCTGATCAGAGAGACATGGTTTGCAAATTAAGGAAAGCATTGTATGGACTCAAACAAGCCCCAAGAGCCTGGTATGCAAGATTAGATAAGTATTTGCTAAAGCTAGGTTATAGCAAAGGCACTGCTGACAGTAATCTCTACTTCAAGATTGATCATGAGAATATTCTAATTGTTGAGGTATTTGTTAATGATACAATTTTGGTGGAAATGAGAGTATGTGCAAAACATTTGCTGATCAGATGCAAAGTGAATTTTAGATGTCCATGTTTGGTGAAATGAACTTCTTCTTAGGTCTGCAAATCACTCAGTCAGATAAAGGTATCTTTATATCTCAATCTAAGTATGTGAAAGAATTGTTGAAGAAGTTTGTAATGGAAGATTCAAAGCCAATAGGTATGCCTATGGTAACCGGATGTAAGTTGAGTAAAGATGATGACTCCCCTAAGGCAAATCAGAAAAGGTATAGATCAATGATTGGAGGACTGCTCTATCTAACTTAGACTAGACCTAATATCATGAATGCAGTTGGGCTTATCGCTAGATTCCAAGCAGATCCTAGGGTATGTCCAATTTCATGATGGGCCAAACTATACCTCTAAGTGGCAATGAAAATACAAAAAATCAGACTTTGTCAAGTTCATGTGAAAATTTGAATGGATTATCTACACAATTTGACAAAGATGTAAGACAAAATTTGTAGAGAATTGAATCTAGTTTATAGGCTACTATTTTATTTTTAAAAAAAAACTAAATTTACTTAGTGAAAAATGAATATTTCAATGAATAGCTTTTAAATTTTTCAGAAAAAAATAAAATGTGGGTGTCTGTCTAGCCAACCTAACTATGAGTAAAAAGATATTTTTTTTTTGGAATTTCAAATTAAGTAGAGGACTCATGCCCAGATGTGACGCATATTTATTTGAAATTTTTTTCTAATAAAACAATTAGTTATGATTTTTTTACTGTGACTTTTTTAAAAACTAAAAAGTAATTTTCTAGCCAACCTAACTCGATCAAAATAAATTGAAATTCAAAATTTTCTTTAACCTATAGCCAAAAAAGAATAGAGTGTGATGCAAGTTTCGGATCTCAAAAAGGTGAAATGGTTTGAAAGTTATGGATGTTTTTCAATTAGTGTGTCCATCAGGATTTCAGATACACACTATATAGAAAATTATTAATAATTATTAAATAAAATGATAACCAAACAAATCTTATAGTTTTAGAAAGCTGACAATTTTTTCTATAAACCCTTTCCATTTTATCAATTTTTCATAAAAAAAAGTCGTCAGCACGAAGGGTGAAGTTTGAAGAAGAGATTGAAACATGAAAACACATTGGAATCCATGAAAAGTCAACAACAAAAATGGATATCCATCTTGCTTTGTACCAAAGCAAAATGGATATCCATTTCTCTAATATGTTTCTTGACCACAAATCACCTAGAACTGTCCTTAGTGAGACTATACCTTATTTTGACAGTGATAGTCATCTTCCATTCACAACTCTCCTCTTTAACATAGATACTCTTTGTACATGTTTTGACTTCATGATTTTCCTTTTGTATGTTGTATTATGGTATGAAAATACTATGGCCCCTTCTTCATCCTCTTGTATAATGAAATTGAGGGTCGACACTTACGGTTACTCTTCTCTATTACTTGGTGATAATGAATCCCTAAACTCATTTTTTATTGTCTTGAAGCCAACTTTACCACTGTTGAGATAGTCAAAGTTGATTCTTGATCATGAATATTGCAAATTACTTCAAATATCCATGGACAATTTCAATGTGTTTCTTAAAACAACCATGCCTTGACTATCCCTTGATGTTGGTCATGATTGTGCTTGGATGGCACAATAGTTCATAGTTAGATTTTTGCCACTAAAGTTTTCCTTTGACAAAGTAGTATTTGTAGTCCACCGTTTGATGATGTTCAAACAATATAAATACTTATTCGTAACATAAGCAATACATTTCGCACAAATACCAATGCATTCTACTCATAAGGTTCATGGCACCATGCCTAAAGGTATGATAGTCAGCAGTGTACTATTATGGCAGCCTATGGTTGGTTAGACAATCCATAATAGTGATAGCATTCATACCTAATAGTCCTTATCATTATTGTCATAATATATTTTACATTTGAGGCCTTGTCTACAACATACAAAGTTTACCTTTCTCACCCATACCTTCAGTATGTAAAGGACAATGATAGGGAATTTTCAATTTCTACTCAGTCAGTACAATCTAGGAGAGGATAGATTGTCTAAAGTTGTAATCTATTTTCATTTACACTTGCCATAACTACAAATGCTTAGTGTTTATTCTCAACTCCAATATATGAATAAAATGCATGACCTATTGTTCTAATAGGCCTATAGGGACAAAGAGGTGATAAAGCCTTTAATTCTAAACATGACATGGTTTTGATAACTTCCCATATTGGTAAGGTTCTGGATGACAATCCTTTGATGCACCTAATTGTAATAGGTGTTATGATAGTCCTTGGTATCTTTTCATTTCTTTCTTGAATGGCCTGCAAATAAGACATAAGACCTATTAGATCCTTCATAAATAAGAATTCTCATACATTACATTTAAACTTACTCCCTAAACATCCATCAATCCATCCATTAATATGAAAATATCATGAATATCCTATGATAAACCATTCTAATGCCTAGGATAGTCATATTCCAATTTTGCTTCTCTATACTAAAATAGCCCAAGGAATATCCACCCTTGAATTTGCATTTTAACAATCTAATGTCTTTACGAATAACATTGAGCCTTTTTTTGGGACAACATTTTTGCCTTTAGAAGATCCTCATTTCATGATAACCTAAAATAGAATAAGTGGATAGTCATAACATTTTAACATAATGGGAAAACCCTAAAGTGTGATAAAGTCTATACATTATCTATTCCCATCCATGTCACGAAGCAACTATTCAAATGCTAGGCCAACATGATCTAAGCAATCATAAGGGCCAACAATCCACTCCAAATGCATGGGAAAAGGACAACTCTTGGATCCCATATTAATCATGTCCACATGGCTGCTAGCATCTTCAAGTGAGTCAATACAATAATTGAAAGCCTCAAACTCATACACTTCAGAAAAATATACCTAATTAGAAATTTGATATGCATTCAAATAAGGAAGTCCTCATTGAATACAAACTAAAATGTATCACATTTAGACATGTCATCAAGTTGAACTACATCATGTTGAGACTCATGTTTACTTAAGCATTACAAGTCACTTGCCTCTTTGCATGCTTCAAAGTTCCAAACAAAGGACTCAACTTTAGGTGTAGCAGAGTCCTCATCAATGAGTGATTTACATGGCCTTCAACAAACTAAAATTATATATCATCTTTATGCTTATATATAGGCTATATCATCTTTACAATTATATGTCCAGGCTCTTTAGGAGTCTTCACAGATGTGTCCAAAGTAAGATTACTCAAATCAAATAATGGCTTATATCGAGAGCTTTATTAAGTTGATACATAGGTGGATTAGTGTGTAAACATTCAAATTAGATGGTAATTTACAAGTTTATAGAATAATAAAATGAATCCCTAGTCTAGAATCCAAATGTACATATTCAAAGGCATTAAATACTTTGAACAAATTACTTTATTGAATTGGAGAAGGCATGTACAAATGTGCAATGTTTAGCTTATTCTTTCTTGTCTATACTTTTATACAAATTTGTATGTACATGTGTGTGGTGCATGGATCAAGTGGTCAAGGTGATGATAGATGTCAAACCCATATGACTTATTGTTCCTATCTTCCATGATTACCATATATTCTATCCTATGTTACTTGTTTATCTCGTATTCTTTCATAAAGTAGGCATGAGTTTTCCACAGTTGATTTGACTTGATTGATTTGACTTGTTTGGATACTTGATTGATTTGACTTTAACTCTTATGGTCTATTTTCCAACCTTTATCTTGCTCACCCCTATCATATCTTTCTATCCTCCTCTTAGGCCCCTTGTTTTCCATTCCCTTCATATCCTCTCTTCTCCTTTAAAAATCCCAAGTTTTGTTTTCAATCTTACACTCTCCTCTTCTTGATGATGGATCATTGAGCATGATCCAAAACATTGAATCAAAAACATACATAGTTGTATCCAAAAGCAATCTCATTATTCTTTCATATATTCAATCCTTACCTCCCATGCTTTCCTCTATGCCTTGTTTGGTTCCTAAACATATCTATGTTCTATGTTTAGAACCTATATTTTTCCATGTTACTTGTTTACTTATATATCCCTATGCTATATATCCATGATGTCCCTATGTTCCTATGATCTATGCTTGTGATCTCTATCTCTTATGTATCCATATTCCATGCTTATCATGATGTTTCTAATAATTAAACATGCTTATGGTTCTTACACATTTAGCATTCTTATTGTTTAGTAGCAATCCATAGGATATTTGATAGCAATCCATAGGAGATTTGTTTTTTGGACATTTTGTTACATATGCCTATTTGGCTTTGTAAACATACTTTTGTATGTTATCAATGTATATCATTGCATATGCCCATATGGTTTTATTTGTACATGCCTATATGGTTTGATGTATACACTATACATTATTTTGATGACATTATGCATATATGATATTATGTATATTTTTATGACATTATATTTTTATGACATTATATATTTTTTCATGACATTATATATGTTTACAACATCCTTACAAAATACATTTTGTGCATATCTTGCAGTCACTGCATTCCATGAGACCACATTTCTTTGAGGCATCATGTCAAACAGTTCATGTGCCTTGTCTATTGTTTCACACTTTACATACATGGTTACAATGGCTGCTGCAAATGTAACATCTAACAAAATTCCTATATCCTTTATTCTTTCATGGTTGTCCATACCATGTTTCAAAGATCCTAATTTTGGCACAAGTAGGGAGAATGCTTGCAAAGGTTATGGAATTTGGTTTTACACGTTCCAATTGTATTTGCTTCGAAGTTTCTAAAGCCTTTTCAAAAAATCCATTTTGTGCATATCTTTCAATCATTGCATTCCATTAGATAGCATCTCTTTGAGGTGTCATGCCAAACTGTTCACATGCCTTATCTATGCTTCCACACTTTGTATAATGTCTACAAGGGTGCAACTGTAAATACATCCTATTCCGAAGATTCCATTTTTGCATAGGCAAGGTGAATAGTGGATAAGGTTGTGGAATTTGGATTTACACCTACCAATTGCATTTTCTTAACATTTCCTTTCAATCCTTATCAAAAATTCCATTTTGTCCACATATTGCAATCATTGGATTCCTTCATTTATGATGTGCATAACATTCCTTCATTTGTGATGTGCATAACATGCTATAATTGTACATGCTTACAACAAGTGATTCATGCTACAATGAAGCACAACATGATGAAATAAGAAGATGCATATTTACAACACTTAAGAATATGTAGTAGTGTTGCTCATGTCACCAATACATTTTATTTCCCTTATTTTCTCATGCAAATGGATAAACTATGTTTACATCTTCACATACATGGCTTACAACATGTGACAATAAACCACTGCAAGTTGTATATGTGCTTAACAACAAGTATACATGTGATACAACACCCCAAAATGTGCATTGAATAAGGTGAGTGGTTCTTTTATTAGTGGTGGTGTTCATTTTGGACATAAAATAATCATTAATTTTGCAAATTTGTTTCATAAGTTAGTTGGCCTCGGTTGAATGGTGAAAACTATTTGTAGAGGCATAAATAGGCCTATATTATATGACCCAAGTGTTGAAGGTACCTATATTTTTTGTTTTTCTTGTCGTGCAGCCAAATGGATTGCGTCAACACATTGGGGTGGGTCGGTAAATTCTAGGGGAGGTCTCATTTCATGTGCCAAGCATCCTAGTCACTCCGGGCAATAGGCTATCGACAAAGTTCCTTAAGATCCCTGAGACCAAAAACTGCCAAACTTTGACGAAGTAGTTCTCAGAATTCATGATAGTTGGGAACATTTTGTTTAGACCTACAGGTATACATGGGGTCCATCCACAATAACCTCTCTCAGTTTTGGTCAACTCTATTCCTTTTGACTGTGCTGAAATCAAACGCATTGTTGAAAAATGCTTCAATTTGATGTAGTGGAAAGGTGCTAGGTGTGACATTTTTCATTCCATAGCTCATGGGGTTGAACGAACTATGCCAATGCATCGGGGTGGGTGGCTAAATGCCAGGGGAGGTCTTATTTCATGCGCCAAGCATCCCAGTCATTCTGGGCAACAGGCTACCGGCAAAGTCCCTTAAGATCCCTGAGACCAAAAAACTGCCAAACTTTGATGGAGTAGCTCTTGAAATTTGTGATAGCTGGGAATGTTCTATTTGGACCTACAAGTGTATGTGGGGTCCATTCACAATAACTTCTCTCGGTTTTGGTCAACTTCATTCTATTTGACCATGTCAAAATCAAACGCATTGTTGTAAAATGCTTCAATTTGATGCAGTGGAAAGGTGCTAGGTGTGACATTTTTCATTCCATAGCTTGTGGGGCCAAATGGCCTATGCCAATAGGTCGGGGTGGATGGATAAATTCTAGGGGAGATCTTGTTTCGTGCGCCAAGCATCCCAGTCATTCCGAGGAATAGGCTACTAGCAAAGTCCCTTAAGATCCCTGAGACCAAAAAATTGCCAAACTTTGACGGAGCAGTTCTTAGAATTCGTGATAGCTGGGAATATTTTGTTTAGACCTACAAGTGTACATGGGGTCCATCCACAATAACCTCTCTTGGTTTTGGTCAACTCTATTCCATTTGACCATGTCGAAATCAAATGCATTGTTGCAAAATGCTTCAATTTGATGCAATGGAAAGGTGCTAAGTGTGACATTTTTCATTCCATAGCTCATGGGGCCAAATGGACTATTCCAACAAGTTGAAGTGGATGGATAAATGGTAAGGGAGGTCTCATTTTTTTGCCAAGTGTCCCAGTCATTCCGAGCAATAGGCTACCGGCAAAGTCCCTTAAGATCCCTGAGACTAAAAAACTGCCAAACTTTGACGGAGTAGTTCTCAGAATTCATGATAGATGGGAATGTTCTTTTTAGCCTACAAGTGTACTTGGGGTCTATCCACAATAACCTCTCTCAGTTTTGGTCAACTCCATTCCGTTTGACCATGCTAAAATTAAACGCATTGTTGCAAAATGCTTCAATTTGATGCAGTGGAAAGGTGCTAGGTGTGATATTTTTCATTCCATAGCTCATGGGGTTGAGCAGACTGCGTCAACGCATCGGGGTGGTTAGGTAAATGCTAGAGGAGGTCTCATTTCATGCACCAAGCGTCCCAGTCATTCTGGGCAACAGGCTACCGGCAAAGTCCCTTAAGATCCTTGAGACCAAAAAATGGCAAACTTTGATGGAGTAGTTCTCAGAATTCATGATAGCTGAGAACATTTTGTTTGGACCTATAAGTGCATGTGGGGTCTATCCACAATAACCTCTCTCAGTTTTTGTCAACTCCATTCTGTTTGATCGTGCCAAAATCAAACGCATTGTTGCAAAATGCTTCAATTTGATGCAGTGGAAAGGTGCTAGGTGTGACATTTTTCTTTCCATAGCTCGTGGAGCTGAAGAGACTGCACCAACACATCAGGGTGGGTAGGTAAATGCCAAGGGAGGTCTCATTTCTTGCGCCAAGCATCCCAGTCATTCCGAGCTGAAAGCTACCGACAAAGTCAAAAGTTGCTAGGATTGAAATTTTGTATTCCACAAGTCTTGGGGCTGAACGGATTACACCAACACATTGCGGTGGGCGGTTAAATGGTAGGGGAGGTCTTGTTTTGTGTGTAAATCATCCCAGTCATTCCAAGCTATAAGCTACCGGCAAAGTCACTTTGCCAGTAGCTTACAGCTCAGAAGGACTAGGAGCCTTAGCACACAAAACGAGACCTCCCCTAGCATTTACCCACCCACCCTAATGTGTTGGCACAATCCACTCTGCCCCAAGACCTGTGGAATGCAAAATTTCAATCCTAGCAACTTTTGGCTTAGTTGGTAGCTTACAACTCAGAACGACTAGGACACTTGGCGCATGAAACGAGACCTCCCCTAGTATTTACACACCCACCCCGATGTGTTGGCGTAGTCTATTTAGCCCCACAAGCTATGGAATGAAAAATGTCACACCTAGTCAAATTGAAGCATTTTGCAACATTGTGTTTGATTTTGGTAGATCAAACGGAATGGAGTTGACCAAAACTGAGAGATTATTGTGGATAGACCCCACGTACACCTGTAGGTCCAAACAAAATGTTCCCAGCTATCACGAATTCTAAGAACTGATCTGTCAAAGTTTGGCAGTTTTTTGGTCTCAGGGATCTTAAGGGACTTTGTCAGTAGCCTGTTGCTCAGAATGACTGGGATGCTTGGTGCACAAAATGAGACATCCCTTGGCATTTACCCACCCACCCTGACACGTTGGCGTAGTCCATTTGGCCCCATGAGCTATGGAATGAAAAATGTCACACCTAGCACCTTTCCACTACATCAAATTGAAGTATTTTGCAACAATGCGTTTGATTTCAGCATGGTCAAACAGAATGGAGTTGACCAAAACTAAGAGAGGTTATTATGGATGGACCCACATGCACCTATAGGCCCAAATAGGACATTCTCAACTATCACGAATCCTGAGAACTACTCTGTCAAAGTTTGGTAGTTTTTTGGTCTCAGGGATCTTAAGGGACTTTACCGGTAGCTTGTTGCCTGGAATGACTGGGACACTTGGCGCATGAAATAAGACCTCCCCTGGAATTTACCTACCCACCCCGACATGTTCGTATAGTCCATTCGGCTCCACAACAAGCAGAACAAAAAATATGGCACCTAGCAAGGTTTTTGCTTTTAAGATCTTAAGTGACTTTGCTCTTGCAGAACAATGTATCGGCAAAGACCCTAGTTTTCATAAGGGGAGACATGTGATTTTAAGAGGTTTTTGGGAATGTGACTTTATCCTTCCACTCCTTATCCAATGACGAGTTTATTCTCAAAGTTTGATGGCTTTTATGAGCATATACACGATGTTGTTTTAGGATAGTCATAAAGGGTAGTTATGGACAGCCATGCATATCTTTTTAACAATCATAAAGGGAAATTTATTAATGGATTGTGATAGTCCCAAAACTCATACAAATCATCCATTTTGGTGTTTGACAACCTTATAAATCCATTAGATCATTTATACAAACCCTAATGCAACTTATAAACCCTCTTTGCATAGTAATTTCATGAATGACTGTCTTGTAGTATTGTTTTGTCCATTTTAACAGCCCATGAGGATTGTATGGTGTTGTGATCTTCATGATTTTAACTTGATGCAGAGATAGGATTCAACTCAACATGACAGAGGCATCATTACAAATGGATTGAATTACAATCGTCGAAGAGCCAACCTCCTATCAATGAGAGTTCAATGATAGTAAATAGAGAGCTACTTGACCATAAATAGGATTTACATACATACATATATATATGATCTCATAGGCAACTAGGTTTCATACACATCCATTAGGCAATCACCTTATCTTGTCATTTGACTAAATCATTGTCATATACATGAGTAGATACCTAATAATTATGCAACCCTTCCCCCATCATTGCAAATGAATCAAATTGCAATAGTTGTAGAGGCAACCTCCTATCAATGAGATTTCAATAATAGTAAATAGAGAGATACTCGGCCATAAATGGGATTTGCATACACACACCCAAATGAAATAGTATCCTTATTGGCCTTACTGGCACCTCCCCCAAGATGTAAGTTTTTTATGTTTATAATGTGCCCCCATTGTCCTCGTAACCCTCAAATTGCAATTGACCTAAGATGCCTCATACATTAGGGCTTCATGTTTGGGTCTTGTACATAGTAATCTCAATGTTTGCTCATGTTACATTGTGCATGTTCATGTCTTTAGTTTTCTTGTGGCCTTCATGGCATGCTTTTGTATCCTAGTGGCTCCTTATGTCTTTATATTTTATGTCCCTTGCTCTTGGTTTGGGATTCATTACACTTTCATGGTAGCCTACTGGTGAATTCATAAACCCTAATCCCCTTGCTTAATCTTGTTCTCTTTCTTGCAGAAATCCATTTCATTTTATGCTAAAATTTATACCTACTAGCCCATTAAGAACACCTATGAAAAGGATTCATTATGCATTTTGACATCATTCTCAAGTCACTTCCACTTTTGAGGAACACTAAACTTGTCAACAAAAGTCCCAAACCCTTATCCTATTGTCTTAATAGTCTGCAACACATGAGAATACAGTCTTATAGTATCAAGAATTAATAACAAACTTCATTTTTTCTATCTACAACCTTGGGGTATGAAAAGGTATACAAGAGTGAGCATTTTCACCACCATTAGAGTTCATGACTTGACCTAAAACCAGAGCAATACAATTTTATCTATTTGTTGTCACCCTAGATGAGGGTTTTGATAGTCTAGAGCAGTTTTTGGTAAAATGACCATAACTTACTTATTTCTCCATGAAATTGAATGAAACAAGAAACACAAGAAAGTAGATTCCACTAGCTTTCAATTACAATTGCTCTCAGGCCCTAACACATCCGTACAAGGTTGTACTAAACAAAGAAATAGCAGGAAAATAGTAAAATCTACAAAAATAGAGTTTCTTGACATTAATTTAATTCAAACTTGTCTTCAATTCATCTTCAAAATGTTTTCAATACATCTCCAATGTCTTTGCCACAAAGTTTTATGCATATTTATAGATTATTTGAGGGAAACCAATAGTCTCCAACTGACTTTTGAGTACTTGACTGTTCATCTTCCATAATTTTGTAATTTTTTTACATTTTTCATATGACAACTTTGACATATTTACAAAATTTGACAAGACGAAGACTAAATACATGACAAAATGGTCTATCATGACCTTATTAGATTTCAAGCTACTATGCTTGATTAGGGCATATAAAGAATTTTGTCATATTGATTCTATTGATTCTATTTATCTAAAATCATTCTCAATGCTAAACATATCATCAATGGACCATGATCTACATGATAGAAAAGAAGGACTAGGAATACCACGTGAAGGTAAAACATGTGTACATCATCATCATGAGTATTCTTAAGGTATGATGAAGCATGGGAAGAAAAGTTGGAGATTCCATAACTAAACAAGAAATTCTAGCATGAGAGATAGGTTTAGTACGAGTAGAAGATATACAAGTATCAAAATATAAATCATTGAAAGGTATCACTAGATCCATACTATCCTTTGCACACTAGGACTTGAAAGATAAGAAATCAAAGTATCCACATAAGAGACTAAAGAACTATCATCATAATGTATGGCATCATTGGAAGTATCATGACATGCACATAAGGAATTTAAATTATATTGTATATCATGGTGTATATATATATATTAAAATCTAGTCCATAATGGTAGACATATACAAAAATTTGGCAAATATGACAACTCAAAACATTTTTTACAAAATGTGGCATATGCCATGTCTCAAAATCTATATACAATCTACATGCCGAATAGCTACATGTCAAATACTACAAGTCCACTTGACCCTGAATCTATGATGGATCCTCAAAAAGTGTCCTCTTTGTACTAGAATGTCTAATTGATGGAGGCAAAGTTGACTGCATTAACAAGTCAAAACACAAATTAGATTAATCTCTTCAATGGTAAATAAAAATAAGTTAAAGTTAGTAAATATATTCTTATCTATTACAATTAAAAACTTTCATTTATTAACATACATCTAAATCACTACAATCAATTAAAAGACCGCTAGATAAATTATCAATTATTTAGAAAAATTCAATTCAATTACCTCGACTCTATGTTGTCATTCGGACAATTGTTCTACAAATAATTTTCTCTTAAGACGATTAGGTGTCCTAGTGAAGCATGATGGAAAAGGCGGCACATCCCTCACATTCTCAAGAGACTACATAAAAGCAAAGTAACATTGAAATAAATTAATATATAATTATTAAACAAAAAAAGAAATTCATACATTTAAAAAGGTTAGATGTGTTACACACAAACACTCTAGAGTGCACTACACAAAAACTTATCTACTAGAAAACAAGCACATACCACCATCGAGGCCTTCTGCATCAATTGAGGATAATCAAGGGTGGTGGCGATACATTTCTATGATCCTACTTATTTGATCAATATTTCTTTGAATTTTCTCTTCTATTGTTGGAGGGGGAGGGTTTGGTGGTGGAGGATTTGGGTTTTCATTTTGTGCATCCATTTTACCTAATTAAAATATAAAACATACTCACTTAGCATAAAAAACCCAAAAATTTGCTTGAAAATACAAAACAAACAAAAAAATACAAAAGATCTTACCTTTTTGGATTGAATATCTATTCTTCAGCTCTGATATCCATTCTTGAGATCTAATTTTGTGTTTTGCAAGCCGCTGGTTTGTAAAAATGTGACCCGTTTTCACTTTTTATGTTTTAAAAAATGGATATCTGTTTTCCAAAACAGATATCCATTTTAGGTTTCCAAAAAAGATATCCATTTTGCAAAATGGATATCTGTTTTCTTTTTCCAAATTGTTTTCATTCTTTTTTATTTTAGTATTTTGGCATTTTAGCATTTAAGGAAATAAATTAGCTGTAAAATACAATCAAAATTTTAGAAAGACTGTATCATATGAAAGGAGAGATTTTGGACAAACTATCAAAATTTATATAGGATTATGATGATATATATATATATATATATTTGATTTTTATATGATTTACTTATACTAAGGTATCTCATAGTATTTCAAAGGCACTTTTGAATAGATAACTGTCATAAAAAAAATTGCAAAAGCAAGTAGTTTTGGTGTAAATTCTAATAAATCATTTCATGTAACTTACATATTAGATGATATTTGTGTCAATAGTTGAGATCAAACTTGTAACACTCAGGATCGACCTCTCATTTTTCTATACCTATTCAAATTCCAAGACAATCATTGGATTGATGTCATTTATTTTCTAGAGGTGGCAAATCAATTTAGCACATCCTCAACATCATTGGATTGGTGTCGATAGAGAGAGCAAGATAGAGAGAGAGATATATATATAGAGAGAGGTAGATACAGGAAGGAGGTAGATACGAGTTATGGGTTAGGGATTAGGGGCATTATTTAGGGTTTAGGGATTTAGAGAGAGAGAGAGAGACTACTTTTGACATGCAACCGTAAACCCTAAATAATGCCCCTAAACCCTAAACCCAAGTAACCCTAAACCTATAAACTCTAAATAATGCCCATAAACCCTAAACCCCAACCTCTAACCCCTAAACCCTAAAACATAAACCCTAAATAATTCCCCTAAGCCCTAAACCCTAAACCTAAGAAAGGGAGTCCTAGTTTTCTTGTTTCCATTTCCTTCATTGATAAGGGAGAGGGAAAGATAGAGGGGAGAGATAGGATATATAGAAATGATAGGGGAAGAGAGGCAAGAGATAGAAAAATTGGGAAAGATGGCTAGGTACAGAGAGATAGAGAGGAGACAGATAGGAAGAGATAGAGGAGAAGAAGGGGAGAGATATGGAGATAAAGAGTGAGAGAGATATCCAGAGAAATAGGGAGATAGAGGAATAATAGGGGAGAGAGAGGCAAGAGATAGAGAGAGAGGGCTATAGAGGAATAATAGGGGAGAGAGATGCAAGAAATAGGGAGAGATAGATATAAGTAGAGAGAGAGAGAGAGGAGATAGATTGGGAGAGATAGAGGAGACAAAGGGAGAGATAGGGAGATAGAGAGTGAGTGAGATGTCTAGAGAGATAGGGATAGAGATTGAGAGGTAGAGGGATGATAGAGAGAGGGAGATAAGGGAGAGATAGGGAGATAGAGGTTTAGGGTTTCTTAGGTTTAGGGTTTATGGGTTACAAGTTAGGGGTTAGGGATTAGGGGCATTATTTAAGGTTTAGGGATTTAGAGAGAGAGAGAAAGAGAGATTGCTTTTGGCATGCAACAGTAAACCCTAAATAATGCACTAAAACCCTAAACCCAAGTAAACCTAAACCTATAAACCCTAAATAATGCCCCTAAATCCTAAACCCTAACCCCTAACCCCTAAACCATAAACCCTAAATAATTCCCCTAAGCCCTAAACCCTAAACCTGAGAAAGGGAGTCCTAGTTTTCTTGTTTCCATTTCCTTCATCCATAAGGGAGAGGGAAAGATAGAAGGAAGAGATAGGATATATAGGAATGATAAGGGGAGAGAGGAAATAGATAGAGAGATTGGGAGAGATAGCTAGGTAGAGAGAGATAGAGAGGAGAGAGATAGGAAGAGATAGAGGAGACGAAGGGAAGAGATAGGGAGATAGAGAGTGAGAGAGATGTCTAGAGAGATAGGGAGATAGAGGAATGATAGGGGAGAGAGAGGCAAGAGATAGGGAGAGATAGATATAGGTAGAGAGAGAGAGAGAGAAGATAGATTGGGAGAGATAGAGGAGACAGAGGGAGAGATAGGGAGATAGAGAGTGAGTGAGATGTCTAGAGAGATAGGGATAGAGATTAAGAGGTAGAGGGATGATAGAGAGAGGGAGATAAGGGAGAGATAGGGAGATAGAGATTTAGGGTTTCTTCTAGGTTTAGGGTTTAGGGGTTATGAGTTAGGGGTTAGGGATTAGGGGCATTATTTAGGGTTTATGGATTTAGAGAGAGAGAGAGAGATGGCTTTTGACATGCAACTGTAAACCTTAAATAATGCCCCTAAACCCTAAACCCAAGTAACCCTAAACCTATAAACCCTAAATAATTCCCCTAAGCCCTAATCCCTAGACCTAAGAAAGCCTAAACCCCTAAATCCTAAACCCTAAACCCTAAACACTAAACCCAAGCAACCCTAAACCTTTATCTACCTATATCTCTATCATTCCTCTACCTATCAATCTCTCCCCCCATGTCTCTAGCCATGTCCCTCAATCTCTATATCTCCATATTGGTCCTCTCTATCTAATCACTAAATCCTAAACCTCTAAACCTTAACCCCTAAACCATAACCCCTAAACCCTAAATAATGCCCCTAGACCTTAACCCCTAGTTGTAGTACTCTTTTTTTCTAAGATCCTATCCCTATATCATACTATTATTGTTGACTTTTATTTCCATCTTCATCATCATAGTCCTAGTTATCCTATTTTGAGCCTACCATTTATCCTTAGCCATCTCTTGTACTTCATCTATTTGAATGTCAATTTTAATGACCTCCAAATTTTCCATAAATTCTTCTCCACCAAACCCTAGACCCTCACCCAAATGCTTACTTTCCTAATAAAAGCCCTTCCCCAAACATTATTTGATCATGTGGCTCCTTCCATCACTAGACAAGTGCCCCTACTTTCCATTATTCATCTAATAATGTAATCCCAATGTCATAGCTCACACTCCCACACCTACATTCATAGACTTCATTCCCCCTATTGACACAATCATTGATAATCATTATAAGGAGACTCCCTTGAATAATAATTAAACCATGGATTATCCCATATCCCCATCTTACACTTTCCTCACCTTTGAACCCTTAGAAGATGACATTTAGCTATCCCCACCATTACCTATCACACTTTCTAGCAATCCCACATAAGACACCTTACCCATCACTTCACCTAGGTCATCACCAATTAAATCACCTTATTACTCCATTCAAACATACCCATACCACCCCTTTCTCACTCCACAACCTGTATTAATGCATGATTAAACCTAACCCCTAAACCCTAAACCTGAAATACCATAAACCCCTAAATCCTAAACCCTAAACCCTAAACCTATATCTCTCTATCTCCCTATCTCACTATCTCCCCATCACTATCATTCCTCTACCTCTCAATCTCTCTCCCCATGCTTTGGCCATGTCCCTCACTCTATATCTCCCTATTGGTCCTCTCTCTCTAAACACTAAACCCTAAACCTCTAAACCTTAACCCCTAAACCATAAACCCTAAACCCTAAATAATGCCCCTAAACCTTAACCTCTAACCCCTAAACCCTAAATGCAAGAAACCCTAAACCCTATCTCCTATCTCTCCCTTATCTCCCTATCTCTATCCTTTCTCTACCTCTCAATCCTTCTCCCTACTTCTCTGGACATCTCGCTCACTCTCTATCTCCCTATCTCTCCCCTTTGTCTCCTCTATCTCTCCCTATCTGTCTCCTCACTCTTTCTATCTAGCTATCTCCAAAATTGAGCAACCCTAAACCCCTACACCCTAAATCCAATCAAATCTAAACCTCTATCTCCCTATCTCTCCCCTATCTCCCTATCTCTATCATCCCTCTACCTCTCTTGATCTCTCTCCCAATGTCCTTGGCCATGTGCCTCACTCTCTATCTCCCTATCTCTCAACTTAGTCTCCTATCTCTATCTCCCTATCATTCCTCTCTCTCTATAAAGCCTAAATCCAAAACCCTAAACCTCTAAACCTAACCCATAACCCCTAAACAATTTAAATCCTAAACCCTAAATAATCCCCCTAAACCCTAAACCCAAGTAACCCTAAACCATTATCTCCCTATCTCTCCCCTATCTCCCTATCACCTTTGTCCCTCTACCTCTCAATCTCTCTCCGTATGTCTCTGGCCATGTCCCTCACTCTTTATCTCCCTATCTCTCCCCTCGAACTCATCTATATCTCCTTATCATTCCTCTCTCTCTATAAACCCTAAATCCAAAACCCTAAACCTCTAAAACTAACCCCTAACCCCTAAACATTAAATCCTAAACCCTAAATTATAATGCCCCTAAACCCTAACCCCTAACCCCTAAACCTAAGAAACCCTAAACCCATAAACCCTAAACCCCAAACCCCTAAACTCTAAACCCAAGTAACCATAAACCACTATCTCCCTATCCCTCCCCTATCTCCCTATCACCTTTATCCCTCTGCCTCTCAATCTCTCTCCCTATGTCTCTTGCCATGTCCCTCACTCTTTATCTCCCTATCTCTCCCCTCAGACTCCTCTATATCTCCCTATTGATCCTTTATCTCTCTCTATACTCTAAACCCTAAACCTCTAAACCTTAACCCCTAACCCCAAAACCATAAACCCTAAACCCTAAATAATGCCCCTAAACCCAAGCAACCCTAAACCTCTATCTCCCTATCTCTATCATCTCTCTACTTCTTAATCTCTCTCTCTATATATATTTATATCTCTGGACATGTCTCTCACTCTCTATCTCCCTATCTCTCCCCTCTGTCTCCTCTAACTCTCCCAAACTATATCAGTCCCCTCTCTCTATCTCTCTTTAAACTGTAAACCCCAAACCCCTAAACCTCTAAACCACTTCTCTATATATTATTGTTTTCCACATTTAACTATATTCTTTTCCATTTTCCAAGTCCTACATGTGTCCAAGTTGTATTGTTTGTCAAGTTTTTAGTCTAATTATTTGTCCCAGCGCTCATGGTTATTAAAATGTTAGTATAGTTAGATTTATCCTTAGGTAACATTAATTTACACATTGTTGCACAAACAACCACATTGAAAAATAACCTTACCTAATTAAGGTTAATCTTTAAGGTTCTTTCATAAATGGTGAGCTTAACAGCTCCAACTAGTTCAATGTTCTTATAGTCCATTCTTACCCTTCCAAGAGAGTTCATGCCATGTTAACTTTGCATTATGTCCTAACAAATCACATGAAGGATCATCATCATCACAAGGAATAACAATGTCATGAAGGATTAATGAAGGTGTAGCTTCACCACATAAAGTATCATTCATAATTTTATCACTAGAGGGTAAGGGTATATCATGTGTATCCTTCTCAAACCATGTATCATGAATGAAATCATATGAAGGATTGGGTAAAGCAATTTAGGGCATGAGGTTTAAGGAACATGTGTTCTTTCTTCTCTTGGTGAGATAAAGTTGCTTTCATACAAGAATGCACATTTGTATGAAGTGCACTTTCTTAGTTTCAATGTGTTTTGAATCTTTTTAAACATGGAGCCTTGGCCTAATGGTTTTCCTAGGTATTCCCTTTCATATAATTTATATCATAGTTCTAGGCCTAGCTAATATGAAGTGTATGAAGAAGAAGATTGTTATAATGAAATCTCATATTACTGCTCAAATAGTTATATATCCTCTCTATATAGGGAGGTGTTATTAACAATCATTAGAATCCTTCACAAATTGAAACACTCTTAAATTTTTTCATGAATGAATACCATGCTTGGTAGTATAAATAATTTAATAATTAAAGGATAAATTAGTAATCAGAAAACATTCAATCATGTGTAAGTGGTTTATGTTTGGTATGCCTCATATAGAATTGGGCAAGTAATATATATGTACATTGAATTGGGGGAAGAAAAATGAATATCCGTTTTGCAAAATGGATATCCATTTTAGATTTCTAGAAATGGCTATTCATTTCAAAACATATGAAAGTCAAACTCTGCCAAGTCACAAATTTGGCTAAGTAAAATCGTGGTTTTTTTCCTATTGCCAATGTTTGGCCCGTGATGATCCTACACATACCCCCTAAAGAATCCCATGTTGTAGCAGTCAAAAGAACCTTTAGATATCTCAAAGGAACACTTGATTATGGCTTGTGGTATCCAAAAGACAATGACTTCACTCTTCATGCATATACAAATGTTGATTGGGTAGGAGATGTGGATGATAGGAAAAGTACTAGTGGTGGTGCATTCTTCTTGGGAAGTAGACTAGTTTCTTGGCTAAGAAAAAAGCAGGAGGCAATATCCCTATGAACGGCAGAGCAGAGTATATAGCAGTAGCAAACAATTGCACTCAAGTTCTATAGATGAAGCAAATGTTGAAGGACATCAGAATTGTGTTTGAGGAGCCTATCACAATCTTCTGTGATAATTCAAGTGCAATAAGCATCTCAAAGAATCCAGTGTTGCATTCAAAGACAAAGCACATATCCATCAAGTTTCATTTCTTGAGAGAGAAGGTAAATGAGAAGTCAAGTTGGATTTTGTGTCTTCAATGGATTAGATTATAGATATTTTCACTAAGCCTCTTCCCAAGGATCTTTTGAGTATCTCAAAGAGAAGTTAGGGGTTATTACCCCTCCTGATCAGAACTAAGATACACTAAGGTGCATCAGTCTGGTGGAATTCATAGTCATATCTTGTGATCCGGATTGATGTTAAGGAGATACTACTCAGGGAGAGTAGTCAGTTTGAAAATTTTGAGATCAGCCTAAAATAAAAAGGGAGAAAAGATTGCAAATATGTGCCCTTTGCCATTGATGTCAAAGGGGACGAGAAGTTCATGTGAAAAACTAGTTGCTGATGAAAGGGGGAGTAGTGAAGAAAGTGATTGCAGAAGTGATAAGAGAAAGGGGGAGAAGGTCTTGTCTCGATGGTTGAATTAGTTTTTTCACATCATATGTTGCCATCAATGACAAAGGGGGAGATGTTGCAAATATGTGCCTAAGCGGTTTTTTCATTGATGTCAACATATCCTTGTTGCCATTGGTGTCAACTGTATCCTATTTTGATGCCTATATAGAAGATTGGATTGTTGAGGATATTGAGAAAATTAATAAGGATCAATGTATGCAAACCATATGGCTAAGTAGAGGATTGTCTGAAGAAGCTGCAGTTAATTTTTGAAGGGTTCGCATGAAGATTTGAAGAAGCTATGGCCATTTGAGTTGAACCAATTTTGCAGTGTTTAGAAGAGATAGAGTGACAGGAAAGAGGTCTGAATTGTTTTGGATATGTCAAATAATGATTTGCAGATCTAGAGGCATGTTTGGGAAGTCAGTGTGTATCATCCATTCAAGTGGTTCATGGTTTGGAGGTCTGCAAGTAATCTTTCTAATATGACAGTCATGGCAGATAGTGTTCTTGAGGTTTCAGAGGAAGATGCAAGTCATTCTGATGATTTGGAGGAGTGCGGATGTTTTTGTTGAATTCAATGTGCTTGTGGAGGTCTCTGGATCATGTGACTTCTATGTTGGAGGTCTGCATTGAAGTGTGAGCTTGTCAATGAAGATTTCCTTCTTGGTGTTGTTGTTCTTCCTAGTCTTGGCCAACCGGATGATTCAAGCATGTTGTGGATGATCTAAGAGCAATTCTATGAAGCGTGGCATGTTGATCGAGGAAGATTTGAGTCGCAGTTATGTTTGGCCAATAGCTTAGTGATTCACATTAAGTCAGATGTTTGTAGTGCCAATCTTGATGTTCATTCCAAGGTTGATGAAGCGTCTAAATACTTGTTGATGAGTTGTGGAAAAACATCCTTGTGCGAAAATAATAAAATCCAAAGAAAGGATCAAAGGTAGAGCAGAGCAAAGGAGAAGCAAAAGAAGAAGAGATGTTTAGGATGAAGAATTAGAGAAGAAGTATTTGGGGCAGAGCAAAAGCTTTGTGAGCATTCAATGAAACTAAACTAGGCATGAAGTAGATGCTATTTATTAGTTAATTCTTTCTACATTAAACATAAATTCTATAGGCAGTGAGCCTCTCTTGAGAAGTGAGCCCTGGGCAGTGAGCCCGAAGGCATGTGCCTTCTCTTTTCATCTAAGTACTTTTAATAGGGTACGAATCTTGTGGGTTAACCCCCACCGTGGTTTTCCCTTAACCGGGTTTCCACGTAAAAATTCTGGTGTTATGTGTGCTCAATTTATTTCTACTCTTGTGTTATTGATTCATGCTTTAATGTTTATCTGATTCAAAGTTGTTAAAGAAGTTTAAAAGCAGAAAAGATTAATATTTGTGGGACAACTAATTCACCCACCCCTTAGTTGTCCAGACTAATTCCAACATGAATCACACATGGTAAAGTTTAATCCTTGCTCTAAGTGATTCAATGATAGACCCGAAGTTGGATGCCCTTGTTGCTACTTTTCTTACAAAGGAAATAAGGAGAAAATCCAAGGATGAGGAATCAAGGAATGCATTACATGTTCAAGGAAGTCCTAAGGATAAAGGAGGGTCAAAAGGGATAAGAAAGAGTCTACCAAGAGATTTAAATCTTGAGACAATTCTAAGACCCTAGGAAAGAGTAGAGTAAAGTTCTGGAACTATGGAAAATGGGGCATGTTAAGGAGTGCACAAATAAGAAGAAGACTTATGACTTCTCCATAGAAAAATCATTTGATTTGGTTATGAATCTTTGTTTATTTCTATTAATACTATGTATGATGAATCCTAGTTGATTGACTAGGGTTGTTCATATTGTGTACAAAAAATGTAGACCAAAATAAAAGGATTTGAATGTAATTATCAAAACCCATAATCTACACTCAGTCAACCTCAATGTGAGAAAATAAATTAAACAAAATGAATAAAGCACACAAATGATACCAAGATTGAATCTTGTTGTACTGTGAGGTAGTTGTGCTCAAGTTGATGTAATGCTAGAATGTGGTTTCTCTTGGCAACAACATGGCATTGCTCCAATAGATGATTGTTTTAAATGGTTCTTCAAGGGTCCATTTATAGGATTCTAGGTTGGATGATTGATGGTGGAGATTGATTAAGAGATCAATAGTTCAAATCAAATTGGTTAGGTACTTGGGAGATGAATGATGTAGCATAAAAGACATTTTTCTAATTTTTAAATTGACTTGTGGGAGATAGTTATGGGATGAGAGGTGGAGAATAAAAGGGATTTATAATTATTTTTATTAATGTTTAGGTGGTTACATGATAAAAGGAGGATTTAATTATTAATTTAATTAAATCATGTGAAGGGGGATTTGACCAAGACTTAGGAAAAGGGAATTAGGACTTAGTAAAAAAGGGAAAATGATGGATCAAGATCTATAACTTAATTGGGATGGTTTAGGGAATAATTGATAAATATTAGGCAATAGTTGGTCAGGATTAGAGATAATTAAGATGGTTTAGGAATAAAAGATGAGGATTTGGGATAATCGATGAAGATTAGGACTTGGATATTTTTAGGTGTCTACACATATCACATAACTCCTCACAAGGAGTTCTTGTCTCCTACCATGCTTATGATGGATGAGAAGTGTATCTGGGTGACAATAGTTTACAATGCATTATTAGTCATGGAAATATATAGTTGTGTTTCAGTGATGGGAGGGAAAAACTCATACTGGTGTTTTACATATTCTAGGACTTGCATGAACTTTAATTTCTATATCCAATTTGAATGATCTTATGGATTACATGTGACATTGATAAGTCTCCTTTTAGGTTGGTTAGAGGAAATTTGGTGGTTACTAAAAGATCTCATGTCGGGACTTTGTTTAGACTGAATGCCTCCATATTTTGTAACTTTTACAATGTAACTAGAAATTATGAATATGCATGTATGTTGTGGCACCATTTTTGAGCCACATTTGTGAAAAAGGTCTTCAAACCATGACTAATAAAAATATGGTTGATGATTTTTTATTAATCTAATGGTAAAATTTGATTTCTTTGAATATTGTGTGTTTGGTAAGTAGGATAAATCTTCATTTCTTCTTGAAAGCTATAGAGAAAAGAGGTTATTAGAAATTGTTCATTTAGGTGTGTTTGATTCAATAGATGTGTACTCTTTGTGAAAATCTTGTTTTTGTGTTGCATTCATTAATGATGCCTCTAGATACACCTAGGTTTATTTTATGGATTCTAAATCTAATTTTTTCTCTAAGTTTAAGGAATTTAAAGCTTTGGTTGAGAAACTTGATTAGGTGATAAAATAAATCTATTGAGGCCTAATAATGGTGGTGAATATTATTCTAGGGAATTTGATGGTTTTATAAGCATGCAAGTATAGTTTGGTAGAAGATAACCCTCTACAGACAATAACAAAATGGAGTTATAGAGAGAATGAGCCAAACCTTGATGGAAAGAACAAAAAATATGTTGATTGATACATAGTTGGATTAGTGTTTTTGGGCAAAGGCTATGAGTATTCCTTGTTACTTGGTAAAATAATCTCATTATATGACTCTTGTTGCTAAAAATCCTTATGAAGTGTGGATAGGTAAGAAACCTTCTATTTACATATTAGGGCATTTGGTTGTGAGGCTTATTTTCATGTGCATAAGGAAAAGAGATCTAAAATAGATCCAAAAGCATAGAAATGCATCTTTGTTGGTTATGGTGAGAATGTAAAGGGTTATAAGCTTTGTAATCCACTAACCCAAAAAATGTTGCATTCTAAAGATGTAATTTTTAGGGAGTTCAAAGCATTTTCAAATCCTATACAACTAAAGAAAAAGGAAGGAATGAAAATAGTGATTTTGAGACCAAAGTTTAAAAGTAGGAAGATGTACATGTTGAAGAACAAAATAATGGATTAGAGGATGAAGAGGAAGAAGAGGGTTCATGTGAGATCTCTAAGTAGGTTGATCATGTAGAAGAATAGGTAGATCCCCTTACTCCAGTCTTGAGATGATCAATGAGATAATGGAACTTAGTTGATAGGTATAGCCCATCAAATTTCTATTATGTTTTCTCTTTGTTATGAATTGATGATGAACTAATTTTTTTCAAGGAGGCTCTCTCTTCAAAGGTTAGTGAGTCTTTGATGTAGGTCATGCAAGAGGAGATGAAGCTCTTAGACAAATGTGACACTTTGGATCTTATTAGTTTTCCCAAGGGAAGAAAGCCCATTACTTGCAAGTGGACATATGAAAATAAAATTAGAGTAGATAGATAGTTAGAGAGGTATAAGGCTAGACTAATGGCCAAGGGATACTCCTAGAGAGAGGGATTTGATTTTGGTGAAATTTTCTCTCCTAATGCTGAGTTATCCTCCATTAGATTCCTTTGATCTATTACTATAGCTTGTGATTTTGAGATTGAGCAAATGGGTGTTAAAATTGTTTCCTTGCATGGGGATCTTGAAGAGAAGATTTATATGTGATAGGTTAATCATTTTACTATTAAGGGGAAGTAACATTTGGTTTGTATCTATTAAAACATTCTTTGTATAATTTGAAGTAGTCTCCCCACATGTGGGATAAGAAGTTTGATGCTTTTACATTGCATTTGAGTTTTGTTAAGAGGGAAGAGGATCATTGTGTATATTTTAACACTATTGATGATCAGGTTCTAATCATTGTCTTGTATGTGTATGATATGTTGTTTATTAGTAATAGCATGGAGGTGACTAGGGAACTCAAAACTCAACTTTCTAGTATGTTTGACATGAGGGATTTATGAGTATAAAAATTCACCCTTGGGATGGAAATTAATAGAGTTTAATTTCACAAGAAGCTTTGGGAGTTAGAGTAAGTATGTTGATGCCATTTTGTAGTAGCTTAGTATGTACAATTGCAACCCTATGAGTATTTCATTTCTTGTTGGAATTAATATGTCATAAGATATTTATCCTAAATCAGATGATGATTTTGAGGATACATGTCTAGCATTCTTCATGCTAGTGATGTTATCCTGATGTTTGTAATGATTTGCCCAAGTGGTGAAATTTTTGAGTAGGCTTATGCCTAACCTTGGTAGATAATATTGGACTCGTGGTTATTCAAACACATAAGGTTGTAAATCATGTAAATTAGTTTTGTAATATTTCTAAATTTTACTTGGCACACTATCTTTAATTAGCATACATGTAACTAACAATATAGATCTTGCTATGAAAAAGTGATCTACTGTTGGCAACATGGTCAAGAGACACTATTGATATGTTGGAGATTTGATGTTGTCATTGATGGAAACAACAAGATATAATTGGAGACAGTCCATGAGACAGGCTATGCATAATATTTTTGGTTCGGTAAGAATAACTTAGTCTAATTGACTAAGTGTTGGCAGCTCATTAAGTTAGTGACAGAGAATTGATTGATACTCCTCCACAGATGAGGACTTTGGTTTGCAATTCTGGTATGTTGCATATAATTGTTTTATGATATTATATTCCAAGTTTCATATCCCGATAATCTTTGGAAGTCATAATGTGAATTACCGAAGTCTGGATAAGCAGAGTCCAATTATAAAAAGTGAAGAACACCTAAGTATTTTGGTCCACATCCCTCCGGTATTGATTATTTCGATGTGCGGTTTGGAGGTGTTGTAAACACATATGAGAAGTATCTAATTCCAGGTTTGCAGATTCTGAAGCTCACCAGAAGATCATCTACAAGCTTCTAAGTATCAGTATTCAGTTGCACAGTGTTTCACAAAGACAAAGTCATTAGTTCAGAGATCTGCATCTTGCCACATAAGAATTTTATGATCTACGGTTACAAAGGTATGATTGGTGATGCCTGCTATGAATTTTGGAGTCTAGTGTGGTCTACATTAGAAATTGTGATATGACAGACAACGAGGTTAAGAGTATACTTAAGAATGAAGCTGACACTCAGTTGGATCATTGTGCGGTGAAGATATATTACTTGGATCATTATTCTAAGTGGTTCTAAAATAGGTCCACAACTATTTGGAGATTATTGAAGGTTTACATTAGTCTACATAACTTCGTGTAAAGAATTCAAGTCAATAGAGTATAGCTTTTTGTGTACATGTTTCATCTATGGCAAGTCAACTGAATTTTGTGTTAGATCTTGTTGCCGCTATAAATACCCAATGGATTTTGATGTGATAAGGAAGAGTGTGTTTTATATGCAATCCTACTCTGAATTTGTGATGAGAAAAGTATAGTAAGAGTGCAAAGGGCAGAAGAACAGAGTATATGTGAAACAGAGAAGAAAAGTAGGGCAGACATAATGAATAACCTTGAATCTATATATTGATCTATCAATGGAATTGTATTCCAGCATTTTGTAGATGTATTTGTAGAAGTTATGTCTTGGCAGTGAGCTACCCTTTCTCTATCTTCTCTTCTTTATGGCAGTGATCCTATTGCAATGAGTACTTCTTTGGACAGTGAGTCCTTAGGTAGTGAGCAGGTAGTGAGCCTTTTGTAATCAAGTTTTGATATCATAATATATTGTGAGCTAACACTCACCATGGTTTTTTCCTTTTTGGGGTTTTCCACGTAAAAATCTTGGTGTCTATGTGTTATGACTTTGTGGCTTCTCTTCGTATGTTTGTTTTACTTTCATGTTATTGAATTTAGTAAATGGATTAAAGAACATGTAAAGGAATGGTTTTATAGAATACTGATTTACCCCCCCTCTCAGTATTCCTTGTGTTCAACAATTGGTATTAGAGCAAGGTTCCTTGGAAGAAGCCTAATAGGTTGAGGAAGATCTGGGAAAGTGTACACATGGCAGCCAGAAGGTATCCTGCTCCAAGTGGTGTCATAATTGATGATTGCACATATGTTAGTAACCAAGAACTAAAAACTTCTCTTGAAGATTTTGATAAGTATGAAGAAGATAACCAGGATTTGAAGGAAAATATCAAAGAAGCTGATGAATTCATCCTGAAGCTAAGAGAGCAAAGGATAGGAGAAAAGAGCTAAGTGAACAATTGAAAGTAGCAAATGAAACCCTAAATGATTTATCAATGCTGATTGAAGAGAAAGAAAAGACTGAGGAGCATTTAAACCAAGTGTTGAAAGACAAGTCTGAAGAATGTAAAAAATTGGCAAAAGATGTTGTACTTCTAAAATTTGATCTGGAAGTTGCTAATAGTTATAAAGAAAATTTCAAACTAAGTTATGCAGAGCTTGATGAGTTGATTGAAAATGAGAAAAGTCTAGATGATAAGAAAGGTTTGGGTTTTGAAAAGTGAGAAAGCTCTAAATCCAGACAAGTTAACACTAAGATGAAGAGAGTCAAAGGTAACTAGGTCTGGAATCAGAGAAAAGGAGCTAGAAGACCTCTAGCTAGGCAACCAAATGCTCAAAGGTACCCATCCTTCAATGGCTATTGTTTTAATTGAAATAAGCTTGGTCATAAGGCTACTCAGTGTAGGAATAGAATGAATCAAAATGTTCCATCATTCTTTGGTCAGTGTTTTAATGGAAAAAGAATTGCTCATAAAGTAAGTGAATGTAGGAATGTGATAAGGAATGGTCTTAACAATGTAAGGAATACTCAGTCCTTCAATGGAAAATGCTTTGCATGCAATAGATTTGGGCATATGGCTAACCAATGCAAATCAAGAATGAATCCAATCAATGGAAGGAATCAAGGATAGAGGAATATTGTCTGCTACAATTGCAATAGACCTAGACATGTTGCAAAATTCTATAGAGGCAAGAATGTGAAAAGAAACTATTCTGCAGAAGAGAAGAAAACAGAGTAGAGGGAAGATAAGGGAAAGAACAAGGTTGATCTGACAGAAACCAAGAAGGAAATGAGAAAGATCTAGATTAAGAAGGATGTTTAAGAGGTCAAGGATGGATCCGCACTAGATTCTGGTGCAGATACTTCCTCCAGGAAGTAAATTGGGAGTAATGGCTTAGGGGGAGCTTTTATTGAATATCCTGATCCCCTAGCCAGATAGTGGGTGCTGAGATCAAGCACTAAGGTATGAGTTAAAGAAGTATTGGATGAATCATTTGAAGAAGAAACTAGCAGAAAAAGATCTAATACAACACATTACAGAGCAATCTTGATCGGCTAAGCTTATCAGTGAAGTGTTTGATAGCTTATGGAAAACAACATTTATGGCGATTAGGTTTTTGTAGACAAGGTTAAAAAAAGGGGGTTGCATCCAAAGGATTAATCACTTTGCATTTGAGTTTCCAAGTATCTAAGGAGAGCAGAAGTGAAACCCTGAGCGACATCAGCAATTTCCAACTATTCTAAGTAGAGTAAACCCTAGTTTGACATAAAAAGGTATTTATAGTTTGAAACCCTACTGTGAACTTTTTTGAATTATTGCGGAAATGGCAACACCACAAGTAATCGATATCACTGAGAGACCAACCAAAATTCAAGAAATGCCCTTTCAAATCAACAAAAGTCAACCCAAATGGTATGTTTTCATAAGTGTCGTATGGTGTAATGTATGAGGAAGATATTAGGGCATACATTCATGTTGCCCTAGAAGAACTAGGTGGTAGCTAACTTATAGATTTGCACTTGAAACATCTAACTGGTGATGATTTTGAGTTGAAGGAAGAATACAAGGCATTGGCAGAAAAGAAATTCATACAATATGTAGAATTTCCAACATTCGTAGACAACGAATGGGTTTGATATGTAGTGAGTAGAATCCATAATGAATTCATGTGGCTTGACACACCCTTAATGATTACAAAGGAGGCTATTAGGGTTGTCATAGGATTGAACTCTACCAGAAAGGTGCCTGAGCTAAAGGTTGTAAAGAATAGCATTGTGATGGAGGCCACCAGAGCCCAATTCGACAAAAGTGCATTGACAGTTAATGATATTGAAGACCATGTAGTAAGGTTCACATCAAAGGTAATTGGTTACAAGATATACTTCAAAAACCAGGAGAACTCTATCTCTGGTATAGCCATCTACACTACTTATGAAATGGTTAAGAAGAATGCAAATTATGACCTTTGTGAGTTGCTCTGACAACAACTAATGGAAAATCTAAAGAAGACCAAGGAGCATAAGTATCCATTCAAGTATGGTATGTTAATTCTCTTCCTATTCTTCTACTTTATGAAAGAGTTGCCCAAAATGGGAAATTTAATCTGGCTTGGTAACAAACCTACTACCACACAAATTAGAAATCATTTGAATAGCCTAGGTAGTCATGATGCACAAAATGAAGCCCTATGGGGCTATTTCAAAAAATTTCAAAGGGCCATGCAATCAAGGAAGAGAATACCTAAGTTAGTTGTGGAAAAATAGAAAAATGATATATGTTTCATTGTCAACAAAGATCAATGCATGATGGAAGTTGTGGAGCTAAGGACAGTTTGGATCCTTCCAATGGGTTATGAAGTAGCTAAGAATGTGTTAAATGGTTATGTTGAGCTCATGTTGAGCAAACCCAGAGACACAATAGAAGAAAGATTTGGCACTTATGAGGAAAAATTAGTAAAAGTTCATGTTGAATTAAGAAAGCCTGAAAGTATAAAGAAGGCTAGAAAAATGGCTAAAGAATATGCCTGGAGAAAAGACTTCACCAAAGAACAAATTGTTGAAGCTAGAGCAAAGTCTGAAGCAGAAAGAGAAGCTAGAGAAAAGAAGCAAGATGAACCAGAAAAGGCTCTGGAAGAGTTTAAGAAGAAAGTGAAGGAGCCTGCAGTAACAAGGAAAAGAACAAGAGGTTCAACTTCTACTCAAACTACTACTACATCCTCTGGTCCCACACCTTCTGTGAATGTGGAAGCACCTTCAAAGGAAACCACTCCAAAAGAGCACAAAATAATGAAAACCAAGGGGAAAAGAATGTATGTGAGTGTTGGAGCTGATGATGAGGAGACTGAGACAGATGAAGAAGTAAAGAAAATGAAGACCAAGGCTAGTGAAGTCTCAAAGAGAAAATAGGACAAGCCCTCCAGTAAGAGCAGTAATAAGAAAAAGCCAAGGCAAATAGAGCCTGAGAAAGCAGAAGCTACAATAAATCTGGAAGATGTCCTAAATGCTATGGCAACACATGGTAATCTAAAACCTATAGTAAATCTATATGATGATTATAATGATGCAGACAAGAACATCATTGAAACTGTAGTGATCAAATTTTTGGAAATGTTTAACATATCCCTCCTTGAGATAATTACAGATCTACCTGATATGCTTGGTAATATCATATCTGCTAGAAAAGAAGCAACAATGGCTAAAGACTTGGAATTAAGAGAACATGCCTTGATACAATTGTGTCCAGAAACAAAAGTCAGCAAGGTAATTGAAAGAAAGCTTGACATAAAAACAAGGACAAATATTTTGATGTCCAAAGATATAGAGAAGTTGGTGAAGGACATAGAAAAAATAACTCTTGATGTCCTAAAAGAACTCAACATCCCAAAAATCTATGAGAAGGGGGTGCTGGCAAGAAGTTGAGTCCACTTTTTGGCCAAAAAGTGGAAGTGTTTTCCCTGATTTTTAGAATTTGTCACATTTGACCTCAAAATTTGAAGCACTTAGAGATGGAATCTTGAAAAAAGTCACTAATCATAAAATATAGTACTCAGAGTCTAGTTTCCAAAGATGTAATTTACTTGAATACCCAGATAATAAAAATTTATTTTCAATAGGCATTTCTAAAAACCACTATTTAAAAGTCACTTCTTTTTCACTATACCATGCACGTGTACGTCATCCATATTTTGACCTAAATAATCATATTTTTCTAAATCCTTTTTGGAAAATATTGGTAACTTACTTAAGCATGTTTTCCATATTTGTTTGTAATTTTTTATTGAATAGATTTTTTTTGGTTAATTTTTTATTGGCCATATTTGGTGTTTTGAAAAATTGTCGTGTACGTCACACATAAGATGACCTAAACTTATCATTTTTTGAATTTTCTTTTTTTCAAATTGAAAAGAATTGTCTGAAGCATGTTTTCGTACAATTCATTTTTCAAAAAATTATTTTAATAAAATGTTATTAAAATACTAAAAAACCCTGATAATTCAAGTTTATGGACTTGTTTCATTAGAAATTAATTGAAAAATAGAAAAGATAATCCAATTCTAAAAAAATTATATATTTGGAATCTACACTATCTCATCTATAATGGGTTTTAATTTTGTCAAAAACTTCTTTTAAAAAAGTCGCCAGTCATATTGTCAAAGTCCATTTCTTCAAAAAAATTGAAGATTTTTGTTTAAAAAATAAATAATAAATACAAAAATATATCCAAAACTAAAAAAAAATTATATATTTTAAAAGTAGACATTGTCATCTTAAATGGGTTTTAATTTCATCCAAAAATTCTAAAAAAATGTTTGTCAACCATATTGCCAAAATCCATCATTTCTAAAAATATTTTGTGCTAAGGCTTCCACTAAAAGTGGACACAACTTCTTGCACTTACCCAAGGAGGAAACAAATGTTGTTGATGACAATCCTCTTCTGAAAGTCATCTTTGAGCAAGATTTGAATCAAACAAAGACACCTCCGATAAGCCCAAGGAAGGATGAAGAGATGAAGGAACAAGAAGAGGATAATACTTCTAAGAATGTTGAAATCTGTCTAGAGCAAAATGTAACTTGTGATTAGGAAAAGAAAGAGGAGATAAGACTCCCGAGAATACTGAAGTTCCTCTGGAGAAAACTAAAAATGTTGATCAAGAAAATCAAGATGATGAGCAAGCTAAAAAAAACCCTCCTCCAAAACACAAAATTGATGAGCAAGAAGCTATGGAGCAATATCCCTCAGAGCAAAGAAAAGAAGAAGAAGTGGTAAGAGACACTGCTGCCACTCATGATCTGGTTGACTCTGTCAGAGAATTTTTGGAGAAGAAGGAAGAAGCATAGATTTTTGATTCACCAAGCTGCCGCAAGGACCAATAAACCTAGCCTAAATGCCACCTCTGCAAAAGTTCAAATTAGTATCAATTATTCAAGCTAAAGCTTAGGAAGAAATTCTAAGGTCTCATATTCATAATAGTGAACTTATTGGCGAGGCATCCAGTGTTTTAGAAAAAATGATGCCTAGGCTACAGGAGAACACATCTCTTGCACCAACTGAACAATTCAAAATGCTATTAACGTATATAAGTTCACATTTTGAATCTTTTGAAAAAGCTATAGATATTAAGGTTAGGGCAGAAATAAGTGATAAGAGGCTAGTTGAGCTAAAAGATAAGTTAGCTAAGGATACAATTGTGTTAGACAATAGCATCAAGAACATAGATACTGCTATTAAGGAAGCTAGTGATATATACAAATTTTGTGTAAAATGGCTTGAGACAACAAAAGAAATGAAGGGTAAAATAGATGACTTGGAACTTCAATTGATAAAAATCTCAGAAACATTTGATCTAGCATTTGACTCCATTAGAAACAAAAAGGCAAAGATTGAAGGCATTTATGCAAAGATAAGCAGTCTGTAGAATAAGAAAGAAGCCACTAAGAGCAGAATGTGCCAAGTTAGAGAGATAATAGAATCCAAGATAGATTCTATGACTGATCTTTTAGTAGAGGCAACAAAGGTGAAGACAATAACTGGTGAGCCTACCTTAGTAGGCAAAGCAGAGGAATTAGTGTTTCAAGTGAATGGAAACATTCAAATTTTGAATAGTGCCAAGGCCAAATGGGATGGAGAGATAGCTCAATTGAAAGTCATATACTCAGACATCCTCTCCACCTTTCAGTAAAGAAGTTATATGATTGCACCTATACATATGTGGACAAGTATAACAATTTTGCAATTTTGACACAATTTTGATACTTGTACATACACCTTTGCCATTGATGTCAAAGGGGGAGGAGAAGAACCAGTGAAAAATGGCCAAACATCTTAAGGGAAGAAGAAAAACAAAGTGTACATAGTAAGGGGGAGAAGTGTGAGCATTTTTCACTAAGTATTGTCATCAATACCAAAGGGGGAGATTGTTGGCAACATGGTCAAGAGACAATGCTAATATGTTGGAGATTTGATGTTGTCATTGATGGCAACAACCACATATAATTGGAGACAGTCCATGAGATAGGCTAGGCATAATATTTTTGGCCCAGTAAGAATAACTTAGTCAAATTGACTAAGTGTTGGTAGCTCATTAAGTCAGTGACAGAGAATTGATTGATACTCCTCCATAGATGAAGACTTTGGTTTGCAATTCTTGTATGTTGCATATAATTGTTTGATGATATTATATTCCAAGTTTCATATTCTAATAATCTCTAGAAGTCATAATATGAATTGCCTAAGTCTGGATACGCAGAGCCCAGCTATAAACAGTGAAGAACACCTGAGTATTTCGGTCCGCATTCCTCCAGTATTGATTGTTTCGATGTGCAGTTTGGAGGTGTTGTAAACACATATGAGAAGTATCTAATTCTAGATTTACAAATTCTGAAGCTCACCAGAAGATCATCTACAAGCTTCTAAGTATTGACATTCAGTTGGGTAGTGTTTCATAAGGACAAATTCATCAGTTCAGAGATCCACATCTTGCCCCATAAGAATATTATGGTCTGCAGTTAGAAATGTATGATTGGTGATGCCTAATGAATGTTTGATATGAATTTTGGAGTCCAATGTGGTCCACATTAGAAATTCTGAAATGACAAATAACAAGGATAAGAGTATACTTAAGAATGAAGCCGACACTTAGTTGGATTGTTGTGCGGTGAAGATATATTACTTGGATCATTATTCTAAATGGTTCCAAAATAGGTCCACACCTATTTGGAGATTCTTGAAGGTTTACATTGGTCCACATAACTTCATGTAAAGAATTCAAGCCATAGAGTATATCTTTTTGTGTACATGTTTCATCTCTGGCAAGCTGACTGAATTTTGAGTTAGATCTTGTTGCGGATATAAATACCGAATGGATTTTGATGCAATAAGGAAGAGTGTGTTTTGTATGCAATCCTACTTTGAATTTGTGATGCAAAAAGTATAATAAGATTGCAGAGGGAAGCAAAACAAAGTATATGTGAAGCAGAGTAGAAAAGTAGGGTAGACATAATGAAGACCTTTCAATCTGTATATTTAGCTATCAATGGAATTGTATTCTAGCATTCTGTATATGCATTTGTAGTAGTTCTTTCTTGGCAGTGACACACCCTTTCTCTATCTTCTCTTCTTTATGGTAGCGAGCCTATTGCAGTGAGCACTTCTTTGGACAGTGAGTCTTTGGGTAGTGAGACTTTTGTAATCCAATTTTGATATCATAATATATTGTGAGCTAACACTCACCATGGTTCTTTCCTTTTTGGGGTTTTCCACGTAAAAATCCTAGTGTCTATGTGTTATGACTTTGTGACTGCTCTTCTTATGTTTGTTTTGCTTTCATGTTATTGAATTCAGTAAATGGATTAAAGAACATGTGAAGGAATAGTTTTATAGAATACTAATTCTCCCCCCCCCCTCTCAGTATTCCTTGTGTTCAACATCTACAATGTTAATGTTGAGACACAAAGTCACCATCTAAGATTAAAATAACTTGAATGAGGATTATTACTTTATAGTAGTCATTTTACTTATACATCTATTTTTCTAATTCATATGCAATTTTCCTTTCAATTACCCATGACATTTATGTGGCTTATCAAATATATAATTTATTACATATTTTTTACTTAACCATAAGTAAGGTTCCTTTTAAGGATAACTTGTGCTAATTTATGTGTTTTATTGAATAAATAAGTTTGTTACGACCTAAAAAAATTATCAAAATATAGGTTCCTTTTCATGACTCACAAATGTGTTACTTTGTGAAATATATTTATGGTATGCACGATCAAATTCTTTGTATTAATCATCCTTATTTTTTAAATTCACCACCACATACTCTTATTTTGGGGTCACCCTTTTACATTGGTACATTTATTTTAACACCATTTTTACTAGTATACTAATTTAAAATTTATCAAAAAAATCTACTCCACAAACACACACACACACACACACACACACACACACATATATTTGCTTGGTAAATTATAGGCTTGGGGCCTGCTCCCATTATATTAAAATTTACCAAAATATTTAATAGAGTTTTGAGTAATACATGGAAACCCCATATAGCATATAGCAGGGGATGAACAAAATCCCTGCAGACTATCACCATATCAACCAGCCTAATCCAGAAGATAAAAATAGAAAAACATAATTATGCAACCTGATACAAACAACAAAAAAACTACTAATAGACCCTTCTATGCATTGACATCCTCAGCATAATAAGACTCCAATGCCTCCATCATCTAGGTGTCCTCTACCATGAGCCCAACAAGCTTTTTCAGAAATGAAATCCCTCTCGTAGCACGCTTCATTCTCCCTGCAATTTGCCAAATCATAGCCTCCTCCACGAATGGCAGCTAGGTCACAACGTCTCCTACCACATTGATCTTATGGAATTCATCTGCCTAAGGTATGCCTATTCCTAGCCTAGCCAATCTCATCACCTCCATCCAACCACCATAGAAGACTTTCTCAACAAAAGCATCCATGAGTATTGTAATGGCCATCTTGTCTTCGTTTGCATCCAAAAGAAAAATAAGAAACATTGATGCCAGATCAGAATTAACCCTATACCTATGCTCTGCCACCACATGAACCTCTCTCCCAGTGGCTATTCTATTGCAAAGAGCACGATGCCACTCTTGGGCTTGGAAACTTGCCTCAACCTTTTTTCTGTAATACACCCCAAGAAGGACATTTGTCATTTCTTGCATGTAAGCCTAATTGGGGTGTCCATTCTGAATGAGCGTCAACTATCAATTTTCACAAAAACCAATGAAGGAATTGTCCAGTGTCAAAGCCCAACCAACCGTCATAAAATCCTTGCCGCATGCTTTGCTTCCATCATTCTAACACAAGGAAAAGACTAGTTGTCAGTCACGAGAGTTGGCATCTTCATTACACATTGCCTCCCATAGAGGAGCATGCTCCGAGTTGATTTCTATGTTGGCCAAATTATCAGCCTCTTTATTTCCTTTCCTTAGCACATGGTTGAACACCATGCTTTCAAAGCCATCCAAAATACTTAGTGCCTCCAATAGGAGGCCATTTAATTTCCAGTTAGACAAACCCCTTTTTCTCAAGGAATTAATCACTACTAGAGAGTCCCCTTCTATTTCTACCTTCTTAACCTTGAGGGAGCACTATAATTAAGGCCCAAAATAAGAGCCTATATTTCAACTTCGTTGTTAGAGCCATCTAGGAGCTCTTTTAACGCCTTCCCTAGAATATCACCATTGTGATCCTACACCAGGCAACCTATGCCAAAAGCACCCAGATTCCCCTTGGAGGCACCATTGAAATTCATCTTCGCCCATCCCCTCGAAGGCAGAGTTCACCTCATGTCCTTTCTCTTCTTCCAGATCTCAACACCCCCATCCCCATTAACAGGGGGAATGATCAGTCCATTCCAAACCTTCCTTAGTTTATCATCTTTCGAGGTGAATCTATTCCTCACTCCAACATGAATTCTATTGTTTATAGCCCTGGTGATAGCTTTTTCAACTTTGATTTAGAAAGGAATCAACTCCATTCATTTATCCTGGAATGTTCTCCTATTATGCTCTTTTCATATCTCCCATAGCAATATGGATGGGATAATTATCCAAATACACCATATACTGAGTGGTGATGAACGGTTGGCCAGGTTTTGAATAAAATCATAATTTCATTGGACAGAGCCCCAATCCAACCCAACTTTGAACACAGCCACCTCCAGTACTCCTGGGCAAAGGGACGTTGCAAGAATAGGTGCTCTACTGATTCACTCTCTTATAGACATAATACACATCAGCTTGGACCTTCAAATCCTAATTTCCTAAACATGACTCCTATTAGAACTCTTTTATGAAGATTTTCCCATGTAAACACTCCAACTTTGGGGAGGCATACCTTATTCCAACACAAATGCACCGAGATTTCAGTCTATTCCTTTACACCTTCTGCCACCACATATCCCATCTTAGCATTGTATTCTCCTATAGAAGAGGAATTCCAACGCAATCTATCCCCTTTTGAAGATAGTCGGTGTCTTCTATTTTGCAGAATTGTCCTCAGGGTGGTCCACTCTCCTTCGGGGATCTCCAAACCTCCAAATTCTTTTCACAGCCACTCCTTGACACAATTGCATGGTCTTTCCTCTATGTAATCAGCAATTCTTACACCCCAGTAATCCAACAAGACTTGCTTGGCCAACATGCACACATTTCCGATCTTAGGAAAGCCCATCCACGAATCCTCCTAGAACAAGGTTGTATCTCCATTTCCTATTTCCTATGTTAGATAGTCAGTGATGATTTCTCTGCAAGAAAGCAAAAAATTCCACAGTCTCGACCCTTTAACGGGATTCAAAATTGTGAGTATTCTATTGTCTTCTGATGAATCCAAATATTTATTTCTCAGGATCTTGACCCATTTCAAGTCTGGCTTGGAGTGAATCGTCCTTACTATTTTTGCCCCAAGGACTTTATTTTGTGAAATCTGATTCCTCAAACCAATGCCTCCCTCTAGTTTCGGTTTACAAATATTTTCCCAAGAAATCAAGGGGAACTGTTTGTCCTTCATTGGGCCTTGCCAAAAGAACTTTCTCATTTTCTGCTCAATTGATTTGTTTGAAGATTTAGGCAACCTGAGACATGAGAGAAGAAAAATTGGAATAGATGAAACGACTGATTTAAGCGTTACAATCCTTCCTGTCCATGACAACCACTTCCCTTTCCACAATCCCATTCTATTACTTAGTTGTTCTAGCAATGGTTCCCAGAGCTTTGATTGCTTGCCTCCATCAAACAAAGGAAAACCTTGATACTTACTTGCGAACAAATCTACTCCATATATTATTACATGTAATATATACCACTTTACTCACACAAACCGCCTTTACTCCTTCCCATCCCTCTAAATCAAGCACATAGTTTAACCCATACCCATTTGTATAACTTTTATATTTAAATACCCCAAATACCCATTTGTGTAACTTTAACATTTAAATAACCCAAATACCCATTTGTATAACTTTAATATTTAAATACCCCATATGCAAGTTTCCTTTCAAGATTAACACAAATGGCATAGGCTATTCTTGAAGGAAAGCCTACAAATAATTGTTTTTGGTAAAAAGTGTATCACCATGCTAATAGAGTCACGGTTTCTTCTTGTGAACTTTTATTGTGTGAACTTTTATTGTGTGAACTTTTATTCGTGTGAATGTGACTGAACACCACATCAACACACAGCATGCTAAAACACCTGTGAGTATTTCATTTCTTGTTGGCACTGATCTTTCATTAGATATTTTTATTAATAACAAAGGTCCCTGTGAGTATTTCTTGTTGGCACTTTTGTAAAGGACAGTGTACATGCACACCAACGCTAAAACTCCTTGGAATGAATCTCAACAATACACATCTGGGAATTTGAGCTCCTCTAGTGAACTCCGTATACAATTATCCTGCAGTTTTCCTGCCCATTCTACGTAATGCGCCCGGCCACAAGTCGACAGAAAACATGTCTGCATTGACATCAGATCGTCCGTTAGTGATGAAGACGATGAATGAAATACATTGAACTACACTGTCGAAGAAATTGCAGGTTTTGTGATGAAAACAACGAATGGAAATACAAGATAGTCCAGAAAGCCGTTGACATGTATATCAAAGACCAAACATTCCTTCGTCTATGCTTTTATTGGTATTTTCGACTGTTCCCATACTGCCCTTTGTTTTGTTCTGTTTTATTAGTCAACATTATCGACGTTTTTTCCTTCATATTAAAGCTTAACGTGGTTGCAAATGACTACAAGCATTAGAACTGGTCAACCGTCTAGTGATGGGAAGAAAAAGCTTTTTTCGTTGGTGGTTACTAAATTGCTTATGCTGTAAAAATGCGGATTTGGTCGAAGGAAACTGAGGCTCAAGAATAAAGATCCCCACTAAAAGAGTGCCAATATCTGCAATTGTTCCGATAGATTGTGCTTGTGTGGATTGTCATACAGTCGAAAATGGTAATGCAGCTTCCGAAGAGAATGAGTGGAGTTTTAAAACTGCAAGGGAATTCTACGAATGTTTTTGTGTAAGTTCTGAGCAGCTTAAATCGCCTATCGACTCTGATAAACTGGTAGAGAATGTGGAAGAGGAGCAAACTTCACAACAAGAATGGTGCGCTGTGAATCATAAGGAAGGAGATGAGGGAAGAAAATTAGAGAGAGAGAGGAGACAGGAAATGGAGTGGCCCATTATGAAATATCGATCTCTGCAAATAGGTTGGTACCCATACCTAGACCCCATACCAGAACTTCCTTCCCCATAGACAAGTAACCTTGCCCCCTATGCTACTTTTCATCATACAGTCTCTCATGAATGGGATTACTGTACTGCTGGAGCAGATCTTGAAATAGAAATTTAGATTTCCCTAATGGGTAGGGGTGATCTTTTTGTCTTCTTGAAATCCAATGTGCTCAACAAATTCATGGGCAATTGAAATATTGGTTCGTTAGGTTATTCTTAAACATCATATACTTCAACAGTCAAAGGTCAATTTTGGTCCAAAAAAATAGGACAAATATTTACCATTTTATTATGAATGAGGTGTAAAATTGTTATTGACTGTTTGACCATTGAAGTGGAAGATGTTTAAGTAGAGTGGGCTCCTTATAAAAACATATGAATGTTTATTATGGTATTTAAGTTTTGATAAGTAATCATTTATGCTCTTTTCTTTTAAGATATGGCTAATCACTGATTGTACTGCTTACTTGCAATGAATGAATAATGAAAAGGAGAATATTAGAGTCTATCACCGCCATCACATTTTATGAGAATGTTATTAGAGAAAGGCCTTGCTAGCATTACCTTGATGAATGTTTAATTTGAAATGTTTTTCTTTTCAAGTAGATTTTCTAATAGAAAGAGTAAAATGTATTGTGCCTTCAAAAACACAAATTAGAATGAGATCAGCATCCTTCATTGATAATGGCATGAAGGCTTTGTCAAAATGTGTTAAACTTCATATAAGTGTAAGAAAGAAATGACAACTTTCCAAAAAGACAAGTGAAAGGAAGCGTTGATGTTTTCCCAATTCCAATAGTTAAAGGTCAAATTAAGAGAGAAAAGTGGACCCTTGAAAAGACAAGGGAAAGGAATACTTTACTAATTCCAATAGATTAAGAGGTGGGAACCATCATCATAATTTCTTTTATCTTAGTTATTATCATGGGCTGTAATATAATATTTAATTTGTCTTGTTTAGTATGGAACTTATTTTAGTTTTCAATGGTGCATATCAAGTATTTTTTAAAATATTGTTTTATTTAGAATTACATCATGATTATGGACTTATTTTTTAGGTCTGATCATAGTATAATTTAGATTTAAAATTTAAAATTATCATTATCAAGGCTAATTTGTCTAAAGAACTTGTCTAAAGAATAGTCATTGTCACATTGAGTGACATAAAAAATACCTCAAAATTAAGTTATTAGAATTCTTGTATTTATAGATAATTCCAAGTGATTAGTTAGCACCACCAAATTGGAATCTCATATAAGAAAAGATTCTACTCTAGAGCATTGTACTAGTACTACATCAGCAATTATATTTTAAAGATTATTGCATTCAACTATGTTGTGTCATTGTTTTTTTTACATCCAAAAAGAGGCTTGATTACCACCCAAGAAGTCAACAACCTTTCCTCTTCTTTACAACAAGACTCATTCTAGTTCTCAATACAACCCCTTGTTAAAAAGTAAGTATGATAGACAATAAATCCAAAATATTGGTGCAGTCATGGTAGGAGGGTTCATAAAATGAACTGTTCAGACCGTGCAACAAGAGTAAACACAATGGAAACAAATCAAAGATACAAATGCAGATTTAGTCATTTAGTATATCATAGAATTCAAATACAAATTGGATGGCAACATGCGGGCTTACAATTAGGGCTCAAAGGCCTAACTATAGAATATCAAAATATGCACAAGATATAGCTTTGAAGCTCCTTCGCAAAGAATCCAAACTATCAGACTATCACTATGTGAATCACTATGCTAACTGCCTTTCCTAGGGATCTATTACATCCTTATATATCATCTCTGGATCACAAGATTCCTCCGCGTCAGCCAAGGAAGATCACAAACTCCAATGAAGAGATGTAACATGTGTACATGGATAGGTCGGACCTAAACATGAAGAACTCCTCCACAAATGAATGGAATGATGTGCAGATCTTGGGGAAGGTCGGTCACGAACCAAAGATCAATGAATGATGTGTCATTAGGCTCCACAAGTCGAGGAATGCTTCGCAAGTCTTCTCCTTTATCTGATTATCAGAGGTTTTCAGGATGCTCTGTTATGAGAAAATAGTTAATCTTCTAATAGCGATAACTTTCCGGTACTTGATCCAAATGCTATGAATTTTAGATATGTTGTGCATGAAGGTCTCTAGATACTAAGTCCAACTCCACAAGGTCTAAAATGCAACTACGGTAGAATGTGGACCAAAATATAGAAACTGTTACTGACAGAGTTGCCTGAACTGAACTGGGAAGTGAAAAGAAACAAACTAAACTGCAAACAAATTAAAATGCAAATATTTTTGGTTAATGAAAGATTGCTCTTAAACCAAGGATGCTCCTACATTAGACATCTAGGGTTATTGAAAAAGTGAGTACCTCACTTTGCTGGGGCTAGAGGAAAACCAAGATGGTCCACCTCAGCCTGATAAATCCATGATGAATCTTCTTCCGGTCTATCTTTCCACTTGACAAGGTATTCTTTGTATTGTCTTCCTCTCATGCTGCATTGAACTCTGCTATCCAAAATGTCTTCAATCTGCTCTGGTGCTTGTTGTGGTAACTGCTTCTTTAAGTCTTCTGTCATGCTATCACTAAACTCTGCTTCATGATACTAATAGAGGTCTGCAATGTTGAAAATAGGTGATATACCAAATGTCTCCAGTAGCTCTACTTCATATACATTTCCTAAATCAAACTTTCTAAGTATCCTACAAGGTCCAAATTTCTTCATCTTCAAATTCTTATATGTTCCAACTGGAAATCTTTCTTTTCTCAAGTATACCATCACTTCATCTCCAACTACGAATTCCTTGTGTCTTCTCTTTTCATTTGCATGCTCCTTATATTTGATGTTCATATCCTCCAAATGCTTCTTCACCTGCTTATGCATTGTTTCCATATGTTCTGCAAATTCTTCTGCTTCTGCACTGCTCTTATCTTCCATACTGATATCTCTCAATTCTGCAACTCCTCTAGGGTTTACTCCAGTAACAATCTCAAAAGGTGTTCTTTTGGTACTCCTATTTACTAAATTATTGTATGCAAACTCTACTTGTGAAAGAATCAATTCCCAACTTCCTGTCTTCTCTCCAACCAAACATCTCAACAAGTTTCCCAAACTCCTATTCACTACTTCTGCCTGTCCATCAATCTGTGGATGAAATGCTGAACTGAACTTCAAATCTATCTTCATCTTCTTCCAAAGTGTCTTCTAAAAGTATCCAACAAACTTTGTATCTCTGTCTAAAATTATGCTCTTAGGTAATCCATGCAATCTCACAATCTCCTTGAAAAATAGCTGAAGAAGCTCTTGGATCAAAGGGAACAAATAAAAAGTGATATAGGACATCTAAGGGAAGTGGCAAGTATGAGGCTAGCAGTTTTGACTAGAATTTTCACAGAAGCTAAAAATGTTGCACAAAAAGTGAAGATGCCAACCACTTTGGAGGAAGTAAAAGAACTGTACATTCATCTTGAGAGTAAACTGCAAAGAAGAACTAGGACACAACTCTTACCTAGTTGAAGGTGATTTATAAAAATGTTCTACCTTCTAAGTAAAATGAAGGCATATTGAAGGTAAAACAATTTTGGTGATTGTATAGATATGCGGAGAATAAGATAGGTATAGTTAGTACTATCTTGACATTAGCAAGGCACTCTGTATATAATGATTGTGTATATCATAAGGAAATTGAAGAACATAATTTTGCTACATCAATTTTTGAAGAGACAGAGGCTACTTCTCAGGGGGAGCGGGTTGATAAAGGATGATATGGACTATTAAGACAGGGGGAGCCTATGTGTTTTACAAAAATAGAGGAAGACCACTAGCCCTTTTCCATTGATGTCAAAGGGGGAGAAATATGTGTGCATATCAGGTCAAGTGTTTCTATCAATGACAAAGTGGGAGATTGTTGCATGTGTGTTGTCATTGATGTCGAATGAGTGGCAATATGAAAAGAAAAGGCAAATATGAATATGCTGAGCAATCAGAGGAATAGGTCAGAGGAACAGTGATGGTGTGAAACAAAGGATCAGTATCATTTGTACATAGTTGCACCAGTAGATCAAAGGAGTAGAGATGATGGAAAACAAAAAGATTAGTATCATCCATACCTTATCTTCTAAAATTCACGTGTAAGTTCATGCTAAGTGTATACTTTCAATATCTTTGGTATGTTATGTCATGGATGCTATACTAGAGAATTATGTTATATTTGGATACATGTGACTTGGAATTGGAGAAAGAATGTTGCAAATAGTTTGAAGAAATCTGGTTGAGTAAAGCTCAAGTCAAGAAAGTTGTCACAAGCTCAAAAGAATGTACTACATTCTACCACACTTGAAGATATGGGTCTACAGATTCGCAGATAGGAAGAGATAGGTGTGAAGAATGTATATTCCAAATTTCAGAGTATGAAAGTTAACGCAGAGTATTTTAGAATCAGAAAAGTGAAGGCGGTAATGGAACAGGGAAAGTGCAGTCACAGAGAGATAGGAGAATGCTCCACACTTCTTTGTGTTAGGGTTAACCGGTAGAAGATATCAATTAAATGCAAATAAAGATTAAACAGAGGAATGGAAATACATAGAAATAATAACAGCGAGAGACAAGTTTTAACATGGTTCACCCAAACTCAGGCTACATCCACCAAACAGAGAGTCTAATATTATTATCTAGTAAATCAAACTGATTACAACCAGCAATCCCTGCAACTCAATACCGCTGCAAATGCTACAATATCTCAATGGAAAACCCTAACCTTTAGCCATTTTTATCACAACTTTTTATCGGTTACAAAATAGGGTTTTTTATGTTGGCCAATGAAAAATAACTCTCGATGCCTTAATAAAATAATAAAAAACCATGTGAGGTTTCAGGGGCGTTGCCCCCAAGCCCCCATGGGGACGCTACCCCTCAACCCCGCCCTGTATCACGACAGGGAGCGCGCTAGGGGTGCTGCTCCTTGACCCCATTTTGGGGGTGCTACCCCTTGACCCCGTAGGAATTTGGGGCGAAACCGCGCTGATAAAAGTGGGGTTAATTTAACCTCCAAGTCTGATTAGGCTCCATTTAACAACACTTCGTAAATGAAGATATGACATTGCGGTTTGGAGGATAGGTAGATATGAGTATCAGGTATGCATATTTCAAATTTCAAGTATTGATATGTACCAAAGATGCTTCTTTGGAGTCTATTGTGTGAAGACAAGTTTAGCTATTACTTAAGGTAAATAGAGGGAGATAGTGGATAACACTGCAGATCACGACACACTAGTATTTTGATCTTGTTGATTGAAATATAAGCTCATATGGATGGTTAGTATGCTCAGTTAAAGTTTTAATTATCCTTGTTTACCGCAAGTATGATCTTTAATGTTTTACTTCAATATTGTGTTAGTAAAGTATGGTAAGCATACCAGATTCAATGTTCAAGTATTTGCACCAGCATATAACAACATGGATTGGTAAAAGAAGTGTACAACAATGTTTTGCAAGTCATATAATGTTCATGGTGTAGTCCGCATGATATAATTTTGTCTCCTCCGGTATCGCTTTTTGGTCTGGAGTAGAAATGTAAGGATGGTTAAGTGTTTGTTGGGCTGACTTGATGTATATTGATCATTATGGCAAGTGTTTGAAGTGTGCACCAGCTTGGAAGAGTGTGCTAAGGTAAAATAAGACCTTATTATATCTTTTTTCTAAACCACATTGGATTTCTTCTTACTGCATATGTTTGGAAGCCGACTATTGTGGTCATTGCACATTTCATCCTACACGTTTCATCTTGGCCAACCAAGGAGAAATATTTTGAAGCTTGCGGAGGATATAAATGTAAGATCAAAGTTGTTTCAAGTGAGGAATGAGTCATGTATCGTGTGATACCATTGATAATGTGTGAATAAACTTACCACAGAAGTAGATATAATGATGAAATGTGGAAAAGATCAATTTATGTGAAGTGATACTATTATGGAGATAATTGTAGGAGTTGCGATGACTGAGAAGAGTTTATGAAGATGTTTTGATGTTGTGGAGGTTGGTATTGTAGTTATGGAGAGGTGAGATAGTTGTGCAGAGGTTCATGAGGTCTGTAGAGGATTGAAGGAGTCATAGTTGTGAAAGAAGGATTGGAATTAGATAAGTATTATGTTGTTGAGGTTGAAGCCTCTTTGTGTAAAGATGTTAAATGTTGTATTAGTTCAGGGAGTTGTAGTTTCCTTTGGGTTGTAGCCCATAAATGATAATGTAATCTTGTTTCTATTTGTGAGGTTGGATTTGGACAGTAGATCCAAGTAGATTGCTCATCGTGGTTTTTTCCATCTAGGGTTTTCCAAGTAAATTTGGTGTTAGGGTTGTATGCTTTTGTGTTCTTCTATTCTTCATGGTCTAAATGTTTACTTTTTTTTTAATGTTGTTGGAAGTAAAGAATTTGATTAAGTACTGATTCACCCCCCCTCTCAGTACTTCTATGTGTTCAACATCCTCTTGTTCTTCCCAGACTCCTCTATTTTCTCCACCAGTCTTCTCTCTTTCCAAAATCAAAACAAACTTCATATTTTAACCCCTTCAAATTTCCCCCAATTTAGGTTTTCAAACTCGAATTTGCATGTTAGTCTAAACAACTTTTGAGAGACTCCTTCACTCACTTTAGTTGGAGTTAAGAAGTCAATTAATTCACTACACTTAAGTGGTGGTTGGAAGCCACCACTCCATTATTTATTTTAATGCAACTCCACAACATGGACTTTACTCTCCACATTACCATGCAACTATTGATTCAAACAATATTCACCATAATACTCATAAGAGTTGATAATAATAATAATAATAATAATAATAATAATAATAATAGTGATAATTTTAATAACTTATGTTATCAATATTATCATTATTAATATTATTAATAACATTCTCTCTTAATGGTAATCCAATAGATTAAAATTGTTATTATGAACTATTATTATTATTATTTGATAATAATAATAATTGTTAATATCGACATATATTGACAACCCAAGAAAGAAAAGCATCATTCATCAAAGATAACTAGTGAAACTAACATTTGCAAACATGATCACATTTCACTCATAATGAAAACACAGATGAAGGGATCAATCCTAAAAAGATATTTACAACCATTCAAAATAACTATAAATTGTATTCTATGTGAGTGTGTGTAGTTCTCATGATGTTATGATTCCATTAGAGTCCTTTCCCAATCTGCAATTATCTCCCTGGTGATACTCTCCTTCAACTTTGGGAGAGTACCCTTTAATCCTACATTCACCTCATATCAGATAAATATAGTTAGTCTAAATCTTGTTTATCCGAACAAGATTATAACATAAACATCAAATTAGAACATAATTTTCATGAACAAATTATTATTCAAATATCTCTAACATTTATAGTACAAATGCATTCTCATGTTAACAAAACATGGCATCATAAACCATAATCAAATTCTAATTATGAAAACATAATTAATCCATTTCTTTTTTGTAGTCTTGCCTTATTAAACTAGTAAAATAAATTAAACAATAACATGTTTTAATTGTTCACAAAAATGGGATGTGACATATCCTCCCCCTTAGAACTCATCATCCATGATGATTAGTAAAGTCTTGACAAGCAATAACTTAAGAAGAAAATAAGTTCTTTTATTTGCAAAAAAGAAAATCTATCTTAATAAAAAAGATGTGAAAATTTTCTATGGAAGTCTTCATAGTCATCTTAGGTGGCACTGTCTTCTACATACTGGTCCCACTGGACCTTGCATTGAGTTATATCTTGGTTATGCAAGTGGAGCTTGTGAACCTTGAGCACTCTGAGAAGCTCAAACATTACCACTCTTACATCCTAGACATAGATAGAATTCCAATCAAGTATATGATTAAAACTAGACACATAATTTTTTAAGATAAGATACATGAAAAACATTATGCAATCTAGCAATAGTAGGAGGTAGAGCTAGTTAGCATGCTATTGGGTTGACTACTTCAAGAACATCAAACGGTCCTAGGTATCTAGGTGCTAGATTGGAAGACTTGCTGAACTTAATCAAACTTTTATGGGATTTAACCTTTAACAAGACCTTGTCTCCAACTGAGAACTGTCGTGGAGTTCGCTTTTCATCTACATAGCTTTTTTGTCTTGAATTAGCTTCTACTAATATTTCACAGATCATTTTGACTTGATCTTCCATATCCATAAGCATTTTTGGCCCAATGCTAATCCTATCCTCTAGTTTGTCCCAACTTATAAGAGTTTGGCACTTCCTACCATACAATGCTTCCAATGGAGCTATCTTCAATGCCGAATGATATGAATTGTTATAAGCAAATTCCACTAATGGAAGGTATTCCTCCCACTTGTATTGTTGATCCATGCAATACATTCTTAAGAGATCTTCTAGGACTTGGTTTACTCTTTCAATTTGACTGTTCATTTCTGGATGGAAAAACTAATGTTCAACTAAGTGCCTAGTGCTAAAAACAAGGTTTTCTAGAAGCTTGAAGTCACCCATGTATCTCTATCAGATATAATTTTCTCAGGAACTCCATGGAGTCTGAAGATTTCCTAAAAAAACCTACTTGCCAAGATAGGTGCTCCATCTGTTAGATTCCTAGGAATGAAGTGAGCCACCTTGGTAAGCTTGTCTACTACCACTAAAATTGAATCATATCATTTTTTAGACATCGACAAACCTTGGACAAAGTGCATGCTAATTACTTGCCACTTCCATTTTGGAATTTCATGAGGGTATAACAACCTTGCTGGATGTTGATGTTTATCTTTGACTCACTGGCACTCTAAGCATTTGGCCACAAAGTTTGCAGTATCCTGCTTCATTCCTTTCCAAAAAATATAGAGGCTTTAAATCTACCAGTAGTTTAGTTACTCCTAGGTGTCCTGAATAGGGTACACATTGAGTTTCTCTCAAAACTATCATTCTCAAATCATTTTTATTTGGCACATACATCATTCTCTTATATCTCAACAATCCATCAGCCTTGGACTGATACCCTCCATATCTAGCATCTTGATGGTTAACTAAAAGTTCCTTTCTGACTTGTTCATAAAACTCGTCACCTGAAGAGTTTTCTAAAACTTTCTCTCTAAAGGTGAGTTGAATAGAGGTCATTGTTGCTATGTACCTCCTATGACTAAGAGCATTGGCAACCCAATTCTCCTTACCTTTAATAAATTTTATGTCAAAGTCATAATTTGACAAGAGTTCTATCCATCGCCTTTGATGAACATTTAGATTTGGTTGTGTGAAGATGTTTTAAAGTCCTTGGTTATTTGACTTAATTTCAAAGTGCTTGCGCTTCAAATAATTCTTCCACACTTGTAAGGTATGTACGATAGCTACTAGCTCTAAATCATGTGATGCATAATTCATCTCATATGGTCTCAACTTTCTAGACTCATAGGCTACAACCTAACCTTCCTACATAAGCACACCTCCTAATCCTTCTCCTAATGCATCTGTTACTACCACAAAGTGGCCCTCTAGATTAGGAACTCTGATAATTGGTGTGGTTGTTAACTATTCCTTAAGAATATGGAAAGCTTCTTCACACTTCTTAGTCCATTCAAATCTCTTTCCTTTCCATTGGAGAGTTGTGATTGGATTAGCAACCTTTAAAAAATTTTGCACAAATTTCCTATAGTAACCTACTAACCCCACAAAGTTGCATACCTCATGCACATTCCTAGGTGTAGGCCACTCTAAAATAGCTTTAATCTTTGCAAGATCCACTACAATTACTGAACTGCTAATATAATGTGCCCCAAATATTATACTTCTTTCTGAAAGAAGGTACATTTTGATAGTTTTTCCAAACAACTTATGTTCTCTTAATCTTTGAAGAATGATTCTTAGATGTTGAATGTGCACTTCTTCATATTTTGAATATATTAGAATTTCATCCAAAAAGACTAGATGAACTTATCCAGACAATCCCTGAAGACACTATTCATCAAGTTCACGAAAGAGACAGGAGCATTAGTTAAACCAAAAGGTAAAACTATAAACTCCAAGTGTCCATATCTTGTTCTAAAAGTAATCTTATGGATGTCTTCATCTTTTTCTCTCAATCAAGATGATAGCCTACTCTTAGATCAATTTTAGAAAAGACCATTGTGCGATGCATTTGATCGAAGAGATCATCTATGCGAGGGAGTAGGTACTTATTCTTTATCATTTGCTTTGTTAAGCATACGATAATATATGCATAACTGCAAGGTCCCATCCCTCTTTCTTACAAAGATCACTAGTGCTCCCCAAGGTGATACACTTCATCATATTAACCCTTTTGATAAAAACTCATGAAGCTAGGATTTTAATTCAACCAAATCTGTGGTTGTCATTCAATACGATGCTTTAGAAATAGGTTCTAAATTAGGGGTAAGTGCACAAAGATGGGGGACCAAAAGGGGGGTCTTAAGATGCCACTTTTTCTTTTTTTTTTTTCTGAAATCAAGAAAGACTTTGGTGATGGATGAGAAATTGAAGATAGTTACACTCAAAATTTGAAGATACAACAAAAACAAGAGTCGTAGTGCTCTAAATCTAGTTTCTAAACTACTAATATTTTTCAAAAATGTTTTAGATTAAGGGGTTCAAAAAGGGGGAGCACACAAATTGTTTGTATTTTTTTCAAAAAAACATAACACAGCGTCTGGTGTGCTCCGGGCCTAAAATGTTAACTTTTTTTTAGTAGTTCAAAAATTGCTTCAGTGAGAAATTAGCTAACACCATGTAGTTTATCCTTGATTTTTCTGATAATTTTTCATGAATAATTGATTTTTTACTGATTTTCAAAGTGGAAACATCTTGAAAAATAGAAAATTGAGCATGCTTCCCCCTAAATTTTTTGAAAACTAATTGAAAATCTAATTATATTTTTGAATGTGTAGAATGGAGTCTAGTTTCTAAAATTGTAATTTATTTGAAATTTTGATGAACGGTTAAAAAAAGTTAAAAATACCACACACTGGTTTTTGACAAAAAATAGATACACTAACAAAAGAAATTAAAGATGAAAGCCTTAACATACTCAAAACGTGAAAAAAAATATATGGTTAGAAAGCTAAGAGAGATTAAGATTATGGTGGTATTTTTTTGACTTGTAATTGAAACATATGCAAACTTGATGGGGAGCACACTCCATATTATGTAATTTTTGTTACAATCTAGAAAAACACGTCTTTAGATGTCCAAAACACAGTCCAAGCCTTTGGGTTGGAAGTCCAAGGCAAATCCAAGCCAAAGGCTTGGAAATTACCAAAGCAAAACATAACGCAAGTGCGTTATAATGCACTCGCATTATATGCATTCAAGTAACATGAGTGCATTAAACCGCACTCACGTTATGTGCATTCAAATAACACGAGTGCATTATAATGCACTCAAGTTATGTGCATTCACATAAAGCAAGTGCGTTATAACGCGCTCGCATTATGGTGAAATAAGTTCATCTCACTCCCTCCCTCCTTAACCCTCTCTCTCTCTCTCTCTCTCTCTCTCTCTCTCTCTCTCTCTCTCTCTCTCTCTCTCTCTCTCTCTCTCTCTCTCTCCACCCAAACCCTAACCCCTAAGCCCTAAACCTAAGAAACCCTAAACTTGTATCTCCCTATCTCTCCCTTATCTCCCCATCTCTCTGGACATCTTGCTCACTCTCTATCTCCCTATATCTCCCCTCTGTCTCCTCTATCTCTACCTATTTGTATCCTCTACCTACCTATCTCTCCCTATCTCCCTATCTCTTGCCTCTCTCTCCCTTATCATTCCTCTATCTCCCTATCTCTCCCCTCTATCTCTCCCTCTCCCTTATCGACAAAGGAAATGGAAACAAGAAAACTAGGACTCTCTCTCTCTCTCTCTCTCTCTCTCTCTCTCTCTCTCTCTCTCTCTCTCTCTCTCTCTCTCTCTCTCTCTCTCTCTCTCTTCCTCCCTCTCCCTCTCCCTTATCAACAAAACAAATGGAAACAAGAAAACTAGGACATGCAAAGAGGGATGAGGATATAATTTGGGAGGATGTTCAAATGGAAAAAAGATAAAACAAAAGTTAATTAGATGGGAACAATGATGAGAGGAGAGGTGGAAATAGTAAAATAGGGAAAAAATGGTGGGATCTAAAGGGAAATTGGAAAGGAAAATGAAAACTAGGAAAGATAGGAAAATGAAAACTAGGAAAGATAGGAAAAGGAAAACTAGGAGGTAGATAGGTGAGAGAGAGAGAGGGTAGCAATTAAAGAGGGGAGGAAGAGGGAGGTAGAGAGGCGAGAGAGAGAGAGAGGGGGGGAGCAGCTAAAGAGGGGAGGGAGAGGGAGGTAGAGAGGTGAGAGAGACTGGGTAAGAGGTAAAGAGGAGAGAGAGAGAGAGAGAGTTATGCTTTTGCAAAACATGAGCGCATTATAACACTCTCACGTTATGACTTGTATGGGACCAAAATGTCATGTGGCGACTTTTTGGTCCCCCATATTTGTGCACTTACCCCTAGGTACTATGTCGATGGAGAAATCAAACAATTGCCTGGGTAGAAATCCTAATTCTTCAAGAAATACATCTTGGAATTCATACAGGAAAGGGTAATCATGTATTGTTGGTTCATGCAATTTTCCTATTGGTTCAATTTTGACCGCAAACATTTGACACCCTTTTCTCTTAGCTCTCTTGAGTTGCATTATTGATATTTGTCTAACCTTGATTTCTCGTTTGATTCCTTGAATCTTCACTAGGTTACCTAGGTCATCTAAGCGTTCCACCATCTTTTCATAGCAATCAACTTTGCTTTGTGTTGCCAAAGCCAATTCATGCCAAGGATGACATCATATGACCCTAAGGGGGCTACATAGAGATTTACTTCTATTGTGAAGGAGGATAATCTAACCTCAGCTTCAAATAGACATTGCTTTATTGAGCTCTTGACTGGTTTGCATATTCCATTAACCAGGAATTTGCCATAAATCTCACTCACTTTGGAATCTTTCTTAGCAGGTTAGGTGAAATAAAACTTTATGTTGCTTCGGTATCTATTAAAATAGAAATTGAATTGCCAAATTGAATGCATGTAGTCTCTATTGGAGCAGTTTGATACTCCACTTGACAATTGTTGACAAAAGCATGAATTCTTTGTTGGAATGTTGTCTAATGTTTGGTGGTATGATGATTATAGTTTATCTATTGCTTTGATTTCTAATGATGGGGAACCTAGTTGTTATCAAGAAGTGATGGATGAAATTGAAAGTTCTAAATAGAAAATAGAAATGAAAGAAGAAATTGATGCCTTGGAGAAGAATAAAAAATGGGACTTGGTAGAACTCCCAAAGGGTAGGAAAAATGTTGGCTGCAAATGGGTCTACAAACTTAAGAAAGGTGTTGATGATAAAGTTGAAAGGTACAAAACAAGATTGGTAGCAAAAGGGTATGCTCAAAAGGAAGGTATTTATTTTCATACAAAAAATTCACTAGTTGTTAAGCTTGTTTCTATTCGGCTAGTATTAACACTAGTTTATTTATTTGATCTAGAGTTGGAACAACTAGATGTTAAAACAACATTTTTACATGGGGATTTGGAGGATATATATGGACTAACTAGAAAGGTTTGTTTAGGATCACAAAAGAAGATATGTTTGCAAATTCAGGAAGTCATTGTATGACCTAAAGCACTCACCCAAGCAATGGTACAAGAAGTTTGATTCCTTCATGGTGAGCCAAAATTTTACAAGGAGTGTCTATGACCATTATGTTTACTTTAAAAGTTTGGAAAATAGTTTATTCATTAGCTTAGTGTTATATGTTGACGATATGCTTGTAGCAAGTAAAAGTATGATAGAGATCAGTAGGTTAACGACTCAGTTGGCTAGGACGTTTGATATGAAGGATCTAGGAGCAACAAAAAGAAATTTAGGCATGCAGATACACAAAGACATGAATCATAGTAAGCTTTGGTTATCACAACAGAAGTATGTGGAGAAGGTCCTCATGAGATTTGGTATGAAGAATATGAAACTGGTAAGCTTCTCATTTTAATATTTCTTCAAGTATGTGTCCTATTAATAAAGAAGAAAAGGATTATATGTCTCATGTGCCATATGTTACCACAGTAGGAAGTTTAATGTATGTGATGGTATGTACAAGACTAGATATTTCACATGCAGCTAGTGTTGTCAGTAGATACATGCCAAATCTAGGTAAAGAGCACTGAATAGTAGTTAAATGAGTGCTTCATTATCTTAGAGGCACAAGTGATTATGGTGTTACCATAATGGTCACAATGATTTAGTTTGTGGATATGTTGATTTAGATTTTACATATGATTTGGACAAAAGGAGATCTACTTCAGGTTATGTCTTTAATCTTGTAGGAGGACCTATTTGTTGGATGTCAAAGCTTCAAGTAACAATTGCTTTGTCCACTAGTAAGGCATAATATATGGTTGTCTCACATGCACGCAAATAGGCAATTTGGTTAAAGGGTCTTTTGGGGGAGTTTGGAAAAATGTAGGATAAGGTGAATGTATTCTATGATAGTCAAGGTGCTATTCATCTGACTAAAAATCTACCTTATCACATCAAGGCCAAACATGTTGCAGTTAAATACCATTTTGAGAAAGTCCATAGCAAGAAAATTGTGCAGACATATTTATAAAACTAGTACTATTAAAGAAGTTGAGGTGGTGTTTGTCTTCTCTTGGCTTGCAGAAAAGGTGATGAATGGGTATGAACAAAGTATCAAGTAAAATGTTGTCAAGGTGGAGATTGTTGGATTTGTGACAACAATATAAAGCAAAAATCTTATCTTAAAAATCTACCTTTTTCCTAAACAGAAATATCTATTTTTTTCTAAATTTGACGGTGGTGGTTACGTTGAAGATATTATATATCTTTGCAGCCTTGAAAGAAAAATTCATTTTGTAATGGCAGCTACATGAAAATTGTATTTTTTCTTTGAGCACTAAGAATACTGATACTTTGCCCCGTGGATGTTTCGCTAACATATTACTTGGGTTTTACCGCATAAATCCTCTTATTATTTTTTAATGTGTTAGCTTATTCTGTTAGTTTGTTATTTTATAGTTATCTCTATTTTCTTAATAACTAACTTGTGCTGCAATATTATATGATTCTAGAACTTAAAGTTTACATTAAAACCTAAATTTTTCAACAATTATGAGTGAGTGATACTTACCGAAAATTGTCCTTTTGCCATGAATTGTAATTATGCGGATTGCTTCCTCTCCTTCACATACCCAGTTGTTATGTGAAGTCCAGAAAAGTTGTTTGTTTGGTGTTGTGAATCTACTTGTCCAATCGCATTTGTAACACGTTTCAGCATGCCCTCAGCCTATGACTTGTATCCCAGCACCATTCTTATCCATACAGTAAAATATAAAAGCATGAAAGAATTGAACCTGAGAATATGCACGACACAATCCAAGAAATTGCAGGATTTCTGTTGAAGATAAGGAAAGAAATGCAAAAATCCAAAAACCCTTGTCACAGTCATATCGGCTTGAAACTATCGACGACCCAATTTCCATCGTTCTATGCGTTTATTGGTATTTTCGAATGTTCTACTGTTCTTTGTTTTTTAACTTATGGACATTATCGACCTGTTTTGCCGACTTAGATCCGGGTGTATCAGCCCTTCGTATTAAAGCTTGAAAGTTATTGCAGATGAATACAAGCATGTCGACTGGTGAATCGTCTAGCCATGAGGAAAAAAAGCTTTTTTCGACGGCGAGTACTAAATTGCTTCTCCTGTAGAAATGTGGGTCGGTTTGAAGAAGGGGAAATGATCTTCAGTGAAAGATTGCCAACATCTACAATTGTTCGGATAGATTGTGCTTGTGTGGATTGTCATGCAGTCGAAATTGGTTATGCAGCTTCCGAAGATAATGAGCAGAATTTTAAAACTGCAAGGGAATTCTATGAACGGTTTTCTGTAAGTTCTGAGCCGCTTATATCTCATAACGACTGGGATAAAGTGGTAGAGAATGTGGAAGAGAAGCAAACTTCACAACAAGAATGGTGTGCTGTGAATCATAATGAAGGAGGGGTGAGAAGAAAATCTTTGATGGAGATTTTGCATTTGGATAATTTTGATAATTACAGCAAGATGAGGAAGAAAAATGTGAGCAAAGTAGAGATGAAGCAGCCCATTCTGAAATATAGATCTCCACAAGTTAGGTGGTATCCACCCCTAGAAACCATACCAGAACTGCCATCACCATAAACAATTAACCTTGCACTCCTGTGCTTTTTTTCATCATACATTCTCTCATAAATTGGATTACTGTATTGCTGGAGCAGATATTGTAACACAAATTTAGATTTCACTAATGGGTAAAGATGATCTTGTCTTCTTGAAATCCATGTGTTAAAAGAGATTCGTTGCCATTTGACATATGATTCATTATAAATTATATGGAAATGGAAATAGATCCTTTTATAGTTTAGGGTGATTATGACTCATTATAAAACTATATGGATGTTGATTATTGTTTTAAGGTTAAATAAATAATTATTATGTTTTTTTTTAATTATTAAATATAGCTAATCAATGGGTAAAGTTTAAACAATTGATTTGTTTTCTATTTTAAAAGTTTAATTTTAAAATAACAAATAATATATAGGCTATTTATTTTAGAATTTCGAAATAAATTTTAGTTGGTTGTACTCACAATGAATAAATACTGTAAAAGGGGTATAACAGTTTCATCATCACCTTTTAGGAAAATGGTATTAGAGAAGGGCCTCATTAGCATTACTGATGAATGCTTTCTAAGTAGTTTTTAATTAGAAAGATAAAAATATAACGTGTCTTTTAAGGAAAAAAGAAAAGAAAAAGATGAGATGAACATCAAGCTCACCAAAAATTATTAAACTTCATTACTTTAAGAAAGAAATGTCAATTTTTTAAAAGAAAACAAAAGGAAGGGTGAATATTTTATCATATTCAATAGTTTATTAAATTTCAAAGGTTAAGATAAGAAAGAAATGTCTTCATTACTTTAAGAAAGAAATGTCAATTTTTCAAAAAGAATAGAAAGAAGGTTGAATATTTTATCAATTTCCATAATTTATTAAATTCCAAAGGTTAAGACAAGAAAGAAATGTCAACTATGAAGAAGAAAACTAAAAGGATGTGTTAATATTTTAATAATTTGAATAGTTTGAGGAAGGGTGGGGATTACAATGATATTTTCTTTTATTTAGTTACTATAGTCTTTTATATATCTTTGAGTTTATCTATCAATTATTTAGTTACTATTATCTTTTATATATTTTGAGTTTATATGTGTATGGTACAATCGTAATTGTTAACTTGTCTTGTTTGGTGTATAAATTAATTTTAATCTTGAATTTATTAGTTAATTGTCATTCTAGTTCTCAATGCTTCAAATTGGCCACTTCTTAGAACATTCCCTTACCTAAGATTACACCATGGGTACAAACTTATCCCTTAGACTAAACTGCACTATAACCTAAACTCAAACTTCAAAATTACTACTACTAACCCTAACTTGTCAAAAATGGTAATTCTCCCATTGAATCACATACCAAATACCTCAATTGAGCTACTAGGATCACATGTGAACTTATAATTTACTATTTGAAATATTGTGGCCTTATAATTAGTCTAAATATTTAGATTCCATTCCAAATACATTGAACTAACTTTCAAATAAATTAGACTCCATTCAATATATATTACACAAATCTGATTAATTTGTATAAATTAGATTTAATATATCATCAAAATATGTAAATTTTAATTAAGCTATCTCCAAAAAAATCATTTATTTTAAATAATCTTGGCTCCATTCATTCTAAATAAATTGGACTTACATCAAATAAACTACACTTACTCCAATCACATTATTTCATAGAAATTTATAAATTACACTTATAAACACTCCTAAACTAGACTTTAATTCAAATATATTACACTTATCTTAGTCCCATTATTTCATATAAATTAATAAACTAGATGTATTCTAAATAAACTATACATATTCCAATCCTATTATTTCAAATTAATTAGATTTAATTTACTTTTAGAAGTATCAAAACTATATGAAATTCAATTCCAAGACAATTTGTACCCTTTTCCAAATAAACTAAACTTCATCTCAAATAAGTTACTAGACGTATTAAAAAAATGTAAGAATGTTAATAGAAGTAAATTTAAATTACAAATCCATTTCGTTTAATAATATTAAATAATTATTTATAGTAACTTTATATTTTAAACCTATATTTTTGAATTATGCTTGTAAATTTGATTTAATACAATTAAATTAGAACAATGCCACATTTTTTATTAACCTAAATTTAAATTACAAATCCATTTAATTTAATAATATTGCTTAAATTGGTCTTGATTTCATTTAGAGAAACTATGGCCAATTCAGGGTTAATTATGAAAATGATGCTTAGATGGATGTTCTAGATGCGTAAGAAAAAATTCTCTTGTGAGCAAGATTATAATGGTTTAGATTCATATTCAATAAATTTTAGTGATTTTTAAGATTATTTCTTGACTAATAAAATTCTCTCCCAAACAGAGAGAAGCAAATTTGAAGAAAATTGTATCTTAATGGCCAAGTATGGCTACAAGTCTAAATTTGAGCCACCATAAAAAGGTTTATCTACAATAAAGTTATCAATCTTAAATGTGAGGAAGATGAGTTCGGAGAGTGGAGGTTGTGCCTATCTTTTCTTTGAAAAAGGGCAGCCCAATAGCTATGCAAGGCACTAGCTCCTCCATTTCAACTCTGGAGACCATCTCAACCTCTACCCAAAAGTAAAGGAGAAAACAATTTGAAGCATAATGCCTTTGTTTAGAAGCTAAGGATTCCATTGGATTAGGCTTCTATTTGACTAGGTAATCTCTTCTTTCTAGAAGGGGAAAGAGGCAACCCCTATCTCATGCCTAATGAGCTCTAGATATTGATATGGGTGTGGTAGAATTTAAAGGAATTGAATCTACAATAGATTACCCTTTATTTTGTTGAGTCCTAAGTTAGCTAGTTGAGGCTTAGAGAAAATATTTTTAATGGATCATGGTTTTAATTTTTCTCACAGGCTTCCTTTTGTTATTCATTCTCTCCCTAGATGTCCAACATTTCTTATTGACTATATAATGGTTTTCAGTCGCTACAACATTTCTAGATGTTGGTGTAATTGTTTCATGTTGTTACATGAGATATTTTGTTGTTTTTTGATAAATTCTTATTGTCACATAAATCCATTTGGTTGTTACATATATTATCATCTATTTGTTGTACAACTATTCTGAGTTGTTGTACAAGAGTTATTTATTGTTGCACAAAGTTTTTTAGTGGTTACACAACATTTCTTAGTGGGTACACAATAGTTTTTTGTGATTGCACAATATTTATAGTTGTTAAATGACTACTCTTAGTTGTTGCATAACTATTCCCTATCATTGTGCAAGAACTTTAGTTTCTATGTGAGAACTTTTTGCTGTTGTGCAAGTTAGTTTGGTTGTTATGTATGATCATAGTGGTTGTGAAACTATTCCTAGTTGTATTGATTCATTTAACATTTGGCATGCACAAAAGTTGGGTATTTAGTTTCTTCGTAGCTTTCAAGTAGGGTGGCCATGCTTGTAATTATTTTTGGTAACTCTCTATTATGGGTGAGGTCCTGAATAGATTCCTTCAATTTACCTATGAAAAGATGACATTCAAATAAAATTAAACCAAAACTTTTATTTTATATAAAGTAAACTTATTTCAATTAAATTGGATTTTTAAAATCCAATTCAAAATATAAATTTGTAATGGTGAAATTTGTATATTCATTCCATTTTCCATTTATTCTTTTGCCCATATTTTAGGAAATGTTATGATACATGTACGTATTGACAAATGACACAATCTTCTACAAATTTGGGGTCATTCTACTAGCCTTTACCCGTCCATATGAAGACATATTCATATGCACATAGCCCCTACCTTATCCTCACATATCCATATTTTGATAAATTCACTTTATCTACACATCTATTTCATTTATCTATATGCATGTTTTTATATATAGTTGTTAGCCATCTGGATCTAACACTTTATCTATCTTGGGTAATTATTATGGTCATGAAGTTGACCCTATAGTCATAGATTTGACCCTTTTCATTCTAAAATTTAAATTTAAAATTTGGCTGGAACAAGTTCTCTTCATTTTCTAGGACTACCCTAAGCTAAGTACACATTTTTGTGAAATTTGGTACATTATGTGTTATTATTTAAAGGCATTCAATGCAATCATTCTAACATCATCTACACTCTCAAAATTTACAAGTCTTCTCTCATTCTCAAGCATTAAGGAAGAAATCAATAGTGACACACTTGCATTTGGTACTTATTATCCCCTAATTTGATAATCTAAGATAACCTAATTAATTCTGCTTCACAAGAAATTAGAGATTAATTGTGATTAAGACAGGACTAAATAATCACATGCAAGTTCAAGAAGATAGCTTTACATTAGAAAAATCAAATAGAGGCAATCAAATGATTATAATGTGAAGATCACTGTATTACCCATTAGATAAGACCAAATACAAAAGGCAAGTTTTGAGTAGACATTAGATGACATTATTAAATTTAATCATATTAATTCTTTTGAATTAATTGATTTTAATCCAAAATCTTAGCAAGGGTAATTAATCATGTCAAAAGGAGTGATCTCTAGGAATATAAGTTACTTTGTACCAACATGTCTATTTTATTCTCTTAAAAAAATAAATATTTGTATTACCACAATCATGGATGGAGAATCCATAGGCTTGTCCAACCATGTAGGCAAAATTAAGAACACAACATATGCAACATAATTTCATAGAAACAACAACATAAACTTTATTGATTTCATAAATTTGAATGATTACAATTTTCCACAGTGGGCTTCCTACATGCTATGTTACAACCATTTGATTACTAACTGTAGACACCTAAAAATGTCCACCTTGTCACAACATTACATCATATAGGCATCTTGTAGCATGTTTTGCCCTAAGTACCCATATCATCACCTAATTTCATATTCATAACCCCTTCTTCATCCTAACACTTCCTCTAATAAATTAAATAAATCTAACATTTATTTAATTTATCCTATCCCTTCACATTATTAAATAGATAAATTTTATTTATTTATTTAATCCCCTTTCCTCTTGAATAAAATAAAATAAATCTTTTATTTTATTTTAATTTCACTTTATGTCTCCCCACTTAAAATAAATAAATAATTTTTATTTATTTTATCCTCACATTCCTCATGATTTAAATAATATTAAATTATTAGCTCACCTTCCATTTCCATCTCTCAAGATGACTCAAATCATTTCTGAAGTTAACTTCATTCACCTTCCATTTCTTCTCTTGTTGCACGATCAACTTTCTAATTCCACTACCACACAAAATGGAAATTTTATCCCTCCATCCTCTCATCTTTGTCTATAAATTGACCCACAACCAAGCTATTTTGCATGGATGAGCTTTCAAGTACCATTACTCTGCCAAAATATCTCCTCAATCTTTCATCCATCATCCTTCATCTATCTATATTTCATCCATCAAATCTTCATCCTATCATCGTTATGCTACATATCTGAGCAATCAACATCCAATCGTTCGAGCAATCAAACATGCATGCATCAATCATTCAAGGCATCTGAGGTATTCGTAAGGTTTGGATCAAGGTATTGCATGTCATTTGTTTTATCTTTCATTTTGTCCAAATTTTTTGGTTACATTTCTGGCACACCTGGTGGGACTCACTTCTCCTAATCAAATCTTACATTTTTTGCAAGTTTTTGTTATAGAAATTTGTGTTTTTCTAAACCACGTTGTCAAGTTTTGCAAAGGATCTATTACAGGTGATCTCCTGGGCTGAATCTGACCCTTCCATTACATTCAGAAGGACCAAAAACCCTAAGAACACCTATTCAAATGCTAACATTGGAGATCAAAAATTTACTGTAAATTTTTTTGAGGGTGCATCCTTTTATCCAGTGGTCTGAAGGGTGCTTCTGTGTTCTTTTATCTAGTAGTCCGAAGGGTGCTTCTATGGGGTGCATCATTTTATCCAGTTGTCCAAAGGGTGCTTCCATGTCCTTTTATCCAGTGGTCCAAAGGGTGCTTCCACAGGGTGCATCATTTTATCCAGCAATCCTCCATCTTGCCCTTTTATGCCTACCATAAGGGGGGTTTCTTTTTCTTTTCGCTATCAGGAGCATATGGTATCAAAATTGCGCAAATGAGGACTGGTTAGATATCTGACAGGACAAACTTCACAGTGGAGAAGAAATTATCAAGTGAATATATCATTTTCCAACATTTTTATGCAATCAAAGTTCAGCTTCTTTTCAAACTTCAAAAGAGCATATTTTGAGCAAAACTTATCAGATTTCAATGATTTTTTTTAAAATTTCTTAGAATTTCCCAAACTTTTTGTCTATGTAGTCTATTTTTCTGTATTAGGTCATTTATCATAATTTTTAATAGATCACATCTTTTTGACCTAACCCCCTTTTGGCTTGCAAGTTCAGTTTTCTTCTTGCCTTGGTGATTTTTAGGGGCATCTAAGGAGCTAGAATAGTGGGGGCATCAATGTACATAGCAGATTTAAGGATGAAAAAATAATTAGGTGAAATCAATTCATCTCTCATATCTCTAAACATTGTTTTCCTTCACATTTCGATTTGGGCTTAAAATCAATCTTGTTTGCTATCACATCATTGAAATCAGGTTAAAATGAACAAGTGTCTTCCTACACATTTGGCTTTGGGATCTTAAAATGAACAAGTGTCTGCATTGTCTTCTTATCACACATTTCATTTCTTAGGATTAATTAACAACTGCGATTTGTCAAACCCTATCTAGGAGGCCTGCTAGGGGATTACATCATCCCTAGGGGTGACCTCAACCACGTGTTCTGGCAGGGTATATCAAAGGGGGGAGAGTGAAATCTATACCTCAATCTAGCTACGTAGTCATTGGGACAGCCTTGTAGCCCCGAGTGATTCTGAACACAAGGTGAAGTGGTATTCTCTTACGCTTATGCCACATCCCTTCAATGGGCTAGTGTTCATAGATTTGGGCCCCTCGTACCTTGTGTATATCAAGGACACCCCTAGTTAACCCTTGTGCAGCCTAGCTTAAGACTTATTGTCCATACCCTACCTGATTAATCATTAGGGATTGTTGTTGTGTTTGTAAGTATTTTCTTAATCATAACATTTAATCTTGGAAGGAAATTTGAACATTGCTCTTGGCGTGTGTGTTTATGCATTTACATTGTGTTTGATATTCCCCAAGTCAAACTACTAATCTTTCCTTATCATCTAAGTAATCAAATCCTAATCAAACACTTGACACCATGTCAACATTATAAGACCTAGCACAAGAGTTCATTCACATACTTCACCAAGCTCAAACAAGCCAATCACCTCTAAGCCAACAAATGATTCAAAAGGTCCATGGCATGATTCAACAACTTCAACTTCAAGGAAGCCAATCCTTGCATATGCAACACCTCTTGAAACATGCACAACACCTCTTGACCACTTGTAAATTCCAACAAGCACATCCTCAACCAATGCTAAATCAATGGACTATGTGTCATCCATGTCATCATATCAACCCTATCCATCCACATTCCACATCAATCCTTCATCAACCTATCCCACTTATTCTAGTATCAACCTTTATCCATATCAATCTCCATCTCAACAATCATTAGCCTATGTGATCCCTCATCCAACACACCATTAACACCTTCAACAACAACAACATCAACCTATCCAACAATTCCAACATCGACTTGTTCAACATCAAATCATATCACAACAAGCCCAACCTCATCACATTCTATCTCAATCCCATGTATCACCTCTATCTTCATGTCATGTCAATGTCATATCTACCCAACAATATTCACCTCAAGGTCATCCAATTCCTTCTTCCAACATGCCATCTCACCATCAAACCCATGTCCAAAACCAAAAGGTGTCCTGGGTAAGTGCAAGAAGATGGGGGGCCAAAAAGTGGCCAAATTAATTTTAAAAAAAATTAAGTCATAACGCGAGCGGGTTATAACGCGCTCGCGTTATGGCTTGGTAATGACAACCCTTAGGCTCGTCATTACCAAGCCATAACGCGAGCGTGTTATGACTTACTATAAATTAAAAAAAAGCATTCCAATTTCATTTCTTTTTGTTTTCTCCTCTGCCTGCAGCTTCCAAACCCTCAAAAGTGTGCTCGCATTTTGCAAAACACCAATCAACACAAAAATCTTATCGATTCATCACCAAAATGCCACCGCGACGTTGAGCATGCCAAAGGGGTGAGTTATCTTTGTTTTTTTGTTTGAATTTGTTTCTAAATAGGTAGGTTTTTGTTAATTTTTTATGTATATTTTGTTAATTGTCAGGAAATGTTAATGCACCTCCTCCTCCTCCTCCTCCTCAAAATCCACAAAATCCTAAGGAGGAAATACCTGCAGAACAAGAACCTCCTCCATTCATTCCTCGACATGCCCCTGGAACACAAGATAATATAATGGGGCAAATTGAAAACAACAAAAAGGAAATTAAAGATATAATTGCAAGGTTGAAAGATCCTTCCACTTCAACCTTGCATAGGTCCACACTTGCCGAATCTCTTGAGTCTATGTTATCAAATGTAGATTCCATTAGCAAGCAAATAACTAGTTGGACAGATAAAAAGAGAGAGTTTAGAGATTACTATGCAGACAAGTTGTCATACCAAGATGTCAAAAAATTACAAATTACAAAATTAGACTTGTGTTCAATTTTCACAAACCCACGAACAAATCAACCTCCACCCATTACATGCAAGAGGTTCCCTATCCATTGGTGCAACAACCAAGCGATAAGGGACAATTTCGGGCAGAGGTGGTGGATGGTTTTTGACCATCCTCCATGCAATAATAATGAGGTCCCGCAATACTTTTTGAGGAAACTCTACTGCGAGTTTGTCCTCAATAAAGTGCCAAACTATTTTGATATGCGGGACTTCCAGGGTAGAGGTGGGGGGTCAGCACAAGATCGACCAAGGGCACGTCTTGACCCACAGCGAGTAGTGAGATGAGTAATCAGCAAACCAGCCCACGAGCATGTTTCTATCCCTTCCATTGTGAAGGAGAGTGTTGAGGTCGATACACTTCAGTCGATTAGTGCCTTGACCCAAAGCATCATAGAGCATGCCGGTCCTGCAACACAGAGTGGATTGGGAGATAGTGCGAGGAGTAGGGTCCCACCGCATACTTGCTAGGCTTGCGGGTCAACCTGTGGTTATGACCCCATGGACAGTCAGGATGTAGGTGCATAGGCTACATCTGTAGCTGAGCAGATGGTGTTGACAGATACCCTCCTGAGTGAGACTTTCAGCCTTGATACTCAGGTATATATTAGCAAGTTTATTGAATTTAATTTATTAAATTTCATTTTTGAAATACAAGATTAACTAATTTAAATTGATGATTTTAATGAAATTTTAGGGTCATAGCATCGATGCAGTTTTCAGTGATTCTCCACCTACATTTTTCACTAGATCATCTACTGTCGAGGTATGTAACTAGTAAACAATTATAAATATTACATGTGAATAGCATCATTATATGAATGGTATTCTAATTTCTGATTTTGGATGTTAAATAGGTTAATACTATAGATTTCATGGCAACACCTGCCAACGGTGGTGGACTTCAAAGCTTTACAAAGGTAATAAAATAAATAGTTTAATGAATGAATTGTACTTACTAAATTTTTGTATGTGATTTGTGTGCTTTATTGTGTGTACTTCCATGTTTAGATGAACGTGTGTGTATGTTAGGAGCCATGATTTGCATCACTATTATAGTTTTCGTAATTGAATAATGTTGTTTTATTTCCAGATGATGCAGGCTGCGGAGACACCTCCCCATGTTCATAGGGCAATGGAGCAGGGTGTGGCCTCTGTGATTCATAGCTCCATGGCATTGACAGGGGTATGAGGCAGATTAGTAAATTTCAATTTACATTCATTATTATAGTTGTCTATTTTTGAAAAATCAAAAGATTATTGATTTGAAGTTTAATTTCTATCTGGATGGTTTCTATAGGACATGACATAACCAGGGCCTATTCCTGCTACTGAGGCAAGCTAGGAGATAGATTATATGTTAGTGGTAAGTGATTATTTTGTTAAATGTTTCATTTTTTATAACATGTAATTTCTATATATTAATGTCTATACTTTTTATTGTAACAGGTAAAGATGCAGGAAGACCTAAATAGGAGGAGTAGCCCTCGGGTTCGTAGTAGACCACCCACATGCACGTCTCCATCCCCTAGAAGATCAAAGGCTGCTCGTGATTTATTCTCTTCACCAGCCAGAGGGGAATGATTTTTTATTATGTTCCTTTGTTGTATGCCTATATGGCATTTGTGGACATATATTTTGTATTGTACATAGTTGACATTGTATGCCTATATGGCATTCTTGTAAGCCTATATGGCTATTTTGTATATATGTTATACTTATATCGACAGATATTGATGTATGCCTATATGGATATTTGGTTAATACAAATCTTTTTTATTGATGGCGTCCATACTTGCATTATAAATCCACGTTTGAATGGATATTTGTAGATGGCTACTTCAAATATTTAAAGTCTGATTGTATTACATAGGATGTTTGCATTTTCTTTGATAGGCTTGATAGGCCATGGATTAAATGATGGTGTTTGATGGAAAAGTATGGTACTAGAAGACTCTAGTTCATTCTTAATAGGATTGTGATTGATAATATCTTTGCATGATTGCACTTGATCTTGGATCATGGGCATGTTGTTAGGATTTTGATTGCATTGTGGTGTTTGATGGATAGGCATGGTACTATGTGACTTTTGGATAGGCTTGGGAGAGGTACACTAATTGAATTTGTGATTTCTAGTTTGAGATTTTTCCTCCACTAGAAGTCCTTGGAGGAAATCTAAAAAGGATGATTTGGATGTAGTGGGTTTGGATTGATGGGATAAGTTGGAATGTAAGGATTATGAGATGGAGGATTTGAATAGGATACATAGGATAAATAGTTCTCACATGCGGTTGGGATTGGAGATATGAATTGAATATGAGGACCTTGGTCTAAAGTGGTTCTTCCCTTACCAAAGGTACCATAAGGATGACCATTAGATGTGTATTTAGGATTGGCATGATAGCTAGTGCTAGTCATTTCTTGTTTGAAATATTCTTGCATGTTCTTGAGTGGGAGATGAAGGTTTATGGAAAGTTTGCATGTAATGATCTCATAGTTAATGCTATTGTCATCTTGATATCATCTTGATCTACAAGACTATCATCATCATCATTGTCAAAGGGATTTTTTGATTGATTTGGATAAAAGATCTCATTTAAAGGATGCATGGTTTGAGGACCTATTTTGATTGTGATTTTGGGTTTTGCATGAGCCTCGCACAAGGTAATAGGCATAGGGTTTTTATCTTGCATAATGATTTTTTCAAACCAAGGGTCTATGATGGAAATGATTAAGGATGATAGAATGTTTGGATTTTGGACTTTGAGATGTTTATGGTTGTAAATGTTTATTGTTTGGACTCAAAGTTTGTTAAATGGTTGTTTGAAAGAGGACACATCAAACACAACAATAAGATTGGTTTAAGTATGGATGCAAATGATGTTTACTAGTTTATTAAATGAAGACACATCAGGTACATTAATTGTCTATTCTATTGAAGTGGGTGTATCAATCTCCATGGGCTCAGCAATATTCTAGTTGAGGACATGGTTGATACATGGTGAGACTAGGAGTCTTGTTTCAGTGGGATTTGAGCATAGGTATAGCAATGATGATAATTATGGTGTCATGGATATGTAGGTACATTTGAGCATTGGCAAGACTTGACCATGTTTGTAGTTGATAGGTATGGGTTATGATGTTTGATTCATGATTACAGGTGGTGTTGTGGTTTACTTTTAGCACATTGTTCTTATCTCTTAGATGCTTGATTAGTTCCTTGACTATGGTTACTCATTTGTAAACTTGTTTGGAAAGTTGAATCTATGATTGATTTGGTGAAGTCTATAAGTTATATTATTTGATATCTTAGTTAGGAAGTTACTAATGTGATGATGATTTTGCATGTTTTCAATGGTTGGGATCTACAAGTTATGCATTTTTTTGGGATGCACACCTCATTGATTGTAGTGGGATGACTTGAATACATATTGCCTATATCCACGGGATTGATGCAGTGTTGATGTAGACTTTGTTATTTTTCCTTGTCTATGCTCATTTGCGCATTGGTATGTTGCATTGGGATGAAAGGATGGATGATGAGAATGATTGGATAGTTGGTTATTGGGACTTGTAGCATGTTTATCATGATGTCATGGATATCTTAGTTGCATAGTTTAGTGTGAGCTTTTGACAGTAATGATGGTTTATCTTCTTAGATTGGAGATCTTGGTTCTACTTTGGAGTTATTAGTATTATAGTTGAGTGTGTGTGGACCATGGTGATCTTCATTTAGGAGATGGTTATCACAATGCCATGTGTAGTTCATATCATGGTTTAGTGGGAGCTTTGATAGTGATGTGTATTCGTCACCTAATGATGGATGATCTTATATAGTGGTTGGGTGTAATGGACAAACTCTTGGATTATGATTATTATTTGTAGTGAGAGTGCTTTGACATCTTGGCTACTATTTTTAGGAGATGGTTATCTTCATGTGGTTGTAGATGTTGATCCTTGGTTTAGAGGTGTTTGGTAGTGTGTCTTGGTGGACTCTTGATTCTAGATTAGAGTATTAGCATGATACAAGTTCTCTTGAGACTAGGATGTATGTATTGGTGCATGTGATCTTCTAGGAGGAGATGTTAGATCATGATGGCATGTTTGGATACCTAATTTTGTAGTTGGAGTTTTGACAGTGGTCTTGTTGGTTCTCTTGGTATTGAGTACATTGGTCATGTGCTTGGGAGCTTCATGATAATGTGGTGTTGCATTTGGAGCTTAACATGGATTAAGTGGTTGTAGGTTCTCATACATACTTCGAGACTTGGGTGAGGCTAGAGTTCTCATGGAATTAGAGACACTTGTTGAGATGGTTACCCTTTAGAGGTTTTAGCGGGAAGACCAAGGAGACTTTCACTTGGATATGGGCGTGAGTTAATTATGGACCTAGAGAAGATTCTTATTGGAGAGAGTCATTGTGGCTTGGTGTATCTTCGAGGAGCATTCTCATTCCCCACTCTTGGTCTACTCGCCAAACTATCATCTAAGAGGTATTTCCCATCCTTTAGATGAATTTTTTTAATGCTTTATCTTCTCATGGTTATGGATCTTGAGCTATGGTTATTGGTTCTAAAGGGTTCATTCAAGGGGTGTCTCTAAACATGCTTTTTCTCAGTGCTAAACTAGAGTTGTCTAGATGCACAAGTGCGCCTCCCTCAATGAAGTTCATTTTGTTAACTTAATTCATCCTAGTGACTCAAGGGGTTTTTATTATCTTTAGGTGCAATCTTTCATAGACTAAAACATTCATTCCATGTTAAGGTGCTCAAAGGAGGCTCTGGAGATGGAAAATGGCACCTTAACTCACTTATGTAAATTTTGGACTTTTAGGCAATTGCAAGATGTCTTGGAGGGCTCAATTCTTTAAGGTGCCCATTTTGTTCACCACTTGTAGCATCACTTGTTCAAGGCACATGTTTGGGATTCTCTGACGTGATGTGTGATTTGGTCACAACAGGCGCTTAGAGTGAATAGGCTTTCATCCTGACTTAATACACTGCCTCCTTCTGACAATTTTTGGGGTAGCAGAAAACCTTTCACCACGGGCAAATGTCTCAGAGATCTAAAAAACTGAGAGAGGTTATTATAGAGGCACTCTACATGATCGTTTGTAAGTGACACATTTTTTGTAAGTGACACAATTTTTGAGTAACATCTCGTCAAAGATTTTTGCCTTTTTGCACTTTGGACTCTTCAAGGATATCATCGGTACAATGTAGCTCAGACTGTTTCAACATGTTTGGGTGAAAAATAGGACCATACCTAGCATAAATGTACCTATTTAGACGCGTTGGAATAGTCAGTTTGGTCGCATCAGGAGTAGGACAAAAGTTACACCCCTTTGCAACTTTACACTGCCTCCTTCTGACAATTTTTGGGGCAGTAGAAAACTTTTCACCATGGGCAAATGTTTCAGAGATATAAAAAATTGAGAGAGGTTATTGTAGAGGCACTCTATGTGATCACGTTGCCTTAGACAAAATGTTTGTAAGTGACACAATTTTTGAGTAACATCTCATCAAAGATTGTTGCCTTTTTACACTTTAGATTCTTTAGGGATATCATGGGTACAATGTAGCTCGGACTGTTTTGACATGTTTGGGTGAAAAATAGGATAATACCTAGCATAAATGTACCCATCTGGATGCATTGGAATAGTCAGTTTGGTCGCATTAGAAGCAGGATAAAAGTTACACCCCTTTGCAACTTTACACTGCCTCCTTCTGACAATTTTTAGGGAAGCAAAAAACCTTTCACCACTGGCAAATGCCTCAAAGATATAAAAAATTGAGAGAGGTTATTGTAGAGGCACTTTACATGATTGCGTTGCCTTAGATGGAATGTTTCTAAATGACACAGTTTTTGAGTAACATCTTGTCAAAGATTGCTGTCTTTTTGCACTTTGGACTCTTCAGGGATATCGTCGGTACAATGTAGCTCAGACTGTTTCGACATGTTTGGATGAAAAATAGGACCATGCCTAGTGTAAATGTACCCATCTAGATACGTTGGAATAGTCAGTTTGGTCACATCATGAGCAGGATACCAAAAATGCAAAAGTTGCTTTGTGCAACTTGACAACATTAACACTTTTTTGCAACATGACTCAAAGACTCAAACTGACCCCAAATGACTCAAAGTGACTTAAAATCACCTTGATTTTGGTGCCCAATGTACATTATAGAGGTCGAGGCACTCCTTATCATTCAAACATCTTAGATGAGCGCATAGGAAAGGAAAAAGTTCTAAGTTTCATCATCATGAGCACCTAATATCAAGAGACTTTAATGGCTCAAAGATTAGCATGGAGTCCTAAGGCACATTTCATGTCTCCTTTCATCCAGTTTGGCACCCTGTATGTGAAGGAAGATCTAAAGGCATGAAAGTGGATGTCATATTGCAAGAGTTTGGATCATCAAAATTGAAAGAAATAAGTCTATTAAGCTTGGGTGCCCTTAGTCTTCTTTTCATTCATTATGAGCACCTTGGGAGAATGGTATATAGGTCATCATCATGATTGGGTGCCCTAGATCCAGAGTGTTGGAGAGATCATCAAATGGTGTCTAAAGGAAGTAGGGTGAGTTATGAGTTTGGTCGCATTAGGAGCAGGACACCAAAAATGCATAACATGATGATGTAAAAATGTGTACATATGTGTAAAAATGCAGGAGGAAATAAAAAAAAGACAAACCTTACAAATTAATGTGCATACTTACAACTCAATGTAACATAACTTTACAAAATCAATGTGAATACTTACAAATTAATCCAATGAACCATCCGGGTCTGCTCTACTCTTTATTGTGTCAAGTATTGCTTCATGGTCAGACTCGCGCACCTTCCACAATATTTTGTTCAAAGATCTACCCCGATACTTTATCAAATGAACATTGGATGCCACAACAAGGTTCGAGTAATGAAGAATCTTCTGATGCATGTCAAAGTCTTGAAATAGCCAAATATTAACACTCTTATGTGGGTACCTTCTAAGCCATGTTCCAGTAATAACCACTGATCTTGTAGGGTATTCGATGTTTTCTCCATCTGTAACAGGGGCCTCCAATTTCTTTTTGGCCTCAACACAATGACATAAGTAATAATCTTTTCCCTCTTCATTATCTTCATCTGCAATAACTGCATATACGTGCCCTACATTGATATGTGTAGCAAATTAGATAAAATTAGTCAACATTACAAAAACACTACAAAGTAAGATGACATTACCTGGTTGAACTAGATGAAATTAGATGCATATACATGCCCTATATTACTTGGTTGAACTAAATCTGATATGTGGTCAAAGTCAACTGACGATTCCATCTATGTTAGTTCCAGTGATGTTGGGGGTTGATACGTGTCAAGTGGGCTAAGATAACTTAACTACCATTCGTCAACCCACTCCTTTGACTCGCACTCATCCCAAACTTGAATTGTATAGGAAGAACAAAAGCATGACATCTTTCGTGTATGGATACTCCATGAACCTATAATTGAGCTTCTGAAAGAGTGCATCTCATTTCATCCTATCAGTGTACAACAATCCTCATATGGTGCAATGTTAGTATCATCTATCAACCAAAAAAATCTATGAACTAAAGACTTACCTTCATTACCTGGACCCATGGAAGCATTACACCACTCGACAATCAATTTTGCATCTGTCAACTTTGCATTGTCTTTATACTTTAACTCTTCTCGTGCTATGGCTCTTTTGATACATGCTCCTGCACCATCATGCTCCCCCTTTCCATGCTCGGCCTCACAAAAGTTCCACATATGTTGAATACCTATAAAATTATGCCTCCTACTCAGCCAATAGAAATTCTGTGAGTTCTTAAATTGTGACGCACAATTATCTGACCATATGATATGCTGACTAAACGATATGCCCCTTCTAGCCAAATCATTGTAGAACACCTTAAAGCAACCTTGCACGAACTCTGTAGAATGTGTGTGATCATCACTAATATAGAAATTATACTCCCTTATGATCTTTCTGTCATCCTCTGTACTATCATTTGCATGAATGAATGCAATGTGCACAAATATAGAAACCTATGTGGAGTTGTAATATTGTGATTGCACCTCACGCTGTGGCTGTAGACTGTAGTTCTTTGCAAAGTTGAAGACTAAAACAATGCTACCAACCAAAAATGTGTCCTTGCATAACTTCAATTGCAAGTCCAACCATCGAGCTCTATGGGCATGTCTTGCATACTCATACACTATGCTGTCATGAAATATAGGCATAAACTGATACACTAGAATCTTTTCAATAACTAATTCACACCTCTTTACTTCTTTACCATCTTTTGTATTGTATGCCACTATTTTATACTTGCCGAACTCTACTAGTTCATTTCCAACTGCATGTGTTATTTCCATATGTTCACATATTGGCAAATGTTGCAAGCCACTGCAACGATGACATGTGCCATCCAAGCATAATTTCTTGTAGAATATTTGACCTTCCTCTCTTTCACATAAAATTCTTGATATGAAGTCTCTTGAAGATGTTGGTGGGGCACATATGGCACAACCCTGCAAATCATTGTTAGTATGCATATCTAAACATATAGACCTATAAGCATCAAAATGGTTAGAAAATTCAATATGTAATCTACAACAACAAGTAGTGCGTGTGTGATTTATCTTAACATAGAAAGGTTTTAGCAATTCAAAATATCTTTGACAAATTTTAATTTGAGGATACTTCTCTAGAAATTTACCATAAAACTGTGTTTGAGTCTCATCCAAAAAATGCTTTGGATGTGGCTCGTGGTTCTGACTACCGATTCTCCTTCTTACCACATCCCTTTGATTCAGAGATAGTCTTGTGTAATTCTTCCAAAAGTCTTCAATTAGTGATCTCAATGCTTCAAAAATTGGTTTATCTTTTCATGGTAGTCTCCCTGAGAATGCCCATAATTCATTGGCATTAGTGTCCTCAATTCTTTGGCGTCTTCCAACAGCTCTTGATAAAGTTTTCCTATTAATTCTCAATTATTGACTTGTCTTTCTAATGAGACAAGCTTCCCTCGTTTGACTACTTACTATAGTCGATGTAATCACACGCCGTGTTGCATTACTATATTTTGTGCGTGAGGTGTTACCACACTCTCATATGCACTCATTAGATTCTTGACAATAGATTTTTCACTTGAAGCCTCTGATGTTCTCAACCCAAGAATCTTCATGACAGACCTATACTTTATACTTCGCATCATTTCAACGAATAGTTGACATCTTGCAGTCTCATTTAACTTTTCAAAGAACAATCTCCAAATCTTATTAGCATATCTTCTACAAGTGCATTTTGGAATCTTACCTTCCATTGGCTGCAAAATATTCTCATCAATAGCAATCAAATACTTTGGCTTTCTATGCAAAATTCTAGGTGGTGTCAAGTTAGGTAAATTCATCTCAACATTAGGAATTTCATCAATATTTAAATGAGATGGGTTAGATGGCATACCTTCGATTGAAGATGGAATAGATGACATACCTTGAGGTTGAGGTGGGAATGATGGCGTACCTCCTTCATCACATGTGAGTGATGATGTACTCTCAACTTGAGATGTGGTAGATGGTGTCCCTACATGTTGACTTGCGGTAAAGGATGTGTCTCCAACTATGGTATTCAAATCTCTCGTACCACGAAGTTTTTGCATTCGTTCTCTTTGTGCCGCCAATACCATATCTCTTTGTGATGGTTGTGGTTCCTCTTCAATTGGTATGTCTTCATTTATCATGTCCAATTTCCTCTTCTCACAAAGTTCCCTCATAGCCACTGCTTTCTTTGCATTCTTAGCTTCTATCTCTTCCTATGTTGGTTTAATTCTTGATGGTTTCCTCGGCATGACGGAGAATTTGTCTGTAGCATGATAAAGAGACCAATATTAGTTCCTAAGAAATGAATACAAGATAATAGTGGGATTGTATATTTTTTATGTTGTAAGGATTTATTCTTGTATAGTTTGACATCATGGTATGTTAAGGTTTGTTTATTACACATAATTATTAAAGAGCCCAAGTGTATAAAATATACATGGCATCATGTGAGATTGTAGGCTGCTTTCTTGATTGGAAATGTGTCTATTTTAAACATGTATGATAAAGCATGATAAAGTAATTCAATCTGAAATAAGGAAAATGTAAAGAACATGCATGTAAAGACTTGACATACCTAAAAAATGAAGATTTGAATGGAGAGAGTACCCAATTATGTAGTGTTTTTATCTTCTTGCATCAAACTCCTCAACAATTTGAGTTTTTCACCACTTGCTTCCTTTTCAATGTTAAATTGAATAACACTCAAATATCATTACTAACAACAATACTATTAACCAATCTATAATGTTAAATTCCTAAAATTGAATCACAATTAACATTGCAACACTACAAAAATTGAAACTTGAATAGATATATATCAAACTTGGTGTGAAACTATGTTATTTCCTCCTTCTCAAGTTGGCAAAGTAGAAAAGGTGGTGGAAAGATCATGCAAAGGTGGTACAATGTCTCAAATGTGCATGTGAACTTCCCAACAGCATGAAAGCACTTCTTTTTTGTCGGAGCACGTGCAAAATCAGTAAGAAAATAGAGCATGTGGGCCTGGATCACGGGGGTAACCACTTTTTTACTGTTTCAATAGAAAGACAAAATGCAAGCGCGTTATAACGCGCTCACATTTTGTCCTGCTATAGATTCATCACATCCTTTGCATTGATCACATCTCTTTCTTGCAAGAGCTTACCAAATGCTCTGCCATATGATAGGCATAACAATGAAGGGGCAAGCCCTCATAATCAAGTTCTTGATAGAAAATGCCCTCAACCCTCAACGTTAAACCCTAATCCCTCAACCCTTAACTCTGATCCCTCGACCCTCAACCCTCAACGTCAAATCCTAATCCCTCAACCCTTCACTCTAATCCCTCAACCCTCAACCCTATCCCTAAACTCTTAACCCTCAACGTCAAATCCTAATCCCTCAACCCTAATCCGTCATCCCTCAACTCTAATCCCTCATCCCTAAACCCTAAATGCTATCCCTAATCCTACACCCTCAACAGACTCGATACTATACCTTAAACTCTAATCCCTTATCCCTAAACCCTCCAACCCTATCCCTAATCCTTACACCCTCCACACTCTACTTTAACCCTAATCCCTTGAACCTCAACCCTATCCCTAAACCCTTGACCCTCGAACCTCAACCCTCAACCCTTGACGTCAAACTCTAATCCCTCAACCCTTAACTCTGATCCCTCATCTCTCAACCCTAACCCTAAACCCTAAACCCTCAACCCTCAACGTCAAATCCTAATCCCTCAACCCTCAACCCTAATCCGTCATCCCTCAACTCTAATCCCTCATCCCTAAACTCTAAATGCTATCCCTATTCCTACACCCTCAACAAACTTGATACTATACCTTAAACTCTAATCCCTTATCCCTAAACCCTCCAACCTTATCCCTAATCCTTATACCCTCCACACTCTACTTTAACCCTAATTCCTCGACCCTCAACCCTATCCCTAAACCCTTGACCCTCGAACCTCAACCCTCAACCCTCAACGTCAAACCCTAATCCCTCAACCCTTAACTCTGATCCCTCAACCCTCAACCCTATCCCTAAACCCTCAACCCTAAACCCTCAACCCTCAACATCAAATTCTAATCCCTCAACCCTTAACTCTAATCCCTCAACCTTAAACTCTATCCCTAAACCCTCAACACTATACCTTAAACCCTAACCCTAAACCCTAACCCCTCAACCCTCAACCCTAATCTGTCATCTGTCATCCCTCAACTCTAATCCCTCATCCCTAAACCCTAAACGCTATCCCTATTCCTAGACCCTCAACAGGCTCGATACTATACCTTAAACCCTAATCCCTCTACCCTTGACACTCTTATTTAACCTAATCCCTTGACCATTAACCCTATCCCTCAACCTCAACCCTCAACCCTCAACCCTCAACTCTCAACATTAAACCCTAATTCATCAACCCTAAACCCTAATCCCTCAAACCTAAACCCTATCCCTAAACCATCAACCCTCAACACTATACCTTAAACCCTAATCCAAATCCCTCAACCCTTAACCCTTAAAATTTAAACCCTATCCCTACACCCTCAACACTTGACACTATATCTAAAGCCTTAAACCCTCATTCCTAAAGCCTCAACCCTCAATCCTTAAACCTTCAACCCTAATCCCTATCCCTAATCCCTTTACCCTTGACACTCTAACCCTAACCTCAACATTAAATGCTAATCCGTTAACACTAAACCCTAATCCTAAACCCTCAACCCTCAACACTATACCTCAAATCCTAATCCCTCAACCCTCAACCCTAAACCTTATCCCTAAACCCTAATCCCTCAACCCTCAACCCTAATCCATCATCCCTCAACTCTAATCCCTCATCCCTAAACCCAAAATGCTATCCCTATTCCTAAACCCTCAACAGACTCGTACAATACCTTAAACTCTAATCCCTTATCCCTAAACCCTCCAACCCTATCCCTAATCCTTATACCCTCCACACTCTACTTTAACCCTAATTCCTTGACCCTCAGCCCTATCCCTAAACCCTTGACCCTCGAAACTCAACCCTCAACCCTCAACGTCAAACCCTAATCCCTCAACCCTTAACTCTGATCCCTCGACCCTCAACCCTATCCCTAAACCCTCAACCCTCAACGTCAAATTTTAATCCCACAACCCTTCACTCTAATCCCTCAACCCTAAACCTTCAACACTATACCTTAAACCCTAATCCCTCAACCCTAACCCTAAACCTTGTCCCTAAACCCTAATCCCTCAACCCTCAACCCTAATATGTCATTCATCATCCCTCAACTCTAATCCCTCATCCCTAAACCCTAAATGCTATCCCTATTCCTAGACCCTCAACAGGCTAGATACTATACCTTAAACCCTAATCCCTCTACCCTCGACACTCTTATTTAACCCTAATCCCTTGACCATTAACCCATCCCTAAACCATCAACCCTCAACACTATACCTTAAACCCTAATCCCTATCCCTCAACCCTTAACCCTTAAAATTTCAACCCTATCCCTACACCCTCAACACTTGACACTATATCTTAAGCCTTAAACCCTCATCCCTAAAGCCTCAACCCTCAATCCTTAAACCTTCAACCCTAAACCCTATCCCTAATCCCTCTACCCTCGACACTCTAACCCTAACCTCAACATTAAATGCTAATCCATCAACCCTAAACCCTAATCCTAAACCCTCAACCCTCAACACTATACCTTAAGCCCTAATCCCTCAACCCTCAACCCTAAACCTTATCCCTAAACCCTAATCCCTCAACCCTCAACCCTAATCCATCATCTCTCAACTCTAATCCCTCATCCCTAAACCCTAAATGCTATCCCTATTCCTAAACCCTCAACAGACTCAATACTATACCTTAAAATCTAATCCTTTATCCCTAATCCTTATACCCTCCACACTCTACTTTAACCCTAATTCCTTGACCCTCAACCCTATCCCTAAACCCTTGACCCTCGAACCTCAACCCTCAACCCTCAATGTCAAACCCTAATCTCTCAACCCTTAACTCTGATCCCTCGACCCTTAACCCTATCCCTAAACCCTCAACCCTAAACCCTCAACCCTCAACGTCAAATTCTAATCGCTCAACCCTTCACTCTAATCCCTCAACCCTAACCCTAAACCTTGTCCCTAAACCATAATCCCTCAACCCTCAACCCTTATCTGTCATCCGTCATCCCTCAACTCTAATCCCTCATCCCTAAACCTTAAATGCTATCCCTATTCCTAGACCCTCAATAGGCTCGATACTATACCTTAAACCCTAATCCCTCTACCCTCGACACTCTTATTTAACCCTAATCCCTTGACCATTAACCCTATCCCTCAACCTCAACCCTCAACCCTCAACCTTCAACCCTCAACTCTCAACATTAAACCCTAATTCATCAACCCTAAACCCTAATCCCTCAAACCTAAACCCTATCCCTAAACCATCAACCCTCAACACTATACCTTAAACCCTAAACCCTATCCCTCAACCCTTAACCCTTAAAACTTAAACCCTACCCCTACACCCTCAACACTTGACACTATATCTTAAGCCTTAAACCCTCATCCCTAAAGCCTCAACCCTCAATCCTTAAACCTTCAACCCTAAACCCTATCCCTAATCCCTCTACCCTCGACACTCTAACCCTAACCTTGACATTAAATGCTAATCTGTCAACCCTAAACCCTAATCCTAAACCCTCAACCCTCAACACTATATCTTAAACCCTAATCCTTCAACCCTCAACCCTAAACCTTATCCCTAAACCCTAATCCCTCAACCCTCAACCCTAATCCCTCATCCCTCAACTCTAATCCCTCATCCTTAAACCCTAAATGCTATCCCTATTCCTAAACCCTCAATAGACTTGATACAATACCTTAAACTCTAATCCCTTATCCCTAAACCCTCCAACCCTATCCCTAATCCTTACACCCTCCACACTCTACTTTAACCCTAATCCCTTCAACCTCAACCCTATCCCTAAACCCTTGACCCTCAACCCTCGACGTCAAACCCTAATCCCTCAACCCTTAACTCTAATCCCTCATCTCTCAACCCTAACCCTAAACCCTCAACGTCAAATCCTAATCCCTCAACCCTTCACTCTAATCCCTCAACCCTAAACCCTATCCCTAAACCCTCAACACTATACCTTAAACCCTAATCCATCAGCCCTCAACCTTAAACCCTAATCCCTCAACCTTCAACCCTAATCCGTCATCCCTCAACTCTAATCCCTCATCCCTAAACCCTAAATGCTATCCCTATTCCTACACCCTCAACAGAATCGATACTATACCTTAAACCCTAATCCCTTATCCCTAAACCCTCCAACCCTATCCCTAATCCTTATACCCTCCACACTCTACTTTAACCCTAATTCCTTGACCCTCAACCCTATCCCTAAACCCTTGACCCTCGAACCTCAACCCTCAACCCTCAACGTCAAACCCTAATCCCTCAACCCTTAACTCTGATCCCTTGACCCTCAACACTATACCTTAAACCCTAATCCCTATCCCTCAACCCTTAACCCTTAAAACTTAAACCCTATCCCTACACCCTCAACACTTGACACTATATCTTAAGCCTTAAACCCTCATCCCGAAAGCCTCAACCCTCAATCCTTAAACCTTCAACCCTAAACCCTATCCCTAATCCCTCTACCCTCGACACTCTAACCCTAACCTCGACATTAAATGCTAATCCGTCAACCCTAAACCCTAATCCTAAACCCTCAACCCTCAACACTATACCTTAAACCCTAATCCCTCAACCCTCAACCCTAAACCTTATCCCTAAACCCTAATCCCTCAACCCTCAACCCTAATCCATCATCCCTCAACTCTAATCCCTCATCCCTAAACCCTAAATGCTATCCCTATTCCTAAACCCTCAATAGACTCAATACTATACCTTAAACCCTAATCCCTTATCCCTAAACCCTCCAACCCTATCCCTAATCCTTACACCCTCCACACTCTACTTTAACCCTAATCCTTCGACCCTAAACCCTACCCCTAAACCCTTGACCCTTGAACCTCAACCCTTAACCCTCAATGTCAAACCCGAATCCCTCAACCCTATCCCCAAACCCTAAACCCTAATCTGTCATCCCTCAACTCTAATCCCTCATCCCTAAACCCTAAATGCTATCCCTATTCCTAGACCCTCAACGGGCTCGATACTATACCTTAAATGCTAATCCCTTATCCCTAAACCCTCCAACCCTATCCCTTATCCCTTAACCCTCATGATTAATAACCTTGAACGTAAAAAAATTTAAGGGGAACATAACGCGAGCACGTTATAACGCGCTCGCATTATGTCAAACATGACAAACAACAGACTTGCGGGAAAGGAAAAATGCAAAGCAAAACATAATGCACTCGCATTATGTCTTGCTTTGGGAATCCCAAGCCTTGGGCTTGGGATTTGCTTTGGATTTCCAACCCAAAGGCTTGGAGTGCCTTATGAACAATCACAGACGTGTTTTTCTATATTCTTCAAAATTTCACATAATTTCGTTCATGTTGACCCTCAGATTTGCACGTGTTTCAAGGTCAAACAAATCGAACACATGGGTAATGTTAGGCTTTCTCTTAGCTATTTGACGATGTGATTTTTTTCACATTTTAACAATGTTAAGCCTTTCATCTTTAATTTCTTTTGTTTGTGTGTCCATTTTTTAGGCAAAAACCACTGTTTGGTCTTTTTTTCATTGTAAAATAACTATTCATTCAAATTTCAAAAAAAATACATATTTAGAAACTAGACTCCATTCTACAAATATTAAAAAAATAAAAAAATAATTTTCAATTAGTTTTCAAAATTTATAGGGGTAGCACAACCAAAATTCTATTTTTTAGGATGTGTCCACTTTGAAAATTAGTCAAAAATCAAATATTCATCAAAAAATTATCCAAAAAATTGGGCATAAACTACATGCTATTAGCTAATTTCTCACTAAAGCGATTTTAAAAATACCAAAAAAAGTTGACCTTTTGAGGGAGCCACAAAACATGCTATGTTATGTTTTTTTGACAGAAACAACACCAATTTCTGTGGCTCCCTCTTTTGAACCCCTTAATCTATGCCATTTTCAAAAGAAAATAGTAGTTTAGAAAGTGGACTCGGAGCACTATGAACATTGTTTTGGTTGCATCTCCAAATTTTGAGTGTAACTATGCTCAATTTCTCATCCAAGGCTAGTATTTCCTGATTTCAGAAAAAAAAAGTGACCACTTAAGACCTCTTTTTGGCCCCCCATCTTCCTGCACTTACCCTCCTCACAAGAACCACATGCAAGTCCAAATAGCCCCTTGCAAATAAGTCAAATGTCCTTAAGTCCACTTTTGGAGCAAGATCTAATGTCCTTTGACAAGGGAGATACCTATGTGTCACCTAATCCTACTCCAAGTGGCCCCTTGTATATAAATCAAGTGTCCTTAAGTCAATCTTTGGAGCAAGATTTGATATAATTTGATGAGGAAGATACCAATCTAGGTTATGCACACTATGAGCATCCTCCATCACCATCCATTCCAATGACAATCCATGAGTCTACTAGTCCTATCTCGACACCTTCATGTAATCCTAATTCTAATCCAAGTCCTAATTCATCCAACCCTAACATTCTTCCATCCAATCCTAGTCTCAATCCAAACCCTAATATCTCCAATCCATCTAATCCTAATCCTATTCCCACTTCTAAGGCTCCAACACCATCCACCCTTATTGTCCATTCACTATATTATCCATCTACCTCTACTCTTGCAAAGGATGTGATCCATTGGCTACTAGCAAGGAATAGACCATCCCTGTGTCAAATCCCCATTCATAAGCCTCTTAAAGAGCCTTCCATTAACATGCCTAGCCATTCAAGCCCAGCATGTGACCCACAAGCCATATAGCCTATTCAAGAGCCTCCCATCATGAGCCCAAGTCAAAGTCGATCATACTCTCTTATGGATGAATACCAAGAACCCATCAAACTTATCCAAGAGGCTCCTACATCCACTTCCATAAAACCACAAGAGTTATATCAAGACTATAATCCTAAGCATGTGGAAATGTCGAGTCCTAGTCCTAATCAAGATCAAATCCTTTCCATTCACCCCATTCATAACATCTATCTTTTCTATGATCAAGATGACATCCATGAAGAAGCTATCCATGAGCACCTTGATCTTATCCATAATCACGTACCCATCTAGGAGCAAGATATCCAAATTGCTCCTATCCATCCTTCACCTAGCCCATCCATAACCTACAAACATCCGCTTCCCATGATGAGACACATGCCTCCCAACAAAATGTAGAAGATCAAATCAATACCTTGGATATTAGTGAACACTATGCTAATCAAGATCCTAATGATCCTTCCACATCCACCATCAACTCCATTTCAAATCCATCACATCCTATTGCTCTATCCACCCTTATTCATGAATGTTCCTCCCTAGGAACACAACAACCTTTGTCCACTACCTCATCTTCTCCATCCAATAAGGAACTCATGTCTAGTGTTCCACCTACACATAGTCCCATAGTCAATCGCATCCTCCAAAACATGAACTACCAAGGTAAAGGCCTAGGCTTTCATCAACAAGGTATCTTGGAGCCAATCCATGTCAAAGTCCCTTCATGCACACATGGCCTTGAATACACACCCCTAGGTAAGCAATCTAATGATGTTGGTACCACCTCCATTCCTCCTAAATCCACCACTTTCCACCATAAGTCCTATCATACTCCTAAGACATATATTGCCATTCCACCTCCATCCTCCTACAAATGTCAAAAGCATGTGACCATACACCTTCTGCCATCCACTTTACCTCCACTTCTTACAACTCCTAACATCCCTCCATTGAATCTACCACTAGTGCTTCCAACACCTAATATCCCCATTATCCAATCGCCTTATCCATCCATCCATAAATACCCTAAAAATCCTAATCGTGACCAACAAATGCACACATCATGTAAACATAAAGCTTCCACTCATTCCGCCAACTCCACTTCCACCAACCCCATGGGATTCAAAAGTAAAAACTTGGATGCCTACACTCATAAAGCCAAAAATTCTAAGGGCCCTAATACCTTAGAGTAAAAATGCAAAGAATCAAAGAAAAATCCATCTAAAAAGCTATCCAAACCCATCCTTTCACAAGAAAAGTGCAAAAGCAAAATGGTTTGGGTCCCTAAGCACAAAGAAAGAAAGTCAAATGAGGCATCCACCTCTCAAAAATCCTAGCCATCCACTTCCATCCAAAATTCTCATTCCATTCAAATATCCCAAAAATCCCACAAGCAAAATAAAAGACATGAAAATACTAAGTCTATGTGGGTTCCTAAATCACTAAATCACCCATCCCCTAAGCCAACATCTCCATTGCTTCCTACACCACCTTCCCATCAAAAGCTTCAATGTTTATCATAGTGTGCAACTGTTGGTCACAGTTCCTTTTCATTCCACCACACTTCCACATACCTCCATCTCCCCACCTTTCATTCATTATCCTATATATCTTCCTTATCACCTTCCTATGGTCCATACTTTTGGCTAAGCCTCCCCATTCATCTTTTTGCATAAGCCTTCCATCCATCTTCCATGCATAAATCCACATCATAATACATTATCTTTCATCCATAATCCACTATCTTCCATCCATAATCCACTATCATTACCATCATAATTTGCCATCTACCTAATCCATCTTTCATGCAATCCCCTACCAACATCTATGAGCACACTTGACATGGTCCATGCGACGACATCCATCTCTAATGGGACACTTTCATGGAACTAGACATTTGAGTCCCTCATATCCACCTATCCCATCCAAAAATTAAAAAAGTCAAAAATTTTTGAAAAAAGTAAATAGAAATCCCTTCGTCCAATGGTGAAAACCTGGTAAGAAGTCACCTTGGATAAGTACCATGTGAAAACCTAGCAAACAGGTGTCATGTGTAAATTGATCTTCTATGTCACCTATAGTTGGGGGCACATTGTCTCATCCTCCTATCATTTTCCAACTTATCATTTTCCATCCTATTATGTCCTATCTTGTCATATCCTATCTTACCATGTCCTTATCCATCCATATACACATACCTACTCTACTGAACCCATTCATCCCTTCCTCTTTTGATCTTGATAAAGATATGGGGGGAAAAAATGTTGAAACATGCTTTGGGTATCTCTTGATATACCTCCATCATTTCCTTTCAAACCAATCCTATCATCATCCTTCATCATAAGCCTTGTCATGTCAAATCCTAAGTATTCCACCTAGAATGGGGCATGTTTTTCCTATGCGACATAGCCTTTGGAGATCACATCCTTCCCCCCCTATGATACATAATCCATCCTTTTGTCATGAGTCTTCCATCCTACATCCTTTTAATCTCTTATTGCCCATCCTTTCATCCATCCAATCCTACCTATGTACCTCCTTGCACCTAGACTTGGTCCTCCCTTGTCATTGGTATCTAGCACAAAAGGTTGCCCAAGTTGTAAATCCATTGACATCCCAAAACATATCAAAATCCAAAAAAATTGAAACATATCAAAAACACAAAAAAATTGAAACATATCAAAATCCAAAAAAATTGAATATTCCCAAAACATCCCAAAAAATCCAAAAAAAATTTGAAACATACCAAAATCCAAAAAAATTGAAATATTCCAAAAACATAAAAAATCAAAAAATCCAAAAAAAAACAAAAAAACCAAAACATCCCAAAATCCAAAAAAATCACATGTCAAAAATCCAAAAAAATCAAATATATTCCCAAAATACAAAAAAAACAAATATCCAAGCAATAAAAATCAATCCTCATCATCCAATCAACTCACATTCTTCAAATCATTCCAATCAAATATTCCACTCAATTCTTCCAATCTAATCATCACTTTGATTCTTTCATTCCAATCATCTATCTAATCTAATCCCATCATCAAATCAATTCTTCGAAATCATTCAATCAACACCAATCACTCAATCCAATCAAATCATTCAATCCAATCATTCCAATTCATCTAATCATCAAAATCATCAATTTAAATCAATCCATCCAATCACTTCTTCTAATTCCATCTAATCAATCCATCAACTCATTCTGATCAAATCCATTCTTCAAATCAAATCAAATCACTTCTTCTAAACAAATCCATTCTTCTAATCAATCCAATTATCTTCATCAAATCAAATCAAATCAAATCAATCCAATCAATCAATGTAAATCACATCAATCCACTCATCACTCATCCCACCATCATCATCAAACATCAATTAGAACTACATCTCATCTCTATCGCTAAAAGCCTTGATCCCGTGGATACAAGGTATGTAGGCAGTCTAGAGTATGAAGGAAATATCTAGATTCAGGCAGAGATGATATTCCTATTTCTTCTTTCATCATCTTCTTCTATCATCTATCTTCATCAATTCATAAATCTTTTAAAACAATTCTTCCTATCATCACTTCATCAATTCTTCCAATCAATCTCATCATCAATCATCCATCCAATAAACTCAAATGCAAGTCAATCTTTAATCCATACCAATCAAGTCAATCAATCTTGTCAAATTATCCAATCACATCAATGTTCTTGATCCTAATCTTGTTGTAAACCCAATTAATCAATCAATCAATTGTCATCATCCTTGTGTTGATCTAGGGATATATCATTCCCCGCAATGACAACACTATATCATCAATCAATCAAACAATTAATCATCAATTTATAGCTTAATAGGGGCAATACCTTGTTTATTTTTGTATCATTTGTGCATGCTTTCTTGCTTGCTTGCTTGTGTGTGTTATCATTTTTGCATTTGCTTCTATATCGTCCTAGCCAATATTCATATCTTGTACCTAGACAAGGTTGTATTATGTTGGGGCATGAGACACATCATCATCTTGGTCCTCTTACCTTGGTGCATAACATCTAGTGCTAAACCAAACATATGATTGCTCACTTTCATTTCCGCATAATGTATCCTTCATCTCTTTCCTCCACTTCCTATCTTGCATCATTCATCTTATCCCTCCTTATCATTTCATTTCGAGAGCCTACCCGTGTTCTTCGAACCCGCCTATCCTCTTGAGGGGGCATCCTTATCCTATCTTTCTATCATCTTTACATCATCATCATCCTATCTTTCTATCATCATCATCTTTCTTCCTCTACCCGTACCTTAGCTTCTTTGAAATGATGTTACTCAACACAAATCTCATCATCTCGAACATCATCTCAAAGAGGGGCAAAATGTAGACACCCAAAAATGTCCACTTTGTCACAACATTACATCATATAGGCATCTTGTAGCATGTTTTTCCCTAAGTACCCATATCATCACCTAATTTCATATTCATAACCCCTTCTTCATCCTAATAGTTCCTCTAATAATTTTTTTCTTTTTTTTTTAAATGTGTCTAGTAAACTTTTTAATGTGACCGGCGATGCTAGTGCGACACGCCCTCCGGCTCCACATGAATGCTTTTGCCCAAAGCAATGAACCGGTGAGGCCACAACATGGGGGACCTCATCCCCTAGCAATAACACTTCAAACCTGTGAGCTCATTGGCACAGCGAAGGTGTAAAGCCTGCAAGCTCGTTGGCCCAGCGGGGGTTTGAACTCTGGTGGCCGCCACTACAACCAAGTGACTTAACCACTGAACCACACCCTTATCGGCACTTCCTCTAATAAATTAAATAAATCTAACATTTATTTAATTTATCCCATCCCTTCACATTATTAAATAAATAAATTTTATTTATTTATTTAATCCCCTTTCCTCTTGAATTAAATAAAATAAATCTTTTATTTTATTTTAATTTATCACTTTATGTCTCCTCACTTAAAATAAATAAATAAATTTTATTTATTTTATCCTCACATTCCTCATGATTTAAATAATATTAAATTATTTAAATTATTAGCTCACCTTCCATTTCCATCTCTCAAGATGACTTAAATCATCTCTCAAGTTAACTTCATTCACCTTCCATTTCTTCTCTTGTTGCACGATCAACTTTCTAATTCCACTACCATAGAGAAAATGGAAATTTTACCCCTCCATCCTCTCATCTTTGTCTATAAATTGACCCACAACCAAGCCATTTTGTATGGATGAGCTTTGTACCGTTACTTTGTCGAAATATCTCCTCAATCTTTCATCCATCATCCTTCATCTATCTATCTTTCATCCATCAAATATTCATCCTATCATCGTTATGCTGTATATCTGAGCAATCAACATCCAATCGTTTGAGTGATCAAACATGCATGCATCGGTTATTCAAGGCATCTGAGGTATTCATAAGGTTTGGATCAAGGTATTGCATTTCATTTGTTTTATCTTTCATTTTGTCCAAATTTTATAGTTACACTAACATTAAAGTATACTACTTAGAATAAACTTATTACATTCCTACATGTTGAACTATCAACATCCTCATTCTCAATTATCAAACTCCATTTCAAATTTTTATCCTTATGCTCACACTCTTTCCCTTAGTCTTCATTTCCTCTCTCTCATACTTGATTCCTCTTCATGTTGATGTCTTCACTTGATCACAAACTTCATTTGTATAGCAATCCCAAACCTCAAAAATGATTTGCATCAACTACAAGCTGGCACAAAGGTCTAGGCCACATGAAACATGTAGTCATCCATCGTTAACAAGTTTTAAATTCATGGGTAATAATGAAGAATCCATGTGTGGTGCTTAACATTCATCCTCTTAGGTCCAATTAATCTTCAAATGTATTTCTTTCCTAGCACAAACTCTAAATAACCCAGCGCAAGTGGGAAAAGTTATAATTGTGTAAGTCTATCATCCTAGTAGATGTTCACAAACCAAATTATGTCCTTCTAATGATCCAATTCCTTTGAAACGTGGATATGTCATCCATTCATCATCATAAAATATACTTCCAAAAATGTGAAACTAGATCTCAAACTATGGTGAAATGCAATGGCTTATCTTGTAACAGCCTAACAACTAAAAACTAGCAAAAAAACAAATAAACTAAAAATAAATTGAAAGAAAATATTTTTGGTTGATGCAAGATTGCCTTAACACCCAGGGATCCTCTTGCATCAAACACCTAGGGTTGTTAAAGAAATGAGTCCCTCATTTTCCCAGATAGTTTAGCCCTACATGGGAATCCCATCCTACAACTTATTCAACATGTTTCTTCCATTTCTTTAGGTTTGTCTCAAGTGATCCATCCCATGTGCTTCCTTCCTCTACATTGTTGACCATATCATCAAGCTTCCTATTTTGTGGTTATGGTACTCTTCCTACCAATCATCTTTTACACCACATCCCCTTGGCTTACTTTCATTCACAATCCTCTTACTCTTTCTTTCTTCATCAATATGTTTCCTTGATGCAAGAGCATCCAGATGTGTAGGGTAATCTTGCATCACCAAAAAATAATACTTTTTCTCTATTCTTTTCAATTTTAGTTTTTATGAATACCGATTTGCTTAAATAATGATTCAAAACCTTAAAAGTTTCCCAAAAGGCTAAGAATACTAAGACTTACTATTTTTAGTAATCCTACATCTGAGAAGTGGTTGGGCCTAAAATTTTCCTCAAAGATTCGGAATAGAAACATTAACATTATTGGTAAATTTTTCAGCCCAAGATCATGTCTGGATTTCAAGATATTAAAGTTTAAATTTTTGAGGTTCGTGGAAAAAGTTTTGGAATCAATTTTGAGGTGCTTAGAGGTTCTGTAATGACATGAAAATTGGTGAAAAGTCAAAATGTTCCTCAACCAAATATTTTGTGGAGCTTCAGTTTTTGTGATCTTTCCAATGCATCAAATGGTTCATCATTCAGATGCCTGGATCAAAAGTTATGGCCTCTGAAAGTTGGGCCTCCTATATTAGAGAATGTAAAAACGTGTCAGACATAGAAAAGAGATGTTAAGGGAAGCTACACATGTTGATGAGTGTTTTGAAACATCATAAGGCATCTTTTATTGGTAGATAATTTGGGCACCACTTTTGGGTGGTTTTAGCTCATGGTTTTGTAATATTAATTGATAGTTTCATGTAATATAGCTCCTATATATCAGGTGCTTAAGATAGAGGTTGTGTGTGTGGAAGTATGATAGATGTTGAGTTGAATTTGGATCTCTAGTTGGAGATACTCTTGTGGAAACTTGCTGTGCAAGTATATTGTAGTCCTGTTGAATTTCTGAATAATATGTTGAGTTGCTTTTCGAGTTTGGGATTTTTCCTGTGAAAGAGTTTTCCCCACTTAAATCATTGTGTTTGTGGTTTGAATCTTATAATTTGTTGTTGTGAGTGTGTTGGGTAGAGTACACCCTCATCATTCCTACATTTTTCATTCACCTTCCTTGGTTGATTTGATACTATCACAAACTCCTCTACACTACTTATTTGTCTATCTTCCACTACCAAATGTCCCTTTGTATGTGTTTTGTATGGAAAAGATGAATGATGAAATCTAGCATGCACACTAAATCAAACCCTCTTCCACAATAACATTCAAGGACAAGATTGAGAAAAATCACTACCAAAGGGAGGTGGACTTAGCTACAGATCTTGTGCTTAAGAGTACTATGGAAAGATATGATTTAGTCAGGCCTTTTATCCAACTCTAGGTCAACTAATGCATAAAACCCTAGATTTGTAAAGATTTCATCATAACAGGTGATATGGAGTAGATATTCAGAAACTAATTTAACCAGAGGAATTAGAGAGATATCAAAACCTATGCTTCGAAAGCTATAAATTTGGAGGACTAAGAGATGAGTGCCCAAGTCCAAAAAGATGAAACAATCATAAACTTGAAACTTGAGAAATATCACATATGATGTCTAGATGCCAGATTCAGTACCTATTTGAGCAGGAGGACTGCGGGGCAGGTGTCCAAGTCTTCCGCAGAGGAATATTCTAAAAATACTTTTGGATCCCAAAATGCTTTCCCTTGCACAACCTTCCTGGACCTTCAGGGTAAGTGCAAGAAGATGGGGGGCCAAAAAGGGGTCTTAAGTGGCCACGTTTTTTTCTGAAATTAGGAAATAATGGTCTTGGATGAGAAATTGAGCATAGTTACACTCAAAATTTGGATATGCAACCAAAACAATGTTCGTAGTGCTCCAAGTCTACTTTCTAAACTACTATTTTTTAAAAAAAATGGTATAGATTAAGGGGTTCAAAAGAGGGAGCCACAGAAATTGGTGTTTTTTTCTGTCAAAAAAACATAACATAGCATGTTTTGTGGCTCCCTCAAAAGGTTCAATTTTTTTTGGTATTTTTAAAATTGCTTTAGTGAGAAATTAGCTAACAACATGTAGTTTATGTCTGATTTTTCTGATAATTTTTTTATGAATATTTGATTTTTTACTAATTTTCAAAGTGGACACATCCTAAAAAATAGAATTTTAGTTGTGCTACCCCTATAAATTTTGAAAACTAATTGAAAATTATTTTTTTTAATATGTGTAGAATGGAGTTTTGTTTCTAAATATGTATTTTTTTTTAAATTTCAATGAATGGTTAATTTACAATGAAAAAAAGACCAAACGGTGGTTTTTGCCCAAAAACAGACACAAACAAAAGAAATTAAAGATGAAAGGCTTAACATTGTCAAAATGTGAGAAAAATTACATTGTTAAATAGCTAAGAGAAAGCATAACATTACCCAAGTGTTTGATTTGTCAGTGTTTTCTTAGTTCAACATAATGCGAGCGCATTATAATGCGCTCACGTAATGTCTTCCTTTGAATCAGTTATGTTCAAGTTTCATAAGTATGTTTCATGGATGTATATATGTATGCTTGTAGGTATGTATGCATGCTTGTATGTATGTACATGTATGCATGCTTGTATGTATGTACATGTATGTATGCATGTTTGTATGTATGTATGTATGTTTGTATGTATGCATGCATGCATGCATGTATGTATGTATGTATGTATGTATGTATGTATGTAAGTGTTTTGGGTTTAGGGTATATAAGGACCTGAGCCTATATAGTTTTGAGGGTTGAGGGTTGAGGGATTAGGGATTAAGTAATAGATAGAGGGTAGAGGGTAGAGGGTTATAGTTGAGGGTTAATATTCAGGTTGTTGAGTGTATAAGATTAAGTGTGTAAGGCACGGGGATTAGGGTTTAGGATATTGGGTTTAGGGTTTACAATATGGATTGAGGGTATATAAGGCATGGGGTGACTTGGGTTGAGAGCATGTATGGTTTAGGTTTAATTTAAGTATAGGGTTGAGGCACAATATTTAGGGTTTAGGATATAAGGGTGAGGTTATATGGTCTAGGGATGAGGGTTTGTGGGTGTAGGATTCAGGGTTTAAGGTATAGGGTTGATGATTGAGGGATTAGGGCTTAAGTATATGCTTGAGGGTATAGGGTTAAGGGTTTAGGGATAGGTTTTAGAGTTTAAGGGTTAATGGTTTGTTGGTAAATAGATTTGTCACCGCGAAATAACCTTTGAAAATGACTCGTTGCCCTTAGAGCGGTGACTAAATAGTCCCAACAGTTGGAGAAGTTGTTATTGAATTATCAGCTTTCCTCTGCGTTTGAGAGGGGCAGCTCCCTCATATGATAGGGGTATTTGTGGGTTTCTATGTACTTTTAACCTGAAAGTACATAAAGGATAAAACACAAAACTGGAAACAGATGACTAATAGAAACCCCAACAGTAGACATATGAAAACCAATTGAGATTCCACAACTAATAATGATGACAAAAGGGGTTATTACTAAATGGGTTGAAACATGCAACGATGATGAAAGGAGTACAATAAACCTCAACATAAGAAGAGCTAGGTCATACAAGCACATCCAAAACAAGATACCAGGAGATGGGTGTGTTTCATCACTTCAATCACACAGATAATCAATGTATTACACATATGCATAAAGGATTACCAATTCTACATACGAGAAATTAGTAATGATAACATAAGAACACATTTAGAGCATATGAACTAAACTGCATTTTTCATTATCTTTGAAATTATACAATTCCAAAATCCTTTTTGTACATAGTGTAAACACAAAAGCTTTTCGAGATATCTCTGAAAATTTCTCTAGAGTTTCCCCTTTACCAGAGTTCTCTCAAAAAAGTCCCCCCCCCTTTACATTTGAAATAGCCTCATATTTATAGGCTTTTTCCCATAACCACCTAGTAACCAACTTGTAACTAACTTGTAACCACTTCAAGTAACCACCTTTTTGAGATACAATAGAATAATGAACTTTATTTTTAGTTACAATATGTGACATAAGTCACTTTTACAAAAAGGTAATTAGAACTTGTGACTTTCAAGTTGTGAATTTTGCTGAGTCCTTTCTATCTCCACCTGCTTCATTTTGGCAAAAAAAACTTGACTGAATATTGATGACTCCTCTACATGCTTGAATAATAGACTCCTGTGTTTGCGCCTATAAAATATTGGACTGTGGAAGTAGCATGTTTTTCACTGGCAAACATCAACATGATATGTAGAGAGAATAGCATTGCATATTTTTCCACTTTGATTATAATCATAAATACCATTGTCATCATCTCCCAAATTTGTTCAAAAAGAATGACACTATCTTTCGATCTACGTTTTTGCCAAGAAAATCATATCTCCACTGAATGGAAGGTTGCACTTCTTTTTCCCCCTTTTTTTATATGTCATCTCATTTTTCAATTTCTTTATGGTAGCTTGACTATGGCTCTTGTTAAGAATAGCAAACTTACTCCTTGCAATAGGCATATCAAACTTATCTATTCTTCTCTTTGCCTCATGTACAACATGAGACAAAATCCCAACCATACTTCCCTCAAAGACACCAAATTTTCTAAATCCTTGGGCAATGTTTCCAATTTGAAGCAGGTCCTTATTTTTAAATGCTTTAACCTTCAAAGATTCATGAATCCTTCTGGAAGACCGGATAAGGTCAAGGATTTCAACACCAACTCTTCTAGACAGCTTAGCTCCCTGAAGCCCTCATGAAGACTAACTAAATTTCTGCACCTTTTCAACTTCACTATTTCCAAGACTGGCAGTGCTTGAAATCCATCTAGCAACTTCCTTAGCAGAGGGTAGTTTTTTTTCACAGTGATGTACTTTAAGGAACTTAGCTAGCCAAAGTCATTTGGGAAAGTAACTAGCTTAATGCATTTATCTATTGTCAACTCCTGTAACATTTTCAACCTCACAAAGCTAGTGGGAAGACCAGTTAATGAGTTGCAAGATTCTAATGTGAGGGTAGTGAGAGATGACATGTTTCCAAAACTCTGAGGAAGCTCTTCTAAACTAAGTAGAGATTGGAGAATTAGGGACTTTAATGAAAGTATTGAAAAACTTTCTGGCAATCGCTGCAAGTTGATGCATCCCCTCAAGTTCAAGTATTTCAAAGAAGATAAACTGCCAAAGTCTTTAGGTAGTGTGATCAAACTTTGGCATTCTCCCATCCACAAATGTTGCAGTGCAGTTAACATTCTAAAGTCAGCAAGTAAAGTTTCCAAACAGGTGCATTTCTCTACACTCAATTATGTCAATAAAGATAATGAGCCAAATCCTTGGGAGAGATGCAGTAGATTTGGGCAATGCTCCATCATTAGACACTTCAAATTAGCAAATTGTTTGAATCCTTTAGGCAAGGATTGGAAATCACAGTTATTCAGCCCAAGCCACTCAATGCTAGTCAGGTGATCAAATCTTTCTAGTAATTGTCTACAATAACCTAGATCTAAATATAGCAGAGATTTAGGAAGCCTCATTCCTAGTGAAAGCATTAAAGGTTGATGCACTTGCACTAGAAAACTTCCCAAACATTTCATATTTTGGATTCAAGTTGCTGCAAACTCATCGCAATGTAGATATGGTACTTTGTGAATTATAGCTTTGAGGGAAGGTGGAAGCTTACATAAATACATGCCTGGCTTTGATTTATTTTTGAAATATTTTAGTTTTACCAATTTGGAACAATCTGTAAATGGGAAAGCATTCACGTTCCCCACTTGCTCAGAATAACTGTTTCAGTAATAAGAAAGCCACGAATGTTTAACAATAACTTCTTCAATATACCTGGTCACTAGATTCTCATTCTTTACCTTAGACATCTTCTTCAATTCCTGAACAAACTCATTCTCAGATTCTTTGAATTGCTATTGCTCTGCCTTACCCAAACTCACATTCTTCTTTTCCTTGAACACAAGAGCCAACAACTCTTTTATGCTTTCTATAATCTTGTGTTCCTGACCTTTATAGACTTGAGAGCACACAGTTTTGAGAGTGTCGTGAGATAAGAAGGTGTCTAGATTGACTGTGGACTGAGCAGGATGGACCTTACAGAACTTTTCAAATTGAGATTGGATATTGTGTGGCAGACTTTTAGTGTTTTGGGTTGTCAAATGCTCTTCCATAAATCTTAGAGCAAGAAGCTCGTGAGAGCCAAACAAGAAGGCAGTGAAAACTACATTTCTTTCCAGGCACCTCAATTCAATAGGAACCATGTTTTCTACCCAACTACGAATTGCAGAAAGAGAGGCAGTCTTATTAACAATATGAACAATCCCTTCCACTATTTTCTCATTATTATGTGATCTGGTAGAAGAAAATTGAACAAATTTAACTTTATCACCTAAGAATAGGAAGTCTTTAATCTCGTTCATAGGCTACAGGAATTTTGCCTTTCCATTAATCTTTTTGGAGCAGGAGCACTAATTGGAGCACTTGGCATTAACTTCTTGTCCATAACAGATAAAAGGTGTTGTCTACTTTCCTTGACCCAGGCCTTCAATGGTAATCACATGCTTCCCATCACTAGATATGAATTTGATTTCTGACCTAAACAACAACACCTTCTGATCTCCATTGCAAATGTTGTTCTTCCCTGCTAAAATCATTGAAAGTTCTCGATGCAGTTCCTCAAATCTGTCGGCGTCTAGGAGATTTATTACTATGAGGCATTTAATCAAACAGTTCGAATGCCTTGTATATGGTTCACAGTTTGCAGATATATCTACCAGGGTATTTATAACTGTAATAGCTAACACTTACACCCATAAGAGGCTTCAAGGAATCCGCCACTAGGAGCAACTGATGGCGTGAGATACATATGAAATCTGTTCAACTAAATCTTTGCGTGTTCTGTCAAATAGTTCATGTGTCTTGTTTGTGGTTTCACACTTTTCATTCAAGCTGCCAGAGCAATTCCAATTAGAATATCAGATAAAAATTGTCATTTCATTATGCTTTAATGGATGTTCATATCTTGCTCCAAAGCAGGCCACAGGTACGCTTGTAATCATAGCAGCCCACGAGATCACGTCTCTGAGTATTATATGCTCTTCATCTATTTCAAGAAGCCTCTGCAATGATTCAACCACACCTATTCTTTCTTCTGAGAACTTGAACCGTAGTATACTCCACACTATAAAAAAAAATGCAAGCTCGAAGAAGACAAATGGAGCTTTGGGACTATTGACATGAGGCAGTACCATGCTTACAACTCTTTCATTTTCTGCAACAATTACCAAGTTCATCAATGCCTCCTCCTGTGCATCTTCGTATGGAGAAGATAGAAGATTCACAAACTCCTGTACTACATCGTAGTTAACTAAAACAAGAACATCATTCTTTCCAAGATATCTTAGTGTCTGAGTTGCCTCAATCTGAATCTACTAAAAATTTGGTCTTTTGAGATACTGAAGAAATAGAGGCAAAAAGGTTTCATTTTCACGTCTGCTGAAGTTATAATCATTCTTTTCAGCAGGCTAAGTGAGATCTTGAAGCTGTCTTTTTAGAAATTTGAACTGAAAATTATCTAATGATTTCAATAGATCAATTCTTGGATCTCCAATTTGGCACAGGCCGAGAGGAGCTTAGCTTAGCCAAACATACTTGCTTAAAAGTTTCTATGGCCTTTTCAACAGTTGTGTGCAAATTTTAGTTATTAAGTAGTTATAATAACTACTAACTACTTCTTTTTTTCTTGTTTAAGTTCTTCATTGGCAATCCAAGAGGTTTCCAAAACCTCGTTGAGAGAAAGAAAAACTTTAAAACTTAAGCCGATGATAAAAGAGCTTCCTTCTGGGCAATAACAAAAACAAGTTTCTTTTGCCGAAACTTTAGATTGTTTTCAAAACCTTGGAGGAGGTAAACAATGCTTCTGAAACTAAACACAACCTCTGACAATGCATTTGAAGTGATGTTCTTAAGCTCGTTAGTGCCTTGGTTTTACTTCACCGAAAGTGCAAGTGGAGTTTCTCTTTATGAAACTTGAAAATCATGTTCTTTGTTTCAGTTAGCTAGAAATGAAAGTGAACACCAACTTAGGAAAAATCAGAAGTAGACTCTTGCTTAGTCAGAAATAAATGAAAGTAAACCCACACTTAGTGAAAGGCAAAAATTGATGCAAGTTTTGCGAAGATCAAAAGCAAATGCAAAATGGACTTTGCAAAAAATATAAATGAAAAATAGACGCAAAATAAAATATTGCAAAGCCGCGAATTTTCTGCCTTGGCATAATATTGCTATTAAAGATTTAATGGAGAGAGAATAAGACAAGGAATAATGTTATGATAACGAATTATCGACATGATCTGACACGTAAAATACGACGCCGACAAATTGCAACCAAATATATGACCTAGTACAAAGGATTAATTTGCCAAAGGTCTCAATGCAAAAGTTTAAATTTTGGCGATTTGAAAACGAGGCCAACAGGGTTAAGGGTTGAGGGATAGGGTTTAAAGTTTAGGGGTAAGGGATTAGGATTTAAGGTATAGCATCTTGGGTTGAGGGTTTAGGAATAGGTATAGCATTTAGGGTTTAGAGATGAGGGATTAGGGTTGAGGGATTAAGGTTTAAGGTATAGTGTTGAGGGTTAAGTGTTTAGGGATAGGGTTTAGGGTTTAGGGTTGATGGATTAGGGTTTAGAGTTGAGGGATTTGTTGCAAGTATGAGGTGAGCCATTGTTGTCATTGATGTCAACATACTCACACTGCATTGACAAGAAGGATTTGATGAGCTTTGTGCTGAGGATATTGAGAAAATTAGCCTCAGTCAGGAACAGTGAAGAACAGTGATGAGAAGAAGGTAAATATACTGTATAGGATGAGAACCGGAGGATGCGGATTAAAGGGTTAGTAGATATGAGTCTTAAGATGCTACAGTTAAGATTTCAGAGGTCCGCATGAAGATCTGAAGGAGTTATGGCTGCCGGTATAGAACCGGGTCCGGCAAGTATCCGGAGGTGACAGAGGATCACAAAAAGGTCCGGTGAGGTCCGGAATTGTATTATCATAATCTGCGGATTGGAAGGAGTGTTTTATATGTCCTTGTGATGTTTCATCCTGATTTGTGTGTAATTTGGAGGTCCGGATGTACCTCCTGCATTACGACAGTGGCGACAGACTGTGTTCTTGAAGTTCCGGATGAGGAAGACAAGAGATCCCAGTAAGCAGAGAAAGTGCGGATGTATCCGGACATTCAGACAGACTTGTGAAGGTTCTTGAATCATGTTTAGGTTGTGTTGTTGGTCCGCATTGATGGTAGAGCCCGGAATTGAAGTTATTCTTCCGGATGAAGTTATTGCTCTGTTTAGCCGACCGGATGAGTTGTTCATCCTACGAATGTTCTTGTGATAGCCGACCGGATGTGTTATTCATCTTGCGGATACTCCTATGGTTGTTTGCCGACTTAGATGCTTGTTCCTAAGTCGATGTCTTGTATAAATAATGATTTGTGAATTCATTTCAGAAGTGAAGCATGTGCATGTAAGGTGTAGCGAAGAAAGGTGCGAAAGGCAGAGCAGAGATTATTGGGCTTAATTGGAACTGATCCGGACATGGTAGAGATGTCATTCTCCAGTTCAAGACTGTGATTTTTATCACTCTGTAGACAGTGTGTCTCCTTGTAGGCAGTGGGCCTCTTTGTGAGCAGTGTGCTCGGGCAGTGAGCCCTTATTGGCATGTGCCATTCATTTTTCTTTATTCTTCTAACAGAGAATAATTCTTGGGTTAATCACCCCGTGGTTTTTCCCTTAACCGGGTTTTCCACGTCAAAATCTTGGTGTTCAATGTGTTAATGCTTATCTGCTCTTGTGTTTATGTATTGTGCTTCCATGAATGATTATTTGATATGCTGCTAACTAACAACAGAGAATTAAGTGTTTGAAAGAGAACAAGTTCTATACAACTGATTCACCCCCCCCCTCTCAGTTGTATGCCCTAGATCCAACAATTGGTATCAGAGCTGAGTTCCTCTGATAGGAGCTTAACCGCTTGAGGTGATCCAGGATGTCGTCATACAAGAAGGATAGTCCGAAGTTCGATGGAACCAACTTCACTCTCTGGAAAGGTCGCATGAAGTGTCATTTGGAATGTATGGGAAAAGCATACTTGGCTATGATTTCAAAACCATATATACCCCCACAAGGTGGTCCGACAACTCCTGATGAAACCACAGAAGCTGAAAACAATCTGCGGACCAAGGAAGCTCTTCTAAGCGCATTGAATGACTCAGATCTCTCGAATGTCATTGACCTACCAACTGCATATGAGATCCTAACTAAACTGGAACTTCTGTATGAAGGAGATGAGTTTGTCAAAAGTGCAAGGTTGCAAAGTCTGAAAGGGAAATTTGAAAGATTGAAAATGAGAGATGATGAAAACATTACTACCTTTATGCCAAGAGTAAATGAGCTGGTATGTGGAATCAGAAATGCTGGTGGAACTCTAGATGAAAATGAGATTGTCTGCAAAATCCTAAGATCCCTTCCTGCTGCCTACAAAATCAAAGTTGCTGCCATTGATGAATTCAGAGCCCACACAACTGTCACAAGAGAACAATTGGCTGGCAAACTAGCTGCATTTGAAATGACCGAGTTTGGAGATGATCCACCCAAGACTGAGTCTGCTTTTAAAGCCAGTGCCTATGTGAAAGGCAAACAGAGATTTGATCCGGGTGAAAACTCATCAAGGAAAATGTCATGGTATGATCAAGCAAGAAGAGACATGGAAGAAGAAGAAGCAGAAACAGCTCAACTTGAAGCCCTCATTGCAAAGAGACTGCCAAGAGGATCCGGTAAGTATGAAGGAAAACTACCCTTTAAGTGTTTTAACTGCAATAAGATTGGTCATTTTGCCTCAAGATGTCCGGAGAGATCTGCAAGATCTAATACTCACAGACAAAGGTTTCAAAAGAATTGCTATTATGTTCATGAAGAAGATGACAATGAAGGAGTAACAGATGATGAATCAGATCCAGGAAGCAAATCCGGAAATGAGTGGGTGTTTATAGCCATCAAGGAAGAAGATTCCTTGCTCTCTGAATCTGTCAATCACAAAGTTGTTGAAAAAGCCTTGGCTGCTCAAGTGGAAGAAAAGGATGATTGGGTTATTGACAGTGGATGCTCTCATCATATGACTGGTGACAAGAATAAGTTCTTAGATTTGGAAAGATATGAAGGAGGAATGGTAAAGTTTGGTGACAATTCTGCTGGCAGAATCAGAGGTAGGGGAACTATTTCCTTTGATGGTAAGAGCAAAACAGGTAATGTACTATATGTTGAAGGATTGAAGCACAATCTTCTCAGTGTTGGTCAGTTAGTGGACAAAGGCTATGATCTCCGGTTCAAGAATGGAAAATGCAGAATCTTTACAAGCTCCGGAACTGAAATTGCATCCGGTACTCAGACAAAAGGTAACATCTTTCATCTGGTTGGTTCAAATAAAAGTTGTTTGTTTGTTCAAATTGATCAGAGTTGGTTATGGCATAGAAGAATGTGTCATGTAAATTTTGATAACATCATCAAAATAAGCAATACTCAGGCTGTGAGAGATCTTCCAAAGTTGATAAAACCTACAAACAGTGTGTGTAAAGAATGTCAGTTAGGCAAACAAAGCAGAGTCTCTTTTAAAAGCAAAGATCAGTCTTCTACCGGATTGTTGGAATTAGTACATACTGATCTATGTGGTCCGACAAGAATCAAGAGTCTGCAAGGTGATAGATATTTCATGTTGTTAATTGATGATCATTCTCGGATGATGTGGGTTACCTTTCTGAAAGAAAAATCAGAAGCTTTTGAGAAGTTCAAAATCTTCAAAGCTATGGTGGAGAATCAAACCGGATTGAAACTGAAGTGTCTAAGGTCTGATAGAGGTGGTGAATTTACATCTGGTGAATTCATTGACTTTTGTGAGAAACAGGGTATAAGGAGACAGTTGTCTGCTCCTAGGACTCCACAGCAGAATGGAGTAGTTGAGAGAAAGAACCGGACCATCCAGGAAGCTGCTAGGACAATGATGTTGGAAGCAAATGTTCCTCAAATGTTTTGGAAAGAAGCTATCAGCACTGCAGTCTACACTCTCAATCGAGTTCAAATCAGAAACGACACCGGTAAGACCCCCTATGAACTTTGGTTTGACATCACTCCTACTGTGAAATATTTCAGGGTATTTGGTAGCAAGTGTTATATTAAAAGAGATGAAGATCTAGGAAAGTTTGATGCTAGAAGTGATGAAGGAATTTTCTTGGGCTACTCCACTCAAAGCAAAGCATATCGGTGTTACAATAAGAGATTGAGGAAGATGATAGAAAGTACCAATGTAAAGGTTGATGAAGGAATTGAGAAGCCTTCAAGATTTTATGAATTTGATGAAGATGACCAAGATAGTGTTCAAGGAACTCAATCCTCTCCGGTGAAACAGAGTCAGCCTGATCCGGTAAATCAGGAAGAAGAGTTAGGTTTAAATGAGCCTGATCAAGAAACAGCAGTACTGGATACTCCCAAAATTCCAAGGTATGTAAAACTGAATCACTCTGAAGATCAGATCATAGGTGACAGAAGCAAAGGTGTACAAACTAGAAGGAATATTGCTCAAGATCAGAATGAATGTTGTCTGATTTCAAGGATTGAACCTAAAACAATAAATGAAGCCTGCAATGATGAAAATTGGACCAAAGCAATGGAAGATGAACTGATGCAAATTGAGAAAAATCATACTTGGGATCTTGTTCCCAGACCTAGAGACAGGAATGTAATTGGAACCAAGTGGGTCTTCCGGAACAAACTAAATGAAGCTGGTGAAGTAATCAGAAACAAAGCTAGATTGGTCTGCAAAGGCTACTCTCAAATAGAAGGAATTGACTTTGAAGAGACTTTTGCTCCGGTAGCAAGAATTGAAGCAGTCAGATTACTTCTTGCATTTGCTGCCTTCAAAGATTTCAAGGTATATCAGATGGATGTCAAGTCTGCCTTCTTAAATGGTGATCTGGAAGAAGAAGTCTACATTGAACAACCGGATGGATTCCAATTGTCTGATAATAATGATATGGTCTGCAAGTTGAAGAAAGCTTTGTATGGATTGAAGCAAGCCCCAAGAGCATGGTATGAAAGGTTGGATAAGCATCTTGTGCAGATTGGATTCAACAAAGGTACTGCTGACAGCAACTTATATTTCAAAATTGATCATGAAAACATTCTGATTGTTGAAGTGTTTGTGGATGATATCATTTTTGGAGGAAGAGATAGTATGTGTAAAACTTTTGCAAATCAGATGAAAAGTGAGTTTGAAATGTCTATGCTTGGTGAAATGAATTTCTTCTTGGGTCTGCAAATTACTCAAACAAAAGAAGGGATCTTCATTTCTCAGACCAAATATGTGAAAGAATTGTTAAAGAAATTTGGTATGGAAGACTCAAAGCCTATGAACACTCCTATGGCAACCGGATGTAAGTTAAGCAAAGATGATGATTCTCCAAAGGCAGATCAGACAAAGTATAGATCAATGATTGGTGGATTGTTGTATCTCACTCAAACTAGACCAGATATAATGCAAGCTGTTGGTCTTGTGGCAAGATTCCAGGCTGATCCTAGAGAATCTCATGTTATGGCAATCAAAAGAATTTTTAGATACTTGAAAGGAACAGTTGAGTATGGTCTATGGTATCCTAGAGATCCGGATTTTTCTCTTCATGCTTACACAGATGCAGATTGGGCAGGAGATGTGGATGACCGGAAGAGCACTAGTGGTGGAGCATTCTTTTTGGGGAAGAGATTGGTTTCTTGGCTAAGCAAGAAACAAGATGCAATATCTCTGTCTACAACTGAAGCAGAATACATTGCAGCAGCAGGTAGTTGCACTCAAATCTTGTGGATGAAGCAGATGCTAAGAGACATCAAAGTTGAATATGAGGAGCCTATCACAATTTTCTGTGATAATTCAAGTGCAATTAATATTTCCAAGAATCCGGTATTGCATTCTAAGACTAAGCACATATCTATCAAATTTCACTTTTTGAGAGAACAAGTAAACAAGGAAGAAGTCAGATTGGAGTATGTTCCCTCCAAGGATCAGATTGCAGATATCTTTACAAAACCTCTTCCCAAGGACTCTTTTGAATATCTCCGGGAGAAGTTAGGGGTCATGGCCCCTCCGGTGATGTACTAAGATGCACTGATGTGCATCAGTCCGGTGGCTATCACAGTCATATCTTGTGATCCGGACTAATGGGGAGCTGCAACTAAGGGGGAGCAGCTGGTATTATTCTGATGCATGAGAGTTGCAAGTATGAGCCCTTTGCCATTGATGTCAAAGGGGGAGAGAAGACATGTGAAAAACAAGTGGTTGATGATCAAAGGGGGAGCAGCAAAGGAAGACATGTGAGGAGTTGTTGTTGACAGGGGGAGCTGTGACAGAAAAGAGAAGTTCTTGTCTTCATGGTTTTTCACATCATATGTTGCCATCAATGACAAAGGGGGAGATTGTTGCAAGTATGAGGTGAGCCATTGTTGTCATTGATGTCAACATACTCACACTGCATTGACAAGAAGGATTTGATGAGCTTTGTGCTGAGGATATTGAGAAAATTAGCCTCAGTCAGGAACAGTGAAGAACAGTGATGAGAAGAAGGTAAATATACTGTATAGGATGAGAACCGGAGGATGCGGATTAAAGGGTTAGTAGATATGAGTCTTAAGATGCTACAGTTAAGATTTCAGAGGTCCGCATGAAGATCTGAAGGAGTTATGGCTGCCGGTATAGAACCGGGTCCGGCAAGTATCCGGAGGTGACAGAGGATCACAAAAAGGTCCGGTGAGGTCCGGAATTGTATTATCATAATCTGCGGATTGGAAGGAGTGTTTTATATGTCCTTGTGATGTTTCATCCTGATTTGTGTGTAATTTGGAGGTCCGGATGTACCTCCTGCATTACGACAGTGGCGACAGACTGTGTTCTTGAAGTTCTGGATGAGGAAGACAAGAGATCCCAGTAAGCAGAGAAAGTGCGGATGTATCCGGACATTCAGACAGACTTGTGAAGGTTCTTGAATCATGTTTAGGTTGTGTTGTTGGTCCGCATTGATGGTAGAGCCCGGAATTGAAGTTATTCTTCCGGATGAAGTTATTGCTCTGTTTAGCCGACCGGATGAGTTGTTCATCCTGCGAATGTTCTTGTGATAGCCGACCGGATGTGTTATTCATCTTGCGGATACTCCTATGGTTGTTTGCCGACTTAGATGCTTGTTCCTAAGTCGATGTCTTGTATAAATAATGATTTGTGAATTCATTTCAGAAGTGAAGCATGTGCATGTAAGGTGTAGCGAAGAAAGGTGCGAAAGGCAGAGCAGAGATTATTGGGCTTAATTGGAACTGATCCGGACATGGTAGAGATGTCATTCTCCAGTTCAAGACTGTGATTTTTATCACTCTGTAGACAGTGTGTCTCCTTGTAGGCAGTGGGCCTCTTTGTGAGCAGTGTGCTCGGGCAGTGAGCCCTTATTGGCATGTGCCATTCATTTTTCTTTATTCTTCTAACAGAGAATAATTCTTGGGTTAATCACCCCGTGGTTTTTCCCTTAACCGGGTTTTCCACGTCAAAATCTTGGTGTTCAATGTGTTAATGCTTATCTGCTCTTGTGTTTATGTATTGTGCTTCCATGAATGATTATTTGATATGCTGCTAACTAACAACAGAGAATTAAGTGTTTGAAAGAGAACAAGTTCTATACAACTGATTCACCCCCCCCCTCTCAGTTGTATGCCCTAGATCCAACAGGATTAGGGTTTAAGGAATAGTGTTGAGGGTTGAGGTTTAGAGATAGGGTTTAGGGTTGAGGGATTAGGGTTTAGGGTTGATGGATTAGGGTTTAAGGAATAGTGTTGAGGGTTGAGGGTTTAGGAATAGGGTTTAGGGTTGACGGATTAGGGTTTGATGTTGAGAGTTGAGGGTTGAGGGTTGATGGTTTAGGGATAGGGTTGATGGTCAAGGGATTAGGGTTAAAGTAGAGTGTCGAGGGTAGAGGGATTAGAGATAGGTTTTAGGGTTGAAGGTTTAACGATTGAAGGTTGAGGGTTTAGGGCTGAGGGTTAAAAGATTGGGGTTGATGATATAGTGTTGAGCATCAAGGGTTTAGGGATAGGTTTTAGGGTTTAAGTTTTAAGAGTTAATGGTTGAGGGATAGGGTTTAGGGTTTAGGGATAAGGGATTAGGGTTTAAGGTATAGTTTCGAGGGTTGAGGGTTTAGGAATAGGGATAGTGTTTAGGGTTTAGGGATGAGGGATTAGGGTTGAGGGTTGAGGGATTAGGGTTTAAGGTATAGTATCGAGGGTTGAGGGTTTAGTGATAGGGTTTAGGGTTGAGGGTTAAGGGATTAGGTTTTAGGGTTGATGGATTAGGGTTTAAGGTATAGTGTTGAGGGTTGAGGGTTTAGGGATAGGGTTTAGTGTTGAGGAATTAGGATTTAGGGTTGACAGATTAGGGTTTAATGTTGGGGTAAGTGCAAGAAGATGGGGGGCCAAAAAGGGGTCTTAAGTGGCCACTTTTTCTCTAAAATTAGGAAATACTGGCCTTGGATGAGAAATTGAGCATAGTTACACTCAAAATTTGGAGATGTAACCAAAACAATGTTCGTAGTGCTTCGAGTCTACTTTCTAAACTACTATTTTTTTTAAATGGCATAGATTAAGGGGTTCAAAAGAGGGAGCCACAGAAATTGGTGTGGTTTCTATCAAAAAAACATAACATAGCATGTTTTGTGGCTCCCTCAAAAGGTCAACTTTTTTTTGTTATTTTTAAAATCACTTCAACGAGAAATTAGCTAATAGCATGTAGTTTATGCCCGATTTTCCTGATAATTTTTTTATGAATATTTGATTTTTTACTAATTTTCAAAGTGGACACATCCTAAAAAAATAGAATTTTGGTCGTGCTACCCCTATAAATTTTGAAAACTAATTGAAAATCATTTTTTTCTTTTTTTAATATTTGTAGAATGGAGTCTAGTTTTTAAATATGTAATTTTTTTGAAATTTCAATTAATAGTTAATTTACAATGAAAAAAAGACTAAACAGTAGTTTTTGCCCAAAAACGAACACACAAACAAAAGAAATTAAAGATGAAAGGCTTAAAATTGTTAAAATGTGAAAAAAATCAATCGTCAAATAGCTAAGAGAAAGCCTAACATTACCTAGGTGTTCAATTTGTTCGACCTTGAAACATGTGCAAATCTGAGGGTTAGCATGAAGAAAATTATGTGTAATCTTGAAGAATATGGAAAAACATGTCTGTGGATGTTGGAAAGGCACTCCAAGCCTTTGGGTTGGAAATACAAAGCAAATACCAAGCCCAAGGCTTGGGATTCCCAAAGCAAAACATAACACGAGCACGTTATAATGCGCTCGTGTTAGTTTTTTCTTGCTTTTTTCCTTTTCCGCAAAAGTTTGTGCTGTTTGTCATGTTTGAAATAACACGAGCATGTTATAACGTGCTCGTGTTATGTTCCCCTTAAAAAAAATTTTGTTCAAGGCTATTAATCATGTATGTATGTATGCCTATATGTATGTATGTATGTATGCCTATATGTATGTGTGTATCTATGTATGCCTATATATATGTATGTATCTATGTATGCCTATATGTATGTATGTATAGTGTCGAGGGTAGAGGAGGGTAGAGATGGGAGTGAGCCAGATAGGGGAGGAGAGGGGTGGATAAGGATTGAGTGATTAAGGTTTAAGGTTGAGGGTTGAGCATTTAGGGATAGGATTTAAAGTTAGGGATAAGGGATTAGAGTTTAGGACCTTGAGGGATTAGGGTTTAGGGTTGAGGCTTTAGGGCTAGCGTTTAGGGTTAAGGGTCGAGGGATTAGGGTTAAGGTAGAGTGTTGAGGGTAGAGGGATTAGGGATAGGGTTTATGGTTGAGGGATTAGGGTTTAAGGTATAGTTTAGTAGTTCTTGTGGATAGAGCCAATAAACAATGGGAGATTATTTACCTGTTTCATAACAATATACCTCCCCTAAGTGTGGGGTGGATAGAAAGAAACATAGATGTACCCTAATGCAAAGCTTTTCTCATAATGATCATCCTTCTAATTTCAACTATTAATTACTCACTGTGGATGTACCATACACAAAGCTTTTCTCATAGTGTGTACACCTATTGGCATAATGAACCCCAGATGGGCTAGAAAAACATGCCATATAACATTATTAACATTAAAAAAGTTCATAGCCATTTTTTTGACATATTCTTGCAACTCAAACATCTTTAAGAGAAGTGTCAAAAATGATGGGTTTAACAACCTAACATAAGGCAAAGCAATTTTGTTGGGTTTAGGGATAGGGTTTAGGGTTTAGCGTTGAGGGATTAGGGTTTAGGGTTGATGGATTATGGTTTAAGGTATAGTGTTGAGGGTTGAGGGTTTAGGGTTGAGGGATTAGGGTTTAGGGTTGACAAATTAGGGTTTAGGGTTGACAGATTAGGGTTTAATGTTGAGAGTTGAGGGTCGAGGGTTAAGAGTTTAGGGATAGGGTTGATGGTCAAGGGATTAGGGTTAAAGTAGAGTGTTAAGGGTAGAGGGATTAGGGATAGGGTTTAGGGTTGAAGGTTTAACGATTGAGGGTTGAGGCTTTAGGGTTGAGGGTTAAGGGATTGGGGTTTAAAATATAGTGTTGAGCATCAAGGGTTTATGGATAGGTTTTAGGGTTTAATTTTTAAGGGTTAAGGGTTGAGGGATAGGTTTAGGGTTTAAGGTATAGTGTTGAGGGTTGAGGGTTTAGGAATAGGGATAGCGTTTAGGGTTTAGGGATGAGGGATTAGAGTTGAGGGTTGAGGGATTAGGGTTGAGGGTTGAGGGATTAAGGTTTAAGGTATAGTGTCGAGGGTTGAGGGTTTATTGATAGTGTTTAGGGTTGAGGGTTGAGGGATTAGGTTTTAGGGTTGATGGATTAGGGTTTAAGGTATAGTGTTGAGGGTTGAGGATTTAGGGTTGAAGGATTAGCATTTAATGTCAAGGTTAGGGTTAGAGTGTCGAGGGTAGAGGGATTAGGGATAGGGTTTAGGGTTGAAGGTTTAAGGATTGAGGGTTGAGGCTTTAGGAATGAGGGTTTAAGGCTTAAGATATAGTGTCAATTGTTGAGGGTGTAGGGATAGGGTTTATGTTTTAAGGGTTAAGGGTTGAGGGATAGGGATTAGGGTTTAAGGTATAGTGTTGAGGGTTGATGGTTTAGGGATAGGGTTTAGCTTTGAGGGATTATGGTTTAGGGTTGATGAATTAGGGTTTAATGTTGAGAGTTGAGGGTTGAGGGTTGAGATTTGAGGGTTGAGGTTGAGGGATAGGGTTAACAGTCAAGGGATTAGGGTTAAATAAGAGTGTCAAGGGTAGAGGGATTAGGGATAGGGTTTAGGGTTGAAGGTTTAAGGATTTAGGGTTGAGACTTTAGGGATGAGGGTTAAGGGATTAGGGTTTAAGATATAGTATCAAGTGTCGAGCATGTAGGGATAGGTTTTAGGGTTTAATTTTTAAGGGTTGAGGGATCAGAGTTAAGGGTTGAGGGATTAGGGTTTGACGTTGAGGGTTGAGTACATTGAGGTTCGAGGGTTAAGGGTTTCGGGATAGGGTTGAGGGTCGAGGGATTAGGGTTAAAGTAGAGTTTTGAGGGTATAAGGATTAGGGATAGGGTTGAGGGTTTAGGGATAAGGGATTAGGGTTTAAGGTATAGTATCGAGCTCGTTGAGGGTCTAGGAATAGGGATAGCATTTAGGGTTTAGGGATGAGGGTTTAGAGTTGACGGATGATGGATTAGGGTTGAGGGTTGAGGGATTAGGGTTTAGGGATAAGGTTGAGGGTTGAGGGTTGAGGGATTAGGGTTTAAGGTATAGTGTTGAGGGTTTAGGGATAGGGTTTAGGGTTGAGGGATTAGAGTGAAGGGTTGAGGGATTAGCATTTGACGTTGAGGGTTGAGGGTTGAGGCTTTAGGGTTTAGAGTTGAAGGTCGAGGGATCAGAGTTAAGGGTTGAGGGATTAGGGTTTGACATTAAGGGTTGAGTACATTGAAGTTCAAGGGTTAAGGGTTTTGGGATAGGGTTGATGGTTGAGGGATTAGGGTTAACATAGAGTGTCGAGGGTATAAGGATTAGGGATAGGGTTGGAGGGTTTAGGGATAAGGGATTAGGGTTTAAGGTATAGTATCAAGCCCATTGAGGGTTTAAGAATAGGGATAGCATTTAGGGTTTAGGGATGAGGGATTAGAGTTGAGGGATGACAGATTAGGGTTGAGGGTTGAGGGATTATTGTTTAGGGATAAGGTTTAGGGTTGAGGGTTGAGGGATTAGGGTTTAAGGTATAGTGTTGAGGGTTTAGGGATAGGGTTTAGGGTTGAGGGATTAGAGTGAAGGGTTGAGGGATTAGGATTTGACGTTGAGGGTCGAGGCTTTAGGGTTTAGGGTTTATGGATAGGGTTGAGGATTGAGGGATCAGAGTTAAGGGTTGAGGGATTAGGGTTTGACGTTGAGGGTTGAGTACATTGAGGTTCGAGGGTTAAGGGTTTGGGGATAGGGTTGAGGGTCGAGGGATTAGGGTTAAAGTAGAGTGTCGAGGGTATAAGGATTAGGGATAGGGTTGGAGGGTTTAGGGATAAGGGATTAGGGTTTAAGGTATAGTATCGAGCCCGTTGAGGGTTTAGGAATAGGGATAGCATTTAGGGTTTAGGGATGACAGATTAGAGTTGAGGGATGACGGATTAGGGTTGAGGGTTGAGGGATTAGGGTTTAAGGTATAGTGTTGAGGGTTTAGGGATAGGTTTTAGGGTTGAGGTATTAGAGTGAAGAGTTTAGGGATTAGGATTTGACGTTGAGGGTTGAGGGTTGACGCTTTAAGGTTTAGGGTTTAGGGATAGGGTTGAGGGTTGAGGGATCAAAGTTAAGGGTTGAGGGATTAGGGTTTAAAGTATAGTATCGAGCCTGTTGAGGGTTTAGGAATAGGGCTAGCATTTAGGGTTTAGGGATGAGGGATTAGAGTTAAGGGATAACGGATTTGTTGCAAGTATGGGCCTAACCGGTGTTATCATTGATGTCAAGATACTCCTGTTGCATTAATGATAAGGATTGGATGAGTTGTGTGTTGAGGATATTGAGAAAATTAGTCTCAATCAAGAACAGTGAAGAACACTAAAGTCAGTAAGATAAAAGTCCAAGATACTTGAGGATCAGAGGATGTGGTTTAAAGGGTTTGTAGATATGTGTCTTAAGATGGTCTAGTAGAGATTTTAGAGGTCCACATGAAGATCTGAAGAAGTTATGGTTGTTCAAGTTAAACCGGTTCTGGTAGGTGTTTAGTGGTTACACAGTGATACAGACAGGTCCGGTGTGATCCGGAATAGCATTATCCTTTTTTGTGGATTTGAGGGAGTGTTGAGGAAGTCCTTATGAAGTGTTAACTAGTTTAGTTCATAGGTTGAAGGTCTGGAAGCATCCATTCCTTTGTGACAGTGTGACAGATTGTGTTCTTGAGGTTCCAAATGAAGGAGAGAAGGATTTCAGTATGCAGATGAAGTGTGGATGTTCTTGGTGATTCAGGAAATCTTGTGAAGGTCCTTAGATCATGTCTAGTTCATGTTGGTGGTCCACATTAGAGTTGGAGCTCACAATTGAAGAATAACTTCTAGATGATGGTGTTCTTCCTGAGACTGGCTGATCGGATGAGTTACACATCTTACGGATGTTCTTGTAGATGTTTTCTGACTTAGATGATTATTCCTAAGTTGATATCTTGTATAAATAAGGGGTTGTGAAGTCATTTCAAAAGTGTCCTTGTAGAGATGAGTGTGTGGTAGCAAGGAGGAAGGCGAAAGGTAGAGCAGAAGCATTGGGCTTAAATGGAACTGACTCAAGCATGGTGAAGATGCTATTTTCTAGTTCAAGTATGTGATACTTATTCTTTTGTAGACAGTGTGTCTCTTGTAGGCAGTGAGTCTCTTGTGAGTAGTGTGCTTGGGTAGTGAGCCCTAATTGGCATGTGCCATTTTGTTCTTTCTATTCTTCTAACAGAGAATATAATCTTGGGTTAATCACCCCATGGTTTTTCCCTTAACTGGGTTTTTGACATCAAAATCTTGGTGTCTTATGTGTTGATGTGTTTCTGCTTTTAATTTAAATGCATTATGTTTCATTATTGATATACTGCTAATCACTAAGAGGATTTAAGTGTGTAATTGGGAGAAAGTTTTAGACAACTGATTCACTCCCCTCTTAGTTGTCTACCCTAAGACTAACAATTGGTATCAAAGCCAAGTTCCTCTAAAAGAGCTTAACCACTTGAGGAGATCCAGGATGTCGTCCTAGAAGAAGGATAGTCCAAAGTTTGACGGAACCAATTTTAATCTTTGGAAAAGTCGCATGACTTGTCACTTGAAATATATGGGAATGCAGTACTGGAACATGGCTTCAATGAAGTATACTCCTCCACAGGGTGGCCTGAAATCCCCAACTGAGATCACAGATGCTGAAACAATCTATGAACTATAGAAGCTCTTCTAAGCGCATTATATGATTTAGAGCTTTCAAATGTTGTTGACCTACCAACTGCTTTTGAGATTTGGGAAAAACTAGAACTTCTAAATGAAGGAGACAAGTATGTCAAATGTGTAAGGTTACAAAGTCTAAAAGGAAAATTCAAAAACCTGAAGATAAGAGAAGATGAAAATATCACTACTTTTATGCCAAGAGTAAATGAGCTTATTTGTGGAATTAGAAATGCTGGTGGAGTCTTGGATGAAAATGAGATTGTTGGCAAAATTCTCAGATCCCTTCCTGCCTCTTATAAGATCAAGGTTGTTGCCATTGAAGAATTCAGAGCCCATACAACTGTCACAAGAGACCAATTAGCTGGCAAATTGGTTGCATTTGAAATGACCGAGTTTAGAGATGATCCCCCCAAGACTGAATCTACATTGAAAGCCATTGCCTTTGTAAAAGGTAAACAAAGGTTTGATCCGAGAGAGAACTCATCAAAGAAACTGTCATGGTATGAAAAAGCAAGAAAAGACCTGGAAGAAGAAGAAGTAGAAACTGCTCAACTTGAAGCCCTTATTGCAAAAAGGCTGCTAAGAGGATCTGGTAAGTATGAAGGAAAATTGCCTTTTAAGTGTTTTAACTACAATAAGATTGGTCATTTTGCCTCAAGATGTCCAGAAAGATTTTCAAGGACAAATCCTAACAGATCAAGACTCCAAAAGAATTGTTACTATGTTAATGAAGAAGATGATAATGAAGGAGTAACAGATGTTGAATCAGAGACGAGAAACAAATCCGAAAGTGAATGGGTGTTTATTGCCATCAAGGAAGAAGAACCAATATCCTATGTATCTGTCAATCATAAAGTTGTAGAAAGAGCTCTAGCTGCCCAAGTTGAAGAAAAGGATGACTGGGTCATTAACAGTGGATGCTCTCACCATATGACAGGTGACAAAAATAAATTCATAGATTTGGAAAGGTATGAAGGAGGAGTGGTAAAGTTTGGTGATAATTATGTTGGTAGAATCAGAGGAAGAGGAACTATCTCTTTTGATGGAAGGAACAAAACCGGTAATGTACTATATGTTGAAGGTTTGAAGCACAATCTTCTCAGTGTTGGATAGTTGGTGGACAAAGGCTATGATCTATGGTTCAAGAATGGAAAATTCAAGATCTTTAAAAGTTCTGGAACAGAGATTGCATCTGGTACCCAAACTAAAGGTAATATCTTCCACTTGGTTGGTACTGGTAAAAGTTGCTTATTTGTTCAAGTTGATCAGAGTTGGTTATGGCATAGGAGAATGTCTTATGTGAATTTTGATAATATCATCAAGATAAGAAATACTCAAGCTATAAGAGATCTTCCAAAATTGGTGAAACCTACAAATAGCTTGTGTAAAGAATGTCAGTTGGGTAAGCTGAGCAGAGTCACATTCAAGAGAAAGGAATTGTCTTCTACCAGATTATTGGACTTAGTTCATACTAATCTTTGTGGCCCGGCAAGAACCAGGAGTGTGCAAGGTGATAGATACTTCATACTACTAATTGATGACTATTCCTGGATGATGTGGGTAGCCTTTCTAAAAGAGAAATTAGAAGCTCTTGAGAAATTTAAAATATTCAAGGCTATGGTAGAGAATGAAACCAGATTAAAACTGAAATGTCTGAGGTCTGATAGAGGTGGGGAATTCACATCTGGTGAGTTCTTAGAGTTCTGTGAGAAACATGGAATAAAGAGACAGTTGTCTGCTCTTAGGACTCCACAGCAGAATGGAGTAGTGGAAAGAAAGAGCTAGACCATCCAGGAATCTTCCAGGACCATGATGATGGAAGTAAATGTTCCTTAGATCTATTAGAGAGAAGTTGTCAACACTGCAGTCTATACTCTCAATCGAGTTCAAATTAAAAGTAATACTGGTAAGACTCCTTATGAACTTTGGTTTGGCATCACTCCTACTGTGAGGTATTTCAGAGTTTTTGGTAGCAAGTGTTACATTAAAAGAGATGAAGATCTAGGAAAGTTTGATGCTAGAAGTGATGAAGGAATATTCTTGGGTTACTCTACTCAAAGCAAAGCATATCGGTGTTATAACAAGAGACTGAGAAAGATAATAGAAAGTACAAATGTGAAGGTTGATGAGGGAATTGAGAAACCCTCAAGGTTTTATGAATATGATGAAGATGATCAGAATGGTGTTCTGATTCAAGGAGCCCAAACCTCTTATGAAAGTCAGATTCAAACTGATCCGGTAAATCAGGAAGAAGAGATGAGTTTTAATGAGCCTGATCAAGAATCACAAGTGTAAAAAACTCCCAAAGTTCCAAGCTATGTAAGACTGAACCACTCTGAAGATCAGATCATAGGTGACAAAAGCAAAGGTGTGCAAACTAGAAGGAGAATTGCTCAAAATTTAGATGAGTATTGTCTGATTTCAAAGATTGAACCTAAGACAATAAATGAAGCCTGCAATGATGAAAACTAGACCAAAGCAATGGAGGAAGAGCTGATGCAAATTGAGAAAAATCACACTTGGGATCTTGTTCCCAGACCTAGAAACAAGAATGTGATTGGAACCAAATGGGTCTTCTAGAACAAACTGAATGAAGTTGGTGAAGTAATCATAAATAAAGCCAAATTGGTCTACAAGGGTTATTCTCAAATAGAAGGATTTGATTTTGAAGAAACTTTTGCTCCGTTGGCAAGAATTGAAGCAGTCATATTATTTCTTGCTTTTGCTGCTTTCAAGGATTTCAAGGTATATCAAATGGATGTCAAGTCTGCCTTCCTGAATGGTGACTTGGAAGAAGAAGTGTACATAGAGCAACCAGATGGATTTTAATTGTCTGACCATGATGATATATTCTGCAAGTTGAAGAAAGCATTGTATGAACTGAAGCAAGTGCCAAGAGCCTAGTATGAAAGATTGGATAAGCATCTTTTGAAGATTGGTTTTAACAAAGGTACTGCTGACAGTAATTTGTATTTCAAAATTGATCATGAAAACATCTTGATTGTTGAAGTGTTTGTTGATGATATCATTTTTGGAGGAAGAGATAGTATGTGTAAAACTTTTACAAATCAAATGAGAAGTGAATTTGAGATGTCCATGCTTGGTGAAATGAATTTCTTCTTAGGTCTGCAAATCACTCAAACAAAGAAAGGAATCTTCATTTCTCAGACCAAATATATGAAAGAATTGTTGAAGAAATTTGGGATGGAAGACTCAAAACCAATGAATACTCCCATGGCAACCAGATGTAAGTTGAGCAAGGATGATGAATCTCCCAAGGCTGATCAGAAAAAGTATAGGTCAATGATTGGAGGATTGTTGTATCTTACTCAAACTAGACCAGACATTATGCAGGTTGTTGGTCTTGTTGCTAGATTTCAGGCTGATCCTAGAGAATCTCATGTCATGGCAATCAAGAGGATTTTTAGATATCTAAAAGGGACAGTTGAGTATGATCTATGGTATCCTAGAGATCATGATTTCTCTCTTCATGCTTATACAGATGCTGATTGGGCAGGAGATGTGGATGACCGGAAGAGTACCAGTGGTGGAGCATTATTTTTAGGGAAGAGATTGGTTTCTTGGCTAAGAAAGAAACAAGAGGCAATATCTCTATCTACAACTAAAGCAGAATATATTGCAGCAGCAGGTAGTTGTACTCAAGTTTTATGGATGAAGCAGATGCTAAGAGATATCAAAGTGGAATATGAGAAGCTTATCACAATTTTCTATGATAATTCAAGTGCAATAAACATATCTAAGAATCCGGTGTTGCATTCAAAGACTAAACATATATCCATAAAGTTTCACTTTTTGAGAGAGCAAGTGAACAAGAATGAAGTTAGATTGGAGTTTGTGCCTTCCAAGGATCAGATTGTAGACATCTTTACTAAACCTCTTCCTAAGGACTCTTTTGAGTATCTCAGGGAGAAGTTAGGGGTTATTGCCCCTCTAGTGATGAACTAAGGTGCAGTAATGTGCATCAGTCTGGTAGATATCATAGTCATATCTTGTGGTCCGGATTGATGATGGGGAGCTACTACTCAGGGGGAGTAGCAGGTATGATTCTGAAGTGGTGAAATTGCAAGTATGTGCCCTTTGCCATTGATGTCAAAGGGGGAGAGAAAACATGTGAAAAACAAGTGGTTGCTGATCAAAGGGGGAGTAGTAAAGGGAGAGAAGACATGTGAATGGTTGTTACCAATAGGGGGAGTTGTGACAGTAAGGAGAAGTTCTTGTCTTGATGGTCAAAATGGTTTTTCACATCATACGTTGCCATCAATGACAAAGGGGGAGATTGTTGCAAGTATGGGCCTAACCGGTGTTGTCATTGATGTCAACATACTCCTATTGCATTAATGATAAGGATTGGATGAGCTGTGTGCTGAGGATATTGAGAAAATTAGTCTCAATCAGGAACAGTGAAGAATAGTAAAGTCAGTAAGGTAAAAGTCCAAGATACTATGAGGATCAGAGGATGCGGTTTAAAGGGTTTGTATATATGTGTCTTAAGGTGGTCCAGTAGATATTTTAGAGGTCCACATAAAGATCTGAAGAATTTATGGTTGTTCAAGTTAAACCAGTTCTGGCAGGTGTTCAGTGGTGACAGAGTGATACAGACAGGTCCGGTGTGATCTAGAATAGCATTATCCTATTCTATGGATTTGACGGAGTGTTGAGGAAGTCCTTATGAAGTGTTAACTAGTTTGGTTCATAGGTTGAAGGTCCAGAAGCATCCATTCCTTTATGACAATGGTGACAGACTGTGTTCTTGAGGTTTCAGATGGAGAGAAGGATTTTAGTATGCAGATGAAGTGCGGATGTTCTTGGTGATTCAGGAAATCTTGTGAAGGTCCTTGGATCATGTCCAATTCATGTTGGTGGTCCACATTGGAGTTGGAGCTTGCAATTGAAGAATAACTTCCGGATGATGGTGTTCTTCCTGAGACTGGCTGATCGGATGAGTTACACATCTTGCGGATGTTCTTGTACATGTTTGCCAACTTAGATGATTATTCCTAAGTTGATATCTTGTATAAATAAGGGGTTGCAAAGGCATTTCAAAAGTGTCCTTGTAGAGATGAGTGTGTGGTAGCAAGGAGGAAGGCGAAAGGCAGAGCAGAAGCATTGGGCTTAAATGGAACTGACTCAAGCATGGTGAAGATGCTATTTTCCAGTTCAAGTATGTGATACTTATTCTTTTGTAGACAATGTGTCTCTTGTAGGTAGTGAGCCTCTTGTGAGCAGTGTGCTCAGGCAGTGAGCCCTAATTGGCATGTGCCATTTTGTTCTTTCTATTCTTCTAACAGAGTTTACAATCTTGGGTTAATCACCCCATGGTTTTTCCCTTAACCAGGCTTTCCATGTCAAATTCTTGGTGTCTTATGTGTTGATGTGTTTCTACTTTTAACTTAAATGCATTATGTTTCATGATTGATATACTGCTAATCACTAAGAGGATTTAAGTGTGTAATTGGGAGAAAGTTTTAGACAACTAATTCACCCCCCCTCTCAGTTGTCTTCCCTAAGACTAACATGATTAGGGTTGAGGGTTGAGGAATTAGGGTTTAGGGATAAGGTTTAGGGTTGAGGGTTGAGGGATTAGGGTTTAAGGTTTAGGGATAGGATTGAGGGTCGAGGGATCAGAGTTAAGGGTTGAGGGATTAGGTTTTGACATTGAGGGTTGAGGTTCGAGGGTCAAGGGTTTAGGGATAGGGTTGAGGGTCGAGGGATTAGGTTTAAGGTAGACAAGGAGCGATTGAGAGACATAGAGAGGGGAGAGGTAGAGAGATGAGGGGGAGAGATAAGTGAGATATAGAACATGAGCTAATGGAACTAGAGGTGAGATATTGTAAAGGTACTATCGAAGGTGAGATAGGTAAAATATTTATGGATCAATCTATAGCAGGACAAAACGTGAGTGCGTTATAACGCGCTCGCATTTTGTCCTACTATAGAAACGGTAAAAAAGTGTTGACCCCCGTGATCCAGGCCCACATGCTCTATTTTCATACTGATTCTGTGCATGCTCTGACAAAAGAGAAGTGCTTTCATGTTGTTGGGAAGTTCACATGCACATTTTACACATTCTACCACCTTTGCATGATCTTTCCACCACCGTTTCTACTTTGCCAACTTTAGGAGGAAATAACATAGTTTTAACACCAAGTTTGATATATATCTATTCAAGTTTCAATTTTTGTAGTGTTGTAATGTTAATTGTGATTCAATTTTAGGAATTTAACATTATAGATTGGTTAATAGTATTATTGTTAGTAATTATATTTGAGTGTTATTCAATTTAACATTAAAAAGGAAGAAAGTGGTGAAAAACTCAAATTGTTGAGGAGTATGATGTAAGAAGAAAAAAACACTACATAATTGGGTACTCTCTCCATTTGAATCTTTGTTTTTTAGGTATGTCAAGTCTTTACATGCATGTTCTTTACATTTTCCTTAATTCTGTTTGAATTACTTTATCATGCTTTATCATACATATTTAAAATAGACACATTCCCAATCAAGAAAGCAACCTACAATCTCACATGATGCCATGTATATTTTCTACACTTGGGCTCTTTAATAATTATGTGTAATAAATAGACCTTAACATACCATGATGTCAAACTATACAAGAATAAATCCTTACAACATAATAAAAATACAATCCCACTATTATCTTGTATTCATTTCTTAGGAACTAATATTGGTCTCTTTATCATGCTACAAATAAATTCTCTGTCATGCCGAGGAAACGATCAAGAATTAAACCAACACAGGAAGAGATAGAAGCTAAGAATGCAAAGAAAGCAGTGGCTATGAGGGAACTTCGTGAGAAGAGGAAATTGGACACGATAAATGAAGACATGCCAATTGAAGAGGAACCACAACCATCATAAAGAGATATGGTATTGGTGGCACAAAGAGAATGAATGCAAAAACTTCATGCTACGAGAGATTTGAATACCATAGTTGGAGACATGTCCTCTACTGCAAGTCAACATGTAGGGACACCATCTACCACATCTCAAGTTGAGGTACATCATCTCTCACATGTGATGAAGGAGGTACGCCATCATTCCCACCTCAACCTCAAGGTATGTCATCTATTCCATCTTTGATTGAAGGTATGCCATCTAGCCCATCTCATTTAAATATTGATGAAATTCCTAATGTTGTGATGAAGGGGGTAAATCATAAAACACACAATAATAGAAATTGAACACAGAGAATAGAACTTTCTTTTATTGATCTGGGCAACTCATTACATTACAAAAGCTTAATTACAATCAGAGGAATCAGTCCTCTACAGGCTACAACACACTACAACTACCATCACCAGGCTCTGGAATCTTCCACCTTCTGTAACCCCTAAATCAGCTAGAGTTTCTGTTTTCCTGCCTATTCTTGACTCTACACTTGCCCCTTTAACTCCGTTACTGCCCAGGGTTCCCAAAAATGGTTATTAATAGCCTTTTTGGCGGCCAACAACCTAATTTCAAATTTTGCATCTCCCTCCAAAAATAGGTCAACTTTCGGGAGCCATAACTTTTGATCCGGGACTCCGATTGAAAAACTGTTTTATGCGTCAGAAAGCTCGAGGAGTGCTCTACATGCTAAGAACTGCTCTATTAGTTTCGGCCATTTTTGGGCCCGTACAGGGCCGTTTAGTGCCTCAAACCTGAGTTTGAATAATTTTCAGGTATTTTTCAGGAAACAGAAACTTTAATATCTTTCAGCTCGTAAATGATCTTCATGTGATTCCTTCACCAAAGGTCTTATATTTCCATTATGTAACTTCTTGTAAATTTTGACTTCATTCCGTGCCCAAATGCAAACTTTCTAAAAATAGCAATTTACTATTTTTAGCAGTTTGGGAAAACTGAAAGTTCTACATTATTATTCAGGCGATTATGGAACCAAAAACACTAATTATGGAAAGAAATGAGAACAACTACAATGATTTTGAATTAACTTCTTTTTGGGTGATGCAAGATTGCCCTTACACCACTGGATGCTCCTGCATCAGACACCCAGGGTAATTTGAGAAGTGACCCTGTCACGTCTCATGTGTTTGTGTGAGGAAAACCTAAATGGCCAACCTCTGCCTTAGACAACCAAGAAGAATCTTCAACAGGCCTTCCTTTCCATTTTACCAGATATTCTTCATATTGTGTATTCCAAGTACTTCTTCCCACACGGCTATCCAAGATCTCTTCTATCTCCTTTATTGAAGTAGATGCCGGAATACTCCACTGTTCTTCTGTTGGTCCATCCTCTGTTCCACCTTCATGATATTCTGATAAATCAGCAATGTTGAAAATAGGGGAAATATTGATCCCACTCAGCAGCTCTACCTCATATGCTTTTGCTAAATCATGTTTCTTCAAAAGTTTGCATGGTCCAAATTTCTTCATTTTCAACTTATTGTATGTTCCAATTGGGAACCTTTCTTTTCTCAAGTGAACCATGACTTCATCTCCTACCTGGAATTCCTTATATCTCCTCTTTTGATCTGCCTTAGCCTTGTACTGAATATTCATTTTATTAATGTGTTTTCTCACCTCTTCATGCAAATTCTTCAGATGTTCTGCAAAGTCTTCAGTTTCAACACTTGTCTTTTCTCCATTGTCCAGCTTCCATAACTCAGAAGCATTTCTTGGGCTATTGCCATATACAATCTAGAATGGTGATTTACCAGTACTCCTATTGACAGAATTGTTGTAAGCAAATTCTGCCTGTGGTAAAATCAAGTCCCATCCCTTAGGCTTATCTCCTACTAAGCATCGTAGCAGGTTACCCAAACTCCTATTCACTGCTTTAGTTTGTCCATCAATCTGTGGATGGTGTGTAGAACTAAACTTCAAATCTATCTTCAACTTCTTCCACAATGTCCTCCAGAAATAACCAACAAACTTGGTATCTCGGTCTGAAACTATGCTTTTTGGTGGACCATGTAGTCTCACCACTTCCCTAAAAAATAACTCTACAATATGAACAACATCATTAGTCTTCTTACAAGGAATCAAAATGTGCCATTTTTGAGAATCTGTCCACCACCACAAAAATAGAATCATGCCCTCTCTGTGTCCTTGGTAAACCAAGAACAAAATCCATACTAATATCATCCCATGGCTTCTATGGTACAGGTAATGGTTGATACAATCCTATATTTTGACTTGTTCCTTTTGCCATCTGACATACTCTGCAACTCTACACAAACTTCCTCACATCTTGCTGCAACTATGGCCAATAATAATTTTTACCAACAATAGAAATGGTCTTATCTCAACCAAAGTGTCCAACCAATCCTCTACTATGCTTCTCCGTAATCAGGTTCTCTCTCATGGAACTCCTCGGAATGCACAACTGGCTTCCTCTAAACAACATGCCATCTTCGATTATGAAATCCAACCATTTTGTCCTATCCAAAGTAACAGGCACCAGACAAGCTTTCCAAGCCTCTGTAAAATCTGGATCTTCAGGATACAAACTTTTGAGCTCATCGAACCCAACAACCTCTATCTTCATTTTTGTCAACAAATTTTGCTTTCTGCTCAAGGCATCTGCAATTCTATTGGACTTCCCACTCGTGTGCTTCAAAACAAAGGTATAACTCTGCAAAAACTCAACCCATTTTAAGTGCCTTTGGTTCAACTTCCCTTGACTATTAAGATACTACAAAGCCTGATGATAAGTATATAAAACAAACTTTTTTGGCAACAAATAATTTCTCCATTTCTTCAAAGCCTGAAATATTGCATAAAATTCCTGATCATAAATAGAATACTTTTTCTTGGCATCATTAAGCTTCTCACTAAAATAGGCAATGGGCTTACCTTCTTGGCTCAAAACAGCTCCTATACCACTACCACTAGCATCACAATCTACCTGAAATACCTTATTGAAATATGGAAGTGCCAAAATAAGTTGTTCTACAACTTTCTGCTTCAATGTATCAAAGCTCTTGTCTGGCCCTTTAGTCCATCTAAACTCTTTTCTATCCCCTCTCATTGTTTCAGTTAGGGGTGCACAAATGTTGCTGAAATTCTTGATAAACTTTCTGTAAAAACTTGCCAAACCATGAAAAGATCTTACCTCCATTGCACTCCTTGGTGTAGGCCACTCAATGATAGCCTTTACTTTTTCTGGGTCCATCTTAAGACCTTCCTCTGAGACAACAAATCCCAGGTATACCAACTCCTTCTTTGCAAAACTGCATTTCTTCAGATTAATCAACAACTTCTCCTCCCTTAGCTTCTCTAGAACTCTTCTAATATGCATCAAATGCTCATCCCAAGTCTTACTAAAAATTAAAATATCATCCAAATAAACAATAACAAAACTTCCCAAAAATTCTTTCAATACCTCGTTCATGAGCCGCATGAATGTGCTCGGTGCATTGGTTAGCCCAAATGGCATGACTAACCACTCATACAAACCTTCCTTTGTCTTGAAGGCTGTCTTCCATTCGTCCCCTTCTCTGATACGGATTTGGTGATACCCACTCTTCAGGTTAATTTTTGTGAAGTACTTGGCTCCACTCAAACAGTCCATGATGTCATCCATTCTTGGCAATAGAAATCTATACTTGATCGTTATCTTATTGATGGCTCAAGAGTCTGTACACATCCTCCATTCTCCATCTTTCTTTGGTGCTAGTACTGCAGGTACCGCACATGGACTTAGGCTCTCCCTTATCAATCCCTTCCTCAACAACTCCTGAACTTGTCTATTCAGCTCTTCATTCTCTGCAGGGGTCATTCTATGGGCTGCCTTGTTTGGTAAACTGGCTCTTGGTATCAAATCCATTTGATGACTTATCTTCCTTACTAGTGGTAAACCTTCTAGTACATTATCAGAGATAATGTCCTGAAACTCTTCCAACATATCTAAAACTTCTGCTGGTACATCTTCACATTTCTCTTGACTAATCTTAGGAATCAATGCAAAGCAATGATGCTCATGCTTCATACCCTCCAAAAATTTCCTACCATCTACCAAACAAATTTTGGTAATACTACATACCTTTTCTTCCACCTCCTTCAAGGGCTTCAACTTATGATGAACTCCATCCTTTGTTAGGGAATATGTGTTTGCACGGCCATCATGAACAGCGCTCCTATCATACTGCCACGGCCTCCCCAATAGCATATGACATGCATCCATCAGTATGATATCACACAGTACCTCATCATGGTAGTCACCAATCTTGAACTTCACTAAACACTGCTCATTGACCAAAGCTCTATGGTCCTTCTGCAACCATGCAATCCGATATGGATGTGGATGATTTCTTCTTGTCAACTTCAACTTGTCAACCATCTCTTCTGAAACCAAATTATCAGTGCTTCCACTGTCAATAGTAATATCACAACACTTACCCTCACATTTGCACCTTGTGCGGAATAAACTCTTCCTCTGATTGGGTTCTTTCTCCTCATTCAGCAAGGTTCTTCTGACAACTAGGGTTTCTCCCCTTTCAGCATCTTCAGAATGCTCAGAATGTACATCCTCATCTACATGTGCAACTCATGCATTACCTTCAAGGCTTCTATTTGTCCTTCCTTGATGTTGCAGACACTCATATGCTCGATGCCCTTCTTCTCCACATTAGAAATAGGTTCCTCTGAAACCTCCTCTTCCAGGTCCTTGCCCAGGTCTACCTCTTCCTCTTCCTCTTCCTCTTTGCTCACCATTGTTTTGGTCACGAGGGCGGTAGGTATTATCACCTCTCTGATTTCGACTGGTACCAGCTTCTTCACTTTTCTTTGCATCTTCATTTCGGCCTCCATAGGCTCTGATACCACTTGATGAAAGGGGTAAATCATAAAACACATAATAATAGAAATTGAACACAGAGAATAGAACTTTCTTTTATTGATCTGGGCAACTCATTATATTACAAAAGCTTAATTACAATCAGAGGAATCAGTCCTCTACAGGCTGCAACACACTACAGCTACCATCACCAGGCTCTAGAATCTTCCACCTTCTGTAACCCCCAAATCAGCTAGGGTTTCTATTTTCCTACCTATTCTTGACTCTACACTTGCCCCTTTAACTCTGTTACTACCCAGGGTTCCCCAAAATGGTTATTAATAGCCTTTTTGGTGGCCAACAACCTAATTTCAAATTTTGCATCTCCCTCCAAAAATAGGTCAACTTTCGGGAGCCATAACTTTTGATCCGAGACTCCGATTGATGAACCATTTTATGCGTTGGAAAGCTCGCGGAGTGCTCTACGTGCTCAAAACTAGCTCTACTAGTTCCAACCATTTTTGGGCCTGTACGGGGCCGTTTAGTGCCTCAAACCTGAGTTTGAATAATTTTCAGGTATTTTTCGAGAAACGGAAACTTTAATATCTTTCAGCTCGTAAATGATCTTCATGTGATTCCTTCACCAAAGGTCTTATATTTCCATTATGTAACTTCCTGTAAATTTTGACTTCATTTCGTGCCCAAATGCAAACTTTCTAAAAATAGCAATTTACTATTTTTAGTAGTTTGGGAAAACTGAAAGTTCTACATTATTATTCAAGCGATTATGGAACCAAAAACACTAATTATGGAAAGAAATGAAAACAACTACAATAATTTTGAATAACTTTTTTTTGGGTGATGCAAGATTGCCCTTACACCACTGAATGCTCCTGCATCATGTTGAGATGAATTTACCTAACTTAACACCACCTAGAATTTTACATAGAAAGCCAAACTATTTGATTGATATTGATGAGAATATTTTGCATCCAATGGAAGGTAAAATTCCAAAACACACTTGTAGAAGATATGCTCATAAGATTTAGAGATTGTTCTTTGAAAAGTTAAATGAGACTACAAGATGTCAACTATTTATTGAAATGATGTAAAGTATAAATTATAGGTCCATCATGAAGATTCTTGGGTTAAGAACATTAGAGGCTTCAAGTGAAAAATCTATTGTCAAGAATCTAATGAGTGCATATAAGAGTGTGGGTAACACCTCACACACAAAAGATAGTAATGCAACACGACGTGTGATTACATCGACTATAGTAAGTAGTCAAATGAGGAAAGCTCGTCTCATTAGAAAGATGAGTCAAGAATTGAGAATTAATAGGAAAACTTTATCAAGAGCTGTTGGAAGATGCCAAAGAATTGAGGACACTAATGCTAATGAATTATGGGCATTCTCGGGGAGACTACCATGAAAAGATAAACCAATTGTTGAAGCATTGAGATCACTAATTGAAGACTTTTGGAGGAATTACACAAGCGTATCTCTGAATCAAATGGATGTGGTAAGAAGGAGAATCGGTAATCAGAACCGTGAGCCACATCTAAAGCATTTTTTGGATGAGACTCAAACACAATTTTATGGTAAATTTCTAGAGAAGTATCCTCAAATTAAAATTTGTCAAAGATATTTTGAAATGCTAAAACCTTTCTATGTCAAGATAAATCACACACGCACTACTTGTTGTTGTAGATTACATATTGAATTTTCTAACCATTTTGATGTTTATAGGTCTATATGTTTAGATATGCATACTAACAATGTTTTGCAGGGTTATGCCATATGTGCCCCACCAACATCTTCAAGAGACTTCATATCAAAAATTTTATGTGAAAGAGAGGAAGGTCAAATATTCTACAAGAAATTATGCTTGGATGGCACATGTCATCGTTGCGATGGCTTGCAACATTTGCCAATATGTGAACATATGGAAAGAACACATGCAGTTGGAAATGAACTAGTAGAGTTTGGCAAGTATAAAATAGTGGCATACAATACAAAAGATGGTAAAGAAGCAAAGAGGTGTGAATTGGTTATTGAAAAGATTCTAGTGTATTAGTTTATGCCTATATTTCATGACAGCATAGTGTATGAGTATGCAAGACATGCCCATAGAGCTCGATGGTTGGACTTACAATTCAAGTTATGCAAGGACACATTTCCAGTTGGTAGCATTGTTTCAATCATCAACTTTGCAGATAACTATAGTCTACAGCCACGGCGTGAGGTGCAATCACAATATTACAACTCCACACAGGTTTCTATATTTGTGCACATCACATTCATTCATGCGAATGATAGTACAGAGGATGACAAAAAGATCATAAGGGAGTATAATTTCTATATTAGTGATGATCATACACATTCTATGGTGTTCATGCAAGGTTGCTTTCAGGTGTTCTACAATGATTTGACTAGAAGGGCCATATCGTTTAGTCAGCATATCATATGGTCAGATAACTATGCGTCACAATTCAAGAACTCACAGAATTTCTATTGGCTGAGTAGGAGGCATAATTTTACAGGTATTCAGCATATGTGAAACTTTTGTGAGGCTGAGCATGGAAAGGAGCATGATGGTGCAGGAGCATGTATCAAAAGAGCCATAGCACGAGAAGAGTTAAAGTATAAAGACAATGCAAAGTTGACAGATGTAAAATTGATTGTCGAGTGGTGTAATGCTTCCATGGGTCTAGGTAATGAAGGTAAGTCTTCAGTTCATAGATTTTTTTGGTTGATAGATGATACTAACATTTCACCATATGAGGACTGTTGTACACTGATAGGATCAAATGAGATGCACTCTTTTAGAAGCTCAATTACAGGTTCATGGAGTATCCATACGCGAAAGATACCATGATTTTGTTCTTCCTGTATAATTCAAGTCTGGGATGAGTGTGAGTCAAAGGAGTGGGTTGACGAATGGCAGTTAAATTATCTTAGCCCACTTGACACGTATCGACCCCCGACCACACTGGAACTAACACAGATGGAATCATCAGTTGACTTTGACCACATATCAGATTTAGTTCAACAGGTAATATAGGGCACGTATATGCATCTAATTTCATCTAGTTTAACCAGGTAATGTCATCTTACTTTGTAGTGTTTTTGTAATGTTGACTAATTTCATCTAATTTGCTACACATATCAATGTAGGGCATGTATATGCAGTTATTGCAGATGAAGATAATGAAGAGGGAACAAATTATTACAAACATCGAATACCCTAAAGGCTCAGTGGTTATTACTAGAACATGGCTTAGAAGGTACCCACATAAGAATGTTAATGTTTGGTTGTTTCAGGACTTTGACACGCATCGGAAGATTCTTCATTACTTGAACCTTTTCGTGGCATCCAATGTTCATTTGATAAAGTATCGGGCTAGACCTTTGAACAAAATCTTGTGGAAGGTGCATGAGTTTGACCATGAAGCAATACTTGACACAATAAAGAGTAGAGCAGACCTAGATGGTTCATTGGATTAATTTGTAACTATTCACATTGATTTTGTAAAGTCATGTTACATTGAGTTTTAAGTATGCACATTAATTTGTAAGGTTTATCTTTTTTTATTTCCTACTGCATGTTTACACATATACACATTTTTACATCATCATGTTATGCATTTTTGGTGTCCTACTCTTGATGCGATCAAACTAATAGTTCCAACATGTCCGGATGGGTATGTTTAGGCTAGGCATTGTTCTATTTTTCACCCAAACATGTCAAAACAGTCTAAGCTACATTGTACCGACGATATCCCTGAAGAGTCCAAAGTGCAAAAAGGTAGCAATCTTTGATGAGATGTTACTCAAAAATTGTGTCACTTAGAAACATTCTGTCTAAGGAAACACAATCACAGAAAGTGCCTCTACAATAACCTCTCTCAATTTTTTATATCTTTGAGGCATTTGCCTGTGGTGAAAGGTTTTCTATTGCCCCAAAAATTGTCACAAGGAGGCAGTGTACAGTTGTAAAGGGGTGTAACTTTCATCCTGCTCCTGATGCGACCAAACTGACTATTCCAACACATCTGGATGGACACATCTACGCTAGGCATGGTCCTATTTTTCACCCAAACATGTTGAAATAGTCTGAGCTACATTGTACCGACGATATCCTTGAAGAGTCCAAAGTGCAAAAAGGCAGCAATCTTTGACGAGATGTTACTTGAAAACTGTCTCACTTAGAAACATTACGTCAGAGGCAACATGATCACGTAGAGTGCCTCTACAATAACCTCTCTCAGTTTTTTATATCTCTCAGACATTTGCCCGTGCTAAAAGGTTTTCTACTACCCCAAAAATCATCAGAAGGAGGCAGTGTAAAGTTACAAAGGCGTGTAACTTTCATCCTGCTCCTGATGCAACCAAACTGATTGTTCCAACACATCCGGATGGGTACATTTATGCTAGGTATGGTCCTTTTTTTCACCCAAACATGTCGAAATAGTCTGAGCTACATTGTACCGACGATATCCCTAAAGAGTCCAAAGTGTAAAAAGGCAGCAATCTTTGATGAGATGTTACTTGAAAGCTGTGTCACTTAGGAACATTCTGTCTAAGGAAACACAATTATGTAGAGTGTCTCTACAATAACCTCTCTCAGTTTTTTATATCTCTGAGGTATTTGCCCGTGGTGAAAGATTTTCTGCTGCCCCAAATCGTTAGAAGGAGGCAGTGTAAAGTTGCAAAGGGGTGTAACTTTCATCCTGCTCGTAATGCGACCAAAATGACTATTCCAACACATCCGGATGGGTACATTTATGCTAGCTATGGTCCTTTTTTTCACCCAAACATGTTGAAATAGTCCGAGCTACATTGTACCGACGATATCCCTGAAGAGTCCAAAGTGTAAAAAGGCAGCAATCTTTGACAAGATGTTACTTGAAAACTATATCACTTAGAAACATTTTGTCTAAGGCAACACAATCATGTAGAGTACCTCTACAATAACCTCTCTCAATTTTTTATATCTCTGATGTGTTTGCCCATGGTGAAAGGTTTTCTACTACCCCAAAAATCGTCAGAAGGAGGCAGTGTAAAGTTGCAAAGGGGTGTAACTTTTGTCCTGCTCCTTATGCGACCAAAATGACTATTCCAATGCATCTAGATGGGTACATTTACGCTAGGCATGGTCCTTTTTATCACCCAAACATGTCGAAATAGTCTGAGCTACATTGTACCGACAATATCCCTAAAGAGTCCAAAGTGTAAAAAGGTAGCAATCTTTGATGAGATGTTACTCAAAAACTGTGTCACTTAGAAACATTCTATCTGAGTGAACGCGATCATGTAGAGTGCCTCTACAATAACCTCTCTCAATTTTTTATATCTCTGAGGTGTTTACCCGTGGTGAAAGGTTTTCTACTGCCCCAAAAATCATCAGAAGGAGGCAGTGTAAAGTTGCAAAGCATTACTAAGAAATCCTCAATACTCAAACACTCCAATGAACTGAAGAAACTTCTTCTTAGGTGCAAATGTAAGGGTACACAAGGGGAAAATGGTGCCTAGATGACTTAGTGCATTTCTATGACTTCATTCACATGTTTAAATGTTTGAGAAACTCTCCTTTACTAAGCGCTTGTCCTCATGTCAATGTTAAGCTTTATACCTCCTAGGCACTAAATTAGGTGATGTCATTAGATACAACTTACCCTTAGGTGCCAATGTAGCTTCTTCAATCCATCACACTTCTAGGCACTCAAATTTGAGGTCTTGGACTTGTATCTTATTCCTAGGCGCAATTGGATGATCTTCCTAGATCTAGGCACTCATGATGGTGGGAAATTACATGAAGGGGCGCCTAAGTCTAATTTGACTTTGTATTTGATATTTTATGACTCCAATTGACTAGGAATGGCTCAATTTCTAAAGTGCTGACTCAATAATGTAAGTTTAAGGTCTTTTCCTCCTAGGCGCCAATTAATGAGTTCACTAGATGTAATTTCTCCTTAGGTGCCAAAACTAGATAGTAGAGATAAGAGGAGGCGCCTAGCATCAATTTAGGCTCTATTCATTATTTGTAAGACCTTGAATGATTAAACATGCTTGAAGTAAGCCTTTCTCTCTTAGAACTTACTCAATGATATAGATTTGTGATACTTTATCTAAGGTGCCAATCTAGATCTATATGGAGGTGAAAAAGCACCCAACATCATGAAGCTTTATACTTGGCATTTTTTATGCTTTAAATAATTATGAAGGTCTTAGGATGAATTTTCCCCTCTAGGCACCTACTCTTAGATGTCCTTGGATGCAATTTCAATCTAGGCACTCCTGGAGGTATTGAATGACAAGCAAAGGCGCCTTAGCTTACTTAGCCCATTTCTTTGGATTTTGATGATCTTGGCTCTTAAATGCCATCTAGTCTCATGCTCTTAAGCTCTCCTCTTACAAGGCACCATATTGAATGGATTTAAACTCTCTTGTTATGCTTAGGCACCAATTCAAGGTCATTCTGAAGGCAAAGAGTGCCTAGAATCCATTTGACTTAGCTTTTAACATTTCAACAAGTTTAAGCAATGGGAGAAATCTCATCAAGGAGTCCACTCAATGGATTGTTTCATGTCAACTCTTCCTAGGCACCAATGTGTGATTAGATGACAAGGAAAGTGCATCTAAACTCCAAACATTCAATCAATCTTCATATACATACTTCTCTCCTTCAAGGTGCTCAAAGTGGTTAACTCATTCTTCAATTCCTTATTCTAGTTGGTTCTAAGACCTTTAGGCACTATCATTCACCAATTCAAACCTTCAAACACTTTTAAGGTGCTCAAAGTGATGTCCATCACCAATCCACCCCTTAGGCACTCAAATTTGATTGTAGAAGCAAGAAATTGTGCCTAAGGTTTATGTTGCTCAAGACCTCCTTTGCAAGGCACCTTAGATGATGATCAAGGTGTGAAAATGTGCCTTACTTGAATTTGGATTATTCCTTGATATTTTAAGGCTTTTAACACTTGTTTGCACCCTTTATGACTACATCACCCTTAGGCGCTCATTTTGAGGTGTTATTCATCTACTATGTTGCCAAGGCGCCAAAATTGGTGATATGAAGCATGAAGGGCGCCTAAACTCATAATGTGTTTTCCTTGTCAAATTTTCAATGCTTAAGGTCATTTGTATCAATTCCATTCAAGGCACCATAACTTGGGATGATCAAAGGTTTTTTTTCTTCTCTAGACACACTTTGATGTCTCAATCTTAGGCATTGATTTGAGTCTGCAGAGGTGGGAAAGCACGCCTAACTCCCTAGAGCAATTTTGTGCCTAGAAGTGTAAGTCCCAGAGGATAAGGTATATTGAATATACTTTAAATATTTTTCAATATACCTTTCAGGATGTTTGAGATAGGTCTCGAATCCACCGGATTTAACATGTAGATTATAGAATTTGGAGGATCTACTAGATTTTAGACTTAGTTAATTTTTAGTGTTTCAGGATATCAGGCTACCAGACTTAGTCATTTTCAGGATCTCAAACACAAACAATAACATGATGATTCATTTTTTTGTATTGCATATAGTTGACATTGTATGCTACTCATAAAGAATATTAATATTTTTTGTTCAACATGATGATTCATTTTTTTTTAAAATACAACTTTTACCTTTTAGTTCTAAAATGAGGTATAGGTGATACTTGAATAACAATAGCTAGCTTATTGGATCAACAAACATCCTATGTAATACAATTGGACTTTAAATATTTGAAGTAGCCATCTACAAATATCCATTCAAACGTGGATTTATAATGCACGTATGGACGCCATCAATGAAAAAGATTTGTATTAACCAAATATCCATATAGGCATACATCAATATCTGTCGATATAAGTATAACATATATACAAAATAGCCATATAGGCTTACAAGAATGCCATATAGGCATACAATGTCAACTATATGCAATACAAAATATATGTCCACAAATGCCATATAGGCATAAAACAAAGGAACACAATAAAAAGTCATTCCCCTCTAGCTGGTGAAGAGAATAGATCATGGGTAGCCTTTGATCTTCTAGGGGATGGAGACGTGCATGTGGGTGGTCTACTATGAACCTAAGGGTTGCTCCTCCTATTTAGTTCTTCCTGCATCTTTAGTTGTTACAATAAAAAGTATAGACATTAATATATAGAAATTACATGTTATAAAAAATGAAACATTTAACAAAATAATCACTTACCGCTACCATATAATCTATCTCCTCACTTGCCTCAGTAGCAGGAATAGGCCGTGGTGATGTCATGTCCTATAGAAACCATCTAGATAGAAATTAAACTTCAAATCAGTAATTTTTTGATTTTTTAAAAATAAACAACTATAACAATGAATGTAAATTGAAATTTACTAATCTGCCTCATACCCCTGTCAATGCCATGGAGCTATGAATTGCAGAGGTCACACCATGCTCCATTGCCCTATGAACATCGGGAGGTGTCTCCGTAGCCTGCATCATCTAGAAATAAAATAACATTATTCAATTATGAAAACTATAATAGTGATGCAAATCATGTCTCCTAACATACACACAATAAAGCACACAAGTCACATACAAAAATCTAGTAAGTATAATTCATTCATTAAACTATTTATTTTATTACCTCCATGAAGCTTTGAAGTCCACCACCGCTAGCAGGTGTTGCCGTGAAATCTCCAATATTAACCTATTCAACATCCAAAATCAAATATTAGAATACCATTCATATAACGATGCTATTCACATGTAATATTTATAATTGTTTACTAGTTACATACCCCGATAGTAGATGATCTAGTGTACTATGCAGGTGGAGAACCATTGAAAATAGCATCAACTCTATGACCCTAAAATTTCATTAAAATCATCAAACTAAATTAGTTAATCTTGCATTTCAAAAATAAAATTTAATAAATTAAATTCAATAAACTTGCTAATATTTTCCTGAGTATCAAGGCTGAAAGTCTCACTCAGGAGGGTATCTGTCATCACCATCTGCTTAGCTGTAGATGTAGCCTATGCACCTGCGTCCTGACTATCCATGGGGTCATAACCACAGGCTAACCCGCAAGTCTGACAAGCATGGGGTGGGACCCTACTCTTTGCACTATCTCCCAACCCACTCTGTGCTGTAGGACTGGCATGCTCTATGATGCTCTGGGTCAAGGCACTAATGGACTGAAGTGTATCGACCTTAACACTCTCCTTCACAATGGAAGGGATAGAAACATGCTCATGGGCTGGTCTACTGATTACTCATCTCACTGCCTGCTGTGGGTCAACACGTGCCCTTGGTCTATCTTGTACTAACCCCCCACCTCTACCCTGGAAGTCCTGCATATCAAAATAGTTTGGCACTTTATTGAGGACAAACTTGCAATAGAGTTTCCTCAAAAAGCATTGCGGGACCTCATTATTATTGCATGGAGGATGGTCAAAAACCATCCACCACCTCTGCCCAAAATTGTCCCTTATCACTTTGTTGTTGTACCAATGGATAGGGAACATCTTGCATGTAATGGGTGGAGGTTGACTTGTTTGTGGGTTTGTGAAAATCGAACACAAGTCTAATTTTGTAATTTGTAATTTTTTCACATCTTGGTATGACAGCTTGTCTGCATAATAGTCTCTAAACTCTCTCCTCTTATCTGTCCAGCTAGATATCTGCTTGCTAATTGAATCTACATTTGATAACATAGATTCAAGAGATTCAACAAGCGTGGACCTATGCAAGGTTGAAGTGGAAGGATTTTTTAACCTTGCAATTATATCTTCAATTTCTTTTTTGTTATTTTCAATTTGCCCCATTATATTTTCTTTTTTTCCAGGGGCATGTCGAGGAATGGATGGAGGAGGTTGTTGTTCCACAGGATTTTGTGGATTTTGAGGAGGAGGAGGAGGTGCATTCACATTTCCTGACAATTAATGAAATTTACATCAAAAATCAACTCAATCCTACCTATTTAGAAACAAATTCAAACAAATAAAACTCACTCCTTTGGCGTGGTCGATGTCATGGTGGCATTTTGGTGACAAATTACAAAGATTTTTGTGTTGAATTGAGTTTTCCAAAACATGAGCGCGCTTCCTAGGGTTTGCAGGCCGCGGGTATATAGGAGAAAAAAGAAATGAAATGAAGTGAAATTTTTTTTATTTATAAGAAGTAATAACGCGAGCGTGTTATGGTTTGGTTTTGACGAGCCTTAGGCTCGTCATTACCAAACCATAATGTGAGCGCGTTCTAATGCACGTTATGCCATTTTTTTTTTGAAAACAATGTGACCACTTTTTGGCCCCTCATCTTTTTGCACTTACCCGTTGAGAGTTGAGGGTTGAGGATTGAGGGTTTAGGGATAGGGTTGATGGTCAAGGGATTAGTGTTAGAGTGTTGAGGGTAGAGGGATTAGGGATAGGGGTTAGGGTTGAAGGATTAAGGATTGAGGGTTGAGGCTTTAGGGATGAGGGTTTAAGGCTTAAGATATAGTGTCGAGTGTTGAGGGTGTAGGGATAGGTTTAAGTTTTAAGTGTTAAGGATTGAGGGATAGGGATTAGGGTTTAAGGTATAGTGTTGAGGGTTGAGGGTTTAGGGTTGAGGGATTAGGGTTTAGGGTTGACAAATTAGGGTTTAATGTTGAGAGTTAAGGATTGAGAGTTGAGGGTTTAGGGATAGGGTTGATGGTTAAGGTATTAGGGTTAAAGTAGAGTATCGATGGTAGAGGGATTAGGGATAGGGTTTAGGGTTGAAGGTTTAAGGATTTAGGGTTGAAGCTTTAGGGATGAGGGTTAAGGGATTAGGGTTTAAGATATGGTGTCGAGTGTCGAGGGTGTAGGGATAGGTTTTAGGGTTCAAGTATTAAGGGTTAAGGGTTGAGGGATAGGGATTACGGTTTAGGGATAAGGGATTAGGGTTTAAGGTATAGTGTCGAGGGTTGAGGGTTTAGGAATAGGATAGCATTTAGGGTGGAGGCATTAGGGATAGGGTTTAGGATTTAAGGTTTAAGTGTTGAGGGTTGAGGATTTAGGGATAGGGTTTATGGTTTAGGGATAAGGGATTAGGGTTTAGAGTTTAGGGATTAGGGTACCATAAATTATAATTAGGGATTAGGGTTTATGGTTTAGGTATTAGGGATTAGGATTTAAGGTTAAGGGATTAGAGTTTAGGGTTTAGGGATGTACAATTAAGGGGTACCGTAAATAAACTGGAATTTAGGTAGGGTTGGGAAAATTGTGTGAATCATCATGGGCTGGAGATTGGAGATTTTGTTGTGTTCAAGTACATATCCAAGTCATATTTTAAGGTTAAGATATTTCAAAGAACAAGGTGTGTGAAAAACATCAATGCTCTTCATCTTATGAATACCAACATTGATACAAATAAAAGATGCCCTTCTTCTAACAGAGTATGCAGTTCAAGTCAACCAATGGGCAGCAAGTTATTGAATGAATTGGTTTAATGGGCATGCCTCCTCCTTCAAAGTTATGCTTGGAGACTTTACACAAAAACTAGTAACTCTATACATTATTTTTTATTCTTTTATTTCCTGTACATTGTTAAGAACTGGTAAAATCTAATTATGTAATGTGTTTATGGCAGTGCATTCCTCCTGTATTTCTTTCACAGTTTATAGACAACACAGATGAACATAAGGTGTTGCAAGGCCCAGGTGGGCAAGAGTGGGATATGTAATTAGGGGGTACCATAAATAAACTGGAATTTAGGCAGGGTTGGGAAAATTTTGTGAATCATCATGGGCTAGAGATTGGAGATTTTGTTGTGTTTAAGTACATATCCAAGTCATATTTTAAGGTTAAGATATTTTAAAGAATAGGGTGTGTGAAAAATATCAATGCTCTTTGGCTTATGAATACCAACATTGATACAGATAAAAGATGCCCTTCTTCTAACAGAGTATGTAATTCAAGTCAACCAATGGGCAACAAGTTGCTGAATGAATTGGTTTAATGGGTTTGCCTCCTTCTTCAAAATTATTCTTGAAGACTTTACACAAAAACTGGTAACTCTATACATTATTTTTCATTCCTTTATTTCCTTTACACTGTTAAGAACTTGTAAAATCTAATTGTGTAATGTGTTTATGGAAGCACATTCCTCCTGCATTTGCTTCACAGTTTATAGACAACACAGACAAACATACGGTGTTGCAAGGTCCAGGTAGGTAGGAGTGGGATATACAATTAAGGGGTACCATAAATAAACTAGAATTTAGGTAGGGTTGGGAAAATTTTGTGAATCATCATGGGCTGGAGATTGGAGATTTCATTGTGTTCATGTACATATCCAAGTAATATTTTAAGGTTAAGATATTTCAAAGAACAGGGTGTGTGAAAAATATCAATGCTCTTCAGCTTATGAATACCAACATTCATATAGATAAAAAATGCCCTTATTCTAACAAAGGATGCAGTTCAAGTCAACCAATGGGTAGCAAGTTACTGATTGAATTGGTTTCTGATGAAGAAAACAATGATGTTGTTGAAGAAATGGAAGAAAATCAAAATTGTAAGTGTAATTTAATTTATTTCAACTTTCAAAGTAGGTATTTGAATTGTAGCTTTACCACAAGGATTGGTATAACAAAAACTTAATTCTGTTACAGGCCTTTCTTTGAAGAACCCTAGACATTATGGACCCTATCATCTAGAAAAGCACATGACAGTGAACTCTGCTCAACCTTTCAAATTAGATAAACCTTTCTATTCAATGAAAAATGAAGTCACGAAATGTAAATTGACCATGCATACTAATAAGATCAAATTCTCTGCCTTCTATTCATATTACTCTTACTTTATTAAGAGAAGAGTGTCAAAAAGAATGGGTTTAATTGTAAGCTAACATAAGGCAAAGCAGTTTTGTTATTACATTTTTCTGAGGGATCTCTAATAGTTTAATATAATGCAGTCTTCTATAATATGAACATGTCTACATTTGTGTGAATGCTAAGCTTTAATAGTAGAGTATTAAATCAATTCAATAGTAGAGTATTAAATCTAAAGTAGAGATGGTTTAGGGATAGGGTTGATGGTCAAGGAATTAGGGTTAAAGTAGAGTGTCGAGGGTAGAGGGATTAGTGATAGGGTTTAGGGTTGAAGGTTTAACAATTGAGGGTTGAGGATTTAGGGTTGAGGATTTAGGATTGAGGGTTAAGGGATTGAGGTTTAAGATATAGTGTTGAGTGTTGAGGGTTTAGGGATAGGTTTTAGGGTTTAATTTTTAAGGGTTAAGGGTTGAGGGATAGGGTTAAGGGTTTAGGGATAATGGATTAGGGTTTAAGGTATAGTGTTGAGGGTTGAGGGTTTAGGACTAGGGATAGAGTTTAGGGTAGAGGCATTAGGGATAGGGTTTAGGGTTGAAGGTTTAAGGATTGAGGGTTGAGGCTTTAGGGCTGAGGGTTAAGGGATTATGGTTTAACGTATAGTGTCAAGTGTAGAGGGTTCATGGATAGGGTTTAGGGTTTACGGATAGGTAGAGAGGTGAGGGGAAATAAAGGTGAGAGATAGAGAGGTGAGGGGAAAGATATAATAAAATGAGAGAGGCTTTAGGGATAGGGTTTAGGGTTGAGGGATTAGGGTTTAGGGTATAGTGTTGAGGGTTTAGGGATAGGGTTTAGGGTTGAGGGATTAGGGTTAAGGATTGAGGGATTAGGGTTTAATGTTGACGGTTGAGGGTTGAGGTTCAAGGGTTGAGGGTTTAGGGATAGGGTTAAGGGTTTAGGGATAGGGTTGAAGGTTGAGGGTTTAGGGATTAGGGTTAAAGTAGAGTGGCGAGGGTATAGGGATTAGGGATAGGGTTGGAGGGTTTAGGGATAAGGGATTAGGGTTTAAGGTATAGTATCGAGCCCATTGAGGGTTTAGGAATAGGGATAGCATTTAGGGTTTAGGGATGAGGGATTAGGGTTGAGGGTTGATGGATTAGGGTTAAGGGTTGAGGGATTAGGGTTTAGGGATAGGGTTTAGGGTTTAGGGTTGAGGGATTAGGGTTTAAGGTATAGTGTTGAGGGTTTAGGGATAGGGTTTAGGGTTGAGGGATTAGAGTTAAGGGTTGAGGGATTAGGGTTTAGGGTTTAGGGTTAAGAGTTGAAGTTTTAGGGTTGAGGGTTTAGGGATAGGGTTAAGGGTCGAGGGATTAGGTTTAAAATAGAGTGTCAAGGGTATAGGGATTAGGGATAGGGTTGGAGGGTTTAGGGATAAGGGATTAGGGTTTAAGGTATAGTATCGAGCCCATTGAGGGTTTAGGAATAGGGATAGTGTTTAGGGTTTAGGGATGAGGGATTAGGGTTGAGGGTTGGGGGATTAGGGTTAAAGTAGAGTGTCGAGGGTATAGGGATTAGGGATAGGGTTTATGGTTGAAGGTTTAAGGATTGAGGGTTGTGGCTTTAGGGCTAAGGGTTAAGGGATTAGGGTTTAGTGATAGGGTGTAGGGTTTAGTGATAGGGTGTAGGGTTTAGGGTTGAGGGATTAGGGTTTATGGTTGAGGGAATAGGGTTTAAGGTAAAGTGTTGTGGGTTTAAGGATAGGGTTTAGGATTTAAGGTTTAAGGGTTGAGGGTTGAGGCTTAAGGGTTTAGGATTAAGTGAGACCTAGATGGCTAAGGATGGATGGAGAGGTAGACAAGGAGCAACTGAGAGACATAGAGAGGGGAGAGGTAGAGAGGTGAGGGGAAGAGATAAGTGAGATATAAAGAGGTGAGAGATAAAATATAAGCTAATGGAACTAGAGGTGAGATATTGCAAAGGTGCTATCAAAGGTGAGATAGGCACAAATATTTATGGATCAATCTATAGAAATGGCCCAAGTGTAGAAAATATACATGGCATCATGTGTAGAAAATGCAGGACAAAATGTGAGTGCATTATAGAAATGGTAAAAAGGCCTGGACCCCCGTGATCCAGGCCCACATGCTCTGTTTTCATGTTGATTATGCGCGTGTTCTGACAAAAAAAAGTGTTTTCATGTTGTTGGGAAGTTCACATGCACATTTTACACATTCTACCACCTTTACATGATCCTTCCACCACCTTTTCTGCTTTGCCAACTTGAGAAGGAGGAAATAACATAGTTTTCACATCAAATTTGATATATATCTATTCAAGTTTCAATTTTTGTAGTGTTGCAATGTTAATTGTGATTCAATTTTAGGAATTTAACATTATAGATTAGTTAATAGTATTGTTTTTACTAATTATATTTGAGTGTTATTCAATTTAACATTGAAAAGGAAGCAAGTGGTGAAAAACTCAAATTGTTGAGGAGTTTGATGCAAGAAGAAAAAACACTACATAATTGGGTACTCTCTCCATTCGAATCTCTATTTTTTAGGTATGTCAAGTCTTTACATGCATGTTCTTTACATTTCCTTAATTCTATTTGAATTACTTTATCATGCTTTATCCTACGTGTTTATATCACTTGTATCTAGTATGCATAATAAAAGACTATGTATACATATCTTGTGTTTATATAATAGACTATGTTTTAAATTAGTTCATTGTATGCATAATAAAAGATATCTCAAAGATCAACATTAATTAAAATAGACACATTCCCAATCAAGAAAGCAGCCTACAATCTCACATGATGCCATGTATATTTTCTACACTTGGGCTCTTTAATAATTATGTGTAATAAACAGACCTTAACATACCATGATGTCAAACTATACCATGATGATTTGTATGCACATATCTTGGGCTAGGACATTCCTTATGCACCTATTCATGATGATTTGTATGCACATGACACAACAATATTTAAAAAGTTCCTAATTGTCCTTTGTTAGCACATGATGGTGGTTACCTTGATCGACTATATACCATTCAATACCCTAAATTACAAAGATTAGTCTAATGATTTTTATGACAGTCCTAGGTATGTGATGTAGAGGTAGGGTTCAACTCAATCCAAAGGGCTCCTACCAATAGTTTCTTCAAATTTCATAAGCTTTCCTCTCAAGAAATCTCCCTATACAAAGGTACAAAGAGGGTCTTCAATACTTCAAAACCTAAATCCTAGTAGCCCTAGTACTAAAAAAACACCTTCTCAATTCCAAATTTCAACTTCTTGATCTAAACTGTCATCCACACTTTAACAATGCTCTTTCATCAAAACCCTACTTGAAAGCATCACTTTTCACCAAAAGAAGACATGTGATTTAACAATTATAGATTGTAGTGTTGCAATGTTAATTGTGATTAAATTTTAGGAATTTAACATTTAACAATTCCAAGCATTATATTCATCATAAATAAGTCACTTTTAGTCAACAGAAGCCAAAATACATCCATTTGCAATCATGGATTAGTTAAGGATAGCTAGGTGGTAAATTTGTTGTCATTGGAAACTTCACAAATTTGGTGTCTTATCTTGTCCTCCTTGGTTTTCTCCATGGATCTCTATCATTGTCTTCATGACTCGTATAATTCATCATGGCATAGTGCCTTCATCATTCTGTAATTGACTATCCCACTTGACAAGAGGCCTAATTAAGCTTGTGAAAATAGGTCACTATAGGTTTTTTGATCTCCAGGCTTCCAATCTTCAAACCAAGACACCAAACATGTCAAATTGGGTCTACCTCAACCTTTTCAAGCATTATAAACACCTTCCAAAGAGTTTCTCTACAAACCCTAACCCTTATGCAACTTAATTGCCTAAAACCATGAGTTTTAAGCCTAGAATAATTTGCCTCTAAAATGTACATGATTATCTACTTGAGTTTGGCATTGCCATATTAATGAGCCTTGACTTTAATAATTGTCTCTTGATATCCCTTCTTCACCCTCTACACTAATCCAAACCATGCCCTAGTGTGATGTCTCCCACGATCTCAATCACATATCCTTTCATGACTAGATGGATATCAACAAGTAGTCTGTTGGCAAGAGACACTATATGGATTCATGGTTATTGTCATTGATGGCAACAAAGGTCATCCCACATATTTGCAAGTCATGGTGTGTCTCTACCGGAAGTTAGAATGAAGATTATTGTGGTCCGGTGAACAAGAACAGAGCATGTGGCAAGGTCCGACAAACAGGTCTGGATCTCTCAGAGGAAGTATCTTGGTGCAGTGTGGATCTGGGGAAGTCAAGAGGACTACCTTGAGTGGTATATTCCAAGGATTTAGCCTCCGGTGATGGACAAGGAAAAAGATATGAATAGTTGAGTACCAGATTCCTGAGTGACAGTGTGAACAGAGGAAGAACTGACTGACAGAACATTAGACTATTTTCTAGATGTGTTACTGATGATGGTAAAGGTTGTGAAGGCATGAATCATGTTTGGCTAACATGATTAATGATATCTACAAGTATATGCTTGATCCACATTACTTGATGTGCAACGATTCAGCTGATAGAACAGAATTTGTGAGAAGATAGACTGTTCCGAGTGCCGACTAGAAAGATAATGAAATCACTTGTGCGGATATATATATATATAGGATGGATTTAGTTATGAGAAGTGTAGTTATGTGATGTAATATGTGAAGAAGAGTAGAGCAGAGCAGAAGCAGTAAGAAAGATCCGGTATGTGAAAGGAAAGTAGAATAAAGAGAAGAGGAAAGATGAAGTGCAGCAGATCAGTGTACTGAGCCTAACCGGAACTGAACTCCAGCATATGTGGATGCTTCCAATCAGTTCAAGTATTGTATAACATTCTTTTGTAGACAGTGTGTCTCCTTGTAGGCAGTGTGCCTCCTTTGTGAGCAGTGTGCTCGGGCAGTGAGCCCTAATTGGCAAGTGTCATTTTGTAATTCCTTATTCTTCTAATAGAGAATAATCTTTGGGTTAATCACCCTATGGTTTTCTCCCTTAATAGGGTTTCCACGTCAAAAATACTATGTCATGTGTTTTTCATTTCATGGTAATGTTTGCTTGTTTGAATTAATGTTGCATTGATTAATAAGAAAGTTCAGAAAGAAGAAATAATTAGGATAACTGATTCACCCCCCCTCTCAGTTATCAACAATTGGTATCAGAGCCAAGTTCCTCCTAATAGAGCCTAACAGCTTCAGCAAGATCTGGGAGTTCAAATGGATGCATATGGTTTAAGGGAGCAACTCAAAACTGCCCTTGAGGATCTTGAACAGTCAAACTCTGAAGTCAATGAATTAAAGGAAAGACTCAAACAGGCTGATGAATTCATGAGAGAACTAAAAGAAAAATTAAGTCTCTCTATGAAAAAGAGAAAGGAGATGCTCCAGCAATTGGCAAGACAAAGTGAAGAAAGTAATGCAAATGAAGAGCTGACTGAGAAAACCAAGTTATGTGAAAAGTTATCAAAAGAAGTCATTATGGTAAGACATGAAATGGAATCAGGAGTTATAAAGTTTACTCAAGAGATTGAAGAGAAAAGAAAAATTGAAGACAATCTAAGACAATCTCTCAAAGAGAAATCAAAAGATTGCCACCAGATGGATAGGATTATTAGACATCTTGAATCTGATCTTGAAGATGCTAAAGATAATGAAGAAAAACTTGAGGATCAAATTGTCTCTCTCAAAAGGGATCTTCAAACAGCAAATAAATATAAAGAGAAATTCAAGATAAGTTCTGCTCAACTTGAAGTTCTTCTTGGAAGTCAAAAGAGGGCAGATGACAAGTCTGGTTTGGGATATGAGAAAGGAGAAAGCTCCGGATTTGGTCAGAAGAATTTTGGATCAAAAAATCCAAGGAACAGGCCTAAAAGACCTCCGGTAAGACAACCCAATGCTCAAAGATATCCATCCTTCAATGGATACTGCCACAGCTACAATCACTTTGGTCACAAAGCTAATCAGTGCAAAAAAAGAATGAATCAGACTAATTCATCCTTCTCCAGATAGTGCTTTAACTGCAAAAGGTATGGACACAAGTCTCATGAATGCAGAAATATGCAAATGAACAAATCATTCAATGGTAGATGCTTTACATGAAATAGAGTAGGTCATATGGCTAATCAATGCAGATCAAGAGGTTATCAGTCAAATATGCAAAGAAATGTTGTTTGCCAAATCTATAATAGGTCCGGTCATAATGCAAAAGTCTGTAGAAGCAAGAATCAGGACAAAAGAGGTTCAGTTTATAATCAGAATCAAGACAAGGGTAAACAAAAAATGAATGCGGATGAAGTTAGGAATGAGATGAACAAGATTTGGGTGAAGAAAAGTTTAGAGAATGTAGAGGTTGGATCCGCACCAGACTCTGGTGCTGATATTCCTTCCAGAAATTAAAAGGTGAGCTCTGGCTCAGGGGGAGACACAAAGAAAACCCTGTTCCCCTAGCCAATCAAGTGGTGCCAGAGCTGGCACAAGATGCAGAGTAAAGGGTTTGTAGATATGAGTCTTGAGATGATCCAGCTAAGATTTCAGAGGTCTGCATGAAGATATGAAGAAGTTGTGATTGATCAAGTAGAACCTGTTCTAGGAGATGCTCTGGAATGACAGAGGATTACAAAAAGGTCCGGAGAGATCCGGAAGTGCATTATCTTATTTTGTGGATTGGACAGAGTGTTTGGGATACCTTTTGTTCATGGTCAGAAGATCCGCATGATGTTTGTAGATCAGGATTGATCCGGTTCTTCAAGTCATTTGAATAAGGCAAACTGGAATAATGTAGGTCAAGCATTTATTGCAATCAGATATTAGGGTTTGCGGAGCAATATAAGGGATTTCTCATAAATCATTTGTTCATTCTGTACTCAAGAAGAAGCGAAAAGTGGAGCTCTGCAACAAAATTCATCAAGTTCACCGAAGATCACTCACAAAAGTTATTACATCCAAAAATCAATCAAACCAACTCCGTGCAACCAAAGGCGCATAAGGTATTTTTCGTCTTCAATATCTCACTGCAAATCTTTTGAAAAATGGCTACTCCGAATATAGTTAAGATCTCTGATAGACCTCGCCCCACATTCAAGAAACATCCATACAAATCTTTGGAGGTAGATCCCCTAGGAGCCTTCTCTAGTGTTCCGCATGGTGTATTGGATACGGAGGACATTAGGGTTTACATACATGCAAGTATTGAGGAATTTGGGGAATTCAAATTGAGAGATTTCTATCACAAACAACTGATAGACAATGCTTTTAAGCTTAAACCAGAGTATAAGGGTATCCAGAAAAAACATTTTGATCAATTCATTCATTTCCCCTACTTTGAAGAAGATGAATGGGTCCGGTACGTATTGAGTAGAATGCATGACAACTTCTTATGGCTGGATAGACCCTGCAAGATCACAAAAGAGGCAATTAGGGCAATAACTGGTCTATACTCTTCCGGAGGGATGCCTATCATCAAATCTGTCAAAAATAACATTGTAACTGAGGCCACCGGATCAAAATTTGATAAGAGGGCAATGACCATTGAAGATATTTCTGATCCGGATATCAAGTTTGCATCTATGATAATAGGATACAAGATTTATCACTCCAGTAGGGAGAATTCTGTATTCGAAACTGTAGTATATGCTACCTATGAGATGCTGAGGAAGAATGCAGATTATGATCTCTGTGAACTTCTTTTAAGCCAATAAATGAAAAATATACAAAAGATCAAAAAGGACAAAAAGAATTCTTTCAAGTATGGTACACTTATATTATGTCTATTTTTCTACTTCATGAATGAGCTGCCCAGATCAAGTGGATGGGTATGGCAGAATGACAAACCTGTAGCAGTCCAGATTAGAGATTATTTACATGGACTTGGGGATGCCAAAGCAAGAAATACAGCCTATGGGGATACTTCAAAAACTTCCAGAGCATGATGTAAGCAAGAGAAAGAATTCCCCAGTCTATTGTTCAAAAATACAAAGACTCAGTCTGCTTTATGGATGCTGATCAGTGCCTAATGGAGACAGTAGAGCCAAGGACAGTCTGGATCATGCCCATGGGGTATGAGGTTGATGAACAGATTGTGGAACTACATGTTCAACACATGCTTAGTCAGCCCAAAGATCCAAAGGCAGAAAGGTTTGGAACCTTTAAGGAGCTGAGTGTGAAGATCCATGTGGAACTCAGAGAACCTGAGATAAAAAGGAAGGTAAGAAAAGAAGTAGAACATATTGCTCAAGGCCTAGGCATCCCAAAGGAGGCACTTGATGCCAACCGGAAAAAGAGGTGAAAGGTTGAGGAAGAGCAGAAAGAGGCAGAAAAGAAAAGCAAGAAAAGTACTCCGGTGGAAACCTCAACCCGGACCAGATTATCAAAAGGATCTACACCTGTCACAACCAAAAGCTCAAAAACATCAAAACTGGAAGGTCAAACATCTGGTAAAGGAGAGAAAAGGTCTAAAATAAAAGCCACAAGGGCTTATACAAGTCAAAAAGATGAAGAGGAAATCGAATCAAATGAGGGGGTAAAGGAAATAAAGAAGCAGAAGAAGAAAGGATCCGGAAAACCCTCCACAGGCCAAGACAAGGAAGAAAAGGCAGAGGAATTTGTTGAAAAGCCCACCCTGTCTCTAGAGAGTGTAATCAAATCAGTCACTGTGGATGGAAACCTTCAACCAATGGCCGAATTCTATGATGACTACAATGAGGCTGACCAAAAGATCCTGCAGGAAGCCACAATCAGGTATCTGAACATATACAATAAGGCTTTCATTGAGATTATATCTCTAATTCCTAAAAGCCTAGAAAAGGAGTTAGAAATAAGAAAGAACAATGCCCTGGCAAAAGATCTTGAGATCCGGGAACAGATAGCTATTCAGCTATATCCTCAAATGGATCCCAAGACAATGAACATAATATTCAAAGACTGCAAAGATGAGTTCAAAAGTAAAGCAAGGATGAATCAACTCATGCTTGGTGAGACTGACAAAGTGGCCATGGATACAGAAGAGATCCTCCGGAAGGCCTTTAAAAGGTTTAATCTTCCTATTGTAGAGGACTTGGGTACTGATCCCTCATCCACAAGTGTTGCAGAAGAAACTTCTGAGAAAGCAACAGAAGAGATGGGCCCTGAACAAACCAACATTTCTCCTCCAGTTTCCCCTATAGTCTCTGGATCCAAAGGAGAAGACACTATACAGGAGAAAGAAGCAGGAGTGAAAGAAAAAGAAGTTGACAGTACCAAGGTTGCAGAGAAAGAGAAGACTCCAACAGAGAAAACCACAACTGATAGTGGTAAGAATGTAGAAGGAGAGAAAACTACAAAGGACAGCTCCAAGACTACAGAAGAGAAGAAACATCTGTCTCCAGCAAGAGACACTGCACAAACTATCCAAAAAATTTTGAGCAAAGAAACAATAGAGATTGATGAACCAGAGCTTCTACAAGGTCCATTCAATTTTGATTCCCTCTCTCCAGTTCAGACAATGAAGATAGCTTCATTTGCAAATGCTAAGGCAAATGAAAAACTCCTAAAGTCTCATATGGAAGACTGTGAGTTGATAGAAGCTACTTCCAGAGTGCTCGAAAGATTATGCCATCAGTTCAGAAAGATCCCACAGCCTCCTCTTCCGATAATCTCAAAACCTTAGTCAGCAGTGTTGGTACACATTTTGATTCTCTAGAAAAATCAGCTAAAGAAAAGGTCCGGAAGGAGTTTTTGGATAAGAGATTCTTAGAGGTACTAGGATTAATCTCTAATGATAGGAGAAATATGAGTATTGGAATAAAGAGCTTAGAAAATACTCTTAAGGATGGCGGTGACATTTACAAATTTTGTATCTCCTGGTCAAAAACAACAGTAGAAATTGAGAAGAAAATAAAAGAGGAATAGGACAAACTATTGAGTTTGTCTCAAAGTTTTGATCCTCTCTCTTCCTCCATAATAAATCAAGAATGTCAAACTATTGCAATCACAAATGCAATAAAGAACTTTGAAAAGGAAAGGAAGAATATAATTAACCGAATGGGAGAACTTAGAAGGATGATTATCCCTAAGTTAGAGACCATGCATGAGGTCATAAGTGATGCTAAGACTACCACCCAAACCAATGATCTGACAGATCTTAAGAGGGTAGAAGCTTTTGCATTTTTGTTGAGTGGTCACATTTCAATTTTGGATAGAATGAAGCAAAGTTGGGCTACAGAACTCATCCAATTGAAGACATCCTTTGCAGACATTCTTTAGTTTTTGTGAATATGTAATATATAGCCAAGTATAGTAAAATTCTTGAAAATTTTGGTGTGCGGACCCTAGCCTTTGCCATTGATGTCAAAGGGGGAGTGAGGAGCAGTGAAAAATGATGAATCCAACTAAGGGGGAGCTCCAGAAAATGTATATAAAGACAGAGCATCAGCCAAGGGGGAGCATAGTGTAAACACTTAGTCATTTTTCACTAAGTGTTGCCATCAATAACAAAGGGGGAGATTGTTGGCAAGAGACACTATATGGATTCATGGTTGTTGTCATTGATGGCAACAAAGGTCATCCCACATATTTGCAAGTCATGGCGTGTCTCTACCGGAAGTCAGAATGAAGATTATTGTGGTCCGATGAATAAGAACAGAGCATGTGGCAAGGTCTGACAGATAGGTCCGGATCTCTCAGAGGAAGTATCTTGGTGCAGTGCGGATCTGGGGAAGTCAAGAGGACTACCTTGAGTGGTATATTCCAAGGATTTAGCCTCCGGTGATGGACAAGGAAAAAGATATGAATAGTTGAGTACTGGATTCCTGAGTGACAGTGTGAACAGAGGAAGAACTGACTGACAGAACAACAAACTATTTTCTGGATGTGTTACTGATGATGGTAAAGGTTGTGAAGGCATGAATCATGTTTGGCCGACATGATTAATGATATCTACAAGTATATGCTTGATCCGCATTACTTGATGTGCAAGGATTCAGCCGACAGAACAGAGTTTGTGAGAAGATAGACTGTTCCAGGTGCCAACTAGAAAGATAATGAAATCACTTGTGCGGATCTATATAGGATGGATTTAGTTATGATAAGTGTAGTTATGTGATGTAATATGCGAAGAAGAGCAGAGCAGAGCAGAAGCAGTAAGAAAAGATTCGGTATGTGAAAGGAAAGCAGAATAAAGAGAAAAGGAAAGATGAAGTGTAGCAGATCAGTGTACTGAGCCTAACCAGAACTGAACTCCAGCATATGTGGATGCTTCCAATCAGTTCAAGTATTGTATAACATTCTTTTGTAGACAGTGTGTCTCCTTGTAGGCAGTGTGCCTCCTTTGTGAGCAGTGTGCTTGGGCAGTGAGCCCTAATTGGCAAGTGCCATTTTGTAATTCCTTATTCTTCTAACAGAGAATAATCTTTGGGTTAATCACCCCATGGTTTTCTCCCTTAACAGGGTTTCCATGTCAAAAATATTGTGTCGTGTTTTTCATTTCATGGTAATGTTTGCTTGTTTGAATTAATGCTGCATTGATTAATAAGAAAGTTCAGAAAGAAGAAATAATTAGGATAACTGATTCACCCCCCCTCTTAGTTATCAACATAGTCAACATGAAGTCCCATGTACTCTTCACTTGTAGCCTCAATAGGTGACTCTCCTTTGACCTTATCCTCATCTAGGACTGAAGTGAACTTTGTACCATAATTCTTTGTATGGCTACAATAACATTGTGCAATAATGCTTTGTATGGCTGCAATAATTTGCTTTGTATGCTTTGTACCTATTTTGGTAGAGTGACATTTACTCTTTTACATGATGATTGTCTGTACATTTACTATGAAGGGTTGAATGACATATATTTTAGTTATTTGTATGGATTCATTTCTTAGGAACTAATATTGGTCTCTTTATCGTGCTATAGACAAATTCTCCGTCATGCCGAGGAAATGATCAAGAATTAAACCAACACAGGAAGAGATAGAAGCTAAGAATGCAAAGAAAGAAGTGGCTATGAGGGAACTTCATGAGAAGAGGAAATTAGACACGATAAATGAAGACATGCCAATTGAAGAGGAACCACAACCATCACAAAGAGATAAGGTATTGGCGGCACAAAGAGAATGAATGCAAAAACTTTGTGCTATGAGAGATTTGAAAACCATAGTTGGAGACACGTCCTCTACTGCAAGTCAACATGTAGGGACACCATCTACTGCATCTCAAGTTGAGAGTACATCATCACTCACATGTGATGAAGGAGGTACACCATCGTTTCCACCTCAACCTCAAGGTATGTCATCTATTCTATCTTCGATCAAAGGTATGCCATCTAGCCCATCTCATTTAAATATTGATGAAATTCCTAATGTTGAGATGAATTTACCTAACTTAACACCACCTAGAATTTTGCATATAAAGCCAAATGAGTGATATTGATGAGAATATTTTGCAGCCAATGGAAGGTAAGATTCTAAAACACACTTGTAGAAGATATGCTCATAAGATTTGGAGATTGTTCTTTGAAAAGTTAAATGAGACCGCAAGATGTCAACTATTCGTTGAAATGATGTGAAGTACAAAGTATAGGTCTATCATGAAGATTCTTGGGTTGAGAACATTAGAGGCTTCAAGTGAAAAATCTATTTTCAAAAATCTAATGAGTGTGTTTGAGAGTGTGGGTAACACCTCATGCACAAAAGATAGTAATGCAACACAGCATGTGATTACATCGACTATAGTAAGCAGTCAAATGAGGAAAGATCGTCTCATTAGAAAGACGAGTCAAGCATTGAGAATTAATAGGAAAACTTTATCAAGAGCTATTGGAAGATGCCAAAGAATTTAGGACACTAATGTCAATGAATTATGGGCGTTCCTGGGGAGACTACCACGAAAAGATAAACCAATTGTTGAAGCATTAAGATCCCTAATTGAATACTTTTGGAAGAATTACACAAGGGAATCTTTGAATCAAAGGGAAATGGTAAGAAGGAGAATCGGTAGTCAAAACCGTGAGCCACATCCAAAGTATTTTTTGGTTATGACTCAAACACAGTTTCATGGTAAATTTCTAGAGAAGTATCCTCAAATTAAAATTTGTCAAAGATATTTCGAAATGCTAAAACCTTTCTATATCAAGATAAATCACACATGCACTACTTGTTGTTGTAGATTACATATTGAATTTTCCAACCATTTTGATGTTTATCGGTCTATATGTTTAGATTTGCATACTAACAATGTTTTGCAGGGTTGTGGCATATGTGCCCCACCAACATCTTCAAGAGACTTCATATCAAGAATTTTATGTGAAGGAGAGGAAGGTCAAATATTCCACAAGAAATTATGCTTGGATGGCACATGTCATCATTGCGGTGGCTTGCAACATATGCCAATATGTCAACATATGGAAAGAACACATGCGGTTGGAAATGAACTAGTAGAGTTTGGCAAGTATAAAATAGTGGCATATAATACAAAGGATGGTAAAGAAACAAAGAGGTGTGAATTGGTTATTGAAAAGATTCCAATGTATCAGTTTATGCCTATATTTTGTGATAGCATAGTGTATGAGTATGCAAAACATGCCCATAGTGCTCGATGGTTGGACTTGCAATTCATGTTATACAAGGACACATTTCTAGTTGGTAGCATTGTTTCAGTCATCGACTTTGTAGAGAACTACAGTCTACAGCCACAGCGTGAGGTACAATCACAATATTACAACTCCACATAGGTTTCTATATTTGTGCACATCGCATTCATTCATGTGAATGATAGTACAGAGGATGATAAAAAGATCATAGGGGAGTATCATTTCTATATCAGTGATGATCATACGTATTCTATAGAGTTCATGCAAGGTTGCTTTCAAGAGTTCTACAATGATTTGGCTAGAAGGGGTATATCGTTCAGTCAAGATATCATATGGTCAGATAATTGTGCGTCACAATTCAAGAACTCACAGAATTTCTATTAGCTGAGCAGGAGGCATAATTTTATAGGTGTTTATCATATGTGGAACTTTTGTGAGGCTATGCATGGAAAGGGGGAGCATGATGGTGCAGGAGCATGTATCAAAAGAGCCATAGCATGAGAAGAGTTAAATTATAAAGACAATGCAAAGTTGACAGATGCAAAATTGATCGTCGAGTCGTGTAATGCTTCCATGGGTCCAGGTAATGAAGGTAAGTCTTTAGTTTGAAGATTTTTTTGGTTGATAGATGATACTAACATTGCACCATATGAGGACTATTCTACACTGACAGGATCAAGTGAGATGCACTCTTTTAGAAGCTCAATTGTAGGTTCATGGAGTATCCATATGCGAAAGATGTCATGCTTTTATTTTTTTTGTAGAATTCAAGCCTGGGATGAGTGTGAGTCGAAGGAGTGGGTTGATGAATGGCAGTTAAGTTATCTTAGCCCACTTGACACGTATCGACCCCCAATGGCACTAGAACTAACACAGATGGAATCATCAGTTGACTTTAACCACATATCAGATCTAGTTCAACCAGGTAATATATCTATTTGCATAGTTTTTGAAATTCCTAATGTTATCTTAGTTTTTAGTGTTTTAGTAATGTTGACTAATTTCATCTAATTTGCTACACATATCAATGTAGGGCATGTATATGTAGTTATTGTAGATGAAGATAACGAAGAGGGAACATATTATTAGTTGTGTCATTGTGTTGAGGCCAAAAAGAAATTGGAGGCCCTAGTTACAGATAGAGAAAACATCGAATACCCTACAAGCTCAGTGGTTGTTACTGGAACATGGCTTAGAAGGTACCCACATAAGAGTGTTAATGTTTGATTGTTTTAGGACTTTGACATGCATCGAAAGATTCTTCATTACTTGAACCTTGTCGTGGCATCCAATGTTTCTTTGATACAATATCGGGGTAGACCTTTGAGCAAGACCTTATGGAATGTGCATGAGTCTAACCATGAGGCAATACTTGACACAATAAAGAGTGAGTAGACCCAGATGGTTCATTGGATTAATTTGTAAGTATTCACATTGATTTTGTAAAGTCATGTTACATTGAGTTGTAAGTATGCACATTAATTTGTAAGTTTACATAGGTTTGTCTTTTATATTTGCTGCTGCATTTTTACACATATACACATTTTTACATCATCATGTTATGCTTCATGGGGTTAGACCTAAGTGATGGATGAAGTTGATCCTGAGAGTAATGTATAAAATCTAGGTAATGTATAAAATATAGGTGTCTCTAGGTGTCTTGGTTTCTAACTAGATAATAGGTGTCTCTAGGTGTCTTAGGTAGATACTATATATCAATGACCTGTCTAGAGACTAGAATAAGGTATAATCTAAAATGATCTAGGTGTCTTCTATAATTTAATCTAGGTGTCTTAGGTAGGTACTATATGTCAACTAGTTCTACCATAATAGGTGTCTTAGGTAAAACTATAATCTAGGTGTCTAGTTGACTTAGGTCTAGACTATGATCAGGTATAAAGACTAGGTGTCTTAGGTCTACTATGTCTATAAAATCTAGATACATACTATACAATAGGTGTCTTAGGTGTCCTACGTCTACTAGAATACATGTGTCTTAGGTCTTAGGTGAGGCCACATGAGCTTCCACCTTCACATGGTTGGCCTTGTCAGTATAGAATATTTATATTTCTTGAAGCTAAGGGAATCTCTTTTTCTTAATAGGAAAACTTTATCGACTTCAGTTGCACTAATGGTGCAGGGGCACCTAGGTTGTCATGCCTTCAAGAGGGTTCAAAAAGTGAAATTTTCTTTTGATTGAGTCAATTGTATGTAATAAGGTCTTCTAAGACTATTTCATATGTTTTTGAGTTAGTTTGAGTCATTTGGGGTCAATTTGAGTATTTGAGTCTTGTTCTAAAAAAGTGTCAATGTTGTCAAGTTGCACAAAGCAACTTTTACATTTTTGCATTTTTGCATTTTTGGTGTCCAATTCTTGATGCGACCAAACTGATAGTTCCAACACATTCGGATGGGTACATTTAGGCTAGGCATGGTCCTATTTTGCATCCAAACATGCCGAAACAATCCAAGCTACATTGTACCAACGATATCCCTGAAGAGTCCAAAGTGCAAAAAGGTAGCAATTTTTAACGAGCTGTTACTCAAAAATTGTGTCACTTAGAAATATTTTGTCTAAGGCAATGTGAGCATGTAGGGTTCCTCTACAATAGCCTTTCTCAGATTTTTATATCTCTAAGGTATTCTCCTGTGGTGAAAGGTTTTCTGCTGCCCCAAAAATAATCAGAAGGAGGTAGTGTAAAGTTGCAAAGGGGTGTAACTTTTATCCTGCTCCTGATGCAACCAAACTGATTGTTCCAATGCATCTAGATGGGTATTTTTAGGCTAATAATGGTCTTATTTTTCACCCAAACATGATGAAACAATCCAAGCTACATTGTACCAACAATATCCCTGAAGAGTCCAAAGTGCAAAAAGGCAGCAATCTTTGATGAGCTATTACTCAAAAATTGTGTCACTTAAATATATTCCATCTAAGGCAACATGATCACTAAGGGTCCTTCTACATTAGCCTCTCAATTTTTTATATCTCTAAGGTGTTTGCCTGTGGTGAAAGGTTTTCTGTTGCCCCAAAAATCGTCAGAAGGAGACAATGTAAAGTTGCATAGGGGTGTAACTTTTGTTCTTCTCCTCATGTGGCCAAACCAAAAGTTTCAACACATCTGGATGGGTATGTTTAGGCTAGGCATAGTCCTGTTTTGCATCTGAACATGCCGAAACAATCCAGCTTCATTGTACTGGCGATATCCCTAAAGAGTCCAAAGTGCAAAAGGGCAGCAATTTTTGATGAGCTGTTACTTAGAAAATGTCACTTAGAAACATTCCATCTAAGGGAATGTGATAATGTATGGTTCCTCTACAATAACTTCTCTTAGTTTTTTATATCTCTAAGGCATTCTCCCATAGCGAAAGGTTTTTTGCTGCCCCAAAAATCGTTAGAAGGAGGTAGTGTAAAGTTGCAAAGGGGTGTAACTTTCGTCCTCCTCCTGATGCAACCAAACTGACTATTCTAACACATCCGGATGGGTATTTTTAGGCTAGGCATTGTCCTATTTTTCACCCAAACATGCCCAAACAGTCTGAGCTACATTGTACCAGCAATATCCCTGAAGAGTCTAAATTGCAAAAAGGCAACAATATTTGACAACCTGTTACTCAGAAACCATGTCACTTAGATACATTCTGTCTAAGGCAACGTGATCACATAGCGTCCCTCTACAATAACCTCTCTCAATTTTTTATATCTCTAAGGCGTTTGCCAATGGTGAAAGGTTTTCTGTTGCCCCAAAAATTGTCAGAAGGAGGTAGTGTAAAGTTGCAAAGGGGTGTAACTTTTGCTCTTCTCCTCGTGCGGCCAAAACGACAATTCCAACGTGTCTAGATGGGTACATTTAGGCTAGGCATGGTCATGTTTCACACCCAAACATCCCAAAATAGTCTAAGCTGCAAACACTACAAATACCACGATATCCTACATAAAGTTGTCTTTTAGCCTTTTATAAAGGCATGCCCATCAAATTCAACCACATAGAGATGACTATTTGTATTCCAAATTCCTTTTAAATACTAACCTTCCAATCTTTTTTCCCACCCTCATATCAATTAAATATGACCTTCAATTATGATATGGTGCTCGGGCTTATGAGAGTTTACCAAAGAGGCCAGTTGAGTTAGGTTGAAGTGCCGGTGAACTAATGACTTAAAGACCCTTTAGTAGGTTGACTTAAGTGATAGTAACCTGTGATTATAAGGCAATATTAAATTAAAACAAAAGTGCACTTTACACATGATAGGTAATTGAGGGTTTTAAAGTCTTAAGAAAAGTAGATTCTTTTTAGGGTTTAATGCCCAATATGCAAACCCTAACTATCAATAAGAAAGACTTAAACATTCTAACTTTCATCAAGAGATATCTAGGACATTTCAAAGACCTCAGGGACATTACAAGAAATACATTAGAGTATGACACTTATCATAGGCTTAGGGTTCTAAGACATGAACAACTTCACATTCGAATCAAACTCATGATTCCCTTTGATAAATATAACTCTCCTCGATGATGACATTGAATTATGATTATGAAAGCTTGTGTCTTCTCTGACTTCTTATTGCATGAACTAAACCACATCCACCATGAACATGAACCTTGCATCATATCAACCTTCCAAGATAGACCTTATCATGAAAACCATATTCACAACAAAACCTTGCATGAACAAAACCACATCCACCATGAACATGAACCTTGCATCATATGAACCATGTTTGTCTTGTGCAGCATCAACATGAACTGAGAGACCTTATCATGAAAACCATATTTACAATGTCATGCACCTCATGACCATCACCTACCTTGAATCACTATATCACCTTATCAACATCATGGCATCAACCTTGACATCAATGACAAACAACCTTGACCCTTTGACTTTAATGACAACCTTGAACCTTGATTGTTGATGACTTATGGAAGCCTATAGCCCCAATGTTATGTTGCATACTAAAATTAGGTAAGACTCAATGTAGTCTCATAACCTTGCCTTATATGCAAGAGGAATTACATTTAATAACCACAATGGTCATTAGGTGCTCATAAGCATATGATTTTGACTATCTTATTCAAAACAACAAACATACTTTTTGCATCCCAATATGGTATAATAACAAGAAATTAAAAAAGATTTTCAATTGACCAACTCATAAAGAATATGGATCAGCATACTCCTTTGAATATTTTCAATTGAGCAACACATAAAGAATATGAATATTTTCTATTCAACATGATGATTCATTTTTATTTTAAATACAACTTTAATCTTTTAGTTCTAGAATGAGGTTTAGGTGATACTTGAATAAAAATAGCTGGCTTATTGGATCAATAAACATCTTATGTAATACAATTGGACTTTAAATATTTGAAGTAACCATCTACAAATATCCATTCAAACGTGGATTTATAATGCAAATATGGACACCATCAATAAAAAAGATTTGTATTAACCAAATATCCATATAGGCATACATCAATATCTGTCGATATAAGTATAACATATATACAAAATAGCCATATAGGCTTACAAGAATGCCATATAGGCATACAATGTAACTATATGCAATACAAAATATATGTCCACAAATGCCATATAGGCATAAAACAAAGGAACACAATAAAAAGTCATTCCCCTCTATCAGGTGAAGAGAATAGATCACGGGTAGCCTTTGATCTTCTAGGGGATGGAGACGCGTATGTGGGTGGTCTACTATGAACCCGAGGGCTGCTCCTATTGAGTTGTTCGTGCATCTATAGTTGTTACAATAAAAAGTATAGACATTAATATATAGAAATTACATGTTATAAAAAATGAAACATTTAACAAAATAATCACTTACCGCTACCATATAATCTGTCTTCTCATTTGCCTTAGTAGAAGGATTAGGCTGTGGTGATGTCATGTCCCATAGAAACCATCCAAATAGAAAGTAAACTTCAAATCAATAATCATTTGATTTTTCAAAAATAAACAACTATAACAATGAATGTAAATTGAAATTTACTAATCTGCCTCATACCCCCATTAATGGCATGGAGGTATGAATCGCAGAGGACACACCATGCTACATTGCCCTATGAACATCAGGAGGTGTCTCCGTAGCCTACATCATCTAGAAATAAAACAACATTATTCAATTACGAAAACTATAATAGTGATGCAAGTCATGGCTCCTAACATACACACACGTTCACCTAAACATGGAAATACACACAATAAAGCACACAAGTCACATACAAAAATCTAGTAAGTATAATTCATTCATTAAACTATTTATTTTATTACATCCGTGAAGCTTTGAAGTCCACCACTAATGGCAGGTGTTGTTATGAAATCTCCAATATTAACCTATTCAACATCCAAAATTAGATATTAGAATACCATTCATATAATGATGCTATTCACATGTAATATTTATAATTGTTTACTAGTTACATACCCCGACAGTAGATGATGTAGTGTAATATGCAAGTGGAGAACCACTAAAAACTGCATCAACTCTATGACCCTGAAATTTCATTAAAATCATCAAACTAAATTATTTAATCTTGCATTTCAAAAATAAAATTTAATAACTTAAATTCAATGAACTTGCTAATATTTACCTGAGTATCAAGCCCGAAAGTCTCACTCAAGAGAGCATCTATCATCACCATTTGCTCAGCTGCAGATGTAGCCTGTGCACCTGTGTCATGACTATCTATGGGGTCATAACCACATGCTAACCCCCAGGCCCAACAAGTATGGGGTGGAACCATACTTAAACTCTCCCCTGGCCCACGCTATGCTGCAGGACTAGCATGCTATATGATGCTCTAGGTCAAGGCACTAATGGACTGAAGTGTCTCAACCTCAACACTCTCCTTCACAACGGAAGGGATAGAAACGTGCTCATGGGTTGGTCTAGCGAGTGCTCATCTCGCTGGCTGATGTGGGTCAACATGTGCCCCTGGTCTATCTTGTGCTGACCCCCCACCTCTACCCTAGAACTCCCGCATATCAAAATAGTTTGGCACTTTATTTTTAACAAACTCGTAATAGAGTTTCCTCAAAAAATATTGTGGGACCTCATTATTCTTGCATGGAGGATGGTCAAAAACCATCCACCACCTCTACGCAAAATTTTCCCTTATCACTTGGTTGTTGCACCAATGGATAGGGAACCTCTTGCATGTAAGGGGTAGAGGTTCATTTGTTCATGGGTTTGAGAAAATAGAACACAAGTCCAGTTTTGTAATTTGTTCATTTTTAACTTGTTCATATGACAACTTGTCTGCATAATACTCTCTAAACTCTCTCCTCTTTTCTGTCCAACTAGTGATTTGCTTACTAATTGAATCTACATTTGATAACATAGATTCAAGGGATTGAGCAAGTGTGGATCTATGCAAGGTTAAAGTTGCAGGTCTTTCAACCTTGCAATTATGTCCTCAATTTGTTTCTTATTGTTTTTAATTTGCCCCATTATATTTTCTTGTGTTCCAGGAGCATATTCAGGAATAAATGGAGGTGTTTGTGGTTGGGGTTCTTCTTCAGCAGGTATTTGTTGTTCAATTGATGGAGGATTTTGTGGATTTTCAGGAGGAGGAGGTGCATTATCAACTCCTGTAAATTTAAGAAATTTAAATCAAAAACTATTTTAACCTACCTATTTAGCAACAAATTCACACAAGAAAAAAAATAAAACTTACTTCTTCGATTTCCCCAATGTCGTGGCAGCATTTTGATGATGAATCGGCAAGAAATAGATGACGATTGGATGTTGGATAATGCAAATGCGCTCTATTCTCTCTTCAAGCTACGGGTTTCTTACAAATTGCTGTCAAATAATGAAATGGAATGCTATTTTTTTATATATAACTGAACATAACACGCTCGCGTTATAATGCGAGCGCATTATGGCTTGGTGTAGGCTCGGCAACACCAAGCCATAATGCGAGCGCGTTATGTCTATTTTTTTTGTAAGTTGGCCACTTTTTGGCCCCCCAACTTTTTACACCCGCCCTTCACCTCTTCAGATTTTGCACCTGTAACCTACACACAAGAAGAAAAGGGGTTTGGGGGTTGTGGTGTTTAGGAATTTGCCTCAGTCAAATCCTGGAATAGCATTCAAGCTTCCCAACACCACTGTTAGAAAGAGTGTGCCCTAGCAGGACAGAGACTAAACATAAATAAATGATAGAATGATTTAAATAACAATGATATCACCTCAGAGGTGAAGCCTTTAGGAGAATGAAGATCCTTCAACTCATAAGGAGATGGATGATGATTCTGAATCTACAACAACACACACAATACAAACACAAATCTGTAACAATAACATAATGAATGCTTTGAATGCTCTTCTCCTGCAAGATCATAAGTTCTCTATATCCATCTAGGCTACAAATGAATTCAAAAACACACTTATATATGCTTTCCCGGTAAAATTCATGAAATTAATCAAAAGAGTCGACAAGGAGAGACCCTTTTAAAGGTCCTATGCCAACATACTTTGAAATTTGCCCCAACCAATCAGGGAGGACTTGGGCATGGGTGCCCAAGTCCCAAGGCACTTTTTTGGTCTAGGGTAAGGCATAAAATGGGCCCCTAGTTCCCAATTTACATGGGTTTTAGGGGATTTTGCATCGGGATGAATATTTTGCATGTATAATGTAATCATGGGGACCTAGAAGCTAAACTAGGAGGAAAAAATGCATGTCCACTTTTTACTTTATAAAATTTAGCCCCCACTTTAATGTGTGTATGATCTTGTAACAATTCCTAGTACATACAAGAAAAGTATGATCGAAGCATATCAAACACATCAAACACAAGAATGAAGACATGCCCTAAGTTTGAGGGACCATTTCTAGCCCTCAAGCTTAGGCAAACATAAAAAAGCACTTGACAGTCATGCAAAACATAATGAATACAATAAGGAAGCATGCAATACATGGCTCAAAGATAGTGAAGCATGGAATACACAGAGAAGACATGAATACAATCACACAATACACAAAGAAGACATGATTCAATAATTATATATATATAATCCTAACTACAAAAAACACACAGCGTGGAGGGAGCTCATCGCTACGCACCTTTTGACCACGCAAAAACATGCAAGACACGCAAGGAAGACACGGAATACATGAGCGCCATATAATATGTTATCGACACACTATGCATCTTCTACACAACAAACACAAGCAATAGGAAGGAGCTCATCGCTACACTCTACTATCTAAGACATGTCAAACACACCTAATGGTTGAGCTATGCTATTACAACCACCAAAGACACAATTAAGGGTGAATAACTCAGGATCTAATCTCACCTCCATAGAGGACTTCTTAAAAGGGTGTGCAACTACTCAAGGGAAGACACAATCTTTCCTTCCGTAGAAGGGCTTTTAAAATGCCACCCCACCCACATCCACAGATGCCTTATGGTGAAAAGCAGGCATTCTCAAAGTATACAACCCCACCTGCATCATGGAGATGCCTTACAGTGAAAAGGAGGTATATGTAAACAAAACAAAGTACACAACCCCACCTGCATCACGAAGATGCCTTATAGTGAAAAGGAAATATACACAAACACGCTTTATCAATATCTAAGTATAATACCACAATAAATGTCCCCACCTTAAAGTGGTTGATCCTTCTTTCCAATATCAATCACATTTAAGGTAAAGTGAAAACATGCAACAAAACAAGAGCTTTCACAAAGCCCATCCCCCAAAGTGACATGTACTTGCAATCACCAAAGTTCCCACAAACACATCTATATCATTTGCTAACAACATATAAGCTTTGGTTAGAAAATCTATTCTAAGATAACAACCAAATCAACTAACATATCACTTGATAGACTGAGGCTACACTTGCGGGTTTGGATCCGAGTATAGCCATGAAGTTATACTTCAGGTATCTCAGAACTGGGTGTAGCTACAAGGTGAGATACAAAACAATCCAAAGTGCATAGAAATAGATTTAGAGTATTGCAAAGGTTTGTTACAACAAATTTCACAATAAAATACATCACAACACAGAGTGATTCTACTAGTCAAGTGTCAATAATATATCAACCCCATCTTCATATATGGACTAGGTCCATTTTTTATTTCTTTCTATAAGGACGCATGGTCCTTATCAATATTTATTTATTTTCATCATCCGCTGACTAGTAGAGCCACTAAAGAATGGAAACACTAAAAATGATAGAGGGGACAAAAGTGACTTAGGTTTACAATGTGGGAAGATGCCCCCAAGACAGCCTCCACAACATTATGCCCCCAAGGCACCACACACAAAAATGAATATAAGAACAGAGAGAAACAAATAGAAGAATTGTCACAACAGATGCGGTCTCCTTGTATCCTTGACCTTACAAGAGTATCAAGGGTCATCCAAGGAGACCTAAACAACATTTAACACAACACGAGGGAAAACAACACAATGCTAACAACATATATATCTAGGAGGAGGCCACCCTTTAGAGAAATTAGAATAGATCTACAACGAGTGTGGTTGAATGAGGGTGAAATGCTTACTTAATTCAATGGGATATTTCGTTGCAGATAATCCATGTCTATCATCTTAGGATATATCATATTTAGACTTGGACTAGTTGATATTGTATTAACATTAAGTTTAGGATGACAATAAGCTTTGGTGGGCTTTAAATAATGGTATCCAATACTAGTTGAGTAGTTAATTGCAACAACTTGTAAAGGTACTCAGATTCCTTGTTGATTTACACCACAACCTTTGCCTATATAGTCACAATTTTTGTAAAGGATTTTAAATCCACGACCATAGAGAGACTCCATATTTTTAGAAGAAGGCAGGGACTCATAATTCTCATATTATGTACTATAGTTAAGAGTATTATCCTTGTTTTCTACTAAAGAAACTTTAGGTTTCTTAGGCATTTCCAAAGATTGCTTGGATGAGATCAATGCAACTTTTGATGTTTTAGCATTATTGAGTTTATATTCCCCTATAAAGGTAGGAGTAAAATCTAATGAACCCCAATCACCACTAACAAATGCATTAGATGATGGTGTAGAATCTTACACAACATTATCTGTGGCAAGAGGTATTGATGAATCAAATTTTAAATTATTTAAAGTCTTATGATTGATAACTTGTTTTTGTGTTTCAATTTGTAAACAACTTTATGGCTCTAGATCGGCTTCGCTGGTGTGAAATTTATTTTCGTAAATAAACTTTATTGATCAATGAAGAGTAGATGGAACTACCCCCATGGCATGAATCCATGGTCTACCTAGAATGATGTTATATAAAAGTGCACCAGGCATGACATGGAAAAGGGTAGATAATGTCATGGGTCCAACCTTTACGGGTAAAGTTATGGTACCCAGGGATTATCTACCAACGTTATTGTTGGTGTTGGAAATAAGCCACACCCAAACCGACAATGGACTGGTCCAAGAGGGGCTAGTAGCTCAGTGGTAGAGCACTCCAGCAGCATATGGAAGGTCCTAGGTTCGAGTCCTAGTTGGTCCATGTCACAACATGGTATCAGAGCTAGGTTCAAGATAGGAGCCCCAAGCACACAAGAGGTGTGGCTTAAGGGGGGTGTTGGTGTTGGAAATAAGCCACACCTAGACTGACAATGGACTGGTCCAAGAGAGGCCAGTAGCTCAGTGGTAGAGCACTCTAGCAGCATATGGAAGGTCCTAGGTTTGAGTCCTAGCTGGTCCATGTCTCAATAGTTATCAAAGCCATGAATATTAAGTTGATTTGTTTTGATTAAAGATGTGTCAACCTTGATATTATGTAGCATATCAATGCCGCAAACATTAAGAGCTGATCCATTATCAACCATAACTCACTTTATCAACTTTTTTGTTTATTGTGATAAAGATTATAAGAGGATCATGTTGATTTTAAACTTCAATTGATGGTAATTCATGTTGTTGAAACAGAATATCCATTTTAGTCGCATGCATAAATTCTAACAGAGATGCTACATCATTAGGATTAATAGTGGGTTGTACAATCACCTTTTGTAAAGCTTCGTGGAGAATTTCATGGTATGTAGGCAATGTTTGTATGAGTTCCCAAAGAGAGATCTTAGCGGGAATAGCACGAAGCTGCTCAATAAGATCATAATCTTAACCAACTTTATGAGTAAGATGAGGTGGTTGAGGAATCATAGGTTGAGAAGTTGGTAAAGTGATCAGAATGTTCAACTGTTGTTTACTTTGTTTATTATTTTGCATATTGTATGTGTGAGCAACCACATTGTGATAGGGTTGTTGCAACACATTTTGATACACTTGATTTCCTTGATTAATTTGTTTTGCAAAATTGAGAATGTAACCTGGGGGTTTAGGTGGTCTTGGAGTACCTTGAACCATAATCACTAGTTTAAAGTGAGGAGGCACATTATATGCCCCATTTGCAATGAGTTTAGGAACATTAGTATACTTATCCAATATCCCCTTAGTAATTTGAATAAGTCTATTAATGATGATTGCATTAACATTGTTTTTACTTTCATTAAGCTCAACATCCATCCCCAAAGGATTTAATGTGAGAGACCTTTCTTCATCCACAAATGCTTCATCTTTTGAAAGGAGAGCATTGGAATCAAGGGAAGGTAAAATGTTGTTAGAAGAATTGTCGATGATTCTATCTTTAGTGATGTCCAAAGGGTTTGAACATGCAACCAAAGGAGAACTATTCATAGTTTTCACATCCTTAGTGATGTCCAAAGTACTTGAACATCAACTAAAGGAGGGATAGGATGAATCATAGAATCATCATCATCATCATATACTTTAGATAGTAGATCTAAGGCATTTTCGTGATTTATAGTAGTAATAGGAGAAGAACTTTCACAATAATCTTTCTCATGAGCATTCATGAAGGTGAATTTAGTTAAATCTTTTAATATCAAAGGATATGCACCCATGAGTATTGTGAATCTATCAAAATCATGTATATAACAAATAAGTTGGAGTTCATATGTAGAAAATTTAGAAACATTAATATCATTTACAAATGCTATGTGTTCTAAGAATTTTACGAAATTTTCAAAATCTAGGATATACTCATGCAAAGGTTCCAAAAACAAATAACATGAAGATGCCATCATTAAATTTATTGGAACAACAATGTACAATAAGATCTATTCATTTATCAAATACCACCAATATGAGAGACTTTTTGTACACCACAACACTAGTTTGAGGAAACCGGGTTTTTGTAGCTTTTGCAAAGATAAAAAACACACTAATGTCACTACAAATAGACTGATAAAGATGTTAAAAGTGCTGCACAAAATTTAATATAGACAATTTAAAGATTTCTTGCAAATAAATGTTAAAAAGATGTCAAGTTTCTTATGTTGAAATACACAATGTGTAATTACAACATGTGAATTTTCAAACCAAGGTATGAAATGATGCAAAATTTTCAAATGATCAATGAAAATATGCTATAAATTAATGTTAGATCTAAATTGAAATGTTTATGATGGCAGAAAAATTTGAAATAAGATTTTGACTACAAACCCTAGCTTTTGAAATTGACTCTAGGTTTTAGGAAAATGCAACTTTTTCAACAAAACCCTAGCAAATGAGATCTTCAAATGCAAGGTACAATATCATGAAATTATTGTATACTATAATATGGATCATATCTGATGTAAAAATCAGAAATTCAAATATTTCTATCATATGAAGTGAAAACAATTCAAAACTATGCCATTTTCTAGCCTAGAATGCTTAATTTCTTCACTTTTTTTTGAAGATCATGTAATATTTTCAATTGGATATTGATGAATATGCAATGAAATCAATGCACAATCTGATTTGGCAATAAGAAAGATGCAAATTCTCAATGCTATGGGTTCACCAAAATGTTATGTATGGAAAAGATAATTGATGAAGTCTAGCATGCACAGTAAATCAAACCCTCTTCCACAATAACATTCAAGGACAAGACCGAGCCAAATCACTACCAAATGGAGGTGGACTTAGATACAGGTCTTGTGCTCAAGAGTGCTATGGAAAGATATGATTTAATCAAGCCTTTTATCAAACTCTAGGTCAACTAATGCTCAAAACCCTAGATTTGTAAAGATTTGATCATAACAGGGGATACGGAGTAGATATTCAGAAACTAATTTCAATAGAGGAATCAAAGAGATATTAGAACCTATGCTCTAGAAGCTAGAAAGATAGAGGACTATGGGGTGGGCACCCAAGTCTAGAAAGACAGAATCTTCAAAAATTGGAAACTAGAGAAATGCCACAAATGATGTCCTGATGCTAGATTTAGTACCTATTTGAGTAGGAGGACTACAGGACAGGCACCCAAGTCTTCTATAGAGGAATATTCTGAAAATGCTTTCAGATCTTGAAACCCTTTCCCTTACACAACCTTCCTGTACCTTCACCTCTTCAAATTTCACACATGTAACCTACACACAAGAAGAAAAGGGGTTTGGGGGTTGTGGTGTTTAGGGATTTGCTTTAGTCAAATCCCAGGATAGAATTCAAACTTCCCAACACCATTGTTAGAGAGAGTGCATGCCCTAGCAGGGCAGAGGATAAAAATAAATCAATGATAGAATGATTCAAATAAAAATGATATCACCTTGAAGGTGAAGCCCTTAGGAGAATGAAGATCCTTCAAGTCATAAGGAGATGGATGATGATTCTGAATCTGCAACAACACACACAATACAAACACAAATCTACAATAATAACACTTGATAAATGATTTGAATGCTCTTTGTTCTAAGATCATAAGTTCTCTATATCCATCTAGGTTACAAATGAATTCAAAAACACACTTATATATGTTTTCTCGCTAACATTCATGAAATTAATCAAAAGAGTCGACAAGGAGAGACCCTTTTAAAGGTTCTATGTGGACATACTTTAAAATTTGCCCCGACCAATTAGGGAGGACTTGGGCATGGGTGCCCAAGTCCAAAGGCACCTTTTTGGTCGAGGGTAAGGCATAAAATGGGCTCCTAGTTCCCAATTTACATGGGTTTCAGGGGATTTTGCATCAAGATGAACATTTTGCATGTATAATGTAGTCACGGGGACCTAGGAGCTAAAGTAGGAGGTAAAAAGGCATGTGTTCACTTTTTACTCCATAACAATAGGGCTTCTCATCTATATTGTTCTCTAGAAAACTCCCCTTTGGTAACCTCTACTCCCACATTCTATCTCTAGTGGTATCTCCTCTATAGTTGTAGTACTATTTGATAGGCTTGTGGTGCCACAAATCCTTGAAATCAATGCATAACACTCATCCCCAGTGCAAACTTCAACATTGTCACAAAACCACTCTTCAATTTCACTCAGTGGAATCAACTTGTGTTTCTTGAAATCCTTCCAAATTATGTATGTGTTATATCTCTTATCATATACAATGTGACTTCTATAAAATTATATGTTCTTCCCAATAATATGTGACACACATCTATTGGCACAATGACACACAAAACCTCATCATAGTACTCTCCTATCTTGAATCTCACCAAACATCATTCTTTTACCATTAATTTATCTCCCTACTACAACCAACCGATCCTATATGGGCACAGATGCTTCAATCTCTTCAGTCCCAATTTTTCAACCATCTCTTAAGATATCAAGTTATTTGTATTTCCACTATCTACAATGACATTGTAACATTTTCTTCCTACCTTGCATCTAGTCTTGAACAAACTCTTCCTCTATGTTAGTTCTCTTCAACTATCGTACCTCAAAACTCTCCTCAAGACAAGTAATTCTCCTTGTTTTGGGTCCCTCTCTAAACTAGGTGACCTCTCATCCACAAATTTAATCCTTGAACTACCTTCTTCACTCTTTTCTTGGCACTCTAATGCTTAATGCCTTTCTTCCTCAAACTTGAAATACATTCCTCTAAAAGATCTTCTCTCATTATTCCCATATACTCCTCTACCCTACTAATATCTATATCTATAGTTTGCATCATTTCTTTCCCAATTTTTGTGTTAGTATTTACCAACATATCTACCTCTATGGCAGGTTATTATGTCATCTCTTTGGTCACTATGGTAAGAATCACCATCTTCCCTATCTCTACAGTGGTTATTTTATCTTCCTCCTTCATTGCAATATGGGCTACCTCTCCCTTGACCCCTTGGGTATGATTCTCTATCACTGCATCTCATCTTGTCATTCTAGGATCTCTCTTCTTTCTCCTTTTGCTAGTTCTACCTCTCATCCAACCTTTGATTGAATTTCTTTTTTACAATGAGGACCAACTAGTAAGCCTCTTCTATTGTTTGGATATTCCACATGCCCAACTCTTCCTAGATAGATTCCCTCAAACCATTGATGTACTTTTCTAGTTTCTCAACTCCTTCCTCATGATGTCTACATTAGATTGTTAACTTATAGTACTCCTCGATACATTCTTTCATAGTCATGTTTCTCTATCTCAAATTATACAATTCATTTAACAACTCTAGCTAATAATTGGCAAGAATGAACTTGGAATTTAGCTTCTCTACCATCCTATACTATTTTCTAATGCTAGGTTTACCCTTCCTATTCCTCTCTAACTAAACATCCTTCCACTAGATGGTAGCATGGGCTTTCAACTTAGGCTTCACAAATTCCACTCTATCTAGATCAAAATATCCTCATACTCAAAATGCTCTTTTAAATCAACTATATGATCTATCAACTCTTTAGGGTTTAGATTACTAGAATAATTAGGAATGTCTACTCTAGTCCTCTTACTAATACCTGATATGGTTCTCAACATTATTTCTTCCTTGTATCCTTTGCTTTCATTCCCAACAAAGTTTACTTCTTGTCCTTCATCACTCTCCTCATCGAGCTAGGGTTAGGGTATCTTATGTGGTCTTGTTCAAAGGCATCCATTCAATTCTACATAGCTTTCATCATCTCATACATCTCTTCCATTCTCCTAGCAACATTGACAATCACACCCTCTCTTCAGTGGCATCTTGGATCTAATGCAAACCACCTTGGTTCACTAGGTAAATTTCCTTACAACTGGTACTCTATTTACAAGCTTCCTAGGTGCTACCTTAGGTTTTGGTGGTCTACTTACAAACCCTTACAACTACATCACACTCAACAATCTATCCATAGAACCTTTGCAAGTTGCCTCAATTTGACAAACATAAATTTCCTTCTTCACTATCTTCAACCCTCAATATCCCAAGGCTTACACTCTAATATAACATGGCATAGTCATGGATGGAAGATTCAACAAAGGATTATCTAACCATGTAGCCAAAACAAACAACACAACATATGTAGCAAAATTTCATAGAAACAACATAAAATTTATTGATCTCACAAATTTGAATAACTATAATGGGCTTCCTACATGATAGGCCATAGTAGTTTGATTACTAACATGAAAGTATATACTATTTAGAATAAACTTATTGCATTCCTACATGTTGCACCCTCAACATCCTCATTCAAGATATCAAGCTCCATTTTGAACTTTCATCCTCATGCTTGCACTCTTTCTCTCAGTCTTCATTTCCTTGCTCTCATACATGATTTATCATCATGATGATGTCTTGAAATGATCACAATCCTTATTTATAGAGTAATCCCAAAGCTCAAAGATGATCTGCATCAACTACAAGGTGGTACAAAGCTTTAGACCACATGAAACTTGTAGTTGGCTAGTGTTAACAAGTTCTAAATCCATGATGTGGTAAGTAAATGGAGAATCCCTATGTGTTGGTTAATGTACATCCTCTTGGGTCCAATGAATCTTCAAATGTATTTCTTTCCTAGCACAAACTCTAAATAACCTAACACAAGAGGGAAAAGTTACAACCATGCAACTCTATCAACCCAATACATTATCATGAACCAAATTAGGCCCTTTTAATGGTCCAATTCCTCTAAAGCATGGGTATGACATCCATTCATTACTATAAACATACTTCCAAAACCATGAAACTAGATATCAAATTGTGGTGACTTTAATCTAGATTGATTTGTACTTAATTCATTATATTTAATTAATTATTCTAGGTTAATCATAAGAAAAAATTATTTTCCTTTACAAACTTTAATTATGAATTATAGGTAAATCAAGCTTAAAGATGTTAAAAATAAATGTACCAATTCTCAATAATACAAGTGTTACACTCAATTATATTGGAATCATTAAACATAAATAAATAGATAGTTGGGGTTCCCTGGAACACCAAATTTTTCAATAAATATAATATAACTAATTAGTATAGACCAAGGGTTAAAAATAGAATTTATAATAAATTAGTAGAAAGGTCAATAATAATCACATGCTTAATCTCTTCATTCCCTTTAATATATCCTTTGACTACAACCTTGCCGTCTATGAGTGACATCATCTTAGGCTTTGGGGCAGTAGATGTCAATTCCAATTAATCTAGGCTATTTGATGTCACATTGTAAAGCAAGGCACACTCAATAATAATATAACTAATTGGTATAGACCAAGGGTTAAAAATAGAATTTATAATAAATTGGTAGAAAGGTCAATAATAATCACATGCTTAATCTCTTCATTCCCTTTAATATATCTTTTGAACTACAATAGTGTCATCTATGAGTGACATCATCTTAGGCTTTGGGGTAGTAGATGTCAGTCCCAATTAATCTAGGCTATTTCATGTCACATTGTAAAGCAAGGTACACTCAACAACATTTTTTTGAGACCATTGATCAATTGAATTTTATGGATAAGCCCTAGATCTTCCTGAGAAAAATCAATGCCACCAAATGGGAGCCATGATTCAAAGCATGAGACCTAATAATGTAGTATTGATTGACAATTGGAACCTTGTAACAGATTAAGACACCTAATAACCTTTGCTTTATTTTCTATTGTATGATTTCATGAACAATCTAAGAAAGAACATATATTAAAATCAATGTGTATCAAGCACAATTAGAGTCTAATATAGTAAATGCAGTTGAATATAATAGTTGTTATCTTGAGAATTATTTGTATTAGTTTTCCTTCAAAGACTGATGCTAAATGAGTAATTCAAAGAAGTCCAAACATCACTAAATTTTCTTTCATGAGCACCATCTCCTGAAACTTGTGAGTGGCCAATGTCCATTTCCTTCTCCTTGGACTAGATACTTTCTATAAAAATTTTACTTCTTTGAGTGTCATTGCCTTGGGCTTGGGGGTAGTTAATGTCTATCCTATCTAAGAGATTGGATTTTTAGTGTCATATTGTGGAGTAGTTCCAAATGGAAAACATTGCTTTTTCTAGGACAATCAATTTAATTTTGTGGAAGAAAACCTAGATGGGACCTAGAAAAGTAATGTCTGACATCTCTCAATCACAATGGACATCAACTATCCAAAAGGCTTTAGGCGATAACACTCATGGAAGAAAATGTTTTAGTAACCATCTTATTATAATTTCATGAACAACGAATCAATTTATGGTCACAAATTAACAATTTCAGTGTCACGTGACACTATCTTTCCCATGATCACTGACCTTTATTTGCATTATCTACTCTCCTCCAATCTACTTACATCCCTCATATGCCACTAATTAGAGGGGGCATGTGAGGTCATCAACATTCCTCTTATCTAAGAATGATTGTAGGATTATTGCATGACTCAAAGCTATTGGCAAATAGTATCACACCTCTTTGTGTGCCCCAAGGCATTATCTATCCACCCTGTTGCTCCAAGAGTAGTATCTCTATCCCCATCTCTTTTTTCTTTTCCTTCATTTTCTATTGCTAGACCTCAATCTTAGAATCATTACTAATCCAATCTGATCATTATTTGCTAGACCCATTTTCGTAGAATTATTACTTGCAAACACTATTGGGAGTATTTATCAAAGTAATTGCATTGCACAAGTATCTAGGGCATCTTGCATGTTTAAGAGTAAGTTGTCTTTGATCTTTTATCTAGCCAATAAATTATTGTCCTTACATGGTTTGACACAATGTAAGTAAATATCCATGCCACATGCAAACTAGTTAACACTAAAGATAATTTCTATCTGAGGGTGAACTAAGGACATCAAGGCGAACTAAAAGTGACATCATAAAGGTTTGTAGAGATCAAATCTATGAATTAAATTTCAAATCTATAGTAATGTGATTTATTCTACAGTCACAAACGTAATCCAAATCAATAGAAAAAATATTCACTGATTTTGAAACATTCATCAAATGTTCATTAATATTTTTATACCATTAACAAATCACATCCTATTATCTTTCATAAGTTTTGAACTAAATACATTTATTGTTTCATTCAATTTAAAATCTATATAGTTATTTTTAAATATCAAAATATTACAGGATATTTAACATTTCCAACCTCTATAATCATGATAAATATTGCTTATTAATCCTATTTATTTCAAATAAACATAACCCCCACCCAAAAATGACGATAGACCGGCCTTATTTTCTTTGTATTTGAAACATCCTCTTACCTTCCAAATAATTTAAATGTTTTCAATAAAAGCTCTCACTTAGACACACACCATCTACAATAAATTGTTTTAATCCATGGACACAACAATCTTAGAAGGTGTCCAACCAGCCATCACATTAAATGTCTTCAATTAAAAAAGAATACCCTCATGCAAAGCCTACTAGATATTCTCTGCAGGAGACCTAATTTCCTGAATTGGTTCAAGCTCAGGAGACCATGAATATGATGCAAATCTTCTCCTCCTAATGGGCGGAGTGTAAGCTCTTTGCAGATTGTTCATTCCATTCTCTATCTCGACATACTTCAAACTGTAGGCTGATTTTGCCAAACTCTCCTCTTCTTCATTTTCAGTTGACTTCTTGATATCTTTGATGCAGTCATCTTCACTTCTAGTGTAAAACTCCAGATCGCTTATCCCAAGCTTTTCCTCAACAGTCATGCACAGAGATCTAGGCCAATTGCCAGTAAGTATTTCCTTTGAAATAATCCCCCCACTGTTATGATCTGCAAGTGCTTTACTATGAAGCTTTTGAAGCAAGTCATATTGGAGAGTTTGCACAATAGAGGTGGGCACAAGGCAAAACTTCTCTCCTGGAAGGAGCATTCTTTCAGGATTTACAACAGCCCAAGGCCTTGTAAATATATCTGGAAAGGTCACACAATGGTCAGGGTATTGTTTCAACAATTCTGAAGCATATTTGGGCCCAGTAAAAACTTCCTCATCCCCACCCACATGAATAATCCTAAGCATTAAAGAAGACCTTGTTGTTGATCCTCTGGAAGTGGGACAAGAAGATTTATTATCATGACATCTTAGATCTGGACTACAGATATCATCTAAAGTCTTTAATGAGATACATCCGAAGCATTTTTCAGCCATTGCTGCAGATCTTCAATGGAGTAATAAGTTAAGCCACAAATATTTGCATCTATTCCTAGGATCCATATAAGCCACTGCTCTGGAACAGATATACAGAATAGACAAGGCATGTCAACAAGGGAAATTTTCAGGACAAAAAGGACGGCGTCCTCTATGGAAAGAAAATTAAATATTCTGTCGAATGGACGTGACCAACATTGATTATAAATTTGACATTGAGGTTTATAAGGGTGTAGACTAGATTTGTTGTGTTTTTTATCAACCCAATACTGTTAGATTGGATTGTTTTAGGGTAAATTTGTCTTCCTCCAACTGAACTATTTGATCTGTTTACATTGTTGCCATCTTCTTCACGATCTATTCTCAGTTTTTGTTTTAAGTAGATCAATAATTATGCAACCAAGTATTTGGGGGCATTGATTCACTATGTGGCACATAGATGTTGACTTCATCCGGTGATTGATATGGATTGAAATTAGATTAAATGGGGATTCGACCAAATCCGTTTTTCTTTGGTTGGTTGAATCACTATCATTAAACCATGGTTGAATTTTTATAGTTATTTTTAAATTAAAAATTCACAACATGGTGGTTTAATTTATCGAAAATATTAATATTGTTGGCGTAGTGACTATATCGATGATGAGATCCCTTTCCACCACTAGTACGTGCTTTTGGTGTGATGGCAAAAATCTATATGGTATTAGAGAGCAGGTCATCGGTTCGAGTCCCTCAAGCCCTTGACCCTTCGTCCGTGTATGCTTGACTTATCGACATGGTACGTAGTGGGTACGAATCCCACATGGTACGTGGTTGTATCCGGCTCTATTGTGTGGGGGGGTGTTGGCGTAGCAACTATATCGACAATGAGATCCCTCTCCACCACTAGTACGTACTTTTGGTGTGATGGCAAAAATCTACAAATATTACCTATATATATAAAGAAGTATCAATCTTGTTTATGTTCTTTTCTTGAACTAGGAATTTATTAAATTCTCTAAGATCATTCATTATAGTTCTAATCTTATTTGTAAGATGATTAGGATAAAAACCTATGCAATGATTATCTCAATATGATTATTGATACTCATGGGTGTGCCATTCATTTGCCTTGTGATATGATTGTGATGGTCAGTATTATTCCTCCTAAGAGCTCTTAATTGATTATCAAAGTCATTCAAGCTCAAGAAGTGATGGAAAGGAACATTATGAAAATCAATGATCTTTAAAGGATGGATAATTATATTCTCTTGAATGAAGGATTGATGATGTTGGGGTTTATTATTATAACTATTAGTCTAGCAAAGATTCCTTGTGGAAGTAAATATGCATTTTGACTCCTAATAACATTATTTAAGGCTTCCTTTTTATTATCAAGTCTACTTCTATATGTGGAATTGATTCATAATTTTTCAACCTTAATCTACTAAAAATTATAAAACAAGAAATTGTACTATGTTATTTAATTAGAAATTAAATGATAGTTAAGAAAGGAAGAGAAGAATCAAGAACACCATATTTATCCTAGAAACTCTTCAAAGAGAGAAAAACTAGATTGTGGTAATGGCAATTGCCTACTGCCTATATTATGTAGTAAATTGACATATATAATGAGTGTGCAAATGATATGGATAAAATCTATCCCTTGTTCCATTCAATAAGGCCTTGGGTATGGATGCAATCTTGCCCCTAATCCATTTGTTGTATATCTCGATTGTTTGCCTATGCTTTTCTGCTTCTTTTCTTTTATCTCTGATCTTTTAGAAATACAACATAAGATTGTTCTCCTTAATTCTAGAAGAAGAAGATACAACATGCAATTGTTATTTTCTTGATTAATCTTAGAACCCACAACATACAATTGTCCTCCCATACCTTTTACAAACTAACACAAGCTTTTATTTATATTTTTCTTATGATAGTAGAGTCCTCCTAAACCCAAAAACAAACAATTTCTACAATCACTAGAAGCTAGTTGTTTAGTTCAGATTCTAAATTTTGACACATGTATTGTTAGTAGATGCAATTGCAAACCTGATACATTTCAAAAATCTTCTACAATCACAATACAATCTTTATATTTTTCATACTCTATAACTGGTGCAGGAGCACCAAGAGATTTTGTCTTGTTTTTGACCTCCATTTTGTTTTGTTTTGTTCAATAAGGTCCTAGAGACCAATTTCATAATGTACTAAGGCCATAATGCCATGTTGTAATAAGGACTTGGTCCAAAAGTCTATTGTTGTCATAACACCATAGAGGACAGTCATGTAATCTTCATGTTTTAAGCCTTGTTAAGGCATGCTCAAGGAGCCTAAGGCATGTCCATAGCCTAATATACATTGTAAACTTGTTTGGAGACTATGTTAAGCCCAAACAAATGATGTAACGCTGCCAAACCAAGGTGGTTAATTTGCTGCAATTGAAAAAAACAGAGTAGTTAGAGGAAATTCGATGGTTGGGGCAGTTCCATCAACCCCAACCACTCTCTAACCAATCCAAGAGAATGGTAAAGGCTTCTTTTAAGCCTGTCAATGATCCTTGTGAGAGGGGAAGCATTTTTGGAGAAGAAAACCAATACAAAGTTTAGATTTTCTTGTTTTCCTGTGTAAATTCGTTGTAACAGCACGAGGCATTCTTCTGTATGGCAGAGTCATAGAGAATGCATTGGTGGGACAATAGAGGTATGAACTAAGTATAGTTTGCATCTAGTTTGAAGTCTTGACTCTGCTGTAGGTGTGAGTAATCTATATTTGTTTAAAAACTGCCAACCATAACCTAGAATAGGGTTTTGATATAAATTATGCATTTCTTCACCATTCCACTAACCTAAATCACTTCTAATCAGTGGAATGAGATGTAATAAACTTGTATCAATATATTTCAATGAGTTTGTGGCAGGAGATTTTAATAGGAGGAGTTTTTTATGTTGAAACTTAGCAAAACCATGTGCTAAGTGCATGCTAGAAGCAACAGTAGTGTGGAATTTGAGAACAGACAATTCTAACAGTAGAGGGATATTGAATTCTATGGTTTTGGAATACCATTGACATGTCTAAGTGGTCAAGGGAGTTACAAGCCACCCTTTGAGGGTACTTCCTTCAAAAACTAGGCCTAATTAGGGCTTAAAACTACTAGGAGGGTTATTGGTTGGGGCATACTTCCCAAAACAACCCAAACCCATTCTTGAGTATGTTTTGGGGAATCATAAAGGGTATCTTTCAATTTCCTAAGATTTGTTTTTGAAGGTCTGTGTGAGAAGATATCAATGTTGTTCTTTGTTTTTAGGGCTACTAGCCAATTTTGAGGTTTATGAAGGAAGTGTTGGTCCTGAGGGTGATCTGCCTTAACCAATGGATAGAATGAGTCCTCTAGAATTCCAATTTAACCTTTCCAAGATGAACCAAGGGTTTTCTTCTGTTGTTCCCACTTTTCCATGAAGATCTTTGTTTTTGGGCTTTTGGAGTGAATAGAAACTTGTCTTGTTTGTCCACCTTTCCCTATCCGATTTGCCTCTACATCAATAACCTATCCAATACCTACACATATTTAATTTTCCTAAATCCAATTTACTATTTATAAATATTCATATCTTTACATGTTTATTACAATTTTATGACCCATTCAAATCAAGCATATATTAAGTAAAAAAATGTAGATGACTCATAATGCAACAAATATACATGACAAACATATGACTTTTAAGTGCTTTCTGATAAATCATGACTATATAGACTTGAAATGAAAACCACTTGCTAGAGATCCAAACTAGATGCTAAGGATTATTGAAAAATCAAAAGTAACTACATTGAACAAGGATGAAATAATTAAATAAAACATTATCAAAAAGTATGGACTAACAACTTATTAAATTCTTGATAAAGTCCTTCATTTTGGGATTAGTTTGATTAAACCAAATGTAGTGCAAAGTCTCTTTTGTAAGGAAGCAAGGTGTGAGGAAACAACTTCCCACGCTAATCTACGAGAGGGTGTTATGCACATAACTTCAAATTTGATCTAAAGTTATTACAAAAAATAGAGAAACACATAGAAATCAATAATAGACGATAAACTATTTAACATAGTGATTTATGTGGGGAAAACCATTTTGGGAGAAAAAACCCACACTCCAAAACCTGCACAATGTATTATCAAATCAAAAAAGGATTAAAATACACTTGCAATGCAAGTCTTAATAGTATTAATACACAAACATTCAAAAATGGAGTAATTTTGGAAACACCTATGTACTTGCAAAACTCTCATACAAATGACTCCTCAAGTACTCAATTTAAGGAGTTCTAATACAACAAAACCACAACAAAATAGAAATTTACTTACACCTATTAAATCATAACTGACTATCCAAACATGGCACTCTATAGCCATCGCTCCTAAAATCATGCTCATACATTTTATTTGGAGATATAGCAACAATTTACAAATTTGAAGGACAATACTATCTGCTTTATGTAAAATTAATTGTTATTAAAAAAATTAAGATCTATTTGTAATGATTTAGAAAAGAAAATTATTTTGCATTCAAATCATTACAAAGTATTTAAAACCAAATTTTAGCAATTTGAGGTATAAATGTAAATTTAGTATTTAATTATGAAGTAGTGATGTAGGAGAATTTTACAGGTCAAGTAGTCTTGCATCACCCAAAACTTTTTTTTTTTTTTCTAAGTTTACTTTGTGTTGTTTGAGTTTTGGAGTTAGACACTTTATTCCAAGTGTCCTAGAAGGTCGGAAGATATTGCCACATTAGCATGAAGGGGATTTTTTGTGGTTTTCTCACCATGCTTATTCATGGAGGGTTCATTTAGTTTTTCTCCGTATGTTGACAATCTAGATTCTGTGATAGTGACATAAACATGTTTTTGTCCTTAGAAATTTTCTCGCATTTCTCCAAATGTGGGCTCTTGGTTTTATCAAATTAATCTCAATCCATCAAATTCCTTTGTGTAATGGTCGATTCCAGAAGATGACATTCTTCCCAATTTTAAAATTTCAAATTCAAGAGTAACTTTGTGCCGAGCAATGAGACCATAGTACTATTAGGCTCATGGATTTTGGTCAGTGCCAATAGTCCCTTACACATCTCAAAGAATTTGCACCTAATTGATCTATCTTGACTGGATGAGTTATAAATCTAAACAAGGTTTCAAATTTGGAGTATCATCCCTATCCTTGAAGTTTGTTATGGGTTGTTTTTGGACTGAGATGTACATAAAAACATAACTCTTGATATCATTGTGGAAACTCATTTCTCCTAGGATTGTTCTATATTTTGAGAAAATTGTAAAGAGATCATTGTTATCTATTGATATTTGACCTTTGTGCCTTGATGTATAATTTTCATACTAATATAAAATAAATATTTTGAGTTCTCTTTTATTCTATCTCTATGAGTTTTGAGTTGTTGCGTATGTATTTAGGCTGATCTTGTTGGTTTGATCAACCTTAATTAGGTTCTTGGACCTTTCCTTGCATCAATTGGTGTTGAAGTGGGGTATGCACTTAGTGTGTGAAGACATCTCTACTAATCCAAAGAGGTTCAATATATGTGTGGTGTGGCCTAAATTCATGCTCACACAATTGTTGACATGTAGTTGACAATGGTAGCTAGGAGATTTATTAGTTGTGGCTAAAATGGGATTACTAATTTGGTTGAAAGATTGGATAAGGGTACTAAATTGTTGAGAAGAGTGTGATTGAGAATTAATGCAATGGAAGCAGATCACCAAAGAGGGTTTTTCAAGTGGGAGGACCCTAGTGATTCAAAGGAGAAAGAGTGAGGTGAGGAGGAACAAGAAGAACAAGAGTGAGTGGATGTGTTGAATGCCAACATAGGAGAGGAGAGGTTTTTCAAGGCTATATCAAGGATTGGCCAAGGTGTGTCGATGGAAGTGTCATGCTTTGTTGGATAATTAATCCAAAAGAGATAGTTAACTAGATCAATTAAGTGGAGGAGTTTTTAGAGATTGATAATGTTTTAGACCCATGGAGAGTTAGAATTACCTAGACAAACCTGAAAAGGCACATCACATTATGGTGGAAGGAGGCATAACTACACAGGATGAATCATGATAAGATCACCTAGTAAGATAAAATGATTGCCAATTTCAGGGGAATGTTCATGCTGATCAATTACTACTTGGATCTCCTAAAGGAGATTTAGAATCTAGTCCAACACAAGAGAACTGTAAAGGATCAAACTAAGAATTTTTTTAAGTTTATGATTAGATCTAAACATTGTGATCCATACTAGGAGACAGTGGTGTGATATGTCAATGGTCTTAGGATTACCATTTAGAAGGAGATGAGTATGTTGAGACTCTACATTATTCAAGTAGCTTATCAAATTTCCATGAAGGTTAAGGAGAAGTTGAGTAGAAGGTAAAACAAAAGAATGTTAAAGGATAAGGTGGAACCAATTGTAGTGTTAGAAAGCCCATACCCTCTACAACTCTTGCACTATAAGTTGTACTCACTTCAATGTTTTCTTTCATAGCATGTTTTAGGTCACATTTAACCCATTTCATTATCCTTTCAACCTAATCTAAAAAGTGCCAAATTGTGTTTAAAACTTTATGTTTCTATCAAATCTTCTATTCTTTTAAATATCTTACTTCATTTTCACACATTTTAGTCACAATTTCTAAAATCTTAATTTTGGGACTCTAGTGCATATACGATGACATAAAAAAAACTATGTTGGCATCCTTAAATAAGAAAAAAAAGATCCAAAATTGAGTATTAGCAACATATTCTAGTGACTCTGATATAATTTGTTAGATATGAATTAATCTCATGACTTACAAATGCGATTTCTCATTGGTTCCTATATTGACACCAATCCTTCTCCAATCTCATTTCTCCAATTCAAATTATTTTTCCTCTCTTTCTTTGAAACATGAAACTATGTTCTCTCAAAGTGTTCTGATAGTCATTCTCCCATTTTCCATAATAAGTTTTTAGAGGTTCACTCTCTTACAATTTTCTCTCCAAAAATATCTTATTTTTTCTTGATTGGTGATGCAAGAGCATCCCAGGTTGAAAGGCAATCTTGCATCAACCAAAAAAAATTGTTTCTTTTCTTTCTTGCATTTCAGTCAGTTGAGTCTCAGTAGATTGCACCACATTCTACCACATGATCATTTCATAATTCATGGCATAGGATGAAGACTCAACACTGTCATCTACATCATATCCAAATTTCAAGAGGTTTGCATTTTTTTGCGGAGAGTTATCACCATCAGAAGCATCATCAGAAGTCTCTATTCAGAGCATCCAACATTCAGCTTGGCACATGAGTTTTGTAGCACCTTCCCGTGACATGTGGCATCAATTGAAACATCTCACAAGGTAGTATGGGACCAGAGGCACCTACATTCAGAACTGCAACATGTTTCCTTAACATGTGGAGCATCACCATATGATTTCTGGCTAACCTACACATTTCATTAAGCATTGAACTTTGAAATCTTCTAAGGCCAATGCAGATCATTCTTTAAAACTAGAATTGCTGTATATTCATCCAATAGATGTAGTTAGAGGCACCAGTTAAGTTTAGATGATCTAAGAAGTTAGGTTAGTGGATTGTGGAGTACCACTTCAAAGCTATATCTTTCATATGAATTGTAACAAGCCGAAGAACACACATATGAGCCCATTATAGTCTGCATGTTTCTAGCATATGAAGATTGTAACTATTTATGATATTGAATCAATATATTTTCATTTGTTACTCCATTCTTTGTGTTTTTCATTGTGCTTACTCTAAGACTACATGGTAGGATAGTCCTAATTCCTGGACCCTCCATCTGTGACTGCACCAAGTGGTATCAGGACACCCAGGGTTGTTTGAAAAGTGAGCCCCTCACTTTCTTGGGGCTAGAGGAAAACCAATGTGGTCTACCTCAGCCTGAGAAATCTATGAAGAATCTTCCTCTGTTCTTCCTTTCAACTTAACCAGGTACTCCTTATACTACTTTCTTCTAGTGCTGCATCTAATTCTATTATCCAAAATCTACTCTATCTGCTCCTATTGTTGATACGGTATCTGATCCTTCAAACTAACTTCAGCAGTACTATCACTTGATTCTCCCTCATGATACTAATATAGATCTACAATATTGAAGATTGGTGATATGCCAAATGCTTCCGGTAATTCCACTTCATGTGCATTTCCTGAGTCAAACTTCCTAAGAATCCTACATGGTCCAAACTTTATCATCTTCATCTTGTTGTATGTCCCTACTGGAAACCTTTCCTTTTTGAGATATACCATGACTTCATCTCCAACGAAAAATTCCTTGTCTCCTTTTTTCATCTACTTAACCCTTGTACTTGTTGTTCATCTCTTCCAAATGCTTCTAGACTTGAGTGTGTACTATCTCCATGTATCCTGCAAATTCTCCTACATTTACACTCCTTTTGTTATCCATACTGATGCCTCTCAGCTTCACCACTCCTCTAGGTTGTACTCCAGTCACAACTTCAAATGGTGTCTTCCCTATACTTCTGGTCACTGAGTTATTGTATGCAAACTCTGCTTACGATAGAATTATATCCCAATTTCCTACCTTATCTCCTACTAAGCATCTTAACAAGTTACCCAAACTCCTATTTACCACTTTTGTTTATCCATCTGTCTGTGGTGAAATGCTAAACTAAAATTTAGGTTGGTCTTCATCTTCTTCCACAATGTCCTCCGGAAATATCCTCTGAATCTTGTATCCTTGTCTGAGACTATACTCTTTGGTAATACATACAATCTCACAATCTCCTTGAAAAATATGTCAGCAACATGTACAACATCATTTGTCTTCTTACAAGGAATGAAATGTGCCATCTTTGAAAATCTATCTACTACTACAAATATGGAATCATGTCCCATCTATGTTCTTTGTAACCTTAATATGAAATCCATGCTTATATCTTCCCAAGGTTTCTCTGATACTGTCAAAGGTTTATATGATCTAGTATTCTGACTACTCCCTTTTGCAACTTCGCCAATTCTGCAACTTTAAACAAACTTCCTTACATCCTTGTATATGTAAGGCCAAAAATAATGTTCATTCACCAAAGCTACTGTCTTATCAATACCAAAATGTCCTGCTAATCCACCACTATGCTTCTCCTTGATCAAATTCTCTCTCATTGGGCTCCTAGGAAGACACAATTGATTCCCTTTGAACAACATATCCTCTTGAATGAAATAATCCAGTCACTTGCTTCTATCTGTCACAACAGGTTCTCTACATGCTTTCCATGCTTCCACAAAATCAAGATCATCCTCATACATGTGCTTGACTTCTTCAAAACCTAGTACTTCTACCCTCATTCATATCAACAAGTTCCTTATGCTTAATGCATCTGCAACTTTGTTTGACTTTCCACTCTGGTGCTTTAATACAAATGTATAACTCTGCATGAACTCTACTCATCTCATGTGTCTCTGATTCAACTTACTCTGACTATTCAAATACTACAAAGCTTGATGGTCTATATACAACACAAATTATTTTGGCAACAAGTAATGTCTCCACTTCTTCAAGGCTTGAATTATGACATAGAACTCCTAATCATATATTGAATATCTCCTCCTTGCATCATTCAACTTCTCACTGAAATATGCTATTGGTCTCCTTTCTTGACTTAACACTTCTCCTATTGCATTTCCACTGGCATCACAATTAACCTGAAATACTTTGTCAAAATCTAGTAATGCTGACACTAGTTTCTCTGTCACCTTTTGCTTCAACAACTCAAAACTCCTATGTGCTCTGGTAGAAACTTACCAATCCATGAAAAGATCTTACCTCCCCAATATTCACAGGTGTTGGCCATTCAACAATTGCTCTGACTTTCTCTAGGTCCATCTTCAATCCTTCCACAGAAATCACAAATCCCAAATATACCAGTTCTATCTTCATGAAACTACATTTCTTGATGTTTATCAGTAATTTCTCTTCTCCCAGCCTCTGAAATACTTGTCTAATATGCCACAAATGTTCTTCTTTGGTTTTGTTGAATATCAAAATATCATCCAAGTAGACAATAACAAACTTACCCAAGAATTTCTTCAAAACCTCATTCACCAACCTTATGAATGTACTTGGTGCATTATTTAATCTAAAAGGCATGACTAACCACTCATACAATCCTTCATTTGTCTTGAATGCAGTCTTCCACTCATCTCCTTCTCTGATTCTAATCTAATGGTATTCACTCTTTAGGTCAATCTTTGTGAAATATTTTTCTCCACTCAAACAATCCATAATATCATCTATCCTTAGCAATGGAAATCTATACTTGACTATGATCTTATTGATTTCTCTTGAATTTGTGCACATCCTCCATTTTCCATCTTTCTTTGGTACTAATACTAATGGTACCATACATGGGCTTAAAATTTCTCTAATGAATCCCTTCCTCAACAACTCTTGTATCTGTCTATTTAGCTTTGCATTTTCTGTTGGTGTCATCCTATGCACCGCTTTGTTTGACAAACTGGCTTTAGGTATGAGATCCATATGATGACTGATACTCCAGATTGGTGGCAATCATTTTGGCACATTCTCTGATACAATATCTTGGTATTCTATGAATAATTCTGCTATTTCCTTCTGCAATGGTTCTTCTCCTTTTGCACTAGTGTTTTTTGCATTTGGGTATCGCACTTCTCTAAAATCAATGCAAAACACATGTGAACTCATGTCTCAATCCATCCAAAAAATTCCTTCCATCCACTAAACAGATCATAGCATTTCCACATACTTCACTCTTGCTCTCTTCTTCTAAAGGTATCAAGATATGTCTTTTCTCATTTAATGTTATAGTATAGGTATTCTTCCACCCATCATGTATTGCTTTTCTATCACACTATCATGGTCTTCCCAACAATATATGGCATACATCCATTGGCATAATATCACACAATACCTCATCATTATAAGATCCTATCTAAAATTTTACCAAACATTGTTCACTCACCAGTATCTTGTGCTCATCTTGAATCCATGCTATCTTGTAGGGCTTTGGATGTTTCAACCTCTCTAGATTCAACTTCCTCACCATCTCTTCTGAAATCAAATTGTATGTACTACCACTGTCAATGATGACTTTGCAACATTTACCTCCTGATTTGTATCTTGTCTGGAACAAACTTTTCCTTTGTGGTGGCTCCTCAGTTGTTTCTTCTTGTAAAAAGGCTCTCCTTGTGACTAATGATTCACCCTACTCCAGCTTCCTTACTGAACTAGGTGATCTAACTGGTTCTTCCTCCGCATATGTTGTTCTTGTACTATTCTCTGGTCTTTTGTTAGTATTCCCTTGATGACATTCAAATACTCAATATCCTTCACCTCCACACAAGAAACAAGTTCTTTTGAATGATCTATTGTTAAACTCTCTTTCATCTCTTCATTATCCTTCATTACGGTAAGAATTATGACTTCCTCTGTTGTTGAGATAGAAACTTTTGTCATCTCTCCCTTGGTGTTATGAATTGTTGTCTCTTTCTTCTTTACGGTATGGGCTACTCTCCTTGTTTTTCTCCACATATGATCTTCTTTCACCGCATTGTAGTCTACCTCTTTGAAATTTTCCTCCTCTATCTCTCTGTCTTTAATCATGTTATTCAACTTTTCTTCCACTTTCAGTGCAAATTGATATGCCTCTTCCATTGTTGTCATCCTTACCAAACTTAGTTCTTCTTCAATGTTTATTCTTAGTCCATTTATGTACCACATCACTTTCTCCTTTCTTTCTTCAGTATGTCCAGTCCTAATGATCATCTTGTGAAATTTCTTCAGTTTACTCTTTCACTATCTTCTCCTTTTGCCTTACGTTTTGCAATCTCTTCAGCAATTCTAACTCATAGTCAGCAGGTATGAACTGATTCTTCAATTTTGTCACCATCCTATCACATTTTATGATTTTCTCTTTTCCTTTTCTATTTCTATCCAACTGAACTTCTTTCCACCAAATAGCAACATGTCCTTTGTACTTGGTTTTTGTAAATCTCACTCTTTCTAGATCTTCAATTTCTTCATACTCAAAGTATTCCTCCATGTCATTTATCCTGTCAATCAACTCCTTGTTGGGAATTAAGGTGCCTCAACCTTTGCAAATTCCTAGAATTATTTATTTAATTATATATTTATTTATTGCCTAATATTGTATTTACTTGCACATTCAATTAGGTCACATAGTTGAGGTGGAACGGTGACTTGTCATCTTACTTGGAATGTGACTTGGATGGTCAAGTCAAACCTACATGGATTTGGGCGTCCCATTTGAGGTGGCACTAATATGCCATGTGTCAGCATCTTTTGGTATGTGGAAGAGGATATTCCATATGACAGAATCTATGACACGTAAGAGCCAATTTTGGAGATTCCTATGACAAGTGGGGACAAGTGCCGGTGAGTATCTTTGCATGAGGGAAAGGCATCTTTGGGTGTCCAAGTTTGGCTATGACATGTTATAAGAGGAATTTACTATATTTAGTCTTGTATGATGGATTCTCTTACAACATTGAAGGTTGTTATGTTGGGAAAATCTATGACAGCTGTAAGATGTGTAAGAGCATCTGTCATAGTCTATTTTTAGCCTTGGAGTGCTCCATGTTGGGAGAGTCAAATCTACATGTATGACAGATGTAAGAGATATGTTTATAGTTTGTACAAGTGTCTTTTGATGTGGGATAATGGCCATGTGGCCAAGGTGGATGCCTATCTCAAAAATCTTCCAGAATATGCCTTGTATCTCTATAAAATGCATTGTTTTAGAGTTGTAGTTGCATAGTAATTTTACAGGTACTGTTATGCTGCCAGAATCACTCTAGAAATGACATTTGAAGACTCATGGAAGAACTTGCATTGCAAGTGTATTGTAAACACACCATTATTTTGATAATACATTGTGTAGGTTTTAAAGTGTGGAGTTTTTTACCTAAAAAGGTTTTCCCCACGTACATCTTGTGTCAACTCTTATTCTATGTGTTGTGTTGCTATTGTAATCTTTAATTTTTATGTTTAACATTACTGCAATTGTAAGGATTAAAATAAATTTTCATATATTTTCCCTCATTAGATTGGTGTAGGATGTGTGTTCCATGTACCTAGCTTCCTTTCAGTTGGTATCAGAGCTTGATCACCTTTGATCCTAGTTGTTGGGTAGGGGTTTTTTGAGATAATCTTCAATTGAGTGGGATTCTATGCAAAGTATTATGTGATCTTGTTGCAACAAGAAGATGGCAGGCACATCCAGGAGAGTAGAGGTGGAAAAGTTTAATGGCAATAATTTCAAGTTGTGAAAACTCAAAATGGAAGACATGCTTGTTGACAGAGATCTATGGGAAGCAATTTCTGATGTAAAACTAGTGGCAATGTCGCAAGATGATTAGGATCTCAAGGATCGTAAAGCTAAGGGTCTTGTGAGACTCTGTTTGGCTGACTTTATCTTGTTAAATGTGCATGAGGAGAAGACCGCGAAGGAGTTGTGGAAGAAACTTGGGGATGTTTATCAGGCCAAATCTCTGGTAAACAAGTTATTCCTACAGAAGAAGCTATATTCTCTAAGGATGGAAGATGGAGGATCTGTTGCAGACCATCTAAATGCCTTTAACATGCTAGTTGCAAAGTTGGCATCCGTTGGTGTGAAAATGGAGGAGGATCGTTGCATGACCTTACTTTGTTCTTTGTTGGACTCATGGGATCATCTTGTTATGGCCATCAGAAGTACAACATCCACTTTTAAAATGGATGAAGTGGTGTCTTCATTGTTATCTAAAGAGATGTGGGGAAAGTCATCTAAGTCAACCAAAGTGGTGCAGTCATGGTAGGAGGGTTCATAGAATGAATTGTCCAGACCATGCAGCAAGAGTAAACACAGTAGAAACAACTTGAAGAAATGAAACAAATGCAAATTTAGTCATTCAGTATATCATACAATTCAAATACAATCTAGTTGGCATCATGCGAGCTTACAATTAGGGCTCAATGGTATAATTTTAGAATAGGCACAAGGTATAGCTTTGAAGCTCCTTTGTGCAAAATCTAAACTATCAACTATCACTATATGAATCATTACTTTCCTAGGGGTCTATTACATCATTATATATCATTTCTGGATTGTAAGATTCCTCTACCTCTGTTAGATTTCTACCCAAGAATGCAAGTGATTGAAAGAAAGCAAAGTAGAAATCACATATGAGCTAAATAAACTGTATTCAACTCAAGAGAATGCAAAGTAATACAATAGAATGGGGTTTCTCATATGAGAGCAAGAGGTGGATATATATAGGATATTCCACCCAAGAGACTCAATACACAACCAATGTGGGATAAAGTGAAAAAGTCCCTAAGTAAACTTAACCTAGTGTGAATTATGTGAGGGAATATTATTTAACTAATAAATAGTTAAATAATATGAAGTATCCTCACACAAGGGAAACTAGATAAGAAATATCACTATTCACACTAATACCCCCCTTTAAGTGCAACTTAGGAGAGAAGATTATTATGCAAATATGCAAAAAGATGCAAAGATGGGTCCTAGCTACTAGCCCATGTTAGGTACCCATGTACAAATGCAAATGAAATCTCTCACAAATGGAGAAAAGGAGAAAACCTAGTGGGACAAAACTCCTCCCCAAAAGAGAGATGAAATACAACAATGATATCCATCACAAATCCAATCAATCTCTATCCACACAAAGGATGATAAGAGAGATCATACAACCCCTCATAATGAGATAACCTGCTACAACAAAAAGTACTGGAAGCACACTTGTGAAGTAACACTGGCATCCTCAATCCGGCAAGCAAGGAAAGATACTTATGTTTGCTAGAAACCATATTAAAGTCACTCAAGGACTCAGGTCAGAATCATGAAAAAAAAATAGTAGACCCGATGCCAAGGAACACCGAAAAAATTGCAACTAGCACAACTCTAGAATCTATGAAGCAATAGTGATTGAGAAATGATCTGGAATTGAAATGAAGTGCAGAGAAAATGCAAACCTAATGCATGCAAGAAAGGAAATAGTGCATGCACTGATGAATATTCACCTCAACCTCCATGAATAAAAATGGCCTTAGATATGTGTGTTTACAATGCTAGAGTAGAGTTTTCCATAGTTTTACAATGTCCAAAATGGACCCAAATACTGAAAGTATAGAAATATCTTAGAATCAGAACATCAAAATAGCACCATTGTGTACTGCTCTGAAAAATATCAACTTAAAAAAAATGACCTCGATCCGAGATCATATGTGAAAGTTATAGCTGTTTGAAGTTCTAAAAAATGAAACTACCTGTCAGATCTGATAAGAAAACATAATTTCTAGAAACTTCATGCACCAAAATTAGAAATCATCTTAACCATCATGTAGAACACAAAACATTAGCTAAAATCAAAAAAAGAAGCTTGCAAATCGAAGGTCCGGAGCCCAAATTATGGCCTTCAGAAGTTGAACTGCAATTTCCAAAACACCAATGGAGAGGGGGTCTGTTGTATCTTTCTGATGTCATTTCTACAAAATACATAAGCTTCATGCAAAAACTAATAGATACCCAGATGGTTTTTTGATGCTACAAATAAAACCCAGAAGGCGTGTTTCTTTTTTATGTATAGAAGATGTGACTCTAATGTAAAAAAAATGCTTTTAGCACCAAAAAATGACCCCAGCAACCAAAAAATGGCATGCAAAGATTGAATCAGCTACCTAAGACAAGAAAAGGCATTCTGCAATATGCAAGATTGAATAGAATATATAAAATACAAGCTAATTGTTAGATTTGAGCTAGAGAGTCTCCATGAAACTTCAAAAAAACCTGCAACTGGCAAGTCAAAATATGAACCCCCAAAACAATCCTACACTCTCAGATTTCTAAAAAAAATGCTAACCCACAACTCACAACCACTCTGATACCATGTTAGATTTCTACCCAAGAATGCAAGTGATTGAGAGAAAGCAAAATAGAAATCACATATGAGCTAAATGAACTATATTCAACTCAAGAGAATGCAAAACAATACAATAGAATAGGGTTTCTCATATGAGAGCAAGAGGTGGATATATATAGGATATTCCACCCAAGAGACTCAATACACAACCAATGTGGGATAAAGTGAAAAAGTCCCTAAGTAAACTTAACCTAGTGTGAATTATGTGAGGGAATATTATTTAACTAATAAATAGTTAAATAATATGAATTATCCTCACACAAGGGAAACTAGATAGGAAATATACTTATTCACACTAACAACATCAGCTAAGGGAGGTCACAAACTCTAATAAAGAGTTGTAACATGTGTACATGGATAGGTCGGACCTAAATGCATAGAAATCCTCCGCAAATGTGCAAATCTCAGGGAAGGTCGGCCACAAACCAAAGATCATTGAGTGATGTGTCATTAAACTCCACAAGTTGAGGAATGCTATGCAAGTCTTCTTGTTTAGCTGATTGTCTAAGACTATCAGTATGCTTTCTTATGAAAAAACAATCAATCTTATGGTAGCGATAACTTTCCGGTACTTAATCCAAATGCTCTAAATTTTGGATATGACGTAGATGAATGAATCTTGATGCTAAGTCCAGCTCCGCAAGGTCTGAAATGCAACTGCAGTAGAATACGGACCAAAATACAAAAACTACTTCTGACTGAACTGAACTGGAAAATAAAAGAAAATAGACTGAAATGCAAATATTTTTGGTTGATGCAAAATTGCTCTTTAACCAGGGATGCTCCTGCATCAGACATCTGGGCTTATTGAAAAAGTGAGTCCCTCACTTTGTTAGGGCTGGAGGAAAACCAAGATGGTCCACCTCAGCCTGAGAAATCCATGATGAATCTTCTTCCAGTCTGCCTTCCCACTTCACAAGGTATGCTTTGTATTGTCTTCCTCTAGTGTTGTGTCCAACTCTTTTGTCCAAAATGTCTTCAATTTGCTCTGGTGCTTGTTGTGGTAACTACTTCTTCAAGTCTTCTTCAAGGATGTCACTGAACTTTGCTTCATGATACTAATATAGGTCTACAATATTGAAAATAGGTGATATGCCCAATGTCTTTGGTAACTCCACTTCATATGCATTTCCTGAATCAAATTTTCTAAGTATCCTACAAGGTCCAAACTTCTTCATCTTCAACTTGTTATATGTTCCAACAAAAAATCTTTATTTTCTCAAGTACACCATCACTTCATCTCAAACTACAAATTCCTTTTGTCTTCTTTTCTCATCGGCTTGCTCCTTATATTTGTTGTTCATGTCTTCTAAATTCTTCTTAACCTGATTATGCACTGTCTTCATGTGATCTACAAATTCTTTTGCTTTTGCACTTCTCTTTTCTGTCATAATAGTATCTCTCAACTCTACAACTCCTCTAGGATTCACTTCGGTAATAATCTCAAAAGACATTCTTTCAGTACTTTTATTCACTAAATTATTTTATGCAAACTCTGCTTGTGAAAGAATCAAATCCCAACTTCATGTCTTCTCTCCAACCAAACATCTCAACAAGTTTCCCAAAATCCTATTCACTACCTCTATATGTCCATCAGTCTGTGGATGAAAAGTTGAACTAAACTTTAAATCTATCTTCATCTTCTTCCAAAGTGTCTTCCAAAAATATCCAAAAAATCTAGCATCTTTGTCTGAAATTATACTCTTAGGTAATCCATGCAATCTCACAATTTCTTTGAAAAATAGGTCAGCTACATGCACTGCATCAGTTATCTTCTTACAAGGTATGAAATGTGCCATCTTTGAAAATCTATCTACAATTATAAAAATAGTATCATGTCCTCTCTGTGTCTTAGGCAATCCCATTACAAAATCCATACTTATGTCTTCCCAAGGTCTCTCTAGTACTGTCAAAGGTTTATACAATCTAGTATTCTGACTACTCCCTTTTGCAACTTGACAAATTCTACAACTCTACACAAATATCTGAACATCCTTATCTATCTGAGGCCAAAAGTAGTTTTCACTCACCAAATCCACTATCTTGTCAATGCCAAAATGTCCTGTCAATCCACCACTATGTTTCTCCTTGATCAAATTGTCTCTCATTGAACTTCTAGGTATGCACAATTGACTTCCTCTGAACGACATATCTTCCTAAATGAAATAATCCAACCACTTGCTCCTATCTATCACAACAGTTTCCTTGCATGCTTTCCAAGGTTCTACAAAATTAGTTTCTCCCTCATACATGTTCTTCAATTCATCAAATCCTATCACTTCAACTCTCATCTCTGTCAACAAGTTCCTTCTCCTACTCAAGGCATCTGTAACTTTGTTTGATTTTCCACTCCTATGCTTCCATACAAATGTATAACTCTACATGAACTCTACCCACCTCATATGTCTCTAATTCAACTTACTTTAACTATTCAACTATTGCAAAGCTTGATGATCTATATACAACACAAACTCCTTAGGCAACAAGTAATGTATCCACTTCTTCAAGGCTTGAATTATAGCATAGAACTCTTGATCATAAACTGAATATCTTCTCCTTGCATCATTCAACTTCTCACTGAAATATGCTACAGGTCTACCTTCTTGACTTAACACTACTCCAATTGCATTTCCACTTGCATCACAATCCACTTGAAATACCTTATTGAAATGTGGTAATGCCAACACAGGTTTCTCTATCACTTTATGCTTCAACAATTCAAAACTTTTATCTGCTCCTGATGTCCACTTAAAGTCTTTCCTATCACCTCTCATTGTCTCTGTCATAGGGTTACAAACTGAACTAAAATTTTTTATGAACATCTAGTAGAAACTAGCTAATCCATGAAATGATCTAACCTCTCCAATGCTCTCCGATGTAGGCCATTCAACAATTGCTCTTACTTTCTTAGGGTCCATCTTCAATCCTTCCGTAGAAATCACAAACCCAAATACACTAGTTCTTCCTTCATGAAACTACATTTCTTGATGTTTATCAGTAATTTCTCTTCTCTCAGTCTCTGTAAAACTTTCTAATATGCCACAAATATTCCTCCTTTGTCTTACTGAAAATCAAAATATCATCCAAGTATATAATCACAAACTTACCCAAGAATTTCTTCAAGACCTCATTCATCAACCTCATGAAAGTACTTGGTGCATTTGTCAGTCCAAAGGCATCACTAAGCACTCATACAATCCTTCATTTGTCTTAAAAGCAGTCTTTCACTCATATCCTCTGATTCTAAGCTGATGGTATCCACTCTTCAAATCTATCTTTGTGAAATATCTTGCTCCACTCAAACAATCCATGATATCATCCATTCTAGGTAAAGGGAATCTATACTTAACTATGATCTTATTTATTTCTCTAGAGTTAGTACACATTCTCCATTCTCAATCCTTCTTAGGTGCTAACACTGCAAGTACTGCACAAGGACTCAAACTTTCTCTGATCAAACCTTTTCTTAAAAACTCTTGTATCTGTCTATTCAATTCTCCATTCTCTGTCGGTGTCATTCTATATGCTACTTTATTAGGTAAACTAGCTCCTGGTATAAGATCCATATGATGACTGATACTCCTTATAGGTGGCAATCCCTCAGGTACATTATCTTATATGATGTATTCATACTCTGTTAGCAACTCTTTTATCTCCTCCAGTTGTGATTCTTCAGTCTTCTTCAATGTTTCAAGCTTCTTAGGAATCAAGGCATAACACATATTCTCATGTCTCAAACCATCCAAAAATTTTCTTCCCTCGACCAAACAGATTCTAGCATTTTCACATACTTCACTCTTAGGATCATCTTCCAAAGGAATCAAAGTAATTCTCTTCCCATTTGATGTTATAGTGTATGTATTCTTTCTCCTATCATGTATAGATTTTGTATCATATTGCCAAGGTCTTCCAACAAAATATGACATGCATCCATAGGCATAATATCACACAAGACTTCATCATGATAAGATCCAATATGAAATTTCACCAAACATTGTTCACTCACCAGTACCTTATGATCATCCTGAATCCATGCTATCTGATAGGGCTTAGGGTGTTTCAGTCTTTCCAACTTCAGCTTAGTCACCATCTCCTCTAAAACTAGATTATCTGAACTACCATTATCAATAACAACTTTACAACATTTACCTCCAGATTTGCATCTGGTTCTGAACAAACTCTTCCTCTACGGTGGTTCCTCATTTGTCGCTACTTGAAATAGTGCTCTCCTCATCACCAGTGATTCTTCTTTCTCTGGTTTACCAACTGAACTAGGTGATCCAATAGGTTCTTCTTCAACATAGGCTGCTCTTCCACTATTCTCTGTTCTTTTGCTTGTACTCCCTTGATTACATTCAAATGCTCTATGTCCTTCACCTCCACACTTGAAACAAGTGCCTCTGAATGTTCTCTTATCAAATCCTCTTCCCTCTCTTCTATCTCCTTCATTCCGGTATGAATTATAATTAACTCTATAATGAAAATTTTTGTCACTATTCTGGTGGTATTGCTATCTCTGTCATCCTTCTTAAATGGGTTGTCAAACTTGTTCTGCTCCAGATGTGATTTGTCTCCTCTAGAAAATGTTTTACCTCTCTAAAATTTACCTCATCTTCCTCTTTGTCTCTGATCATGTCTCTTATTCAACTTCTCTTCAACTTTCAGGGAAAACTGATATGCTTCTTCTAGAGATGTCATCCATCCTCACTAGACTTAGTTCTTCTTGAATGTTCAATCTTAGTCCATTGATGTATCTAGCCACTTTCTCCTTTCTTGCTTCACTATGTCCTATCCTTATAATCATCTTATAAAATTCTTCAGTATACTCCTTCACATATTTCTCCTTTTGTCTCAGGTTTTGCAATCTTTTCAACAACTCCAACTCATAGTCAGCAGGTATAAATTGATTCTTCAATTTTGTCACCATCCTATCCCATTTTTTAATGTTTTCTTTTCCTCTTATGTTCCTATCCAACTGAACTTCTTTCCACCATATAGCAGCATGTCCTTTCAACTTTGTCTTTGCAAATTTCACCTTATCCAGATCTTCAACTTCTTCATACTCAAAGTATTCTTCCATGTCATTTATCCAGTCAATCAATTCTTCAAGGTTCAAATTACCAGTGTAATTTGGCACATCAACTCTAGGTCTCTTTCCAATCTTTGAAATAGCTCGTAAAATCTTTACTTGATTTGATTATTCTTCTTCATCACCTCCTAGGGTTTCTCCAATGTGTTCAATAGATTGAAATTCTTCTTCATCATCACTTTCAACAGTAGGTCTCAGTGTCAATCATCTTCGCCTATCTTCCTCAACAGCATCCAATCAAATTCACATTATTTTCATCATTTCCATCATTTCATCCATTCTTCCAACCATTGTTCCAACAACAAAAACTCTCCTCAGTGGCATTCTTCCTAGGATCAAGTGCAAACTGCCTCAAGTTTGGTGATTGGGCTACAAGGTGACAACTGCCTCACAATCGACGATCAGTTGCAACACAAGTAACCTACTTCAATTCATCAATGTGTCCATAGTGACATCTTACGGAATTCCCTTGCCAACTTTGCTCAATTCACTCCCAAAGATTTAAACTCACTCTGATACCACTTGGTGCAGTCACGGTAGGAGGGTTCACAGAATGAACTGTCCAAACCATGTAGCAAGAGTAAACACAATAGAAACAACTCGAAGAAATGAAACAAATGCAGATTTAGTCATTTAGTATATCATAGAATTCAAATACAATCTAGCCAGCATCATGTGGGCTTACAATTAGGGCTCAATGGCCTGATTTTAGAATAGGCACAAGGTATAGCTTTGAAGCTCCTTCACACAAAATCTAAACTATCAACTATCACTATGTGAATCACTACTTTCCTAGGGGCCTATTACATCATTATATATCATTTCCAAATCATAAGATTCCTCTGCATTAGCCAAGGAAGGTCACAAACTCCAATTAAGAGTTGTAATGTGTGTACATGGATAGGTCAGACCTAAATGCATAAAAATCCTCTGTAAATGAATGGAATGATGTGTGGATCTTGACAAAAGTTAGCCATGAACCAAAGATCATTGAGTGATGTGTCATTAAGTTCCACAAGTCAAGGAATGCTTTGTAAGTCTTCTCCTTTAGCTAATTGTCTGAGACTGTCAGGATGCTCTGTTCTGAGAAAACAGTCAATCTTATGGTAGCGATAACTTTCCAGTACTTAATCCAAATGCTCTAAATTCTAGATATGATGTAGATGAATGAATCTTGATGCTAAGTCCAGTTCTACAAGGTCTGAAATGCAACTTTGGTAGAATGCAAAATAAAATACAGAAACTACTTTTGACTGAACTAAACTAGAAAATAAAAGAAAATAGACTGAACTACAAACAAACTGAAATGCAAATATTTTTGGTTGATGCAAGATTGGTCTTGAACCAGGGATGCTCTTGTATCAAAGAGAGGCTCTTGCAAATCCAAATCCTATGGGAGATCCAAATCTCCTGGAAAGTCCCAGGCAGTGTATTGGAACTATGGAAAAATTAGGCACTTCCAAAAGGAGTGCAAAGAGGAGAAGAAGAAAAAGAAGAACTCTAATTCTGATTTTAACAAGTCACAAGATGATGGTGATGCTTTTGTTGCAGCCTTGGCCACCCATGCATCTGAAGATGTGTGGTTGATTGACTTCGGTACTTCTTTCCACATGACCTCTCATCGAGATTGGTTTACAAAGTATGAATAATATGATGGTGGGAAGGTGTACTTGGGTGATGACTCTCACCTGAAGATATTTGGGTGTGGAAGAGTCTTGATTCGATTCCCTGTTGGACGAGTGAATGGGATCAATGGGGTTATGCACATCCCTGGTTTAGTACAAAACTTGCTCTCTATAAGTAAATTGAATGATATAGGTGTACAGGTTGTCTTCTCAAGTGGAGGATGCAAGATGACAAGATGAGCTATGGTGCTTGCTAAGGGTACTCAGAGAGGTACTCTGTTTTAGCTAGATGCATGTACTACTTAGTGCAATATTTCTTCTATTTTGAAGAAAAGACTTTCATATTCTTCATCCTCACCATTGGAACCCGTAGTGAAAAAGATTGTTACTTCCACTTCTGATGGTAGTTCTTTTTGGGTACCTAAGGGTGCTCATGCTATGGAAATGAAACTTCCTACTAAAAAGATAATGTCGTGGCATAAGAGACTTGGTCACATTGGTGAGAAGGGTCTTAGATTGCTGAAAAATGAAAACCTTGTTGAGGGGTTAAATGATTGTAATCTTGAGTTTGACTTTTGCAAACATTGTGTATATGGAAAATAAAACTGTGTTTATTTTTACTCTAGTTCTCACAAGTCTTCTAGTGTTTTGGATCTTATTCATTCTAACGTGTTTGGTCCTGTGAATGTTCCTTCAATCTCTAAATCTATATATTTTGTATCATTCATTGATGATTACAGTAGAAGGACATGGGTTTATTTTCTCAAAACCAAATCTGAAGTCTTTAGTTGGTTCAAAGAGTTTAAAGCTTTGGTAGAGAATCAGACTAGTAAATACATTAAGTGTTTGGGAACTGATAACGGTGGTGAGTTTTGTTCTGCAGATTTCGATAAGTTTTGTAAAGAGCATGGGATTGAAAGACATAAGACAACTCCTTATACCCCGTAGAAAAATGGAGTTGCAGAGAGGATGAACATAACATTGCTGGAGAAGGCTAGGAGTATGCTTAGTGATACTCACCTCGAACAAAAGTTTTGGGTTGAAGCTATAGCCACTACTTGCTACCTGGAGGCATATACACATGTGCCTAAGGAGGAGAGGTCAAAATTGGAGAACAAGGCAGTTAAGTGTGTCTTCATTAGCTATGGTGTCGGTGTGAAAGGGTACAAGCTTTGGGATCCTGTGGCTAAAAAAGTGTTGTATAGAAGAAGTGCTATCTTCAGAGAGCTAACACCTTCTCCTGTTGTTCTACAGCCAGAAGAAAAAGAAAAGAAAGAGGATGTGGTTTAGTTTCCTTCTACCCCTGAGAAGACTGAACCGAAAGACCCTGGTGGACTTGATGATGAGGAGAGCTCTAGTAGATCTGAAAGTTCAGAAGAAGAGGTAGAACCTCCATCTTAGCCTTTGAGGAGGTCCACACAAAACATGAAGCAACCTGATAGGTTTGGTTATACATTGCTAGATTTTAGTTATGCTTATGCCTTGATTACTAACATTGATGAGCCTAGAACTGTGACAGAGGCTATGGACATGAAAGATGTAGGTTCCTGGAAGGAGGCCATGGAGGATGAGATGGCTTCTTTGGAAAAGAATAAAACTTGGGACTTGGTGCCTTTTCCTAATGGACCGAAACCCATTGGATGCAAATGGGTGTTCAAGAAGAAATTTGGAGCAGATGGCAGTGTTGAGAAGTACAAGGCTAGATTGGTTGCGAAGGGGTATTCACAAGTGGAGGGAATTGATTATGATGAAATTTTCTCTTTCATTGCAAAGCTAACATCTATTCAATTCCTATTATCTCTTACAGAAGCTTATGACTTAGAAGTGGAACAAATGGATGTGAAGATAGCTTTCCTTCATGGTGACTTGGAGGAAGAAATTTATATGTCACAGCCTAAGCACTACGTGGTGAAAGGTAAAGAAAATTTGGTCTGTAAGTTAAAGAAGTCTTTGTATGGTTTGAAGCAATCTCATAGGATGTGGTACTTGAAATTTGATGTTGTTGTGTTTTCCATTGGTTTTCTGAGATTGAAATCAGATCATTGTGTGTATTACAAGTTTTACAATGATCGTATTCACATTATTACACTATATGTTGATGATATGTTGTTGATTGGGAATGGTAAGAATATGATTTCAGATTTGAAGTCTTAATTGTCAGCATAGTTTGAGAAGAAAAACTTAGGGGAAGTTAGGTACATTTTGGGGATGGAGATCAGAAGAGACAGAGCAAACAGAAAACTTTGGTTAAGCCAGAGCAAGTATGTGAAGATCATGTTGTATATATTTATCATGGCAGATAGCAGACCATTGTGTGTTCCTATTTCATTGGGGACAAAGTTATCTATGAATGATTGTCCAAAGTCTCCTTCTAATATGGAGGATATGAGTAGAGTACCTTATGCTAACGTAGTTGGCAACTTGATGTATTCTATGGTCTATACAAGATCAGACATTGCCCAAGTAGTGGGAGTCCTTAGTCAGTTTATGGCTAATCCTAGACGGATACATTGGGATGCAGTGAAAAGAGTGTTTAGATATTTTAGGGGTACTTCCGAGTATTCCCTATGTTATCATGGTTATCCTATAGAACCTTAGTATTCTGTGAGTATTCATGGATTTGTGGATTCTGATTGGGTGGGTGACATTGACAGCAGGAGATCCACCAGTGCTTATGTGTTTATATGTTCAGTGGTGCAATCAGTTGGATGAGTAAGTGACAACCTGTGGTTTCTTTGTCCATGACAGAAGTAGAGTACATGGCAGAAACTCATGCTTGTAAGGAAGCCATTTGGCTTAAGAGGTTGTGTTCAGATATTGGTGTTGATGCAAGACAGATTACTATCTGTTGTGATAGTTAGAGTGCGATTTGCCTAGCAAAGAATCCTACTTTCCATGTGAGAACAAAGCATATTGATGTCCAGTTTCATTTTGTTTGAGATATGGTAGAAGATGGGAAGGTGATATTGGAGACAGTGGACACTTTGAAGAATGTTGTAGATGCATTGACGAAACCAGTGGGCACATAGAAGTTCAGATGGTGTTCGGAGTCTATGGGCCTCTTGGCCCCTAGCAGTTAAATCTTGTCTTTCTTTTGGCTCTTACAAGGTGTTTGACAAGTGGGAGAGTGTTGGGAATGAAGGTGTCTCAACCTTTTTAAATTCCTAGCATTGTTTATTTAATTGTATATTTATTTATTGCCTAATATTGTATTTACTGACACATTCAGTTAGGTCACTTAGTTGAGGTGGCACGATGACTTGCAATCTTACTTGGAATGTGACTTGGATGGTTGAGTCAAACCTACATGTATTTGGGAATCCGATTTGAGGTGGCACTAATATGCCATGTGTTGACATCTTGTGGTATGTGGAAGAGGATATTCTATATGATAGAATCTATGACGCGTAAGAGCCAAGTATGGAGATTCCTATGAGAAGTGGGGACAAGTGTCGATGAGTATCTTTGCATGAGGGAAAGGCATCTTTGGGCACCCATGTTGGGCTATGACATGTTGTAAGAGGAATTTACTATATTTAGTCTTGTATGACAGATTCTATTACAAAATTTAAGGTTGTTATGTTGGGAAAATCTATGACAACTGTAAGATGCGTAAGAGCATCTGTCATAGTCTATTTTTAGCCTTGGAGTGCTCCATGTTGGGAAAGTCAAATCTGCATGTATGATAGATGTAAGAGATGCATTTGCATCTTGGACAAGTTTCCTTTGATACAGGAAAATGGCCATGTGGCCAAGGTGGATGCCTACCTCAAGAAGCTTCCAGAATATGCCTTGTATCTCTATAAAATGCATTGTTTTGGAGTTGTAGTTGCATAGTATTTTTACAGGTATTGTTATGCTACCGGAATCACTCCAAAAATGACATTTGAAGACTCTTGGAAGAACTTGCATTGCAAGTGTATTGTAAACACACCATTGTTTTGATAATACATTGTGCAAGTTTTAGATTGTGGGGTTTTTTACCTGAAAAGGTTTTCCCCACGTACATCTTGTGTCAACTCTTATTATGTGTGTTGTGTTGCTGCTATAATCTTTATATTATATGTTTAACATTGCTACAATTGTAAGGATTAAAACAAATTACATTTCCCCTCATTAGATTGGTGTACGAAGTGTGTTCCATGTACCTTGCTTCCTTTCACTCCTTAGGGTTCAGATTTCCCACGTAGTTTGTAATTTCCATTCTAGGTCTCTTACCAATCTTATAAATAGCTTTCAACATCTTTACATAATCAGACTCTTCTTCTTCTAGGGTTTCCTCATTTTGGTTAGCAACTTGAACTCCTAATTAATCATCATCACTTTCATCCTCATGTCTAGGGTTTAGATCTCTCTTTCTATCCTCTTCTACAACATCCAATCTAACTTTCATTATTCACATCGTCTCTATCATTTCTTCCATTCCTCTAGAAATGTTGTCCATAGCAAGCATCCTCCTTGGTGGCATCTCTTCCTTGGATCCAGTGCAACCACCTCAATTTGGTAATCTAACTACAAGGTTGCAACTGCCTCACAATCGATGCTCTATTGACAAACACTTGCAGGTTGCCTCAGGTTGATGATTTGTTCACCTCAAGATCTATCAGAATGCCTTCTCTCCCAAAGGATTCAAAAACCTATCTCTGATACCACTTGGGGCAATCACAGATGGAGGGTCCAAGAATTAAGATTGTCCTACCATGCAGCCTTAGAGTAAACACAATAGAAAACACAAAGAATGGAGCAACAAATGAAAATATATTTATTTAATATCATAAATAGTTACAATCTTCATATGCCGACAACATGCAGACTACAATGGGCTCATAGGCCTGTACTCTGGCTTGTTACAATTCATATGAAAGATATAGCTTTGAAGCACTAATCTTCAATCCACTAACCTAACTTCTTAGATCATCTAAACTTAATTGCTGCCTCTAACTGCATCTAGTGGATGATTATATAGCAATTTTGGTTTCAAAGAATGATCAACATTAGCCTTAGAAGATTTAAAAGTTCAATTCTTAATGAAATGTGTAGTTCAGCCAGAAATCATATGGTGATGCTCCACGTGTTAAGGAAACATGTTATGGTTCTAAATGTAGGTGCCTCTGGTCCCACACTACCTTGTGATATGTTTCACTTGATGTCGCATGTCATGAGAAGGTTCCACAAACCTCATGCATTAAGCTAAATATTGGATGCTCTGAATAGATACTCCTGATGATGCTTCTGATGGTGATAACTCTTTGCAGACAATTGCAAACCTCCTGAAATCTAGATATGATGTAGATGACATAGTGTTGAGTCTTCATCCTGTGTTGTGAACTATGAAATGATCATGCAGTAGAATGCGATGCAATCTACTGAGACTGAACTGACAGAAATGCAAGAAAGAAAAGAAATAAAATGTTTTTGGTTGATGTAATATTGTGTTTCAACCTAGGATGCTTCTACATCAATTGGTGATTCAACAATCACATCACATGCTACAACATTTTTGATGATCTTGGCCCTCTCTTTTATGGATATTTTACTTTGGTTCCTAATTTTATAGATTCTTTGAGAGATTCAAGCATCAAGATCCTCCCTATTGGAAAGAATATTCCTCTTCAAGATAACTCATTTTGGAGTTTTATTCGTAAAATATTTTATTTTATTTTATTGTTCACAATCTAATTAGTTTGTATGTTTTCATCAAGGAATTCATTAAAGCATTTCATTTTATACATCCATTGCATAAGAGTTGTACTAATATTACATTTCCATAGCATCCAAATTAAATCTTCTTCTTCTTTCTTTTATTAAGAGAAACAAGTGGAGTTGAAGCTCCTATCTTGAGCTCCTCCATGTGCCTTCTTTTCTCTCCTTCTATATCTAGTGATTTCTATCCTCTTGAGTCAAGATTGATTCAGGGAGGATATACTTTGTGTTTATTTTTAAAAACATATTGAAAATCTATTTTTAATCCTCTCTTGACTTGGTGTCTCCTCTCCTTTTATTCTTCCATTCTATCACACAACATAAAATCTTGTCTATATTTGGCACTATATTTGGGTTTATTCACCTCCTTTGATTTCACAAGCAATTAGCATCTATTCACATGTATTTTATTTACTAACCATAGTCACATTCTATAAGTGCATACTCCATTTGCAATTGACTACCATTGAGCAAAAATGTTAATTTGGAGGTTTAACCACCTTAGAAAGATCCCAAGCAATATTAACTTTTTTCTAGCTCATGAAATTTTATACTTTAACAAGAATATCCACTCCAAAGACCTAATAATCCTCTCTTCATTTCCCCTATTTATTTTTACCATTCATTAATGAGAAGATTGGCATAACTGTTAGATTCACCATTATCTCTAGTTTTTAGAAAGAAAAAAAAATCACTATTATTCATACTATCCCATTTTTTATTTTTTACGTGTAGGACATAGGTGTGATCACACTAGTGTCTCTATAAATGCATGAATATCTTGGTATTAAAATTTACTCCCATCTTTCCTCCATATATCCCATAGATCTCTTACAATCTATCCATCCAAGTTCCTTTTCTTATTTTCATTGTTTTGTCAAATATCTTTAAACACTTTTTCCCTCTATTACATTCATACATTTAATTGTCACTATATTAAAAGACATCAATTAGCATAGACCTAGTTTCTTGTATTGTTTTAATTTTCCCACTAAGTTCTATTTAATTAAGAATCTAGTTTAAAATGGGCACTTTTACTAATGTAAGTAAAAATATAATTAACTATAAATTTAGTTGGTGATGTAGTTGTTTGTGTTTGCTTTAAGTAAATCCTTTTATATTAGATTACTAGAAGAATTCTATGATAGATAATTGAAAAGAATTTACCACATTAAACTAAGTAGGTTATCTATTTTGTATCCACATTTTTTAGTGAACCTAACATGAACCCCAAGATTTATCATTTTTTCTCTCAATGTTCTCATTAAGAAGATTCTTCTTTCCAATCAACAAAGTTCTCATTTTTTAATTTCACTTGTATGAAGTCCTACTATTCATTTCTAAATTTTTTCATCACTTAATAGAATCTTCTTTTGGGTAAAAATAGGTATAGTTGTAGTACTTAGATCCCAACATGATTATGCTATGATAGCATCCCTATCTCTATTTTTACATGAAATAGTAAGTATATTATTTTCTAATCTATTCTCTATATTTGATAACCCATCTTCTCTTCTATTCTCCACCAGGATCCATGTGCCTTCTCTCCTTGAGTATTTATTCCTCTTCCATTATTCCTCGTAGGATGCCTTGTCTAAACCCAACCATGTACGTGCCCAATTCATCCTTCTTTGGCTCTTCTTCTTCCCTTCCTCCACTAATCTCCAACCCACAAGACTTCACACCCTACATGCCTCCTAATAATGACCACTTTGATCATGCAGCCATGTTAGACAAGGCTAAGATTGTCATTTGTCAAAGGATCAACCACTACTTGTGCCTCCTCCAATGCAACTTATGTGATTATACCACCTATTCTTCAACCTCTTTCCTAGTATATTTCATAAGGAACCTCCTTGTTAGCCATTCTAAGGGGCTAGAAATATTACAAGGTATCAAACACATTGTCCATGTCAATGCCCTTTTGAAGGTTAGTTCCCCTACCTTCATCCCTTCCTCCCAACCTTCCTTCACCCAAATTTATATGCCTATTCCTTCACATCCTTACCATTTATGTCTCTCCATCTATTCCTTTTTTCACTATGATCTTGTCCATTTGACCAACCCATTTTCTTCCCACTCTTATGTGTCACCCTCCCAACCATCACCTTTATCTTATCCTTCTAGTTTCCCCATTGTCATATTAGCTACCCCATCCCTTACCCTACCTCCAACCTTGAAACACATGCCACACACTTATACTATTTTGATGACATCAACATCTCCTACCCTCAATATTCTAAACTTTATCGCTAACGATGTCCTTCACTAACTAGTTCAAGACATGGGATCAATACAACAATAGTTGCCACTCTCCCATCATCTTATAGCCTAGGAGAAAAATTGTAAACCTCCTCCATATGCCTCTTTCTTTGATTGTCATAGGTCATGTGCTTCCATTACAATTCATAGTGCCAAGCTTTGAAAGGTGTAATGGGCTAGGCAATCATAAGGCCCATGTCCAATCATTCATATTTGCATGTATTGATCACTATTATGATGATCATTTACTAGCTAAGATTTTCCCCTATCCCTTTAAGGAAAATTACTTATAATAGTTATCCTCTTGTAACGTCAAAAAATATCCCCTTGGGGGCTTTTCCCTCATAAGGTTTAGCTCCCGGGTCTTTTATCTGCATTTAGGACATCTTGCATCATATTTTGACATCCCGATAAAATGAGCCCTAAGTTTCATGATAAATGGGACATAGGGGTCCCTTGAACCTAACCCTAACCAAAATAGGGGGGAGGACTTGGGAAAACATGCCCTAGTCCTGCCCTATTTTAGGTCAGTCCAAAATTTTGGGTGTCATCTTGTGACCATTATTTTGGTCCTATGCCAACACGGTAAGTTTGAATTATGAAATTCTTGGCAGGAGTGTTCGTAGTTGCATATATAAGCATCTTTAAGCATTCATTTGTAAAACTAGATGATTACTAGCTAGCAATTTAGATTCTCAATTTTATGTGAAGGTGATTCAAGGCATTCATTGTGTAGCAAGAGCAGATTTGTGTTGTCTATCTATTTGTATTTGTAGATTTGAGCAATCATCTCCTCATGGCATGAAGAGCTTCTGCCTTCCATGAGATCTTCATGACAGGGTGACATCATTTGTGTTTTTGAGCATTTATAATTTGGTTTTTGCCTCTACCCCCAAGGGCACGCACTCTCTATCTAACAATGGTGTTTGGAAGACTTGAATGTCTCTCTGGGCCTTGACTGAGGCAAGCCTCTAAACACCACAACCCCCTCCTAAAGTTTCTATGATTGTAGGTTACAGGTTGAAGATACAGGAAAGGTGGAGTTGCAAGAGGGTACTACAGAGTGTCGGATTTACAGATCAGAGTTTATAATAGCACCTTGGACTTGGGCGCCTGCTCTCTAGTCCTCTGGATTCTATGACGGGAAAATCTCTGATGCAGTAGGAACAAGTTATAGATCAATCTTCCAGATCCTGACGAAAACCTAGGCATTGGACTTGGGCACCTGCTCATTATTCCCCAACTATTCTACTTTCAAACCCTAAAAATAGGTGCATAGTTAGCTATCATTTTGCATCTTTCTATAGCAGCATTTTCTGATATTCGTTTGTTTGCTTTTGTATTTGCATAATTAGGGATTTGATGTACAATTGAGAAAAATTGATAATCAAATCATACAAATCCAAGTTTCCCTACATTCCTAGTGACCAAGGGTATGATAGTGCATTTCCACTCCACCCAAAGTCCTTGAATGAAAGGGTGAAAGGAGGATACACACAAAAACTACCAAAACCAATCATCCAGAATTTACCCTTTACATTTTGGTGAAACCATGTTATTGGACTTGTTTGCACCTTTCTGAGTGTTTAGCTTCATATTTGCATTGATTTCATTCATTCATATAGTCATTCATCTTATTGCATTGAAAAACTTACAAAAAATTGGAAATTTTGGAAAAAAATTACATTCTAGGGCTTCTATTTTGCATCAATTACTTTCAATTTCATCACATTTCTGATTTTTTCATTATATCCGAGATAAATTGCAGAAAATTATAAAAATTCAATATCTTGCATTGCATTTTCATCATAAAATTGCTAGGGTTTTGTTGAAAATTGTGAATTTTTCGTATAACCTAGTAATTCCAAAATCTAGGGTTTGTAGGCAAAATTTTGTTTCATATTTTTCTAATAATATTAGACACTCATTAAAATTTTCATTTGGCTGTAGTGTTGCATTTTTAGTGTACTTTTGCATTTAGATCTCAAAATTTTGCATTTTTACATAGAAAATTTCAACAAAAACTAGCATTTTTCATTGATTTTTCATTAGATTTGCACTTGCATTTTGCATCTTAGGACTTGGAAATAATTTTTAGATCCGAGTGAATTTAATTTTTATCTTACATCATCTTGCAAAACATTCTTATAGAATTTTACATTAAGATCTCACACCTAGGGCTTGAAAAACCTTGATTTTCACTAGATTTGGCCTTATCGACTCTCTAGATTTGCACTATAGACGTGTTGTAAAAAATATTTTTGCACTAATTGGATGATATCAGGTTTAGTATCTACTACCCCTCCTAAAAATCTTCACAACACCTTTCTATTGGGCTCTTGTATTGAAAATTTGGTGAAAAATTACACATTTTTGTTATATTTGCCTAGAGTTTGACCTAGATTGCACTCCAAGTGTGTTGTAAAAGATTTTATGATTGTAGGTAACTGATATCATTGCTATTATTTTTTTCACCTCCTAAAATTATTTACAACAGCTCTTTTGCTAGGTCTTGGATTTTAAAAATCATGAAAATTTGCATATTTTGCTATATTTTCACTAGGGTTTGATCTTGATTGGCACAATAAGCGTGTTGTGATGGATTTTTTAGCATTATTTGGCTTTTATTACTGATATAATTTTATTTCCATCATCATTTTCCTCACAACACCCTTTGTCATGCTTTTTTGCATTCAGATTTGGTGAAAAAAATGCATATTTTAGTGTATTTTCACTAGATTTGGACTAGCCATCATTTTAGATTTTCATCAAGAGTGTGTTGTGATGGATATTATTTCTGTATTGGAATGATATCAGAAATATTATTTTCTTTCCCTGAACAAAATCTTTACAACATCCTTTCTTTCATATATTTGCATTGAAAAAAGTATAAAAAATCAAGCATTTTAGGTCATTTCTACATATAGTTTTGCACTTGTCTTTTGCATTCTTTTGTAAAAAATTTTAAAAATCTGATTTGGAACTCATGGACTCATCTTCTTAGTGCTCTTTGGAAACTTTACATGCATATATCACAAAATTTGAAAATCTGTACAAATTTCTCAGTATGCATCCTCATGTCATTACCTATATACAAGCTATGTATCACAAGGATATATTTGTGTCATCTTCCTTAGAAATCCTTGACTATGTATCTAATTTTAACAAATTCATATCTCTCATCAATACATACCCTTGGGTAGTAGAAGAAATGATAAAACACACTTTGAATGAAGAGCATGACACTTCTCATAATAGTTTGGAATTAATAGCTGAAACATATGGAGATGGTATTGACAATGATTATGAGAGTGATAATGAATTCACAAGCTACCCTAATTCTCCTACAACTAAACATTCAAATAAATCAGATGAGAAGACTAGGGTTAGCTCTAGTAATTCAAATAATCCTCCTAGCCAAAGTGTAGCATTAATGGATGACATCCTAACAACGCAACATTGTTTTGACTATCTTGACCTATTTGGTGTGATTGATGTGGATATGGAACAATTTCATAATCCACCTAGTCCACTAAGAGATGATATTTATGCTAAGGTCCATCCTTTATTATCCCTTCATGGATCGGGAAGTGATCAAAATACATTAGACAGACAAATGGAACAACCTACACCTCTTTCTAGCATTCAGATTTGGGAGGATGATGACCTCCTCGATGATGGCCTCTAGCATGAAGATCCTACAGGTAAGTATCTCTAACCTTTTATCTCTCTCGTGATGTACTTCCCCCGTGATGTGTTATGTGTTGTTTAGGCCTCCTGGGATGACCCCTGATTCTCTTGTAAGGTCTGGGATACCAGGAGATCACCTCTTTTGTAACCTTCTTCTATTTGTATCATCATTCTTCTGTATTGCCTCTCTCTCTGATTTCATTGTTGTGTGTTGTGTCTTATAGACATAGCATTGTGGTTGGTGACTTAGGGGCACCCTCCTATGTGACTTTCCCTAAGGCACTTATTTCTCCTCTCTAATTTATTGTTTAACTTCCTCTAGTGTTTCTATCTAGCGGGCGGATGACAAAAGACATTTATACTAATGCGGACCTAGTGTCCCTTTAGCAAGAAATCAAAAATTGGACTTAGTTCCTAATATGATGATGGGGTTGTATATCTTATCCGATGCTTGGCTAGTAGAAGCACTCCATGCTTTTTGCGTAGTAATTTTGATGATGTTTTTATCTCACTTACAAACCTTAACAATACTATTTCTCCGTGCACTTTGTTTGTCTTTGAATCTCGCCTTGGTGGTACTCAGTTTGGAGATTTTCATGATATAGCCCCATGGTTATCCTCAATCTTTGAATTTGTGGTATAACCTTGGCTCTTTATGTGATTAATCATATGCATTGATGTTGTTGTTATCATGATTATGGACACTAACATGTTTCTTGTAGGGATGTGTTTGTGGGGACATTTGGCAATCGTAAAGTACATGTCATGTCCGGGGGGCATGAGCTTTGTGAAAGTCCATGTTCCCTTGTGTGTTTTCTTCCTACCTTAACGTGCTTGATATTGATGCATGATATCAACCACCTTAAGGTGGGGGCATATATAAGGTAAGATTTTTGTTGTAGATGTTAGCAATGTGCTTGTCCTCAGGTGTAGTTAAAGACTAGTGGCAATGAGTCCCTCCCACACTCTAAATTTGTTTGCAATCAATCATCTTAAGCCCTCTGTAGAGGGAGGGATAGTGTACTTCTTGGAGCAGATTGCATCATCCTGTCATTTTCAAAAAGTCCTCATCGGGAGGCAGGGAGCGGTTCTGTGACTAACTCAACCCTTAAGCGTGTCTTTGGTGATTGTTGTGGTGAAGCCCAATCATTGGTGTGTGCCTGTAATGTGCCTAATATGGTGATGAGCCTAGAAATAGGAACACTCCATCGCTTGTCTGTCGTGTTTTCTCTGTGTCTTTAAAGTGTGTGTGTTTGGCGTGCTTGCTTTGTTTGGCATGTCTATTGTCCCATATGTAGTCTAAAGACCAGCGTGATGAGTGCTTCCTACATTTTGGGAGGTTTGGTGTGTCTTATGTGTGTGTTGCCCCATATATGCAGTCTAAAGACCAGCACGATGAGTGCTTCTTGCTTTATGGGAGGTGTGTTTATTTTCCTTGTACTTGCATCTGCATTTCATATATATAAGAAAAAGAAAAGAAAAAAATCATTCATGTCTTCCATGCATTAACTGTCTTCTATGCATATGTTGTCTTCTCTGTGTTTTGCGTGACTGTAACTGTCTTCTCTATGTTTTGTGTGCATGTCATTGTCTTCAATGTGTCTGGCGTGTCTTCTCCGTGCTTGGCATGTTTGTTGTTTTTGCTGACCATACTTTAATGCATGTATTGGCCTCGCAATTATACATACATTAAAGTGGGGACTAAATGTAACTTCAGAAAATGGCCCCTTGGGGGATTTTCCCTCATAAGGTTTAGCTCCCAGGTCTTTTATCTGCATTTAGGACATCTTGCATCATATTTTGACATCCTGATAAAATGAGCCCTAAGTTTCATGACAAATGGGACCTAGGGGTCCCTTGAACCTATCCATGACCAAAATAGGGGGGAGGACTTGGGCACCCATGCCCTAGTCTTGCCCTATTTTGGGTTAGTCCCAAATTTTGGGTGTTGTCTTGTGATCGTTATTTGGGTCCTATGCTGACACGGTAAGTTTGAATTACTAAATTATTGGCTGCAGTGTTTGTAGTTGCATATATAAGCATGTTTAGGCATTCATTTGTAAAACTAGATGATTACTAGCTAGAAATTTAGATTCTCAAGTTTATGTGAAGGTGATTCAAGGCATTCATTGTGTAGCAAGAGCAGATTTGTGTTGTTTATGTGTTTGTATTTGCATATTTGAGCAATCATCTCCTCATGGCATGAAGAACTTCTTCCTTCCATGAGATCTTCACTACAAGGTGACATCATTTGTGTTGTTGAGCATTTATCATTTGGTTTTTGCCTCTGCCCCTCAAGGGCATGTACTCTCTATCTGACAACAATGTTCAAAAGACTTGAATGTCTCTCCGGGGCTTGACTAAGGCAAGCCTCTAAACACCACAACCCCCTCCCAAAGTTTCGGTGATTGCAGGTTACAGGTTGAAGATGTGGGAAAGGTGGAGTTGTAGGAGGGTACTACAAAGTGTCATATTTGTAGATCAGAGTTAAAAATAGCACCCTGGACTTTGGCGCCCGCTCTCTAGTCCTATGGATTCCATGACGGGAAAATCTCTGATGCAGCAGGAATAGGTTACAGATGAAGCTTTCAGATCCTGACAAAAACCTAGGCATTGGACTTGGGCACCCTCTTGTTAGTCCCCAACTGTTCCACTTTCAAACCCCAAAAATAGGTGCATAGTTATCTGTCATTTTACATCTTTCTGTAGCAGCATTTTCTAATATTCATTTGTTTGCTTCCGTATTTACATAATTAGGGTTTTGATGTATAATTGAGCATAATTGATAATCAAATCATACAAAACCAAGTTTTCCTACATTCCTAGTGACCAAGGGTATGATAGTGCATTGCCACTTGACCCAAAGTCCTTGAATCAAAGGGTGAAAGGAGGATACACACAAAAAAACTACCAAAACCAATCATCCAAATTTTACCCTTTACACCTCTTTATCTAACAATTCTATTGATCCTTTGTTTAGCTTGCTCACTTTTTCATGGAACACTTTGAGGTCAACATAGACTTGCAAGTTAGTTTCATTCACCTTGTATAGTGTAGGCTTGGCCAAAATGAAAAGGTGATAGATTTTAGCCTACATTAAAAATAAATTCTCTCTCAAATATCCTATCCTTTTCTTGACTATGATATCTAAAAGGTATTTATTGGGAGCCTTGTCCCAAAGCTTCATGACCATATTCTCTTGCATAAATAGCCCTCTTTCTTCTCTCTCTAAACCACCTTATATGATTATATAGATAGTGGGGTATTTTAAGGTCATTTCCTCTTTGATCTTTGATCCCCTAATTTCTTCATTAGCCCCTATTGGGATAGTTGTGACATACACCTTGTCATTCTAACATTTGATTTATTTACTATTTATTTATTATTTGTGAGCTCTCATGGAAAAGGGTGTCCTACTTATGACTTCGCCATTATTCCATGTGTATGCCTTATTATTATGTGTATAAACATGTGTAAGAGAATATATTTTCATGAAGGATGTGTAAGAGAATCTATGACAAAGGTGGTGGTGTAAGAGATATTATGACATGTAAGAGCATGATTGTAGAGGAGTTACTTTGTTGACTAGGAATCTTGACCAACTTTATGGCACATGTTATGATGTGTCATAGAGTACCTTTTAGTGTAAATTATGAAGCCAAAATGGAGTTCCTAGTTTGGTGAGTGGATTATGATGGAGTTATTGAGGGTTATGACAATGTATAAGTATCTAATATGTTAAGCATGTTGACTTACCACAAGGGGTGGGCATTGGAATTTGGACCCTAGATTTGGGTGTCATTTTTAGGTCATGGTATTGGACCATGGTTTGTGGGATACCACTTATGGTTTCATGTATTGGATATCTTATATATTGGATGCTAGAGATATAGGTTTCATAATGAGTTTGTAGGTACCATTATGTTGCCAAAATTACTCCAGATTTGAAGTTGGTGATTACTCCTAAAGATTGTGAGCCTAAATGTTGTAGTATAACCTTTGTTGTTGAACAATACAATTGGTTTGTGCTTTGGAGTGTGAGGTTTTTCTCTTGAAATGGTTTTCCCCACATACATAATTTTGATATGGTGAATGCTTCTTTGTGTTATTTATTTCTTGAAATTGTTTTAGATTACATTTTATGTGCATTATCCTATCTTAGATTAGCATAGAAAGAATTTATACACCTTTTATTCTTTTCATTTGGTATTAAATCTTGATCAAATTAGTTCCTAGGTGGTAGGAAAAAAGTTTTTCAGACTAATCTTAGTTTGAGTGGGAGCATGTGCAAAGGAGATATTATTTTAGGGAAGATGACAAGCATGCCAAGATTGGAAATGAAGAGAATCAATGACACTAACTTTGAGCTATGGAAGCTCAAGATGAAGGATTTTCTCTTAGATCAAGATCTATGTGCTGAAATATTTAGATCCAAACTAGTTGTAATGTCACAAGACAAACTAGTCGCAATGTCACAAGACAACTAGTGACATATTGGATAAAATGGTGAGAATCCTAATCAAGCTTTGTTTAGAATATTTAGTGTTATTAAATGAATGTAAACAAGCCATGACTCAAGCCCTCTAGAAAAAGTTGGGGAATTTGTGCGAGGCTAATTTCTTGGTTAATAAGTTTTTTTATAGTAGTTGTATAGTTTGAAGATGAATGATGGTGATTCTATAACTAAGCATCTAAACACATTCATTATATGATTGTGACCTAGTTACATTGTATAGGTGCAAATATGGAAGAGGAGGATTGATGCATGACCCTTTTGTGTTCTTTTCTATATTTGTGGATAACTTAGTGATGGTTGTTGGAAGCACTACAAAGAAACTACTACTTGATGGGTTGTGGTTGCTTTAATCCTAGAGGAGATGAAGAAAAAAGTTATGGAATCTACCAATGAGGGTTTAGCTACTCATAGAAGTTTGAAGGAGAAAGGAAGGAAGAAGGACAAGAAGAAGGAAAAGAGTAGATCCAAATCTTGAGGGAGATCAAAATCTCCTAAAAAGTCTAGGGGAAAATGTTAAAATTATGGCAAGATTGAGAACTTTAGAAGTGACTACATGGAGAAAAGGAAGAAAAAGAATAATTTTTATGATAAATTTAATAAATCTTCTTAGAAGGATGCAATAGACACCTTTATCATAGCCTTGATAAGACATGCATTTGAGTGTGGATGATTGGCTTGATAACTTCCTTCTAGATGACTCCTTATTTGGAATGTTCTCCATTATATGAGAAATATGATGGTGGGAAGCTATAACTTTTTTACAACTCTCATCTTAACATTGTTGGCCATGGTAGAGTGAGGGGGATCAATGGAGTTCTACACATGTTGGGTTTAACATGAAACCTTTTATCAGTGAGTAAACATAATGATGTAGGTGTGTAGTTTGTCTTTAGTAGTGGACGTTGTACGATGGTTAGAGGAGCTATGGTGCTCACTAAGAGAGTTTCTGTTGGCATTCTATTTTAGCTTGATGCCAGCACTATATAGTGCAATAGTTCATTAGTTCTTATGGTGAAGAGATTAAAAAACTCAAATAATTTTTAATATGCTATCCTATCAAAATATGAAGATCTACAATAAATGATTGTGATATAAGATGAGTCTCACGCATGGCAGTAAAAAACATAAAAAGATCTAATCATTCAAATATATGTATTTAACAATTAGTTACAACTACAAATGGTAGAAACATCTCTACATTGTATGGCATAGTTCCAAAACTACCATCAACACTTTCTTGAGTGTTATCATAGTAAGCAAGTAAAAATAAATTTATCTTAGAAGAACTTAAAATGCCACAACTAGTTGTCAAACTAGTATTATCTAACCAAACTCCATCCATTTAAAATTATTTTTAATGTAATTCAATCGGTTAATGGTTCCATCAGTTATACCCAGGTGGTTCTAGAAGCAAAGGAAGATAATGAAAATAATGTGATTGTCATTTATACTAATATTGATTATCTAACTTTTTTCCTTGAAAATTTATACTATGAAGTTTATGAGTTGAATCGGTTGAATAGTTAAAAGAGAAATTTATATTATGAAATTCATGAGCTTAATTGTTTGAATAGGGCATGTCAAATAGGCATGCCACATATAATTTTTTTAAAGAAATTTTAACTATAAAATTTATGAATTGAATTGATTAAATAAGATATACCAAATGATGTTACATATATTTAATTAATATAAATCTATAAAAATATATTATTTTATACTACCAAAATTTTCAAAATTACCAAAATAAAATAAAATCATATAATAATAACTTATCAAGGAAAATTGGACCTCTAATATGCTCGACACTATCAAAGAAATTGTAGGCTTTGTGATGAAGACAATGAATGAAATACAAGATAAAGTACAAAAAGCCACTGCCATTTATATCAACTTGAAAACTATAAACAACCCAATTTTTGTTGTTCTATGCGTTATTGGCATTTTGTTGTTCTATGCGTTATTGGCATTTTTTACTATTCCCATATTTTCATTTGTTTTATTTTATTTTATTTTTATTTTTTTGATAAAAAGAGGGTAGAGGGATCCTTCAGACCATTGTATTAATCAAAAAAGGATTACAATCATAATTACAAAACCACACATCATATCCCATCAAAGGAGCTAACTATCAAGAACATTAAAAAACTATGATCAAGGTCAACCAACTCACGGCATATCCTACCAAAACTAGCATGTAGGCTCAATCAAAAAACAAATGTCAACCTGAAAAGAAACCACCACCTAACCAACCACTTTAGCAGAAGAAAATAACACCATTCACCACCTCAAGAATCTGGACAAACTAGACCACTCATTGTCATCTCTGGAGTTGATGCATCATGTTGTGTAGGCTTGTCATCTAGTTCTGGATCCTCCTCTACGTCAGTAGGGTCTCTTGGTAGATGAGTCACATAGTCTGTAGCATGCATTCAAAGGAACTTAATTGATATGAAAACATCCTTGCATCTCCTCTTTATCGCCTTAGGGACATGATGGCTATGCCCTTTGAGTGCTCTTTTTAAAACATTGATGCACCCACATTCTAAATCTTGTTGCATAGCCATGTTTATGCACTCATAGGCTTGCATTGAGCGAAGCTAATATAATGGGAACAATCCCCCAACCATGGTCTCCCCTTCCAGAAGGTCATAGTTTTGGACGGTTGTGTACCACCGCTCAATATTATAGAGGCGCTTATATATAATAGTTGTTGCTATGGCATGGACGTAACTACCATCTAGGACAATATCCATAATGTTAGATAGGAATGTAGACACCACATCTTACCAATGAATCTCATGATCATTAGTCCCATTAAGCCACTTCTAGCTACATATGTTCTTGACTACAAACTAGGCCAATGTATAGTCCATCTCAAAGATCTACATCAGGTCAAGGATATTTACCCGTCCTCTCATAATAGGTTCCCATGGAAGTGGAGGGAACAGTAGACATGTATTATCCTTGTCCTCATTCGACATGCTCCTGTTAGCCAACGCAAGCAAATACCAATGGTTGACAATTGAAATAAAATGAATGATTAGAAGACTAAGGCTGAGAATAATTAGATAGGTCCAGTTTAGGGGTGATGTATATCAATTGACTGACACCACCTCATGTCATATCTATGAGGCATAGCTCAAATGAATTCGTAAATGATACAACCGCAAATAAATGCAGTGGATTGTGGATCAAGGTTAGCTTGCTATGTCATTAACGATCTTGAAAGACATCATATCATGCATTAACACCTTGGTCATGTCAACTTCAAACGGACATATTGAAGTAAGTTCTTGAAGGGAGAAAGCACTCATTGGAGGACAAGTCATCAAGAAGTAATCTCCTTGTGATCTTTTCTAGATTTCCAATATAAGCTAACAACAACTAACATATGCCATAAGTCTTGTCTAGACTCCAAGAAATGAAGCCATAAATATCTTTTTAAAGGAGGTGATGTACTCCACAATCTTTTTGATGGATGCTGGCCTAAAAGGTATTGAATATCCCTTAAATGGGATCGCTCTTGGTCTGACCATCTGAAGTTGTGAAAATTGTTGTTAACCCTTTCGATGTCACCATGTTATCTACAAATCCCAGCTCAGTAGTACTCAACTACTCTGATCAGCCTAGGAAGAAGATAATTTGACTAGGCAATCACCTCAAACATCAACAGATGAACCTTGCACATCCTGCTCAAGCCAAAAATTTGACTGTTGAGGAGGAACCCCTTGCGTCTGCCTAAAAATCCATTCTTCTAAAGTTTGGTCAATGGCCTTATTAGCTAGCCAATTTGCCACTTGAGTGGTTTCTCTATAACAATGAGAAATCTAGAAGTTATTAAGTTGTTGCATCAGGTGTATGGCTTGAGATAAAATGTACTCCACTCTCCATGATGTTGAGTGCCCAGATCTAATAGAGTTGATTATATTAAGTGAATCAACCTTCAATCCACAAGTCTTTGACACCTGTAGCAATAGCCAATTGGAGTCCATGCACTACCGCCCAAGCTTCTGCAATATTATTCGTACCAAGTAGGATCTTATTAGCTTTGGCTACCAAAAGCCTACCGTCATGAGTTCTTAGAATGCAACCTGTTCCTGATATGCCAAGATTGCCTCTGCTTACCCCATCAAAATTCATTTTAACCATTGTACTATTTGGAGGTTGCTAATGCACTAGTGACCTATCCACCTTGTCATTAAACTATTTTGATAAGCCTCCTATAGATATTGGCTCCAAGAATTTCCATTCCTTAATCATCAAGTTGTCCCAAGAAGTCCACACTGTGTTATGATTAATGGATTTTTTGACTTTTTCCATCGCCACTTTCAAAATGGTCTTTTCAATATTCATACAAACTTTTGACAAGGGAGATATAACTTTCCTAAAAATATTGAAATGTATTTCCCTCCTGTTGAATGCACAAGACAACTGAGAGGGGGGGTGAATCAGTTGTATCAAAAACTTTAAACCCTCACAAACATGTTCAAATCCACATCAGTTCACTTAAACCCTTAATCTGTTATGATGATTAAACATGAGAACTAAATAACAAAAACTTAAACACATCAACACCATACACAAGAGAACACCAAATTTTACATGGAAAACCCTAAAAGGGAAAAACCACAGTGAGGATTATCTCACAATATAAAATAGTAACAATACCGAATTACAAGAGGCTCACTGCCCAGAAAAATAAAAGCTCACTGCCAAGAACTCACTGTCCAAAAGAAGAAGAAAGAAGAAGAGGCTCACTGCCAAGAGTGAACTAATATAATTGCATCTGACACATGCATGGGTTTAGTTCCAATGAAGCATAAACATCACCTTTGCATCTATACCGAAAGATAGTAGACACCTTCTCACTGCCTCCAGTCGCCTAAAACATGAAATCTCTTACTTCCTTTTATCACACTCACATCACAAACATTGTCCCCTTCACATCCCCTTAATTCATGAATCCTTGACACTTTTTTATACCATCATTAACCTTGAAACAATCTTCAAGGTTGGCAACACAATCTTCAATCCTTGAAACAATCTCCAAGGTCAACAAACACACAATGTTTGAATTAGGTCTAGACCTAAACATTCCACGACACAAAGGAATGAAATAAAACCACTCTATGTCTTAGCTTGGACCCAAATCTATCCAAGCATGCTACACAACACTCACATAATCATTAAATCAACTCCACAATCAGTGTAAACATTCTAGGTTGGCCAAATAGTGTAAACATAAGAAATTCTTGATCACACACTTCCATGAACCAAACCATAACTTGTGGACTACACACAAGGCTTTAAAACAATCTGGAAACATCCATGAACAACTTGAAGTCACCTGAGAACCAAAAAAATCAACCACAACAAATTTCACTTGAAGATAGTTCACAAACTGCTTACACACAACACTATCAAACTCTGCTACACAAGAAAATTACTTTTTGAAGCACCAAATCAAAAAAACTCTAGAAAGAAGATAGATAAGGACCTTATGAACACATATCCAGAACCATAGCACCTAAAACCTTTCTGCGGAGGAATGCAAAGTGAAATACTTTCTCCCTGACACACTGTAAACACTACCAGACACTGTCCTCAGACTGGTGAACATAACTTTCACTATACAACAATCCTGAGCACCAAATTTTGAATTTAGCATCTTCAAACAGTTCTCGACAATATATCCAAACCACACACTCAGATCTCCAACACAGAAGAAATGCAAAGCAAAAACTCAAATAGTATTCTGTAATCTAGAAGACCCTTCAACACACTATTTCCAATATTAATCAAATTTTCTCAAAAGCACTTGGAAACTCAGCACCAAGAATAGTCCACTAACATCATCAACACCTCTACAATGCATTCAGATCACTTTAACACAACAACTCAATCAAACAACAATAGTAACATCAGAAGACACAGTTGACACCAATGACAACATAAACATGTTGACATCAATGACAACACCGATTAGCACATACTTGCAACAATCTCCCCCTTTGTCATTGATGGCAACATATGATGTGAAAAACCATCATGACACACCTCTATACCATTATCACTCTCCCCCTTTCTTTTATTCATCTTACTCTCTTTCTCTCCCTTTGTTTTTCACATGAACTCTCTCCCCCTTTGACATCAATGGCAAAGGGTGATACAACTTTTTCAAGCTCTCTCCCCCTGATTATGATACTGAACATTCTTGCACTATTCTCAACTTCTCTGAATACTCTCCCTTACGAGTACACACCAACTTGTACCAACTCTTACTCCCTCTGACTGCAACAATCATCAACACCACTATCTACTCCCCCTGAGAGGTAGCCTCCATCATCAGTTTCCAAAGGAAACATCTACACCAGAGGCCGGTATTGATACATTATTAGCCCCTGTTACATCCTTCTTGATCCAAATCTTACTCATCTCCTTCTTAGTCTTTACCAGATCAATATTGTGTACTAGTTTGTTCTTCTCTAGATATTGGAATATCATTCTTCATGCTTCTGCTTCTGCAGAACTTTGAAGTGTGTCCAGGATTACTATAATTGTAGCACACAACATTCCTCTCACCATTGTTCCTTCCATTCATTATGGATCTTCATTTATTAGCTCTATACCCAAATCTATTGCATATATAACAGTTGCCATTAAAGGATTGAATCATTCTATCATTGTTATAGCCATCCATTCTTTAAATTCTGCACTCATTAGCTTTATGACCAATTTTCTTGCATGTGAAACATTGACCAGAAAAAGATGGAACATTTTGATTCATTTTGCTCCTACATTGTGTAGCCTTATGTCCAAATTTGTTGCAAGAATGACAATAACCATTGAAAGATGGGTACCTTTGAGCATTAGGTTGTCTGACTAGTGGTCTTTTAACTCCTTTCTTTTGGTTCCAGATTTGCTTGCTATTGTTCTTCTTGTCTTCAACTTTTTCACCTTTTTAAAACCCTAAGCCTTCTTTATCATTGGGATCTTTCTGACTTGCAATCATCTCATCAAGCCTTACAAAACTTATCTTGAATTTTTCTTCATAGTTCTTTTCCTTCTCCAAATCTAATTTTAGTTTCACAACTTCTTGTTCCAGCCTTGTACATTCTTGAGATTTTCCTTTCACCATTGAGTTCAGACATTCCTCAGTTCTTACCTTTTCTTCAACTTGCACCTTCAGACCAATCATGGATTCATTTGCTAACCTCAAATGTTCACTAACCTCCTTATGCCTTTGTTTGAACTTCTTGCCTTTCTCTCTTAGATTTATGATAGATTCATTTGCTTCTTTGGCATTCTCCTTCAGGTCTATGATTTCTTCTTTAGTCCTCTCTAAGTCTTCAAGAGCAATATTGAATTCTTCACCATTAGCAAATATGCATTCATCTTCTAAAAATTCTACCACAGGAATTTATTCTTCTATTGCCTTGATCCAATGATCATCTTTGCATGCCTTAGCCACTGTTTTAAGTTCAAATTTAGAAATTAAACACAGATTTACCTATTCTTTAGCAACTTTCCTTCTTGTCAATACATCTTTGCTCTTATCACCAATGATCTAGTCTTTAGTGTGATGCCTCTGCACATACTTGGGAGATTCAGGGCTTCTTTTCAGAGCTTCTTGTTCTTCAACCAGCACTTCTTTCTCTTTATATTCTTCTTCGTCTCTAGTCTGTACTTCCCTTTCAACAACATTTTCTTCTTTACAAGAGGACTCATCTGAGTCTAATACATATTCATTAACTTCAGAAATCTTCAATATGTCTTCTTCAACCTTGACATTCATACTCTCAACAATCCTTTTTAGCCTTTTGTTATAGCACTATTAAGCTTTGCTTTTGTTAGAGTACCCAAGAAAGATACCTTCATCATGCCTTGCATCATCCTTTCTGAGTTTTTCATTTCTTCTGATATAACATTTGCTTCCAAACACTTTGAAATATTTAACAGTAGGAATCCTTCCATACCATAGCTAATAGAGAGTTTTTGTATCATTTGCCTTTACTTGTACTTTGTTCTGTATGTAGACAACAGTATGAATTGCTTCTCTCCAGTAGACTTCTGCTAGGTTTTCTTCTTTTATCATAGTCCTTGCAGCTTCTTGAATAGTCATGTTCTTCCTTTCAACTACTCCATTCTGCTAAGGAGTCCTAAGAGCAGATAAATGCCTCTTTATCCCATGATTCTCACAAAACATGTTAAACTCATTAGAGGTAAATTCTTCACCTCTGTCAAACCTCAAACATTTGATCTTCATATCCATTTCATTTTCAACCATTTCTTTAAACACTTTAAACTTGTCTAGGGCTTCTAATTTTTCTTTAAGAAAAGTAACCCAATTCATTCTAGACTAATCATCAATAAATAACATGAGATACCTATCACCTTGAAAGCTTCTTACTCTGGTAGGACCACAAAGATCTGTATGTATCAATTCCAACAGTCTAGTAGAAAATTGTTCTTTGACTTCTAAACTTTTCTTTTCTTGCTTTCCAACATGACATTCATGTTTCAAATATGTGCCTATGATGTGTTGTCATTGATGTCAACATATCTCTTTGTTAGAGATAGTGAAGATAGTGCAGTTTAGTAAAGTAGATTGCCCCGCATTCCCAGTGAGATGAAAAGTAGAGTCTGTGGACTTAAAGTTTGTGTAGAAGATTGTCAGAAGATGCTCTAGTTAAGATTTGAGAGGTCTGCATGGAGGATTGGTGAAGTTATGGCCATTTGAGTAAAACTGGGTTTTACAGTTGTTTAGAGGTAACAGAATGACAGGAATTTGGTCTGGATTGCTCCGCATTGGAATATTATGGTCTGTGGATCTAGAGGTATGTTTGGGATGTTTGTGTGTATCCTCAACTCGAGTGGTTGGTGGTTTGGAGGTCCGCAAGAAATCTTTCTAGCGTGACAATCATAATAGTTAGTGTTCTTAAGTTCCTCTATGAAGATGCAAGTGATTCTGGTGATTTGAGGTGGTGCAGTTGTTCTTGTTGATTTCATTGTGCTTATGGAGGTCTCTAGATCATTTTCCTATTATGTTGGTGGTCCGCATTGAGGATTGAGCTTGTAGTTGAAGATTTTTCCTTGGGTGTTGTTCTTTCCAGTCTTGGCCGACCGGATGCTTGGTGCATGTTGTGAATGATTTAAGAGAAGTTCTATGGAGCGTGGCATGTTGTTCAAGGAATATTTGATTCCCAGCTATGTTTGGCCAACAATGTAGTGGTCTACATGTAGTATTTTGTATTAAGTCAAGTCTTGTAATTGTAATTGCTTGTAATGCCTATCTTGGAGAATGTTCCAGATAGATGATTGTAAGGCCGACTTTGATGTTCATTCCAAAGTTGATGTCATGTATAAATAAGTGTAATGAAGTAGTGTAAATGTGTTGATGCGTGTGAAGATATGAAGGTAGTGAGGAAGTGTTTGGGGGTAGAGCAGAGGTGTTGTGAGCTTCAATGGAACTGAACCTTGGCATGAAGAAGATGTTGTTTCTCAGTTCAACCTTTCAGTGTTAACCATGTGAATATTTTTGTAGACAGTGAGTCTCTTGGAGTAGTGAGCTCTGGGCAATATGCCCGAAGGCAAGTGCCTTCCCATTTTTCTATTCTTTTAATAGAGAATAAATCTTCTGGGTTAACTCCCACCATGGTTTTTCCCTTAACCGGGTTTCCATGTAAAAATCCTAGAGTAATGTGTGTTGATTGTGTTTCTGCTCATGTGTTGTTGATTCATGCTTTTATGGTTATATCATTAATCTATTAATAAGTGGTAAAGAAGATTAGATGCAGCAAAAGATAAAGTTTTGTGACAATTGATTCACCCCCCCCTTTTAGTTGTCTGCCCTAATTTCAACAATTGGTATCAGAGCCGATTTCTCTGAAAGAATCTTGACTACTTGAGGAGATCCATGATGTCGACATACAAGGACAATCTGAGATTTGATGGAACAAACTACTCTCTTTGGAAGAATCGCATGGAGTGTCATTTGCAATGCATGGGTGATCCTTATTGGTTGATAACTAAGAATAAGTATACTCCTCCGCAGAATGGTCCTATAACTCCAGATGAAATCAAAGATGCTAAAAACAACATTCAAGCTAAGGAAGCATTGTTGAGTGCCCTGACTAATAAAGAAATGACAAACGTCTTGGAATTACAAACTGCTCATGAAATCTGGAAGAAGTTGGAAACTCTGTATGAAGGTGATGCATATGTCAAATGTGCTAACCTATAGATCCTAACAGGTAGATATGAATGTTTGAGGATGAGTGAAGATGAAAATATCACTTCCTACATGCAGAAGGTGAATAAACTTGTGTGCAGTATTAGGTGTGCTGGTAGAAAATTGGAAGAATCAGAGATTGTTGGCAAGGTAGTTAGATCCTTACAGGTCTGCTTCATACAAGCACAGAGTTGTTGTTATTGAGGAGATCAGGATTGTGATAAATGTTACAAGGGATCAGTTGGTTGGCAAGCTTTCAGCATTTGAAATGAGTGAGTTTGGTGATTCTCTTCCTACATCAGAATCTACATTTAAAGCCAGTATTTTTAGAAAGCAAAGATTTGATCCAGGTGAAAGCTCTGCAAGAAGACTAACCAGATATGAGAAGGAAAGGAAGGAACTTGAAGAAGATGAATCTGAGCTTGAAGAAATTGAATCCCTTATTGCCAAAAGATTACCAAGAGGATCTGGGAAGTATGAAGGAAAGTTGCCTTTCAAATGTTTTGCTTGCAATAAGATTCGTCATTTTGCTTCAAGATATCCAGAGAGGGTTTCAAATCCAAATCCTAACAGACCTAGGGTTTAGAAGAAATGCTACTATGCCCAAGAAGCTATTGATGAAGGAGTCATAGATGATGAATCTAATATGGGAAGTACCTCTGGAAATGAATGGGTGTTCATTGCTATCAAAGAAGAAGATCCGGTGCCTACTAAATCTGCTAGTTGTGTGAATGTGGAAAGTGCATTGGTTGTGCAGGTTGAAGAAAAGGATGAATGGGTTATTGATAGTGGATGTTCTCATCATATGACTGGTGATAAAAGTAAGTTTGTAAGTTTGGAAATATATGAAGGTGGAATTGTGAAGTTTGGAGACAATTCAGCTAGTAGCAGAGGATCCATCTCTCTTGATGGTAAGAATAACACTAATGATGTTTTGTATGTAGAAGGGTTGAAGAATAATCTTCTTAGTGTTGGTCAATTGGTTGACAAAGGGTATGATCTTTGATTCAAGGATGGAAAATGTAGAATTTTGGGAAGCTCTAGAACTGAGATTGCATCTAGTACACAGACTAGAGGTAATATCATTCATTTAAGTGGCCCTAGTAAAAGTTGTTTAATTGCTCAGATTGATCAAAGTTGGTTATGGCATAGGAGAATGTGTCATGTAAACTTTGATAACATTGTCAAGATAAGTGCTACTCAGGTTGTGAGATATCTTCCAAAGATTGTGAAACCTACTAATAGCATGTGTAAGGAATGTCATTTCGGCAAATAGAATAGAGATACATTCAAAAGTAAAGAACAATTAACAAATGGATTGTTGGATCTTGTGCACACTAATTTGTGTGGTCCTACCAGAGTTAGGAGTTTGCAAGGAGATAGATACTTTATGTTGCTGATTGATGATTACTCCCAGATGATGTGGGTCACTTTCTTGAGAGAGAAATCAGAGGCGATCGACAGATTCAAGGTGTTCAAGGCTAAGGTGGAGAATGAGATTGGTATGAAAATAAAGTGTCTGAGATCTGACAGAGGTGGAGAGTTTACATCTGGTGAGTTTAATGCATTTTGTGAAGAGCATGGAATAAGAAGATAGTTATCTGATCCTAGGACTCCTCAGCAAAATGGAGTTGTGGAAAGGAAGAACTGAACTATTCAAGAGGCTGCTAGAACCATGATGATGGAAGCAAATGTTCCACATGTCTATTGGAAAGAGGCTATGAGTACTATTGTCTACACTCTTAACCGGGTGCAGATCAAAGGTAATACGAGTAAAACACCTTATGAACTGTGGTTTGGTAATACTCCTACTTTGAAATACTTCAGAGTTTTTAGTAGTAAATGCTATATCAAAAGAGATGAAGATCTAGGTAAGTTTGATGCAAGATGTGATGAAGGAATATTTATGGGTTATTCTAACCAAAGCAAGGCATACTGATGCTTTAACAAGAGATTGAAAAGGATTGTTGAAAGTGCTAATGTCAAGGTTGATGAAAGCAAGGAGAGACCTTCCAAGTCTTGTGGATATGAATCAGATGATCAAAATCAAAGTCCAAATAAAGGAAACCAAGTTCAAACTCAAACTTAGATTCAAATTGCTCTGGAGAATCCAATGACTCAAGAAGCTAGTGCAAATATTGAGGAACAAGTTCAAGAATCAGAAGTTGAAGAAAATCCCAAAACTCCTAGGTATGTAAGGTTGAATCATTTTAAAGATTAGATTATTGGAGATAGAAATAAAGGTCTTCAAACTAGAAGAAAAATTGCTGAAGAACAAGAAGAGTATTGTTTGATTTCAAAGATTGAACCAAAATTAGTGAATGAAGCTTGTAATCATGAAAGTTGGGTAAAAGCAATGGAAGAAGAATTAATGCAAATTGAAAAGAATCATACTTGGGATCTTGTTCCTAGACCTTAAAAAAATGTAATTGGAACTAAATGGGTCTTCTGAAATAAATCAAATGAAGATGGTGAAGTTGTGAGAAACAAAGAAAGATTGGTGTGCAAAGGATATTCTTAGGTAGAGGGAATTAATTTTGAAGAAACTTTTGCTCTGGTGGCAAGAATCAAAGCAGTTAGATTATTTCTTGCCTTTGTTACTTACAAAGATTTCAAATTTTACCAAATGGATGTCAAGTTAGCATTCCTAAATGAAGAGTTGGAAGAAATCTACATTGAGCAACCGGAAGGATTCCAGTTGTCTAATCAAGGAGATATGGTCTGCAGATTGAGGAAAGCATTGTATGGACTTAAACAAGCCCTAAGAACCTAGTATGCAAGATTAGATAAGTATCTACTAAAGTTAGGTTTTAGCAAAGGCACAACTAATAGTAATCTTTATTTCAAAAGTGATCATGAACACATCTTGATTGTTGAGGTATTTGTTGATGATATCATCTTTGGTGGAAATGAGAGTATGTGTAAAAAATTTGTTGATTAGATGCAAAGTGAATTTGAGATGTCCATGCTTGGTGAAATGAATTTCTTCTTGGATCTACAAATCATTTAGTTAGATAAGGGCATCTTCATATCTCAGTCTAAGTATGTAAAAGAGTTGTTGAAAAGTTTGGAATGGAGGATTCAAAACCAGTGAGTACTCCTATGATAACCAGATGCAAGTTGAGTAAAGATTATGATTCCCCTAAGGTAGATCAGAAAAGGTATAGATTAATGATTGGAGGACTACTTTATCTGACTCATACTAGACCTGATATTATGAATACAGTTGGCCTTGTTGCTAGATTTCAAGCTGATCCTAGAGAATCTCATGTTGTAGCAGTCAAAAGAATTTTTAGATATCTGAAGGGGACATCTGATTATGGCTTATGGTATCCTAAGGATGATGATTGCACTCTTCATGCATATACAGATGTTGATTGGGCAGGAGATGTGGATGACAAGAAGAGTACTAGTGGTGGTGCATTTTTCTTGGGAAAGAGATTGGTTTCTTGGTTGAGCAAAAAGTAGGAGGCAATATCTATGTCTACTACAGAAGTAGAGTATATACCATTAGCAAGTAATTGTACTCAAGTTTTGTGGATGAAGCAAATGTTGAAGGATATTAGAATTGTGTTTGAAGAGCCTGTTACAATCTTCTGTGATAATTCAAGTGCAATAAACATCTCAAAGAATCCGGTGTTGTATTCAAAGACAAAGCACATATCCATCAAGTTTCACTTTTTGAGAGAAAAGGTAAATGAGAATGAAGTCAGATTGGAGTTTGTTCCTTCAAAGGATCAGATTGCAGATATCTTCACTAAGCCTCTATCTAAGGACACTTTTGAGTATCTCAGAGTGAAGCTAGGGGTTATTACCCCTCTTGTTTAGAACTAAGATGCACTAGTGTGCATTAGTCCAGTGGAACTCACAGTCATATCTTGTGATCCGGATTAGTGTTAAGGGGATGCTACTCAGGGGGAGTAGTCAGTATGTTAATTCTGGAGTTCAGTTTGGAAACAAAAAGGGTAAGAGATGATTGCAAATATGTCCCCTTTACCATTGATGTTAAAGGGGGAGAGAAGTGATGTGAAAAACTCAAAAGTAAGTAGTTACTAGTGAAAGGGGGAGCAGTGAAGAAAGTGTTTACAAGTGTGATAAGAGAAAGGGGGAGAAGTCCTTGTCTTGATGGTTGAATCAATTTTTCACATCATATGTTGCCATCAATGACAAAGGGGGAGATTGTCGCAAATATGTGCCTATGATGTGTTGTCATTGATGTCAACATATCTCTTTGTCAGAGATAGTGAAGATAGTGCAGTTCAGTAAACTAGATTGCCCTGCATTCCCAATGAGACAAAGAGTAGAGTCTATGGACTTAAGGGTTGTGTAGCGGATTGTCTAAAGATGCTCTAGTTAAGATTTGAGATGTTTGCATGGAGGATTGGTGAACTTACGGCCATCTGAGTAGAACTAAGTTTTGTAATTATTCAAAGGTACTAGAGTGACAGGAATTTGATCCAGATTGCTTCGCATTAGAATATTATGGTCTACAGTTCTAGAGGTATGTTTGGGATGTTTGTGTGTATCCTCAACTCAAGTGGTTCATGGTTTGTAGGTCCGCAAGAAATCTTTCTAGTGTGGCAATCATGACAGTTAGTGTTCTTAAGTTCTTGTATGAAGATGCAAGTGATTCTGGTGATTTGAGGTGGTGCGGTTGTTCTTGTTGATTTCATTATGCTTGTGAAATTCTCTAGATTGTGTACCTATTGTATTGGTGGTCTACATTGAGGATTGAGCTCGAAGTTGAAGATTTCTCCTTAGGTGTTGTTGTTCTTTCCAGTCTTGAATGACCGAATGCTTGGTGCATGTTGCAAATGATCTAAGAGAAGTTCTTAGGAGTGTGGCTTGTTGTTTAAGGAAGATTTGAGTCCCAGCTATGTTTGGCTGATAGTGTAGTGGTCCGCATGTAGTATTTTGTATAATTTAAGTCTTGTAATTGTAATTTCTTGTAATGCCTATCTTGGAGAATGTTACAAATAGATGATTGTAAGGTTGTCTTTGATGTTCATTCCAAAGTTGATGTCATGTATAAATAAGTGTAATGAAGTTGTGTAAATGTGTCAATGTGTGTGAAGATGCGGAGGTACCGAGGAAGTGTTTGGGGGTAGAGCAGAGGTGTTGTGAACTTTAATGGAACTGAACCTTAGCATGAAGAAGATGTTGTTTCTCAGTTCAACCTTTCAGTGTTAACCATGTAAATATTTTTGTAGATAATGAGTCTCTTGGAGAAGTGTACTCTGGGAAGTATGCCCGACGGCAAGTGCCTTCCCATTTTTATATTCTTTTAACAGAGAATAAATCTTGTGGGTTAACCCCCACCGTGGTTTTTCCCTTAACTAGGTTTCCACATAAAAATCTTGGTGCTATGTGTGTTGATTGTGTTTCTACTCATGTGTTGTTGATTCATGCTTTTATGGTTATATCATTAATCTGTTAATAAGTGGTAAAGAAGATTAAATGCAGCAAAAGATAAAGTTTTGTGACAACTGATTCACCCCCCCCTCTCAGTTGTCTACCCTAATTTCAACAATTCCTTCTAGACAACATTAGCAGGTTTGATAATCTTTGGTGGGTCTCTCACAGCTTGAACTAAACTTATCTTCACTAGAGTATCAAAATTAATGTGACACATCCTTCTATTCCATAGCCAACTTTCATTGATTTGAGTCATAAAGCAATAACCATCACCTTCTTTGAGATGATCAATATTTCCATCTATCCTTTTTCCAGTAGCTATCACAGTTCTAGATTTCTTTCTGATCTCAAAGCCATCATCTTGAAACATAAGATTGTATCCTTTGCTACATAATTGTCCAACACTCAAGAGATTTTGCTTTAATCGTTTGACATAAAGAACATCATCAGTAATGTGCTTTCCATCAAGACTGATTGAGCCTCTTCCACATATCTCAGTAGTACAATCATCACCAAAAATGACTAATCTTCCATCATCTTTCTCAATTTTAACAAACTTACTTTTATCACCAGTCATATGATTTGAGCAACTACTATCAATAACCTAATAGTTTTTTTCTTGTCTGGTATGAAGAGTATCTTCATTATCAAGACTTGCCTCTAGAGCATTTTCTTCCACACATTCTTCTAAGTCAACTGTAACAGTATCATCCTTCTTGTGTGCCATCCCAAATCTCTCTCAAACTATTAAGCTCTCTCCAAAGGAACTTGGCTCTGATACCAATTGTTGAATGCACAAGAAAACTAAGAGGGGGGATGAATTAGTTGTATCAAAAACTTTCAACCCTCACAAACATGTTCAAATCCACATCAGTTCACTTAAACCCTTAATCTGTTATGATGATTAAACATGAGAACCAAATAACAAAAACTTAAACATATCAACACCATACACAAGAGAACACCATATTTTACGTGGAAAACCCTAAAAGGGAAAAACCACAGTGAGGATTAGCTCACAATATAAAGTAGTAACAATACTAAATTACAAGAGGCTCATTGCCTAGAAAAAGAAAATCTCACTGCTAAGGACTCACTGTCTAGAAGAAGGAGAAAGAAGAAGAGGCTCAGTGCCAAGAGTGAACTGATATAATTGCATCTGACACATGCATGGGTTTATTTCCAATAGAGCACAAACATCACCTTCGCATCTATACTAAAAGATAGTAGACACCTTCTGCTCACTGCATCCAGTTGCCTAACACATGAAAGATCTTACTGCCTTTTATCACACTCACATCACAAACATCATCTCCTTCACATCCCCTTAATTCACAAATCCTTGACACTTTTTATACCATCATTAACCTTGAAACAATCTTCAAGGTTGGAAACACAATCTGCAATCCTTGAAACAATCTCCAAGGTCGGCAAACACACAATGTTTGAATTGGGTCTGGACCTAAACATTCCATAGCACAAAGGAATGAAAGAAAACCACTATACCTTAGCTTGGACCCACATCTATCCAAGCATGCTACACAACACTCACATAATCATCTAATCAACTCCACAATCAGTGCAAACATTCTAGGTCGGCCAAACAATGTAAACATAAGAAATTCTTGATCACATGGTTCCACGAACCAAACCATAACTTGTGGACCACACACAAGGATTTAAAAAAATCTAGAAACATCCACGAACAACTTGAATTCACCTGAGAACCAACAAATTCAACAACAAATTTCACTTGAAGAAAGTTCACAGATTGCTTACACACAACACTATCAAACTTTGCTACACACGAAAATTACTTTTTGGAGCACCAAATCACAAACCCTCTAGACTAAATATAGATAAGGATGCTATGAACACATATCCAAAACTACAACACTTGAAACCTTTCTACGGAGGAATGCAGAGTGAAATACTTTCTCCTAGACACACTGCAAACATTGCCAAACACTGTCCTCAGACTAGTGAACACAACTTTCACTGCACAGCAATCCAAAGCACCAAATTCTAGATTTAGCATCTTCAAACACTTCTCAACAACATATCCAAAACACACACTTAGATCTCCAACACAGAATAAATGCGAAGCAAAAACTTGAACTGTATTTTGTAAGCCAGAAGACCCTTCAACACATTGTTTCCAGTATTAATCAAATTTTTTCAAAAGTACTTGGAAACATAGCACCAGGAACAATCTACTAACATTAACAGCACCTCTACAAAGCATTTAGATCACTTTAACACAACAACTCAATCAAACAACAATAGCAACATTAGAAGACACGGTTGACACCAATGTCAACACTAATTAGCACATACTTGCAACACCTCCATACCTGCCATATAATCAAAGCTAGGCTAATATCCCATAAACAAGCATAGGTTACATCTATATTGAATTTGGGCCAACTCTTAAATATAGAGAGAAGAGTCTGAGGTAGAGGCGTGGACCAGTTGAACTTTCTAAAAATTCACAACCAACATTCTCTACTAAATTTACATTCGAGGAGTAAGTAATCAGCACTCTCCTCTTTTTCACTGCATAATACATATTTAAAATTTGCACCAATAGCTAACTTTTGAATACGTTCTCTCATCAGAATTCATCCATGCAACACCAACCAAGAAAGGCACCTTCCTTGGGAAGGATAACATCATTCCAGCATAGAAGAGAGGGCCAGTCTAATGAGGGTCCTACTGTTAAACTCATGTATCCCTGCTGCACCGAATACTGACCAGAGGGGCTTTCCATCCAAATGAGCTCATCCTCTTTAGAAGACAGTAGGACCACCCTTCCTTTCAAAATGTTTTGCAAAGTTATTTTTTGATAGCTCAGGAAATCACAGTTCTTTAGACTCTTCCAGATGACTTTTGAGGGTAATGAATTTGATTGAATGATGCAATAATCCCTGACCTTATGCCCCCAATGATGCTTCAAATATTTTCTAGCCTCCCTTAAATCCTCCCTAGATGACAATTTAGGCCATCCATTCCAAGAATCTGTCTAGAAATTAACCTTATCTCCCTTGTTAATTTTCCAAGAGAGATTGGGCAAGATGACATTTCTACATTTGATAAAAATTGCCATGTATAGAGGAACTCCTTGGGGGGTCTTGCACAGTGAAAATTCTTTCTCTATCAGGAATGTCCAAGTATTTACTTTGCAATAGCCTAGCCCATTTGGAATTGGGCTTGTTATACATTCCCCAAGCTAACTTTGCTCCAAGAGCTAAATTATGAAGCTCTAAGTTAATAATTCTGGCTCCACCCATAGATTTTGGCTTTCAAATTTTATCCTAGGCTAACAAATGAATTTTCTTCTTCTCCATAGACCCTTTCCATAAAAACTATTTGCATATATCTTTTCCATATCTGAAAGGATAGTCTTAGGAGGCTGAAGTGTGGACAATAAATAAACTGGGACTGCTATTAAAATTTTTATTTTATTTTATTAGTTGACATTATTGACATGTTTGCCTTCATATTAATGCTTAACGTTGTTACAAATGATTACAAGCATGCCAAGTGGTGAACCGTCTGCTCATGGGAAAAAAATATTTTTTCAACGTCAATTACTAAATTGCTTATACTGTAAAAATGGAAGTGAGGGAAGAAAATCTTTGATGGAAGTTTTGCATTTCAAGGACTTTGAGAAATCCACCAAAATGAAGAAGAAAAATGCGACAAAATTAGAGATGGAGAAGAGAAAGGCAATGGAATGGCCCACTCTGAAATATCAATCTCCACAAATTGGTTCATATACCCATTCATAGACACCCTACCAGAATGCCCTCGCCATAGATGTTGGAGAACAATCATATGGATAGAATATGGACCAGTTAGAAAGGGGGGTGATAGCATAGTGGTAGAGTATTCTAGCAGCAAATGGGTGGTCCTAGGTTCAACTCCTAGCCGGTCCATGAAAAATCCTATCATGGTCTCAAATCTAGGCCAAGCTAGGAGCACCAAGCACATGTAGTGCGGCTCAAGGGGGGGTGTTGGAGAATGAGTCACACTTGGACTGAAGATGGGCCAGTCACAATGGGGGGCAATAGCTTAGTGGTAGAGAAACCCAGCAACAAATGGGTAGTTGTAGGTTCAACTCCTACCTAGTCCATGAAAAAGTTTAACAATAGACAAGTAACCTTGCACCTCTGTGTTACTTTTCATCATAACTTCTCTCATGAATGGTATAATTGTATTGCTAAAGTAGATATTACAACACAAATTTAGATTTCACTAATGGCATGACATGAAGTCTCACCAAAAAGCATTAAATTTCATAGTTATGAAGTGCAAGAAAGAAATTCCAACTTTCAAAAAGACAATGAAAGAAAGTGAAAAAAGAAAGGTATATTATGTAAAGGATAGAAGTGTATATTTTACTGTATTAAATGTATTGTATAAAGGATAAAAGTGTACATTCAAATGACCATATTGAATCTCTTCATATGTATCCACACTAGATTCCTTAGTGTTAATATCAAATGTATCTGCAATGTTGGATTACTAGATTCCTCATCCTTGGAATATTGACTCATAGATAAAGAAGATGATCCCCTTGATTCTTGATTAGGAGTCATGTAGAATCCAAAGTCTCAATAGAAGTCTCTCTAGGAGGAGAAGGAGCATCAAGAGAAGTCTCAACATCATCTCAACATTCAATCTTTTCCCATTCATTAAGCACAAGAACTATTTTATGATCATATGATTGAAAACATCAAGTGGAATAAGACATTCCACAATAGGATCCTCTACAAATGAAGATTCATTTGAGTCTACATGTACATCTCCCAAAGTGTGGTCCAAAGTTCATGAGGGCACATAATATAAGTGATTACCATCAGGGTGTCAATATTGACACTACAACCAATTAATTCTTGGATTTGTTTAATCATAAAATCCCACACAAGTTTCTTCCAATAGGATGTAGGCTCAGGAATAAGTCCATAGAGATAGAGTAGAAGATGAAGCCACCTAAAATATGCCAAGATTCCATCTCGTTAGGACTTATAGTTCCATCTCTCTAATCTTATTACAGCAGGATGATTTTTGATACCCGTGATAAAATCGTCAATTTTAGTCACATAATAGACCAATCAGGAGACTTAATCAAACAAAAGTAAAAGATTACCCCCCAAATTCACTCAATCAATGATCCCCCTAGAAAATGATGATGATGCCACTTTACAATTAGTGTGATTACAATTTTGACTTGCTAAATTAGCGAAGTGGTCTTGATCTCAGTGTATTACAAATGCCAAAATATGTCATAGAGTTGAAACTACAATTTGTGATATAGAATGGAATTGATTAGACTATAGCAATGAAAACCACATGAAAAATTATACACTTTCAAAAAAATTACATCCAAAAATATTATCGTATGAGCCCGAACGAAGCCCTAAAAGTTCCCAAAATGAGAACTATTCAACATCACATGTGATAATTTGCATTTTTTAGAAAAATTAAACATTAAAATAAAAAATGCTCTACTCCATTGTGAAGCTCTCAAAAGTTTACCTTAAATAAATAAATTTCTCACAAAAAGGAGCCAATATGATTGAAGTTCAACATCAAAAATTAAAACTGCATTGGATAAGGGGTCAATAGTTAGAGGGAAAGTGCTGATGTCATGTTGATGTCAATAAAATAATATTCTAAAATTCTCCTAAAATATTCTTTGATGCCAAAATATTCCAAAACCTCCTTCAAAAATCTTCAAAACCACATTTAGAGGTTAAAACTATTAGAACAAAGGATCGACTCAGAGAACATTGATCACAAAATGGAGTAAACAAGAACAAATGACATGAAAGATGATTAATCAGATAATCACATAATCGGTGTAAATTGATAATGAACAAGTGTGTACATATAGCATGGATAGTTTGAGTCACTTCAAGAGTCGACTCATGCACTCAAGTAGTGGTGGCAAGAAAGTTTCCAACAAGTGTCAAATGAGTGTCGACATGTATCTTGGATGAGTTTGATGGACTCTCCAAGTTGACACATAACCTACCTAAGGTGACTTAAAGCCATGTGTGAAATATATGTATAATTACTTATTAAATAATAAGTAATAACATTAGTATTTTAACACTAACAAAAACCACCCTTTAAAAAATGAAAATTGCCTAAGTTGTGCAAGAAACCACTTTTGGGGGATGGTGGTTCCACTAGCAGTTAGTTAGCTGCTAGTGGTTAGCAAGTTGATAGCATTTAATGTGACTGCTAGAGGTTAACTGCTAGCATTTAATTAACTCTATGAAAACAAATTGGATTCCATGTTCGTACGACCTCCCCCTCAAAAAAATTTGCACAGAATTGCTCTTGTGTGTAAATTTAACAAACTTTATATGGAAATTAAGGTTTTTAGGCCTTTTAGATGCAATGGTGGGGTTGGATTTGGCCCAAAATGCTCTGAAAAATTAGGTACCCATTAGATCTAGCATGCACCTCCCAACTTCAAACCCTTGGAGATTTGGCCTCCGATGTTTGATCTAGGCGCTTCAAAAGGGTAAATTGACTTTCTTGGGTGCTATGAACTCAATGGAGTGTTCATATTGTTAGATTTAGGGAAAACAACTGAGAGGGGGGGGGTGAATCAGTTGTTTACAACTTTCTTCCAATTTAATCACTTAAATCCTTTTCTTAATTCAGCAGCATAATAATAAATCAATCATAGAAACATAATGCAATAATTCAACAGCAGAAACACATTAACACATATGACACCAAGATTTTGATGTGGAAAACTTGGTTAAGGGAAAAACCATGGGGTGACTAACCCAAGATTGTATTCTCTGTTAGAAGAATAGAAAGAACTGTTAGCACTCATTTTGACCTGGGGGTTGTTTTTTCATGTTTAGGGGGTTTCTTCATTTGAACCCTATATCTTCTTGCCCATTTTCCTAAGTGTTGGACCTCCTCGGCATTTTTCAGCTGCAGCATCATTTTTTCTTCGAGGAGGAAGTCATCATCATCATGTTTGCTTCGATGGTGGTCAGCATCATCATGTTTTCTGTCGACCGGTTTCTCATCAGGATCATCATGTTTCAATATCGGGTGATGTTTGGATATCATCCCGATCCTGCTGATGAGCTACAGTGTGCCCTGATTTGCTTGCGGGGGTGATTTTTCAAGTATCCGATGATCTTCCAATTATCACCTTGCCCTTTTATGATGATGATGTCATCCCGATCTTCTGAAGGGGTTATTCTCTGAGTTATTCGACCTGACTTGTTTTTTCTTAAGGGTCGTCATCATCATCATCATATTTCCAGTTATCGCCGTGTTGCTTGCGAGGATCATCATATTTTCTGCCTGCATGATATTTCGCCGGGGTGATATTTTTATCATCGGGTGATCTTGGTTATGATCATCCTGATGATGTTGTTGAAGAGTTCTAAGTATGACCCGATATTCACTGGGGTCATCATATTTTGAACGTCAGGATGATCTTAGTCAATATCATCCTGATGTTGTTGTATCACTTCATGTTCGTTGTTTTATCATCCTGATGATGCTGACGTCATTCTTATGTCAGGGTGATATCTATTTCTCTGCCTATCTGCATCATGATATTTTCGAAGGGAGATATCCGCCTGTCGGCTTCGTGCATTATCTAGTGGGGGTGATCTTTTCAGATATCTGGCATATTCATCTATCACCCCGATCTTATAGTGGAGCTACAGTGCAGCATGATATTTGTGCATCAGGATGATATTTCCAAATATCCGGTTATCTTTCGAATATCATCCTGATGTCGATATGATGATGACATCATCAAGGTCCCGGGGGGTCATATTTCTAATACTGATCATCTTGTGGAGATCCCTGATATTTGCAAACATGATGATGACGTCATCCGGATATGAGGAGGTGCGCAGTAGGCAGATATGCTGATGACATCAGCAGGATATGACGGTGACGTCATCAGGATGCTCATCGGCCAGACTTTTGGCATCGGCTAAGCAGGAGGATGTTCCTCTGATGGATCAGGTTATGCGGATGAAGGCGATTATCATGCAGGTGATATTGCGATATGATGCTGACGTCAGGGTGATATTTCAAGCGACAGGATATCATGCTGTTGGAGGATGATGATGAAGTCTTATACTAGTGTCGTCAGGAGCAAAAGCACTGACATTATATATGCTCGTGGCCTAGTATATAAAGTGTTGAAAATGTCGCCGCGGGGTGCATGTGGGATAATTGATATCCTGCATATTTGAAATATCATGACGATGAGGTATCTTAGCGGGAAATGGTTGCGATGCACAGTTTGACGTTTTCCCGAGGCCGCAGGTTGGTGCGCCATTAATGGCGAAGGTTGCAGAGGTATGGGCGGATCTGGTACCCGATTGAAGATGTACATCAACGGACAGTGGCGCAGGGCTCGAGGTTTCTTCCTGTCTCCTCCCCTACCTACTGCATTCATGTTTGGGTGCCAATCTGGTAATGCGTTGAGCGCCATTTTTCTGATACTGTGTATCTGGCGAGATTTTTGGTCAACCATGTAATTAATTGCTATGGTACACTACCTGGCTGTTATAAGCAGGAAGTGTTACTCATTTTTGGTTGTTGAAAGTTGAAGATTTTTGGCTCTGTAATTCAAAACAAGCTGATCTGGTTGCTCTGTACAGCTAAACCTGTGAGTCTATGTATCTCTTGTTGTATGTTTTGGCACGAACCCACTGATTTCATGATTAATCTTATATGAGAAATGCTATCTTAGCATGTGTTTTGTTAATTCTGTCTCCAGTATTGCATGTATTCTTCTTCTGAATCTGGATATTTGGGTAATGTTTAGATTCTAGAGCATAGAATTCCTATGTTGAATGTCTGATCTTTTAACTTCTGCTCAAGGGGTAGATTAAACTGTTTTCAGGTTAAACATTGGGAAGGGTATACTGCAGTAGGGATGCCATAAGTAGAGATAACTTAACACTCTGTATTGGGAGATATCTATAAGGCAGGTATCACATATATCCCCCTGAAATCCAGTTTTAGCTGTTCATGTTGATCATTCACAGGTGTATGTCTACTGACTCCAGGCCCTGGATAGGCACCAATCTTGCTTTGTTTTTGTGTTACAACCATGTCCAACTTTGCATCCAAACTTAAAATCCAAATCAAAATCTAAAACAACCATTAGGACATTAGAATTAGTTTTAGGATCCTCAGTCCTCTGTCTACAACTGCAAATAGGCCCAAAGCTAGCCCCTTTGCTCTTATCTTTCAGTTTTGGTCTACTTACAGGAGGACTTATCTGCTTTCTGTCAGCATCCCAGCCTTTGTATGCATATCCTCATGGATGTTGAGTAGGGAATACCCCCCTAGGTTTTGCAGAGCCTGAAGAAGAAGAGGAGATAAAATATAGAGTCTATCTCCTACACTGTTGGCCCCTAGCCCAGAGATCCTGTTGATCACTGATGGCTACCTTGTAGGGAAATCTGGGAATAAGCATCCAGTCTGGGAAAAACTCAACAGAAATTGGCGACTCCGCTGGGGAATTTGTGAAAGAACCCTGGTTTTCAAAAGAAAACAGTTCCTAGTAATAGGTGGCGACTCCGAAGTAATCTCCCAACTGGTCAAAGTAAAATTTATATGCAGGGGAGAAGATCCCAACAAAATCCTTTATTTAAAGAGTTACCAGTAACAAGAAGAATGATGTACAGAAGAAAGGGAGCTGTCTCAGTTAGTCATGAGGGTTCCCCCAGAAAAGGTGATGATATGCAAGACAACCCTAGGCCATCAGGACAGCATGTGCCTTACTTTTCAAATGCAGAAGCTGATATTCAAGGTGCATATGAGAGTAAACAGGGTGGTAGCTTGAGAATGAGGTCAGAGGTGTTCCAAGAACGCCCATTTCTAGACCCTACTGAAAGGTTTGAGGAGGCAGAGTCTCTGAGGGATGATGAAGATGATGACCAGAATGGTATGAGACCATCTACCTCCAGGCCTAAGGATGAACAGTTAGCTGAAGAAATCAGAAGTCTAAGAGCAGAACTAGAATATCTACAAGCCATGAAAATCAGAGATGATATGAAGCAGAAAGTGCAAGCCTTAAGAACTGCCCAAAATGAATCAGTTCCTACCCTAGAGAATGCAAATGTGCAGAGACATCAGCAAAGAAATGAAGTACAACATCAGCATAATGATGAGAGACAAAATGTGAATGATACTAGGATACCACTGAACAATGTAAGAAACCAGAATGCAAACAGAAATGTTAATGTTAATCAGTTAAACAGACAGCCCATGTAGTTAGATAGATTCAGGCAGCTGGTGTTTGATGGTATTCCTGGGTATCCTAACCCCATTGACAAGCATCTGAGGCTGCAAGTGCCTAAATTTTCAGGAAACAACACAGTGTCAGGAGAAGATCATCTAAAAGCCTTTCAAAATGTCATGGATAACTTTGAGGTTGAACATGAGGATGTTTTCATGAAGTCATTCATGCAATCCTTAATAGATGAGGCAAGAGAATGGTACAAGAATCTGCCTGACCGGAGTATTTCATCATGGGATGATTTTAAAAGGATGTTCAAGGAGCAATATGGTGACAAAACTGGCCCTAGCTTTTTTGTAAATGAGTTCACCAGTATCACTAAAGGGTTAAATGAGCAGGTTGCAGATTTTAATGCAAGATTTACTAAAGTGTTGAACAAATTGCCACATCACATGAGGCCAAATGAACCAATGTGCATAATATTGTATATCAATGCCTTTGATGCAAAAACTGCATATGGATTAAGAGATAAAGGTCATGCTACTCTCAGGGATGCTTTCAGAATTGCAGTGAATATTGAAAACAACAGGAAAGCATCGGGCAAGACAAATAGAAGGGATGATGTAAAAATTCTGCAGAATCCAAACAAGCCTCAGAACACTCAAGGTAATACATCTACCCCTGAAGATAAGATAGACAAATTGGCAAATGTTGTTAAGGACCTAAGCTATAGATTAGCTAGAAGTGAAAAAGGGATGGGTCCTGATAGGCAAGTCTATCAAAGGCAGGAAAAGAGGCCATCATTGCATGATATGCCTTATAACACCAATTGGCATGATGGTAAGCCTGTATTCCCACGTAACAACACAAATCAGAGAGCTCAACATGTCAAAGAAACTCCTGATCCTCTAAAGAAAGCTATAAATATTGTTGATGATGCTCCATGGTGTATAATTTGTCAGATGCCACATTCACAGTCACAGTGTATGATTGCTCAATCCTTGTATGATAATGCTGCATCTTGTAATGAATGCAATGAGCCACATTATGTGCAAGATGATGATGTTAATATGATGTCCATAGGCAATGGATACACTCTTTATGATGCTGATGAGAATACAGATCATCAAATTCAGGCCTGCCAACAGTTCCCATATGATGAAGATAATGAAGATAACTATGTGTATGCTCAGAGCTCACACAATTTTCTGAGTAACTTACAACGACCTTCTGATGAGGAAATTAGAGCCTTCACAGCTGCAGCAGTTGCTCAAGTCAAAAGCAACTACAATCTCAGAGGTAAAAATGAAGTAGGCAGCCCACATCAGCCAGAAGATATTTCTGCAGGTCAGCTAGTGCATGGTCATAAAGGAATTGAACCACAAAAAAGGCAGTGGGTAAATAATAAACAGAATTTTAGACATAGAACAGGTCATGAATCTCAAGGACCAGAAAACAAAATCCCTCAGGCTGAAGATCAAAGTAAAGGTTCCCAAGACAAGAATGATGATCAGGGAACTATGAAAGTAAAAGCTAAATCAGCTCAGGATAAAAACAAGATTGTGGAGCAAGCTACAACTGTTATACAAAATTATGCTCCATTTGATATAGCTCAGGTCCTCTCTCAGGTAAAAGTCTCTGTTCCACTTATGGAACTGATGAAAGTGGAAGAAATCAAGAGTAGGACAATATCCCTAATCTTAGGGGTACCTTTTCAAGCTAAACAAAATGTTCAGACCCAGGGTGAAAAACATGTCATGTGTAATGAAGAAGATGAGACTCCTGAAGTCTATTTAGGAGTGACTATGACAAAGTGTCCTTCACAAGTGGAACCATTTTATGTTTCCCTGGTTATAAATGGAAAAATAATTAGAAATTGTATGCTTGACTCTGGAGCATCTACAAATGTCATGCCTTTGGCCATCATGCAACAAGCTGGATTGAAAATTGACAAGGCATGTGGAAAATGTTATGCTATGGATGCCAGAGAGGTACCAGTTATTGGAATCATGAAGGATGTAGATTTCAAACTGGCAGCATTTCCTGAAAAGAGATATAAAATGAATATAACAGTGGTTGACATCAAGCCACAGTATGGTATGTTGTTGTCAAGAAGATGGGCAGCACTAATTGGTGGAAGTATGCAGCTGGACCTGTCATATGCCATGATTCCAATGAATGGCAGGGATGTTAAGCTAATCAGAGAACAAAGATCATCAGAGACAGTGGAAGACCAAGAAGCAGAGGAACAGGTATGCTTTGTAGACACTGACTGTGATAACTTCAAGGTTGTCTCAGATGATACAGAAGATAAAAAGAAAAATGCCTGCATTGAAGAATTGGATCAGCAAGGTTTGTGGACCATGTTTTTTGATGGAGCTTGTGCAAAAGAAGGCTCTGGAGCTGGAGTTGTTTTCCTGTCTCCAACTGGTAAGCTCCTCAAATTCTCTTTCTTGCTGAGGTTTGATTGCACAAACAACATTGCAGAATATGAGGCTTTACTCTTAGGCCTAAATATTGCTCTCAAACATGGAATTAAAATGTTAAGAGTATTTGGGGATTCTGAGCTGATTGTATCCCAAATTAGAGATAAGTATGCTTCAAAAAACAAAAGATTGAAACAATACAAGCATGCTGTTTGGGATACCATTGAACTATTTGATGCATTTTCAATAGGCTGGGTAGAGAGGTCAAAGAATGTTATGGCTGATTTCTTAGCCAATGTTGTAATAAGGCCAGATGACATCACTTTGTCAGATGTTACAAATGTAGAAGTTAAAATTAGGCCTGCAGTACCAGAAAATATATGCAGTTGGCAAGTGTTTAATGATGATAGGGATTTGTTGAAATTTTTGCACTGCATAGATGAATATGAGAATCAAGAAATTGATTTCCAAGCTTTTGTAGAGACTATAGATGGAAAAGAAACTCTTGTGGGAAAAGAGATAATTCAATTGAGGACTAATAAAATCCCTAGAGGGTTGGTAGCTTTGGAAAGAGCTTTTGACAGTAAAGATAAATTGGTCACAAGGACATCTCCCACGAATAAGGAAGATTTAGAAGAGATAAATTTGGGGACATCTCAGGCCCCTCAGAAGGAATACATTGGTAAACAACTCAAACCACACATTAGGAGTATGCTGATTGCATTACTGAAAAAGTATAAACATGTTTTTGCTTGGTCATATGAGGACCTAAAAGCCTATAGGGAAGATTTATTCCAGCATGAGATCCCATTGAAGCCTGGAGCTAAGCCATTTAGACAAAAGCAAAGACCTATTAATCCTACCTTAGCTCCCAAGATGCAAGAAGAACTCAAAAGGCTCAGGGAAGCTAGAATAATTGTGCCAATCAGGCATTCAACTTGGGTGTCTAACCTTGTCCCAGTCAGAAAAAAGAATGGTGATATTAGGCTTTGTGTTGACTTCAGGAACTTGAATGTATCCTCTTTAAAGGATAACTATCCACTGCCTAATATGGAAGCTATGTTGCAGAGAGTGACTGGTTGTGAACTCTTATCCATGATGGATGGATTTTCAAGATATAATCAGGTGAAGGTAAAGGAATCAGAACAGTATAAGACCGCCTTTACCACTCCATGGGGAACTTATGTGTATGTTAGAATGCCCTTCGGACTAACCAATGTAGGTGCTACATTTCAAAGAGCAATGGATGTTGCTTTTGCAGGACTGATTGATTCAATTCTGGCTGTATATCAGGATGACTTGACTGCTTACTCAAAGAAAGAAGAGCAGCATTGTTTGCATCTGGAGCAGATTTTCATAAGAGCACTAGAGTATGGTATTTCTTTAAATCCAAAGAAGTGTGCCTTTGGGGTAGTTGAAGGAAAGCTCCTGGGACATATTGTTTCCAAGGATGGAGTCAGGATAGATCCAGAGAGAGTGGCTGCTATTGATAGAATTCAAATGCCAAAAACTGTAAAAGGAGTTCAGTCCTTCTTTGGACAGATAAATTTTGTTAGGAGATTTGTTCCCAACTTTGCAGAAACCACAAGGAACATTTCCAAGATGATGAAGAAGGATGCAACTGTCCACTGGGAAAGGGAAGCAATAGAATCATTTCAGAGTATCAAAGAGGCAATCAAGATGGCCCCTGTTCTTAAATCTCTTGATTTTTCTAGGCCATTCCAAGTATTTTCATTTGCTTCCTTTCATACTGTTGCTACATGTTTGCTACAGAAAAATGAAGATGGTTTTGAACAGCCCATCGCTTTCTTCAATATGTCCTTGCAGGCCTCTGAGTTGAAGTATGATATTATGGAAAAACAGGCATATGCACTAGTCAGAGCCATCAAAAGTTTCAGACCATACTTGGTAGGATCATATATAATTGCATATGTACCTCATGCAGCAGTCAAAGACATATTCACTCAGCAGGAGGTGACTGGAAGAAGGTGTAGATGGATAAACAAACTGCAAGAGTTTAACATAGACATACAAGTTACCAAGTTGATAAGAGGACAAGGATTAGCCAAGATGATGGCACAGTCAAACTTGGAAGCATGCCAAGTTAATGCAGTCCAAAATGAGAGTGTAAATGTATCAGGATTTGAATGGTACAAGGATATTATCTACTACTTGCAAAATCTGAATTGTCCTTCCCATTTCAGTGACAGTCAAAAGAGGACTTTAAAGTTACATGCGATCAGGTATGTTATTGTTCAAGGTGAGCTATACTGGAAAAACCCTGATGGTGTGCTGCTGAGATGTGTGGATGAGGATATGGCTAACAATGTTTTGATTGATATGCATAAAGGATTGTGTGGTGGACATTATACTGCCCAAACAATAGCTCATAAAATTCTCAGAGCAGGATATTGGTGGCCCACTCTCTTTTCAGATGCACAAAAGTTAGTGAGGAAGTGTGACCCTTGCCAAAGATTTTCAGGAAAGCTGAAATATGATGGTGCTTTACCCCTCAGAACTGTAACTGTGGATGCTCTATTTCAGCAATGGGGAATTGACTTCATAGGGGAAATTGCAGACAAATCAAGTGGGGGACACAGTTGGATTTTGGTGGCAACTGATTACTTTACCAAATGGGTTGAGGCCATTCCAACTAAGAGAGCTACAAGTAAGGTGGTGACAGATTTCATGCTAGAAAATATTATCATCAGGTTTGGAGTACCATTTAAGATAGTCACTGATAATGCTATGTGCTTCAGATCAGGTGAATTTGTTGATTTTTGCAACAGGTATGGGATAAATCTATCATATACATCACCATATCACCCACAAGGGAATGGTCAAGCAGAATCAAGCAATAAAAGCATCATGAAAATTATCAAGAGGATACTGGACAAGAATAAGAGAGCTTGGGACTCAAAATTGAACTTAGCAATATGGGCTGACAGAGTGACAGTAAAAAGGGCTATTAGGATGTCACCTTTTGAGCTAGTATATGGTGCATCAGCCAGATTGCCCATAAACAATCTCCTCCCAGTTTAAAGATTCATTCAGGAAAATGATGAGGAGATTGAAGACTCCATGACAGAAAGAGTGAACCAGCTGGTTGCATTGGATGAAAACAGAAGGAAAGCCCACCAGATCAATCTCAAAAGACAACAAGATGTGAAATATCAGTTTGACAGGAGAGCTATAAAAAGGAAGTTTCAAGTCAATGATCTAGTGCTCATTTGGAATGCAAAAGGTCAAGAAAAGGGTAAAAATGGTAAATTTGAACCCTTATGGATGGGCCCATATCAGATTTGCAGTACTCATGGGGAGGATTCTTATTTCCTCCAGGCCCTAGATGGTGAAGTTCTGGAATTGCCTGTGCATGGCCAATTCCTTAAGTTCTATTTTGCATAAATGACTTGTCGCTGTGCACATTTGTAAAAAACATGTATGTAGTGTAAATGTCTTGTGTAGTTCGTGCTTTTTGGTTTTTTGCCTGGTCTGCCCGGAGATCTGGTTCTCGCTGCAGGTTTTCACTTGCACGTCCCCATTCGGAGCCAGTGTTAGCACTCATTTTGACCTGGGGGTTGTTTTTTCATGTTTAGGGGGTTTCTTCATTTGAACCCTATATCTTCTTGCCCATTTTCCTAAGTGTTGGACCTCCTCGGCATTTTTCAGCTGCAGCATCATTTTTTCTTCGAGGAGGAAGTCATCATCATCATGTTTGCTTCGATGGTGGTCAGCATCATCATGTTTTCTGTCGACCGGTTTCTCATCAGGATCATCATGTTTCAATATCGGGTGATGTTTGGATATCATCCCGATCCTGCTGATGAGCTACAGTGTGCCCTGATTTGCTTGCGGGGGTGATTTTTCAAGTATCCGGTGATCTTCCAATTATCACCTTGCCCTTTTATGATGATGATGTCACCCTGATCTTCTGAAGGGGTTATTCTCTGAGTTGTTCGACCTGACTTGTTTTTTCTTAAGGGTCGTCATCATCATCATCATATTTCCAGTTATCGCCGTGTTGCTTGCGAGGATCATCATATTTTCTGCCTGCATGATATTTCGTCGGGGTGATTTTTTTATCATCGGGTGATCTTGGTTATGATCATCCTGATGATGTTGTTGAAGAGTTCTAAGTATGACCCGATATTCACTGGGGTCATCATATTTTGAACGTCAGGATGATCTTAGTCAATATCATCCTGATGTTGTTGTATCACTTCATGTTCGTTGTTTTATCATCCTGATGATGCTGACGTCATTCTTATGTCAGGGTGATATCTATTTCTCTGCCTATCTGCATCATGATATTTCCGAAGGGAGATATCCGCCTGTCGGCTTCGTGCATTATCTAGTGGGGGTGATCTTTTCAGATATCTGGCATATTCATCTATCACCCCGATCTTATAGTGGAGCTACAGTGCAGCATGATATTTGTGCATCAGGATGATATTTCCAAATATCCGGTTATCTTCTGAATATCATCCTGATGTCGATATGATGATGACGTCATCAAGGTCCGGGGGGGTCATATTTCTAATACTGATCATCTTGTGGAGATCCCTGATATTTGCAAACATGATGATGACGTCATCCGGATATGAGGAGGTGCGCAGTAGGCAGATATGCTGATGACGTCATCAGGATGTTCATCGTCCAGACTTTTGGTATCGGCTAAGCAGGAGGATGTTCCTCCGATGGATCAGGTTGTGCGGATGAAGGCGATTATCATGCAGGTGATATTGCGATATGATGCTGACGTCAGGGTGATATTTCAAGCGACAGGATATCATGCTGTTGGAGGATGATGATGAAGTCTTATACTAGTGTCGTCAGGAGCAAAAGCACCGACATTATATATGCTCGTGGCCTAGTATATAAAGTGTTGAAAATGTCGCCACGGGGTGCATGTGGGATAATTGATATCCTGCGTATTTGAAATATCATGATGATGAGGTATCTTGGTGGGAAATGGTTGCGATGCACAGTTTGACGTTTTCCCGAGGCCGCGGGTTGGTGCGCCATTAATGGCGAAGGTTGCAGAGGTATGGGCGGATCTGGTACCCGATTGAAGATGTACATCAACGGACAGTGGCGCAGGGCTCAAGGTTTCTTCCTGTCTCCTCCCCTACCTGCTGCATTCATGTTTGGGCGCCAATCTGGTAATGCGTTGAGCGCCATTTTTCTGATACTGTGTATCTGGCGGGATTTTTGGTCAACCATGTAATTAATTGCTGTGGTACACTACCTGGCTGTTATAAGCAGGAAATGTTACTCATTTTTGGTTGTTGAAAGTTGAAGATTTTTGGCTCTGTAATTCAAAACAAGCTGATCTGGTTGCTCTGTATAGCTAAACCTGTGAGTCTATGTATCTCTTGTTGTATGTTTTGGCACGAACCCACTGATTTCATGATTAATCTTATATGAGAAATGCTATCTTAGCATGTGTTTTGTTAATTCTGTCTCCAGTATTGCATGTATTCTTCTTCTGAATCTGGATATTTGGGTAATGTTTAGATTCTAGAGCATAGAATTCCTATGTTGAATGTCTGATCTTTTAACTTCTGCTCAAGGGGTAGATTAAACTGTTTTCAGGTTGAACATTGGGAAGGGTATACTGCAGTAGGGATGCCATAAGTAGAGATAACTTAACACTCTATATTGGGAGATATCTGTAAGGTAGATATCACATATATCCCCCTGAAATCCAGTTTTAGCTGTTCATGTTGATCATTCACAGGTGTATGTCTACTGACTCCAGGCCCTGGATAGGCACCAATCTTGCTTTGTTTTTGTGTTATAACCATGTCCAGCTTTGCATCCAAACTTAAAATCCAAATCAAAATCTAAAACAACCATTAGGACATTAGAATTAGTTTTAGGATCCTCAGTCCTCTGTCTACAACTGCAAATAGGCCCATAGCTAGCCCCTTTGCTCTTATCTTTCAGTTTTGGTCTACTTACAGGAGGACTTATCTGCTTTCTGTCAGCATCCCAGCCTTTGTATGCATATCCTCATGGATGTTGAGTAGGGAATACCCCCCTAGGTTTTGCAGAGCCTGAAGAAGAAGAGGAGATAAAATATAGAGTCTATCTCCTACACTGTTGGCCCCTAGCCCAGAGATCCTGTTGATCACTGATGGCTACCTTGTAGGGAAATCTAGGAATAAGCATCCAGTCTGGGAAAAACTCAACAAGAACAAAATGGCACATGCCAATTAGGGCTCACTACCTGAGCACACTGCTCACAAGAGGCTCATTGCCTACAAGAGACACACTGTCTATAGAATAATAAGTATCACATACTTGAACTGAAGAATAGAATCTTCACCATGCTTGAGTCAGTTCCATTTAGGCTCAATACTTCTGCTCTGCTTTTCGCTCTGCTCCTCTCTACCACACTCTCATCGCCACAACTTCACACTTGAAAAGACTTTACAACTCCTTATTTATACAAGACTTCGACTTAGGAATAACCATCCAAGTCAGCATACATTACAGAGCAAATATATAAATGCAACATGACTAATTACAAAAAGACTTTATGTGGATCAACACACTGTCAGCCACACAAATTTGAGACTCCAATATTCCTTTAGGAACACGCCATTCTTCACAGAACATCTTCAAGACCATCTGTAGGATGTGTAACTCATCCGATCGGCTAGACTTAGGAAGAACATCATCATCCGAAAGTAATTCTTCAATTACGAGCTCAATCTTTAATGTGGATCACCAACACGAACTGGACACAATCCAAAGACCTCCACAAGCTTGCCTGAATCACCAAGAACATCCACACTACTTCTACTTACTGAAATCATTCTCTCCTTCATCCAGAACCTCAAGAATACAGTCTGTCATCATTGTCATATTGGAATAGATGCTTGCGGACCTCCAGACCATGAACCAATTGAGTTGACACTTCACATTTACTTCCTAAACATTCCACCAAATCCGTAGAATAGGGTATTGCATTTCTGGATCTCACACGACCTATCTGTATCACTATGTCACCTCTGAACATCTGTCAGAACTAGTTTTACTTAAGTGGCCATAACTTCTTCAGATCTTCATGTGGACCTCTAAAATCTTTACTGGATCATCTTAAGACACATATCTATAAACCCTTTGAAGTACATCCTCTGATCTTCATCTTAGCTGGGATCTTTACCTCACTGTCTTCAATGTTCTTCTCTATTTCTGATTAGGACTAATTTTCTCAATATACTCAGCACACAGCTCATCCAATCCTTATCATTAATGCAACAAGAGTATGTTGACATCAATGACAACACCGGTTAGGCCCATACTTGCAACAATCTCCCCCTTTGTCATTGATGGCAACATATGATGTGAAAAACTGTTTTAACCATCAAAATAAGAACTTCTCCTTACTGTCACAACTTTCCCTATCAGTAACAGCCATTCACATGTCTTCTCTTCCTTTTCTGCTCTCCCTTTAATCAGCAACCACTTGTTTTTCACATGTCTTCTCTCCCCCTTTGACATCAATGGCAAAGGGCACATACTTGCATTACTTCAAAATCATGCCAGCTGCTCCCCCTGAGTGGCAGCTTCCCAAACATCAATCCGGATCACAAGATATGACTGTGAGATCCACCAGACTGATGCACATCAGTGCACCTTAATTCAGAACCAGAGGGGTAATGACCCCTAACTTCTCCCTGAGATACTCAAAAGAGTCCTTAGGTAGAGATTTAGTAAAAATATCTACAATCTGATCTTTGGAAGGCACAAACTCCAATCTAACTTCATTCTTGTTCACTTGCTCTCTCAAAAAGTGAAACTTGATGGATATATGCTTAGTCTTTGAGTGCAACACTAGATTCTTAGATATATTTATTACACTTGAATTATCACATAAGATTGTGATAGGTTCCTCATACTCCACTCTGATGTCTCTTAGCATTTGCTTCATTCACAAAACTTGAGTGCAACTACCTACTGCTACAATATATTCTGCTTCAACTATGGATAGAGATATTGCCTCTTGTTTCTTGCTTAGCCAAGAAACCAATCTCTTCCCCAAAAAGAATGCTCCACCACTGGTACTCTTCCATTCATCCACATCTCCTGCCCAATCTGCATCTGTATATGCATGAAGAGAGAAATTATGATCTCTAGGATACCACAAACCATACTCAATAGTCCCTTTTAGATATCTAAAAATCCTCTTGATTTCCATGACATGAGATTCTCTAGGATCAACTTGGAATCTAGCAACAAGACCAACAGCATTCATAATGTCAGGTCTAGTTTGAGTGAGATACAACAGTCCTCCAATCATTGACCTGTACTTTTTCTGATCAACCTTAGGAGAGTCATCATCTTTGCTCAATTTACATCTAGTTGCCATGGGAGTACTCATTGGTTTTAAGTCTTCCATTCCAAATTTCTTCAACAATTCTTTCACATATTTGGTCTGAAAAATGAAGATTCCTTTCTTTGTTTGAGTGATTTGCAGACCCAAGAAGAAATTCATTTCCCCAAACATGGACATCTCAAATTCACTTTTCATTTGATTTGCAAAAACCTTGCACATACTATCACTTCCTCCAAAGATGATATCATACTTCAACAATCAAGATATTTTCATGATCAATTTTGAAATAACAATTACTATCAGCAGTACCTTTGTTGAAACCAATCTTCAAAAAATGCTTATCCAATCTTTCATACCAGGCTCTTGGGGCTTGCTTCAGTCCATACAGTGCTTTTTTCAACTTGTAGACCATATAGCCATGATCAGACAATTGAAATCCATCCAGTTGCTCAATGTATACTTCTTCTTCCAAGTCACCATTCAAGAAGGTAGATTTGACATCCATCTAATATACTTTGAAATCCTTGAAGGTAGCAAAAGCAAGAAATAATCTAACTGCTTCAATTCTTGCCACCGGAGCAAACATTTCTTCAAAATCAATTCCTTCTACTTGAGAGTAACCCTTGCAGACCAATCTGGCTTTGTTTCTAACTACTTCACCATCTTCATTCAGTTTATTCCAGAAGACCCATTTGGTTCCAATCACATTCTTGTTTTTAGGTCTAGGAACAGGATCCCAAGTATGATTTTTCTCAATTTACATCAGCTCTTCCTCCATTGCTTTGGTCCAATTTTTATCATTGCAAGCTTCATTCACTGTCTTAGGTTCAATTTTTGAAATTAAACAATACTCTTCTGAATCTTGAGCAATCCTTCTTCTTATTTGTACACCTTTGCTTTTATCACCTATGATCTGATCTTCAAAGTGATTCAGTCTTACATACTTGGGAACTTTGGGAGTTTCTTGCACTTCTGATTCTTGAGCAGGTTCATTCAAACTTATCTCTTCTTCCTGATTCACTGGAATAGTCTGAATCTGAGTTTCAGAAGGGGCTTGAACTTCTTAAACAAAAACATCATTCTAATCATCTTCATCATATTCATAAAACCTTGAGGGTTTTTCAATACCTTCATCAACCTTCACATTTGTACTCTCAATAGTCTTCCTCAATCTCTTGTTATAACACCGGTATGCTTTACTTTGAGTAGAATAACCCAAGAATATTCCTTCATCACTTCTAGCATCAAATTTTCATAGATTTTCATCTCTTTTAATGTAACATTTGCTACCAAAGACTCTAAAATACCTCACAGTAGGAGTGATGCCAAACCAAAGTTCATAAGGAGTCTTACCGATATTGTTTTTGATTTGTACTCGATTGAGAGTATAGACTATAGTGCTTACAGCTTCTCTCCAATAGTTCTGAGGAACATTTGATTCCATCATCATGGTTCTAGATGCTTCTTGGATGGTCTGGTTCTTTCTCTCCACTACTCCATTCTGCTGTGGATTCCTAGGAGCAGACAACTATCTTTTTATACCATGTTTCTTATAGAATTCTATGAACTCACCGGACGTGAATTCTCCACCTCTATCAGACCTCAGACATTTTAATTTTAATCCGGTTTCATTCTCTACCATAGCTTTGAATATTTTGAATTTCTCAAGAGCTTCTAATTTCTCTTTCAGAAAAGTCACCCACATCATCCGAGAATGGTCATCAATTAATAACATGAAGTATCTATCACCTTGTACACTCCTGATTCTTGCCAGACCACATAGGTCAGTGTGAACTAGGTCCAATAAACCGGTAGAAAATTGTTACTTGCTTTTGAATGAGATTCTGCTTTGCTTACCCAACTGACATTCTTTGCACAAACTATTTGTAGGTTTCACCAATTTTAGAAGATCTCTTACAGCCTAAGCGTTGCTTATCTTGATGATATTATCAAAATTTACATGACACATTCTCCTATGCCATAACCAACTCTGATCAATTTGAACAAATAGACAACTTTTACCAGTACCAACTAAATGGAAGATATTACCTTTTGTTTGAGTACTAGATGCAATCTCTGTTCTGAAACTTTCAAAGATCTTGCATTTTCCATTCTTGAATCAAAGATCATAGCCTTTATCCACCAACTATCCAACACTGAGAAGATTGTCCTTCAGACCTTCAACATATAGTACATTAATGGTTTTGTTCTTTCCATCAAAAGAAATGGTTCCTCTTCCTCGGATTCTGCCAGCGGAATTATCACCAAACTTTACCACTCCTCCTTCATACCTTTCCAAATCTATGAACTTATTTTTGTCACCTATCATATGGTGAGAGCATCCACTATCAATGACCCAATCATCCTTTTCTTCAACTTGGGCAGCCAGAGCTCTTTCCACAATTTTATGATTGATAGATTCAGAGGGCATTGGATCTTCTTCCTTGATGGCAATGAACACCCAATCACTTCCAAATTTATTTCCTATCTCTGATTCATCATCTGTTACTCCTTCATTATCATCGTCTTCATGAACATAGTAACAATTCTTTTGGAACCTTGATCTATTAGGATTTGGCCTTGAAAATCTTTCCGGACACCTTGAGGCAAAATGACCAATCTTATTGCAGTTAAAACACTTAAAAGGCAATTTTCCCTCATACTTACCGGATCCTCTTGGTAGTCTTTTTGCAATAAGGGCTTCAAGTTGAGCAACTTCTGCTTCATCTTCTTCTAGGTCTTTTCTTGCATTTTCATACCATGATAGTTACCTTGAAGAGTTCTCTCCCAGATCAAACTTTTGTTTTCCTTTAACAGAGGCACTAGCTTTGAATGCAGATTTAGTCTTGGGGGGGCATCACCAAACTCAATCAATTCAAATGCAGCCAATTTACCAACCAATTGATCTCTTGTGATACCTGAAAAAGATCTGAATTCTTCAATAGCAACAACCTTGTACTTGTAAGAATCAGGAAGGGATCTGAGAACTTTGCCAATGATCTCATCTTCATCCAAGACTCCACCAACACATCTGATGCCACAAACAAGCTCATTTACTCTTGGCATAAAAGTAGTGATATTTTCATCTTCTCTCATCTTCAGATTTTTGAATTTTCCTTTCAGACTCTGTAGCTTGGCACATTTAACATACATGTCTCCTTCATACACAAGTTCCAATTTTTCCCAAATCTCAAAAGTAGTTTGTAGGTCAACAACATTTGTCAGCTCTAAATCAGACAAGGCACTTAGAAGAGCTTCTTTAGTCTACAGATTATTTTCAGCATCTATGATTTCATCAATGGTTCTCGGACCATTCTATAGAGGAGTATACTTCTTTGAAGCCATGGTCCAAAACTGCATTCCCATACATTGCAAGTGACATTGCATGCGACTTTTCCAAAGAGTAAAATTGGTTCCATCAAACCTCAGACTATCCTTCTTGTAGGACGACATCCTGGATATGCTCAAGCAGTTGAGCTCTTTTAGAGGAACTCAGCTCTGATACCAATTGTTAGATTTAGGACAAACAACTGAGGGGGGGGTGAATCAGTTGTTTACAACTTTCTTCCAATTTAATCACTTAAATCCTTTTCTTAATTTAGAAGCATAATAATAAATCAATCATAGAAACATAATGCAATAATTTAAGAGCAGAAACACATTATCACATATGACACCAAGATTTTGACATGGAAAACCCGGTTAAGGGAAAAAACATGAGGTGACTAACCCAAGAATATATTCTCTGTTAGAAGAATAGAAAGAACAAAATGGCACATGCCAATTAGGGCTCATTGCTTAAGCACATTGCTCACAAGAGGATCACTGCCTACAAGAGACACACTATCTACAGAATAATAAGTATCACATACTTGAACTGAAGAATAGCATCTTCACCATGCTTGATTCAGTTTCATTTAGGCTCAATACTCTTCTTTGCTCCTCTCTACCACACTCTCATCGCCACAACTTCACACTTGAAAAGACTTTGCAACTCCTTATTTATACAAGACATCGACTTAGGAATAACCATCCAAGTTGGCATACATTACAGAGCAAATATATAAATGCAACATGACTAATTACAAAAAGACTTTATGCAGATCAACACACTGTCGGCCACACAGATTTGAGACTCCAATATTCCTTTAGGAACACGCCATTCTTCACAAAACATCTTCAAGATCATCCGCAGGATGTGTAACTCATTTGGTCGACCAAACTTAGGAAGAACATCATCATCCGGAAGTAATTCTTCAATTACGAGCTCAATCTTTAATGCAGATCACCAACACAAATTGGACACAATCTAAAGACCTCCACAAGCTTGCTTGAATCACCAAGAACATCCACACTACTTCTGCTTATTGAAATCATTATCTCCTTCATCTGGAACCTCAAGAACACATTCTGTCTATTGGCAAGAGACACTATATGGATTCATGATTGTTATCATTGATGGCAACAGAGTTCATCCCACACATCCGCAGGACATGGTGTGTCTATATCGGAAGTCAAAGTGAAGAATGTTGTGGTCTAATAAACAAGAACAGAGCATGTGGTGAGGGTCGACAGTCAGGTCCAGATCTCTCAGAGGAAGTATCTTGGTGAAGTGTGGATTTGGGGAAGTCAAGAGGACTACCTTGAGTGATAGATTCCAAGGATTTAGCCTCTGGTGATAGATGAGGAAAAATATATGAATACTTGAGTATCGGGTTCCTGATTGGCAGTATGGACAGAGGAAGAACTGACTGGCAGAACATTAGACATTATTCCAGATGTGTTACTGATGATGGTAAAGGTTATGAAGGCATAAATTATGATTGGCTGACATGATTGATGACTTCTACAAGTATATCCTTGATCCGCATTACTTGGTAAGCAAGGATTCAGCTGACAGATCAAAGTTTGTGGAAAATATTGACTATTCCGGGTGCCGACTAGAAAGGTGATGAAATCACTTATGCGCATATATATATATATAAGATGGATTTAGTTGTGAGGTGTGTAGTTGTTGGTGATGTGTGAATAAAAGCAGTAGAGCAGAGCAAAAGCAGTAAGGAAGGCCTGGTATGTGAAAGGAAAGCAGCATAAAAGAAGAGGAAAGATGAAGTGCAGCAGATCAGTGTACTGAGCCTAACCGGAACTGAACTCTAGCATATGTAGATGCTCCCAATCAGTTCAAGTATTGTTTTACACTCTTTTTGTAGACAGTGAGTCTCTTGTAGGGAGTGTGCCTCTTGTGAGCAGTGTGCTCAGGTAGTGAGCCCTAATTGGCAAGTGCCATTTTGTATTTCCATTCTTCTAACAAAGAATACAATCTTGGGTTAATCACCCCGTGGTTTTTCCCTTAACAGGGTTTCCACGTCAAAAATATTGTGTCATGTGTATTTCCATTTCATGGTTATGTTTGTTTAATTGAATTAATGCTGCATTGATTATTAAGAAAGTTCAATAATTAGGATAACTGATTCCCCCCCTCAGTTATCAACAATTGGTATCAGAGCCAAGTTCCTCCTAACAAAGTCTAACAACTTGAGGAAGATCTGGGAATTCAAATGGATGCCTATGGTTTAAGGGAGCAACTCAAGACTGCCCTTGATGATCTTGAACAGTCAAACTCTGAAGTCAATGAGTTAAAGGAAAGACTCAAACAGGCTGATGATTTCATGAGAGAACTAAAAGACAAATTAAGTCTCTCTATGAAAAAGAGAAAGGAGCTACTTCAACAATTGGCAAGTCAAAGTGAAGCCAATGATACAAATGAAGATCTGAAGGAGAAAACTAAGTTATGTGAAAAGTTATCAAAAGAAATCATTATGGTAAGACATGAAATGGAATCAGGAGTTATAAAGTTTACCCAAGAGATTGAAGAGAAAAGAAAAACTGAAGATAATCTAAGATAATCTCTCAAGGAGAAATCAGAAGATTGCCACAAAATGGATAGAATTGTCAGACATCTTGAATCTAATCTTGAAGATGCTAAAGATAATGAAGAAAAACTTGAGGATCAAATTGTCTCTCTCAAAAGGGATCTTCAAACAGCAAATGAATATAAAGAGAAATTCAAGATAAGTTCTGCTCAACTTGAAGTTCTTCTTGGAAGTCAAAAGAGGATAGATGACAAGTGTGGTTTGGGATATGAGAAAGGAGAAAGCTCCAGATCCGGTCAGAAGAATTTAGATCAGAAAATCCAAGGAACAAGCCTAGGAAACCTCCGATAAGGCAGCCTAATGCTCAAAGATATCCATCCTTCAATGGATACTGCCACAACTGCAATAATTTTGGTCATAAAGCTAATTAGTGCAGAAAGAGAATGAATCAGACTAATTCATCCTTCTCCGGATAGTGCTTCAACTGCAAAAGGTATGGTCACAAGTCTCATGAATGCAGAAATATGCAAATGAACAAATCATTCAATGGTAGATGCTTTACATGCAATAGAATAGGTCATATGGCTAATCAATGCAGATCAAGAGGATATCAATCAAATATGCAAAGAAATGTTGTTTGCCAAATTTGCAATAGATCCGGTCATATTGCAAAATTCTGTAGAAACAAAAATCAAGACAAAAGAGGTCTGGTACATCATAATCAGAATCAGGATAAGGGAAAACAAAAAGTGAATGCAGATGAAGTTCAGAGTGAGATGAACAAGATTTGGGTGAAACAAAGTACAGAGAATGTAGGGGATGGGTCCGTACCAGACTCTAGTGTTGATATTCCTTCCAAAAACTAAAACATGAGCTCTGGCTCAGGGGGAGACAAAGAAAACCTTGTTCCCCCAACTAGTCAATTGGTACCAGAACTGGCACAAGAAGAGTTGTGGATTAAAGGGTTCATAAGGGAAACATCCAAATAAGCTATGGTTAAGATTTGGAAGATCTGCAAGATGTTTAAAGATTAGGATTGATCCGGTTCTTCAAGTCATCTGAATAAGGCAAATCAGAATAACTTAGGTCGAGCATTTATTGCAACCTAACATTAGGGTTTACGGAGCAATATACGGGTTTTCTCATTAAGCATTTGTTCATTCTGTATTCAAGAAGAAACGAAAAGTTAAGCTCTACAACAAAATTCCTCAAGCTCATCAAAGATCATTTGCAGAAGTCAATTCATCTAGAAATTGATCTGGCTAACTCCGTGAAACCGAAAGGTGCAAAAGGTATTCTTCGTTATCATCTCTCTATAAATCCTTGAATGATGTGTAATCCAAATATTGTAAAAATCTCTGATAGGCCTCGCCCCAAATTCAAGAAACATCCATACAAATCTTTGGAAGTAGATCCCCTAGGAGCATTTTCCAGTGTTCCGCATGGTGTGTTGCATACAGAAGACATTAGGGTTTACATACACGTGAATATTGAAGAATTTGGGGAATCAAAGTTAGTGGATATCTATCACAAACAGTTAATAGATGATTCTTTTGAGATTAAACCTCAGTATAAAGCCATCCAGGATAAGCATTTTGCATAGTGCATTCATTTCCCCTATTTTGAAGAAGATGAATGGGCTCGGTATGTGTTGAGTAGAGTGCATGATAATTTCTTATGGTTGAATAAACCATTTAAGATCACCAAAGATGCAATTAGGGCAGTAACTGGTCTACACTCATCCGGTGGAATACATGTTCTCAAATCTGTCAAGAATCAGACAGTAAGTGATGCAACTGGATCAAAATTTGATAAGAGAGCTATGACAATTGAAGACATCACTGAATCGGATGTCAAATTTGCATCCATGATAATTGGTTACAAGATTTATCACTCTAGTAGGGAAAATTCAGTACCGGGAACTACAGTTTACATAGCCTATCAATTGCTAAAAGAAAATGCTGACTATGATCTGTGTGAACTTCTTCTAAGTCAACTTTTGGAAAATCTGCAAAAGATTAAGAAGGATAAGAAGAACTCCTTCAAGTTTGGTGGTTTGATACTCTGCCTATTCTTTTATTACATGAATGAGCTTCTCAGATCCAATGGCTAGGTATGGCAGAATGACAAACTGGTTGCCATCCAAATTAGAGACTATTTGCATGGGCTTGGGGATGCTAAAGCAAGAAATACAACCCTGTGGGGATATTTCAAGAATTTTTAGAACATGATGCAAGCAAGAGAGAGAATTCCCTAGTCTCTTGTTGAGAAATACAAAGACACAATATGCTTTATGGTAGAGACTGATCAGTGCCTAATAGAGGTAGCAGAACCAAGAACTGTATGGATCATGCCTATGGGGTATGAAGTTGATGAACAAATTGTGGAGCTACATGTTCAACACATGCTAAGTCAGCCAAAGGATCCAAAGGTAGAAAGGTTTGGAACCTTTGAGGAGCTGAGTGTAAAGATTCATGTGGAACTTAGACGACCAGAGATCAAGAGGAAGGTAAGAAAAGAAGTTGAAGATGTTGCAAAAGGCTTTGGCATATCTAAGGTGGCACTTGATGCCAACAGGGAAAAGATGGAAAGGGCTAAGGAAGAGAAGAAAAAGGCAGAAAAGAAAAGTGAGGAAAGTGTTCCGGTAAAATCCTCCACCCAAACCAGATCATCAAAGAGATCTGCTCCTACCACTACCAAAAGCTCAAGGCCATCAAAACCGGAAGCAAAATTATCCGGCAAAGGAGAGAAAAGAATAAAGACAAAAGCCACAAGGGCTTATGCCAGTCAAAGGGATGAAGACGAGACTGAATCTGATGAAGAAATTAGGAAAGTGAAGAAATAGATGAAAACATCCGGTGAACCCTCTACCAGACAAGAGGAAGAAGAAAAGATAGAGGAATATGTTGAAAAACCCACTCTTCACATTGATGACATAATCAAATCAGTTACAGTGGACAAAAATCTTCAGCCAATGATTGAGTTCTATGATGATTATGGTGAAGCAGATCAGAAGATATTGCAAGATGCCACAGTCAGGTACCTAAATATCTACAACAAAGCATTTATTGAAATTATATCTCTGATCCCCAAAATCTTGGAGAAGGAACTAGAAATAAGAAAGAACAATGCCCAAGCCAAAGACCTAGAAATCTGGGAACAGATAGCAATTCAGCTATATCCTTCAATCGATCCCAAGAAAATGAATATGATATTCAAAGATTGTAAGGATGAGTTCAGGAGCAAAGCAAGGATGAATCAACTTATGCTCGGAGAGACTGACAAAGTTGCAAAAGAGACAAAAGAGATCCTCCGGAATGCATTCAAAAGATTCAATATTCCAATTATAAAGGACTTGGGTACTGACCCATCGACCACAAGTGTTGCCGAAGAGTCTACTGAGAAAATGACAGAAGAGGTAATGAATACCGGTGTAGAAACAGCTAAGGACTTGGAATCCTCTACTCCGAAAGAGGTGGCCCATGAACAGACTAACATTTCTCCTCCAGTTTCCCCTACAATCTCTGGATCTAAAGAAGAAAGAATACATGAGAAAGGAGCAGAGGTGAAGGAAAAAGAAGATGACAGTACCAAGGTTGTAGAAGGAGAGAAGACTTCAACAGAGAAGACCACAACTGCTAGTAGTAAGAATGTAGAAGGAGAGAAAGCTCCAAGAGACAGCTTTAAGAATGCAGAAGAGAAGAAAAATCTGTCTCCGGCAAGAAACACTGCAAAAATTGTCCAAGAATTCTTGAACAAAGAAACAATGGAGATTGATGAATCAGAGCTTCTACAAGGACCATTTAATTTTGATTCTCTTTCTCCGATACAGACAATGAAGATAGCTTCATTTGCTAATGCAAAGGCTAAAGAAAAACTACTGAAGTCTCACATGGAAGACTGTGAGTTGATAGAAGCTGCTTCCGGAGTGCTATAAAAGATTATGCCATCGTTTCAGAAGGATCCCATAGCCTCCTCATCTGGTAATCTCAAAACTCTAGTCAATAGTGTTAGCACACATTTTGATTCCCTAGAGAAGTCAGCAAAAGATAAGGTCCGGAAGGAATTTCTTGCAAAAAGATTATCAGAGGTACAAGGGTTGATAATTAATGATAGGAGAAATATGAATATTGGGATAAAGAGCTTAGAAAATGCTCTTAAAAATGGCAGAGAAATATACAAATTTTGTTTATCATGGTCCAAAGCAACATTGGACATTGAGAAGAAAGTAAAAGAATAGGAGGACAAACTGACAAATCTCTCAAAGAATTTTGATCCTCTCTCATCCTCCATAATAAATCAAGAATGTCAGACTATTGCAGTCTTGAATGAAATCAAGAAGCTGGAGAAGGAAAAGAAAAATAGAATAAGCAGGTTGGGTGCACTCAGAGGGATAATTATCCCCAAGTTAGAGGCCATGCATGAGGCCATAAAAGAAGCCCAAATCACAGCCCAGACCAGTGATCTGACAGATCTAAAAAGGGCAGATGTGTTTGCATTCCTATTAAGCGGTTGTATATCAATTTTGGACATAATGAAGCAAAGTTGGGCAATAGAATTTGTCCAATTGAAGACAACTTTTGCAGAGATTCTTCAGTATATGTAAGTATGCCATATGTATATACTTATGTGGCCAAGTATAGTTGAAATTTTGAAAATTTTGGTGTGCGGACCCAACCCTTTGCCATTGATGTCAAAGGGGGACTGATGAGCAGTGAAAAATGTTGTAGCCAGTTAAGGGGGAGCTCCAAAAAATGTATATAAAAATAGAGCATCAGCCAAGGGGGAGCATAGTGTAAACACTTAGTCATTTTTCACTAAGTGTTGCCATCAATGCCAAAGGGGGAGATTGTTGGCAAGAGACACTATATGGATTCATGATTGTTGTCATTGATGGCAACAAAGTTCATCCCACACATCCGCAGGACATGGTGTGTCTATACCGGAAGTCAGAGTGAAGAATGTTGTGGTCCGGTAAACAAGAACAGAGCATGTGGTGAGGGCCGACAGTCAGGTCTGGATCTCTCAGAGGAAGTATCTTGGTGAAGTGCAGATTTGGGGAAGTCAAGAGGACTACCTTAAGTGATAGATTCCAAGGATTTAGCCTCTGGTGATAGATGAGGAAAAAGATGAGAATACTTGAGTATCGGGTTCCTGATTGGCAGTATGGATAGAGGAAGAACTGACTGGCAGAACATCAAACATTATTCCGGATGTGTTACTGATGATGGTAAAGGTTATGAAGGCATAAATTATGATTGGCCGACATGATTGATGACTTCTACAAGTATATCCTTGATCCGCATTACTTGGTAAGCAAGGATTCAGCCGATAGATCAGAGTTTGTGGAAAATATTGACTATTCTGAGTGCTGACTAGAAAGGTGATGAAATCACTTATGCGCATATATATATAAGATGGATTTAGTTGTGAGGTGTGTCATCATTTTTGGTGATGTGTGAATAAAAGCAATAGAGCAGAGCGAAAGCAGTAAGGAAGGTCCAGTATGTGAAAGGAAAGCAGCATAAAAGAAGAGGAAAGATGAAGTGCAGCAGATCAGTGTACTGAGCCTAACCGGAACTAAACTCTAGCATATGTAGATGCTCCCAATCAGTTCAAGTATTGTTTTACACTCTTTTTGTAGACAGTGAGTCTCTTGTAGGCAGTGTGCCTCTTGTGAGCAGTGTGCTCGGGTAGTGAGCCCTAATTAGCAAGTGCCATTTTGTATTTCCATTCTTCTAACAGAGAATACAATCTTGGGTTAATCACCCCATGGTTTTTCGCTTAAAAGGGTTTCCACGTCAAAAATATTGTGTCATGTGTATTTCCATTTCATGGTTATGTTTGCTTAATTGAATTAATATTGCATTGATTATTAAGAAAGTTCAATAATTAGGATAACTGATTCCCCCCTCTCAGTTATCAACACTGTCATCACTGTCATATTGGAATAGATGCTTGTGGACCTCCAGACCACGAACCAATTAAGTTGACACTTCATATTTACTTCCTAAACATTCCACCAAATCCGCAGAACAGGATATTGTATTTCTGGATCTCACCCGACCTATCTGTATCACTATGTCACCTCTGAACATCTGCCAGAACTGGTTTTACTTAAGTGGCCATAACTTTTTCAGATCTTCATGTCGACCTCTGAAATCTTTACTAGATCATATTAAGACACATATCTATAAACCCTTTGAAGCGTATCCTCTGATCTTCATCTTAGCTGGGATCTTTACCTCACTGTCTTCACTGTTCTTCTCTATTTCTAATTAGGACTAATTTTCTCAATATCCTTAGCACACAGCTCATCCAATCCTTATCATTAATGCAATAGGAGTATGTTGACATCAATGAAAACACTGATTAGGCCCATACTTGCAACACATATTTGATCCAAAAATCACCCAAAGCTACTTGAAAAATAAAGTTAGAAATAAAAACTCCCAAAATTTGGTAAATCTATCAAGTTTTAAGAATGTTGAATTAAAGATTTAGAAAACTTAGATTGATACGGTTGGAACAAGAGGCCCAGGGGTTGCTTGAGGGTTTTTTGTAATCCTCCATGAGCTTCCTACTTGGGATCCTCTCCCTGCATTAGAACTCTTTCTTGGTTCTTCCGTTTCATTGTGGATACTTGTATTGCTTTTACTTTTTTTGGTTTATATTTTGTGAATCATTGTAGTGTAGTGTCTAATTTTTAAAAATTCAAAAGTTCACCTTTTCATATTTGTTTCCCCATCCTCGCCCTAGCATCACCCTGGTGTCATCCCCAGGGTGTGGATGTGCGGAAGCCAACTGAAGGGATGTTGGGCTAGAATTAGCATTAAATGCTTAGACTTGTTAATTGATGGAGAGTCAAGCGCAAGGAGAGATAAAAAACAAGAAATTAGAACTTACAGAGAAGCCCTAAGGTTGGAAGATGCCGAGGCTCCACTAGAAAATGTGGGCTTCTCGATCAGGGATGCATTTATAGCTGACCGTGGAGTTGCTGAAGAAGGGAGTGCGGGAAGCGAGATTGGTGAAAAGAGACAAGGTGAGTCCTCCTCTCTGTCAAGGAAAGTATTCTTGTGCCCCAATGATGACATGTTTAAAGCCTTAAGAAATGAAGAAAGCAGATTAAAAAACATAGCTATGTTTTTTACTAGTGTTTTAATATTGATAAAATGCCTTTGAGGAAATTTTTTGATAGATGATTAACAGCAGTTTGGGGGAAAAATCTTGGGATTCATTTTTCATTTTGTAGAATGATACAATGTGGCATTTTTGTTATCTTTCTCAAGAATCACAATATGCAAAAGTGAGTAATAGAAAAAAAAAATTGGAAAACGGGCTTGCTCTTTTTAAAGCTTTTCCTTGGGCCCCGGAGACATCTCATAAAGAAATTTAGTTTTGTTCTATTCCTAGATGGGTTGTAATCAAGAACATTCATGTGCAGTTATGGGGTTTTTTACTTCAATTATTTAAATCATTTGGGAAAGTAATTAAAGTAGATGAAACCTGGGCTATATTGCCTCATCTTGATGCAAGAATGCTTGTAGCCTTTAACATGGGAGTGCAGATACCATAAGTTATTGAGATAAATTGGGATAATAAAACTGCTTAGTGTGAAGTTGTAGGGTTGGGGGGATCAAATTCTTCCTTTGTGTGTAATATGGATGGGCACCAGAGAAGGGACTACCCAGTTCTAAATAGAAATAATAAAAAAGATGATTTAAATTTTAAAAATAAAGAAAAGGGTGAGATTGTTCTCCCTGAGAAAAATGTCTCTAGCAGATTGGGGAGTGACTCAAAGGTTGACTCCAACAAACAAGACAAGAATGTATCTACTCCTACTCGGGGAGGAAAATTTTTCAACAGAGAAAAAGACCCTATGATTATAGATGAAAGAATTGTAAATACTAGAAATGATCCAAAAGAAAGCGGGCCATCCTGTGAAACTATTGAGAATAAAACTCTAGATGATTGTGACTCTGAGAGTACTCAGGATGGTAGCCTAAGCCTATTTTCTGTTGATGAGACTGTAGGTGAGGACATGACAGATGATAACCCATGCTATGAATCCCAAATTGATGAAACACAAAATCAAACTGATAATAACATAAATGAAAAGGAAGGGGAAGGTGTTCTGCCCATAGATAATAGTGGTCATCAAAAAATGAATTCTTCTAGCATCTTGAGGGCAATGTCTCTGTTGATGGCTTTATTACTATTGGACGGAGGAAAAATGCCCAAGAGTTAGCCCTAGATAAGATTAGGGAGATAGCATATCAAAGGAACAAGTTAGACTATCTAAAAGAAGAATTCTTAAAAAAAAAGGGCATCAAATCCCCAAGGTATGGCTTTGGATATCCACAAGATGAGTGGAATGAAGGCACAATCTACCCTAGAAGGAGGGAACCATAAAACAATAAATAACAAAGAGGGGAAAAAAGAGATTGATGAGACAAACAAAATAGATGAGGAAGGGAAAAGGAGAAAGAACATGAGTAGAACTAATAGTTCTGTGAAGCTTGGCAAAAAAGGCAAGGATGATCAGATTCCAAAATGCTTTGATAGATTTTACAATGGAGATAAGCCCAAGTCCACCTAAGGCCTACAACTGATGAAAGAAATCCATTGTTTTAGTTGGAATGTAAGGGGATTAGAATCCCAAGATAGGAAATTTGTAGTGAGGGATTTCTATAACAAAAATAGGGACATGGATATATTATTTATTCAAGAGGTTAAGGCAGTAGGCTTTTTGATGGAGAATATGTTGAGATTTATATAGAGGGATGGCATTGCCTTTACCACTAAGCATGAGAAGGGGAGGGGTGGCAATGCCATCCTTCTAAGTAGGAGATGGGAAAAGCTTCTCAAGGGGACAGGACGCTCCCCCTATAACAGATGTATTTGGATTATCTTGGATGATGGGGGTTTTGATATGGGGCTTTGCTCAGTATAAGCCCCCAATGAGTACTATAGCATAGTGGAGTTATGGAAATGGATGGCCAATGATCTACCTAGGGTTCTGTAGGTTATACGTGGAGACTTCAATATGACTGAACATAGTGAGGACAAATTGGGAGGCAATCCATTGGAATGGAGAGGGAATGAGAGGTTTTTCTGGGAAATATTGAAAAAGATATTGAAGCTAATGGATCCCTTAGAAGGTGGGAAGAAGAACAGTAAAGGAGTCCGGTACTCATGGTGTAATGGCCAAAAAGCCAATAGAAGAATATACAGTAAGTTTGATAGGATCTATGTGGAGAAAGAGACATTTATGTTCCAAAACATGAAGGGTATGAACAAGTTGCAAGTTATTCCAAATGCACTCTCTGATCACCACCCCATTAAAGCAATTATAATAGTTAAAAATCAAGAAGAAAGATTCAAAATTCAAAAGGATGGTAGCTACAAACTTAATTGTGAGATTCTAAGGGATGTTGATTTTATGAATGGAATCAGGTATTTAAGAAATATTTGCAAGGCCTTGTATAAAGCTAATGGTGCCTCTATCTATTGGTGTAAATTGATTTCTTCATGCAAATCTATCTTTCAGATTGTTGGGAAGAAATATTCCTTGGATAGGAAAAGAGAAGAGATATTGCTTCAGAAGGAATTCCTTATAGTTGAAGAGGAGATTCAAGGTAAATCAGAGGATGAATTTCTTATTGAAAGGATGGGGAAGGTAAAACATAGTTTGAGGAAAATTTAGGTCAGGAAAGCCCAAGGTGCTAAAATCATAGCAAAGTTGCACTGGCTTGAGGATGGGGATAAAGGTACAAAATATTTTTTTAATCTCCTTAATATAAAAATATAAAACAAAATATAGGGGTTGTGATTGAAAATGGTGTCTGTTTGGAGAAGAAAAAGGACATTCTGGAAGCTTTCAAGGGCTTCTATGAAAAATTGTTCAAGGTAGAGGATGATAGAGATGGATGCATGGAAGCCCAAGAACTATGCTTCAAGATTTGTAAGGAAAAGGTGGTCAGGGATAAGAAAATTAAACTAAATAAAGAAATCTCTAAAGAGGAAATAGAAACAACTATTAAATCTATGGATAATGGAAAATCCCCTGGGGCTAATGGTCTTCCTGTAGAATTCTATAAGGCCAATTTGTCCTGGGTTGTTGATGATTTATTTGATCTCTATAAAGAAACTATTGAGAAGGAAACACTGGGGAAAGAAATAAATAGGGAAATCATTAAGCTCTTGCCCAAGGATGGTTACAATCAAACATCAGAAACTAGAGGCCTATAACTCTACTAAATGTGTCATATAAGATCATAGCCAAAGTGTTGGCTCTGAGAGTAAGGGATATTCTACCAAGTATAATTAGTAGCACCCAAACAGGATTCATAAAAGGTAGGTACATTCTTGAAAATTTAATCACTAGGTGGGAAGCATTACATTGCTCGAAAGAATCTAATCAAAGTGCTGGTATTCTACTCCTAGATTTTGGAAAAGCATATGACAGGGTGGATTGGTCATTTGTCCTTAAAATGCTTAAATCCGTAGGGTTTCCTAAATTTTTTGTAAGCTGGTTAAAATGGTGTTTAATGATGCCTTAGCATAGGTGGAGGTTAATGGGGTTTTATCTGCTCCATTTGAGATGGGGAGATCAATCAGGCAGGGTTGTCCTCTTGCCCCCTCCCTATTTGTTATAGCATCAGAAGCACTCCATTATCTTCTAAGAATGGAGTTGATTGAAGGACAACTAGATGGTATCTCCTTTCCTAATGGGGATAAATTCCTTAATGTTCAATTTACAGATGATGCTACACTATTTCCCAAGATTAATAAATTGGAATTAGATAGAGTGGAATCAAGATTAGATATTTTTTGACTTGCTTCAGGTGCTAAGATCTCTCCTTCCAAATCTATTATGTTAAGTTGGGATGACTCTGCTCTAGAATGGCTTAATGTTGGCAAATGGCAATGGGGAGGCCCTATGAAAAAAGTAAGATTCCTTGGGATCCCCTTTGCCATTTCCCCTTCATTGAAACTGATGTGGGACTAGTTGTTTACAAAAATTGAAACAAGCTGCATTTGTACTTGGCAAGTAGGGTTCAAGTATGTCAAAAGATATTGTCAGCCTATTCCATTTTCTACTCCTCCATGTAGCTATTTTATAATTATCAAATTGAAATCATTCATAAGAAAATAAGGCAGTTCTTGTGGTCAGATGGTAAAGGTAAAAATAAAAAGCATCTTGTCAAATGGGATTGGTGTTGTATTGACAAAGAGTTGGGGGGGCTGGGTCTAAAGGATTTGAGAATTCAGGGTGTTGCATTGGCAACAAAATGGATTATCAAATCCTTGTCTAAGAGGGAGCCTTGGAAAGTTTTGGTGAGGCATAATATTCAAACGGTTGTTCCAAGGAAGAGTAAAAGTTAGGGCTCTTTGCATCTTCATGATGCTCTGCTTGGGGATTTCAAAGTCAAACCTGGGGGATCTGTGGTCTTTCGTAGCATTTGGAGTGCTTGGGAGATAGCTAAAGTGTTGGTTTTGGGCAGAGAAGCAATTAATCTGGAGAAAAATTGATTATGGGGACACAGGTCTATATGGTGGAATGTGAGGCATAAGGGAAAACTTTTGGCCCCGCTTTAGGTGTGCTCAGCCAAGAAATGTAACTCCAAAGGGTTTTCTAATATCATTGATCTATTTGATGAAGGTAATCTGAAAAGTTGGAAATAAATTAAAAATGAATTTGGGCTTAATGATAGGCAAACTAGAACCTTTTCCACTCTATCTAAGGCTCTGATATGTAGAATTCCCTCAAAAGTTTCTATTCTGGGTGAAGATTGTCTGGGGATGTTGACTTGGATGGATGGGACCGTATTTTTTAATGTGAAACCAAAGTTGATCTATAAAATACTTACAAACTCACAGGTGGTTTTCCAACATATCAGCACATCCTTGGGTGACACTTTGGGGCAAAAAGTCTTAGCTAAAACCTTTAAACTAATTTGGTCAAAGGTCTTCGAACCTAAGAAATCTTGTTTTAGATGGCTACTTATTCTTAATAAAATGTGTATTGGTTTTGAAATTGTGCTTTGCCCTTTATGTAATGTGCCTGAAACTATTTTTCATATTTTCTTTGAATGTGCTAATGCTAAGATGGTCTGGTCATTGTTTAAGGGGAATAGAGCAATGTGGAGTCCTACTATCAATACAAATTGGAAAGAAATCATATGTGGCTATGTTGAAGGTCTAAACAAAAAAGCTATTTTATTTTGGTTTGTGTTCCACTAGAATTCTTTGGTTTATTTGGAAAATGAGGAATGAGGATAGGTTCCAAGGCAGGGAGAGGGTGCTCACTGAGGAATTCTCTAGTCTCACAAAATATAAATTCTTTGAATATGTTGTCGTGTCTCTAGAGCTTTCTCTAGATAAATTCAAAGAGATGATGGAGGGAGGAACTATGATCTACAAGGAAGACATAAAGGAATCTAACTTCTGTGCAAGGAACATGAGAAGGTTTGATCAAAGGTTCTACAATGAGTATACTGACTTCCAAGAACTATACTGTAAATAGCATCAGAAAGAAATGGAAAAGGGGGAAATGGATAAGCATCTGGAAATAACCTGCCAGAACTTCAGTGTCAACACAGATCAATTGAGGAACTCACCAAACATTGGGGCTATTCTTGAAATGGATTCTTTCAAAGATAGTGACAATAGAGATCACATTTGGGCACATGAAAAAGGTTGGTCTGATGATCAGTGGAACATTGATTTGAAAAAAACAAGGACAGAGGAAGTTTACTATGGTACTGACCTAGATGACAGTCAAGGGTACTTTTACCAGTACCAAGAAATGTTAGTTGAAGAAGAGATAGCTCAGCAGTACAAGGATCTAGATGGGAATAAAAATACAGAAGAAGACAATATGAATGATGGACTACATGTAACAGCAGGATTAGCAAGAAATGATATGGAACAGTGATATTTATAGAGATAGATATTTACATACAGACTTTGAGAAAGTGAAACAAGGAAAGTAATGATTATGCAAGATTATGGAGATATATATACTCTTGTTAATGCACTCTAGTATATACTTATGTTTTCAAGTATACAAAACTAGTCATATGTATTAGAGTAGTATGTGTTTTGGATTCATTTTAGCTGCAGAAAATACTTTTGATGTGGTTCTCTTGACCACAAAAATGTAATCTGTATTTTATTTTTTGAATATATTGTGTGCACGATTCTCAATTCAAAAAAATCTATCAAGTTTTTAAATTCTCCAAATCAGCATTTGATACAAGAGAAGAAAATATTCAACTTGTCAAGAGTAACCATGATCTCAAATCCTAGAAATGGATTAACTTTAGGACATCATGGCTCTTATACCATGTTAGGATTTGTTATGATCAATAAATCTACCCAAGACCAAATGCCTATAAGCTAATCACAAGTCTAGATGAATAGAATAATTGTTATTCTATATTCAATATTATGAGATAAAATTACAATGAATAAATTACATATGTATAGGTCTCTTGGATGCATGAATCAAGGAGACGACATGCCCAAGACGTATGAGTTAAGTCTCAATCACTCTCAATCAAGAGGTGAGTTTAACTCAGCCTAATTGAGAAGTCAAGAGTTGAACTACCAAACAATAGATCAATTCACTAAACCTAACTAAGATATAGGTGGCCCTGATTGAATAGAGTTGGCACCTAACTACCATCAATCAACAGTTCATGAGGTAGTAGTGGCACTTGTGTACCTCAAGTTAAGGAGTACACATCATTATTAGCTACTTAGGTGAGAATAATTAAATATTCATATTGTCCTAAGTAAACTTATTAAATAAGTGCAATATCACACTTAGGATATGTAATATATTTAAGGTGAATAAAATATTACACCAAGTTGTCTTTTTAGTTTTTGTTTTCTTAGATATATTTTATGCAACCTTTGCATTTCTTATTAATATTTTATTTTATTTTATTTTCTAAAATAGTAATGTACTTGTCAAATTAACATATGAAATAAATAATTTGTTTTGTTTTCATTTTTGAAAACTATAGAAAAAATAACTAGCAAAAATAAAGTAATTGAAAAAGTTATATATTTTAAGAAATAAAATAATTTATTAAAGTTGTAAATAATTGAGCATAAATATCTTAAATACATCTATCTAAAAGATGTGAAAGATATATCACTATCTAACGTATATCCTAAATTCAATATAAGTACTTCAATGTATTTAAAATATCTATATAAATAGTATAAACTTTATGAATTGGTTGCCAAAATTTAATATTTAAAAAAAAAATCATATGATAATAACTTATCAACGAAAATGGGACTTAACGATATGCATGACACCATCAAAGAAATCGTAGGTTTTGTGATGAAGACAACGAATGAAATACAATATAAAGTCCAAAAAGCCAATTGCCATTTATATCGACTTGAAACCTATCGACGACCTAATTTTCCTTTGTTCTATGCGTTATAGGTATTTTCGACTGTTGACATACTGCCCTACGTTTTGTTTTATTTTGTAAGTCGACATTATCAATGTTTCTGCCTTCATATTAACGCTTAACATAGTTGCAAATGACTGCATGCATGTCAACTGCTGAAAAATCTGCTCATGGGAAGAAAAAGCTTTTTCCGATGGCGGTTACTGAATTGCTTATACTGTAAAAATGAAGTAGAGGAGGGAAGAAAATCTTTGATGGAAGTTTTGGATTTGAATAACTTGGAGAAGCCCACCAAGACGAAGAAGAAAAATGTGACCAAATTAGGGATGCAGCTGCCCATTCTGAAAAATCAGTCTCCACAAATTGGTTGGTATCCACTCCTAGAAACCATAGCAGAACTGCCCTACCCATAGACAACTAACCTTGCACCCCTTGCTAGTTTTCATCATACCTTCTCTCATGAATGGGATTACTGTATTGCTGGAGTAGAGATTGTAACACAAATTTTAATTTCAGTAGGGATGATCTTCTTATCTTCTTGAAATCTGTGTTGAAGAGATTCATGGTGGATTGAGATAATGGCTCAGTATAAAACTATATGAATGTTGATTATTGTATTTTAAGGTTAGATAAATAATCATTTATGCTCTTTTCTTGTAAGATATGGCTAATCACTAGGTAAAACTTATATAATTGACATGAAAGTTTAATTCTATCTGCCATCTGATAATCAATCTCGTAGAACTAGAGAATAATATTAGGATGGAAATATTTTCCCTTGAATGAAGTATGGATGAATTTCAAATGTACTTTATTTCTAGAAATAGGAGTCTTTGGTAAGATTAAATAGTTTTTTTATCATATAATAAAGTGGTACTTGTAATATTACCCATATGAAAAACTCTTCTAGTAACCTCCTAAGCCACATTCACTCTTTTGTAGCTACTTTTGTAGTCCACTTTTGATTAAAGGGCTATAGAAGATATGTGTTTAAATATTACTTTGGATCAATGTCTTTCTAAGAGATTGAGATACTGGATCAGTATAAAACTATATGAATGTTGATTATTATCTTTGAAGTTAGATAAATAACCATTTATGCTCCTTTCTTGTAAGATATAGCTAATCACTGGGTAAAACTTATACAATTGACATGAAATTTTAATTCTAAAATAACAAACAGCTTACAAGTTATTTATTTTTAGACTTTCAAAGCATAATGAATTTGAGTTGGTTGTACTCCTTACTCATAATGGAGTTGTCGCTTAGACTGATCACACCATAATTTAGATTCAAACTTCAAAATTACTATTATTAAGTTTGACTTGTTGGAAAAACAGTCATTGTTTTATTGGATTGCACATCAAATATTTCAAATTGAGTTTTTATATCATGTTGTTTTTATCATATATTATTTCAAATATTCTACATTTTTAATTAGTTTAGATTTTCAAATTCTATTTCAAATAATTTGGACTCTATTGCAAATAAACTAGATTTATTCCAAATATATTGGATGAATCTCATTATTTCATGTAAATTGAATTTAATGTATTATTGAACTATATGAAATTTAATTTAAGGCATTCTAGAAAAAATTACACTTTTCCAAAATAAACTGCCCTAATTCCAATCCCATTATTTCATATAAATTTATAAATTGACTTTATTCCAAATAAACACTCCATTCCAAACAAATTATACTTTAATTGAAGTAAATTACACTTATCCCAATCACATTATTTCATATTACACTTATCCCAATCACATTATTTCATATAAATTATTGGACTCTATTTACTTTTGGAGGCATCAAAACTATTTGAATTTTGCATACCCATGTCATTTCCTATTTAGTTCAATGTCTATTTTGAGGAAATATCTTGATACATGTACATATTGGGAAATGACTCAATCTTGTGGAAAGTTGGGCTCATTCCCTAGCCTTTATCCATTCATTTGCACACATATTCATATGCACTTGGCCCCTACCTTATCCTCTCACACACAAAAAATCTAATAAATTCACTTTATCTGCACATTTATTATATTTATCTATATGCCTACCTCCATATATTCATTAGCCACCTAGATTTGATAGTTTATCTATCCAATACCATTTATATGGTCATAGGGTTGACCCCATGGTTGTGGACTTGACCCTTTCCTTTATAAAATTCAAATTTAAATTTTTTTTGACTAGTCCCATTTGCTTTCCTTCCCTAAGTCAGCTAAGTACACATCTTTTACGAAATTTGGTGCTATGTCATAGTATTTATAGAATTTCAATGCATTCATTTTAACATCATCTATACATCTAAAATTCACAAATCTCTCACTCTATAGAATTAAGGGAGCAATCAATAGTGACACACAAATTTGGTGCACTAAAAGAGTAATAAATTTTACATATTCTAGGGCCCTTGATTGTTATCTTCAAACTTTTGTACACATTTCAAGGGCCCTAGGAGAACATGTCTCCTTGTGACACAATGAAAATCCTTTCTAGGTATTTTTAAATACTACCACCCCTTAGATATTAGGAAGAAGTAGAGTAGATGAAGATAAATCAAGTGAAGCAAAAGAGTAGAATTCTACATTACAAGGGATTAATTCTATACTTAGAGGACTAATCCACAACTATAGACTTGACCTAAACCTACAAATTTGACCTTTGATAGAGCATAGGTCTAGCACATGTCCAAAGGTGTTTTAATAATAGAGGCACAAATTCTAAAGAAAATATAAGTCTAATTTTAAAATTAAATTAGAGTCATAGTCAAGTGTTCTTATCCTCTCCACATTTACTTTCCTAAAATAGCAAGTACAGTTATCAAATTGATAAATCCTAATTATTATCAATTGCTAATCTAGCTTGATTTATACTTCATTGTCCAAATAATATAAACACCACACTTAAATATATTGGAATCATTAAATAAAAATTAATAGACAATAAGGGTTTTGAAGACAAAATTTATAATAAAATGCAAAAAGGTCAAAAATAGCCCATGCTTAATATTTTCCTTCTCGTTAATTTATCCTTTGAACTATAACCTTTTCATCTATAAGTGACATCATTTGAGGCTTTAGGGTTGTAGATGTCAATTCTGATTGAGCCAACCTATTTTGTGTCACATTGTGAAGTAAGGCACAATCAATAGCATTACTTTTTCTAGGACCATTAATCGATTTCATGGTTAAACCCTAGATGGTCCTAGGAAAAAGTATTGCTAACAAATAGACACCATGATTCAAAGTGTGACATCTAATAACAACTTAGCACTTACTGATGTAATTGTAACCTTTCATCAAATCAGGAGACATGGTAAACTTTACTTTATTTCCCATCATATGATTTCAAAAATGATCCTAAAACTTGAACAAATATTAAAATCACTTGGTCTAACAAGTACAATTGCAGTCTAATATAGGAAATGTGATTCAATATAATAGTTGTTGTCTTGAAAACTCTTTGCATTGATTTTCCTTAGAGTAGGAAACTTAATAAGTAATGAACAAAGATGTCCAAACATCACCAAATTTTCTTTTGTGAGCACTATCTCCTCAAGCTTGTGGGTGACTAGTGTCCATTCCCTTCTCTCTAGATAGCTACTAGCTAGTACAATTTTGTTTCCATGAGTGTCATATCCTCAAGCTTGGGGGTAGTCAATGTCTATTATGTCTAAGAGTTACAATTTTTAGTGTCACACTATGGAACAATTATAAATGCCGAGAATTACATTTCCTAGGAACTAATCAATTTAATTTTGTGGCAAAAAATGTAGATGGGACCTAGAAAAGAATCAACTAACAGCGCTTAGTTAGAATGGACATCAACTTCCTAGAAGGCTTAGGTGATATTTCTCATGAAAGAAAAGGCTATGATAGCCATCTTCTTATGATTTCACAAATAGCAAGGATTCAATTAATGATCACAAATTAATAATTGATGTTATATGATGCTATATTTTCCATGATCACCAACCTTTATTGGGTTTGTCTTGTTTTATATACATTATCTACTCTCCTCCAATAAATTTACATCCCTTGTATGCAACTAATTAGAGTGGGCATGTGAGGTCATCATTGTTCCTCTTGTCTAAGCATAGTTTCATACTACCACATGATTCAAACCTATATATAGATAGTATCAGATCTCTTTGGGCGTGCCAAGGCACTACCTATCCATTTTGTTTCTTCAAGGGTGGTATCTTTATTCCTGTCCCTCTTCTATTTTCCTTCTTTTTTTACTATGGATGGAACATTATTGTTTTAAATATATGATGCTACTCATTTTTTTAATATTTATTTGGTAGGATTTTATAATGGAACACTCTTTTAGAGAGAACAAGTATCAAGGCAAAATCTTCATCAATATCAATATTTTTTAGTGTCTTCACATTATTGAGTTCATCAAGGTTAGATGAGATCAAATGTAATTTACAATGTTGTAATAAATTATTAATTAGCAATATAAATGTAGAAACAAAGAATTTTGATAGACAAAAGATCATACACAACAAATAAGACCAATATATGTGGGAAAACATTTTCAAGTAAAAAATCCACCACCAAAGAGAGCACAAGCATGTTAATCTCAAATACAAGAATACATAATACATTGAGCTTATTTCTTAAATCCTTGGATTCTTACAACTATAACACAACCTTGCTTCAAACTAAAATGTACATTAAGATAATTCTTGTCCATCCATGTTTGTTTATTTATAGGTAAATCACTATAGGAAACCATTAAGCGACTTTGCAAAATAATGGACATAAAACCATGGGCCAACTAATGTACATAAATTTTTTTATCAGTGAATGTACAATCCATTAGGGGTGTAAAACATGTGAAATTTAAAACACATTCCTAACACATGCCAATTCTCATGAATGCCTTACTAGTTGTGTAACCTCCTATTCAATGCCCCTTACGACTGACATTGCCAAGTGTCTCGAGGAAAATTCCACTTCACATGTGCCTCCAACTCCCATGTGGATGTCCCATTTGGCATGTTCTGGACATGATATTTGGAGATACATAAATAAAATTATTTACATTTACATTTAATCCTAGATAGAAACTAGATTACAACAATGTTTACAAGGACTTCCAAAGTGAATAGCCCACACATAGTCCTAACATTTATTTTCATGTTGGCTATTTGTATTTACTTTGATATGCATTCTCATGATAGTTTACATGCAAGTCAAAATGGGGGGGAAATATAATGGCGAAAATGCATACCTTGCTCTTTTCACATTTGTTTTGGACTCATTTGGGCTTGGTTAACCTTTATGCAATGAGAAGCATACAAATGGTGTTTTTCATCTTAGAGTGGGCACACAACCCTGACTCTATCTATTCCTACCTATACTTTTTTCTCAAGGACCAGTCTTGACTATTAATTTATCTTTTCTCTACCCCAGGTCAAATCTGCCATCACGAAAGTAATCTAAATCACTTTTGTACTTGTGGAAATGACACTTTAACTTTTAAAATTTACATTCAAATCTAGGAATACCTCTTGTTATGACCATTGTATGCTAACTTAAGGTGTAAAAGTGTTTCAGTTGACCCTTGGTGTTGTATTTAAAGGGATAACCCTAGTTCATTTTAGACATTGAATCTAATTTGATCATTACATGCTAGACCTCATTCTTAGAATTATTATTTGCACACATTATTAGGAGTATCTATTAAAGTATTTGTATTGCACAAGCACTCTCTACATCTTGCATGTTTGAGTGTGAGTTGTCTTCCATATTTTAACTAGCTAATAAATCAATATCCTTACATAGTTTGACACAAGAGAAGCAGTCATCCCTACGATGTGTAAACTAATAAACACCAGAACTAATTTTTATGTGAGGGTGGATTGAGGAGATCAAAACAAACTAAAAGTGACATCCTCAAAGTTTGAGAGATTAGGTCCACAAACCTATATCAAATCTATGAGTCAAAGACCAAATTTGTAATCACAAGATTGATTCCGCAGTCACAAAAGTGTCCTAGTTTGATAGACAAATCTTTCACTAATTTCAAAGCATTCATCAAATCTTCACTAATATGTTTACACTATTAATGAATCACATTCTATCATCTATCATAATTTTCTAAATAAATATATTTATTGATTTAATCAAATTTCCAAAACATATATTTATTTATTTTAAATCTTCAAATATTACAACATATTTAAATAGTGTTTATTGATACTATTTACCTTTTAAATGGACATAACCCCACACAAAAGACATGACATTGAAACAACCTTATTTTCTTTCTATTATTTTCTTTCTACTTAAAAAAATCCTCTTAACCTTCCAAATCATTTAAATGTTTTCAATAAAAGGTCTAACTTAGACACAGATTATATACAATAAATTATTTTAATTCATCATCATGGCTCCACATGAACACAACAGCCATCACATCGGGTGCTCAACCAGCAAACACATTAAATATCTTGAATAAAAAAACAGAATACCCACATGCAAAGCCTACTAGATATTATTAGCAGGAGACCTAATTTCCTGCACTGGTTCAAGCTGAGGAGACCAACCCTGAGACCATGCTGCAAATGTTCTCCTCTGAATGGGTGGAGTGAAAGCTCTTTGCAAATTGTTCTTTCCATTTTCTATCTCTACATACCTCGAATTGTGGGCTGCTTTTGCCAAACTCTCTGTCTTTTCATTCTCAGTTGACTTCTTGAAATCTTTCATGCAGTCATCTTCACTTCTAGTGTGAAACTCCAGAGCTTATCCCAAGCTTTTCATCAACTTTCATACACAGAGATGCAGGCAAGTTGCAAATAGGAGTTTCCTCTGATATAATCCCCCCACTGTTATGATCTGCAACTGCTTTACCATGGAGTTTCTGGAGCAAGCCAAGGTACTGTTTCAACAATTCTGAAGCAGTTTTTGGCCCAGTAGAAACTTCTTCATCCCCACCCAGATGAATAATCCTAGGCATTGAAGACCTCCTTATGGTTGAACCTCTGGAAGTGGGACAAGAAGATTTATAATCACTGCATGTTGGATCTGGACAACAGATATCATCTAAAGTCTGTAATGAGATACATCAAAAGCATTTTTCAGCCATTGCTGCAGATTTTCAATGGAGTAATATGTTCACCCACAAATACTTGCATCTATGACTAGGATTCATATATGCCGCTGCTCTAGAGCTAGAGCAGAGATACACCAAACTAGAATACAGTATAAGCAATAAGGGACGGCGTCCCCTATGGAAAGAAAATTAAATATTATTTTGGCATTGAGGTTTATAAGGTGGTAGGCTAGATTTTTTGTGTTTGTTATCATCCTAAAATTCACAGACTGGGTTTTTTTTTAGGTTAAATTTGGCTTCCTGTAATTGGACTATTTGTTCTGATACTTTGTTGCCGTCTTCCTCACGATTTATTTCAAGTTTTGTTTTTAAGTAGATCAATCGTTATGCAACTAAGCATTTTGGGGATTGATTCAATGTTTGGCTATGAAAGGGGTTTAAAAACAAAAGAAATGATGAAGGGTACATTTTCTAGGGTAATACATGGAAGCTTAAGTAGAGGCATCTTTCTAAAATTAAAAGGGCAATTACATTAATGATAAATTGTCATAAAAGCATTATATGGTAGACTTATTAAAGGTATGAATTAGAGAGCTAGAAATGTACATTGGGTATGAGATCCATCACACTCAATAGCTATTATCGTTAGAGTATTAAGAAGAAATTATATTTACTAATAGAACTTAGAAAGATTTGTCATTATCCCATTATCAAGTAATTGATCTAATTAGAAATTATATTTGCTGATAGAACTTAGAAAGATTTGTCATTACCCCATCATCAAGTAATTGATCTTGATTGGAATTAGATTAAATGGGATTCAACCATAGAAGATAATAATGGTTTTAAATGATTAAAATTTGAAAACTTTTCATTTGAAAATTAGAGTTAGTTGTTTTTGAGTAAAAATTTCAATCACTTTTAAATAAAATATTAATATTCTCTAAAAACATGAAATTTAGGATTTTGTTATATATATATATATATATATATATATATATATATATATATATATATATATATATATATATATATATATATATATATTAACTTTATATTAAATAAATAATAGTACAATATTCACAAAAAAGAGTAGGGAGATAAAACAACACACCCACAAAGCCTAAATAGACATAGTCTTAAACAAAGATAACAAAACAAAGGGGCCAAGCCCAAAAAACACTAAGCAGTTAAAGCAACACCAATAGATGGTGGATCTTGATCATCAAGTTTTCCCCAAACATCTCTAGGGATAGCATCATCAATAGAAAAATATATAATTTATTTTGGTACTCAAATGATAAAAGTTGGTTAAGTAAAAGACATACAAAGTGATCTTTTTTTCAACTTTGATGGAGGCAAAAACATATGTGTGTATGCTATGCCTAAAAACTAGCAAATGAAAGTATTTTTCAAAATCCTTTTGTGGACAAATGCAATTGATGTTAATGCTTGGGATAGATTTTTTTTAATATTTTTTATCAAATGTTTTTAATTAGATATTTAATAGGATTAAGATATAAATCTCAAACCCCTCATATACACTAAACTTAACTTGACATAAAATAATCATAACATGAATCTTTTTTCTTTTGATGTGTACAACATGATGTCTAGTTTGGGCTCATATAATTTTTTTAAATAGATTTCAATATCAAAATTTATTTAAAAAATTAAAATATATATCATTTCAAGCTTATTGAAGGCAAATAGACAAAATAAGTGATCTGCTGATCACAAACCAAACAATTACAAAATCCCAGATTGCCTTAGAGATGAAGAGGCAGGGCATCAATATATAGAGATTAAAAAACACAAATGAGTTATGGCACACAACCATAATGCCAACAACTCAACCACAAAACTAAATGCTGAACCTAAAAGTCAAGGAATACGACTACAATGTTTAATGAGCCCAATGGGCATTACAAAAAGTCAAGAAAGGTTGCTGCACATGCTTGAATATTTCTATTGACTGTTGCACGTTGATTAATTTGCTATCATTCTCCCCCATAATGACCATTGGGAAGAACTTGGAGTAGATCTCTAAGTGTCTCAAACCTTTCACGAGCTAGAGGCTTCGTGAAGATATCTACTATCTGATCCTCTGTACTGCAGTACACAATCTCTATCAATCTCTATTGAACCAACTCTCTGATGAAGTGATGTTGAATCTCAATATGTTTGGTCCTACTATGAAACACTGGATTCTTAGTCATTTGTATAGCACTCTTGTTGTCACAGTACAACAAAGTAGGTCCATTCTGTATTTGATGCAAATCATCCAATAGTCGTCTCAACCACACTGTTTGGCATGATGCAAATGTTGCAACTTTTTATTCTACCTCTGAAGTAGAAAGTGATACAGTTGGCTATTTCTTGGACTTCCAAGAGAATACTATTGAACCAAGACTAAAAGTATAACCAGAAGTAGACATCCGATCATCTATGGAACCTGCCCAATCTGAATCTGTATAGCCAATCAACTTACTATCCTCTGAATGCTGAAATCTAAGACCATAACTCAATGCCCCTCTGACATATCTAAGAATCATCTTAGCTGCACTCTAATGTGTTTGCTTAGGTTCTGACATGAACCTAGATACCAAGCTCACTGCATATGTGATATCTGGTCGATTAGTAGTTAAGTAGATCAAACTACCAATCAACTATCTTTATAGTCTGGTCCACTAGATCTGACACATCCAAGTTAGACAACTTAAGTCCAACTTCAATGGGTGTTGCAACTAGTTTGCAACTATTCATCTAAAATTTCTGTAGGATGTCTGAAGCATATTTTTTCTGAGACATGAATATTTCACCTTTGTTTTGCCATACTTCTATACCAAGAAAATAGTGCATCTGCCCCAAATCTGTCATCTCAAATTCAACAACCATAGCTGCTCTAAACTCTGCAAATAAATCTAAATTGTTCCCAGTGTAGATAAGATCATCAACATAGAGAACTAAGAAAAAAATATCTTTAGCTGAGATACTAATATAAAGATTTGGATCTGACTAACTTCTTAAGAAACCTTTATGTTGTAGGTATGAATCTATCCTTGAATACCATGCTCTTGGTGCTTGCTTAAGACCATACAAGGCCTTCTTTAATCTATAAACATAATGTTCTTTAGAAGGTATTTCAAAACCTCTAGGTTGATAAACATACACTTCCTCATCAATATATCCATTCAAAAAATCACTCTTTACATCCATTTGATAAACTATTCAACTCTGCTGAGATGCCAAAGCCAAAACCAATCTGATAGTATCCATTCGTGCTACAAGTGCAAATGTTTCGGTATAATCAATACCTTCCTGTTGAGTGTATCCTTTGGCTACCAATCTAGCCTTGTGTTTATCAATGCTTCCATCAAATTTATACTTCGTTTTATACACCCATCTTGTACCAACAATTTCCTTACCAGGAGATAGCTAAACCAAATCCCATGTGTCATTCCTTTCAATTGTTTCTATCTCACTATTCATTGCTTCAACCCACTCTTCTTTTTCTTGAGCTTGTTCAAATGTTTGTGGCTCATTACTTTCCATGATTTGAGTCATCAAAGCATAATTCTCTTTTGCTTGTGATCTTGTTGTCACTTTCTTAAAATTTGAATCCAACATAAGAGTTGATGGATGATTTTTTTCTATCCTCCTTTGATATTTTTGATACTTTCTTGTTCCTGTACTAGAAGACTCAGGTTCATTTTCTTCTTCTTCTTCTACTTCTTCAACTTCATCAATCATTATTTCTTTTCCCTTTGTTTCATTTTCCTTGGTATATTCTGATGCTTCATTGAATACCACATCTCTACTTATAACAAGTTTCTTTCTTATTGGGTCATACAATCTATATGCTTTATTTTCTGATCCGTACCCAATAAAAATACATTTTAGGCCTTTATCATCTAGCTTAGACCTTTTTTCCTTTGGTATGTGTGCATAAGAAACACACCTAAATACTATCAAATGTTCAACACTTGGCTTTACCCCAGACCGTGCTTGTTCAGGAGTCATCCACTTAACTGCTTTTGTAGGACTCCTATTGAGAAGATATACAGTTGTGCAAACTGCTTCTACCCAAAACATCTTATCTAAATTCTTCTCTTTCATCATACTCCTTGCCATTTCAACAATGGTCCTATTTTTTCTTTTAGTAACTCCATTTTGTTGTGGAGTGTAGAAAGTAGTGAACTCTCTCTTGATTCCATAATTTCTATAGAAATCTAGAAACTAATTTGACTTGTACTCAACTCCATTATCAGACCTTATCACCTTGATGTACTTACCACTTTGTTTTTCAACCAACCTCTTGAATTCTACAAATTTGTCAAATACTTCTAATTTTGAAACCAAACAATATACCCAAGTTTTTCTTGAGTAATCATCAATTAAGGTTAGAAAATACTTTGATTTATTCAAAGAAGGTGTTTCCATAGGACCACACAAATCTATATGGATTATCTCAAGATGGTGCTTAGCTCTATTGGATTTACCAATCGGAAAGCTAGCTCTGTGTTGTTTGCCAACAACACATTCTTCACACACTTCTTTTGTATTTTCAATGAATGGTAGACCCTCAACCATTTTTAATCTCTTGAGTAAAATTAACCCACTAAAGCTGAGGTGGCCATATCTTTGATGCCAAATTCTACTTTCATTCATTTCACTAGACCTTAATGCTTGGTTTCCATGGGTGAAATGGAGAGGAAACATCCTATTACCTGTCATTTTTTCTCTTGCAACAACTACATTTCTTTTTAACGTATCTCTTATTATACACTCTTTTTCATCAAAGGTCACCTGATAATTTTGCTCTAACATTTGTCCAACAGACAACAAATTCTTTTTGAGTACTGGAACCAATAATGTTTCATTGATATGTTTTACCTCACCATATTCTGTTGCAACTGCAATAGTACCCTTGCCTTTGGTTCCATGAGATTGATTATCTCCTAACACCACTGTACTATGATGGCTTTCATCTAATTTGATAAACAAATTTTTATTAGATGTCATATGTGATGAACATCCAAAATCAATGTACCATACATTATTCTCACTAACATTTGTATTGAAACAAGAAATAAATAAAATTTGTTTATCTTCAATAGTATTGTGAGCATTTCTCTTTTCTGCTTCACCTTGTTTACTCCAACATTCTGATGCATAGTGTCCAAACTTGTTGCAATGAAAGCATTGGACATTCTTTTTATCTCCCCCATTATTTCTACCTCTTCCTCTTCTTGTTCCTCTGAAGTTACTACTTCTTCCTCTGAAACTATTACCTCTTCCTCTAGAATTGCTAGATTCACCTTTGTATTCATTTTTAGTTTGATTCTTGAAAAATGTGTTTCTTTTACCTCTTATGCTTGCTTTAGATGAAAATGCTTGTTCTAGACCTTCTTCATTACTTTTCATTCTTTCTTCAGCAATTAACGATATTCCACTTAGTTCATCTATTTGCATAGTTGTGAGATCTTTGGAGATCTCAATTGTAGAAACCACACCATCAAATATAGGAACTAAACTCCTTAAAAAAATTTCAATGACATGCTTGTCATCCACAGTTTCACCTAGAACTTTCATTTGACTAACTAGGCCTTCTACCTTTGTTAGAAATTTATTTACACTTTCACTATTGACCATTTTTACATTTTCAAAATTTCTCCTCATTGTCTGTAATTTTGTAGTTTGTGCACCTTGATAAGCATTATTGAAAATTTTCCAAGCTTGCTTAGAATTACTAGCACCACTTATCCTAGGAAAAATTCCCTGATTAATTGCACCTTGAATCAAAAATAGGGCTTCATTATCCTTCTTTATATTTGCTTTGTATTCTCTCTTCTATTGATCATTTAATGCATTAAATACAGTTGTATCTAGTTCTACATACCCTACTTGTACAATTTCCCACAAATCTTTCGATTTGAGTAGGGTTTGCATCCTAGTACACCAATATGTAAAGTTGTCTCCTTCAAACATAGGAATTAAAACATGTTAGACATAACACTTCCTACCATATTTGCCATAAGAGTATTGTGCACAATAACTCAACGGCTCAACACGAAAAACCTAGAGAGATCTCTGCAAATGAATACTCTCCTTGTCCTTTCAAATAGGACCCACATAAAAGATTTTTATATTATTTTTATCTTGGAGTAGGTGTCAGTTTCAACCGATAATGCACTTCGTTACAAACAATTCCCTTATCACTCTTACAAAAAAGACTTCAAAAGATTCAAAGTAAAAAACCTTCTAAAAAAATCTCTTTCCTATATTACATATCATTTCTAAAAAAAAATTATGCACCTTTTTTCCATTATAAAAAGGTAACATAACAAATTTAAAACCTTTTAAACTATTTTCCCTCAATAAAATACTTTTTACGCTTTTATTTTTAAAAGAAGACTTTCACATTACTTTTCAAAGCAAAATGTTTTGTTTATATTTTATGAGGCCTTGCTTCTCACGTGGCTTCTTCAAAATAACTTAAGCAATGTGTAATACTTTAAACTTTCCTTTTAAAAAAGAGAAACAACCAACTTATATACGTGACCAATAAAAAAAATTGAACTTTTCAATAAAGAGAACCTTCACACAGCTTTGAAACGCCTCTTCTTTCCATGCTTGCACAGTCTACACACCTCTGCACACAGTACCTCTATTCATAACAGAATACGTCCCCCTTAATAGAATACGTTGTAGCTCGATAGCAGTGCTTCTGTTGTTGTTCTGTGGCAATGCTTCTGTTGCTGAAGATTAATGCTTCTATTTTCTAGGATCTCTCTGTTACTGCAAGAACAAAGCTTCTACACAGAAATTCTACACAGCCCCTCAGACTTCTAACAATAATTAGAGTAACTCAAGATCTCATTCAAAATAAACTAGCTCTAATACCAGATGAAGGCAAATAGACAAAACAAGTGATCTGTTCATCACAAACCAAACAATTACAAAAGCCTAGATTGCCTTAGAGATGAAGAGGTAGGGCATCAATATATAGAGATTAAGAAACACAAATGAGTTATGGCACACAACCATAATGCCAACAACTCAACCACAAAACTAAATGTTGAACCTGAAAGTCAAGGAATACAACTACAATGTTTAATGAGCCCAATGGGCATTGCAAAAATTCAAGAAAGTTTGCTGCACATGCTTGAATATTTCTATTGACTGTTGCACGTTGATTAATTTGTTGTCACTTATGAAAATTTGTCTTTAAAAATTAGTAAATAATTAGAATATTAGGTCTTAGGTTTTAAAAATTACATATTTAAAAATTAAACATTCTTATCTATAATAAGTTTTAATTTCATCAAAAGGTACTGAATATAAAGTCATTAGGCATATTTTCAAATTTAATTCTTGTAATGGATGACAATATGACATTCTATTTGCAGGTCCAAGCCTTTGATTTAGATTTTCAAGCCTAAAGCCAAACCAAAATCAGGGGAGGGGGAATTTGAATTTGAATGTAATGGATATGGACTAATTAAAATATATATTCATTCGTATTTAAAATTGATATGTTTTAAGAAAAACTTTCTAATGTAGTGACATCCTAGATCTACTCAATCAGCATGAAATGAAGGTGTAGAACTAGCCATTTGGATGAGAACATGTACTTGAAGCCACTAGAAAAGGAGTCAACATAGTGCAAAGGCACTTGCAGTTAAGGTGGCTACTTGTAGCCACATGTATGAGAACTTGTAGCAAAGGGGAGAGTGACCATTGGCTCAGTTCTATAAATAGGGAGTCACAATAGAGAAAGATGCTACTTACAATAACTAGAGGTATGCCCATGGAGCGATGGGTACTTGTAGAAAAAGGAGGTGAGGTGCTAGGGAGTAAGAACACTTGCAACAATAGGGAGGTTTCAAGGTGACAGCTGTTACGAAGAGGAGTGATGAATGTTGTAGTTACATGTTTAGCAAGGGAGCACAATGAGGGCACTCATGTGTCAAGAAGAGGCTACAAGTTTGATGGAAGGTTAGTGATGTACAATTGAAGCTTATGGTGGTTGTTAGCAAAGTACAAGTAGTTGAATGTGATGAGGTCATAGAAGTGAAGAGGAGGTAGTAGAAAAGAATAGGTGTTGCTAACATGGATGTAGAAGGAGTCTATAGGTGTTGCGAGAGAGTGTGTTGGTTGAATAGATGTAAGAGTAGAAGGTATGATGTAGTCTACATGATTGTGAGGTGCATGGAGGGGCTGAGGAGGAGCCCAAACATCTACACATGAAAGTAGTAACGAATAGAAGAAGGTGACAAATGAAGGGTCCATAATAGTGAAATGACTCTATGAGAAACATGAGTGGTGATGAAGGAGATTTGAGGGGCTATTTGGAGGTGACTATGAGGCAATAGAGGAATCCATGATAGCATTGAAGGAATATTTTAGAGGGAGTGTTAGAAATTAGAATCTTAGGATACTAATCATTATGAAAAAAATATAAAATAAATATAAATGAGAATTATACAAGCATGAGTTTAACACATTACACAAGATATACATGGGAAAAACCCTTTCAGGTAAAAAAATCCATAAAACATCATTTTATTAAAACACTTACAAAAAATAGTCTATTAAAAATAAATTGAACCTAGGGATATACTCATCTACATACTTCCACATGGCCAATAATACCTCCTATGCATAGTGATATAATTCACTATAAATCTCCAAATTTCCTTACCTCTCAAATGAGAGAGAACCTTCTTAAATATAGGAGAAGGGGTGGAAAAATACCTGAAAGGGTATTAGTCACACCCATTCAAAGAAACCATTTGTAAATAATTAATAATCTATTAGTTATTCTAGATTACTAATTATTAAATGGTATATGCTTTATAAAGCATATAATAAACATAAGGTTTTATAACCTTATATTAGAACAATATATAATTATTATAAGAGTATGACCCCTAATAACATTATGTTCTAACACTCCCCTTAATGTTAATAGGGGCATCACATGTCAATTTCTATAAAATAAAAAATAAAGTATCTAATAACATAAGTCTTCTTTGACAGTGGTAACAAGAACACAAATATATGCCAAAATGAAAACCATATATTCTGGACTACATGAAAGTCATCTTGTCACAATTTATAATCCCAATGCTTTAAGAAATTATGCTTAAACAAGGTCTTATAATATTTTTATTAGATCCCAGAGCTCCTCAAACTAACTTCCCCCAAGTTCATTACATAGTGCCTGTAGGTCTTGTATAATACAATGCTTTTACAAGTGGAAGATTACCGAGAAGAATTTTCAATATTCCCATAGGGCTTATAGACATCCAAGGATTTTTCCATATATAATGCCTAGAGGTCTTACTTTTTGCCTTTTAGGTCTGACATAGAGCTGCCATTGTCAGGCACACTCTCTCCCCCTCAATAGAAACTCCTTATGTCCAAACATTGATTTGAATTTGGATAATTTGAAACTACATAGAGGTTTAATGCTATAGTGCATATATGATTTCTTTTGTGATTATTGAGAGCCTAGCCTAGTTCTTCTTGGTCATAGTATATATGCCATCTAATATCAATCTCATAGAACTAGAGAATAATATTAGGATGGAAGTATTTTCCCTGAATGAAGTGTAAATGAACTTTAAATGTACTTTATTTCTAGAAATAGGAGTCTTTGGTAAGATTAAATGGATTTTTTATCATATAATAAAGTGCGACTTGTAATAGTACCCATATGAAAAAATCTTGGCCATCGTAACTACCATTATCTTGTAATAGATTTTTTATTTTGTGAGCAAAGGATGGCATGAACGGTTTGGCCATCTCAACTACCATTATCTTCAGCATCTCAACATGTAAGACATGATCAGAAGTCTTCCTTGGATCAATTTTTTAGATGGAGTTTGTTCAAGTTGTGCCTTGGGAAAACATCATAAGGACAAGTTTGACAAAGGGAAGGCTTGGAGGGCTTCAAAAGTTCTTGAGCTAGTTCACAGTGACTTGGTGGATCTCTTTCCATCCTTGTCTCTTAGAAAGGCTCATTATTTTTGGTGCAGTCACGGCTAGGAGGGTCCACAGAGTGAACAGTCCAGACTGTGCAGCAAGAGTAAACATAATGGAAACAACTCCAAGATAGAATGCAAATGCAGATTCAGTCATTCAGTATATCATAGATTCAAAATACAAACTGGCTAGCAACATGTGGGATTACAATTGGGCCTCACAGGCCTGATTCCTCAGTTACAGAATATGCGCAAGATATAGCTTTGAAGCGCTTTACAGAAGAAATCCAAACTATCCAGCTTGTAAACTATGCTAACTATCAATTACTACTTTCCTAGGCATCAATTACATGAATATATATCATCTCCGGAACATAAGATTCCTCCACGTCGCCCAAGGATGATTACAAACTCCGATGAAAGAGATGTAACATGTGTACATAGATAGGTCAGACCTAATCATGAAGAGCTCCTTTGCAAATGAATGAAATAGAATGCCGATCTCAAAGAAGGTTGGCCACGATCCAAAGTTCCTTGAATGATGTGTCATTTAGCTGAGCCGCAAGTCATGAAATGCTCCGCAGGTCTTCTCCTTTAGCTGATTGTCTGAGACTGTCAGGATGCTCTATTATGAAGTAACAGCTGATCTTCTGATAGCGATATCTTTCTGGTACCTGATCCAAATGATCTAAAATTTGGATATGATGTGCATGAATGTGTCTAGATGCTAAGTCCAGCTCTACAAGGTCTGAAATGAAAATACGCTAGAATGCAAACCAAAATACAAAAAGTGCTACTGACTAAACTGACTGAACTGAACTAGAAAATGAAAGAAAACAAACAGAAAAGAAAATGTTTTTTGGTTGATGCAAGATTTTTCTTGAACCAGGGATGCTCCTTCATTAGACATATGGGGTTGTTGAAAAAGTGATTCGCTCACTTTGATGGGGCTAGAGGAAAACCAAGACGGTCCACCTCAGCCTGAGAATCCAAGATGATTCTTCTTCTAGTCTACCTTTCCACTTCACAAGGTATTCTTTGTATTGCTTGCCTCTGGTGTTGTTGTCCAAGATGTCTTCAGTCTACTCTGGTGCTTGTTATGGTAACTACTTCTTCAGATCTCCTTCAATGTTGTCACTAAATTCTACTTCATGATACTGATGTATGTCTACAATGTTGAAAATAGGTGATATACCTAATGTCTCCGGTAACTCCACTTCATATGCATTTCCTGAATCAAACTTTCTGAGTATCCTACATGGTCCAAACTTCTTCATCTTCAACTTGTTATATGTCCCAACTGAAAATCTTTCTTTTCTCAAGTACACCATCGCTTCATCTCCAACTGCAAATTCTTTGTGTCTCCTCTTCTCATATGCTTTCTCCTTATACTTATTGTTCATCTCCTCCAAGTGCTTCTTAACCTGATTATGTATTGTCTCCATGTGTCCTATAAATTCTCCTGCTTCTGCACTCCTCTTCTCTTCCATGTATTGATATCTCTCAACTCTACTACTTCTCTAGGCTTAGTTCCTATCACAATCTCAAATGGTGTTCTTCTGGTACTCCTATTCACTAAATTATTATATGCAAACTCTGCTTGTGATAGAATAAAATCCCAATTTCCTGTCTTTTCTCCAACCAAACATCCCAACAAGTTTCCCAAACTCTTATTTACTACCTCTATCTGTGTTAGGGTTAGGGCAGATCGGAGCAACAAAAACTAACAATTATATGCAAATTAAATAACCCAATGTTGCAAGTATGAGGATAACCAGTGTTGTCATTGATGTTGTTAGATTTCTACCCAAGCATGCAAGTGATTGAGAGAAAGCAAAATAGAAATTAGATATGAGCTAAATAAATTGTATTCAACTCAAGAGAATGCAAAGCATTACAATAGAATGGGGTGCTCATATGAGAGCAAGAGGTGGGTATATATATGATATTCCACCCAAAAGACTTAATACACAACCAATGTGGGATAAAGTGAAAAAGTCCCTAAGTAAGCTTAACCTAGTGTGAAAAGAGCTAAGGTGGAGAACAAGCTAAGAAAGAGCTAGATAGCAAAGTAACCCTGTTCACACTAACACCCCCCCTTAAGTGCAACTTAGGGGGAAATGTGACAAAATGCAAAGATGCAAAAAGATGCAAAGATGGGTCCCAGCTACTAGGCCATGTTAGGTACCCATGTACAAATGCAAATGAAATCTCTCACAAATGGAGAAAAGGAGAAAACCCAATGGGACAAAACTCCTCCCCAAAAGAGAGATGAAAGACAACAATGATATCCATCACAAATCCAATCAATCTCTATCCACACAAAGGATGATAAGAGAGATCATACAACCCCCCCCCATAATGAGATAACCTGCTGCAACAAAAAGCACTGGAAGCACACTTGTGGAGTAACACTGGAATCCTAAATCTAGCAAGCAAGGAAAGATACTTCTATTTGCTAGAAACCATATTAGAGTCACTCAAGGACTTAGGTCGGAATCATGAAAAAGCAACAGCAAACCCGATGCCAAGGAACACTGGAAAACTTGCAACTGGCACAACTCTAGAATCTATGAAGCAACAATTGATTGAGAAATGATTTGGTACAGAAATGAAGTGCAAAGAAAATGCAAACCTAATGCACGCAAGAAAGGAAATAGTGCATGCACTAATGAATGTTCACATCAACCTCCATGAATAAAAAAGGCCTTAGATATATGCGTTTACAATGCTGGAGTAGAATTTTCCATAGTTTTACAATGTCAAAAATGGACCCAAATACTGAAAGTATAGAAATATCTCAGAATTAGAACATAAAAATAGCACAATTGTGTAGTTCTCAAAAAAATATCAACTTTCAAAAAAATAATGACCTCAATCCAAGATCATATGTGAAAGTTATAGCCATTTGAAGTTCTAAAAAACTGAAACTGCCTGTCAGATCTGACAAGAAAACATAATTTCTAGAAAATTCATGAACCAAACTCAGAAATCATTTGAACCAGCATGTAGAACATGAAACAATAGCCAAAATCAAAAAAAGAAGCTCGCAAATCCGAGGTCGGGAGCCCGAGGTATGGCCTTTTGAAGTTGAACTGCAATTTCTAAAACGCCAATGGAGAGGGGTTTTGCTGTATCTTTTTTATGTCATTTCTGCAAAATATATAAGCTATATGCAAAAACTAACAAATACCCAAATAGTTTTTCGGTGCTATGAACAAAACCCAGAAGGCATTTTTCTCTGTGATCTACAGAAAATGTGACTCTAATTGAAAAAAATGTGTTTTGCGCCAAAAAAATGGCATGCAAAGACTGAATCAGCTACCAAAGACAAACAAAGGCATGTTGCAACCTGCAAGATTGATCAAAATAAATAAAATGCAAGCTGATTGTTAGATTTTAGCTCAACGAGTCTTGAGGAAGCTCTTAAAAAAACTTGCAACTGGCAAGTCAAAATATGAACCCCCCCAGAAACTAGAGTTTTCTCCACACTTTTCTATTTCTCCAGATCATCAGAAGATGCAAGAGAAGAGCATACTCATGTGCTTCGAAACCCACAACTCACAAACTAGAGTTTTCTCCACACTTTTCTGTTTCTCCAGATCATCCGAAGATGCAAGAGAAGAGCATACTCATGTGCTTCGAAAAATAACTCTACACTCTCAGATTTTTAAAAAAAATGCTAACCCACAACTCACAACCGCTCTGATACCATGTTAGATTTCTACCCAAGCATGCAAGTGATTGAGAGAAAGCAAAATAGAAATCAGATATGAACTAAATAAATTGTATTCAACTCAAGAGATGCAAAGCATTACAATAGAATGGGGTGCTTATATGAGAGCAAGAGGTGGGCATATATATGATATTCCACCCAAGAGACTCAATACACAACCAATGTGGGATAAAGTGAAAAAGTCCCTAAGTAAGCTTAACCTAGTGTGAAAAGAGCTAAGGTGGAGAACAAGCTAAGAAAGAGCTAGATAGCAAAGTAACCCTATTCACACTAACAGATGTTAACATACTCATATTGCTTTAATGAGAAGGATTGGATGAACTGTGTTATAAGGATATTGAGGAAATTAGTCTCAATCAGGAACAGTGAAGAATAATGATGACATTAAGGTAAAAGTCCAAGATAAGATAAAGATCAGAGGATGCAGTTTAAAGGGTTTGTAGATATGAGTCTTGAGATGCTCCAGTCAAGATTTCAGAGGTCCGCATGAAGATCTAAAGAAGTTATGGTCGCTCAAGAAGAACCGGTTCCGGCAGGTGTTCAGTGGTGACAGAGTGTCACAGATTGGTCGGGTGAGCTCCGGAATTGCATTATCTCATTCTGTGGATTGGAGAGAATGTTGAAGAAGTCCGTGTGGGGTGACAACCAGATTTGTTCATGGTTTGGAGGTCTGGAAGCACATTTTCCATTATGACAGTGATGACAGACTGTGTTCTTGAAGTTCCGGATGAAGAAGAGAAGAATTCTAGTAAGCTGATAAAGTGCAGATGTTCTTGATGACTCAGGAAAGGTTTTGGTGATCTTTGGATCATGTACAATTCTTATTGGTGGTCCGCATTGAAGTTAGAGTTTGCATTTGAAGAATAACCATGGATATTGGTGTTCTTCTTGAGACTGGCCGATCGGATGTATTACATGTCTTGCGAATGATCTTGTAGGTGTTTGCCGACTTAGATGATTGTTCCTAAGTCGATGCCTTGTATAAATAAGGGATTGTGAATTCATTTTGTAGTGTGTCTTGGTGCAGATAAGTGTGGCACAGTGAAGAGAAGTGCGAAAGGTAGAGCAAGAGTTTTTGGGCTTAAATGGAACTGATCCAGGCATGGTAAAGATGTCAATCTCCAGTTCAAGTTTGTAATACTTGTTACTTTGTAGACAGTGTGTCTCTTATAGGCAGTGTGCCTCTTGTGAGTAGTGTGCTCAGGCAGTAAGCCTTAATTGGCATGTGCCATCTATTTTTCTTATTCTTCTAATAGAGAATAATCCTTGGGTTAATCACCCCGTGGTTTTTCCCTTAACCGGGTTTTCCACGTCAAAATCTTGGTGTCTCATGTGTTGATGTGTATCTGCTCTAGTGTTTATGCTTTATGCTTTCATGAGTGATTAATTGATATGCTATTAAATAACAAAGAGGATTTAAGTGTTTGAATTAGAAGCAAGTTTTGTACAACTGATTCACCCCCCCTCTCAGTTGTGTGCCCTAGATCTAACAATTGGTATCAAAGCCAAGTTCCTCTAAAAGGAGCTTAACCACTTGAGGAGATCCACGATGTCATCATACAAGAAGGATAGTCTAAAGTTTGATGGAACCAACTTCTCTCTTTGGAAAGGTCGCATGAAATGTCACTTGGAGTGTATGGGAAAAGCATACTTGTCCATGGTCACAAAAGCATATGTACCTCCACAGGGTGGTCCGACAACTCTAAATGAAATCACAGATGCTGAAAACAATCTGCGGACCAAAGAGGCTCTTCTAAGCGCATTAACTGACTCAGAGCTCTCAAATGTTATTGACCTACCAACTACCTATGAGATCTAGATTAAACTGGAACTTCTACATGAAGGAGATGAGTATGTTAAGAGTGCAAGGTTGCAGAGTCTCAAAGGGAAATTTGAAAGACTGAAAATGAGAGATGATGAAAATATTACTACCTTAATGCCAAGAGTAAATGAGCTAATGTGTGGAATTAGGAATGCTGGTGGAGTTTTGGATGAAAATGAGATTGTTGGCAAAATTCTCAAATCCCTTCCTGCTGCCTACAAAATCAAGGTTGCTGACATTGATGAATTCAAAGCCCATACAACTGTCACAAAAGACCAATTGGCTGGCAAACTAGCTGCATTTGAAATGACCGAATTTGGAGATGATCCCCCCAAGACTGAATCTGCATTCAAAGCCAGTGCCTCTGTGAAAGGTAAACAAAGTTTTGATCCGGGAGAAAACTCTTTAAGGAAGCTGTCATGGTATGATCAAGCAAGAAGAGACATGGAAGTAGAAGAAGCAGAAACAGCTCAACTTGAAGCCCTCATTGCAAAGAGACTGCCAAGAGGTTCCAATAAGTATGAAGAAAAATTACCCTTTAAGTGCTTCAACTGCAATAAGATTGGTCATTTTGCCTCAAGATGTCCGGAAAGATCTACAAGGTCATATTCTAACAGACAAAGGTTCCAAAAGAATTGTTATTATGTTCATGAAGAAGATGATAATGAAGGAGTAAAAGATGATGAATCAGAGATAGGAAACAAATCCAGAAATGAATGGGTGTTTATTGCCATCAAGGAAGAAGATCCAATATCCTCTTAATCTATCAATTATAAGGTTGTAGAAAGATCTTTGGCTGCCCAAGTTGAAGAGAAGGATGATTGGGTTATTGACAGTGGATGCTCTCACCATATGACAGGTGACAAGAACAAGTTCTTAGATTTGGAAAGGTATGAAGGAGGAGTGGTAAAGTTTGGTAATAATTCTGCTGGTAGAATCAGAGGAAGAGGAACTATTTCTTTTAATGGAAGAAACAAAACTGGTAATGTGTTGTATGTTGAAGGTTTGAAGCACAATATTCTCAGTGTTGGACAGTTGGTGGACAAAGGCTATGATCTTCAATTCAAGGATGGAAAATGCAAAATCTTTGAAAGATCCGGAACAAAGATTGCATCTGGTACTCAAACTAAAGGTAATATCTTCCACTTGGTTGGTGCTGGTAAAAGTTGTCTGTTTGTTCAAGTTTATCAGAGTTGGTTATGGCATAGAAGGATGTGTCATGTAAATTTTGATAACATCATCAAGATAAGCAATACTCAGGCTGTAAGAGATCTTCCAAAATTGGTAAAACCTACAAACAGTTTGTGCAAAGAATGTCAGCTAGGTAAACAGAGCAGAGTCTCATTCAAAAGCAAGGATCAGTCCTCTATCGGATTATTGGAATTAGTTCATACTGATCTATGTGGTCCGACAAGAATCAAGAGTATGCAAGGTGATAGATATTTCATGTTATTGATTGATGACCATTCCTGGATGATGTGGGTTACCTTTCTGAAAGAGAAATCAGAAGCTTTTGATAAATTCAAAATCTTCAAGGCTATGGTAGAGAATTAAACCAGATTAAAACTGAAATGTCTAAGGTCTGATAGGGGTGGTGAATTCACATCCGGTGAATTCATAGATTTTTGTGAGAAGCATGGTATAAAGAGACAGTTATCTGCTCCTAGGACTCCACAGCAGAATGGAGTAGTTGAGAGAAAGAACCGGACCATCCAAGAAGCATCCAGGACAATGATGATGGAAGCAAATGTTCCTCAGATGTTTTGGAGAGAAGCTATCAGCACTGCAGTCTATACTCTCAATCGAGTTCAAATCAGAAGCAATATCGGTAAGACTCCTTATGAACTTTGGTTTGGCATCACTCCTACTGTGAGATATTTCAGAGTATTTGGTAGCAAATGTTACATTAAAAGAGATGAAGATCTAGGAAAGTTTGATGCTAGAAGTGATGAAAGAATTTTCTTGGGTTACTCCACTCAAAGCAAAGCATACCAGTGTTATAACAAGAGACTAAGAAAAATGATAGAAAGTACAAATGTGAAGGTTGATGAGGGAATAGAGAAACCCTCAAGGTTTTATGAGTATGATGAAGATGATCAGAATGGTGTTCTGGTTCAAGGAGCTCAATCCTCTCCTGAAAGTTAGATTCAAACTGATCCGGTAAATCAAGAAGAAGAGATAGGTCTGAATGAGCCTGATCAAGAAGCAGAAGTGCAAGAAACTCCCAAAGTTCCAAGGTATGTAAGACTGAACCACTCTAAAGATCAGATCATAGGTGACAAAAGCAAAGGTGTGCAAACTAGAAGGAAAATTGTTCAAAATTCAGATGAATGTTGTCTGATTTCTAAGATTGAACCTAAGACAATAAATGAAGCCTGCAATGATGAAAATTGGACCAAAGCAATGGAGGAAGAGTTGATGCAAATTGAGAAAAATCACACTTGGGATCTTGTTTCTAGACCTAGAAACAAGAATGTGATTGGAACCAAATGGGTCTTCTGGAACAAACTAAATGAAGTTGGTGATGTAATCAGAAATAAAGCCAGATTAGTCTGCAAAGGCTACTCTCAAATAGAAGGGATTGATTTTGAGGAAACCTTTGCTCCGGTGGCAAGAATTGAAGCAGTCAGACTATTTCTTGCATTTGCTGCCTTCAAAGATTTCAAAGTGTATCAGATGGATGTCAAATCTACTTTCCTGAATGGTGACTTAGAAGAAGAGGTGTACATTGAACAACCAGATGGATTTCAGTTATCTGAGCATGGTGATATGGTCTGTAAATTAAAGAAGGCACTATATGGTCTAAAGCAAGCTCCAAGAGTATGGTATGAAAGGCTGGACAAACATCTTTTGAAAATTGGTTTCAACAAAGGTACTGCTGATAGTAACCTATATTTCAAAATTGATCATGAAAACATCTTGATTGTTGAAGTATTTGTTGATGATATCATCTTTGGAGGAAGAGATAGTATGTGTAAAACCTTTGCAAATCAAATGAAAAGTGAGTTTGAAATGTCAATGCTCGGTGAAATGAATTTCTTCTTGGGTTTGCAAATTACTCAGACAAAGAAAGGAATCTTTATCTCTCAGACCAAATATGTGAAAGAACTATTGAAGAAATTTGGAATGGAAGATTCAAAGCTAATGAACACTCCCATGGCTACCGGATGTAAGTTGAGCAAAGATGATGACTCTCCTAAGACAGATCAGACAAAGTACAGATCAATGATTGGAGGATTATTGTATCTCACTCAGACTAGACCAGATATAATGCAGGCTATTGGTCTTGTGGCGAGATTCCAAGCTGATCCCAGAGAATCTCATGTCATGGCAATCAAAAGAATTTTTAGGTACTTAAAAGGAACAGTTGAGTATGGTCTATGGTATCCTAGAGATCATAATTTTTCTCTTCATGCATATACAGATGCAGATTGGGCAGGAGATGTGGATGATAGGAAGAGTACAAGTGGAGGAGCATTCTTTTTGGGAAAAAGGTTGGTTTCTTGGCTAAGCAAGAAACAAGAGGCAATATCCCTGTCTACAACTGAAGCTGAATACATTGCAGCAGCAGGAAGTTGCACTCAACTTTTGTGGATGAAGCAAATGCTAAGAGATATTCAAGTAGAATATGAGGAGCCTATCACAATTTTCTGTGATAATTCAAGTGCAATAAATATTTCTAAGAATCCGGTATTGCATTCTAAGACCAAGCATATACCTATCAAATTTCACTTTCTGAGAGAGCAAGTGAACAAGGGTGAAGTCAGATTGGAGTATGTGCCCTCCAAGGATCAGCTTGCAGATATTTTTACTAAACCTCTTCCCAAGGACTCTTTTGATTCTCTCAGGGAGAAGTTAGGGATCATTGCCCCTCCAGTGATGAACTAGGATGCATTGATGTGCATCAGTCCGATGGATATCACAGTTATATCTTGTGATCCGGATTGATGTTGGGGAGCTGCTACTAAGGGGGAGCAGCTGGTATGATTTTGATGTGTTAGAATTGCAAATATGAGTCCTTTGCCATTGATGTCAAAGGGGGAGAGAAGACATGTGAAAAATAAATGGTTGAGGATTAAAAGGGGAGCAGTAAAGAAAGAGAAGACATGTGAAGAGTTGTTGCTGATAGGGGGAGCTGTGACAGAGAGGAGAAGTTCTTGTCTTAATGGTTTTTCACATCATATGTTGCCATCAATGACAAAGGGGGATATTGTTGCAAGTATGAGGATAACCAGTGTTGTCATTGATGTCAACATACTCATATTGCTTTAATGAGAAGGATTGGATGAACTGTGTGCTAAGGATATTGAGGAAATTAGTCTCAATCAGGAACAGTGAAGAACAATGATGACATTAAGGTAAAAGTCCAAGATAAGATGAAGATTAGAGGATGTGGTTTAAAGGGTTTGTAGATATGAGTCTTGAGATGCACCAGTCAAGATTTTAGAGGTCCGCATAAAGATCTGAAGAAGTTATGGTCGCTCAAGAAGAACCGGTTCCGGCAGGTGTTTAGTGGTGACAGAGTGTCACAGATTGGTCTGGTGAGCTCTGGAATTGCATTATCTCATTCTGTGGATTGGAGAGAATGTTGAAGAAGTCCGTGTGGGGTGACAACTAGATTTGTTCATGGTTTGGAGGTCCGGAAGCACCTTTTCCATATGACAGTGATGATAGACTGTGTTCTTGAAGTTCCGGATGAAGAAGAGAAGAATTCTAGTAAGCTGATAAAGTGCAGATGTTCTTGTTGACTCAGGAAAGGTTTTGGTGATCTTTGGATCATGTACAATTCTTATTGGCAGTCCGCATTGAAGTTAGAGTTTGCATTTGAAGAATAACCATGGATATTGGTGTTCTTGAGACTGGCCAACCGGATGTATTACACGTCTTGCGAATGATCTTGTAGGTGTTTGCCGACTTAGATGATTGTTCCTAAGTCGATGCCTTGTATAAATAAGGGATTATGAATTCATTTTGTAGTGTGTCTTGGTGCGGATAAGTGTGGCATGGCGAAGAGAAGTGTGAAAGGCAGAGCAGGAGTTTTTGGGCTTAAATGGAACTAATCCAGGCATGGTAAAGATGTCAATCTCCAGTTCAAGTTTGTAATACTTGTTACTTTGTAGATAGTGTGTCTCTTGTAGGCAGTGTGCCTCTTGTGAGCAGTGTGCTCGGGAAGTAAGCCCTAATTGGCATGTGCCATCTATTTTTCTTATTCTTCTAACAGAGAATAGTCCTTGGGTTAATCACCCCGTGGTTTTTCCCTTGACCAGGTTTTCCACGTCAAAATCTTGGTGTCTCATGTGTTGATGTGTATCTGCTCTAGTGTTTATGCTTTATGCTTTCATAAGTGATTAATTGATATGCTATTAATTAACAAAGAGGATTTAAGTGTTTGAATTAGAAGCAAGTTTTGTACAACTGATTCACCCCCCTCTCAGTTGTGTGCCCTAGATCTAACACTCAAATATAACAATGAAGAACAACACAAAAGAGATCAACATAGAAATTTAGCATGGTTCATCCAATATGGGCTACATCCACAGACTTGGCCATCCAATGATTTTATTATCCAGTACAAAATAGATTACAATCTCATGAATTTCATGCCTGCAACATACATCCCAGCTGCTTATAACAAGTTTTTTGGAAGCTTCTAGAATTGGAGTTTTACAATGTCATTTTTCTTTTGTCGGTTAACAAAAATTAACAACCGACTCCAAATGGGAAAAAAAAGGGGAAAAAAGTTTTGGGGGTTTGCCACCCCTGAACCCCCACTCGGGGCCCATCCCAGCCTTGAACCACTGTGAGGATATGTTATGAGTGTACAGTACTTGCATGATCAGTCGTCACATACCAATAATCTGTGCATCAGTTTGTGGATGAAATGTTGAATTAAACTTCAATTCTATCTTTATCTTCTTCCAAAAGTATCCAAGAAATCTTGTATCTCTGTCTGAAATTATGCTCTTAGGTAATCCATGCAATCTCACAATCTCCTTGAAAAATAGGTCAGCCACATGCACTGCATCAGTTGTCTTCTAACAAGGTATAAATGTGCCATCTTTGAAAATCTATCCACCACTACAAATATTGAATCATGTCCTCTCTATGTCTTTGGCAGTCCCATTATGAAATCCGTTCTTATGTCTTCCCAAGGTCTCTCCAGTACTTTCAAAGGTTTGTACAATCTAGTATTCTAAATACTCCCTTTTGCAACTTGACAAACTCTACAACTCTGCACAAATTTCCTAACATCCTTATGTATCTGAGACCAAAAGTAATTTTCACTTACCAAAGCCATTGTCTTATCAATGTCAAAATGTCCTACCAATCCACCACTATGCTTATCCTTGATCAAATTGTCTCGCATTGAACTCCTAGGTATGCATAACTGGTTTCCTTTGAACAACATATCTTCCTAAATGAAATAATCCAACCACTTACTTTTATCTATTACAATAGGTTCCTCACATGCTCTCCAAGGTTTTGCAAAATCAAGATCTTCTTCATACATGTTCTTCAACTCTTCAAATCCTAACACTTCAACTCTCATCTCTGTCAGAAAGTTCTTTCTTCTACTTAATGCATCTGCTACTTTTTTTATTTTCCACTCCTATGCTTCAACACAAAAGTATAACTCTGCATGAACTCTACCCATCTCATATGTCTTTGATTCAACTTTCTTTAACTGTTCAAATACTGCAAAGCTTGATGATCTGTATACAACACAAACTCCTTAGGCAACAAGTAATGTCTCTGCTTCTTCAAGGCTTGAATTATGGCATAAAACTCCTGATCATAAACTGAATAGCTTCTCCTTGCATCATTCAACTTCTCACTGAAATATGCTACAGGTCTATCTTCTTGACTTAACATTGCTATTGCATTTCCACTTGCATCACAATCTACTTGAAATACCTTATTGAAATCTGGTAATGCCAACACAGGTTAATCTATCACTTTTTGCTTCAACAATTCAAAACTTTTATCTACTCCTGATGTCCACCTAAAGTCTTTTTTATCACCTCTCATTGTCTCTAACATAGGGTTACATACTGAACTAAAATTTCTGACGAACTTTTGATAGAAACTAGTTAATCCATGAAATGATCTAACTTCTCCAATGCTCTTAGATGTAGGCCATTCAACAATTGCTCTCACTTTCTCAAGGTCCATTTTCAATCCTTCTTTAGAAATCACAAATCCCAAGTATACCAATTCTTCCTTCATGAAACTACACTTCTTAATGTTTATCAACAATTTCTCTTCTCTCAGTCTTTGCAATACTTGTCTCAGGTGCCACAAATGTTCTTCTCTTGTCTTACTAAAAATTAGAATATCATCCAAATATACAATAACAAACTTACCCAAGAATTTCTTCAAAACTTCATTCATCAATCTCATGAAAATACTTGGTGCATTTGTCAATCCAAAAGGCATCACTAACCACTCATACAGTCCTTCATTTGTCTTAAAAGCAATCTTCCATTCATCTTCTTCTCTGATTCTAATCTAATGGTATCCACTCTTCAAGTCTATCTTTGTAAAATATTTCACTCCACTCAAACAATCCATAATATCATCCATCCTAGGAAAAGGGAATCTATACTTAACTGTGATCTTCTTGATTGCTCTAGAGTATGTACACATTCTCCATTCTCCATCCTTCTTCAGTGCTAACACTATAGGTACTACACAAGGGCTCAAACTTTCTCTGATGAAACCTTTCCTCAACATTTCATGTATATGTCTATTCAATTCTTCATTCTCTACCAGTGTCATTCTGTGTGCTACTTTGTTAGGCAAACTAGCTCTAGGTATAAGATCCATGTGATGACTAATACTCCTGATTGGTGGGAATCCTTCAGGTACATTATCTGATATGATGTCTTCAAACTCTATCAGCAACTCAATTATCTCCTCCAGTTGTGATTCTTCGGTCTTTATATTTTTAGGCTTCTTAGGGATCAAAGCATAACACATATTCTCATGTCTCAAACCATCCAGAAATTTTCTTCCATCTACCAAATAGATTCTAACATTTCCACACACTTCACTCTTAGGATCATCTTCCAAAGGGATCAAAGTAATTCTCTTTCCATTTGATGTTATAGTATATGTAATCTTCCTTCCATCATGTATATATCTTTCCTATCATACTTCCATGGTCTACCCAACAATATATGACATGCATCCATAGGCATAATATCACACAATACTTCATTATGATAAGATCCAATATGAAATTTCACCAAGCATTGTTGACTCACCAGTACCTTATGATCATCCTAAATCCATGCTATCTAATATGGCTTAGGGTTTTTCAATCTTTCCAAGTTCAGCTTAGTCACCATCTCCTCTGAAACTAGATTATCTGAACTACAACTATCAATTATAACTTTGTAACATTTACCTCTTGATTTACATTTGGTTCTGAACAAACTTTTCCTCTATGGTGGTTCCTCATTTGTCTCTTCTTGAAATAATGCTCTCCTCATGACAATTGATTCTCCTTTCTTAGGTTTACCAACTAAACTAGGTGATCCAACATGTTCTTCTTCTACATAGGTTGCTCTTCCACTGTTCTTTGTTCTCTTGCTTGTGCTTCCTTGATTACACTCAAATTCTCTATGTCCTTCACCTCCACATTTAAAATAGGTTCCTCTGAATGTTCTCCTATCAGGTCTTCTTCCTTCTCTTCTGTATCCTTCATTCTGATATGGACTAGGGTTTCCTCTGTGGTAGAAAGTTTTGTCATCTCTCCTGTATGCATTATTATCTTTGTCCTCTTTCTTGAATATGTTCTCTCATCTGCTCTGCTCTGCATATGATCTTTCTCCTCCAGAAAATGTTCTACCTCTCTAAAATTTACCTCCTCTACCTCTATGTCTCTAATCATGTCTCTTGTTCAACTTTTCTTCAACTTTCAGGGCAAGTTGATATGCTTCTTCCAATGTTGTCATCCTCACCAAACCCAGTTCTTCTTGAATCTTCAATCTCAGTCCATTGATGTATCTAGCCACTTTCTCCTTGCTTGCTTCACTATGTCCTATCCTTATGATCATCTTATGAAATTCTTCTGTACTCCACAGATTTCTCCTTTTGTCTTAGGTTTTGCAATCTCTTCAATAGTTCCAACTCATAGTCAATAGGTATACTCCACAGATTATTCAATTTTGTCACCATTCTATCCCACTTTGTAATCTTCCCTTTTCCTCTTCTATTTCTATCCAACTGAACTTCTTCCCACCATATAGCAGCATGTCCTTCCAACTTTGTCTTTACAAATTTCACCTTCTCGAGATCTTCAATTTATTTATACTCAAAGTATTCTTCTAGGTCATTTATCCAATCAATCAGCTCTTTAGGGTTCAAATTGCCAGTATAGTTTAGTACATCAACTCTAGGTCTTTTACTAATCTTTCAAATAGTTCACAACATCTTGACTTGATCTGATTCTTCTTCTTCTTCTTCTCCTAGGGTTTCACCATTTTGACCAGCAAATTGAAATTCTTCATCATCATCACATTCAACATTAGGTCAAGGTGTAAGTTCTCTTCTCTGATCTTCTTCAACAACATCCAAGTGAACTCATATTATTTTCATCATTTTCATCATCTCATCCATTCTTCCAACCATAGTACCAATAGCAGTTGTTCTCCTTAACGGCATCTCTTCCTCGAATCAAGTGTAAATGCCTCAAATTTGGCAATCAAGCTACAAGGTGACAACTGCCTCACAATCGGTGATTGGTTGACAACACAAGTAGTCGACCTCAGATTCAGCGATCTATTCACAACAAGATCTTATAGAATTCCTTAGCCAACTTCGCTCAATTTGCTCCCAAAAGATTCAAACTTCACTTTGATACCACTTGATGTAGTCACAACTAGGAGGGTCCATAGAGTGACCAGTCCAGACCATGCAGTAAGGGTAAACACAACAGAAACAACTCCAAGATAGAATGCAAATGTAGATTCATTCATTCAGTATATCATAGATTCAAAATACAAACTAGTTGGCAACATGCAGGCTTACAATTGGGGCTCACAGGCCTTATTCCTTAGTTACAGAATATGTGCAAGATATAGCTTTGAAGCACCTTATAGAAAAAATCCAAACTATCCAACTTGTAAACTATGATAACTATCAATTACTAATTTCCTAGGCATCTATTACATGAATATATATCATCTCTGAAACATAAGATTCCTCTGTGTCAGCCAAGGATGATTATAAACTCTAATGAAAGAGATGTAACGTGTGTACACGGATAGGTCGGACCTAATCATAAAGAGCTCCTCCGCAAATGAATGAAATAGTGTGCAGATCTCAGGGAAGGTCAGCCACAATCCAACGTTCCTTGAATGATGTGTCATTTATCTCCACAAGTCATGAAATGCTCCACAGGTCTTCTCCTTTAGCTGACTGTCTGAGACTATTAGGATGCTCTGTTCTAAGAAAATAGTTGATCTTCTGATAGTGATATCTTTCTGGTACCTGATCCAAATGATCTAAAATTTGGATATGAAGTGCATGAATGTGTCTAGATGCTTAGTCCATCTTTGCAAGGTCTGAAATGAAACTATGGCAAAATGTAGACCAAAATACAGAAACTGCTACTAACTAAATTGACTGAACTGAACTGGAAAATGAAAGAAAACAAGCTAAAATGCAAATGTTTTTGGTTGATGCAAGATTACTCTTGAACTAGGGATGCTCCTGCATCAATTTTATCACCTTCATTGATGATTATTCCAAAAATATATGGGTCTACTTTCTTCAGCAAAAAGGAGAAGTCTTTGATAGATTTCAAGAGTTCAAGGCTCATGCCAAGAAACAATCTAGGAAGTGCATCAAAATTCTCTACACTGACAATGGTAGAGAATATGTGAACCATCGCTTTGATAAATTTTGCACTCATGAAGGAATTGATCTTTAGCATATTGCCACCTACACACCATAGTAGAATTGTGTAGCAAAGAGGAAAAATAGGTCCCTAAAAGAGATGGATGGCTACATGATCCACACATTCTCCCTTTCACCTAAGTATTAGGTATAATCTATCAATTATGTTGTTCACATCCAAAATAGGGTTCCTCATAGGGCATTGAAGGGCATCACTCCCTTTGAAGCCTGGTGTAGCAAGAAACATATTGTGTAACACTTTCGAGTTTTTGACTCCCTAGCATGGGAACATATTCCATTGGAGAAGCGCGAGGCCTTAGAAACTTAGAGTCAGTCTTGCATCTTTGAACTGGTTACCCCAATGGTGTCAAAGGATATTGAATTTTAGATCTAGATCTACACATGATCTCTTCACTGAGTGTAGTGTACATTTGGAGGAAAGCTCTCCTAGCTCATTCTCACCTCTTCCTTCCTCCATAGTGGATTTAGATGATAGCGGCTCAAAGGATTTTCCTCTAGTTTCCTCTACTCACTAGGTTGTCCATGAAGTTTAATCCTTCTCTTCATAGAGTTTAGATTCTGAGGTTGAGGATTCACCTCCTCCATCCCCTACCATGCCTCACTGGGCTCATTAGACACTTGAGTCTATAGACACTTTTGTTTGGTATCCTTTAGATACTCAAAGTCCTAACTTGGCCACAACACCAAGATATTTTGCATTATTACATTGCCACAACTTTAGATCCATAGTCTTTTCATTAAGATTTATGTATTGTTGAGTGGGATTTAGCAATGGAGGAAGAGTACAAATATTTGATTTGAAACAAAACATGGGACATTATTCCACTTCCTAAGGGAAGAAAACTAGTTTAGAGTAAGTGGATCTATTGAACCAAATTTGTAGTAGATGGGTCAGTTGACAAGTTCAAAACATGACTTGTGGCCAAAGGTTTCTCACATGTTCTTGGTGTTGACTACATTGAGACCTTTTCCCCCTATCACCAAGATGAACTCTATTCACCCAATACTTGTTACTATTACAGATTATGGTTGGGTTGTACATCAAATGGATGTGAAGAGTGCATCTCTTCATAGGAATCTATAGGAGGAGATTTACATGGAGCAGCCACAGGGATTTGTTCAAGATTCTTCACTAGTTTGAAAATTGAAGAAGTCTCTCTATGGCCTCAAATAGGCCTACCCCACAGGCTTGGTATGCCAAGATGGACTCTTATTTTCTCTTAGTTGGGTTCTCCAAATTCCACTCAAATATTAATGTCAACATCTTGAGACAGGAGGATGCTCTTATTTTCTTGGCTCTCTATGTTGATGACTTCATTGTCACTAGGAGCACCTCGTCCATCATTACAAGTGTCAAGACTTCATTGCATAATAGGTTTTACATGAATGACTTGGGTCTTTTGCATTATTGTCTTGGGATTGAGATCACTAAGACCTCTTTCGGGATATCTCTTGCAAGCCCAAGTATGCTCTTGATCTTCTAGCTCATTTTCAATGGTCAATTGTAAGCTTGCACTGACTCCCATTCTATCTTGAGTCAAGCTTTAGGTGAAGTGTTCTACACCATTGCTTGATGCCACTTTGTATCATCAACTTATTGGTAGCCTCATTTACCTAACTCATACTCACTTCAATGTTTCATTTATAGTTGGCGTTGTTTCACACTGCATGATGGAACCACATGAGCTTCACTAGAAGGCTACCAAATGTATTTTGCACTACATACAAGGCACTCATAGATATGGGATTCACTATGTAGCATAGATTCAAATTTGATTAGATACATGGAGGCTGATTGGACTGGTAATCTTGATGATCACAAGTCCACATATAGCTACAATTTTCACCTTGGTTTTGGTCCATTTGTTGGTAGAACAAGAAGCAACATGCCATTTCTATTTCTTTGACTGAGGTTGAGTATCAGGGGGTTTTCAAAGTCACTAGATGAATATCCTCACTAAACTTGGCATCACTTTTTAGAATCCATCATTCATCTATTGTGACAACCAGAGCACTATCTAGATCTCAAAGAATCTAGTCCATCATCAACAAACCAAACACATCGAGATCCACATGCATTTTCTTAGGGACCTAATTCAAGAGTAGGTCATTAATTTGCACCATTATCCTACAGTAAAGAAAGTTGCAGATATCTTCACCAAACCCTTCACTGAGCTGAGCAAGTATGTCTACCTTCAATCTCTCTTGGGGGTGTGGGACATTTCCTTAGGGGGATCACTTAGCCCTTCCTGCTTCATCCTCTCATTGGGAGAGTTTTTTCCCATTGGGTTTTCTCCTTCTTTTTTATTTGAGGGGATCTTTTGTACATGGGTACCTCATCAGGCCTTGTAGCCAAGACCCATCTTTACTTCTATGCATACATTTCCCCCTAAGGTGAAATTAAGGGGGTGTTAGTGTGAATGGGGCACTTTATCTAACTAGTTCATTTCCTAGCTAGTTCTCCACTTAGGTCCTTTTCACACTAGGTTAAATTTACCTAGGTTCTTTTTCATTTTATCCCATATTTGTTGTGTTTTAGTCTCTTGGGTGGAATATCCTATATATACCCAACCATCACTCTCATATGAGTATCTCATCTCATTGTATTACTATTTAGAAATGTTTTGTTGTTTTTTCCTTAGGAATTTCACCTATGACAAAGAGATTTATGCTTTGGTTCAAGTGGTGAAAAATTGGAAGCACTATTTTTTGGTTAAAGAGACCATTGTTTAAATGGACCATCACCCATTACAATATACTTACAAGATCAATAGAATCTTGAGGAAGAACACCATTACAAAGGAGCATTGTTTCTTTAACAATTCCACTTAGTCATGTAAAATATAAAAGAAGTGCAAATAATAAGCTTGTTGAGTTTTCTTCAAGTCCACCATTGTTGTTGGTAGTTAGTACTTTTTCTCTTCTTGAACCCTTTGCAAGTTAAGTATATGTGGAGGATTATGTCTATAAGAAGGATTTTGGAGAGCCATAGCAATAGATTAGAGAAGATAAGAAAGATTAATTTGTTCCTAAGAGATCATTTTCATGTGAGGAATGGTTTGCTCTTCAAACTTTGGGTTTGTTGTGCATACTAAGAGAGAATAGATTAGTCTTATTGAGGTGCACACCCCCAAGATGGATGGGAACTTTGGGGCCACTAAACCATATCTAACTTGTAGTACTACATTAATTATCCATATATGTAATGTTATAATGCTAATTTTGTTTGGAATTTTAAGATGTGACATGTTATTAAGCCAAGTATTGGAAACTAGGTATATATCAACCACTTCAAATCCAAACACTACCATGTGAAAATATAGTGATAGATTTTGTAGGTGGTTTACCCATGATAAGAAAATTCTTGTGTATAACTAGCATTCTTACAACTAAGTCATAGATTTTTTAAAAATTTGTTTTTTTTTCCTTTTGGATAATGTTATGGTTACTTACCTCCAAGTTTACTTGATGTTGTGTGATGGTCATAAGGAAAGGTAAAAACAATGACTTAGAGGTTGAAAAGGAAAAGAAATTCATAAAGATTATCTAACAAATACATCTTCAAGTGAAAGAAAAGTTGAAATCAAGTCAAGAGATACAAGTATAAGCATGATCAATATCACACCAAGCACAACTTTAAGGTGGGTGTCAAGGTTTGGTTATAAATGTGATGCAAGAGCATCCCAAGTGTAAGAGAAATCTTTATTAACCAAAACTATTTGTTTTGTGTATTTGTCTTTTAGAGGTTTTATTAAGTTACCACAACCATTTTGTTCTTGTCATATAATTAAAAGTCAGATCTTGTCCATGAAATTCTTATATCTAAACATGTTTGAACAACTAGACTTGCAGTATATGAGCTCAGATTTCTATTAGAATTGTATTGATTGAAATTAGAAAATTGGTATCTATTCTAGAGAGAGAAACTAGTGAATTTAACCTAGATCTAATTTATATTAAAATTAAATCTAAAATTAGAAACCATACTCAAACCATAGAGTTGAGAAAGTAGGGGAAATAGATACAAACCCTAGAGAGAAACTAGTAAATCTAGTGAATTTAACCTACAAAATTTATTTGGACTCTATGTAGAATTTAAAATTTAGTTGAATGTAGAACATGTAGGAATCTAATTTGTATTAAAATTAAATCTAATATTAGAAAGTATACTCAAACCCTAGAGTTGAGGAAGTAGGGGAAAGAGTTACAAACCCTAGAGAGAAACTAGTGAATCTATTGAATTTAACCTAGAGAATTTATTTGGAATCTATGTAGAATTTTTAAAATTTAGATGAAAGTAGAACATGTAGAAATCTAATTCAAGTATTAAAATTAAATCCAAAATTATAAACAATATTCAAACCCTAGAGTTGAGGAAGTAGGGAAAAGAGATACAAACCCTAGAGAGGAACTAGTTAATCTAGAGAATTTATTTAGAATCTATATAGAATTTGAAATTTAGACGAATGTAGAGCATGTAGGAATCTAATTTGTATTAAAATTAAATATAAAATTAGAAACTATATTCAAATGCTAGTAAAGGAAGTAGGGATAAATACAAATCTAATATTTTTGAAATATTTTTATACAAATTTAAAAATATATACATACCTTCTTTCTTTCTAAAATATCTTTGTGCCCTTTCTTCACTTAATTTATGTTCATTTTCTATTGAATATGAACACATAACCTTATTTTTCCTCATTCTTTTATTTCCTATCTCCTCCTTTGCAAAATATGTGCCCAAAAATCCTTTACCAAATATTCTACCCTACAAAAAATCTCAATATTGTAAACACAATTTCTACAAATTTTTACCAAATATTCTACCTACAAATAATCCCAAAAATGTGAATATTTTATTTTTTAATTTTTCAAGTAAGTACATTATGTCTAACAAAAAAAAAATTAAATGGCGTCGTTGTACCCAATTTTACAAAATTGTCGATTTCGGGGGTTGTTGTAGATGGCAAATCTAGGGCTCTAGGATCTGAAGCCAGATTACTGGATGAAAGAAAAATTACTGCTATGATTTCTTTGGATGCTGGCAGACTTGGGGGCGAACCAGCATTTGATGATGCCTGATGGAACAGGGCAAACAATGGCACACGGGTCTGCGAAATGGGTTTATGTGCGGGAATCTCATCCCCCATATCCTCCTTGTCACCACCCCCTGGGGTTAATTTCGCAACAAAAACCTCCTTTGTGGATGTGGCAAAGTGCGGGCTGGGCAATGATGGGCGCTCTGAGATCGATTCCAAGTTCGGCACCCCTTCAGGAAACCCTAAATCTGGTTTTGTGTCATATGGGTTCACATCAAAGGCAAGATCTTCAGGTATCATCAATAGGAGGTCGGTTCATTGTTTAGACAAACCACTGGAGTTAAATTTTGATTCCATTTTGTTGAAAGAATTGTGTGAGAATGAGGAAATTTTCTCTAAGAATGGGTTAATTGGTAGGTTTAGCCAAATTTGGCCTAGCCTTCTTGCATTGCATGAATGGATTTCAAAATCTTGGGGTCTTCTAATGGAAAACAATCTAGAAATTTATCCTAGTGAAAAAGGGTTTTTTTACAGTGGTCTTTGACAGCAAGCAAGACAAAAAGGTTATCCTCAATCAAACATGGATTTGGGGTGAAAGTATGCTACTCCTAAAATCATGGCATCCAAACTTTAATCTGGCCACATAATCATTTGATATCATGTTGATCTGGGTTCACCTCCCGAACCTCCCTCTTCACTACTGGTTCGAATCCAGTTTTGTGGCCATTGGTAACACTCTTGATAAATTCATTTGCACAAATGTGAATTCAAGTATTTTATCCGCACAACATTTCCCAGGATTCTGGTTGAGTTGGACACCTCCAAAGCTCTCCCTACTGAAATTATCCTGAATGTGAATGGTAATAACTGGTTGCAATCATTGGACTACGAAGGTTTATTATTAGGTGTAGATGTTACAAAATAGGTCGCATTATGGCAGCATGCCCAGCTATAAAATCTCAAGCAAAATGGGAACCCTCATGGTGGAAAGATGCCTCACTCAAGCACTATTTAGTTTTGATTCCATCCAAGAATAGTGATTCTCCCACTACAACAAATCCCTATGATTAGCTCCCTTTGTTGCTCCATTTTTTGCTTCCACCCACTGTTTTAATGTATTTTTCTCCATTTTTTTGAAAAAGTCGGCGCTATTTATCAGGATGGCGTTGTTATTGGAATTTTTTATGCTAACCAGAACAAGTCAATGCTAAATTAGGTGCTAATCAGCACCTACTTTAGCTCCTATGGTAGCGCCTAATTTAGCACCATATTTGACGCATGATTTAACGCCTGTTTTAGCAACCGTGTTAACGCCTTATTTAGTGCCTTATGTAGCACCTATTTTAGTGCCTAATTTATGGTTACTTGGGTTTAGGAGTATTATTTAGGGTTTAGGGTTTATGGTTTTGGGATTAGGGGTTAAGGTTTAGAGGTTTAGGGTTTAGGGTTTAGAGAGAGATAGAGGACCAATAGGGAGATATAAAGGAGACTGAGGGGAGAGATAGGGAGATAGAGAGTGAGGGACATGGCCAGAGACATAGGGAGAGAGATTGAGAGGTAGAGGGACAAAGTCAATAGGGAGAGAGGAGAGAGATAGGGAGATAGAGGTTTAGGGGTTAGGGGTTAAGGTTTAGGGGCATTATGTAGGTTTAGGGTTTATTGTTTAGGGGTTAGGAATTCAGGTACTTAGAGGTTTAGGGTTTAGGGTTTATAGAGAGAGAGGAATGATAGGGAGATATAGAGGAGATTGTGGAGAGAGATAGGGAGATAGAGAGTGAGGCACATGCACATGGCCAGGGACATAGGGAGAGAGATTGAGAGGTAGAGGGATGATAGAGATAGGGAGATAGGGGATAGATAAGGAGATAGAGGTTTAGAGTTGCTTGGATTTAGGGTTAGGGGTTAGGGGTTTAGGGTTGCTCAGATTTGGAGATAGCTAGAGAGAGAGAGAGAGAGAGAGATGAGACAAGACAAATAGGGAGAGATATTATAGACTGAGACATAGGGGAGAGATAGGGAGATAGACTACTAGAGTGAGCGAGATATATATCCTGTAGAGAGATAAGGAAAATGATTAAGAGTCGATAGAGGGAAAATATTAGAGATAGGGAGATATATAGGGGTTTAGGGTTTCTCAGGTTTAGGGTTTAGGGGTTAAGGTTTAGGAGCATTATTTAGGGTTTATGGTTTAGGGCTTAGAGGTTTAGGGTTTAGGGTTTAGTGTTTAGAGAGAGGACCAATAGCTGGGAGATATAGAGAGTGAGGTACATGGCCAGAGACATAGCCAGAAGAGATTAAAGGGATATATATGGAGAGTGAGGGACATGGCCAGAGACACAGGGAGAGAGATTGAGAGGTAGAGGAATGATAGAGATAGAGAGATAGGGAGATAGAGGTTTAGGGTTGCTTGGGTTTAGTGTTTAGGGTTTAGGGTTTAGGATTTAGGGGTTAATTAGGGTTTATTTGGTTTAGGGTTTATGGGTTAGGGGTTAGGGGTTAGGGGCATTATTTAGGTTTTATATATGTTTTAGGGGTTAGGGGTTAGCATTTAGGTGCATTAATTATTTAAGGTTTAGAGGTTTAGGGTTTAGGGGCATTATTCAGGGTTTACGATTGCATGTCAAAAGAAGTCTCTCTCTCTCTCTAAATTCCTCAACCCTAAATAATGCCCCTAATCCCTAATCCCTAAACCCTAAACCTGAGAAACCCTAAACCTCTATCTCCCTATCTCTCCCTTATCTCCCTATCTCTAGCTATCATCCCTCTACTTCTCAATCTCTCTCCCTATCTCTCTAGATCGACATCTCACTCACTCTCTATCTCCCTATCTCTCACTCGACTGTCTCCTCTAATATCTCTCCCAATCTATCTCCTCTCTCTCTCTACGTACCTATCTATCTCTCCCTATCTCTTGCATGTCTCTCTATCTCCCTATCTCTCTAGACATCTCTCTAGTGATCACTCTCTATCTCCCTATGTCTCCCCTTTGTCTCCTCTATCTCTCTCTATGATCTGTGTCCTCTCTATCTCTCTCTACCTAGCTATCTATCCATATCTCTCTATGACCTCTTGCCTCTCTCCCCTATCATTCCTATATCTTCATAACTAGTCTCCCTTCTATTAATTCTCCCTCTCCCTTATCGATGAAGGAATTAATGAACAAAAAAACTTATAAGACTCTCTCACTTCGTCTTTATCTCTATCTATCTCCCTTATCAACAAAGCAAATGGAAACAAGAAAACTAGGACATGATTAAAAGAGGGATGAGGATATAAATTGGCAGCCGGATGAAATGGAAACAAGTTGATCAAACTAAAGTTCATTGGATGGGAAGAATGATGAGAGGAGAGGTGGAAAATAGTAAAATAGGGAAAAATTGGTGGGATCTAAAGGGAAATTGGAAAGGAAAAGGATTTAACTAGCTAGGAGTTGGTAGATACTATATAGGTCAGAGAGAGAGACAGAGTTAGGGTTAGCACTCAGGGTTTAGGGGCATTATTTAGCATTTATGAGTTTAGCATTGCTCAAGTTTAGGGTTTAGATTTTACTAGGGTTTAGGGTTTATGGTTTAGGGGCATTATTTAGGGTTCAGGGTTTATGGTTTAGGGGTTAAGGTTTAGAGGTTTAGGGTTTAGTGTTTAGAGAGAGAGGACCAATAGGGAGATATAGAGAGTGAGGGACATGGCCAGAGACATAGGGAGAGATATTTAGAGGTAGAGGAATTATAAAGATAGGGCTAGATAGGGAGATAGGGAGATAGAGGTTTAGGGTTGCTTGGGTTTAGTGTTTAGGGTTTAGGGGTTTGTGTTTTAGGATTTAGGGGTTTAGGGTTTATGGCAGGTCAAGGCCGGGTTAGGGCTTAGGGGCATTATTTAGGATTTATGGTTTAGGGGTTAGGGGTTGTAAGGAAATGAGTACAACTTAGAATGAACATCTAAAAATAGTGGTGTCTTTGGTGACTTTAAATTTCATTAGATTGCCTCAAAAACACTCACAACTAGGCCACAAAGCATAATCAAACATAGTTTATTTCCAACATTAACCCTTAGAGGAAAGTACAAGCAACATTAATGAGTTTCAACAACAAGCATTATGCAATTTCAATAATAGAACCATTAAACATGAAAGATGGAATAGAAGAGATGAACACATATTTATGTGGGGAAAACTTTTTTGGGTAAAAAACCCCACACTCCAAAAGCCCAGATCGCCATTGTATTATTCAACAACAGAAAATACAGTTACAATACAATTCAAGCACTAAGCCCTTTCATGGAGATTAACATCCTGTTCCATCTAGAGATTATTCGACAGTCACTCCTCTTCTCTCTATATGTCTCTCATCACACTATCCTCTGTTACCATAACGAACCAGACAGTTACAAAAGGCAACCGTTCTATTAACAATATTTGTGATATGCATTGGCAATACAACATTGGCTTTTCTATCCTTCTGCCATGTCAAGGAGGCCACGTCACCACTGTCAAACCATTCCCAACACCCCAGCTCATAACCATTTCCATGACTGTTCAGATTCGTGAGACCTCAATAGTCCCACATGCACCAGTCGACGACCACTTTTGCAGTTTATGTACACAACCATGAGATAGTTAACCATTGGCACTTTTTCTGCCGATGAGACCAACAGTCTATAGCTAATGACCATCGGGAAGACCCTGGTCGATGTCGCATAAAAGTGACCACAACCAGCGAAGTGACTTTTCCAAACAGTGTCGATAGTTATAATCTTGTCAATCCATAACCTCCATTGGAAAGACACAAACCATCAGAACAACCTTTCAAAGCCAAACCAGCAACTATTGTTACGCTAATACAGAGCCTTCATCAGAGTGACCCAGAGTGTTGGAGTCATAGTGACATGTCAGGTCTCGCCGATGTCAACCTTCATCGGAGTAACACGAAGACCCTGTGAGACTCTTACCAAAGTGTCATGTCCCACCGATGCCAAGCCCTCGTCAAAGAGACATAAAGCACCAGAGAGACAACTTCTAGTCACACTGATCTCACAAGTCACACTGATACATTGTACCAAGCCTGTCAGTCCATCATTGGGACAAGCACCTTAGTCCCACCGAAATGATCAACACTCACCAATGCCTGTAAATCTGAGACACGTGTACTCAATAGTTTACATTTTGACACCTTTAATATGATTTTGAGTCAAATAGGTTCAATAAATGTTAAACTTGATGAGGAAGACAAATGTATCTTCTCACTTTTTTCTTTACCCAAAAATTAGGAGAACATAATGCTTGTTATAAATGGTAGTGTTGCAAAGGTGACTATGGAATGCTTTATTGTTACAATGCTCAATGGAGATATGAGGAGAAAGTTCAATGATGAACGTTCTAAGGATGCCTTGCATGTTTTGCAAAGGCCCAAGGACAAAAGTGGATCTAAAGGGGAATGGTATAAATATCAATCCAAGTCAAGAGGAAAATCTAGAATCCCTAGGAAGATAAGAGTAAAGTTTTAGAAATATGGAAAAAGAGGATAACTAAAGAAGGAATGCAAAAAATCAATTAATCATTGCCACAATCTCTTGATCATTATTCTAGTAGAAAATCCTAGTTTTCATTCTTTTTCATAATGCATTAGTTAATCACACACTTCACATTTGACATTGTGCTAAAAAGATCAAATAAGTTTTGTATTTCTTCTCAACTATTTCATTTCTCTATCTTAATTACTTAATATCTCAATATTTTATTCTACTCTCAACTCCTTGTACTTTAAAGTTTAATTAAATCTAGGATTGGACTTAAATCTTCTATTATAGGGTATGATTTATTTCCCTACATTTTTTTGAACTCGCAATTTCCATGCCTATGTTTAGGATAAAAAAAAAGATTGATTTTTTATTTTGAGATTTTTGTGGTTTGTATTTGTTGGAAACAACCTAATGCCTTTAATTTTGCATTCCTAAGAAACATCTAGGATCCTTATGTCCCCTTCAACAAAGTACTAGGTCAAACCCTCACCTTGCAAACATGACTACCTCTTTCTCCTACTTCCTATGACGATCACATGTTGCATTCTAATGATGAAGAAGAATATTATGATCATGATGTCTTTATTAAAAGTGTTGAAAATGAATAGAAACATGAGATCGTTGATAAATTGAAATATTTGTGCAATCAATTAGCTAATATAGATGATAATATGTCCATATTTCATTGATGGTCTTACTCAAGTACTTATCACAAGATAACATGGCATAGATACAATTAAGGATATATATGAAAAATAATTAAAGATCAACAAATTTAATTAACATTATTGCCAACAATTCATACCAAAGACTGAACAATTAGGATATTGCAATAGGTAATTTGTCAACAGTTGAACAATCCATTTAATTAACATTATTGCTAACAATTTAATCATCCTTTTTTAAACATGGATTGCAAATAATTTTAAAAATGTATAAGTCTTGGTCATTAATTTTACTGTCTGCTACAATGTCATCCAGTGTATCATTGTTAATGTTCATATGTTCTTTCAAGTATTTAATATTATCATCATCCTCATCTTGACCTCCATCATCTTCATCATCATTGAAATCTGAATGTAGACCATCTACATTGTTACCAGATGTATTTGGATCATCATTTTGTATACCATCCATATTGTTGTCTTCCATAACATCATCCAACTTTGGATTGTTGTCTTCTTGTTCTTGAACATAACCATCTTCAACATCATCATGGATGTCAATTTCTTCGATGTTCTCTAATCCCTCTCTCTCATTTTGTTGGCCATCATTGTTTTTCTTAGTATCCAATAATGCATTGTCAAATACATGCTTTAATCTTGGATCATAATGTATGACAAATATCCATTTTAGGTCCAAAATATCTTCATAGAAAAATACCTGCACATGAATGACATACATATATTAAATGTATGGTATAACAATTTTATTGATTAATAAACACATGTATATATTCGCAATAAATTATGAATTAATAGATTAATGATCACTACCGCTTCTTGTTTGAGTTAAAGAAATACCTGCTCACAATGAATTGGTAGAACATAAAGCTCCTTATCCTCCAGTAGGAAACATGAGGAATCTATAGAAAACAATCCACTATGGGTATCATGTCTTCATGTCCTCTCAAATGCTTCATACCATCTACACTTAAAAATACAACATCTAAAAGAGCGGTAATCCAATTCAATAATTTCTTGTATTTTCCCAACATATTGTAGATTCCCTTCAATTATATTCTTATCTTTTGAGCTTGATCGACTGGATTTCTTGAAGTCAACCATGATGCCACAATCAAAGGATCGTCTCTTTACATCTACACTTTCTACACGATAATATCGACCATATGCCCACATTGCTGGATATTTCCTCACCTGTGAAAGACCATTTATTTTAGTGAAAACAAATATAATGATGAATATTAAAATAGTTAATAGCGTCAAAGTTGTAAGGAAACAATATTTTGTAGAATTCCAACTATACCTTTCTTTCACATCCTCTAGACATGTTGATTTCATCTTCCATTATGTTTGAATCTATACCTGCATCTTCTATTTGATTTTGAATTTGTTCAGTAACCCATTCTAGTGTGCAATCTTTGTCCCATTCCCCAAATAGATCAGTGGGAAGTGGAGTATTCCTTGGGTTCAATCTCTTAAATTGTCTCCTTGCTTCTAACACTTCTCTATTTTTATCATACAGATCAATCCATTTGTTCATAAAATCCATGTGGTACAGAATGAACTTGTCAAGTATAGCACTTTCGTCTACACCTATTACATGTCAACATGTTTATTTCAAACTCCAAATGTCATGCTGTTAATTTGACAAATAAATTATAGAGTAAATTAATGATTGCAAGAAAAAAAACCACACTGATCATGAATTTACTTACTAATTTCTACTTGAACACCATTAGATTGTGGTTTTTCTCCATCAATAATATCTTATGCTCATTCTTAATCCCAAAAGCATGGCCCATCTTCAAAATCCTTACCAAGGAATTCACACAGGAAGAAAAATGCTTCATTCAATACATACCCTTCAGCCATGCAACCCTCTAGATGTGCCTTTTGTCGAACATATCTTTTTAGAGTTTTCATATACCTATCAAAGAAAAACATCCACCTCGTTGATACGACACCCGCCAATTCAATGTCATCGACTAGGTGTATAAGTAAATGGACTTGTAGGTCCATGAAACTTGTAGGGAGCTCCTTCTCAAATACACATACAATTTCTACAATTTCCTTCTTCCATTTTTGCAATTCACATTCGTGGATCTCCTTCAAGATCACCCACCTAATATAAGAATAGTAAATTAGTATGAACCATTAGTCAAAAATTAATATGCAATATAATATATCTATGTCTCTCACACGTTAACACATACCTTGTAAATGCTGGCAATTGACTTATGGCTTTCCTTAAGTCAACTGTAAGACAGGAATCCCCCCTAATTGTCAATGGCATGATATGCTATGAAACACATTTATGAAAAGGTCATTAGTAATTTTTTCTCACACAACATAATGATATCAAAATATATTTAGTACTTCATCAATGTTACTAGTAAATGTTAAATGATGATATATAATACCTTCATAAAATTATGAAAATCATGTGTTTTAAATCTTATGATATGTCCATCAACTGTAAAAGCTTTAGCCAATGATGACCCATAGCCAGTAGGTGTCCTTATTGAACGGATGACATTTTTTAGTTGGTCTAGCTCTTTTTTTTTCTTTTAAATCCATGGAGCTTCTGCATATGTTTCATTTTCCCTGTTTGGCCACAAATGTTTTCTATCAATTTTGGTATGCGAAAGAGAAATATCTCTCCTCGAAGACAAGGTGTCCTTCTCTTTGCCTGATATATGTCGAAATATAGAATCTGAGACATTTTTGAAGACATGCATAGGATCTAATAGGTGAGATATTAATATATCCTTCTAGTAAGGGAGCTCATAAAATATGGATTTCCTTTACATTCCTTCTGGCATATTAACTACAACTTGTTCTGGTTCTTTAATTAAATCACCCCAATCAAAAAAATCCTCCCAACCTTTCAATTTAGCATCTTAATACTTCTTAAGCCAATCACCTGGACCCATAATAATGGGAGGGCCTCTATTTTCAACTTTTCCATCAAATTGATTCTTCAGGCGATTTCTAAACTTATGATCTAGTGGTAGAAAAACCCTATTGTTTGCGTAAATAAATTTATGTAGATCTTTAGAATACCACCCTTGAAATTGTTCTACACATCTTGGACATGCAAATATCCCCTTTGTTTGAAGCCCTGCAATTCAATAAGTAATGTTAATAACATCAAAAAAATAGTATAAAACTAAGTATGAATGTTGGGATGAAAATAAATTATGAGTGTAAATACGTAAATATTTTATCTTACCAGAACAAACACCAAGTCCTGGGAAATCATGAATAGTCCAACATAGTACATCGTACAACATGAAGGACCTATTTGATGGGGGACGTGATATGTCATACATTCATATGCCTTTCCATAGTGCAGTTGCATCTCATCAATAAAAGGTGCAAGATAAACATCCATGTTTTTAACTTGATGTTTTCCTAGAACAATGAGAGTCAGCATAAGGTGCTCCTTTCTAACACTCATCCATGGGGGAATATTGTATACTATCAATCCAACTAGCCAAACACTATAATTTGAGCTCAGGAAAGAGAATGGGCACACTCCATCAATTGCAAGACCAAACCTGATACTACGGGGTTCATCTTTGAATTTTCTTGGCCATTTTTCCTCTATGTGTTTCATTGCTTTAGAGTCAGACAGAATTCGCATGAATCCATCTTTACTCCTATTCTTTGCATGCTAGTCCATCAATTGTGCAAGTGACTTGTAACGAAACATTCGTTGAAGTCTAGGTATAATTGGCATGTGACGTAAAACCTTCTTTGGAACTGTAGGACCTTGTACATCTGTATGATATCTCTTCTCTTTGCATACAGGACATTCTACATTGTTTTGATATCCATCTCTGTGTAAAATGCAATCATTTTTACATGAATGAATTTGCTTATATTCAATCCCCAACCCAACCAACAACAGACGCGCCTCTCTAAAAGTTGATGGCAACACATTATCTTCAGGGAATATTTTAGTTTTTAGTTCCCTGTAAGATTACCAAAGATTAAATCAATTGAATGCTTTGACTTATGATGATCATGTTTGTTATGTCAATCTATACTAGGACTATTTATATACAATATATGGTTTTAAAATCCCCTTAAAGAAATATAAATGAAGTTGATGAATGTTTACGAAGTATGTACACCAATTGACAATTACAAAGTAAGAAATAGATTTTAACTCACTTCAGTAGGGTAGTGAATCCTTTGTCTGACCAACCAAATAGTGACTTGATTTCTAATAAGATTAATGTGCATGCTAGTTTTGAGGTTCTACTTGCACCTGATTTGAACACGGGTGTCTTCGTTGCTTGCTTGATGGAGTCTTTCAGGTTGCTATCATCAACATTACGTTGGTGGTAATTACCCTTGCTATCATCATTACTATCAACCATACGATCATTATTGTCATCATTGTTTTCATCCCCAAAGAAATCTGTAAGCATTTCATTCAATCCTTCTTCATACACTACATTTTCACTATCATGATCATCATCATTAAGGCTAGGTGGCATGTCATCAGTGTATGCGGATCTCATCATCTCTTCAAATTTCTCAATTGGTAGTATTCTCTTCAATAATGCTCTTTTCACCCTGGTATTGTTTAAAGGATGGTTTGGATCATCCCGTCCAAAACTTAATAACCCAGTTGGATCTTGGGTATTAGTATGTGTTTCATCAACATCTTCTACCTATCAACAAATGCAAGCATTATTTAATGTTTGGCAACAATTAGATAAATTATAAATTTATCAATTTCAAAGAAATATAATCAAATCTACCTTAAAAAATAAAAATATTGGTTGTATGAACATATATACATCAATTGAATAATGGAACATTATTTTATAGACTACCTTTTTTATACAATAATTTAAATAAAACCTAATTTAGACAATATAGTTTATAAAACATCAGTCCACACTCATTTATTATTCTTTGGTTTTCTGCCCTTAAGAACATCCTTAGGGAGACCTTGTTCTTCCCTCTTCTTTCACGCAGGAGTGCATTTTAAGAAGGGGTAATCAATCAATAACTCATCCCCAATGGTAAGGTCCATAATAGCCTCAACCATTATCAATATATCAACCTCTCTTTCCATATCTCCATTTTTATCATTTATAACCTCAACAAATTGACAATTCGGTCTTACAGTAGGGTCCCTTCCCTTACTACTATTTATAAATCCTGCAATAATTTTGTGTGTATGTACGTCCATCTATATACATAAGATGACCTCTATTCATTTCTTTTCCACTTTCCAATTGGAGACAATGTGTATACATATTCGAATTTAGACCATATGCTGACATGCTAGGCTTATATTCTGCTAGCCTTCTCCATTCACCACTGTAATATGATGGACCATAATATGGCATTAATATCCTAGTGGTTTGTTCTGAATTGTTTCTATGTTTAGATCTCACATGTACATTTTGGACAATAAAGAGGCCTAGATTTGCTCCATGAATATTGGAGGGTCATATCATGTAGCTATATCCCCAAAATTGAAACACCTCGTACACTCTAGGTAGTTGTTGATCACTAGGCCAAGCGTAATATAGTCGATGATCAAATGTCTCTTTGTAAATTGATCTCAAACTCAGGGGCAAGTCATCATCTCCATCACATTCATTCTCATAGGGTATGTAGTCCACCTTCCCCTTGTCTTTAAGTAAATTATGCATCTTTAAATCGGTTCTTGTTCTGTTGCTTGTTTTCATCAATTCCTCATCTTCCGAGCTGGTATATTGGCACATATTTTTGTTAGTTGTATCATCTGATAAATGATCATTTCCCTCTAGGCTGGAAGTCAGTGATTTGGGAAACTTTAAACCAAGAACTTTATCATGTAAGTATCCATTAAGAAAAAAATTAGTTATTTAAATAATATAAAACAATGTTTAAACAAAGTATACATGTTATTTATATCAATTTGGAAAATTCCTTACCACAATTCCTATTGGATTTGAATTGATTGTAGGAGGCATACTATCGACTGGAAGCTCATCATATATGTAATGTCTTTGTACAATCACTCATTTGAATTGTTTCTTTCCATGACATACAGAACATCCACAAACAACATTTTTCTCAAAGTATTCATCCCATGTACTATAGTCCTCACCAACCTCTTGTTCAATGCAATCATTTGTTGTGTCTATAGGATCCATTGTTATATCCTCTTCCACCCACTGTCATCTACATGATTTAACAATTTTAGGTCCACGTCCACATACATATATTTTTCATTTTCTAGTTGAATGCTCAGGCTCTGCATTTGCTCCAATCTCCATCTAAAATAATCAACAACATGCATTAATTTATGTCAAGATTGGATAATACATTATAAATTTCAATAATACTATGAAAAAAGATGGATGTATCACAAAATGCCATCAGATCATTTTTTCCTAAGGAAATTGGATTTGAGTACCTGATTTCCCACTTCATCCGTTGTGTCCTCATTTGATATGACATGATATGTTGCCATGGCCTCGTCTGGCCCCTATAATACACAACATAGTAAATAATGTTTAGTACACCAATCATATCATTTCAACGAATATGCTATCCAACACAAAACCTCACTTTAGTCATATATTTGACATATTGATATCATGTTTTGGCCATCTTAATTTTCAAACTTTTCCCTCAATCATAGAATCACATTTAATCACCATTCCTGTGCATTTTCAACCAATAAGTTTGACCTCAGAGGCCTCGTGGACCAAAAAATGACTTTATCTCATCTATGTTGTAGCATTTGTGAATTCATAAACACCTTCCTCCTTTGGTTGAGGTTGCTTTCTCTTCTTACCTCTATTGTATCTGCAGATTCTATTGTCATATCTATTTCCACCCACTTTCCTCTCTGCAATTTAGTAGTTCTACGTCGTCCACGTCCTCTCTCCATGGCCTCCTCTGGATCATGCAATACACAACAATGACAATAGTCACATAACAGCTATGCACCAAGAGAATATTCTTGAATTTATCTTGTTAATACACTCACTTTTCATTAAGACGCACTATGAAAAACAAAATAGGACATTGCAACATTTTGCTCTTCAGAAAAAGTTTACACACGGAATCTTGACAACTAGAGCTCAAATCTTATGATTACAAGATGACTACAAATTCACATCAAAAAGACATTTATTTCATATTTGACTCTCCTTTTTCTTTTATGGGTCATTTTAAGGCAATCTATATCTCTCCAAGTGGCCATAAAACCCTCAAAACTATCATAGAACCCTCAAAACAGTCTCAAAGAGTCTTTGGCACCAAAATTTTAAATTCTTGATGGAGGGAAGGATAATTTGGATGTTAATTTTGAAATCACATCATTAGATCTTTGTTAGGTTAATCCTAGCCATTGGATATTCTTTAATTATAGGGACATTATGTTATATTTCACCATTACCTTTCACTCCAAAACTAATGGTTTCCTTTGAAAAGAAAACCCTCCATTAGCTATCATAACCCCAAATATTTGTTGAAGTGAAATTAAACATTATGTGCAATTGTCATTGCTCATATTAAGCACCTACCTCCCTTCTTAGTGGTCCCACATGTGTGATGTATGCGAATGAGTCATATGGTACTTGTGCTACATGTTTAAAGTTTGAATTTTGCTCATATTGTTGGAAAAAGGCCCAAAAAGACCTTTAATTTTTGAGTTTTATACTCTATAATATGCATCTCCTTGATCTTTTCATCTAATCTATGACATGTTGTCTTTGCATTTCAATGAGATCAATTCTTGAAAAATGACAATCCAGAGGTTAAAGAGACATGTTGATACCTTACCTAAGTTGTCATGTTCTTGAAACCTTGTCACTATAAAGAGGAGGTATCTAGAGAGTAATGTCACAAGGACATAACCAAGGCATGCACTATCATGAGCCATAGGGACAACTTACTACACCATCCAAAACTCCATTTGAACTAGCTACTATCAATAATTCACATTATTGCGGACTGTCATGAAGAAAACACCATGCATAGGGCTGTCATAGTTAAAGTGGAGAGGATTGTCTAGTCATTGCATGACTGTCATAATAGCTAGTGGGTTAGTTACCATGCTTCAACCTAAAATAGGTTAATGAGAACATATAAATGAAAATCACAATACCATAAGCACACTCCATAAGCTGCCAATATAGTCCCAATATCATGTCATCATGATAGTAAGAGAAGAGTTGTTTAGTTTTTACAAAGCCATATCAGTTGCATAAGGATTGTCACCAACCATCTGTGTAAGGTCGTGAAAGAGTGAGTCACAATTGAGCTAATCATAAGAGAAGCATGAAGTTAAAATGCTATCATGGAAACAAGATATAGTTACTTATTATAAGGACAATCCAAATTTGGTGAGGTTACGTTTTTATCAACTTTCAAGAAAAATACATCATTTTGCACTGATTGGCGCTAAATTAGGCACACTTTACGTCATCTTTGGCACCCCAAAAAGATTACATTTTTTGCCTAAAAGTCGGTGGTAAAGTCAACATTAATTGCTCCGACTATAGCACCAACTACTGGATCAAAAAAAAATTTAAAAATTCCTGCCTGCACATACCCAAAACAAAAAAAACAAAACAAAACTTTAATATTGATTTTTGGTGTTCATTTTTGTTTGGAGATTGAACGTTTGGGTTGGAGTCCCGCCTGAATTAATATATGAGAAAAACGTCGTGTGAAGAGAGGAGAAATTTGATTTAGTTTTCGACACCATAGGTAAGGTTACAATTACAATAAAAAAATTTGTTCCCAAATATATTTTTGTTTCAATTAAATGGAGAGGATTGTGAAGAAAGGGTTGTAAATATTGTTTTGTTTACAGGCCAATCATTCAAGTCTCATGTGGTTGCAAAGGAGGAGGGTAAAATTGTAGACATTGCATTATTTCCTCTGCATCCGAGAGCAGTGAACAAAATTTTCAAACCCCAATGCCCAGGTTCGCTTATCATTACCATCAATACCTTTCTCTAAACACAACTTTCTCACTTCCTTCCTAAAAAAGTAGTCGAGTGCTTTAAGACAAGTTGATTGTGAGCAAACTAAAATTAGGGCTTTTGAGACGAGGGTGAGCAAACTAAAACAGAGGTTGGTCAAGACAATACAAGGAGATAGGCCTTTTGAGATGACGGTGAGAAAACTAAAATTAGGCTGGGAACTATAGATTCCCTCCCAAGGAACCAATTGATTCAAAGGAAAACAGCTTCATGATTTGCTGTACAAAGTAAAGGTCAAAAACCTTGAGGAATACAGAAAAATTGGACAAAAACTTTCATACCTGGTAGTGTCTACTTCATTTGCCTCCACAGACTGAATGAAAATAATTTTCCCTAGGTTGCCTCAAAATGTCAAGAAATAGAGGGAAGAGAGCAAAGGGGACAGACTCTGGCCATAATGAGGTAATTCATTGTCAATTTATAGATTTGTAAATGTTTCCATTGTTTCTTTAATTTTTAGTTTTTAGTTTTTTATTTGTAAATTTAAAAGAAATTTATTTTATAGGAACATGATACTGAAAAAGATAAAGAGGCATTGGCTTCCATATTGGGGGTAGAGGCAGTGAACAAATTGGATGGTGTGGACTTGACAATGCTTGTCAGATACATAGAAAAATGATCTGGTAAAGCCCGGGTGAAACATTACAACCAAATCAACAGTGTCAAAGGGAATCAATTGATTCCCCAACCAGTCATGGATCGAGCAAAAGATCTAGGAGGAAATCAATAACACTAACCTCTAATAATGTGGAACAGGGAATAGAGGCTTCCAATGTCCCACCCACTCCTGGGACACAGACTTCTTCGACCACCACGCCATGTTTTGCATCTTGCATTGGTACCTACGATACCAAGATAGAATACAATGTGGTTTCAGGGGACATCCGAATGACGGATGCTGAAAAACATTTGTGAATAGGTTGAAGGAATCATGCCTTCAATGGTTCAAAGACCATCTACATTTGCCATTCTCAAAGATACCCATGCACTTGCAAAAAGCAGTTATCTAATACATGGAGACTAAATTTGGCACAAGTTGGTCTGTAAAGAAGATAAAGCTATGAATGTCTCAAAAATGCAAGAGATTTCGGTGCAACCAAACAAAGAAGATAAAAAAACTCCCTCCCGAGAAAAGGCTCAAAAAAAGGCCAATTGATGTAAGTTTGAAAGTATGGAAAGAGCTTGTAAAAGCATATGAGAAGTCTGATGCACAAAGGAAATCCGGTGAGGAGAGTACGTAGGTATTTGAATTTGCTCATAAGATTATATCAAATTTATTAAATGATTTTTAAATTTTATTTGTGCACAGTTAAATTGAATTAGTATATGTTTCAGGACAAGGCCTCCAAGGCTAGGCTTGACAAACTTCGTGCCACGCATCATAATGGCCATAAAGGTATACAGGCCTTGATCTGTACATTTGTAAGTATATTTAATAAGTTAAATGATTTTTTTTTTTAATTTCCTAGGAAAAAGTAAATGATTGCATATTAATTAGTTTAACTAGTCCATGTGCCATGTTTTGACAAGAGGAGAAATATGGCTGGCATCCAAGCCAATTTGAAAAGGAAATGTTAAAAAGCAAAAAGTGGACCGATTTTGTAATCTAGATGGAGAACGAGGTATCAATAGTTGACTTTCAATAACTTAGTTGGATATTGTTGTGTTAATATGTCAATTTGAATTTCTTCTATTGAGTTGTTTATTGATGCGTAGGATGAGTTCTAAAGTGCTTCTCTGTTGGCCCTAACGCCCTTAAATGTAAGATTTCTCTTAGATGACAAATTTTTACTCTTATATCTTTGGGGACCCTTCTTGGTGCCATTAGGATCATAATGAGTATACTAGTCTTGTGCTTGCTTACAAAAAGTGGTCACAATTAACCTAATCTTGTGGTCATTATCCACAACATTTTGTTTGTGCCATGCTATCTCATATGCTTAAGTTTAATGGGCTAATAATGAACAGAAAACCCTTGTTTGCCTGCCTCCAACTAATGGACTTGTTGGAACCTAAAATTTCCTACCATTTTTTGCAAAAAAATTAGGTTCCCATGATGAAAAATCTAACTGCAGCGCTCAGAAATGCACCTGTACAATATACTTCAGTGGCCTACTTTGAAGGGTTATAATTCAAAGCCTATTCATTTTTATGTCAAACCACCTAGTAGGCATACTTATCTGTCATATGTGAGTGTACATGATTGATTTCGGCTTCCCACAATCAGATTGGACAAGGTTTTGCAGTGCCAAGTTAAAGGATTCTGGTGGTATCTGGTGGTACCCACCTTGTAGGGTTAGGGTTTTAAGTCAAGTCTACAAGCCTATATTTTTATTCCTTTAAACCCCTTAAGGCCTTAAGTTTTCTTGTCCTTTGGCCTCTTGCACTTTATCTTTTAAAACTACATTGACTTCTTGTATTAAAGGGCAATTTTCTTGAGGTCTTCTTAGAGGGGTGATATGTGACTAGGGTATGAAGACTAGGACTTTGTATGTAATCTGAAGCCCTCCTTTCTGATTTGTTGGAAGCCTTCTTCACTAATACATAAGGACTGTCAAGACTCCTATGATAGTGCATTAGAGAGGCATTGAAATCACAAAGGAGATAAATGGTATTAGGTCATCACCTAATGGAGAAGGGATTGTCATAAAGAGCGTGATAGAGTTACCTTGTCATAGTCACAAAGGGGATAGTCTTTGTGGTGGTAATTAAAGTCACTAAGTTTACATCCACCTTCCTAGGGTCTGCAAAAATGCCTAAAGTTGAATATGCCTACTTTAAAGATCTTGCCATGAGTATTTTCCATGTTTTTACAAATGGAGACCTCCCCAATCCTCATCTCAAGATTCAAATGCATAATGAAACGATGGAGGACAATCATAACTGTCATAATAGTATATTAGCATTTTTTGTCTCAAGGTGACCCTTGAGACTACCAAGGGGATGGATATAGAGTTGGGATTATGGTTTTTGTTTAAAAGCCTTGTGTCTATTGGAACTAAAAAATTTCACATTATTCATCTGCTAAGAATTCACCAAGTCTCTACATAATGTGACTAATGTCCCTCATTTTCAAAACCAACCACCAAAAATTTGTGTGACAAGATCCATTTCAGAATCTGCACATAAACAATCTCATGAATATACCTAGCTCTCTGAACATAGCCTAATTCTGATACTAAGTTATCTATATCAGCAAGACCTTAAGTAACTCACCCTGAATAGCAAAATACATTCTTGAAGTATAATGTGATAATTGGTGAGAGATGATTGATGTCCAAATGATCAAAATTTCATATGTCAAAAGATCGGGGAGACATTCTGTATGTATCACCGACACATACTCATCAATGTGAGTAGAACAATCAGAGTGAAATCCTAAAGTTACATTGAGCCTTTAAGTCACACCGACCAATGCCTCATCGCCAGGAAGAAAACAATCTCTCCTCGACACGTAATATTAAGACTATCGGCATGACATATACAATCAGAATGAATTCCTTAAGCTTCCCAGACACAAGAGACAAAAGGCTTTTGGTAAGACTCTCACCGATATGTTCTAATAAAAATGAGCGATGGAAATAAGATCATCGGGAAGACCTAACCCATCGGGAGACTATCATATTCTCTTGATGATGGAGATTGTCATGCCGATAAAGATGAGGTAAACCCTATCTGTCGGAGAAACACTCACCGATGCCAAGGAGAACGTTCACCACACTTGATCAAAATGACATTGGGATGAAAATTATACTATCTCCCCGAAATGAAAATAAAGGGTTCATAACTCTATGAAAAGAGTATTTCGTGGAGACACTAACGTACCCTTAGCAACCAACCAGAAACATATGAAAGAAAATGGTGCCAAAACAATATGAAGATCGGTGAAAGAATAAAATGGTCTCACCGATGTGATAAAAAGAGCATCGCCCTGACATTTTGAAATTCATGAATTCCCTACATTCAATTCTGGTGGTAGCCATTAATGGTTGATTGAACATAATGCCCATAAAAATCAACACAAAAGCCATTATGATCCCCACTAAAATCAACACAAGGGTTGCAGACGGAGAAGAAGGAATTCACCGGGAATCGGGAGATTTGTGCAGAGCATATATAGGTAAGTCCTTGAACTTTCTTTGATACAGTCAAGTTATGGTATAAAATGGAAGGCTCCTCTGAAACAAAGAAAAGGCAACACACTGAAAAGAGCCAAACCAAGGGAAAAAAATAGAAAATTGGAACAGAGAAGGGAGAGAAAACACCAGAAAGGAAACTAAACCAAGATCTTGTGGACCAATTGCCTAGTTCTGGACCCAAGGCTAGAAGAACTGTACAATTGAGGGCAAATGTGGAAAAACTTGAAGATAAATACAAATATGTCAGAAATATATGGACTCCTATCCGAGGGTATGAATTATTCATGTTCCACTATCACAGGAGACATAGGATGAACCCTATCTACAACCCATGGCAACTCAATTTAGGGAAATTAATAGTCACAGATGTTTTTGTCAATATAGACCTTTTGAAACTGCTAGCATACCATTATGATCCTGACCAAAAGGCCATATGCAATCTACAGGGAAAGCCCTTGTTTCATATATCTAAAAATGCAATTTGTGAAGTTTTTGATTTAAATGACACATATAACACCCCTAGCATACATGAAGCCCTAGAGAAGGAATATTTCAGATTGGATACCACATATAAGGGATGGAGATTGCCATTACATAGGCCATGAAATGAGGGAAATCTAGTGTCATTTGAAGAAGGGGATGAACCACCGTTTCATGTCGAGTTGTTTGAACCTTACCTGAGATACACATATTACTCAGTGGGGCATGTGTTGGGAACTGAAGTTCCAGAATTTATGTCCACAGTTCCCATGGTTATCTTTGTGGATATCCAATTCCATCATGCCAGTACATTTGACTATGCTACTTTTATTTTTAAGGAAATAGACTCAGGTCAGAAGGCCTTAAAGAATAGTTCCCCCACAGTCAGCTTCAGACACTATTCTATTCTCATGCATATGGTTTTGTATTTTGGACAAGAATTGAATCTATGGCTAGGGCAGTTGAACATTTCACAAATTGATAAAGATGGTCAATCGTTGCCCCCACAATTATGGACCTCAATATGGGACAGCAAGTTTGTGAATTCCAATTATGTTCACTTTGAAGAATTCTTTGTAAAAACCTTGTACAGATGTTATGGCTACCCATGCAGTTACACTTTGTCAAAAGAAATTAAAAGGTTTTTGAGACCCAAGGATTTTGATGGACCACCTACTGTAAACCACAATTGGGGGGATTGGTATTGTTTTTGTGATTCCACAATGATCAGAGTGTACGGGTTTGAGGATACCCCTTTTCTGTTGCCAAAAACTATACCAGATAGGGTGGCATACTTGGAAATAGTCAGACAGCTTGACTACTCAAATGTGATGAATCTCAGTGCATATGATAAACGTTCTTTTATGCCAAGCACCTTATGTTTTGGTGACTTTACTGTGTTAGCTAGAGAAGGTTATGATCTCATTCTTGATAAATTATCTCATTTTAATCTTAGGAAAACAATACAGAGAAAAAATTTTGACCCGGAGGGCTTTTTTTATTATGCTAAGAAGAAGCAAAAACTGAGTGGATATACTCGTGTACCTTAGCCTCATGATGATGTAATCAGAAATTTGGAACAAGCAGATGTTGAAATAGCCATTGATAAATATAATCAGAAAATAAGGGAAAGAAGAAGAGAAGCACAAGAAATTAAAGTGTTTTCCTCTGACAGTGAAGGGTCTGTGGCCTCTAAACCCCATGACTTTTCTGATACAATTTCAAAATGTAGAATTGAACCATACCAGCCCCTGGAAAGAGGATTGGAAATTGAATAAACAAGGGATAATGTGCTAGACAGGTTGCATATAAATCTTTTATTTCAAATGACCAATTTATTCATACTCCTGAGTTTAGATCCTTTTTGTACAAACACAAGGGGAAGGCTATTAGAGAATCAGTCTCAAATGTTACACCAGACAACCAGATGTAGTTAATGAATGCTTTAAAAGTAGAAGTTGAAAAGGAGATGGAAGATATAACTCCTAAGAAAGGAAGGGAGTTGCTCAGAGAATCTGGTGTAATGATCTTCCCGGGTCTTGATTTAAATTCAGTACTTGTTTTTGACAGTTTTCTGCACAATAATGATACAAATCACAAGCTTAGTTCTGAAGGGGTTGTTGAAGTATTTACTGGAACAAAATACAATCCAGATGAGAACTCCCTCATGATATGGGCTCTATACCCACCAAACAAAAAGCTTGCTGTCATTGACACTGAAAAATCTTTTGGCCATGTTATGACATTAAAAGCTAGAGAAACTGATCCACTTGTTATAGCAGAACTTGGAGTAAATGTGGCAAAGCTAAATAAAGCTCAGATTCAGTTGTTGATAAAGGAGAGGGATACCTACAAAATGAGCTCGGAAAGGTTGAAAAAAGAAAATGATTTCTTAAAGGATTTAGTCCCTCTTAAAATGATTACACAGGCAGAAAGCTCACAACAAGTCCAATCACCCTCAAAAGATCAAATGGCACAGGTCAAAATAGATACACTCACTACAGTCCTGCAGAACAGGCATGCTCATGTGATGCAATGGATGCCTGAATTATGGGATATTTGCTCTGAAAATCAAAAGGTCATTCAAGAACATGAAAGACTAAATAATAGAATACATGATAAGTTACATGAAATATAGGGTAAACACACCTCTGACAGTGCAAGCACATCTGATGTAGACAATCTTATTAAGCGGCATAAGAAGTACCGTGACAGGCTCCAAGATGAAGTGAAAGAATGCATGGAGACTTCTCAGATAGGTGTACCTGTGTTACTCAAGAATGACAAAGATTTGAAGAGCAAGGATGAATGGGTCAAGGAGTGTCAGGGAATATTAGATGAGGCCCTAGAAATTATAAAACATGAAGATTCGACATCCAAGGAAGCTTGCTCGCATCTGGAGAAGATGGTTTCAATAGAGGTGGACCTTAGGGATGCCATTGAGTATGAAGAGACACACCTGAGCCAGAAATATTTGGATCATCTTGCTCAAATCTACTTATGGCTCAGCAGGGCTTAGTATTAAATGTATTTGTTTATTTTCATAATTTTGTTAGTTCTCAAAAGACACTATGAAGAGACGTGGTCTCTTCACTAATATTGATATAAAAGTTAAAACATATGATGGTCATAAGATCATCGATTGATAGGTATCTCTCTTTAATTTGAAGAAGACTATATATATTATATATAGAAAGAAGATATATTGTCAGTTATGTTTTAATTAAAGAATTTCAGTTACACATGTTTATTTTCTGAAAAACATAATGGAGCAGAATATTTCTACATGGTGATTTATTTCCGATGTTCAACAGTTGTGTTAATTTTCATGATTATATGTTATTGTGTTGTCTCCAAAGTGGTTCTATTGAATTATTCAGATTTACATTTGTCAGGGCATATTTGTTGTCACTGTGTGAAGTTCTTTGATTGATTTCTAGTTAATGTGAATTAAAAATCCTTTCTAATAATTGACTTTAATTAGTTCTTGTCAAAGATTAAATCATTTTGAAGAAGTTATTGTGATTGGTTTCTATCAACTCAAGAATTAAATTCCTTTCATAATTTCACAGTAATTCAAGGGAATATCATTGGGATTATATAAGAAGAGCACTGTCACATACAAACCTACACATTTGCACAAGGTGTAAATATCCAAAGTGCCCAACTGTTAGAGTTAAGCTAGGAGATAAGCTCACCAATCACATACATCTATTTCCATTCACTGACTCAAATAGCCCAATAGATTCAGGCACTAGTCTTACTCATTTTCATTAGTTGAACATATCCATTAGTTTTGCTTTGATATTGCTTATACAATTTATACCAAATTAGAACCATACCATTTTCAATCATTGTTTAGACATTAGAAGTAAAAAGTAGGCAGCAAGTAATCATCTATTCCTCACCATTTGCCACTATGGGTAGATCCATCACTCAGCCAATATCACACATCCATTTAATCTACTTCATTAGTAAGGTGCACCCGCCTAGGTCTAGCAGAACCTGAAGTGCAAGGAGTCATCAACCCTATAGGTTAACTCTGTTTCGTTAGTTCAAAAATGTTGTAAATCTAAGCATAGAGCCTGGCATCCTCTTAGGATTCGCAACCTGCATTTTTGAGACCTAACAGTGTCATTTACCTAATATTTATTTGTGGCAAGTATCCCAATAGTCTAAAGATTACAAATTGTTGTCAAGAAAGGATTGTCATAGTTAAGTGTGGTACAGTGATACAATTTCATCTTGGTTGACTATTGTATAAATCTCAAGCTATTTAGAATGCATGGGGTATTAGGGTGTGGTATCACTATATAGGTAACCATCAAGTGATTTCTTCAACCTAATCTTGGCCAATATAGTACCCAGTGTGAAGAACAAGATAGTGTTTTCCAAGAACCTTGTTACGGTCACAAATGAGGGCAGTCTTAGCTATCGTAACCATAGTTGGAATCCCTTGTTACCATAACATACGTGACCTAAAACCATAACTCTACGAGTATGAGTTGTTTGAAAACCAAATTCCACAACCTTTGCCACCATCCTCCCTACCTGTGTCAAAATGGGAGTTTTGGAATAGGGTATAGACATCCATCAATACATAAAGTATAGACGAATTTTGTCAGATGTTGTAGTTGCAACTACCCTGTTCGACATGTATGCAAAATGTGGAAGCATTGACAAGGCACGTAAGTTGTTTGACAAAATGCCTCAAAGAAATGTGGTCCCATGGACTGCAATGACTGCGGGATATGCACAAAATGGATTTGTTGAAAAGGCTTCAGAAATTTTAAAGCAAATGCAATTGGCTGGTGTAAATCCAAATTCCACAACTTTTTCCAACATCCTCCCTGCCTGTGTCAAAATGGGAGCTTTGGAATAGGGTATGGACATCCATCAATACATAAAGGATAGAGGAATTTTGTCAGATGTTGTAGTTGCAACTGCCCTACTAGACATGTATGCAAAATGCCGAAGCATAGACAACGCACATGAACTGTTTGACAGAATGCCTCAAAGAAATGTGGTCTCATAGACTGCAATGACTACAGGATATGCACAAAATGGATTTGTTGAAAAGGCTTCAGAAATTTTAAAGCAAATGCAATTGGCTGGTGTAAAGCCAAATTCCACAACATTTGCCAACATCCTCCTTGCCTGTGTCAAAATGGGAGCTTTGGAATAGGGTATGGACATCCATCAATACATAAAGGATAGAGGAATTTTGTCAGATGTTGTAGTTGTAACTACCCTGTTAGACATGTATGCAAAATGTGGAAGCATAGACAAGGCACGGGAACCGTTTGATAGAATGCCTCAAAGAAATGTGGTCTCATAGACTGCAATGACTGCAGGATATGCACAAAATGGATTTGTTGAAAAGACTTTAGAAATTTTAAAGCAAATGTAATTGGCTGGTGTAAAGCCAAATTCCACAACCTTTGCCACCATCCTCCCTGCCTGTGTCCAAATGGGAGCTTTCGACCAAGCAATTTGTAGCACTTAAGGTTATGTAATAGAATTTACAATTGATAGTTAAATTGTATAACAAAAAATTTTATGATCTTTACTAACGTTTATTAGAATTGTTGCATGTTTTACATCATTGGAATGACATATTAGCTGTAACTTTTTTGAAATTTTATTATGGTATGTGCACTTTTATATGATGTAATATGATTATGGTTTCATTTCATATGTTGTAATATTAGATATATAACAGAAAAATAAATTATTGCATGAAATAAATAATAACTTTTCATTTTAAATGTTTTTTTTGCAGAACACAGGTCTTCTAGAAGATCAAGATGATCCTCTTGATAGAGATCTAGATTATGTTGGCTTTGGTTCTGGTACAAATCACATGGCAGAGGATGATGATGATGCAGATATAGAAGACACTGAGGCTGATGACGATGATGGTGATGATGATGATGATCACGATGGTGATGATGATGATGATCACGATGGTGATAATGATAATGAGGCAGTTGCTCGTAGTAGCCAATGACATTCATGATCATATAGACTGCATCATGAATCATTGTTGATATATTGTTATGATGCCTCTTTTCATTGTCACTAGCTATCATATGTATCATTTTCACAGCCTGTAGTGCCATATTAATGAGTTGTATCATAAATTTATGTATCATTTTGACTTATATCATTTAGACCTGTATAATCTTGACTTGTATCATTTTGAGTTATGTAATTTATCATTTTTACTTGTATCATTTGTACATGTATCATTTAGATATGTTATTGATCTACTAGCATATTTGACTTTCACTTGTTTTAGTTATATATGATGATGATCTTATCTGTATTGACTTGTCAATTTATATATATTGAAAGTGGTTGATGATTTTTGGATGGATATTTATTACGTACAATGATTTTAATTTACTACTCAGGATGGATGTTGTCAAATTCAATTAAATTATAGATATTTGACTCACTTATTTTAATTATAGATGATGATCATGTTATAATAATTATCTTGTTATTTAATCATATGAGTTAAATAATTAAATTACTTACTTTATAATCATATGATTTATTTAAGAGGCATGATATATTTAACTAATTAAATTGAAATAAAACATATTAAATTAATAAATGTAAGTAAAACAATAAGCATTTTTAGAAGCAACAAAAGACACAAAAATGGAAGAAAAATTGGAAGCAACAAGTGACGTTATATCGGAAGCAAAATTGGAAGCAAAACTAGAAGCAAAATTGGAAGCAACAGTGGAAGCAAAATTGGAAGCACAACCAGATGCAAAATTGGAAGCCAAACTAGAAGTAAAACCGGAAGCAAAACCAGAAGCAAAATTGGAAGAAAAAGTGGAAGCAAAACTAGAAGCAAAACTGAAAGCAAACTTGGAAGCAAAATTGGAAGCAAAACTGGAAGCAAAACCAGAAGCAAAATTGGAAGCAAACTTGGAAGCAAAACTGGAAGTAAAACCAGAAGCGAAACTAGAAGCAAAACTGGAAGCAAAACCGGAAGCAAAATTGGAAGCAAAACTAAAAGCAAAATTGGAAACAAAACTGGAAGCAAAATTGGAAGCAAACCTGGAAGCAAAACCCAAAGCAAAACCCGAAGCAAGACTGGAAGCAAAAGTGGAAGCCAACCTAGAAGCAAAAGCGGAAGCAAACTTGGAAGCAACACAAGAAGCAAACCCATAAGCCAAACTGGAAGCAATAAAATCTAGCGCTAAATTCAATGTTAAACCTAGCACAAAATTCTGGTGCTAAACCCAGCGTTACAATCGGTGCTAAACCCGGCACAATAGTGAGATGTTATTGGGCGCTAAGTGTTGCAGCAGCAGAAGTGTCCAATTCATGGGCTCAAATGCACTAAACTCTGGCGCTATTTTAGGTGCTAATTGCCTCTTCTGTTGTAGTGTCCTAAAGAAGATTCATGTAGCAAGAGTATGGGGAAGATTGGCAAGCACTCTCCAGAAGAAAATCACGATCAGAATTTGCCTCCTGTGATTAATTCTTGTCGGCCTGACTATGCTGATGGCAGCAATGCTACCATTCAAAACCCACCCCATAGAGATGTTTTTGCTTCACCGATCAAACAATGCACAAATTCTATTGATGAATGGCAAACAATAAGAAAAAAGAAGCGAAATAGCTATCAAAAGAACGATGAAGGCTATGGAATTCAACTTTTGTGTCTCTCCAAATCTTGTTCTGAGGAACAAAAGGCTAGGGGGACCTTGATCGAGTCAAAGCCCAAAAAAAGGAGAAAGTTATCCTTAAGTTAATGAAGATCAGGAATAAATTGTGTGCCCAAGTCAAAACCGAGGACAGTAGTGCACAACTACAATTGCAGTGTGCTTTTTAATAGAGTCATTTTCTTTTTTCAATGTCATCATTATGTAGGCAGATTGTTGTAGGGTCTATAAGTCCATGGCTAGAGAATTCAGATGTAATCTTGTGACCATCAGGATGAGATCCCTCTTTTGTGATCTCACTTGGTATAGGCCCCTGGGTTAGATTTTCCTGCATTAATATAAAACTTACCTCTTACGAAGCAAAAAAAAATACATTATGTCTAACATTTATAAACAGATCCTAAATTATATTTTTTTTCAAGGTTGGCTTAAGCACCTTTGTTTGAAGGTCTTTGATCATGATTGTTTTAATAGTTTCTTACATAGAGACCTTCAAACGAAGGTGGCTCACCATGAATTCTTATAATATATTTTGGACCTTTGAGTGAAGGTCAAAGAGGACCTTTGTTCAAAGGTTCCTTAATTCAAATGTTCTTTGAATGAAGGCCCTTGGATGGCTTCTCCTACTCTGTTTCTTAGATTTTCCTCAAATTTTTCAGTTTCAAACCTTGGGTTGGACCAACAAATGGAATCAACATGACATGATAATTTGAGGATTATAGCCCTCAGAGTAATATTTTTCAAAAAATTTAATTTCAAATATATTTAATTTGATTATTATATTTATTTTCTATTTCCTAATGAACATAGGTTTTTCAGCGAGCATTAAGGTCTCTCTTCCACATACGTAAAAATATAGTAAAATAGATTTTCTTTTTTGAAAAACTTCTATGCACTAGGTATTGATGTCCTTGTTTCAAAAAAAAGTTAATTTAGATATATACAAAAAAATTATGCTGTATGGTATAAACCTATGTCTAAATTATAATTAATCTCACTTCAAAAATTAATAAAAAATAAAATATGCAACAAAAATTACAAAAAGATAACTATGCACTAGATATTGGTGTGAAGAAGATCTATATTTAAAAATTTATAATTTTATCTTTTCTATAAAAAAAAGTTATGTTATATGGTATAAGCGTCACTTTTTAAAAATAATGTTAACTATAAAAAATAATTTATTAAAAGTTATGTCAAAAAATTCATAAATTATATTTAAATTTTAAAAAAATGTATTAGAATCTACACACAAAATCTCAAAAATTACTAGTTTACATCATCTTCAAATTCTTAATGGTATAGTTGTTATAGGTGTCAGAAAGAAAAAAAAATGGTTAAAAATGTTGATTTCAATGTCCCACTTTGGCCAAAAAGAGGGACACACTATTGTGGGATCACCCAGATACATGGCAAATCCACACATTGAACATTGAAAAGTAGCAAAAAGAATACTAAAATATATTTGAGGTACATATCAAATTGTAATTGAATACAAATATGAAGGAGAGCCTACTCTAGTGGGGTATATAGATTTTGATTAAATGTAGGTGATATTGATGATTGAAAATCAACTTCGAGATATATCTTTCATCTTTGTTCAAGGACAATTTCTTGGAGTAGTAAGAAGCAATCAACTGTGTCACTATATCCACAAATACTGAATACATTAGTTCATCAAAGTCATCTCAAGAAGTATTGTGGCTTAGAAGACTACTTGAAGAAACACAACAAATACAAGATTGTCCAACTATTATATTTTGTGATAATCAAAGCATTATCATGCTAGCAAAAAATCATGTATATCATGCTAGATCTAGACATATAGAAGTACATCATCACTTTGTTCATGACTTGATTGAAAAAGAAAGTGGTGGAACTGAAGTTTTGTGGAACAAAAGATCAAATTGCTGACACATTTACCAAAGCATTGCCTATAATGAAATTTGTCAAACTTCGGGACATGTTACATCTCAAGAAAGTCGCTATATAATTACTGAGAAATAAGTGCTGTGACCATCTTCTCCAAATAAATATATTATGGGGGCATTGAAAACAGTGTTTACTTAATAGATTGTATCTAGAACATTCCAGTCATCTGGAACCTTCCAGCATATGAAACTTACCCCTTCTTTCTAGAGGCTTCTATCAACCATTCTAAGTTCGTCTAGAGGTGTATATGAAATCTATAAATACAAGAGTCACTGAACTGATGTACAACAAGTAATCAAGCATATTTCAATTTATTCTATTGCCATGTAATTTACCTACTACTGATACACAATGCCATGTAATTTATTTACTACTGATACACAATATATTTGTGTTCTTTATATCTAGAACACATTCATTTTCCTGTTTCAGATATTTTATTTCCTCCAATATTCTCACTTTAGTTTTTAATGAATACTATTTCCAATGAGTAACACAAATTTCAATGACCTTTTTTCATTTGGCAGATATGAAAATCTAATTCCAGTGCTTATCAGAGCATAAATATTTTGAAAAAACAATACCCACCCAGTAATAGTTTTCATTTCAACCAAAGGTTTGTCTCACTGACAGAAAATGGGTAAACAGATTACCAACATGCTTTATCGGATATACTCAGCAAGAGACCTCATTTCCTGTACTGGTTCAAGCTTAGGACACCAAGCCCGAGGGTATGCTGCATAAGTTCTCTTCTTAAGGGGAGGAATAAAAGATTTTTCCATATTGTTCTTGCCATTCTCTATCTCTACATACTCAATATTGTGGCCTGCTTCTGGTAAACTGATTTTCATTTCATTTTCACTTGGTGAGCTCTCCTTGAAATCTTTCATGCAATGATCTTCACCTCTGGTATTAAAATATAGTGGCTTTTGATCAACATTCATGCAAAGAGGAGGAGGCAAACTGCAAGTATTAGTTTCCTCTGAAGTAATAGCTCCATTATTATGATCTACAAGTTCTTTGCCATGGAGATTCTGGAGCAACTCCAATTGAAGCTTCTGTACAATAGAAGATCTCACAAGGCAATATTTTTCTCCTGGAAAAAGCCTTCTTTCAGGGGTTACAATAGCCCAAGGCCTTATAAATATATCTGGGAAGGTCAGACAATGGCCAGGGTAATTATTCAATAACTCTGAGGCAGATTTGGGCTCTGTAAACATTTCCTCATCCCCACCCACATGAACAATCCTCAGCATTGAAGACTTTCCTGTTGTTGGTCCTCTGGAAATGGGAGAAGAAGACTTATTATCGTGGCATCTTCGGTCTGGACTACAGATATCGTCCAAAGTCTTTAATGATATGCATCCAAAGCATTTTTCAGCCATTGCTGCAGACCTTCAATGGAGTCAAGTCCCCAACTATTTGGATATATTCCCAGGATTCATATAAGCAACCCTTAATACACCACGCATGGAAAAGAATACAAAACATCAATTTTCTTAGACGAAAAAGGGCGACATCTCCCACGAAACTAAATTTTCGTCCTTGAAATGGACGTTATCAACATCGGTTATGATTTAAAAATGTGCTTTCTCAACTTATTTGTCGACAATGCAAACAAGAGCTGCATGGCAGCCTAGTTCTTGCCAAATTTTGGCAAGTTTTGTACAAGACGGCAGGCAAATTATGATTTGAATGCTCATTAGCATATTCAAATTAACGCATCATGTTATATTTTTATAGACTTCTGCCAACTTGTTATAGACTTACGCCAACTTGGAAACCACTCTGGTTTTATAAAACCATGTGCAGTTAAAAATAGTTTATTCTCTTATGTTCTTACATCTATCATAAATCATTAATTTCATCCACTTAATATGGGTGCCCATGTTGGTCAAGATTCCAGTCTAATATTAGGCTCTTACAGATGATCTTATACTTCTTACAACTGATCATTGATTCCAAAGTAACTCCCTCTATTCTTAACTCTTATGTGTCATAGAATCTATCATAGCATTTTCTAAAGATATTATCAAAATAAAATATTAATTAGGCCAATCACACCAGGGTGGAGTTGAAGAGCTCAAAGATTTGAAGATTCCGTATAATTTTATAAGATTCCAATCTTTAAAAAAAAAGATTTATATGCATGAGATTATTAAGATAGAGGATCATAATAAAACACCACAATAAATACACCACTAAACCTAACACCACTCTCAAAGATGTTTTTGCTATTTTAAACCAAAATCAAATATTCTAGCTATCAATAATTTATAAATGACAAGAATAAGAAATATATTTAATGGGAAATGAAACGCTATTCTAACTACCACTAATTTATAAAAAAATAAAAAATAAATAGAAGATATCTCTCGGTGTACTATAGATATATTTTTTTAAATATAAATATACTAGTATTTCATCGCTCCAAGGCACCAACACTTGGCATAACTACCATGTTAGAGCTAAACATTAAATAATAAAAATAACTAACTACGAGAAAATATTAAATGATAATAAATAATAATAGAAAATTCGCAAGGTTGAGACACCTAATTTCCCAACAGTTATTCTATTGGTTTAGCATTTATGTTTTAAAACATTTGGATACAAATGAGCATACTGTATAATATGACAATTATACATCGAAAAAAATTTGGTTGAATTATAAATAAATGCTTCAATTGATCATATGCTTCCCTTGAAAACTCTTTGGTTGAAGTAGAAACAAAACAACATCTTTTAAGTTTGTGGCAAAAATAGATTGTTGGAATAGGCATGGACATCCATCAGAGCATAATGCCCCAAAAAGACGTGCTCTCATGGAATGCAATGATTGCAAGACATGAATAAAATGGATTTGTTGACAAGACAATAATTAAGCTTCAGATGAGCATAACAAAGCATACAATACTAGATCTTCACAATGTCAATTCTATCAATCTTTTTTCTATTGATTTTGGCATGCATTTTGGTCACAATCCTTAAAAACACAACTACTCAAATAACTAAACATAACAATAACTATTCATAATAAAAAGTTGAAGGTAGAAGACAAATAATACCATATTTGGCCTAGAGGCACCTTTTTGGACAACAATTGGTGTAAGTAAAACACTCCTTTAAGCCTCTGAATCTCCTACCAAGGAGCTATTGGAAATTCTTATAGAAATTGGAAATTAATGCAAAATGTGATTAAAAGAATGGTCAAATCTCTGGCATATGAGCAAATTTTTATTTTCTTTCACTTATGAGCAAAGCATAGCAATTAATATTCTCCATTTTTAATAGATTTTCTTTGGGATGTTTGAATGCAATACATTACAAGAAATGTAGGGCAATAAACAAATTAAATTTAAATCCAAATGTATTTATAGAGAAGAGCTAGAGAAGATAACCAAATAAATAAACTTACTATAAAGAAATTAATCTTTCATTTATATTCTTCCTAACATGGATTTAATATTGTGGCCATGGACAATCTCAACTAGCAAGAGGGTATCCCATGCATTTTTTTATGATTTCAAATGAATGTCTATTTCTTTTTCTTACTTTGTTTTATCTTTTTAAAATGTCAATGTAAATTCCTTGGATGGCTAAAACTATGCAATTGGAAGGTGTGAAGATAAATTCTATAACCTAAGTTGCCAGCATAACCTCATATGGAATAAATGTTGTCAATTTTTAAACCCACTATGGTACAGCTTTGAACTATTATCTTGAGAATAAAGGATACATGGAAGACATTGTGAACGTTATGCACTAAAGAAAATGTTTCTTTGTGCTACTACCTAGATAAGATGCTAATTGGTGCATTACCACTATGCATTATTTATCATTAATATAGGATTTATAAGATTGTAGTTCAATACCAGGAAGAGACAATTCTTATATAATTGTCATACATTGAATGAACTATTATATGTCAGAAAAATTGAAGCATGCCATGCAAAAGTACCTTTTCGAATAAAGATGATTCAATAATTTATATCCTCGTTGATGACTTCCCAATGCTTATTATAATGGTATATTCCTATAAATCAAACCTACCTCTATCCATGGTATTGTGGCTTGCTATAGAAAGTAGTACTACATCCGTACTACAATAACATAACACAAGGCAATAGCAACCACTATAGTAACAATGAACACTGAGCTGGAATCTAAGCATTTGAACGCTGAGCAGGTGTCTGAGCATTTGAACTGCAATGGTCGTGGGCCCGTTAGAATTATTTTTTCTTTGGAGAAGACTTGTGTACAAATGCCCCGGGTGTGCTTGAGTGTTGTAGCATGCCTACTGCAGATGGGTTTGGCGTTTTGAGTGTGGCTGGGAGCGTCGAAAGAAACTTGGAGTAGGTTCAGGGGCCACTAAAGCTTTCTGATGTGACTGTTGCACGTGTGAACACTCCTGAGGATTCACTAGGTATTAATGCCTCGGGTGTGGGGGCTGTGTTTGCTGGTGCTTCTTCCCAGGATATTTCTGGTCCTGGTGTTCGGGTGTTCAGTGGTCCCTCTGCACTAGAAAATTTTGTGAAGCCATCTTCTGTTCCGGGTTCTGGTGGCATCCCTACTATTGGCCTATCTATCAAGGCCACTTCGGTCTACCATAAGAAGTCTTTTTCTGATGTTGTTTCAAATGCTTGTGCTCAGTCTCTACCTGCTCAGGCTAGGGTTAGGCCTTTGCCCTATGCTCGTGCCTCCCTTTTTGTGGTCTGTGGACCTGAGATTGCAAAAAATGAGAGTTTCTATTTGAGACATGGTGTGGTCTACATGTTTAATGGCTTGTGGCCCTCCCTACCCAATCACCATGGCTGTGTTTTGGTCTCCTGGAAGCCTCTTGTCTCTAGATAGATTAAACTCTTCCCTAATGCAAGGGGGTTCTTCATTGCAACCTTCTCTACCTTTGAGGAGCAAGACTGAGTGCTAGACAGGGGGTGGTTGTGGGGTGATCATTCATTGTCCATCAGGCCTTGGACTCACTCTTTCAATCCTCTTACGGAGCCACTAAATACTAGACCAGTTTGGGTCCGACTGTCAAATCTCCCTCTACAATTTTATGAGGAATCATGTTATGAAGCTATTGGCAACGCCATTGGAAGCTTTTTGAAGGTGGACTCTATGACTCAAGATCTTGGGCATACTACGGTGGCTCATATTTTAGTAGATATGGACATCACCAAACCTCTCCATGGTGATGGAGCCTTGATGGTGGAGGACAGACAATGGACGCAGCTTCTGGACTATGAGGGCCTCCCTTTTCAGTGTAGGAGATATTTCTCTATTGGTCATGTGGCCTTTCGCTGCCCTCTTGCTCGCCACAAGGGCGCAGAAACCTGGTGGAAGGATTCTCTCACTGAACATCTCACAGTGAGCACTCCCTCTTCTAATGGTTCCTCTAAGGAGGATGATCCTTGGCTGGTTCTTTCTAGGAGACTGATTCTCCCCAAGATCCTCTTCCGGCTAACCCTTCAACAGAATCATTGGTGCCTCAAACTACTGTCGCTATTCAGGAAGAGCATGTCCGACCCTTGATGATCACCTCTTCTAGTCCTTCGAATGCTCATTACTCCTCTTCTGCGTTGTCGGCTCCCTCGCTATGTGGTGACCCATTGCCCGTGCTGGTTGTTGAGGATCCGCTCCTCTCACCTCATTCGGTGGACTTCGATTCTGAGTCTTCTTGGTCTGTAGTACAGAGAAAGAAGAAGGGACTCCCAAAATTAGCCTCTTCTTCATGGCCTAAGGTTAAGGGAGTCAGATTTGTCCGCTTAAGTTCTGGGGTTGTCTAGTCCTTGTATGTTGTTCAATAGTTGTCTGTCAATTGTTCCTATCTTGTTTCTATTCTATGTGTGGCCTGATTTGGCCTGTTCTGTCGGGCCTCAGTGGCTCTTGTTTGTTAGGGTTCTACCCCTAGTTTATTGTCTATTTTGTGCCTCTGTGGTTGTTGTGTAATGGGATCGACACCCTTTTTTGTCGCTTACTTTATCAAAAACATAACACAAGGTAAATCAATTTAATAAGACAAAATCCAAGTGTAGAGAGCGAACATTGAATGTAAAATAAAAACAAACAAGTAGAAAGAAAATTGGGAATATTTTTTAAATATATTTTCTCAAGAAGTAAACAAGTGGAAATAATGGTTATGTAAAGAAAGTCGGTCAATTTCTATATGGTGAGGAAGGATAAGGAAACATATGAAGGTGTTAATGGATATTTGTTTGTATTAGTTGTGGGAATTCAAATTAAGATCTCATCATCTTGAAATTGACACAAGGATAGGGAAAACTAGAAATTTAGAAGAGCCTTTATACTTTCTATGCAAACTAGGATAAGCTAGTAGACACATATAATGTTGTATTATTCTATATATCTATGTATTAGCTACTAAGACAAATGCATAAAATAAAGCTATAAAATCTCAAAAGTTTATGTAGCCTATTTATGTTTCTCACTAAACAAGTGGATAGATATAGAAAAGTTGAGGAAATGAGTATTGATATATCACAAATAGATTGATTTAATATAAAGGGAAGGTAAGATACTAACAAAAATATTGTAAATTGCATATAAATTGCAACATGTCATGTGTAGAGTCTATGCTCCATTGCATAGCTCCTAAAGGGTCTCCTCTAGACATAAACAAAACTATTCTCATAAATCCTATGTATTTGAAAGGGAGAAAGTGAATACCATACATTGTTTGATAGCAACAGAACATAAAGTTTTGGAGTATACACAAGCTTCTCCTTGAAACAAAAGTTGCATCCCTCCACATATCAAAATGAATTAATTTAATTATTCTTACTTAAAGTAAGAACCATACTACTAGAACACATGAATAAACCAAATGAATTCATTCTATAAAGTGCAACTATCACATCTTACCAAGAACTCGTTTGTTTTGATGTCTAGCTATGATTAACATGTGTTGTAGACTAGATGTTACAATGTTTTTACACTTAATATCTTGGCATATTTCAAGTAGTGTATGGATTATCAAGTCATTGATGAATGAGCTAATACATAACATTTGTAGATATTGATTTATCTCTCATTTCATTTGATCCAAACTGAATATTGCAAATGCTAGAACTTAATTAATCAATGCTTTTGGCTATGGGCAATTAGTTTGAATGAACTAAATTTCCTTAATTTCACAGAAAGCCCAATAAACCATAAAGATAAATGGCAATCCCAATATTCACTCTAAGAGTCTCACTAAATTTACACTAAAATTCGAAAACAAAATTTTACAAGGTTGCAAACATAAAATAAATGCCTAAAACCACTAAACTAGACTATACGATATTATTTAATGTTATACCTTATACATTTGTACACAAAATGTGGAAGCATAGACAACAAAGTAGACTATGTGATGGAATGCCTCAAAAAATTGTGGTCTCATAGAATTCCATGATTGTAGGATATGCACAAAATGGATATTTTTAAAAGGCTTTACAAACTTTCAAGAAAATGCAATTGGTAGTTGTAAATCCAAACTCCATGATTTTTTCTAGCTTCCTACTTGCCTATTCTAAAATGGGAGCTTTGGAATAGGGTATGGGAATCTATCAAAAGATAAAGGAAGGAGGACTTTTGTTAGATGTTATAGTCATTACTACCCTAGTAGACATGTATGCAAAATATGGAAAGGGCATGGACATCCATTAGAGCATAATAGATTTCTTTTGTAAAATGTCATAGTTACAAATACCCTGATAAACATGTACATTGAAGTCTACCAAGTGGTGCATGCCTTTTTTGTAGAGAAATGGAAGTAGAAAAGTCTTTTGTATGAAAAATGTTACATCTACCTCAACCTCCAAACTAAAACAAACCATCTAACAACAAGAGTTGAACCTAAGACAATTAAACCCTAAACACCTAACGTGTTAAGTAATAATGTCATGTCCATGAGAAAGAATGGTGTCCTCCATGTAGTTGATAAAACTAAGGAGAATAAAAGTTTGGTTTCCATTACACAAACTTCACAAGTGAAGGAATGTTAGAATGCTTGGCTTCCCTATAACACTACAACTCTCATTGCTATATTTAGAGCTAAGAGGCACCTATATACCATAGAAACATTTTGGCTCAATCCCACCATCTCTTCTTCCTTTGGCCATGACTTCTAAAGACAATATATGTCTTCTCACTTCTTGGTTTTAGAACAAACACCTACAATAAATCTATTTATTCTTCAAATTGGGTTGACCCATTTATATGAAAATGCTAGAGAAGTGTGTGACATCCAAGTCCTAAAAACATAGAAAAACCACAAAATTTACCATGAAGTAATTCAACAAGGTAAAAATGAGATAGAGAAAATTTTTCTTTTATTCAACATATAATTAAGTAACTACAATTACAAGATTTTCTCATTACAAAATACAATACACTATATTGTCTCTCTCAATTACAATGTTTACAAAAGTAAAACAATTACATATACAAATTTTGGAATAATTTTTGCTTCTGAATAACTGACATCTTTATCACAAGTCCTGGCATATCTTCTGCTTGGAGAGAGTATATTTCCAATGATTTACCTCCATCCACAGACCGGCGGTCTCCCACACATCTTCCACATAGGAAGTGGCCCTTCCCTTCATGAGAAATATAGACCAAAGGTGACCAGTGGTAATTTACCCATTCCGAGTACATAGTGTTGTATCCTACTCAACTCTATCAACCATACAACCCTAGATACCATAGATAGCTAAGTATGATTTCTGATAGGATGAGCAATCTGGATATAGTGAACCGACAATGCATGCAGAAAACAAATGCATTACTTTGGCCAAATTTTTTATTATCAATATCATCCATAATGAATGTCATCGTTGTATTCACCCACCCCTACTCAACTTGGATACTGTCATATTTCCGTAGTTTTTCCCTTATCAACTAAGTTGACAATTCAATTGAATCATTTTGACATGATACTGGTTTTTCTCAAACTTCGACAAATCTATATGTCTTATCTAATCATTTATTTTTAGTTCGACTCTAATTTTTACATAATATCCCATAATAATATGGCTTTACAAATTATCTGAATCTCATATCAATGAGACTTGGTTAATAACAACTCATAGTTTATCTAAACTGAAAAAGAGTGAACTATCGTTCAAAATAGATATTTCCTCTTATACGAAAATATGAATATTCTTGGTTTACCTATTCATGATGACGTCAATAGTCACGACACATATATATACTTGAATATGATTCCTCTCCAATTCCTATCTCGTTAGACTTTATTTAATCATATCATACTGGTTTCCTACAAAAATATTCTCATGTAAAAATTACTAAGGATAACCCTATGATCCTTCATATTTCTATCGAAGCATTTCCATTGAGTTATCACTCAATTTATAATGAAAAAGGTATCTTCCTAAGCTTAATGAGATTCTAAGTTCTCTTGGAAAACAACCGTTATAGTTATTCGTAACTTAACAAGAAATGGTTCCTATACTTCCATTAACCACCTCAAAGATTTAAGCATCCTACTCAACTATGTTTACAATCCTATCATAGTTCTAAATGGTACTTGATATATATATATATAAGAATGGTATTAAATATCTCAATAATCAACTTTTAGTCCTTCTTAATGTTGAACCTTCTCTTAATCGACTGTATTTTTCTACATAATCGACCACTCATAAAGAAGACCTCTACTGTGTATTAGAATATCATTCTACAGTTATATCTGAAATCGTGAAAAATTGACATGAAGGAAATGACAACAAATGCAAATTAAACGAATGTAAATCTCATATCGACCCACAATCCACTGATAGGGTTGAGAATGTCACACCCAAGAACATTCTAGCTATACCCAAATAGATGGATGTTGATTACTCGACTCTGTAGCATAACGGTGAGATAGGGATGGATGGATGAATGATTGGATGAATGCAAGATAGATGGATGAGAGATTGGGAGGAAAATTTGATAGCATAAGGATACTAGAAGAAGATTCAAATCTCAAATGGCTCAAGAGATGCTAGGTTTATAGGAAAGACCTAGTTTGAATGGATGGACAAGATCGATTAGGGTTTGGAAGGCATGGATGGCTAAGATTGATTAGGTTTCCTTGCACATCAAGAAAGCGTAGTCATGCAACAAGTGTGCAAAGGAGAATGAAAGGAATCTAATTCAAATATTTTATTTGAATTAGCTTGCACATGTGAAGGGGTTAAGTGGAAGATGGAGACAAGCGACATGTGTCGCAATGTGATGAGAGGTGAGGGAATAATTCAAATTTTAAATTTGAATCATGTGAGACATGTGAAGAGGTACAATTAATTAAATAAATGGGATTTATTTAATTAATTGGGAATGTGATCAAGTGGGATTAATGGGATTAAGATGGGATGAACTAGCAATTTCACTGGCCTATTATCTTATTTATAGTTGGTTGGGGAGAATGGGAAAAGTTCAGTCGAACAAAACCTGCTGCTTGAGGAGGAGAGGTTGTTGTCGATAGGATTAAGTGGGATGAGGTTAGATGAACTGGGACCTAGGGCAAAACATACAAGGTCATGTCGATAATGTGTTGTGTCGAGACATGGACAATTTTTAGTGTCTACATTTGCCCCTCCTTGAGATGATGTTGTGAGATGATAAGATTTATGTTGATTAACATCATTTCAAAGAAGCTAAGGAAATGGATAGAAGAAAAGGATAGGGTGATGATGCCCCCTCGAGAGGATAGGCGGGTTCGATAAACACGGGTAGGCTCTCAAAATGAAAGGAATGGCAAAAGATAAAGGAATGGATAGAAGAAAGGGATGGATGCGTTATGCTACAATGAAAGTGAGCAACCTTGGTGTTTGATGTAGCATGAGACGTTGTGCACCAAGGTATAAGGACCAAGGTGACGATGTGTCTCATGCCCCAGCATAATACAACCTTGTCTAGATACAAGATATGAATATTAGCTGGGTTGGATTCGGATTTGAAACAAATGCAAGATAAAATGATAACACACACAAGTAAGCAAGCATGCACAAATGATACAAAAACAAAGGTATTGTCCCTGTCAAGCTATAAACCAATGATTGATTGTTTGTTTGACTATAGTGTTGTCATAGTGGGGAACGATATATCCCTAGATCAACACAAGGATGTGGGAACGATATATCCCATTGGTGATTATGATGATTGATTGATTGATTTGGCTTACGACAAGATTAGGATCAAGACCATTGATTTCTATTGGATAATTTGACAAGTTGATTGATTTGATTGGTATGGTTTTAGGATGACTTGCATTTGGATCTTTTCTTGGAATGATTTGATAAGGATGAATGGAAGATTGGATTTGATGGAGATTGATTTGATGAAGTGATTGAATAATTGATTGATGAAGTGATGAAGATAGATGATAGAAGAATGATGAAAGAAGAAAGAGGAATATCATTTTGTGCCTGAATCTAAGCACTTCCTTCGTGCTTCGGACTGCCTACATACCCATTTCCATAGGATCAAGGCACCTAACGATAGAAATGAGATGTAGTTTTGATTTTGTTTTATTGATGGGATGATATGGATTGGATTGATGTGATTTTGATTGATTGATAGATTGGCTAGATTTGATGATTTGATTGGATTTATTTTGATGGATTTGATGTCATTGATTGATTGATAGATGCTTAGATTGATGTGTTGGTTTGTTGGAGATTGACTTGATTTGATTGGATTGGATTTGCTTTGATGGATGATGATTGAATTGATTTTGATGATTTGATTTGATGGAATGGTTTTATTGCTTGGATTTTGTTGGATTTTTAATTTTTTTGAATTTTTTTTTTGACATATTTTTATTTATTTTTTTGGATTTTTTGAAATATTTGATTTTTGGGGGTTTTTTGAAATATTTTTATTTTTTGTGGGTTTTGAGGATATTTGATTTTCTTTTTTTTTTTTGGATTTTGGAAACATTTGATTTTTTTGGATGTCTTTTTGAAATGTTTTGATTTTTTGGGATTTTTAAAATGTTTTGATTTTTTGGGGTTTTTAAAATGTTTTGGTTTTTTTTTTGTTTTGGATTTTTGAAATATTTAGATTTTTTTAGATTTTTAAAATGTTTTGGGATGGCAATGGATTTACAATTTGAGTAGCCTATATGCTAGATACCAATGACAAGGGGAACCAAGTCTAGGTGTAAGGGAATAAATGGGATTGGACAAAAGGATGGATGACAGTGGATGGATGAAAGGATCATGATAAATGGATAGGATAAAAGGATGGACGATAGGGGATGGACGAAAGGATTATGATAAATGGATAGGATAAAAGGATAGGTTACAGAATGGAATGGATGTGTGTAAGAGAGCAAGGATGTGATCTCCAAGGACTATGTCGCATAGGAATAACATGCCCCATTCTAGATAGTAGACATAGGCTTTTTCATGACAATGCTTAGGACAATGGGATGATAGGATGGATTGGATAATATGGATAAATGGGTAATGACTAGAGGATAATGATAGGATTGGATTGGAAAGGACCATAGGATAATGTCAGGATAAGGTATGTCAAGAGATACCCAAAACATTTGTCAACATTGTGCCCCAATCTTTATCAAGATCAAAAGAGGAAGGGAGCATGGATGGGTTTGATATGATAGGAATGTGTATGCAATGGTTTACCAGGTCTTCATCATGGTACTTATCCAAGGCATCTATTTGCCAGGTTTTCACCGTTGGACGAAGGGATTTATCTTTACTTTGGATATGGACGAGAGGGACTCACGTGTCTAGTTCTGTGTAATGTGATAGTCCCATTAGAGAAGGATGTCATCACAAATGGACCATGTCAAGTCATTATGCTCAAGATGTTGGTAAGGTGATTGTGTGAAAGTGAGATGGATAAGGTAAATAGTGGATTATGATGTGGACTATGGAGGGATCAAAAGTGGATTATGATGTAGACTATGTAGGGGTGAAAGTGGATTATGATGTGGACTATAATGGACGTATGCAAAAGCATGGACCATAGGAAGGTGATGGGGGAGATATGTAGGATAATGAGTGAATGATGGAGCAATGGAGGTATGGAAAGGAGTCATGACCAACGGTTGCACACACTGTGTTAAACATGAAAGCTTTTGATTGGATGGTGGTGTAGGAAGCAATGGTGATGTTTGCTTAGTGGATGGATGACGTAAGCATTTAGGGACCCACATAGACTTAGTATTTTTATGATTTTTGATTTGCCTGTGGGATGGAGGAATTTGAAACTTTGGAATGGAATGGTATTTTTGAATGGAAGAAGATGGTTGGGATTTTTGGGATTTGGATGCCTCATTTGATTTGCTTGATTTTTGCTTAGGTACCCATACCATTTTACTTTTGGACTTTGCTTTTGGAGGTATGGGTTTGGATGGATTTTTGAATGTACCTTGCTTTGAATTTTTGGATTGATTTCCTAAGGTATTAGGACCCTTAGGATGTTTGGCTTTATATGTAGAGGCATCCAAATGTTTATTTTTGAATCCCATGTGGCGAGTGGAAAGGGTGAAAGTTTTATGTTTAGATAATGTGTGCATTTGTTGCTCATGATTAGGATATTTAGGGTATTTATGAATGATTGGGTGAGGGGGTGTTGGTAGCAATGGTGGCAAAGTGGATGGAGGGATATTAGGAGTTGGAAGGAGTGGAGGTAAAGTGGACGGTGGAAGGTGAATGATCATATGCTTTTGACATTTATAGGATGAGGGAGGTGGAATGGCAACGTATGTTTTATGAATATGATGGGGTTTATGATGGAAGGAAGTGGCTTTAGGAATTTTGGAGGAAGTACCAACATCATTAGATTGTTGACCTTGGGGTGTGTATCCAAGGCCAAATGAGCGAGGAGGGACCTTAACATGGATTGGCTCCAAAATGCCTTGTTCATGAAGGCCTAAGCCTTTGCCTTGATAATTCATGTTTTGGAGCATGTGATTGACTATAGGACTAGGTGTAGTTTGGACACTAGACTTGAGTTGATTATTGGATGGAGAAGGTAAAGTGGATAATGGTTGTTGGTGTTCAAAGGAGGGACACTCATGAATGAATGTGGATAGACTAGTAGGATATGGTGGATTTGAAATGGGATCAATGGTAGATGTGGAAGGATCATTAGGATCTTTCTTATGTTCAGTGGGGTCCAAATTATTTGTTCAATCTTCTATGTTTGCTTTGGAGGCACATGTCTCATCATGACAAGTGGAAGGTGTAGGATCATGGATTGGGCTAGATGGAGTATGACTAGGAGCAATTTGGATGTCTTGCTCATGGATTATAGGATTATGGATAGGATCAAGGTGCTCATGGATATCTTCTTCATAGGTATCTTCTTGATCATAAAGAAGGTACATGTCATGGATAGATTGGATGGGGATGATTTGATCTTGATTAGATTCAGGGACTATTGTTTCTTCATGATTAGGATCATGCACTTGGCATAACTCTTGGTGTTCTTGAATGGAAATGGAAGGCTCTTTAATAAGCTTGATAGCTTGTAGATCACATGATGGGGTTAGAAGACTAGACAAAGTGTTTAAGGACTCATGCGGAGGCTCAAGAATAAGTGCTTGATGACATGGCAATGTTTTATTCCTTGCTAGTAGCCAATGGATCACATTCTTTGCAAGGGTATGGGTAAATGGACAATATAGGGGATGGATGATAATAGTGGAAGTTGAAGGCTTAGGATTAGGATTTGTGGGATGGATAATGGGATTAGGATTTGGGCTAGATGGAAAGATAATGGAATTAGAGGGATTGGTTTTATCCAAAACAATCTTACCACAATCTTCTAGGTTCTTGACCAATCTTTGCAATCAGACACAAGTGGATATGGTATGGCCTCTATACCTATGGTATGCACAATATGCATCCTCTTTATACCAATGAGGTTTAAACATAAATGGAGAGTATGCTTTGAACAGGTATAGCTCCATTAAATTTTCTTGGACTAATTTCTCTAAAAGTATCTCCATGGAATCTTTTAATGAAGGATTAGTGGAACATTGGGATGAAGGTGATGAAGGCGATGAAGGGCTTGATAAAGGTGTTAGGATAGGACTAGTTGGCTCATGTGTTGGCATATGATTGGATGGTGAAGGTGAGTCAAAGGAAGAACTTGCTAGGTTGGTTTCTCCCTTGTCAAAGGATTTTAGGGCTTGCATAAGATGACTTGGACTTTCTTGATTTATGTACATAGGGTCATTTGGACTTGCTTGTTGTTCTTGTAAGGACATTCGATTGCCATGCGGATAGGTTTGGTGATGAGGTGGCATGATAGGATTTGTAGGTGAAAGGTTTTGTGAGGTGGATTGTTGTGGACATTGGTTGATGTTGGAAGTTTGTTGAGAAGCAGTTGTGATATGATGGCAATGGAGCTAGGATCGTTAGATGGTAGGCTTATAGAAGTACTTGTGTTTGTGATGTTGTTAGGAATAGTGAGGGTGATTTGTGATATGGATGTGGTGGCATTGTTATGGAAAGATGTTGGATAAGGTGATGTGGAATGGCCTTGATAGGATGATGAAGTGGGATTAGGTGATGTGGCATGAACGTGATAAGTGGGTGGATTAGATTGATATGATGAAGATTGGTGTGAGGTGGAAGGATCCATGTTTTTGGAGAGGTATGAGATGAAATGGATAGTAAGTGATTGGGATCAAATTTCAAGACCTTAGGATGATTTGATTTGTTTTGTTTTTTGGATGGATGGCTCTCTGTGCTTGAGATAGACTAATGATCTCAAGTAAGAGGGTTGATTGGATTGATTCTCTATACTTAAGGTAGACTAATGACACTTAAGTAATAGAGGGTTGATTGGATTTATTCTCTATACTTAAGGTAGACTAATGACACTTAAGTAATAGAGGGTTGATTGGATTGACTTAATTGGATGACTTACTTAAGATAGACTAATGATCTCAAGCAAGTTTGGATAACAGTTGAGGATGATCAACTAAGGTCTTGATTTTTGATTGGGTTGATTTGGATTTGGATTGAGGTAAAAGTAGTTGGGATGTGATTTGGCTTGGAATGATTGGATGATCTGTAATGACTAGGATGATGACTCGGATGATTAGGATGATATTGATAGGATGAGGATGAATGATGAAGATGTGACTAGGATGTGCTTAGGGATGATTGGGATTGAGGTTGATTTAACAAGAATGGAGATAATGATGACGTGTAATGATTAGAATGATATTGTTTGGATAATGATTTGGATAGAATGATGATGATTTGATGATGTAGAGTGACAAGGATATGATTAGGATTGATTTAGGATGACTTGGATGTGATTAGGAATGAAGTGGCTAAAAATGGGTGATTAGGATGAATGTGATTAGATTTGAATGTGTTGGAAGAATGAGTTGAATGACTTGTCTTATTTGTTTGGTGTTTAGCTTGATGCGGAAATGTTCAATCAAATGATCACACATGTACAAACATGATTCACTCACGCAAGACACATAAGCAATTTTGGATTTTGAAAATGAAATGTGATGATTATTAAGCAAGCACTTGAAAACACATCAACAAGCCTAATGTCTAGTTTGAAATAGGGTATGGCCAATTAGGTCTTGGGCAATGTTTACCCAAGGTTGACTAAGGAATTGAAAATGAAATCTTACCACACAGCCAAGAGAAAGGGATAACCCACCCTTCACCTTCACTTCCCAAAGGTATAAAGTTATTTGGGGCTTAGCCAAGAGTGACAAGATTCCAACTCCCAATGAGGGTGTCTTTCGATTCAGCCTCGAATGAGGTTGTCCCTTGGAGTGGTGTGTCTCCAAGTAGGCCTCCTAAGAAGGGTAAATAAAATCAAATCAAGTGAGGTGTTTTTGATCTCCAAGATCACCTTGCGGTGCAAGGAGAGGGCATACACACACACACTTGACTCACACTCGCACTTGTAAATTGCCCTTAGAAATTGAAATGTGAGGAAAACACTTCAAGCACTTGTTCTTTTTAAATCCAAAATCCAAATGTGATAGAAGACATTGGTTTGTTTTAAGCCCAATTTTTTCGATGTGATTACTAAAGCAATATTCGTTTTAAGAGCCCAAATCGAAATGTGTGATGCAAACAAGATTGATTGATCAAATGAAAGAGATGAATGATGAAATGGATACACCTGATTGTTTCACTATCCAAATTGTTGTATTTTCTGATCCTGATGTTGTTCCAACCTTAGGGTCACCTACAAGCCACCAAATCGAAAAACAAGCAAGTGAAAGTGCCTAGAGGTCCGTGTTGGTCATGATGTTAGTCACAAACAAGCATAGAATAAAAGTACACATTAACCTTTATTCATCTTGAAAGATATGATGAATTCAGAGAATTCATGATCCCAAGTCTCCGGTGATTAGGTCTTAATCGTCTGACGTTACTCAGAGGTTGATGTGTGTTGCTGTTTCCATTTTGGAGCCTTACGTTGAGTTCATCATCATGACACTGTTTCTGCAAAGATTCTTCACAGAGAGGTCATTTCATGCAGTTGTTCAGTTAAATGATACAAAAATATTTAAATCTTTGCATGATATTTTTAGTTATACATGCTTTAGCTTCAAATATGCTAAATATTTGCAATTATCTACGAGATGTCCACATATTTGTATTATTTACTTGAGATTATCAATTATTTGCAATTATGATGGTGAAATGCTCTAAAATTTAAAGAAATTGAAAGAAATGCTTCAAATTAATGTTGAACCTTCAGCCATTGAATCACATATACATCAGATACAGTCATAAAGAGAAAAAAACCAAACCATATGTTCACCAGGACATTCCACAGCTAGATACAGTTGATGCTAACTTCAAAGGAATTGTATGAAAATGACATATGCAAGTAGATATGCACTCCAAGGACGTAGCAAGTCACAGCATATATCAAGAATTCACACACTGATTACTCAAGATTTACTATGAATTGTAACCAAACAAGTATTCTCATTCATTAAGTATGCAAGGATATAAATGGATACAAAAAGCTTTGAAATGAGCCCTGAATATTTCAGCAGACAGATTTCAATTAAGTTTCGAATGTTTGAAATGAGGCATTCCTGCACCTTTTATAGAACAAGGTGAGGAATCTGTTACAAAAAGATCTATGATCTTGATTATCTATGAATAGCTACGATCAGTATTTCCTTTGACTTTGTCAACTTTATCAAATGGCACAAGTTTCCAGCTGGCAACTATCTGAAATATTTATTTTCACTAAGTATTGGATGCTGATATTTACTTCATGATGCATCATCATCTACCTTATCTGACTCATGCACTTCATCATTAGGTGCATCACTTTCTGTACCTTCATCATCCTAATGATGACGACCTTGTATATGAGGTTGCATGATGACCCTGACATTTTCATACAACTGCACAATTCTATCTATTTCTCCGCCATCCTGGGTCTTTGCTTTGATAATGGCGTGTTTATGTGCCTAGTATTTATTTCTGATGCTATCCAGTTTATTCTTTCTGTGGTGTGATGTCTCATTATAATTTTCTATTTTCACCTTGGTCCTCACCATTTTATCCATGACTTCTTCTGTCATTTGGCCCAGTGGATCATCAGCAACAAATTAGAAGTTATTGTGTAGAGCTTGAATTGCAAACTCCTCATCTTGATTATCTATCTTCCCTTCCACTTTTCCTTCCAACACTTCCAAAATTTCTGCCTCAAAAGACATCATGTCATGTAATTTTATGCCGATTTCTCTCAGCTTATTATTGCATCTTTTGAGTATATCACATTCAAATTGAATGTCCTTATACCATATATCTATCAGTAATGCATTACTATTATTCAACACCTGCTTGTTGATGAGCAATTGAGGATTTATCCTCTTTATTTCTCCCAAGACATCCAATATTTTCTCCAATTGGAAAGACCTTTTACCTGTCTCCATTTGCAACTTGTCTACTTTTCTCCTGGAGTCACTGAGAGAACTCCACCTCTTCAAAGAGGCCTTTACCACTTCTTCTGTTGTATCAAATGTGGAATACATCCACTTTTTCAATACGGATGACTCATGTTTCATGAGATCCAACTTATTTACCTCCTCTTGGGAAATAACAGTCAATGGGACTGCATGATCAATAGTACTATCTTCAGGATTGGTTAACCTTCCTATATATGCATGCAACTAAGCAATGTGCTCTTTGTGTTGCTTATTTTTCTCTTTTTCTCTCTTAACCTTTTGAATCAAAGAATCTATAATGTCTTTTCCTTCTTGACCCTCCTGGTCTTCATTTGCAAACCCCAAGTCAACTATATTAATCTGGAATTCTTCCAGAGTAATTTTAACCTTCTCTTTATCTACAATAGGGATTGCTATCTATGCAATCCATCTTCCAATTGTTGGATCTCTCTTAATGGCCGAAGTCATTCTGGCCTTCCTCTTTGGCTTTATTAGATTTTCTGAAAACAAGGTGGATACATCAAATTCTTGAATCTCAAAATCTACGTCTGTGTTGACTTCCTTTTCCAACCATCAAGGTACCTGATCATATTTCTCTACATCATCATGATGTTCACCTTGATCTCCTGCATCCGTCAGCATATGTGATGGAGATGGTGATTTTCTTGTTTCTTCTTCATGATGCTCATACTGAGGGTGATCCTGTGGTATATCCTCTTGCTAAGGAATTTCCTTTTCTGAGGGAGCATCATCCTGAGGTGGAGGATCTTGAGATGCGTCTACATGATGATCATGATGATCATGATCCTTCTCCTTTATTACTTCATCCACTTTTGACTTCTCCTCCTGTTGAGGCATATTAATAGCAGTGGATACTGTGGAATCCTCCTTAGATGCTGGTATTTGTTCTGAAACTGCTATTTGTTCTGCACTTGCATTACTTACTTCCTGAACCTTAGAAATAAGATCATCAGATACATCCTTCTCATCAACCTTCTTTTCCTGAACCTCCACCATAGCGGGCTTCGCTGATGTATCCTGTTGGTGTTGTTGGCTCATTTCTAAAGCATGGCCCTCTGGTTCTGCCATCTTCACTTCTTCCATGTGTTTTCCTTTATCAGGTGTACCCGCTGGATGTTCAGGACTTACATCCTATCTATATGTCAAATCTACTACTGCAGGACTTGTCACCTATGCAACTAATGTGTCCAGCGCCATTTCTTGAGCTATCTTCTCTGGACTCTTTTCCTTTTCAGTTTCCACTTGCTTCATCTCCTCCAATATTGTTTGAACTACTGGAGTCCCATGAGGAGTCATGTGAGTACCTGCAACAAGGGTTTCCATCTTCTGTGAAGCTACTTCCTTCACAACCTCATCATCAGATAGATTAATTGTTTCATCTAATGAGATATGACCTCCTTGAGAGGTTTCTTTCATCTGCTCTTCCGCTTGTTTAGTCTTGAACTTCACAATGGTAGGAAGCAAAACATTGTGTTGAAATTCCTTATGTAAAACTTCACTACCTGCCCCTTTCAACAGTATAGGGGATTGCTTTATCTCACCCCTCATGGAGGTTCTTGGTTTCTTAGGTGTGGTAGCTACCATCACCTGTGGGGCTTTTCTTTTCCTTTTGAATAATAAAGGGGCCTCCTCTTCCTCAGGCTCTTCCTCCATGAGGATATCTTCTTCTATTTGTTTTTGGGAGGATTGACCCTCTTCTTGGGTCTCAGTAACTACTGCCTCTACTATCAGATCTTTCTTAGACTTTTGTTTACCTGTCCGTGGAGGTGATGCTGATCCTGATCCTGATCCTGATGCTGCTTCATCTTCAACTGGAAACACTGCCTTTTCAATGATCACCCCCTTGGGTTCATTATCAACTTTCTTACCCCTGGGGGGTCTTTTGCTTTGCTGTTGTTGTGGAGGCAGCCTCTCTCCTTTTGATTTCCTTTTTTCAATTATGAAATCATCACATTCCTCATCAGGAATATCCTATCCTTTCTTTTTATTATCCACAGAAATGGCAACACCTTTCTTCTTCAATGCCTCAATTTGTTCATCAACCCAAGTTTGGGTTAGGTGTAATGTCCTGGCAATGAAAGGATCCAAGGATATGTCTTCCTATATAGTCAGGTCAGGTGCAGATATTGTATCATTATATATTTTCTTTTCTTCATATTCATCTGCCATTATCCTGCCATCATCCTTTTTCAACTGTGAGGGAATGGGGATGCAGTCAAAGGTTTTGATTTGATTCAATGTTAACCTTTGGTATCTTCTTCTTCTGGCTTCTGCTTCATCTTCACAATCCGCCCAGAAGTCTTCTAGGTGCCTCTGATGAATAGGTTTCCCTATTATTTTATGTATTCTCCCATAAGGATCATATGGCCTTATCAATGGGAATGGCTGCAATTGCATTTTCTTCAAACTACCCATGACTTTCTTGATACTTTCTGAATCTAGGCACATATACTAGCCAATGGATACTGGAAACAAAATGGGTGGTAGTTTATGAGCATCCTTGTATGCTTTCAGTATTGTGGAGCTCTGCCTTATAAATTCCATTAATACCACTGCATCAGTGGGGTATCTTGGCAGCATGAGAGGGTGTCCTTCAAAGCCCTCAATTCTCATGTAAGAAAATGTTGCAAATTGAATGTACCAGGCTCCATGCCTATAGATTATTTCTTAAGCTTCCATGCTCAATCTTTTCGTCATGTCCTCCTCCATGGTCCTCACCAGATGCATAGAGAATGCATCATTTACCAATTTGTAATCTTGGAGGTAATTAACTCTCTGCAACTGGGATGATGATCCCAAATATGCACAGCATATGTAACCTTCCCATATGTAACCAGTGCATCAAATGTGCCCTTGTAAGCACAGGAGTAGACAATGTATGATGTCATGTAAAAGGAACAATTTGAACCTCCCAGGTTCATCAGCTGCTCATGTAGAGCATCACTTATCAATTGGCCCCATAGTGGCTTGGTATCTGCATATATGCACATCATGATGACACCATACATCCAGTCCTTAAAACTACCAGCATCAGGCTGGCCTGTCACCCTACTAAGCAATGCAATCATATATTGATATTCTTCATCAAAATCATATTTATACAAGTGCACAGAAAGTTTGGTTGCTGTAGGATATGTGCTATTCTGAGCCCTCCACTGATACATGGTCTTTCTTGCTTTCTTCTTATTATTTTCATATTCCATCTCAAATTTCTTCAAATCTATGCTGTTAACCTTCCTGCCCAATGGCAGTCCAAATGTCTTGGAAAGACCCTTGATGGACAAGTCTACATATATTCTCCCATGTTTCACCACTTGTCTTGTTTGTGGATTGTAGTTTCGTGCACACTCAACAACTAGCTCCGGAGACTCCATGGAGTACAGAAAACCAGTCCCATTCCACATTCCTAACACAAACACCGCATACAACAGGGTGCTTCTATTCTTTTCATCATTCATTTTAGCGGACCATGCCTCCAAATCGGTACTTCCTTGATGTGTATCTCTTATGGCACCGTACTTGAACAGGATTCCTCTAGGAGATGCAAACATGGGCTTGTTGAATTCAACCTCACACTTAGCTAACCTCTTGTCAGCCATGGAAATCTGCAATTAACAAGACATGCCTTACAATGGATATTCATAAGCATGCACATAACATTTTATCTTTACTAACATCATGCATACTGTACTTATTCAGCATTTAGTTATCATGAGATGCATAAACTAGAACTTGCAACATCCTACCTGATTATGCAGAAGCAACAAGATGAGGGTTTCAATTACTTACCTGGTTATGCAGATCCCCTTGATTATACCAGTGGTTTTCTCGAAATACTCTTAATTCTGCTGATAATCGCGCACTTCTTCCCGCCTGTAAGCTCTGTTCGTCCAAGTATCGCCTGTACGAGGGTTTGGAAGCTAGCACTCTGTAAAATGATGTTATCTCAAGGTAAGTGTGAAAATGACAATTGAATTTACCTTTTAACCTTGCAATTAGGGTAAAATTAGGGCAAACCCTGACGGATTAGATTTTGATCATTGATTTTTCATGAAAACTCAGGATTTCGCCAGGTGTGTCATTGGGCTTTGTGGTCGGCGGGAACTACCTACCACCTCTGTGCGCATTAAATGTCAATGGCGGCAACAAGAACTAGGTGATATTCACATGACAGGATGATATTTGGATATCGGGGTGATATTCGCACCATTAGGTCGTGCCTATACATCAGGAGGATATTTCAATATATCGGGTGATGTTACAAAAATGATGATGACCAGGTAAACTATAACCTCTCTCTCTCAGAATGTCAGGATGATGTCATCCTGATATTGACTCAGTATATCGCTATGGCATCATGACATCATCATCATGTTATGCGAGAAGGATCATGTTTAAAAAATATGCCTCGAGAGGTAAAAATGATGATTACATCATCGTCATGTTTGTTTCTTTGTTTGTCAGACTTGAATGACATCATCAGGATAATGGCTTAGGGGGATATTTCATGGCAGGAGGATATTGAGAAATATTGGGTTACATTAAGAAATATGACTCTTGCGAAATACATAAGGCTGTTGACGGTTAAAGGTCACTATCACCTAAAATTGACGTCCAGACATTTGGACCGCATGATTTATCGAGTGATAAATTAGATCGGGATGACCTTTTGTAATATGATGGATATTGAGAAATGTGATCCTCCCCCTGTGAATATCAGGTTTGACTCAGACTTTGACCATTCATAACTTTTACATCCTAATGAATATCAGGGTGATGCAAAAGGCAAACCTGCATGAAATTTGATGCTCTTTCTAAATATGAGGTTACTGGAATGAAATATGAATCTTGACAAACCGACCTCATGATGATGACCTACCACATCCTCCTTGCATGATGATCCACTTGACTTACTTTTACCAAACCACCAGGAAGCACAAAACAAGCCAAGCCAAAAAGTTGGGTCCCTGTTTTGTCAAGTCAAAACGGGGTGTGTTGTATAACCACACAACAGTCCGTTATGTGCAAAATAAGAAACTGATAAAATCTGATGTAGATGAATTGATATAGGAAAATTAATTGCATGAGAAGATTCTACATGAAATTCTATGTAATTTTTAAAAAAATTCGCTGAAAAATGATGAAATTTGCAAAAGTTATGCTCGATTGAAGTTTGGAAAGAAGCTGAACTTTGACTATGAAAAAAAAGGTCAAATTGACACTTTCACTTGATAATTTATTCTCCACTGTGAATTACTTTGAATCCCCTTTCCAACGAGCCCTTGTTTACAAAATTTTGCCTCTGTATGCGAAAGTTATGGTCAAGAGAAAAAATCAGCCTCCTTTGGCATGTAGGAGGCACTAGGTTATAGGCTGACTATTTGATATTGACCATTAACGGTTACCACCAGTCATGGTCACATATCGCAGTTACCTCAAATGATCATTCTAGTGGTTAGAGATGTTAAGGCCCCTGGTCATCCATGTGACCAGGGGCTAAATTGATGCAAAAAATAAAAAAGGAAATTAAATTGATGCAATAAACCCCAACTTTGAATGTTCAGTTCTTAACCTTAATATTAAAAGCTAACAACAAATATTAAGGGCGATCAAAGTTTGATGCTAACAGCAGTGGATGAGCCACAGATGGTCGGCGAACAAGGAGTAGACTTAAGTTTTATGCAGGCATCGGCGGCGATGAAGGGTCGGATCAACGGGCGGATGAGTATGAAGGTGGTCGCAGGTGGCGACCAAGAGACTGCAGCGGTGGCAGAATGGATTTGAAGGAAGTTGACTGTTAAAAAAAGTGGCAGTGTTTAGAAGGCAGAGTCTAGGGTTCTTCCAACAGCAAGCGGTGGGAAAGTCTCTCGCAATGGCGGACGGGTGCAGATAGTAGGGATTGGTGTCGACCGATCCACACGGAGCAGTGACTGGAATTTTCTGGGAGATTAGGTGGTAGGGTTTTTTTTGGATTGTAGATAGCGACAAAGGGTGCAGAAAATGGGTGACGACCGAGCCTTTAGCAGGGATCAGGGAGGAGCAGAGGTAAGGGTTTTAGAATCCAGCAGAGGTGGAGTGGACACCGGTAGTAGCGATAGAAAGGAGGGTTGACTAGGGTGTTGATGGCGTGAGAAGAGGTTTTTTCCCTGGAGGTCGATAGGAGTGGAATAAGGGTTTCAACGACTAAAAAGGGCGGCAGGAGATTCAAACGAGCCGCGATCAGAGAGGAGAATTTCAACAGTCTGCCTTAGGGTTTAAGCAATGGTAAGGGTTTTTTGCATCTGGTGGTGACGGGATTTAGGAGGTGGTGAAGGAATCTCATGCAGTTAGGGTTTTAGCAGCAAACCAGTGACTGAGATTTGAGCCTACAACACAAATATAACCTGCAACAAAATAACATCAATCCTGTCACCATCACAAATCGCATATAGACCACAGCATATTGTAAGTCCAAAAAATCAAACAAAAACCCAAAGTTTTAACTAGACCCCTGCGCAGGGACCATACGGTTCCATACAGTACGGCCTTGCGTAGGGCCAAAACTAAAAAAAATTCAAATTTTTTTTGTTACCAAAATGTACCAAATTTTGTCAATTTTCGCTTCTCCGGCCTCCCAGACGCGATGGTGAGGTCTGATTTGGCCTAAGAGATCACCTGTAGAAATTTGACCACCAAATCTAGACAAAAACGATGTTAAAATTGCAAATTTGAACACACAAAGCTACAAAAATGAGGGTTATAACCACCAGGCGTGCCAAATGAAATCATGAAAAATTGACATGAAGGAAATGACAACAAATGCAAATCAAACGAATGCAAATCTCATATCGACTCACGATCCATTGATAGGGTTGAGAATGTCGCACCCAAGAACATTCTAGCTATACCCAAAGAGATGAATGTTGATTACTCGACTCTACAGCATAATGGTGAGATAGGGATGGATGGATGAATGATTGGATGAATGCAAGATAGATGGATGAGAGATTGGGAGGAAAATTCGACAGCATAAGGATACTAGAAGAAGATTCAATTATCAAATGGCTCAAGAGAGGCTAGGTTTATAGGAAAGACCTAGTTTGAATGGATGGACAAGATTGATTAGGGTTTGGAAGGCATGGATGGTTAAGATTGATTAGGTTTCCTTGCACATCAAGAAAGCGTAGTCATGCGACAAGTGTGCAAAGGAGAATGAAAGGAATCTAATTCAAATATTTTATTTGAAATAGCTTGCACATGTGACATGTGTTGCAGTATGATGAGAGGTGGGGGAATAATTCAAATTTTAAATTTGAATCATGTGAGACATGTGAAGAGGTACAATTAATTAAATAAATGGGATTTATTTAATTAATTGGGAATGTGATCAAGTGGGATTAATGGGATTAAGATGGGATGAACTAGGACCTAGGGATAAATGGGATTAAGTGGGATGAGGTTAGATGAACTGGGACCTAGGGAAAAACATACAAGGTCATGTCAATAATGTGTTGTGTCGAGACATGGACAATTTTCAGTGTCTACAATATCTTTCAATAGACCGACTTCTACACATTTCTATGGTTTTTGACTCAGGCTAATAGCCTTTGATAGCGTCGGCCATCCAGTGATAATGGCGACAATCATTAAACATAATGAAAACACTCATTAACAAGTTTGTTGATTAAGAATTGAATATCACAGATGTATATAAAAAGGGATAATATCGATTCTTCGAAGCATGCAAACAAAAGACATTATAAATCCTTACAATTCTATTATTGTTTTCACACAGATATTGAATGATACCTGGTGATGGCATAAGAGTTATTTGCAGTTGTGTTTACTATTCACTCAGCCTAAATGATGGCATCCACACGCATGTGTTCTGGCTGTGACCTGCTCTCTATGTTTTCCAAAATGATCTCCCCGTATGTGTGTCTCCTAACTGTGAATCTTATCTCTCTTATGATCAAGGTGAGTCATGCCAATTAATGATGCTTCAAAGCTCTTAATGAAACGGTTTCTACCACTCCATCAAATGTAAGATAATTGGTAATGTAACCGACCACTCTCTCATTCAGTTTACAACCGATCCCACTTATGTAGCAGAGATAAACACATGTTCGTTTGAGGCACAGAATGTGGAGAGTTTTCAATGTATGCAACTATAATACCATACTCCCTCTTAAAAGAGGTCGACACAAGCATAACTGTCGATGGTTATTATGGTTGATCACTTTAAGTGATCCAAATTCCATCACACGAATTAATATGGGTGTTATAATTAACATGCCCAAGGTTATTTGATTGATAAGTTTATTAAATAATGTGAGGTATTATCCTCTTCAATTTATAAATACATCTATGGCTTATATTAAATAAGACTTACATATCATCGATCTCATTCGATGGTTATGATTTAATCAATAAGAATAATAGCAATAAAATAATGATTTACGGATATTGTGAATGGGTCGAGTTTACCTCCCCATCACATTCCTTCATTAAAAACACGTCAATCTAACTTGACGATAAAGTCTTAACGTTAAGAATCGGTTAAAACATCTCAAGTGACTTGATAATAATAAGATAACTATTTTACAACAATAATGTCATAATTTTTACATTAAACGTAAATAGTCACAATTCAAACTCTAACGACGCTGTTAACGTTATTAACAACTAAGACGACTTACTATGACTTACAAAGATTGTATAATATCGACTACCTGTCGATTTGGTTTAGAAGTACACTGACAAGACAAGACTTACCTCTAATGACACTTTGGTTCACACTTTTACGTTAAACACTCATACTCGACTTCGGCAAATAAACCACTTGTAACCTGAGGTCTATATCTCTCTCCTCGAAAGATACTCTCTCTCTCTTTCTCCGAGAGTTATCTAAAAACCTGCAATCCTGTATCAAACTCATAGCCAAACAAATTATGATTAGTGCATCATTATTCAAATAACAAATCAAATCTCATAGTGCAAATATTAAATTGATAATAACATAATCATTTCCATAATTTCATAAATGACATTCAATATAATCCATGTCTTTCCTTGTCATTAATCTAAACATCATAATAAATTTACTTATGTCCTAGTAAAAGTAAAAAGTATAATCAAGACAAAAATTGGGGTTGTAACAAAGTGTCTATATGAGTAGAACTTAACCTTCACATGCCTTGTGCCCTTGAGTGACTGACCCATCCAACAACATTTGTCTACAAATTGTGTATCCAAATATTGCTTCCACCCAAAGATAGTTGATACAATTTGCTACAACATCTATCCACATAAATACAAATATTATTTTCTAACTATGTATCCAAAAACTAAAAAGATGTAGTAGAGGCCCTCATCTATCACACCTCTTGCATCAAGAGCCATGAGAACACTTGGAGTCCAAAATTTAGTCCAATGGCAAAGCAAAAAAAAACCAAGGAGATGAATAACCCATTAAAATTACATGTACCATTATATTCCTTACATTTTTCTAATAAATTTCAAAAAACTAATTGCTAAATTTTAACATCATGGGCAAAAGTTGGTTGTTTTTAAACATCATCCACTTCAACAGTTAAAAGTTAATTTTGACCAATAAAAATAGGACAAATATTTACCACTTTTTGTTGTGGATGAGGTGTAAAATTGCTATTGACTGTTTGATCATTGAAGTGGATGATATTTAAGTAGAGCCACAAAAGTTGGCAGCGTCTATGCAGCATACAAAATGCACCAAATGCATCCGATGGTGTCATACCAAGCTTTCAAAAATCTGAGGAAAATCTGAGGAAAATCTTGAACTGCTAGCATGCCATGACAAGAAAAGACAGCAAGACCACTTTAAAGAACTTAGAAAATCTTCAGCAACAAATCTGAAGTAGATAGGTATGGATGTATTATGACACCATCGGATGCATTTGGTGCATTTTGTATGTTGCATAGACGCTGTCGCAAAAGTTGGCAAAAGTGGCAGCGTCTATGCAGCATACAAAATGCACCAAATGCATCCGATGGTGTCATACCAAGCTTTCAAAAATCTGAGGAAAATCTTGAACTGCTAGCACGCCAGTACAAGAAAAGATGACAAGACCACTTCAAAGAACTTAGAAAATCTTCAGCAGCAAATCTGAAGCAGATAGGTATGGATGTATTATGACACCATTAGATGCATTTGGTGCATTTTGTATGCTGCATAGATGCTACAACTTTTGGTGGCAGCGTCTATGCAGCATACAAAATGCACCAAATGCATCCGATGGTGTCATACCAAGCTTTCAAAGATCTAAGGAAAATCTTGAACTGCTAGCACGCCATGACAAGAAAAGACGGCAAGACCACTTCAAAAAACTTAGAAAATCTTCAGCAACAAATCTGAAGCAGATAGGTATGGATGTATTATAGTTGGCAAAAGTTAGGCCCTACTAAAAAAATATCTAAAAATAGTGCAAAATTAAACTTTAGAGGCAAATCCCAAAAAAGCACAACAAAATAGAAGAAAATAGATGGAACTAGGTTTCTGTCTCCTATAAGAAGTCAAAAATCTAACTCCCCAAGTACAAGTTATCGCAAAAGAAAAGAATCCCCACTTACAGGCAGAAAATGAGCCTTGGTGGCCCTCTAGTGGTTGCAGGGGCAACTCCACTAGTGACTGATGGGCAAAGGTGGTGCTAGGGTGAAGGGCAAGGAGAGAGCCACTCGCCATGGGTGGAGTAGTGCTTGCTAGTGGTGTGCCAATGGCACTACCTAAGCGAAGTGGCACCCTAGTGTCTTGCATGAGATTCGCAACGACGTAGAGTTTTATTAACAAAATTACAACTAAAACTTTACAAAGTAAAAGATTTTTAAACATGTGTTGCAATGTTTACAAAAAAAAATTAGAAATAAAACGCCTAAAATCCTTAACACAAATAAAGGGAATTCAGTTGCCGAGTTGCAACAAAGGTGAGCTTGGATAAGGTGGACGCTGAGTCACCGCCAAAGGAATCTAATGCAGAGTGTTGAGAGGTGGGTTGAGTCCAAGTTATGGTGATTTCCAGTGGGAATGCAACTGAGATGACGTCTTGACAGATGTTGAACACCTTCAATGCAAAAGGTCAAGTTGAGTCTCGGGAACTCAGTCAAGCTCAAGGGCCGAGCTGGACGCCAATGGCTGTTCTTAAACATCATCCACTTCAACAGTCAAAAGTTAATTTTGGTCAATAAAAATAAGACAAATATTTAGCACTTTTTGTTATGGATGAGGTGTAAAATTACTATTGACTGTTTGACCATTGAAGTGGATGATGTTTAAGTAGAGCCAACGCGAACAAGGGCCAAGTTGAGTTGGCTAATGCAAGCTAAAAGCCCAGGAAGTTTTAAAAAAACATGAACCAGACAATGAAACACTTGTTGGGCCTCTTGTTGCAAGCCTAGGCTCAATCTTCTACAACAGCCAAAAAAAGAGATATGAGCCAAAAACCTATGGCGATGAGAAAACCAGGCCAAATAAAACACAAACAAATTGCCCAGAACAAGATATCCTTTAAAAAATTGCCTTTTGAAATCACCCAAAAATTCACCTCTGCAGAAAAATTACTTTTCATATAGGTACAACCATACGATATCGTATGTGCAAGTACATGCCCCCTCCAAAAAATGCAAAATTTGTCTATCATAAAATGACAAAATGACAAGTAGTTTTAGATCTCTTGGGCCTTACAAACTCAACGGTGATGTCTATTTGGCTCCATGATAGACCATTGATAGGTTTAAGTGTAAAATTCAACTCAAATGGAAAGGGACTTGCAAGCTCACTCTGATACCATGTTGAAGCAATCAAAATCAACTTGTAAAATCCAAGAACTTCCACAAAGTTGAATGTGCAAAATGAAAACCAAAACTATCATACAATAAATCAAATGTGAAGCTTACAAAATACAAAGATGCTCCTTGTATAAGTAGGACAAGGCAGAAGTAGGAAGGTAGGAGTAGACAACTGACTAACCCTCCAAAGTGAATGACACATGTGAGCACACTTGGGACAAGTGTGAGGACATGTTGAGTCCACATGAGGTGAGACAAAAGTGTGAAAGTCTCTAAGTGAGCTTAAGTGTAGTGTGAATAGGTCATTGTCAAACTAGCTAGATAAACATATTCACACTAGAATACTTACTAGTAAAGATGTTACTTGATAGCTCTAGAGACATCTTTGTAACTCTTTCTCAAGAGTTAAAATGCATGAGGGTCTGGACCTACTATGACCTCAAAGTGTATGACTGAGATGTCATACAACATACTATCAAAATTGACCCTCTCGCATGTCCTATGGGAGAAATAATGACTAGTGAATCCTCACACTAAACCAATGATGCAAAAAAAGCTTACTAAGATTATTGAAGCTCAGATCATCTTTCTTATCAAGCATTCCACATGGGTCTCTAGTCTCATGCCTATTCAAAAGAAATGGGGAGATTTGATTATGCATGAATTTCCATGATCTCAACCAAGCTCCGCTCAAAGACCACTATCATGCTCTCCTAATGGATCAAATTTTACATAAGGTGGTTGGTTTGACTATGTATTAACTATTGGATATCTTCTCTAGATACAACCAAATTTGGGTTAAGGACAAGGACTAATTTAAGACAATATTTACCACCAAATGAGGCACTCTTACTTATAAGTGGATGCCTTTTGGTCTAACTCAGGCACCACCTTTTAGAGACATTCACCTTTAAATGCATCATAAGCAAGTATACTATGGTATACTTGGACAATATCATGTTGTTCCAAAAACACCCAAGTAACATCTTGCTCAAATGCAAGAAGTGTTTCAACAATGTCATGAAGGGTAAGTGCAAAAAGATGGGGGGCCAAAAAGTGGCCAAAATAATTTGAAAAAAAATTAAGGCATAACGTGAGCGCGTTATAATGCGCTCGCGTTATGGCTTGGTAATGACAAGCCACAGGCTCGTCATTACCGAGCCATAATGCGAGCCCGTTATAACGCGAGCGCGTTATAACGCGCTCGCATTATGGGCAGCTATAAATGAAAAAAAAAAGCAACTCAATTTCATTTCACTCCCATTTTCTCCTCTGCCCGCGGCCTCCAAACCCTCAAAAACGCGCTCGCGTTTTGCAAAACACCAATCAACGCAAAAATCTTGTCAATTCATCGCCAAAATGCCGCCGCGACGTCGAGCACGCCAAAGAGGTGAGTTATCTTTGTTTTTTTGTTTGAATTTCTTTCTATATAGGTAGGTTTTTGTTGATTTTTAATGTATATTTCGTTAATTGTCAGAAAATGTTAATGCACCTCCTCCTCCTCCTCCTCCTCCTCAAAATCCACAAAATCCTGAGGAGGAAATACCTGCAGAACAACAACCTCCTCCATTCATTCCTCGACATGCCCCTGGAACACAAGATAATATAATAGGGCAAATTGAAAACAACAAAAAATAAATTGAAGATATAATTGCAAGGTTGAAAGATCCTTCCACTTCAACCTTGCATAGGTCCACGCTTGCCAAATCTCTTGAGTCTATGTTAACAAATGTAAATTCAATTAGCAAGCAAATAACTAGTTGGACCGATAAAAAGAGAGAGTTTAGAGATTACTATGCAGATAAATTATCATACCAAGATGTCAAAAAATTACAAATTACAAAAGTAGACTTGTGTTCAATTTTCACAAACCCACAAACAAATCAACCTCCACCCATTACATGCAAGAGGTTCCCTATCCATTGGTGCAACAACCAAGCGATAAGGGACAATTTCGGGCAGAGGTGGTGGATGGTTTTTGACCATCCTCCATGCAATAACAATGAGGTCCTGCAATACTTTTTGAGGAAACTCTACTCCGAGTTTGTCCTCAATAAAGTGCCAAACTATTTTGATATGCGGGACTTCCAGGGTAGAGGTGGGGGCTCAGCACAGGATAGACCAGGGGCACGTCTTGACCCACAGCGGGTAGTGAGACGAGTAATCAGCAGACCAGCCCACGAGCATGTTTCTATCCCTTCCATTGTGAAGGAGAGTGTTGAGGTCGATACACTGAGGTCGATTAGTGCCTTGACCCAGAGCATCATAGAGCATGCCGATCCTGCAACACAGAGTGGGTTGGGAGATAGTGCGAGGAGTAGGGTCCCACCGCATACTTGCCAGGCTTGCGGGTCAGCCTGTGGTTATGACCCCATGGACAGTCAGGACGCAGGTGCACAGCAAATGGTGATGACAGATACCCTCCTGAGTGAGACTTTCAGCCTTGATACTCAGGTAAATATTAGCAAGTTTATTAAATTTTATTTTTGAAATACAAGATTAACTAATTTAAATTGATGATTTTAATGAAATTTCAGGGTCATAGCGTCGATGCAGTTTTCAGTGGTTCTCCACCTACATTTTTCACTAGATCATCTACTGTCGAGGTATGTAACTAGTAAACAATTATAAATATTACATGTGAATAGCATCGTTATATGAATGGTATTCTAATTTCTGATTTTGGATGTTGAATAGGTTAACACTGTAGATTTCATGGCAACACCTGCCAGCGGTGGTGGACTTCAAAGCTTTACGGAGGTAATAAAATAAATAGTTTAATGAATGAATTGTACTTACTAAATTTTTGTATGTGATTTGTGTGTTTTATTGTGTGTACTTCCATGTTTAGATGAGCGTGTGTGTATGTTAGGAGCCATGATTTGCATCACTATTATAGTTTTCGTAATTGAATAATGTTGTTTTATTTCCAGATGATGCAGGCTACGGATACACCTCCCCATGTTCATAGGGCAATGGAGCAGGGTGTGGCCTCTGCGATTCATAGCTCTATGGCATTGACAGGGGTATGAGGTAGATTAGTAAATTTCAATTTACATTCATTGTTATAGTTGTCTATTTTTGAAAAATCAAAAGATTATTGATTTGAAGTTTAATTTCTATCTGGATGGTTTCTATAGGACATGACATCACCAGGGCCTTTTCCTGCTACTGAGGCAAGCGAGCAGACAGGTTATATGTTAGCGATAAGTGATTATTTTGTTAAATGTTTCATTTTTTTATAACATGTAATCTCTATATATTAATATCTATATTTTTTTTGTAACAGGTAAAGGTGCAGGAAGAACTAAATAGGAGGAGTAGCCCTCGGGTTCGTAGTAGACCACCCACATGCATGTCTCCATCCCCTAGAAGATCAAAGGCTTCTCGTAATTTATTCTCTTCACCAGCTAGAGGGGAATGACTTTTTATTGTGTTCCTCTGTTGTATGCCTATATGGCATTTGTGGACATATATTTTGTATTGTACATAGTTGACATTGTATGCCTATATGGCATTCTTGTAAGCCTATATGGCTATTTTGTATATATGTTATACTTATATCGACAGATATTGATGTATGCGTATATGGATATTTGGTTAATACAAATCTTTTTTATTGATGGCGTCCATACTTGCATTATAAATCCACTTTTGAATGGATATTTGTAGATGGCTACTTCAAATATTTAAAGTCTGATTGTATTACATAGGATGTTTACATTTTCTTTGATAGGCTTGATAGGCCATGGATTACATGATGGTGTTTGATGGAAAAGTATGGTACTAGAAGACTCTAGTTCATTCTTAATAGGCTTGTGATTGATAATATCTTTGCATGATTGCACTTGATCTTGGATCATGGGCATGTTGTTAGGATTTTGATTGCATTGTGATGTTTGATGGATAGGCATGGTGTAAGTGTAAGATACCCAACTAGTTCTACGAAAAATTTTCCTTACTTAAACACTTTTACTTGCTAACAATTCATCAACTACTTCAATAACATAAAGATATACATCAAGATAACTATTTGAATGAAACAACATTAGAGTTGGGTACTTGTCTTGTTACTTGATTCAATCAACTTGCAATGTCTTATTACATGGAAAATGCTTTCAATAGCATGAAGTACAACTCATTCAATGGAAATACAAGGACAGGCCTTGAAGCCTTGATGTTACAATGTATTCCTTACTTGAGCAACATTTGAAGATTTGGAATGTTCAACTCATCACCTCACAAGGTAGGCGCATATTTGAAGGATTTACAGGTTTTTCTGACTTGGGCGCCAAGTTGAGGTGACCTCCTCCTGAAGTTACGCCTTGTCAACATTAGGCGCCAATTAGAGTTATGGATGCTTTGGATTGTTTCCAAGAGTAGGCGCCAAAACATCATCATTATGAAAGTGTTTTAAATGCTAGGCGCCCAAATGAGCCCTCTGGAGTCTAGGCGCTCCTTTCATGCATTCTGTGTTCTAGGCGCCAATTGAAAGGAGTGGAGAACAGGGCAAGCGCCTTCCAAACTAGGTGTTTCCTTGAGGTGACAAGGACTTAGAAAGTGCGCCTAAGGTGAGCGCCTTGAGTGAAAAGGTCTAACAAACATCTTTGAACCCCCTTTCAAGGTTAGGCGCATTCTGGAGGTGGAAACAAGTAGAAGGTGCGCCTTAGCTTCCTTTGTCAATTCTTGCAAGTCTTTGTTGATTAGGAAGGTGGAATGCTTCATTGTAGAATGAGCGCCTATCTTCTAATGTCCAAACTACTTCTTCTAGCTCACTCTGTGGCTAGGCGCCAGAGCTAAACTGTTCACACAAGGGAGTGCGCCTAGACTCACTTGATGTTTTCTTACTACTTCAACCCCTGGAAGATGTTCCAAGGTGTTCCCTTTTACAAGCACCTGACCTCCCAAGTTCCTTCATGTGCTATTCCTTGAAGGCACCAAAACTGAGCTCCAGTGCCATGGGATTGTGCCTAACATCTTTGAAGAGTTTCTAAGCCTTTTGCAAGTTGATATCCCAAACTCATCTTCTAGGCGCAACAGGAGCTTTCCAAAGGAGTTTCCAAGTTTTAGACGCCAAGCGAGGTCATGAGTGAATGGAACTGCGCCTTAGGAGATGACTGGATCCTAAGCGTCAGTCTGGAGTTACAGTGGAATTGATATGCGCCTCAACTAGCTTAGGCACCCATTTGAAGTGATTCCTTTAACACTTCTCTGTCAATATCAACTGCAAGGATGATCTCCTAATCCAATTTTGATCCTCTGGAGATGCAAATAGCTTTACATTTCACTAGGCGCCATCAATGATGATCACCAACCAAAGCGCATTTCAAAGGTGAGATAGGCAAGTGAGGCGCCAAACTAGTCCTTAAGACTTATCTCCTTCTATCAAGTCAATTTCAACTATGTGAGAGAGTTCTATTCTATTTGCACCTGGGCTAGGAGTTCACCTAAGAGACATCACTTAGCTTTAAAACTTTCAATCTATAGCCATCTAGGCTAGGCGCTCCAATGGAGGATCCTTGAACTCATGCATTGGCGCCTTCTAGTTCTAGGCACCCATTTTGGATGATTCATCTTGATACTAGCGCCCAAAATGACTAGACTCTCTTCATCATCCAATTCACTTAGAAGACTCAAGTTGGAGACTTAGTTGTCTATCCATGTTCTCCGAAAGATTCATTGTACCTCTATCCACTATCTCCTTCAAGGCACTCCTTAAAAACATTGGAAGTGCTCAGGACTTACCTTAGTCCAAAGCGCCACAATCCATTCCTTAAGGCACAAAGAATTCTCAAAGGCGCCCCTATTTACCTCTAAGCACTCAAATATCATTTAGATTCAAGGCGCACATTTAGCTCCAAAACGCAAATTTCCATCATCAACCCATCAAGGTGCATCATCTTCCCTTTGTATCCCCTTCAAGGCGCAGACATTCACTTCTTCACACTCAAACTCACTCTCTGGCGCCAGAATAGGTGTATAACTTCAAATAAGGCGCTAATCTTAGGTTTCTAAGTACTTAGTTTGATCTTAAGGCTATCCTTCCTCTAAGCACTCTCTTCAACTCCCTCACTGAAGGCCCTCTGTAAGTTTGGGTGCATTTCATCCCAAGGCGCTTCAACATCATCCAAGGCGCAAATTCACTCTCCAAGACAAGGTGCAAAAAACCCTATCCTAAGGCGCTCAAATCTTGCTTCTAGACCTAGGCGCACAAACATGAGATTAAGGATCATTCTGGCCACCATCACTTCCCTAAAGGCGCAAAATTGGTGTAGATACATTCCATTTATTAAGGATCATTCTGGCGCCCAAATCTTGTCAAAGCAAAGGATCAATAGGTTCTCTCTAAGGCGCACTCCAGGGTTTGATCTTGCAAGACTTCTCACGTCAAAATTTTGACCAAGACACTCAAGGCACTAGTCTTTATCATCTAACCCTACAGTGCACTTACTCATTATGATATACTCCTCAACTTTGTATTCAACCTTGCCCAAGGCGCATATTCACTATAAGGCATTCTCACTTTGTCAAGGCTCAGAGGGCTTCAACTTGCTAAAGGGTAGAGGTCTAGGCACATATCTGACTTGAAGCTCAAGGCGCTCCAACCCTCTTGCTCTGGAATTCCTTCTAGGCACTAAGTGACTTCTCCAATTCCTTGAAAACATTTGAAGTGTTTTACCTTCTCAAGGTGCTCCTTCGAACTTGACTCCAAGGTGTTATAATCTCAAAGGTGCTGACATCATCTCAACCAAAGGCGCTCAATGATTCATCCCATATCTAGGCGCTAAAACACTTAATCAACCAAGTCATTCAAGGCGCCATTCAGTAAACTCATCTTCCATGATATTCCTATCAACTTCTCTCATGGGCTTTAGGCGCTCAGTTGAGTGTTTCAATACTACTTAGGTGCCAAATTCATTTTAATGCACCAAACACAAAGAGCTTTCAAACACTGGGCGCTCACAAAGAGTCTTCCAACCTTGGGCGCTAAATTAGGTCTTTGCAACTATCTAAGGTGCATATCTTCATTTGAACAACTTATGGTGCCAAGACAACTTCTCATTAGGGCGCTCAAAACACTTGTGTTTACATTTGAAGTGCTTTACCTTCTTAAGGTGCTCCAGACTAACCTGACTCCAAGGTGCTCCATCATCATCCTTAAGGCGCTAAAAACATCATCTCCACTCTAGGCAAAAACATCATCCAACTCCTTAAGGCACTTCACTGTCAAAGTCTGAAGGCGCTCTACCTAGACCTTTCCCCTAGGCGCCAGAACTCCTAAGCGCTCACCAGATAACTCTCTTCTTCAAGGCGCAAATCTTCCTATACTATGATTGCCTCTGAAACGCCGATTAACGTGATGTGAGGGTGCAAAGGCTACTCCAATCCTCAGTGAGCGCCTAGTTTAAACAAGGAGAAATAAAGCATTCAAAACTATCCAAACGATCATCCCCTTCCTAATGTCTTCACTGCTCCGGAAAACCTTGGCCAAAATGACACATAACAACTCCTATGAGCACCCTTATGCCCTAGGATCATCTAGTTTGTGCGTCTTGTAATGAGGAGTTCATGTAAGTTTGGAATGAGCACCTTGAATAAGTGTAAACTAGCCTAGAGAAGGGTATGTGCGCCTTGAGCGCCTTGAGCATTCCAGAGATAACTGTGCGCCTAGAACAATATTAGCGCTCATGATGATGATTAACGCCCTGATGAGACTATGAGTGCCTTATTCAGGAGATACCTTGTTTGATCATAAAATGCGCCTTGAGTCTTGAAGGTTTTGAGCGCCTAGGTGATTTGGATGTTGGGATGTTGGTATGCGCCCAAGATTGAGGTAAGTGAGCGCTTGTAATGGAGGAGAGCAATGAGATGGAATGTCTTGTAGAGATTGGCGCCCAGAGACCCATTTTTGCGCCTTTGATGATGACCATTTTTGCATAAGAGTTTAGCGCCTTAGAGTTGTAAACTTTCTCTTTGGGCGCCCCTGAGTGAATGTTGGCGCCTTGGACAACTAAATACGCCTTTGATGGAGTGGAGCCCAGAAGGGGAGTAGGAGGAAACCCAATCTTCAAGATTCATCAAGCTTCAAAGTTTAGGTCAGAGGTTATCCACTTTATCCAAGGAAGGTGTTATCATCTACACTCCGAGAAGGTAATGTCAAAGGCCATCATGAAGGATCACTTCATCAACTTCAAGTCCTTCAAGTTCAAGTCCTTTCACCTAGCAAGTCCAAGAGAGATTTCTACTCCGATTCATGAAGTAAGCTTATATCATCCTTATCTACTTTGCAAGAAGAAGAAACATTACAAAGTCAATCAAATGAGTTACAAGTACCATACATCCAATTGCAAGGAGTGAACCACCTTAAGGAAAAATAGTTCTCTTGAAGTTACTTGAAATGTCAAAGGGTTTAGCGCCTCCAAGTAAGGTCAGAGGTGAGGTTAGAGGTGAAATGCGCCTTTGGACCATTCTGGCGCCTTGGATGAAGAACCTATATCTTGAGCCCAAGAGGTAAAATTTGCGCCTTAGTGGATTTGGAGAGTTACAGAGATTAGAGAAAAGCGCCTTGAAGACAGAGTTGTTCAAGGCGCATGTGTGATTTGGTCAAAAACAGGCGCCTAGAGTGAATAGGCTTTCATCCTGACTTAATACACTGCCTCCTTCTGACGATTTTTGGGGCAGCAGAAAACCTTTCACCACGGGCAAATGTCTCAGAGCTATAAAAAATTGAGAGAGGTTATTGTAGAGGCACTCTACGTGATCCCGTTGCCTCAGACAGAATGTTTCTAAGTGACACGGTTTTCGAGGAACATCTCGTCAAAGATTGCTACCTTTTTGCACTTTAGACTCTTCAAGGATATCATCGGTACAATGTAGCTCCGACTGTTTCGACATGTTTGGGTGAAAAATAGGACCATGCCTAGCATAAATGTACCCATTCGGACGCATTGGAACAATCAATTTGGTCGCATCAGGAGCAGGACGAAAGTTACACCCCTTTGCAACTTTACACTGCCTCCTTCTGACAATTTTTGGGGCAACAGAAAACCTTTCACCACGGGCAAATGCCTCAGAGCTATAAAAAACTGAGAGAGGTTATTGTAGAGGCACTCTATGTGATCCCGTTGCCTTAGACGGAATGTTTCTAAGTGACACGATTTTCGAGTAACATCTCGTCAAAGATTGCTGCCTTTTTGCACTTTGGACTCTTCAGGGATATCGTCGGTACAGTGTAGCTCCGACTGTTTCAACATGTTTGGGTGAGAAATAGGACCATGCCTAGCATAAATGTACCCATTCGGACACGTTGGAATAGTCAGTTTGGTCGCATCAGGAGCAGGACGAAAGTTACACCCCTTTGCAACTTTACACTGCCTCCTTCTAACGATTTTTGGGGAAACAGAAAACCTTTCACCACGGGCAAATGCCTCAGAGCTATAAAAAATCGAGAGAGGTTATTGTAGAGGCACTCTACGTGATCCCATTGCCTCAGACGGAATGTTTCTAAGTGACACAGTTTTTGAGTAACATCTCGTCAAAGATTGCTGCCTTTTTGCACTTTGGACTCTTCAGGGATATCGTCGGTACAATGTAGCTCCGACTGTTTCGACATGTTTGGGTGAAAAATAGGACCATGCCTAGCATAAATGTACCCATTCAGATGCGTTGGAACAGTCAGTTTGGTCGCATCAGGAGCAGGACGAAAGTTACACCCCTTTGCAACTTTACACTGCCTCCTTCTGACAATTTTTGGGGAAACAGAAAACCTTTCACCACGGGCAAATGCCTCAGAGCTATAAAAAACTGAGAGAGGTTATTGTAGAGGCACTCTACGTGATCCCGTTGCCTCAAACGGAATGTTTCTAAGTGACACGATTTTTGAGTAACATCTCGTCAAAGATTGCTACCTTTTTGCACTTTGGACTCTTCAGGGATATCGTCGGTACAATGTAGCTCCGACTGTTTCGACATGTTTGGGTGAAAAATAGGACCATGCCTAGCATAAATGTACCCATTCGGACGCGTTGGAACAGTCAGTTTGGTCGCATCAGGAGCAGGACAAAAGTTACACCCCTTTGCAACTTTACACTGCCTCATTCTGACGATTTTTGGGGCAACAGAAAACCTTTCACCACGGGCAAATGCCTCAGAGCTATAAAACACCGAGAGAGGTTATTGTAGAGGCACTCTATGTGATCCCATTGCCTTAGACGGAATGTTTCTAAGTGACACGATTTTTGAGTAACATCTCGTCAAAGATTGCTGCCTTTTTGCACTTTGGACTCTTCAGGGATATCGTCGGTACAATGTAGCTCCGACTGTTTCGACATGTTTGGGTGAGAAATAGGACCATGCCTAGCATAAATGTACCCATTCGGACGCGTTGGAATAGTCAGTTTGGTCGCATCAGGAGCAGGACGAAAGTTACACCCCTTTGCAACTTTACACTGCCTCCTTCTGACGATTTTTGGGGAAACACAAAACCTTTCACCACGGGCAAATGCCTCAGAGCTATAAAAAACTGAGAGAGGTTATTGTAGAGGCACTCTATGTGATCCCGTTGCCTCAGACGGAATGTTTCTAAGTGACACAGTTTTCGAGTAACATCTCGTCAAAGATTGCTGCCTTTTTGCACTTTGGACTCTTCAGGGATATCGTCGGTACAATGTAGCTCTGACTGTTTCGACATGTTTGGGTGAAAAATAGGACCATGCCTAGCATAAATGTACCCATTCAGACGCGTCGGAATAGTCAGTTTGGTCGCATCAGGAGCAGGACGAAAGTTACACCCCTTTGCAACTTTACACTGCCTCCTTCTGACGATTTTTGGGGAAACAGAAAACCTTTCACCACGGGCAAATGCCTCAGAGCTATAAAAAACTGAGAGAGGTTATTGTAGAGGCACTCTATGTGATCCCGTTGCCTTAGACGGAATGTTTCTAAGTGACACGATTTTCGAGTAACATCTCGTCAAAGATTGCTGCCTTTTTGCACTTTGGACTCTTCAGGGATATCGTCGGTACAATGTAGCTCTGACTGTTTCGACATGTTTGGGTGAAAAATAGGACCATGCCTAGCATAAATGTACCCATTCAGACGCGTTGGAATAGTCAGTTTGGTCACATCAGGAGCAGGACGAAAGTTACACCCCTTTGCAACTTTACACTGCCTCCTTCTGACGATTTTTGGGGAAACAGAAAACCTTTCACCACGGGCAAATGCCTCAGAGCTATAAAAAACCAAGAGAGGTTATTGTAGAGGCACTCTACGTGATCCCGTTGCCTCAGAAGGAATGTTTCTAAGTGACACGGTTTTCGAGTAACATCTCGTCAAAGATTGCTGCCTTTTTGCACTTTGGACTCTTTAGGGATATCGTCGGTACAATGTAGCTCCGACTGTTTCGACATGTTTGGGTGAAAAATAGGACCATGCCTAGCATAAATGTACCCATTCGGACGCGTTGGAACAGTCAGTTTGGTCGTATCAGGAGCAGGACGAAAGTTACACCTCTTTGCAACTTTACACTGCCTCCTCCTGACGATTTTTGGGGCAACAGAAAACCTTTCACCACGGGCAAATGCCTCAGAGCTATAAAAAACCGAGAGAGGTTATTGTAGAGGCACTCTATGTGATCCCGTTGCCTTAGACGGAATGTTTCTAAGTGACACGATTTTCGAGTAACATCTCGTCAAAGATTGCTACCTTTTTGCACTTTGGACTCTTCAGGGATATCGTCGGTACAGTGTAGCTCCAACTGTTTCGACATGTTTGGGTGAGAAATAGGACCATGCCTAGCATAAATGTACCCATTCAGACACGTTGGAATAGTCAGTTTGGTCGCATCAGGAGCAGGACGAAAGTTACACCCCTTTGCAACTTTACACTGCCTCCTTCTAACGATTTTTGGGGAAACAGAAAACCTTTCACCACGGGCAAATGCCTCAGAGCTATAAAAAACCGAGAGAGGTTATTGTAGAGGCACTCTACGTGATCTCGTTGCCTCAGACGGAATGTTTCTAAGTGACACAGTTTTCGAGTAACATCTCGTCAAAGATTGCTGCCTTTTTGCACTTTGGACTCTTCAGGGATATCGTCGGTACAATGTAGCTCCGACTGTTTTGACATGTTTGGGTGAAAAATAGGACATGCCTAGCATAAATGTACCCATTCAGACGCGTTGGAACAGTCAGTTTGGTCGCATCAGGAGCAGGACGAAAGTTACACCCCTTTGCAACTTTACACTGCCTCCTTCTGACGATTTTTGGGGAAACAGAAAACCTTTGACCACGGGCAAATGCCTCAGAGCTATAAAAAACCGAGAGAGGTTATTGTAGAGGCACTCTACATGATCCCGTTCCCTCAGACGGAATGTTTCTAAATGACACAGTTTTCGAGTAACATCTCATCAAAGATTGCTGTCTTTTTGCACTTTGGACTCTTCAGGGATATCGTCGGTACAATGTAGCTCTGACTGTTTCGACATGTTTGGGTGAAAAATAGGACCATGCCTAGCATAAATGTACCCATTCGGACGCGTTGGAACAGTCAGTTTGGTTGCATCAGGAGCAGGACGAAAGTTACACCCCTTTGCAACTTTACACTTCCTCCTTCTGACGATTTTTGGGGCAACAGAAAACCTTTCACCACGGGCAAATGCCTCAGAGCTATAAAAAACTGAGAGAGGTTATTGTAGAGGCACTCTATGTGATCCCGTTGCCTTAGACGGAATGTTTCTAAGTGACACGATTTTCGAGTAACATCTCGTCAAAGATTGCTACCTTTTTGCACTTTGGACTCTTCAGGGATATCGTCGGTATAGTGTAGCTCCGACTGTTTCGACATGTTTGGGTGAGAAATAGGACCATGCCTAGCATAAATGTACCCATTCGGACGCGTTGGAATAGTCAGTTTGGTCGCATCAGGAGCAGGACGAAAGTTACACCTCTTTGCAACTTTACACTGCCTCCTCCTGACGATTTTTGGGGAAACACAAAACCTTTCACCACGGGCAAATGCCTCAGAGCTATAAAAAACTGAGAGAGGTTATTGTAGAGGCACTCTACGTGATCCCGTTACCTCAGACGGAATGTTTCTAAGTGACACAATTTTCGAGTAACATCTCGTCAAAGATTGCTGCCTTTTTGCACTTTGGACTCTTCAGGGATATCGTCGGTACAATGTAGCTCCGACTGTTTCGACATGTTTGGGTGAAAAATAGGACCATGCCTAGCATAAATGTACCCATTCGGACGCGTTGGAACAGTCAGTTTGGTCGCATCAGGAGCAGGACGAAAGTTACACCCCTTTGCAACTTTACACTGCCTCCTTCTAACGATTTTTGGGGAAACAGAAAACCTTTCACCACGGGCAAATGCCTCAGAGCTATAAAAAACCGAGAGAGGTTATTGTAGAGGCACTCTACGTGATCCCGTTGCCTCAAACAGAATGTTTCTAAGTGACACGGTTTTCGAGTAACATCTCGTCAAAGATTGCTACCTTTTTGCACTTTGGACTCTTCAGGGATATCATCGGTACAATGTAGCTCCGACTGTTTCGACATGTTTGGGTGAAAAATAGGACCATGCCTAGCATAAATGTACCCATTCGGACGCGTTGGAACAGTCAGTTTGGTCGCATCAGGAGCAGGACGAAAGTTACACCCCTTTGCAACTTTACACTGCCTCCTTCTGATGATTTTTTGGGAAACAGAAAACCTTTCACCACGGGCAAATGCCTCAGAGCTATAAAAAACTAAGAGAGGTTATTGTAGAGGCACTCTACGTGATCTTGTTGCCTCAGACGGAATGTTTCTAAGTGACACGGTTTTCGAGTAACATCTTGTCAAAGATTGCTGCCTTTTTGCACTTTGGACTCTTCAGAGATATCGTCGGTACAATGTAGCTCCGACTGTTTCGACATGTTTGGGTGAAAAATAGGACCATGCCTAGCATAAATGTACCCATTCGGACGCGTTGGAACAGTCAGTTTGGTCGCATCACGAGCAGGACACCAAAAATGTAAAAGTTGCTTTGTGCAACTTGACAACATTGACACTTTTTTGCAACATGACTCAAAGACTCAAACTAACCCCAAATGACTCAAAGCGACTTAAAATCACCTTGATTATAGAGGTCGAGGCGCTCCTTATCATTCATTCATTATGAGCACCTTGGGAGAATGGTATATAGGTCATCATCATGATTGGGCGCCCTGGATCCAGAGTGTTGGAGAGATCATCAAATGGTGTCTAGTAGGGTGAGTTATGAGTTTGGTCGCATCAGGAGCAGGACACCAAAAATGCATAACATGATGATGTAAAAATGTGTACATATGTGTAAAAATGCAGGAGGAAATAAAAAAAGACAAACCTTACAAATTAATGTGCATACTTACAACTCAATGTAACATAACTTTACAAAATCAATGTGAATACTTACAAATTAATCCAATGAACCATCTGGATCTGCTCTACTTTTTATTGTGTCAAGTATTGCTTCATGGTCAGACTCACGCACCTTCCACAATATTTTGTTCAAAGGTCTACCCCGATACTTTATCAAATGAACATTGGATGCCACGACAAGGTTCGAGTAATGAAGAATCTTTCGATGCATGTCAAAGTCCTGAAATAGCCAAATATTAACACTCTTATGTGGTTACCTTCTAAGCCATGTTCTAGTAATAACCACTGATCCTGTAGGGTATTCGATGTTTTCTCCATCTGTAACAGGGGCCTCCAATTTCTTTTTGGCCTCAACACAACGACATAAGTAATAATCTGTTCCCTCTTCATTATCTTCATCTGCAATAACTGCATATACGTGTCCTACATTGATATGTGTAGCAAATTAGATGAAATTAGTCAACATTACAAAAACACTACAAAGTAAGATGACATTACCTGGTTGAACTAGATGAAATTAGATGCATATATGTGCCCTATATTACCTGGTTGAACTAAATCTGATATGTGGTCAAAGTCAACTGACGATTCCATCTGTGTTAGTTCCAGTGCCGTCGGGGGTCGATACATGTCAAGTGGGCTAAGATAACTTAACTGCCATTCGTCAACCCACTCCTTTGACTCGCACTCATCCCAGACTTGAATTGTACAGGAAGAACAAAAGCATGACATCTTTCGTGTATGGATACTCCATGAACCTGCAATTGAGCTTCTGAAAGAGTGCATCTCATTTGATCTTGTCAATGTACAACAATCCTCATATGGTGCAATGTTAGTATCATCTATCAACCAAAAAAATCTACGAACTAAAGACTTACCTTCATTACCTGGACCCATGGAAGCATTACACCACTCGACAATCAATTTTGCATCTGTCAACTTTGCATTGTCTTTATACTTTAACTCTTCTCGTGCTATGGCTCTTTTGATACATGCTCCTGCACCATCATGCTCCTCCTTTCCATGCCCGGCATCACAAAAGTTCCACATATGTTGAATACCTGTAAAATTATACCTCCTACTCAGCCAATAGAAATTTCATGAGTTCTTGAATTGTGATGCACAATTATCTGACCATATGATATGCTGACTGAACGATATGCCCCTTCTAGCCAAATCATTGTAGAACACCTGAAAGCAACCTTGCACGAACTCTGTAGAATGCGTGCGATCATCACTAATATAGAAATGATACTCCCTTATGATCTTTCTGTCATCCTCTGTACTATCATTCGCATGAATGAATGCGATGTGCACAAATATAGAAACCTGTGTGGAGTTGTAATATTGTGATTGCACCTCACGCTGTGGCTGTAGACTATAGTTCTCTGCAAAGTCGACGACTGAAACAATGCTACCAACCAGAAATGTGTCCTTGCATAACTTGAATTGCAAGTCCAACCATCGAGCTCTATGGGCATGTCTTGCATACTCATACACTATGCTGTCACGAAATATAGGCATAAACTGATACACTGGAATCTTTTCAATAACTAATTCACACCTCTTTGCTTCTTTACCATCTTTTGTATTGTATGCCACTGTTTTATACTTGCCAAACTCTACTAGTTCATTTCCAACCGCATGTGTTATTTCCATATGTTCACATATTGGCAAATGTTGCAAGCCACCGCAACGATGACATGTGCCATCCAAGCATAATTTCTTGTAGAATATTTGACCTTCCTCTCTTTCACATAAAATTCTTGATATGAAGTCTCTTGAAGATGTTGGTGGGGCACATATGGCACAACCCTGCAAATCATTGTTAGTATGCATATCTAAACATATAGACCTATAAGCATCAAAATGGTTAGAAAATTCAATATGTAATCTACAACAACAAGTAGTGCGTGTGTGATTTATCTTAACATAGAAAGGTTTTAGCATTTCAAAATATCTTTGACAAATTTTAATTTGAGGATACTTCTCTAGAAATTTACCATAAAACTGTGTTTGAGTCTCATCTAAAAAATGCTTTGGATGTGGCTCGCGGTTCTGACTACCAATTCTCCTTCTTACCACATCCCTTTGATTCGGAGATACCCTTGTGTAATTCTTCTAAAAGTCTTCAATTAGTGATCTCAATGCTTCAACAATTGGTTTATCTTTTCGTGGTAGTCTCCCCGAGAACGCCCATAATTCATTGGCATTAGTGTCCTCAATTCTTTGGCGTCTTCCAACGGCTCTTGATAAAGTTTTCCTATTAATTCTCAATTCTTGACTTGTCTTTCTAATGAGACGAGCTTTCCTCGTTTGACTACTTACTATAGTCGATGTAATCACACGCCGTGTTGCATTACTATCTTTTGTGTGTGAGGTGTTACCCACACTCTCATACGCACTCATTAGATTCTTGACAATAGATTTTTCACTTGAAGCCTCTGATGTTCTCAACCCAAGAATCTTCATGATAGACCTATACTTTATACTTCGCATCATTTCAACGAATAGTTGACATCTTGCAGTCTCATTTAACTTTTCAAAGAACAATCTCCAAATCTTATTAGCATATCTTCTACAAGTGCGTTTTGGAATCTTACCTTGCATTGGCTGCAAAATATTCTCATCAATATCAATCAAATACTTTGGCTTTCTATGCAAAATTCTAGGTGGTGTCAAGTTAGGTAAATTCATCTCAACACTAGGAATTTCATCAATATTTAAATGAGATGGGTTAGATGGCATACCTTCGATCGAAGATGGAATAGATGACATACCTTGAGGTTGAGGTGGGAACGATGGCGTACCTCCTTCATCACATGTGAGTGATGATGTACTCTCAACTTGAGATGTGGTAGATGGTGTCCCTACATGTTGTCTTGCGGTAAAGGATGTGTCTCCAACTATGGTATTCAAATCTCTCGTACCACAAAGTTTTTGCATTCGTTCTCTTTGTGCCGCCAATACCATATCTCTTTGTGATGGTTGTGGTTCCTCTTCAATTGGTATGTCTTCATTTATCGTGTCCAATTTCCTCTTCTCACGAAGTTCTCTCATAGCCATTGCTTTCTTTGCATTCTTAGCTTCTATCTCTTCCTGTGTTGGTTTAATTCTTGATCGTTTCCTCGGCATGACAGAGAATTTATCTGTAGCATGATAAAGAGACCAATATTAGTTCCTAAGAAATGAATACATGATAATAGTGGGATTGTATTTTTTTTATGTTGTAAGGATTTATTCTTGTATAGTTTGACATCATGGTATGAACTAAGGTTTGTTTATTACACATAATTATTAAAGAGCCCAAGTGTAGAAAATATACATGGCATCATGTGAGATTGTAGGTTGCTTTCTCGATTGGGAATGTGTCTATTTTAAACATGTATGATAAAGCACGATAAAGTAATTCAATCCGAAATAAGGAAAATGTAAAGAACATGCATGTAAAGACTTGACATACCTAAAAAACGAAGATTTGAATGGAGAGAGTACCCAATTATGTAGTGTTTTTATCTTCTTGCATCAAACTCCTCAACAATTTGAGTTTTTCACCACTTGCTTCCTTTTCAATGTTAAATTCTTAAAATTGAATCACAATTAACATTGCAATACTACAAAAATTGAAACTTGAATAGATATATATCAAACTTGGTTTGAAAACTATGTTATTTCCTCCTTCTCAAGTTGGCAAAGCAGAAAAGGTGGTGGAAAGATCATGCAAAGGTGGTACAATGTGTCAAATGTGCATGTGAACTTCCCAATAGCATGAAAACACTTCTTTTTTGTCGGAGCACGCGCAGAATCAGTAAGAAAATAGAGCATGTGGGCCAAGATCACGGGGGTAACCACTTTTTTACCGTTTCAGTAGAAAGACAAAACGTGAGCGCGTTATAATGCGAGCGCGTTATAACGCGCTCGCGTTTTGTCCTGCTATAGATCCCTAAACCCTCAACTCTGATCCCTTGACCCTCAACCCTCAATGTCAAATCCTAATCCCTCAACCCTCAGCGTCAAATCCTAATCCCTCAACATCAAATCCTAATCCATCAACCCTCCAACCCTATCCCTAATCCTTACAACCCTCAACCCTTAAATCTGATCCATCAACCCTCAACATCAAACCCTAATCCCTCAACCCTCAACCCTAATCTGTCATCCGTCATCCCTCAACTCTAATCCCTCATTCCTAAACCCTAAATGCTATCCCTATTCCTAGACCCTCAACAGGCTCGATACTATACCTTAAACCCTAATCCCTCTACCATCAACACTCTTATTTAACCCTAATCCCTTGACCATTAACCCTATCCCTCAACCTCAACCGTCAACCCTCAACTCTCAACATTAAACCCTAATTCATCAACCCTAAACCCTAATCCCTTAAACCTAAACCCTATCCCTAAACCATCAACCCTCAACACTATACCTTAAACCCTAATCCCTCAACCCTAACCCTAAACCTTGTCCCTAAACCCTAATCCCTCAACCCTCAACCCTAATCTGTCATCCGTCATTCCTCAACTCTAATCCCTCATTCCTAAACCCTAAACACTATCCCTATTCCTAGAACCTCAACAGGCTCGATACTATATTTTAAACCCTAATCCCTCTACCATCGACACTCTTATTTAACCCTAATCCCTTGACCATTAACCCTATCCCTCAACCTCAACCCTTAACCCTCAACCCTCAACCCCCAACTCTCAACATTAAACCCTAATTCATCAACCCTAAACCCTAATCCCTCAAACCTAAACCCTATCCCTAAACCATCAACCCTCAACACTATACCTTAAACCCTAATCCCTCAACCCTCAACCCTAAACCTTATCCCTAAACCCTAATCCCTCAACCCTCAACCCTAATCCCTCATCCCTCAACTCTAATCCCTCATCCCTAAACCCTAAATGCTATCCCTATTCCTAAACCCTCAACAGACTCGATACTATACCTTAAACTCTAATCCCTTATCCCTAAACCCTCCAACCCTATCCCTAATCCTTATACCCTCCACACTCTACTTTAACCCTAATTCCTCGACCCTCAACCCTATCCCTAAACCCTTGACCCTCAAACCTCAACCCTCAACATCAAACCCTAATCCCTCAACCCTTAACTCTGATCCCTCGACCTTCAACCCTGATCCTAAACCCTAAACCCTCAACGCCAAATTCTAATCCCTTAACCCTTCACTCTAATCCCTCAACCCTAAACCCTATCCCTAAACCCTCAACACTATACCTTAAACCCTAATCCCTCAACCCTAACCCTAAACCTTGTCCCTAAACCCTAATCCCTCAACCCTCAACCCTAATCTGTCATCCGTCATCCCTCAACTCTAATCCCTCATTCCTAAACCCTAAACGTTATCCCTATTCCTAGAACCCCAACAGGCTCGATACTATACTTTAAACCCTAATCCCTCTACCATCGACACTCTTATTTAACCCTAATCCCTTGACCATTAACCCTATCCCTCAACCCTCAACCCTCAACCCTCAACCCTCAACCCTCAACTCTCAACATTAAACCCTAATTCATCAACCCTAAACCCTAATCCCTCAAACCTAAACCCTATCCCTAAACCATCAACCCTCAACACTATACCTTAAACCCTAATCCCTCAACCCTCAACCTTATCCCTAAACCCTAATCCCTCAACCCTCAACCCTAATCCCTCATCCCTCAATTCTAATCCCTCATCCCTAAACCCTAAATGCTATCCCTATTCCTAAACCTCAACAGACTCGATACTATACCTTAAACTCTAATCCCTTATCCCTAAACCCTCCAACCCTATCCCTAATCCTTATTCCCTCCACACTCTACTGTAACCCTAATTCCTCGACCCTCAACCCTATCCCTAAACCCTTGACCCTCGAACCTCAACCCTCAACCCTCAACATCAAACCCTAATCCCTCAACCCTTAACTCTAATCCCTCAACCTTCAACCCTGATCCTAAACCCTAAACCCTCAACGCCAAATTCTAATCCCTCAACCCTTCACTCTAATCCCTCAACCCTAAACCCTATCCTGAAACCCTAACCCTAAACCTTGTCCCTAAACCCTAATCCCTCAACCCTCAACCCTAATCTGTCATCCGTCATCCCTCAACTCTAATCCCTCATTCCTAAACCCTAAATGCTATCCCTATTCCTAGACCCTCAACAGGCTCGACACTATACCTTAAACCCTAATCCCTCTACCATCAACACTCTTATTTAACCCTAATCCCTTGAACATTAACCCTATCCGTCAACCTCAACCCTCAACCCTCAACCCTCAACTCTCAACATTAAACCCTAATTCATCAACCCTAAACCCTAATCCCTCAAACCTAAACCCTATTCCTAAACCATCAACCCTCAACACTATACCTTAAACCCTAATCCCTCAACCCTCAACCCTAAACCTTATCCCTAAACCCTAATCCCTCAACCCTCAACCCTAATCCCTCAACTCTAATCCCTCATCCCTAAACCCTTAATGCTATCCCTATTCCTAAACCCTCAACAGACTCGATACTATACCTTAAACTCTAATCCCTTATCCCTAAACCCTCCAACCCTATCCCTAATCCTTACACCCTCCACACTCTACTTTAACCCTAATCCCTTCAACCTCAACCCTATCCCTAAACCCTTGACCCTCGAACCTTAACCCTCAACCCTCGACGTCAAACCCTATTCCCTCAACCCTTAACTCTTATCCCTCATCTCTCAACCCTAACCCTAAACCCTAAACCCTCAACCCTCAACGTCAAATCCTAATCCCTCAACCCTAAACCCTATCCCTAAACCCTCAACACTATACCTTAAACCCTAATCCCTCAACCCTCAACCCTAAACCTTATCCCTAAACCCTAATCCCTCAACCCTCAACCCTAATCTGTCATCCCCCAACTCTAATCCTTCATCCCTAAACCCTAAATGCTATCCCTATTCCTACACCCTCAACAGAATCGATACTATACCTTAAACCCTAATCCCTTATCCCTAAACCCTCCAACCCTATCCCTAATCCTTATACCCTCCACACTCTACTTTAACCCTAATTCCTCGACCCTCAACCGTATCCCTAAACCCTTGACCCTTGAACCTCAACCCTCAACCCTCAATGTCAAACCCTAATCCCTCAACCCTTAACTCTGATCCCTCGACCCTCAACACTATACCTTAAACCCTAATCCATATCCCTCAACCCTTAACCCTTAAAACTTAAACCCTATCCCTACACCCTCAACACTTGACACTATATCTTAAGCCTTAAACCCTCATCCCTAAAGCCTCAACCCTCAATCCTTAAACCTTCAACCCTAAACCCTATCCCTAATCCCTCTACCCTCGACACTCTAACCCTAACCTCGACATTAAATGCTAATCCGTCAACCCTAAACCCTAATCCTCAACCCTCAACCCTCAACCCTCAACACTGTACCTTAAACCCTAATCCCTCAACCCTCAACCCTAAACCTTATCCCTAAACCCTAATCCCTCAACCCTCAACCCTAATCCATCATCCCTCAACTATAATCCCTCATCCCTAATCCCTAAATGCTATCCCTATTCCTAAACTCTCAACAGACTTGATACTATACCTTAAACCCTAATCCCTTATCCCTAAACCCTCCAACCCTATCCCTAATCCTTACACCCTCCACACTCTACTTTAACCCTAATCCCTCGACCCTAAACCCTTGACCCTTGAACCTCAACCCTCAACCCTTAATGTCAAACCCTAATCCCTCAACCCTTAACTTTGATCCCTCGACCCTCAACCGTAATTTGTCAACCCTCATCCCTAAACCTTAAACGCTATCCCTCTTCCTAGACCCTCAACGGGCTCGATACTATACCTTAAACGCTAATACCTTATCCGTAAACCTTCCAACTCTATCCCTTATGCCTTAACCCTCATGATTAATAGCCTTGAATGTAAAAAAAAATTGACGCTCGCATTATGTCAAACATGGCAAAAGACAGACTTGCGGGAAAGAAAAATGCAAGGCAAAACATAACGCGAGCGCATTATAACGCGAGCGTGTTATAACGCGCTCGCGTTATTTCTTGCTTTGGGAATCCCAAGCCTTGGGCTTGGGATTTGCTTTGGATTTCCAACCCAAAGGCTTGGAGTGCCTTATGAACAGTCACAGACGTGTTTTTCTATATTCTTCAAAATTTCACATAATTTCGTTCGTGCTAACCCTCAGATTTGCACGTGTTTCAAGGTTGAACAAATCTAACACATGGGTAATGTTAGGCTTTCTCTTAGCTATTTGACGATGTGATTTTTTTCACATTTTAACAACGTTAAGCCTTTCATCTTTAATTTCTTTTGTTTGTGTGTCCGTTTTTATGCAAAAACCACTGTTTGGTCTTTTTTTCATTGTAAAATAACTATTCATTCAAATTTCAAAAAAATTACATATTTAGAAACTAGACTCCATTCTACAAATATTAAAAAAATAAAAAAATGATTTTCAATTAGTTTTCAAAATTTATAGGGGTAGCACGGCCAAAATTCTATTTTTTAGGATGTGTCCACTTTAAAAATTAGTAAAAAATCAAATATTCATCAAAAAATTATTAGAAAAATTGGGCATAAACTTCATACTATTAGCTAATTTCTCACCGAAGCGATTTTAAAAATACCAAAAAAAAGTTGACCTTTTGAGGGAGCCACAAAACATGCTATGTTATGTTTTTTTGACAGAAACAACACCAATTTCTGTGGCTCCCTCTTTTGAACCCCTTAATCTATGCCATTTTCAAAACAAAATAGTAGTTTAGAAAGTAGACTCAGAGCACTACGAACATTGTTTTGGTTGCATCTCTAAATTTTGAGTGTAACTATGCTCAATTTCTCATCCAAGGCCAGTATTTCCTGATTTCAGAAAAAAAAAGTGGCCACTTAAGACCCCTTTTTGGCCCCCCATCTTCTTGCACTTACCCTGAATTTGGCATTTGTCTTAACCCAAGGAAATGCATTTTCATTGTCCTTGAAGGAAAACCTTTGGGATGTGTATCAAAGGATAGTCTAGTAATTAACCCAAATTATGTTGAGGCCATCAATGAAATCTCATTGCTTCACATAAAGAAAAGCCTTCAATCTTTTCTTAGAAAGATCAATTTCATCAAAAAGTTTATTTCTAACTTAACTAGGCTTGTAAGCCCATCACGTCACTACTAAGAAGGATGACAACTTCCATTAGACATTTGAAGCAAAAGAATCCTTTCGGCCTATCAAGAAGGCTATCATTGAAGCCCTAATTCTTATTAGTCCTTTTTTTTCTAAGAATTTCATTCTTTATGCATATGACATGGACTTCAGTGTAATAGTCATTCTCACCTAGAAGGATGCGACTGAAGATGAGCACTTGGTAGCATTCATGATTGTCACCCTCAAAGACATGAGGAGAGGTAAACATTTTTGGAGAAACAAGCATACACCCTCAAAAAGTCTTTTAACCACTTTAGACATCTTGTATCCCATAACAAAGTGCAAGCATTCAAAATCAAAGGTTCAGGATGGACAAAATGAGGAGGATAGTACTAAGATCTATGAGAGCTATGAGAAGGAATTGCCTCTCAGCTTGTCAGAAGGTCCACTTGACAAACAAAGAAACCAAAGAGGCATAGGCCACTTGATTTTGGATGTATTTTTACTTTCTCTACTAACACTAATAAGCCTAGAACTATAAATGAGGCAATGAAAATGAAGAACAATGAATCCTAGAAGATGGCCATAGATGGGGAGATGGTTGCACTGAAGAACAATACATGGGATCTAGTTCAGTTGCCTAAGGGTCAGAAACCTATTGGTTGCAAATGAGTTTTCAAGAAGTTTAGTTCAAAAGATCATAAGATGGAGAAGTACAAAGCAAATTTACGTTGCTAACGGGTATTCTCAAATTGAGGGAATTGATTTTGATGAAATATTTTCTCTAATTGGTAAGCTAACACCTATTAGATTTTTGTTATCTATTGTTGCAGCTTTTGACCTTACGATTGAACAGATGGATGTGAAGACAATTTTCTTGCATCATGACTTGGAGGAAGAGATCTACATGACACAACTTGAGCACTACATGGTAAAGGGTAAGAAGTAATTGGTTTGTAAACAGAAGAAATCCCTTTGTGGTGTCAAACAATCACCCAAAATGTGGTACTAGAAATTTGATTCTTACGTGTTGAGGTTGAGATTTGTGAAGTCCAAATTTGATTGTTGCATTTATTATAAGCAAAATGGTGATCATTTTATTGTTATCACTTTCTATATCGATTATATGCTAATATTTGGTAACAATAAAGGTATAATTAAGGACTTGAAATCTCAGCTTTCATCACAGTTCAAGATGAAGGATTTAGGTCTTGCTACATTCATCTTAGATATGGAGATCAGACAAGATAGAGCTAATAAAAAACATTGGTTGAGCCAAAAGGGAGTATGTTGACTCTATTTTGCAACATTTTAGTATGGCGTATTGCAAACCAATGAGCATTCATATTTATGTGGAACAAAAATATCAATTATGTCTACACCTATTAAGATGGAAGACATGAGCTCTATTCCTTATGCTAGAGCAATTGAAAGCCTCATGTATGTTATGGCCTACACCAAACCAAACATTGCCTAAGCAATGGGAGTCTTGAGTCAATTTATGGCTAATCTTCAAATATTTGCTAGTAAGTTTATCTAGGTAGCTTATCATGGAAGTATTTTGGATAGCGGTGAAGCAAATCTTCAAATATTTGCAAACTACAAAGTACTCTATTTTTTATCATGGAAGTTTTTTGAGACACCTAGAGCATACTTGTAGCAATGTTAGTGATGCCTATGACAATGTCTTAAGAGACTTGCAGTATCAAGGGTTTGTTGACTTAGATTGGGCAAAAGATGTGGATAGTAGGAGGTCAACTAGTAGTTATGCTTTTAGCCTAATCAATGGTACAATTAGTTGGATGAGTTAGTTGATGAATTAGCTTTATCCACTACAAAGGCAAAATACTTGGAAGCTACTCTTGCTTATAAAAAGGTTTTTTTCTTTTATAGGTTGTGTATGGATGTTGGGTTGAGTCAGGGAGCAATATGGATTGGTTGTGATAGTTAGAGTGCCATCAATTTGGCAAAGAACCAAAGAACCTAATTTCTCACGCATAGACGAAGCACATTGATATTCAATCATTTTGTCTATGACATGGTGGAGCATGTGAGAGTGGTGCTAAAGAAAGTTGACACATTGACAAACATTGCAAATTCATTGACAAAGCCTTTGTACATAAAGAAGTTCAAATGGTGCAATGAGTCTGTTGGTTTTTTCCCAGACTGGATGCTTATTCCCAGATTTCCCTACAAGGTAGCCATCAATGATCAACAGGATCTCTGGGCCAAAGGCCAACAGTGTAGGAGATAGACTCTATATTTTATCTCCTCTTCTTCTTCAGGCTCTGCAAAACCTAGGGGGGTATTCCCTACTCAACATCCATGAGGATACACATACAAGGCTGGGATGCTGACAGAACGTAGATAAGTCCTCCTGTAAGTAGACCAAAACTGTAAGATAAGAGCAAAGGGGCTAGCTTTGGGCCTATTTGCAGTTGGAGACAGAGGACTGAGGACCCTAAAACTAATTCTAATGTCCTAAAGATTGTTTTAGATTTTGATTTTGACTTTAAGTTTGGATGCAAAGCTGGACATGGTTGTAACACAAACACAAAGCAAGATTGGTGCCTATCCAGGGCCTGGAGTCAGTAGACATACACCTGTGAATGATATGCATGAACAACTAAAACTGGATTTCAAGGGGATACATATGATACCTGCCTTGCAGATATCTCCCAATACAGAGTGTTAAGCTATCTATACTTATGGCATCCCTATTACAGTATACCCTTCCCAATGTTCAATCTGAAAACAGTTTAATCTACCCCTTGAGCAGAAGTTAAAAGATCAGACATTCAACACAGGAATTCTATGTTCTAGAGTCTCAAACATTGCTTAAATATCCAGACTCAGAAGAAAGATACATGCAATACTGGAGACAGAATTAACAAAACACATGCTAACATAGCATTTCTCATATATAATTAACCATGAAATCAGTGGATTCATGCAAAAACGTACAACAAGAGATACATAAACTCACATGTTTTTATGGACAGAGCAGCCAAAACGAACTGTATTGTGTTACAGAGCCAAATATTCAACTTTCAACAACTAAAAATGAGTAACACTTCCTGCTTATAACAGCCAGAGAAGCATACTCAGCATTAATTACATGGCCTTGACAAAAAATCTGCCAGATACAGTCCTCAGAAGGAATGGCGCTCAAGAAATATTAATGCAACAGACAAAGGGGGGCCTCGAGCCATGCGCCACCATCTGGGGTCCTCAAGCCAAAAATTGGGTACATGACTGTTCAACAACTCGCCCATGCCCCTGCTACAGTCGCCATTGATGGCTCAACCACCCGCGGCCGCTTGAAAATCGTCGCAGCAGTCAAAAAAGAAATTCCCACCAAAATGCGTTCTATCGCAGTTTCAAATGTGTAGGAAGAATAGTCCCACATTGGTGCCACGGAGACTCCTTCATTACTTTATAAACACGGCCACTAACATACTAAATGTCGAGCGCTTTTACCGCGCTTGACACACAAGCCCTCGCCAAAAGCCCATCGCTAAGACATAGACCATCGGCTCATCCCATAATTCTCCTACCGACCTCAATTGTCTCACCGACCGCTACACTACACTTTCCCATCGGCCAGAGATGCACCATCGGGCCAACCTTCCAAACTTCCACCGATAGCATGAGTCTCTCCGATCGCTACTCCAAACTACCCCGTCGGTGTGACTTACACCGTCGGAGCAACCAAAATCTCCCCAGCCGATCTCACTAGTTACGCCGATAGACATCGGCCTCCCATCTCCATCGGTATGACCAAAGCCATCAGCTAACCTCAAAATGCCTATGCCGATACTCAATCTCACTCCGATGGCATACCACATCCTAGGTCTTTCGCGAGACCATCCTCCCTCGGAGCAACAAGAAAATCCCTGGCCGATAGCACAAGCCCTGCCGACGACCACCTTGAACATCCCTCATCGGCCAGACACCTTACATCGGCAGCCCAAAAATTTGCTTCGCCGATAGCCAAACACACGCCGATGACCACTCCAAATCCTCATCGGCCTGACACTACCCCATCGGCGGACCCTCCAACGGCTAGCCCGATATAAAACCTCACTCCGATGGCATTCCCCATTGGGGTGACCTCCCTCCATCGGCAAACCACAAAAGACTGCTGCCGATATGCCAAAGCTCGCTGATGAACACTTGACTTACCCCCATCGGCAAGACACACGCCGATGACTCCTCATCGGCCAAACATCCACAGTCGGCCGAACAAGAAACTGCTTCGTCGAAGACAATCATTACGCCGATAGACCTAGGCCTCCCCTGTCTGTTGGTAGGAGTAACTCCGTCAGGCTAGCCAAAAACTCTTCGGCCGATAACACCACTCACGCCGACGAACACCTGAGATACCCTCATCGGCATGACCACTACCATCGGTGGAACCACAAATTCCCACGCGGATAGTACAAAGTCACAGCGATGAACAAAGAGCCTCACTCTGCCCCGTTGTCGGCTAAACACATGCCCATCGGGAAACCAAAAAGAAGATACGCCGATGACAGAAGTCATCTCGATGGCACATCACCACCACATCAGTGGAACCGAAAATATACCAGCTGATAGACCAAACTCTTGCCGATGGACAAGAAGACCTAGGGTTTAAATGAAGAAAACCTCCAACATGCAGAAACAACCTCCAGGTCAAAAATAAGTACCAACACTAGCTCCGAATGGGGATGTGCAGGTGAAAACCTGCAGCGAGAACCAGATCTCCGGGCAGACCAGGCAAAAACCAAAAAGGCACGAACATGTACAGAACATTTACACTATATACATATTTTTACAAATGTGCATAGGGACAAGTCATCTATGCAAAATAGAACTTAAGGAATTGGCCATGCACAGGCAATTCCAGAACTTCACCATCTAGGGCCTAGGGGAAATAAGAGTCCTCCCCATGAGTGCTGCAAATATGATATGGGCCCATCCATAAGGGTTCGAATTTACCATGTTTACCCTTTTCTTGACCTTTTGCATTCCAGATGAGCACCAGATCATTGACTTGAAACTTCCTTTTTGTAGCTCTCCTGTCAAACTGATATTTCACATCTTGTTGTCTCTTGAGGTTGATCTGGTGTGCTTTCCTTCTGTTTTCATCCAGTGCAACCAACTGGTTCACTCTTTCTGTCATGGAGTCTTCAATCTCCTCATCATTTTCCTGGATGAATCTATAAACTGGTAGGAGATTGTCTATGGGCAATCTAGCTGATGCACCATATACTATTTCAAAGGGTGACATCCCAATAGCCTTTTTTACTGTCACTCTGTTAGCCCATATTGCTAACTTTAACTTTGAGTCCCAAGCTCTCTTGTTCTTGTCCAGTATCCTCTTGATAATTTTCATGATGCTTTTATTGCTTGATTCTGCTTGACCATTTCCTTGTGGGTGGTATGGTGATGCATATGATAGATTGATCCCATATTTGTTGCAAAAATCAACAAATTCACCTGATCTGAAACACATAGCATTATCAGTGACTATCTTGAATGGTACTCCAAACCTGATGATAACATTTTCCAGTATGAAATCCATCACCACCTTACTTGTAGCTCTCTTAGTTGGAATGGCCTCAATCCATTTGGTAAAGTAATCAGTTGCCACTAAAATCCAACTGTGTCCCCCACTTGACTTGTCTGCAATTTCCCCTATGAAGTCAATTCCCCATTGCTGAAATGGAGCATCCACAGTTACAGTTCTGAGGGGTAAAGCACCATCATATCTCAATTTTCCTGAGAATCTTTGGCAAGGGTCACACTTCCTTACTAACCTTTGTGCATCTGAAAAGAGAGTGGGCCACCAATATCCTACTCTGAGAGTCTTATGAGTTGTTGTTTGGGCAGTATAATATCCACCACACAATCCTTTATGCATATCAATCAAAACATTGTTAGTCATATCCTCATCCACACATCTCAGCAGCACACCATCAGGGTTTTTCCAGTATAGCTCACCTTGAACAATAACATACCTGATTGCATGTAACTTTAAAGTCCTCTTTTGATTATCACTGAAATGGGAAGGACAATTCAGATTTTGCAAGTAGTAGATAATATCCTTGTACCATTCAGATCTTGATACATTTACACTCTCATTTTGGATTGCATTAACTTGGCATGCTTCCAAGTTTGACTGTGCCATCATCTTGGCTAATCCTTGTCCTCTTACCAACTTGGTAATTTGTATGTCTATGTTGAACTCTTGCAGTTTGTTTATCCATCTACACCTTCTTCCAATCACCTCCTGCTGAGTGAATATGTCTTTGACTGCTGCATGGGGTACATATGCAATTACATGTGATCTTACCAGGTATGGTCTGAAACTTTTGATGGCTCTGACTAGTGCATATGCCTGTTTTTCCATAATATCATACTTCAACTCAGAAACCTACAAGGACATACTGAAGAAAGCTATGGGCTGTTCAAAACCATCTTCATTTTTCTGTAGCAAACATGCAGCAACAGTGTGAAAGGAAGCAAATGAAAATACTTGGAATGGCCTAGAAAAATCAGGAGATTTAAGAACAAGGGCCATCTTGATTGCCTCTTTGATACTCTGAAATGATTCTATTGCTTCACTTTCCCAGTTGACAGTTGCATCTTTCTTCATCATCTTAGAAATGTTCCTTGTAGTTTCTGCAAAGTTGGGAACAAACCTCCTAACAAAATTTATCTTTCCAAATAAGGACTAAACTCCCTTTACAGTTTTTGGCATTTGAATTCTGTCAATAGCAGCCACTCTCTCTAGATCTATCCTGACTCCATCCTTGGAAACAATGTGCCCTAGGAGTTTTCCTTCAACTACCCCAAAAGCACACTTCTTTGGATTTAAAGAAATACCATACTCTAGTGCTCTTATGAAAATCTGCTCTAGATGCAAACAATGTTGCTCTTCCTTCTTTGAATATGCAGTCAAGTCATCCTGATATACAGCCAGGATTGAATCAATCAACCCTGCAAAAGCAACGTCCATTGCTCTTTGAAATGTAGCACCTGCATTTGTTAGTCCAAATGGCATCCTAACATATACATAAGTTCCCCATGGAGTGGTGAAGGCAGTCTTATACTGTTCTGATTCCTTTACCTTCACCTGATTATAACCTGAAAATCCATCTATCATGGATAAGAGTTCACAACCAGTCACTCTCTGCAACATAGCTTCCATATTAGGCAGTGGATAGTTATCCTTTAAAGAGGATACATTCAAGTTCCTGAAATCAACACAAAGCCTAATATCACCGTTCTTTTTTCTGACTGGGACAAGGTTAGACACCCAAGTTGAATGTCTGATTGGCACAATTATTCCAGCTTCCCTAAGCCTTTTGAGTTCTTCTTGCATCTTTGGAGCTAAGGTAGGATTAATAGGTCTTTGCCTCTGTCTGAATGGCTTAGCTCCAGGCTTCAATGGGATCTCATGCTGGAATAAATCTTCCCTATAGGCTTTTAGGTCCTCATATGATCAAGCAAAAACATGTTTATACCTTTTCAGTAATGCAATCAGCATACTCCTGATGTGTGGTTTGAGCTGTTTACCAATGTATACCTTCTTGGGGGCCTGAGATGTCCCCAAATTTATCTCTTCTAAATCTTCCTTATTTGTGGGAGATGTCCTTGTGACCAATTTGTCTCTACTGTCAAAAGCTCTTTCCAAAGCTACTAACCCTCTAGGGATTTTATTAGTCTTCAATTGAATTATCTCTTTTCCCACAAGAGTTTCTTTTCCATCTATAGTCTCTACAAAAGCTTGGAAATCAATTTCTTGATTCTCATATTCATCTATGCAATGCAAAAAATTTAACAAATCCCTATCATCATTAAACACTTGCCAACTGCATATATTTTCTGGTACTGCAGGCCTGATTTTAACTTCTACATTTGTAACATCTGACAGAGTGATGTCATCTGGCCTTATTGCAACATTAGCTAAGAAATCAGCCATAACATTCTTTGATCTCTCTACCCAGCCTATTGAAAATGCATCAAATAGTTCAATGGTATCCCAAACAGCATGCTTGTATTGTTTTAATCTTTTATTTTTTGAAGCATACCTATCTCTAATTTGGGATACAATCAGCTCAGAATCTCCAAATACTCTTAGCATTTTGATTCCATGTTTGAGAGCAATATTTAGGCCTAAAAGCAAAGCCTCATATTCTGCAATGTTGTTTGTGCAAACAAACCTCAACAAGAAAGAAAATTTGAGGAGCTTACCAGTTGGAGACAGGAAAACAACTCCAGCTCCAGAGCCTTCTTTTGCACAAGCTCCATCAAAATACATGGTCCATAAACCTTGTTGGTCCAGCTCTTTAATGCAGACATTTTTCTCTTTATCTTCTCTATCATCTGAGACAACCTTGAAGTTATCACAGTCAGTGTTTACACAGTCAGTGTTTACAAAGCATATCTGTTCCTCTGCTTCTTGGTCTTCCACTGTCTCTGATGATCTTTGTTCTCTGATTAGCTTAACATCCCTGCCATTCATTGGAATCATGGCATATGACAGGTCCAGCTGCATACTTCCACCAATTAGTGCAGCCCATCTTCTTGACAGCAACATACCATACTATGGCTTGATGTCAACCATCGTTATATTCATTTTATATCTCTTTTCAGGAAATGCTGCCAGTTTGAAATCTACATCCTTCATGATTCCAATAACTGGTACCTCTCTGGCATCCATAGCGTAACATTTTCCACATGCCTTGTCGATATTCAATCCAGCTTGTTGCATGACGGCCAAAGGCATGACATTTGTAGATGCTCCAGAGTCAAGCATACAATTTCTGATTATTTTTCCATTTATAACCAGGGATACATAAAATGGTTCCACTTGTGAAGGACACTTTGTCATAGTCACTCCTAAATAGACTTCAGGAGCCTCATCTTCTTCATTACACATGACATGCTTCTCACCCTGGGTCTAAACATTTTGTTTAGCTTGAAGAGGCACCCCTGAAATTAGGGATACTGTCATATTCTTGATCTCTTCAACCTTCATCAGTTCCATAAGTGGAACAGAGACTTTTACCTGGGAGAGGACTTGAGCTATATCAAATGGAGCATAATTTTGTATAACAGTTGTAGCTTGCTCCACAATCTTGTTTTTATCCTGAACTGATTTAGCTTTTACTTTCATAGTTCCCTGATCATCATTCTTGTCTTGGGAACCTTTACTTTGATCTTCAGTCTGAGGGATTCTATTTTCTGGTCCTTGAGATTCATGACCTGTTCTATGTCTAAAATTCTGTTTATTATTACCCCACTGCCTTTTTTGTGGTTCAATTCCTTTATGACCATGCACTGGCTGACCTGCAGAAATACCTTCTGGCTGATGTGGGCTGCTTACTTGATTTTTACTTCTGAGATTGTAGTTGCTCTTGACTTGAGCAACTGCTGCAGCTGTAAAGGCCCTAATTTCCTCATCAGAAGGTCGTTGTAAGTTACTCAGAAAATTGTGTGAGCTCTGAGCATACACATAGCTCTCTTCATTACCTTCATCATAAAATTCCTGTTGACAAGCCTGAATTCCATCATCTGTACTCTCATCAGCATCATAAAGAGGGTATCCATTGTTTGTGGACATCATATTAACATCATCATCTTGCACATAATGTGGCCCATTGCATTCATTACAAGATGTAGCATTATCACACAAGGACTGGGCAATCATACACTGTGACTGTGAATGTGGCATCTGACAAATTATACACCATGGAGTATCATCAACAATATTTACAGCTTTCTTTAGAGGATCAGGAGTTTCTTTGACATGTTGAGTCCTTTGATTTGTGTTGTTATGTGGGAATATAGGCTTACCATTATGCCAATTGGTATTATAAGGCATATCATGCAATGATGGCCTCTTTTCTTGCCTTTGATAGACTTGCCTATCAGGACCTATCCCTTTTTCACTTCTAGCTAGTCTGTAGCTTAGGTCCTTAACAACATTTGCCAATTTGTCTATCTTATCTTCAGGGGCAGATGTATTACCTTGAGTGTTCTGAGGCTTGTTAGGATTCTGCAGAATTTTCACATCATCCCTTCTGTTAGTCTTGCCTGATGCTTTCCTGTTGTTCTCAATATTTACTGCAATTCTGAAAGCATCCCTGATAGTGGCAGGACTTTTATCTCTTAATCCATATGTAGTTTTTGCATCAAAGGCATTGATATACAATATTATGCACATAAGTTCATTTGGCCTCATGTGATGTGGCAATTTGTTTAACACTTTAGTAAATCTTGCATTAAAATCTGCAACCTGCTCATTTGACCCTTTAGTGATACTGGTAAACTCATTCACAAAAAAGCTAGGGTCAGTTTTGTCACCATACTGTTCCTTGAACATCCTTTTAAAATCATCCCATGATGAAATACTCCGGTCAGGCAGATTCTTATACCATTCCCTTGCCTCATCTACTAAAGATTGCATGAATGACTTCATGAAAACATCCTCATGTTCAACCTCAAAGTTATCCATGACATTTTGAAAGGCCTTTAGATGATCTTCTCCTGACACAGTGTTGTTTCCTGAAAATTTAGGCACTTGCAGCCTTAGATGCTTGTCAATGGGGTTAGGATACCCAGGAATACCATCAAATACCAGCTATCTGAATCTATCTAACTACATGGGTTGTCTGTCAAACTGATTAATATTAATATTTCTGTTTGCATTCTGGTTTCTTACATTGTTCAGTGGTATCCTAGCATCATTCACATTTTGTCTCTCATCATTATGCTGATGTTGCACTTCATTTCTCTGTTGATGTCTCTGCACATTTGCATTCTCAAGGGTAGGAATTGAATTATTTTGGGCAGCCCTTAAAGCTTGCACTTTCTTCCTCAGGTCATCTCTAATTGTTATTGCCTACTGATATTCGAACTCGACCCTTAAGCTCCTAATTTCATCAGCTAGTTCTTCCTCGCTAGGCCTAGAGGAGGATGGTTTTACCATATTCTGATCTTCATCTTCATCATCCCTCAGAGACTCTACCTCTTCAAACCTTTCACTAGGGTCTAGAAATGGGCGTTCTTGGAACACCTCTGACCTCATTCTCACGCTACCACCTTGTTGCCTCTCATATGCACCCTGAATATCAGCTTCTGCATTTGAAAGTAAGGCACGTGCTGTCCTGATGGCCTAGGGTTATCTTGTATATCATCATTTTTTCTGGGGGAACCCTCATGATTGACTGAGACAGCTCCCTTTCTTCTGTACATCATTCTTCTTGTTACTGGTAACTCTTCAAATAAAGGATTTTGTTGGGATCTTCTCCTTCGCATATAAGTTTTACTTTGACCAGTTGGGAGATTACTTCGGAGTCGCCACCTATTACTAGGAACTGTTTTCTTTTGAAAATCAGGGTTCTTTCACAAACCCCCCAGCGGAGTCGCCAATTTCTGTTGGTGACTCGGATGGGCACACAGATATTTCACCAGGGAGGACAAAAATAACAACTTTCAAATCACTATCCCCAGCAGAGTCGCCAATTTCTGTTGGTTTTTTCTCAAACTGGATGCTTATTCCTAGATTTCCCTACAAGGTAGCCATCAATGATCAACAGGATCTCTGGGCCAGGGGCCAATAGTGTAGGAGATAGACTCTATATTTTATCTCCTCTTCTTCTTCAGGCTCTGCAAAACCTAGGGGGGTATTCCCTACTCAACATCCATGAGGATACACATACAAGGCTAGGATGCTGACAGAAAGCAGATAAGTCCTCCTGTAAGTAGACCAAAATTGTAAGATAAGAGCAAAGGGGCTAGCTTTGGGCCTATTTGCAGTTGTAGACAAAGGACTGAGGACCCTAAAACTAATTCTAATGTCCTAAAGATTGTTTTAGATTTTGATTTTGACTTTAAGTTTGGATGCAAAGCTGGACATGGTTGTAACACAAACACAAAGCAAGATTGGTGCTTATCCATGGCCTAGAGTCAGTAGACATACGCCTGTGAATGATATGCATGAACAACTAAAACTGGATTTCACGGGGATACATATGATACCTGCCTTGCAGATATCTCCCAATACAGAGTGTTAAGCTATCTATACTTATGGCATCCCTATTACAGTATACCCTTCCCAATGTTCAATCTGAAAACAGTTTAATCTACCCCTTGAGCAGAAGTTAAAAGATCAGACATTCAACACAGGAATTCTATGTTCTAGAGTCTCAAACATTGCTTAAATATCCAGACTCAGAAGAAAGATACATGCAATACTGGAGACAGAATTAACAAAACACATGCTAACATAGCATTTCTCATATAGAATTAACCATGAAATCAGTGGATTCATGCAAAAACGTACAACAAGAGATACATAAACTCACAGGTTTTTATGGACAGAGCAGCCAAAACGAACTGTATTGTGTTACAGAGCCAAATATTCAACTTTCAACAACTAAAAATGAGTAACACTTCCTACTTATAATAGCCAGAGAAGCATACTCAGCATTAATTACATGGCCTTGACAAAAAATCCGCCAGATACAGTCCTCAGAAGGAATGGCGCTCAGGAAATATTAATGCAACAGACAAAGGGGGGCCTCGAGCCATGCGCCACCATCTGGGGTCCTCAAGCCAAAAATCAGGTACATGACTGTTCAACAACTCGCCCATGCCCCTGCTACAGTCGCCATTGATGGCTCAACCACCCGCGGCCGCTTGAAAATCGTCGCAGCAGTCAAAAAAGAAATTCCCGCCAAAACGAGTTCTATCGCAGTTTCAAATGTGCAGGAAGAATAGTCCCACATTGGTGCCACGGAGACTCCTCCATTACTTTATAAACACGGCCACTAACATACTAAATGTCGAGCGCTTTTGCCGCACTTGACACACAAGCCCTCGCCAAAAGCCCATCGCTAAGACATAGACCATCGGCTCATCCCATAATTCTCCTACCGACCTCAGTTGTCTCGCCGACCGCTACACTACACTTCCCCATCGGCCAGAGATGCACCATCGGGCCAACCTTCCAAACTTCCACCGATAGCATGAGTCTCTCCGATCGCTACTCCAAACTACCCTGTCGGTGTGACTTACACCGTCGGAGCAACCAAAATCTCCCCAGCCGATCTCACTAATTACGCTGATAGACATCGGCCTCCCATCTCCGTCGGTATGACCAAAGCCATCGGCTAACCTCAAAATGCCTGTGCCGATACTCAATCTCACTCCGATGGCATACCACATCCTAGGTCTTCGGCGAGACCATCCTCCCTCGGAGCAACAAGAAAATCTCTGGCCGATAGCACAAGCCCTGTCGATGACCACCTTGAACATCCCTCATCGGCTAAACACCTTACATTGGCAGCCCAAAAATTTGCTTCGCCGATAGCCAAACACACGCCGATGACCACTCCAAATCCTCATCGGCCTGACACTACCCCATCGGCGGACCCTCCAACGGCTAGCCCAATATAAAACCTCACTCCGATGGCATTCCCCATCGGGGTGACCTCCCTCCATCGGCAAACCACAAAAGACTGCTACCGATATGCCAAAGCTCGCCGATGAACACTTGACTTACCCCCATCGACAAGACACACGCCGATGACTCCTCATCGGCCAAACATCCACAGTCGGCCGAACAAGAAACTGATTCGCCCAAGACAATCATTACGCCGATAGACCTAGGCCTCCCCCGTCTGTTGGTAGGAGTAACTCCATCGGGCTAGCCAAAAACTCTTCGGCCGATAACACCACTCACGCCGACGAACACCTGAGATACCCTCATCGGCATGACCACTACCATCGGTGGGACCACAAATTCCCACGCCGATAGTACAAAGTCACAGCAATGAACAAAGAGCCTCACTCTGCCCCCTTGTCGACTAAACACATGCCCATCGGGAAACCAGAAAGAAGATACGCCGATGACAGAAGTCATCCCGATGGCACATCACCACCACATCGGTGGAACCGAAAATATACCAGCCTATAGACCAAACTCTTGCTGATGGACAAGAAGACCTAGGGTTTAAATGAAGAAAACCTCCAACATGCAGAAACAACCTCCAGGTCAAAAATAAGTACCAACAGAGTCGATGGGCCTCACAACCCTTAATAAATAGTTCACAAATTGTTGGTGTCTCTTTTGCTCTTGCAAGGGATACAAGCAAAAAATATTAAAATAGGTGTCATACACCTTGCAATCCTAATGTTCAATTATTTAATCAATTTGTATTAATTTATTGTGTCCACATGCAAAAGGGCTTCCCGTTTGAGGTGGCATTTATGTCATGTATAATTTGCAACATGATGTGTAAGAGCATATATGTCATGTGAGATGTATGAGAGTATCTATGACATTATATAATACATGAGATGTAAAATCTTTTATGGCCCATGTAAGAGCATATAAGGAGATTGCATAATAAACTTGACTTGTTGACCAACTTATGATGTGTAAGAATGACATCTCATAAGACATCTTTGAATGAAAATAATGAAACCAAAATGAAGTACCTAAAGTGAAGAGTTGGTTATGACAATCTTATGATGCATAAGAGCATATTTTAAAAATAGCCTAGAGACCCGCCTTGGAATGGGGCATTAGAATTTTGACTTGGAATTTGAACGTCATGCCTCTTGGTGGTTTTACTCATTATTTATCATTTACCATTTGATGGCTTCTTGATTTACTTCTATACATTGAATGCTTGGAATAAAGCATGTATCAATTGTCTTTGCAAAAAATTATGCTACCAAAATTACTTTGAACATGATGCTTACATGTGAAGGTGGGTGTTCTTTGAGATTGTATTGTAACCATATTGTTTCTAAATAATACAGAAAGAAACTAACACCTTTACTGATTTTTTTCTAGAAAGAGTTCTTTTCAAAATAAATCTCATGTTATATAATTGTACTTTATTGTGTTATCTTTTCTTTAATTGTTTTGATTGTAGTTTCTTTGCAATTCTCCTCTTAAATTAGTGTAGAAAGCATTTCCACCATCTAGCTCTTTCACTTGTTATCAAAGCTTGGCCAAATTTATTTTCAAGCCAAAAAAAAATCAATCTACATGTACCATTGGATTACCACAACCATCATATCTATTTAAATAAGGATAGCAATGAACATCAATAAAATAACAATTTAATTGTGGGTTTTCAAAGATGTTAGGGGTAATAATAATGTAGTCACAAGGAGAAGAAAAAGAGTATGAAAGAAAAGAGATCAAATTAGAAGCAAGGAAAAACAGGAGGATGAATGATATTATGGTTACTTCATTGAAATTGTGCTTGATATAAGTAGTTGATAATAAAATTATTACAATTCTCGTAATATATTTTGTAAAAGCTTAAATTATTTGTTGGTTATCTATACCAATCATTTTCCTCCCATTCTTAATGTGAGTACAAGTTGCTGACCAAGGATATAAAAATAAATTTTCACAATAATTTAAATATGCAAAAGTCTTAATTAAAGAATAACAATATATTTAATTATAGTAATTTAAATCACCCTTACCCCAACATAATCAACTTGACAAATTAAATCAATTAATTATCTAGTTCATCAAAATTCTCAACAAATAAATTTTACAACTTAATTGTAATGTTAAACTAATTAATTCATATCTAACTAAATTGGCGTAACTAATATAATATGAAAAGGAGGGGCATGAAATTACTACCATAAACATTAAATCCATTACTTGTTCTGATTTTTTTTTTCTATAGATTGTACCTTGCAAAAGCACAATTTGTAATGTCTAGTGGATCTTGATGGAAATATCAAAGAATCTTTCATGCAAGAACATGTCGTTTCTTCAATTCAATGCCAAAGAATATGGATGTAATGAGGTTAAGATATACTCACAACAAGAGCATGTTATTTCTTCAATTCAATGCCAAAGACTATGGATGTAATCAGGTTAAGATATACTCACAACAGGAGAAAAGAAACCTGTTAGATATGTATCATTTATCAATAGTTGTTCCTCACAAAAGATCTTACACCAAGTTGGGGTGCCAAAATTATTTGAATGGGAATCTTCTTGGTTTATCTTGACTTGAAAATAGATACCTGTTGATGATGTTTTCTTGACAACAACATTAGAATAAAACACCAAGTGCTCTATCCTCTCTTGAACAAAGCGTCTCGAATGCTAAACTACGTGATCAAACAAAAACGCTCCAAGGATCCTTGTACGTGATTTGCAACAGATAGCCTCGGTGGTATGATGTGATAATGTTGTTTACACAAAGGGACTTACGCAAAATTTATTCATCACTCCATTCAAATATGTACTCTTTCCTTGTGAAATGGAACTTCTAATCAACTACAAAAAGAAAAGGCAAAAGGGTTAAGAGGGCTATTCTAAGGACAATGATATAATGCACATGCTATGATAGACAAATTCCCTTCCATAACCTAGCTCTACTTCACCATGAGAACCAACAATTACACGGAGTAAGTGCAATCTCCTAAGGTAATCATATGATTTTCATGTTGTGAACTTCCATCCAAACACCCACAGCTGGCGCAGTTTGAACAAGCATCCACAACTGACCTTATGCAAACAAGGTTCAGGCTAACTTTGCAAAGTGAGTTGCCTTCGGCAATCCACGAAAAATATGAACCAAAAGGGATTCATCAAATATCTTCACATAAGAAACATTATATCAATGAACTTCTGATCTATCAACTAAGCTACTTTGAAAGGTAAAACAAGGTAACGCGATGGAAGTCCTGTGCGGCAAGCGGAAAACCGTAATTTTGAATCACGATGGAAACATTGTGCTGAACGTTGATGGGGGTTCAACAGATTCGCCGCTCTTGCCCAAGTCGGTTGGGGGGCGGCCTGGTGGTGAGGTCGCATCTAATTTGGCCGAGGCTGGAGCTGAGGCTGCTTCATTTGGGCTAGGGCTTGGCCCCTTGAACGTAGGTCCCGGGGGTTTTTCTCCCTCGAATCTGGCTCCTGATTCAGGTTTTGATGCCGATGGTTCTACTAAGGTTAATGTTGTTGGTGTGCCTACGGTGGGGCTTCGGGCTCCGGGAGGCCCTAGGAAAACTTTTTCTGCTGTTGTTGCCGGCTCTGGCGCTCGGACCTCTTCCCGACCCAGTTCTCAGTCGATCCCTTGCGCCCATGAGTCGCCTATAGTGGTCTGTGGTTCAGAGGTCATTGAGAACGAAGAATTTTATCGCAACACAGGTGTGATATGCATATTTAATGGTTTCTGGCCCTCCTTGCCCAATCTTCACCATTGGGTTTTGGAGTCTTGGAAGCCACTGGTTGAGGGTAAGATTAAATTGTTTCCCTGCGCAAGGGGGTTCTTCATAGTGACTTTTGCCTCTTCTGAACAGAGAGACTTAGTGCTCGATGGTAGGGTTTGGTTGTGGGGAGAGCACTCCCTCTCCATCAAACCCTGGATCCTTCAATCCCCTTACGGAGCTGCTCAACATCAGACCTATTTGGGTCCGGCTCCCTAATCTCCCTCTCCAGTTTTGGGAGGATTCTTGCTACGAGGGCATAAACAATGCCATTGGTCATTTCCTCAAGGTTGATTCTACAACCTCCTTCATAGGGCACTCTACGGTGGCGCACATTCTTGTGGATATTGACATATCTAGACCTCTACATGGGGATGTAGTCTTGATGGTAGGAGAAATACCCTGGAAACAACTATTGGATTATGAGGGTATTCCTTTTAGATGCAGAAGGTGTTTTACTACAGGTCATCTGGCCTCTGGTTGTCCCCTCTCGCGCCGTAAAGGCGCTGCTTCTTGGTGGAAGGATGCTCTCCCGGATCACCTAACTATCAGTGCTTCAAAGGATGACGATTCGTCTCGGGGGGATGGTTCCTCTGGGGATGTTGACCCTTTTGTGACTGCTACTGTGGGCATGGAGTCGGTTGCTTCTGCAATTCCCTCTCATTCCCTAGACTCTTCTGACCACTTTGTTGCTCATCTGTCAGCTCCTCCTATTTCGAGTAGGCCTGCTTCTTCTATTCCTAATTCTTTTGCTTCAGTTTTGCCCTCTTCGAGCTTGGCCTCCCTTCGTGGGGCTTCGTTGGTGTCTATTGGGGTTCACCGTGTGCCCTCTTTGCTTGTGGCTTCAGGGGTGGCTCCCCCTCTCCATGTGCTATCGATCTGGGTTTTAAGCCCTCCTGGACAGTGGTTCAGCGTAGGAAGAAAGGTCCCTTGCCCTCTTGTGACAAAGATGTTAGGAGGTCTAGATCGGGATCTGATGTTGTGTAGATCCTTGTTGTTCTCCGGCTAGGTTGTTGTGCCTATGCTGTCAGTCTGTCGTTCCTGGTCTATTGTTTTTGGGATCAAGTTCTCTTGGCTTTTTCCTCTGTTCTTCTGCCCTTGTGGCCTCGTTTTTTGCCCCTTGTTTTGTTTCTGGGCTTTCTGTAATAGGGATCGGCTCCCTTGTTTAGCCGCTTATCTTAATCAAAAAAAAAAACTAAGTTACTTTGGAAACAAATCTTAACCATCTTGGAGACAATGACGACCATGCTAACATTCCAAAATCACAAGATCACCATGAAACATTCAACAATGAGCTTGCATTAATCTTGAAGTGTATATTTACAACAATCTCTCAATATCTCTTCAATGACTTCGAAGAGTTTCCTCTACTCTACTCCTTTCTAATCTAATCTATGTGTATCCCAATTTATATTGTCTCTTTCACAAATGAGAAGAATGAGCTTTATATAGACTCCAGAAATTATATGAAGGGCCAAGATTGATTTAGCAATCAACGGTTGAGATTGAGACAAGGCAGTTACAAAATTTGTTATTTTTAGAACATGAAAGAGGCAATGAAGGCACATTTCCCAATGTGATAAGCATCTTTATGGTGGGCCCTCTTTATCCACTTGTTTGTTATGGACGACTTGGACTTGAATGAATGACATGACAGAATGTGATTGGCTTGATGATGTGTACATGCCACCTCAGCATCTTTAAACGAACTAGTCTGTTCACCTCATGTTTACTTTACTTGGAATATTTTCTTCTTGTTGTCTTGATGTAACTCATGGATCGCTTTGATGATCATGCTCATCTCTCATCTTGTGACGTCGTTGTGCTTGTGCAGGATTATGCCTCTGGACAGTTGCATGAAGTAGAAGATATGTTGTGCATGAGTCCTTGGAGTAGATTAGATGATGATTGTCCTTTTGGCACGTGGAATGAATCACTGGAAGGTGACTCCCTCTCATGTGTCGCGTTGATGTCTTCCTCATCCAGACATACGAAGTCTTCAAAGTAAGATGAACTTAATGTAGGAGATCCTCCGTGTCGATGTGGCCCAAGTTGGTGTCGCTTATATTCCTCCACTTGGACATGATCTTTGTCTCCGGCATGACTCATTGCTTGTCACTCTTGATCAAAGCTTGTTTTTCCTTGGCGTTCATCGTCTACCTCCTCCTGCAAGTGAAGACAACACGTGTTAGAAGGTTGATGTAACACTTGATATAAAGATTTTCCTAACACTTAACTCATCTCACATTTTAAAAAACAACATACCTTAAAAAATCAGATTTTATGAAAAATCAAAATTTGGAAGAATTGACTCTTATAAGACACTTCAAATTTTGACTTTTCTACTTGAATGAAGCTCCTCCTTATTGTTGCTCTGCTGAAAATCAAACTAAAATTGATTTGAATTTGATAAAAATTGCAAGAATAAACCTTCTTTTATACCAATCGTTGCACTTTCTCAAGCAGGTTGGCCTAGTTGAGGAAGAATTTAATGTTTTCTGAAGGTTTTCCACGTTCAAATGCTAGGAGCACCTATGTTGGGCGGGTTTGGAGGTGTCATCCGAAGTGTTTGATGTGAAGGACATGACAAAGTCCATGCAAGGTAGTCAAGGCCGCCTAGGAAGGGTGAGCTGGGAGGTGGTATATGGATTTTGTAACTTAAACTTCATTTGATGTTCTTTCCTCCTGTTGATAACTCTTTTCTCCAACTTCATCAAGACTTAGTGATTTTTTGAGGTGTTTTGTGAAGTTGGAAGGCACACTTGAGATGTTTGATGACCTTGTCCACATGCCTTAGTGAAATCTGCCTAGGAAGGCCAGGTTTGGAGGGTACAGAATGGAGTGACTTGAGTGCTTGGACACTGGATTCCATGCTCACCTCTTTAGGCCGCCCAAATAGGGTGGGGTTGAGAGTGACCCTTGGATTTTATACTTAAAAAACTTTTCACTCTTCTAGACTTAATCATCACATCTCCCAGGTGTTCATCTTCATCATTTCCATTGATTCTACTTGCAAATTGTATTGTCTTCATCCCTGGGCGGTTTTGGAAGTAGTGTGTGGAGAGTGCATTGTGAGACATGACAGAGTCCAAGACTCCCTCTTGAGGCCGCCCAGGTAGGGCGGGTTTGGAGGTGACCCTTGGATTCTTCCTTGATAAACCTTTGATTCTTTCAAACTTATAAACTTTCATTGGAATTTCATCATATCCTTGTGCTTTGTACTTAAAACCTTGTAAACTTGATGTCTTTCTTCCTTGGGCAGGTTTGAAGGGAGTGTCTGGATAGTTCCTCCTGGTGATGACATTGTCCATGAGCACCTTGTGACGCCGCCCAAGCTGGGCAGGTTGGGAAGCAATGCATGGAATCCACCTTGTGATGCCTTCAAGTCATTCAAACTCATGAATTTACTTTGGAGTTTATCATTTCTTAGTCTTAAAACCTTATAACCTTGATATCTTTCCTCCTAAGGCGCATTTGGAGGCTATGTCTAGAGAAGTGTATGTGCAGGAGGCTACGTCCATGACCCCATGCCAAGGCCGCCCAGTCTAGGCGGGTTTAGACATAGAGAGAGGAATTTCTTACCTTAGTCAAACTTTGGATTTTCCTGAATGGAAGTCTATTGAAAAAATATATTTAAGTATAAGTTAGATATTACTTTAAATATTTTTCAATATACTTCCAAGATGTTTGAGATAGGTCCTAGATCCATAGGATTTAACATGCAGATTCTAGATTTTTGAGGATCCACCAGATTTCATACTTAGTCATTTTTTCAGGATTTTCAGGATATCAGACTTAATCATTTTCAGGGTCTCAAATACATGCATCAGGGTGAAGGCATATAGACCTTTAGCAAGAAACTGTTGAGACCTAGGCAAAACAACACTAACAAAACCCTACAAGCTCATAGGAAAACTAAAACCTAAAGTAAAACAAAGACAGAAGGCGAGAAAAAAGAGGGGGTCCCCATTTGCAATGGGGCGATGTGTGATTACATCACAACAATACCCAAACTATTGCTCCTCACCAAAAACGGAAAGGATAAAAATATTGTCAAGCCAATCAAGAGGAGCTTAACTACATCAAATAATAATCAAAATCAAGGGCCGCTACTGCAAAGAGGATAAACCATTATGATACTTCCAGATATTGCTTACAAAAGGCATAAAAATGGTAGATGAATATTGCCTTGAACAAAAGTCGTCAAAGGGATTTGAATAAAGTGTTGGGAGTTTTATATTCTGTATCAGCAGTAAAAGTATGGTATCTTATCGAAGTTTCTGCAGTTGAAGTGGAACCTGGATACTTTAAAATGGTGCCAAATTAAATTCAATTCAATTTAATGAAAGAAAGGTTGTCAAACAAAAGGAACTTTATAAGCTATAAGTCGGGATTACAGATGGATGTCAATGCAACATAGAAGATGGATTATTGCAAAAACTACCAAATACAACAAATCCAATTCACCTTCTTGCATTAAAACTAAAAACAACATAACTCTTAAAAAATTGTAAAATGCAGAATCAGTTCCAAACATGGCAAGTATTAGGGGAAAAATGGATAAAAAATGAAACAAATCCAATTAACCTTCCTGCATTAAAATTAATGCTAAAAACAAAATAACTACTAAAAACTTGTACAATGCAGCATCATTTCCAAACATGGTAAATATAAGGGGAAAATTTGGATAGAAGTTGAAATAAAAGGGCTGTGTATCACAGTGAAGAAGAGAAAATAACAAAGATATGATACGCCTTTAAGTTTAATCTATACCATGCTTAACCATTTACAATTATTTTCCTATAACCCAACATGGTCACTTCACAGGCCCCAAAATCATTAAATAAAGGAGAAATTGGCTTACCAAATTTTGCAGCCTAAAAAATATTCAAAAAAGAAGATGAAATTCAACACCTCAAAAGGCATACAAATGTTAACCACAAATTTCATTTACCAATCAAAAAGATGAAAGATGTTAGTTGAATATATATATATATATGAATCTCAGATAAATTTAAGACCAGCCTCTCTTACACCTTCAATGAGGGCCTTCAACTTGCCATGGTATTTTTGTTCTCTTTTTATGAAAATAGAAATGGCAGGAATATCTTTAGAAAGGAGACGCTCGCCCAAAATTTTCCCAATCTTGTTAGCAGCAGAAACATCACGAGTGGTTGCCATCGTAGACCTGAGTGCTTTCTCTTGTGAAGAGGCAGAGCAGGCAACTGTAGCTGTTGGCTCGTGAAAAACTTGGGCTGTGACAAATTTGTTGGAAAAATTCATCTTTAAAACATATGGCTTCAAATATTTTATGATTCTAGTTGGAGGCGGAGGGGGCGGAATCACCATCTTCTCTGCACGAAATTCCCTTATTCAAATTTTTCTTCCTTCACTGTAGGAAAAATGATAAATCTTATTATTAACCTATAACTTATAGGAATAGAACAGTAAAGTCTATCTACTTGTGGTGCTGAAACATTGAATTTTATAGAATTAAAGAACGAAATATGGCTAGCATCTTTTACATATCGTGATTTGTAAGAGAAATGTTAAAAAACAAGTTCAAATAAATGAAATTCAATCCTGTTTGCTATTACATATTGTAGTCATATAATGTCTACTTTACAAACAACTAAGAACAATGAAATATAACAATTTGTTCTCGGGAGGAACTTTTTTCTCAACTAAAAGTGCTGAAGGCATGAAGCAAAATATTTTATATACTGCATCCTAATTTCAGTCACTAAACAAATATCCCCCAAAGACGATGCACTTGCTTCTTTTTCGGTTTTCCTAATCTGTAATTAAGCTTGACTGTGTTTCTCTGGGTCCAACAAAGGAACTATAGTGTCTAGCCCTAATTTCACAACAATCTAGATTTGAAATATAAATGTCCTAATGATCTTCCTTAAAAATACAGTACCTACTAGAACTAAGGTAAAATTTTCATTACTGCAGATGGAGATAGAACCCCTAAACAAAATGTTGGAACAGATATAAAAACTTTACCGTGTTCCATTGTACTACATAGACAAATATCCCTACACAAAATGTCAAAAGAAACAAGATTTTAAAAATGTCTCAGAGCCGTTCCTACTTCATCCCCACAAAATTTTCCTTCTGAAAGATTTATCCTTCAGAAGGAAAAATTTTGTGGGGATGAAGTAGGAACAGCTCCAGGACATGTTTTAACGCAGGTCAAACACTTAATCTCTTTTTGTTTTTTCTATAAATTTCTAGGTAATCAATGAGACTGATACTGTATAGAAAACAAATTATCTTCAAACAAAAAATGGCTCCAAATTTAAGTGCCTAACTTAACGTAGATTATGAAATACATTTACATACTATTTTGCTCTCTAGTTTCGAAAAATTTATGGTCATTAGTTCGATCCTTGTGGAGTGAGGAATGCCACAGCTAGGGTTTCTAGGGTTTTTGTGTTCTGATAAAATTTCCAGCCTGGCTGATATATTGCTGGGCTCTAAGTTTTGTATTTTTAATTTTTTTTAAAGCTGGGGTTTCCGTAATTAGTGTTTAAGATTAAAGATTAAGACGCTCAATTGGGGGTAGGGCAAATCCTAGTGCCGGGTATGTAAAAAGTGAGGCTTTTCGGGTTTTACCGTTCACAGGACTCGAGTAGTTTCTTTAAATATGTGGCGTAATGCCTGGGTCACCATGATTGCCTGTAGTAACCAGTGCGTATCTCCCATTGAAGAGCTTTGCCACAGCCAAGGTACAAAAATTTTTAGGTATGGAGAAAAAATACTATACAACCTGTCACACTTTTGGCTAAGCTAGAACGATCCAAAACATAGGATTTATATTTAGAACAGATAAAGTAATCAAACTTATTTATATTACATATTTTTAATGTCCAGTGCTTATGGGTTTCAGAGACTTAGATTTACAAGTTAAACAGATCATAGTTGGAAAACTCGGACTCAGCAAAAACTTGGCAAAAAACTTGGCAACTTAAAATTAAAAAAATAACTTAAATTTCTTTAAAAACACAACTTTTTACAAAATTCAATGACAAAATGTATCCAATGAGTACAAAAGTGTTTTCTATTAGATTTGATCTATGGTCCACGAAATTTCTTGACGGGGAGATGGGGGAGCAGATTTCAGGATGAAGGGACCGAGGGCTTAAGTTTGGGGACGATAGGGAGCCAGTTGTGGGTGGGGGTTTGGAGGCGCAGCCCCCAGCAAGGTTGAGGGGAAACGCCCCTCACCGGGGTCTGGGGGCAGCGCCCTCAACAGGGTCTCGGGGCAATACCCCTCTCGGGGGTCTCGGGGCAGCGCCCCTCGCGGGGTCCGAGGGCAGCAATACTCACTGTTGCAGCCTTTAGCCTTTCTCATTTTTTCACTTTTGTGACTGCTTAAAGTGTGGGTTGGGCCTGTTGGGATTCCTATTTTCAAGCCAAGTATTTGCAAAATCTTGTCAAATTCTCAAAATTTTCCTAAGGGGTCCCTATGCCTTTATCCTAATGCATGTTGTTGAACCTGATTTTGGCTAGGTCTGAAACCTTGAAACCCTGAAAATTTGGCTAAGTCTGAAATCTGATGGATCCTCCAAATTCTAGATTCTGCATTTTAACTCCTATGGATCCGAAACCACTCTCAAACATTCTGACAATACATACATAAAATATAAATAAAGCATAAGAAATACTTATATTTCATATTTTATGTATATACTGACCTGAACCTCTTTCAATCACCTTGATAACACCCTTGGCCTAGGTGATTGTGAAATGTTTTAGGGTTTCGGATTGTAGTTATTTTGGGACCCAACAAGGCCCATAGACCATTAGGGTTAGGGTTACTAGCACGAAAATCCAAAACAATATCTTATTAAAAAAAAGCTTTTACCTCAATTGTTGTGTTTGGCGAGTTTTTTGCTTAGACTCGCCGAGCTTTTGCAAAAAACAATATCTAATTAAAAAAAAAACTTTTTGCCTCAATTGCTATGTCTGGTGAGTTTTTTGCAAAAGCTCGGCAAGTCTTTCTGGCGAGTAAACCTCACAAAAACTCACCAAGAGAAGAACTCAGCGAGTACTCGCCAAGTGTGCCATCTATGAAACAGATAAAGTAATCATAAAAATATTTTATATTGAATTGTTTTTAACGTCAAGTGTTGCGGGATGTTAAACATATACTGTATATTGTGTTTCCTTCATGAGTGCCATTCCTAAGGCCGTTTAATTTGGTGTTTCTATTCAATAAGATAAAAGTACTGCATACATACGGGGAATTTATTCAAATTTACAGTATTAACATTGGCCACAAACAAGCTCAAGCTTGAAGCATGGATGCCATAATAAGTGTGAATTGATGTTTTATCTCCAAGGCTTCCCAGATCAAAGTCAAAAAGAGTCAGAAAAACATAAAAGGATGAAAATGTTTTGAGCCCCTGCTATTTTTAATCTCACACGTGGTTTTGTGAGATTAGAGCTATTGCTCTCTGGAACGTATTGAAATGATTTGTAAATTAGGTGAGCATTTTCCCCATGTTTAAGTTTCAAAGTAGTTTGTTGGACTTTGTTCTTGTGGTAATTCGGAGCCCATAGCATCATGCTTTGTTCTTGTGATAAGATGACAAGATTAAGAATTGGAATATGTTGATTCTTAAGAAGAAGAGATACATCTTTAGGTGGTTGAGTAGCAGATTTACACATAAAAAAAAAATTAGTATTTGGGTAGTTGTATGTTCCTTAGCGTTACTGTCATTCAAAACCTGGAAAATGATCTGAATGTAGAAAATCTACAGTCTCTGATTTTGCAGGATTTGACTGTGATGAAACAAACTATAAGAGACTTTCAAAGTAGATGTCAAAACCTTAAAGACATTATTAAAAAAAAAAAACAAATCCATCTTTCTACACATTGATAACACCTTGTTTCTAGGAACTCTGGAAATACTTCTAACTATCGAGCCCTAGGATTATCTCAGTAGCACCAGCTAAAAAATATCAGCAATACAGCTGCATGGGACCACAAGGTTGGCTGATGATCTTAAGGCAACTAGAGGCTTTGAAGATATTAAAGCCAAAGGCCCTAAAATGCAATCCTGCCATCCCTAGAGAAAATCAAGGGAGAAACATGTTCAATATGTCTAATCATTAAAACCCATCAAGACATTAAAAAGAGAGGTAGGAAATTTTGAACGGAAAATGATCAAACCCCATCATGGTATCATAAAGAATATCCAGCACCAGACAGCTTGATATCTAGGGAAGAGCCTAACTCTGCTACTTCCTGCTCTGTGAAGATGCTACCAAAATTCTCTGGATGAAAAACAAATGAATTGTACGGCTAAACACTCAACTCAGGCTTAAAACAGAGCACTAGACCCAAAAATTCAAGTATATATGAAACCACTTTCCTTACAGCACTGTACTTTTCCCTTATGAGGGAGGATCGGCCAAGGAACAATGCCTCGAAAAGATCACAAAATAGCATCAGTTGATAGTACATCCATAATCACATAGACAATAAAAGTTTAAATTGAGGCCACCGACTGGATCTATGGTCTGAAAGACGAACAAAACCTAGGAAACAGTGTAGCTATTCTTGTAATGTGTAGAATTGCCCTATTTACAATCCACCCCCAAAAAAAACAGGGAATAGCTAGCTACAAGGCCAACAAAATCAAAAATCATCTATGGCTTCTAAGTCGAACAATTTTACTGAAATGTATTGATACACAAGAAATCATCATAAAAAACCCTAAGACAAAATAAAACCCACTTCGCTGAATGTTCCTCTGAATAGAACCGCCTTACAAGCCCATATCATTTAAAAGAAATACCATTAACGCAAAAAAGAAGAAAACCACATTTTTCTAAAAACCAAAACAAAAGTCAATGGAAAAAGCTAAATCTCACATAACCTACAAAATAAGATACTTGAAATTTAACCATAGCCAAACAAAAAGCGCAATGTCTTCTTAATAGATTCATATGTATCAAAGTAAACATTGGAAAACCATTGAAATCAAGAGCAATATACGCAGTCTTTGAAATAGAAAAACTTACAACATTTAAAACCCATTCAACAAAAAAAAAAAATCCCCCTTTACTACCAAAGAAAAGTTACACCAATGAAAAAACTAACTAATTTTAGAAGACCTGTACCTCAAACGGGATTCGACCTTGACCATCATCCAGAATGTTAAAAGAAAAAAGAATCTTTAAAAAAAAAGCCGCTAAAAAACATGTTTAAACCGTTGTAGCCTACATCTGCCACACTCTCATACAAATGCCCTAAAAGCAATAAATTGCGAAGAATTTAAAAAACACAATCTATAGCAAAACAGAGCGAAAATAAATCCAACAACTCACCTGAAAACACTTGCCGCGAATCGAACCCTTGATCAGCTAAAAACCATAAGCTTACAGAAAAACTCCTGTTTTATGAGCACTAATCACCATATTTCACAAGGAAAAAAAGGGGTATAAAAAAAATTCCATGGCGTTTGAATCCGGGTGATCAGCGCGAGGAAATCCGAAGCCGTTTTCCTTCTTTTCAGACTCCCAACCACCTTGAAAGAATGCCTGGGAATCAAAGCTTCTCCACATTCAAATGCGGCCCAAATTAAATGAAACTAACTCTAAATTAACATAAATGAATGAGCTCCTTGGATATAAAAGCGTAGATGAAAAATACTTTTGATTTGGAGGTGACGGTAGTGTTAATTGGGTTATGTAAATTGTTTTTAGTATTAAATAAAGGAGATTATAAGCCTAGAGGCGTTATACAGCCACAGGGCAATTGGAACTTTTATTCTGCCGATTTAAATTGACGGTTTGTTAGCTATTATAAAATAATAATTAGCAATCCATACGTAGCATTGGGAATGTTTAAGCTCAGATCTATGGAAATCAATTCGTCTTTCCGCATTAATCGTTTCATACTTCATGAACAACGAAAGAATTTTGTAGAATCTGTGACGCTAAAAAGACATTCATCGACCGAAATTGCAGGCACGGGTAAGGGTTTATTAGTCGATAACATTATTTATTAGGTGGTCGCCTGAAAAAAACAACTCGGGCGAGTATAGATGAAGAAATGCCCGGGATTTGATTAATCGTTTCATACTTCATGAACAACGAAAGAATTTTGCAAAATCTGTGATGCTAAAAAGACATCCATCGGCCGAAATTGCAAGCACGGGTAAAGGTTTATCAGTCGATAACGTTATTTATTAGGCGGTCCCCTAAAAAAAAAACTCTAGTGAGTACAAATGAAGAAATGCCCAGGATTTGATGGGCCGGTGAATTTGAAATTTCGCCACTGGGCCCTCTGTAAGGTGAAATTTGTTATAGTATTTGTTTTTAGGCGTTCGTCCATTTAATTTTCCATGAACTAATTAGGAATCAAACATAGGACATCCCTTTACTAAGCCACTACCCTTTTGCAGTTTGGAATACAGTTTGTTTGCTTGAAACATGTAGAGGCTTCTTTGCTCCAAAGATACAAGACAGGTGTAGACCAAATATTATTAGTATTTAACGTTAGATCTTTAGAGGTTTCTGCGTCGTGCATGAGTAGAGCATTATCAGGAAGTTTCAATTTTGTGTTTGACATGTGCAAATTCACTGAATCATTAATCTAACAAGGTTGTGCTCTTTAAGTTTGTGAAAGACACCTCATATTAATAAGTTTTGCACAAACCATCAAAAAAATAATATAGCACATCCATTTTTTTTATTTTTATTTATAACGATTACCATCAAACTATCCATCGATTACAAGATTTTGTCACACCATCCACATAACTATAACGCCTAACTCAGTTAAAGTATATATATAAAGAAATTGTTTATATTTCATAAATCACTATTTAATTTCAAAATATTTCTGTATAATAGGAAAACAAATTCATTTTATGTATTTAATTTTTTCACAATGATATAGAAAGTCAACAAAGGTAATATAACTTGATTCCAAAGATATTAATGGTATAATATAGTTTGTGTCATAGGAATTGAAGACCAAATATTTGTAAAATGTGAGTCATTCTGAAAACAACAAATAGGTTTATTTGAACTTGATAAGTTGAACCTATCATGTTCAAGTTTGGTTGGATGTGTTTAATATAAATGTTCAATTTTAATTTTAATTCTTATGTTTGTGACCAAGTATTTGTAAAATGTGAGTCATTGCAAAAACATCAAATAAGTTTATTTGAACTTGATAAGTTGAAGCTAACATGTTAAAGCTTGGTTGGATGCGTTTAATATAAATGTTCAATTTTAATTTTAATTTGTATCTTTGCTATATTGATGTGTTAAAATTTTCATAGTTTGTTTGGAGAGATTTCATGCAACAACTTAAATGTTACAAATTGTCTCGTACTTGTGCATAAATAACATATATTATTAATATTTTTTAATGGTGGATATGAAACTTACATGCAGTTTCCTTATTTCCAAAAAATCATACCTGAACTTCGAGATTTATTTGAAAACTTTCTTCCAGGTAAGAAATTATTATTACACTTAAATTTAAATCACTTTTTTTATACTTTTATTGCCACTCAATTTATTTAGAGTTTGTAATTACAAAAAAAAATCATACCAATTCCAACAAAATTTTAACATTTATAAGAAAAATTAAAGAATCAATATAATTAAATAATCTATTCATAAATGTGATGAAAATTTGCATTTTCAAAATTTTCATATATATATATATATATATATATATATATATTTTAATTCAGTTATTTCAAAACATAGATGTTGAACAAAATATATCACAAAACTCTGTTACAAGCCCAATTGTAACAGATGAATCTACAAATTCCAATACATTTGTTGAAACACCAATCGAGAGATTATCAAAATCTCTTACAAACCACTGCGACAAAATCATGCTGGAACTTGAAGATGCGGCCTCACTAGTTGTCGACATTGAGGAAGGAGAAATCCTTCAAATGGAAGATATCGCTGAAAAATTGAAGGACACATCCACAAAAGTTGCAGCATTTTGTACTCTTCTTAAAGAAATATATCATGATGAGAAATGTGGTGAAGATCATTCACTTCAAATAATTAAAGAATTTCAATTGTACTTCAACAATATATAATATTATAATATTTGTAAATAATTGTTATGTATATTCTTCTTTTATTACTCTTTTTGTAAGTTCTTTATTTGTTAACAAATCAAAGAACAAATAAATTTAGAAATACAATTTCTATGTATATTCTATAGTATATATATTTTGTATATCGATTTGTGACTATTTTTCTATATATTTTATCAAGTCAAATACACATTTCAAATATTTCTATTAAAACGGTTTAAATCTTTTTTTTAGCTGAGGCGAAAAAAATTTAATTTTGAAACAGAGGAGCAAAGAAGGGAATATAATTTAGAGAGTATAAAAGACAATATCGTAAACAAAAACAGGAACAAATGACAGATGTTGAAAGGGAAGAAGAAAGAAGAAAAGTAAATGAAGTTAACAGAGAAAGAAGGGCTAGAAAAAGGGCAGAGATCAATATGTCTATAGAAGGCAATGTACATAATATTCCTAACCCAAATGGAATGCTTCAAACTGATTTCAAACAATTTCAAATGCAATTTTGAAATCAATTAGATAGCTTTGCAATGCCAAGTATGTGTTATCTGTGTCAAGAATGTTATCTAGGAATCAAAGTATTCCGCACCTCTAAAGGTCTTGTATGCAATAGATGTCGACAAGAAAAAGGAAATAATAGATTTTCAACTTCAAATAATATGGATCATGGGCAACAAGTAGAAGAGCTTGCAAAATCGACTCAAGTTGAAGAAATGTTGATTGCACATGTCAGTCTCATACTACAAGTTACACATGCAATAGGTGGTCAATATAAATACAAAGGACACACAATAAGTTTTCCACAAAATATAGAACATGTTGCAAATATCTTGCCACACTCAATAGAACATTTGCCAATCATTATTGTTCGAAGAAGAGATCAACGTGGCACAAATTATAACTTTACAGTCAATAGGGATCGTGTGTATAAAGCACTTAAATACAAAGTGGAAAATGACAAATTCTACTCTAATGTTAAAATTGATGAAAATGCTCTCAATGATCTTTCAAGAAATTGTGATGAAAATGTTTTCAATGAATTAAGGACAGTGCAGATGAATTCAATTCTGATACAAACGAATTCATGTTTGTTGGTCCACTCATGGAGATAGATGAAAATAATATAATTGAGCACACAACATCAATGGCTTCCAGACCACCTAATACCCAGAGAGAAATGAAATTAATTCATGCATGGATTAATAACTCAGATGCAAATCCAACAACATTGATTGATTGGCCACGAATTGGTGCATCTCCTATCAATGAATATGTCACACCAGGATTACTTAATATGACTTTTCCATCTTTGTTTCGAGATGGTAGATGTGACTTCTTAGAACCAAGGTTGAGGAGGGTGCATCTGCATGAATTTGTAAAGCATCTATTCCGATATAGAGATCATCGTTTTGCTCAACATCCAAGATTTAGGTACTTTTTGATGAATATGATAATGAGACACCGTGCACAACATTCTTCTACAGTGTTTGCAAAAAGAAATCTTCAAGACATGCCAATCACCATCAATGAGTTGCGTGAACATATGGAAAACATGCCACACTCCCATCTAGTTGATAGATTGATGTGGTTTGGAACAACATTGAGGGGGACAAGGTCATATTGGACTAAATGTTGTGCAAAATTGACAGACATGCTTCATCAAATAGGGTCTCCTACAATATTTTCACATTGAGTGTTGCAGATCTATACTGGCCTGACTTGCATGCATTAATGTCAAGAACACCGCCAACTACTCCACGAGAAGCTCAAATTTGGTGAAAACAGAATGTCATAGACTATCCTCATATAGTCACACACTACATGTACTTAAGACATTCAATATTTAGAAAAGAAATTTTAGAGAAAGGAATGAATGTTAAAGATTACTAGTCTATATTTGAATAGCAACAAAGAGGGTCATCGCATGTACATGGATTCATATGGATTAATGGAGCACCGAATATGGACATCATTAATTGGTCAAATGAAGAGCAACTAAAAAGTACCGAGAGATATTTTCATAGTATTGTTAATGCATGGAATCCTAGAGAAGATCAACATCAACAAAATATATAGGCATGTATATAAATATTTAGATATCAATTTATATTATATCACAAAATATGGACAACTAATAATATAACTAATATATTTCTTTGTATTTCCGATTGTAGGCATTCCAAAATTTTACTCAACATCCATGCCTCAAAAACACAAGACAACTTCAAGAAATAGATATTGATGATGACTATGAAGAAATATTGAACTCTGTAGAACGACACACAATGTGTAGGGTGGGGGTATGCCTACGAAGGAAAAAAGGAAAAATGGTTTGCATGTAATTATTTCATTAAGTAGAAATTTACATATCGAAATTGTTGGGAATTAAGGTGTCTCAGCCTTGGTAATTCATGTGTATTATTTCATTGTATTTATTTATTTATTGCCTATGTTGTAAATTAAATTGTAATATCATATTGTCATCTTGTGGGATGTGGTACAATGATGTGTCATCCTACATGGAAGATGCCAACTTGTAATTTTGTCCTCACATGAGGAGATAGGCATCCCACTTTGTGGTAGGAATATTTTACCATGTGTCGACATCTTGGATGTTGTGTAAGGGAATATTGATTGAAATGGTCATGACAGATTCCTATGACGAAGTTATGACATGTAAGAGTTAGAAATAGGAGATTCTATGACAGGTGAAGACATGTGTCGAAGAGCATCTTTGAAAAAGGCATATTTGGGTGCCCCAAGGTGGACTATGACATGTTGTAAGAGAATATGCTATTTATAGCATGTGTATGATAGATTCTCTTACAGCTGTAAGTTGTGACAGTTATGACAGATTCTATGACGGTCGTAAGAGCATCTGTCATAGCCCATTTTGGAAATAGGTGACCTCTTTGGGATGGGGTGTGTAGACAAGTGTCAGAAGCATATTACAATGTTGACCAAGTGTCCATAGGCGTGGGTTTTGGGCCATGAGGCCAAGTTGGATGCCCATTCTGGAAGATAAAGGCAATTTTGCCTTGTATTTTCTATATAAATAGGTGCTTTAAGGAGGAGTTGCATTATGTGATTGACAAGTACTGTTATGCTGCCAGAATACCTCCAGATACGAGTGTCGAAGACTCCTGAGAGCTTGCATTGCAAGTGTATTGTAAACAACATTTAAATTTGTTAATACATTGTGCAGGTTTTGGAGTCTGGGGTTTTTCTCCTGAACAGGTTTTCCCCACATTAAATCTTGTCTCTCTCTTCTTCTGTGTCGTTCTATGTGTATGTTGTTTGCTGCAATATCTCTGTTATTAGGTTGATAACACTGTAATTGTAAGGATTTGAAAGAATTTGCACTCTACTTCCCTCATTAGATTAGCGTAGGAAGTGTGTTCCACGTACTTTGCTTCCTTTCAGTTGGTATCAGAGCTTAATCACCTTTGGTCCTAGTTGTTGGGTAGGGGTTTTTTGAGTTGATCTTAGTTTGAGTGGGAGTCCTGTGCAGAGTATTATGTAATCTTGTTGCAGGAAAGAGATGGTAGGCATATCCCGAAGAATCAAGGTGGAGAAGTTTAATGGCACAAATTTTGAGTTGTGGAAACTTAAGATGGAAGACCTACTTGTTGATCGTGACCTATGGGAAACTATATCCGGTGTAAAACCAACCGCAATGTCACAAGCAAATTGGGATCTCAAAGATCGGAAGGCTAAGGATCTCATAAGACTCAGTCTAGGTAATTTTATCCTGTTAAATGTCCATGAGGAGCAAAGTACAAAAGACCTTTGGAAGAAGTTGGGTGATGTTTGTCAAGATAAATCCCTGGTGAACAAACTTTTTCTAAGAAAGAAGTTTTTTTCTCTAAGGATGGAGGATCGGTTGCAGATCACCTGAATGCTTTTAACATGCTAGTTGCACAACTGACATCCATTGGTGTGAAGATGGAGGAGGAGGATCGTTGCATGACCTTGCTTTGTTCTTTGTCAGACTCATCAGATCATCTTGTTATGGCTATTGGGAGCACCACATCCACATTTAAAATGGATGAAGTGGTATCTTCGCTATTATCTGAAGAAATGTGGAGAAAGTCTTCTGAGGAAGCCAAAGAGGCTCTTGCGATTCGTGGAAGACCCGAGGAGAAAGGGAAAAAGAAGGACAAGAAAGAAGAGAAGGGCAGATCCAAATCCCATGGGAGATCCAAATCTCCTGGAAAGTCCAAGGCTCTTTGTTGGAACTGTGGAAAAATTAGGCATTTCTGAAAGGAATGCAAAGAGGAGAAGAAAAAGAAAAAGAAGAATGCTCCTAACTCAGATTCTGACAAGTCACAAGATGATGGTGATGCCTTCATCGTAGCCCTGGCCACTCATGCATCTGATGATGTGTGGTTGATAGATTCTGGTGCATCATTCCACATGACCTCGCATTGAAGCTGGTTTACAAAGTATGAAGAGTTCGATGGTGGAAGGGTGTACCTGGGTGACGATTCTCATCTGAAGATTATTGCTTGTGGAAGAGTCTCAATCCGATTCCTTGATGGATGAGTGGAGGGGATCACTGGGGTTATGCACATCCCAGGCCTAGCACAGAACCTGCTATCTGTAAGTATGTTGAATGATGCAGGTGTGCAATTTATCTTTTCGAAGGATGGATGCAAGAAGACTAGAGGATCTATGGTGCTTGCTAAGGGTACTCAAAGAGGTACTTTGTTTCAGCTAGAGGCATGCACTTCACAGTGCAATAGTTCTTCTGACTCAAAGAAAAGAGCTACAGTCACTTCATCTCCACCATCTGAATGAGCAGTGAAGAAATCTATTTGTAACTAGTTATGATGGTAGTGCACATGCTTTGGAAATTAAACTTCCTGCTAAAAAGACTATGTTATGGCATTTGAGATATGGCCACATTGGTGAGAAGGGTCTGTGTACCCTAAAAAATAAAAACCTCATTGAGGGGTTAAATGATTGTAATCTCGAGTTTGACTTTGTGAACATTGCATTTATGGAAAGCAAAACCATGTTTAGTTTTACTCTAGTTCTCAAATGTCTTCTGGTGTATTAGATCTTATTCATTATGATGTGTTTGGTCCTGGTAATGTTCCTTCGATTTCAAAATCTGTATATTTTGAATCTTTCATAGATGACTATAGTAGAAGGACATGGGTTTATTTTCTCAAAAGAAAATCTGAAGTCTTTAGTCGGTTCAAAGAGTTTAAAGTTTTTGTCGAGAATCAGACTAGTAAAAAGATTAAGTGTTTGAGAACTGATAACGGTGGTGAGTTTTGTTTGGCAGAGTTTGAGAAGTTCTGTAAAGAGCAAGGGATTGAAAGACATAAGACAACTCCTTATACCCATCAGCAAAATGGAGTTGCAGAGAGGATGAACAGGACCCTGATGGAGAAGGCTAGGAGTATGCTTAGTGGAGCAAGCCTCAAACAAAAGTTTGGGGCTGAAGCTATAGCCACTGCTTGCTATCTAGTAAACAGATCTCCTACATCAGCTCTTGTTGGTAAAACACCTATGGAGGTGTGGTCTGGTAAGAAGCCTTCAATTAGACATCTTCATATTTTTGGTTGTGAGGCATATGCACATGTGCCTAGGGAGAAATGGTCTAAATTGGAGAACAAGGATGTTAAATGTATTTTCATTGGCTATGATGTCGATGTGAAAGGATACAAGCTTTGGGATCCTGTGGCTGAAAAGGTGTTGTATAGCAGAAGTGTTATCTTCAAAGAGGTAACACCATCTTCCGTTGTTCTACAGCCAGAACAGACAAAAAAGAAAGAGGATGCGGTTCAATTTCCTTCTACCCCTGAGAAGACTGAACAGATAGACCCTGTGAGACCTAATGATGAGGAGAGCTCTAGAAGCTCTGAAAGCTCGGAAGAAGAAGCAGAACCTCAACCTCAGCCATTGAGGAGGTCTACATGAACAAGAAAGCAACCTGATAGGTTTGGTTATTCATTACTTGATTCTAGTTGTGCTTTTGCTTTACTTGCTAACACTGATAAACCTAGAACTGTGTCAGAGGCTATGGGTATGAAAGATGTAGGTTCCTGGAAGGAGGCCATGGAAGATGAGATGGCTTCTTTGGAAAAGAATAAAACATGGGACTTGGTGCCTTTGCCTGAAGGACGAAAACCTGTTAGATGCAAATGGGTGTTCAAGAAGAAATTTGGTGCAGATGGTAGTGTTGAAAAATACAAGGCCAGACTGGTTATGAAGGGGTACTCACAAGTGGAGGGAATTGATTATGGTGAAATTTTCTCTCCTGTTGCAAAGCTGACATCCATTCAATTTATGTTATCTCTTGCAGCAGCATATGACTTAGAGGTGGAGCAGATGGATGTGAAAACATCTTTCCATCATGGTGATTTGGAGGAAGAGATTTACATGTCACAGCCAGAGCATTACATAGTGAAAGGTAAAGAAAATTTGGTTTGCAAGTTGAAAAAGTCTTTGTATGGTTTGAAGCAATCTCCTAGGATGTGGTACTTGAAGTTTGATGCCTTTGTGTTGTCAATTGGATTTGTGAGATCAAAATTTGATCACTGTGTGTATTATAAGTTTGATGGTGATCGTATTCTCATTGTTGCATTATATGTTGATAATATGTTGCTCATTGGGAAGGGTTAGAATATGATTTCTGATTTTAAGTCTTAGTTGGCAGCACAGTTTGAAATGAAAGAGTTAGGGGCAGCCAGGTACATTCTAGGAATGGAAATCAGAAGAGACAAATCTAATAGAAAACTTTGGTTAAGCCAGAGTAAGTATGTGAAGACCGTGTTGGATAGGTTCAGCATGGCAGATTGTAGACCATTGTGTGTTCTTGTTTCTTTGGGGACAAAGTTATCTGTTAATGATTGTCCAAAATCTCCTAGTGAGGTGGAGGACATGAGCAGAGTACCTTATGCTAGTGTTGTTGGCAGTTTGATGTATGCTATGGTCTGCACAAGACCAGACATTGCCCAAGCAGTGGGAGTCCTTAGTTGATTTATGGCTAATCCTAGACGGGTACATTAGAATATAGTTAAGTGATTGTTCAGATATTTGAGGGGTACTTCCGAGTATTCCATTTGCTATCATGGCAATGCTACAGGACCTCCACATTCAGTTTGTATTCATGGATTTGTGGATTCTAATTGGGTGAGTGACATTGACAGCAAGAGATCCACCAATGCATATGTGTTCACAATGTTTGGTGGTGCAATTAGTTGTTGGATGAGTAAGCGACAACCTGTGGTTGCTTTGTCCACGACAGAAGTTGAGTACATGGCAGCAACTCATGCTTGCAAGGAAGCCATTTGGATTAAGAGATTGTGTTCAGATATTGGTGTTGATGCAGGACAGATTACGATTTGTTGTGACAGTCAGAGTGTGATTTGCCTTGCAAAGAATCCAACTTTCCATGCTAGAACAAAGCATATTGATGTACAGTTTCACTTCATGCGAGACATGGTAGAGGATGGGAAGGTAAATTTGGAGAAGGTAGATACTTTGAAGAATGTTACAGATGCATTAACGAAGCCAGTGGGCATAGAGAAGTTCAGATGGTGTTCAAAGTCTATAGGCCTCTCAGCTTGTAGTAGTTAAATCATGTTAATTCTATTAGCTCTTACAAGATGTTCGACAAGTGGGAGAATGTTGGGAATTAAGGTGTCTCAACCTTGGTAATTCTTGTGTATTATTTCATTGTATTTATTTATTTATTGCCTATGTTGTAAATTAAACTGTAAACTCATATTGTCATCTTGTGGGATGTGGCATGGTGATGTGTCATCCTACATGGAAGATGACAACTTGTAATTTTGTCCTCACATGAGGAGATAGGCGTCCCACTTTGTGGTAGGAATATTTTTCCATGTGTTGGCATCTTGGATGTTGTGTAAGGGAATATTGACCGAAACAGTCATGACAGATTCCTATGACGAAGTTATGACATGTAAGAGTCAAAACTAGGAGATTCTATGACAAGTGAAGACATGTGTCGAAGAGCATCTTTGAAAAATGCATCTTGGGGCGCCCCAAGGTGGACTATGACATGTTGTAAGAGAATATGCTATTTATAGCCTATGTATGACAGATTCTCTTACAATTGTAAGTTATGACAGCTATGACAGATTCTATGACGATCATAAGAGTCGTAAGAGCATCTATCATAGCCCATTTTGGAAATAGGCGACCTCTTTAGGATGGGGTGTGTGGACAAGTGTCAGAAGCATCTTACAGTTTTGACCAAGTGTCCATAGGCATGGGTTTCAGGCCATGAGGCCAAGTTGGACGCCCATTCCAAGATAAAGGCAATTTTGCCTTGTATTTTCTATATAAACAGGGGCTTTGAGGAGTTGCATTATGTGATTGACAGGTACTGTTATGCTACCGAAATACCTCCAGATACGAGTGTCGAAGACTCCTGAGAGCTTGCATTGCAAGTGTATTGTAAACAACATTTAGATTTGTTAATACATTGTGCAGGTTTTGGAGTGTGGGGTTTTTCTCCCGAAAGGGTTTTCCCCATGTTAAATCTTGTCTCTCTCTTCTTCTATGTCATTCTATGTGTATGTTGTTTGTTGCAATATCTCTGTTATTGGGTTGATTACATTGTAATTGTAAGGATTTGAAAGAATTTGAACTCTACTTCCCTCATTAGATTAGCGTAGGAAGTGTGTTCCGCGTACCTTGCTTCCTTTCAGAAATTAAATATAATATCTTTACGAAATAATACAATACATAAATTATTGAAATTAATTACATGTATAATACTCCTTGACCATTGAATCTAGGGGGCCAAAGCTATATGAAGACACAGAAATAGGTGAAAATAAATTTGAACCAGCAAGAAATGATGACAAAGTAAATTCACACAATCGCTACATACTCCAACTATGAAGAGCAAATATAGATTGGCAACCTGTTCTTTCCAAGTATGCAGTTATAAAATATATTACAAAATATGTAGCAAAAGCAGAGAAAAGCTCAGAATCATGCCACCAAATGTTGATGCACCTTGCAAACATATAGAACCCCGATGATCTAGCTGCATGAGCATATAGAAAGCTTCTGACTGAGACACTTATAGAAATAGACATCGGAGCTCAAGAAATGTGTCACATGTTGTTAGAACTTCCATTGGTAGAGCAATAGAAAATTTGTGAATCTAAATGTATCACGTCAAGTGTTCAAGCGTGTAATTGTAAGTACAAAGGAGATTACTGAAGATCAAACTAAATCTTTCGTTGAAGGCTATAAAACTAGACCTTTCTCTATGGAAGTTGTCGAACTAATTGATGCAGCAGCATCATGGATATATAATCCTCAATGAAAAAAAGACAACAAATGGGAGCCAAGATAGAAAGTAGCTATTGTTAGAGTAATTCATAGATTTGTATCCATTCCTTCACATGACTTAGATAAATGGATTGACTTCTGTTTCTCAGAGTTTTTATTGTATAAACCATTCCGTGACATAGACAGAGATATTGGTGATAATAACGACTCCATAACAACAAATTGGGAGTCATTCAATTACAATCCTTGGCATGTGGAACGAACATCAAAAGTGGAAAATGTTGAAAATATCAATGATTTTGAAAATGAAGACAATGAAGTTGTTCACGAGAATACCATAGAGCATGAATGAGAAATTATATCTAGACTACATCATGGGAAAAATATACAGGTTTCAGAGATAGATATGTTGGGAATGAGAGACATTGATAGACAAACAAATTGGTTTGAAGATTATCAAGGTGAAGACTACACAGCTCAAGAAATCAATTTCATAAAGAACATGAGAGATCATAGAAATCTCATACATGATAATATACCAAAATGCACCAACTACACAACATTGAGTGATAAACAAAACAAGGCAATTAAAATAATTATGGCACACTACCATAGAAAAGATCATGCACAACCATTGTTCATGATAATTCAAGGAACAACTAGAACAAGAAAGTCATATCTTATTGGTGCCATAACTCAAGCTCTTGAAAGTGCAACCAAGCCTGGTCATTCTCCTCTTCTATTACTTGCACCAACAGGAGTTGCAACATTCAATATAGGAGCTTTTACAATAAATTCCAAATTAAGTATCCCAATACAAGATTTTTCTCAGCTCGAAGGGACAAGATTAACAAGATTTCAAGAAGAATTAGCTCATATAAAATATATTTTGATTGATGAAATGAGCTTCATCGGACTGAACTTGTTGGAAAACATAGATTCAAGGCTCCGTTAAGCATTTCCATAAAGTGCAAACATGAACTTTGCGAGTATACTTTTTATTATGATTAATGAAGACAACACTATTAGTTTTTAATACATATCATTCATCTATAAAAAAACTTATATAATAATTATATATTCATTTGGAAATCATTTTTATTATTTATCTTCCAGGTATATCTATCATTATGGTTGGAGATCTCAGATAGTTGCCTCTAGTTAATGATAAACTAGCATATGACAGCAATAAGCAGGCAAAGTTGTTGTGGGAAGAATTTAAAGTTGTAACTAATTTAAATAAATCTTCAAACAAGATGGACAAAGCACTAACCAACAAAGATTTTGACAGCTGTTGACAAATCTAAGAGATGCAAAGCCAACAATTGATGACTGGAAGTTGCTAATGACAAGGACCAGTGTTAGCATCGATGCTCCAACGAATGAAGAGTTTAACAATGATATTCATTTGTTCTCTACAAATGATAATGTTCATGATCATAATAAAAAAAATGTTATATTCATTGAAGCCTCTTATTGCACAAAGTATTGCAACAAAAGCAGGAAATATTGTTACAACAGAGACAAGTCCAAATGAACAACTTGATGTCGAATTATTAATCGATAAAAATGCAAGGGTAATGTTGACTTCAAACCTTTGGATAGAAGCAGGACTTGTAAATGGAGCTCTAAGATATGTCTGACAAATTGTATACAAACCTAACAGTGCTCCACCAGAACCACCAACATATGTAATGGTTGAGTTCAATTATTCAGAAATGGCATTTCAAGATTTTCATCCAAATACAATTCCACTTTCAACAATACGGAGGGGCAAAGCAATTCAATTACCATTGAAATTGGCATGGGCATTAACAATACATAAATCACAAGGCTTGACTCTTTCAAAAGCCACTATTGATATAGGAGCAAAAGAAAGAACATGATTGACTTTTGTGGCAATTTCTCATGTAAAGTCAATAGAAGGCTTGAGAATAATACCACCATTCACCTATGACCGTTATGAGAAAATGAAAAAGGGCAAATAACTTAAGAAACGGAAGGTTGAAGAGAAAAGATTGAAATCTTTAGAAGATAATATGATGTAATAGATCATGTTCAAATTTCCAAAAATGCCTTTTACTTATTTTCATATTTTGTATTCAATTTAGTTTAAATGACTGTTAAATGTTTTAACATAGTACATTCAAATTTACTTCTATTACAATTAACTTTGTCACATAATTACGAGTTTAATTACATCAATGTCAACATATGACTAATAATACTTTTAATGTACATAATTCTCTATAACTTAATATACATCAAACAATTTTGTAATAATTTACGGATCTCATATTTGTTTAATTGAACAAACAAACAATACTTCAATTACATTTGTTCTTAATTACTTTTTTTGACAAATAATTGGTTAACAATTATTACCATGCAATTATTTATATGAAATGTGTATCAATATATAAAAGGTTAAAGAGAAAAAATTGAAATCTTTAGAAGATAATATAAGCTTGGCATGGGCAATATAGTTCAATTACCATTAAGATTGGCATGGGCATTAACAATACATAAATCACAGGGCTCAACTCTTTCAAAAGCCACAATTGATATAGGAGCAAGACAAAGAACAGGATTAACTTCTGTGGCCATAACTCATGTAAACTCACTAGAAAGCCTAAGAATAATACCACCATTCAGCTACGATCATTATAAAAAAATGAAAAAGGATAGACAACTTCAAAAGTGAAATGCTGAAGAAAACATATTGAAATTGTTAGAAGATAATTTCATGTAATCTATTATGTTCAAACTCACTTCAATGCTTATTAATTGTTTACACAAAAAAAAAATCAAATTACCTTCAATTTGACTACAACTTTTTCCAATATATTGCTTTTAAATTTGCATCAATGACTATTAAATGTTTTAAGACTTTCTATGTATAGTTACATCAATGTCTACATATGTATAGTTACATCAATGTCTACATATGTATAGTTATGCGTTAACTTTGTATACTTTATCTACTTTCATATAAATCACACATTTTTTTGTCAATTTACCAATCTCAAAAATTCTCAATTGTGAAAACAAATTTACGTCCATTACAAATGTTCTTAGTTAGCTATGATAACATTTATTTGGTTAAAAATTAATATGATATATGTCATTTTCTAAAATGTCTTACAATATATATCATTTCATACAATAAAAAAATAAACTAATTTTTATTTTCATGCAGATGAACCAAATGTCAGATAATACAGATTCATGGGTGTCAACTTGATTATCCAACTATCATTGGTGTCTTCCATGGAATGTCCTCCTTTGTATAGAGGAATTGAGTGTCTGTTATTGGTTGAGAGATAAAATGCTTAAGAGAATTAAACTAAATACACCAAGTATCAGTAAAACCACATTTGGAAATTATCCCAAGTCATTTAACTTCCTTTATAAATCCAAGGTCACAATGAGCTTGAATACTAAATTCAATAATCTAAAATAGAGATTGGAGACTTCAGTGATTGGTCATTTGCTCTATACCATGAACTTTGAGATCTCTACCTTTCTAGATGTATTTGGATAGTAACTATTATGCCAACAGTGATCATCAACAAGCAAAATTTTTCAACTGAACTAAGTATGAAATTCATGAGATTCCTTAAGGGACAATCACGAATTAGTTATCACGTGGGCCCAGTTGAAGAATGGTTGCTTGTTGTTTTAAAATTCAAATACTCCATCAGATTCCAAGTACATCAAGTTATTCCAACATTTAGGTTGCTACATGCAAACTATGGTACACCTACATTGTATGCCGTGAAGTCTAATGTGACTATCAAAGTTTGACATAATCTTTATGAGCCTCATGATGAACAAATGTTACCATTGCATAAATGGCTCAGTAACTGAAACTGTTTACAGACAATTTTGTAATGCCACCAAATATATATGTCTTATTTTTCCACAAATGTTTATAGACTTTTTAAACATTCTATCCAATGCTAATTTCAAAATCAAAATAATATTTATAAATGTTCTTCTAACTGTAATAATGCATATGATACAATTTTTTAAAATTTAATTATCACAAAATAATATCAATAATTTATAAATTAAATGTTTATGAAAACTATAAATAATTTTTCTTCTTTTTTCTCAATCAATCATGTCATTAATTTTAGCAATTGAATAATTATTATATTATCAAAAAATTTACAATAATTTTCCTTTTGAATAATAATATATATTTAAAATAATTATTGTCATTAAAAATATATCTAATTATTCTAATTTAATATATTATTTTGATTAAAATTATTAAAGTATACAATAATTACAATTATAACTTAAAACAATTCAAATAAATAACTCATTGGATCCATCTCCGCGTACTTTAGATATTTTAAATATAGCTATACTAGTAGAGAAGGCAGCCACAAACGTTGGTAAGAATAAAGTTTAAAAAAAATTGTCGATGACTAAATAAGAAAGTTAACAAAATAACAATACAACAGAATATAAAATTCACAAGAAGAATGAGTTATTGTACATTGAGTTGATTATAAAAACTATACAAATACATTGGAGAGGGTTAACTTGGAGTTGATTGATTAGTAAAATGTAGTCAGCTATATTTTTGTAAGAATATCATTATTGTTGTGCAATTGGTTTGTGTTCTAGGATGTGGAATAAAATGTAGACAAGCAAATATAATTATAGTTATAATTCTCAAAGAGGTAAAACTTTTAGTTATGGAAGCTCAAGATGGAGAATTTGTAGATAGATAAAGATCTATGGTTAGTGGTCTCCAAAAGTAAACCTATAAAAATGAAAGATGAAAACTGGGATGTGTTAGATTGGAAAGCTAGAAGGCTCATTTAGCTTTGTTTGGCAGATTCACTGCTCCTGAATGTTGGAGGGAAACCCAATGCTAAATCCCTAGTGAACAAGTGTTTTCTATTAAAGAAGTTATAGATTTTGAGGATGAGTGACGAGGACTTAATTTTTAAGCACCTAAATGCATTTAACACCATTGTAAGCTAGTTATAGTTTGTCGATGTGAAGATGGGAGAAGAAGATCATTGTATGATCCTGTTATGTTATTTGCTAGACTCATGCGACAAGTTAGTGATGGTCATTGGAAGTACTACTTCAAAGTTTGTGAATGATAAGGTAGTGGATTCTCTTCTCTTGAAGGAGATGAGGTAGAAGACTTATAAATCTACCAAGGAAGCGCTAGTTTTTCATGGGCAATCGAATGAAAAAGGAAAGAAAAAGGACAAGAGCAAATCTAAGTCTCAAGAGAGATCTAAGTCTCCTAATAAATCCAACATAAAATGTTGGAAATGTGGTAAGAAAGGCCACATCAAGAAGGACTACAAGGACAAGAAGAAAGAAAAGAATGAGTCAAATGATGATTTAAATTCTAGAGCTTTTCAGGATGAATTAGATGCATTTGTTGAATCCCTTGCCATTCATGCATCTGAGGATGCATGGATGATCGACTTCGATGCCTCTTTCCACATGACTCCCCATAGGGATTGGTCTTTTGACTATGAGAATTTTGATGGTGGAAAGGTCTTACTTAGTGACAACTCTTTCTAAGTATTGTTCGATGTGGTTGAGACAAGATCAAATTCTCTGATGGGAGGATCAAAGGAATTTCATGAGTTCTACACATCCTGGGTTTGGCACAAAACTTGTTATTTGTTAGCAAGATGAATGATGTTGTTGTGTAGGTAGTCTTTAGTAGTGGTGGGTGTAAGATGGTTCATGGAGCTATGGTGTTAGCAAAGGAAGTTCAAGTTAAAACTATTTTGCAACTTGATTCTAGCACCTACATTTAGTGTAATAGTTCAGTAGTATCTACAACAAAGGAAATTATAACATCTAAGCTTGCAACTTTGGTACCTATAGCATCTACACTTGCAACAAAGGAACTTGCAACATCAGGACTTACAGTAAAGGAACTTGCATCATCTAGACTTGCAACAAATGCAATTGTAGCAAAGAGACTTGCAACACTTGGAAATGTAGTGTGCATCCCTAAACATCTTTTCACCTTAGAGAGCAAGCTACCAGCTGAGAAGACTATGTTGTGGCACGAGTGCATGGGCCACATAGGTGACAAGGGTCATAGGACATTGAAAAATAAAAATATTGTAGAGGGGTTGGTTGATTGTTCTCTTGACTTTGACTTTTGTGAACATTGTATTTACGGTAAACATAATCATGTCTAATTTTACTCAAACTTGCATAAGTCTCCTAGGATTTTGGATCTTATTCATGCTTATGTGTTTGGTCCTGTAGATGTGCCTTCATTGGAAAAATCCATGTATTATGATTCTTTTATTGATGATTTCTCCAGGAGGACTTGGGTCTACTTTATCAAGCATAAATATATGAGGTCTTTAGTCGTTAGTTTAAGGCTCTTGTGGAAAACCAAACAACCAAAAAGATGAAGGTGTTGAGAATAGATAATGGTGGAGAATATTGTTTGGCTAAGTTTGATAGATTCTACAAAGAGAATATTTTTGCATGGCATAATACAACTTCATACACCCCTCAACAAAATGGAGTTGCAAAGAGGATGAATAGGTCATTGATGGAGAGGGCTAGGAATATGCTCAGTGGGGCCAATTTGGACTAGAAAGTTTAGGCAGAGGTGGTTAGCACCACATGTTACCTAATTAATAGGTCTCCTACATCAACAATTGTGGATAAAACCCCTATGATGATTTGGATGGAAAAAAATTCCTTACTTCAACATCTTCAAGATCATATAGGAGAAGTGGTCAAAGTTGGATTATAAGCAAGTGAAGTGTACCTTCATTGACTATGGTGATGGTGTGAAAGAGTACAAGCTTTGGGATCCTATGAATAAGAAGGCATTGCATAGTTAGATTGTGGTCTTCAAAGAGATCAAACCTTCTCCTTTAGTTGAGAAACCAGATTGGAATGTAGAGTCTACATTGCAATTATAGTCAAAGCCTAAGATAGTTGCACATGACGTTGAATCAGAGGTTCAAGATGGACTTGATGAGGAGGATAGTATATAGAACTCAAAGAGTTCAAAGGAGGAAGAACATCCACCTCAACTTTTGAGGAGGTCCAATCGGTAGAGGAGACAACCAGAGAGGTATAACCTATTTGATTTTAGATGTATTTTTTCCTTGATTAAAAAAAATTGGTGAGCCTCAAACTATGACTAAGGCAATGGAGATGAATGATAGTGAGTCCTAGAAGTTGGTCATAAATGATGAGATGGCTAAATTAAAGAAGAATGACACTTAGGACTTGGTTTAGTTGTCAAAGGGGAGGAATCCTATTGGTTGTAATGGGTCTTCAAGAAGAAATTCAATTCAGATGGTAGTGTTGAGAAGTACAAGGCAAGATTGGTTGCAAAAGGATATTCCCAAGAAGAGGGAATTGATTACATGATATTTTTTTATAGTTACTAAGCTAACATCCATTCTGTTCTTATTATCTATTGCAGTAGCTTTTGATCTTGAGATTGAGCAAATGGATGTGAAGACTACTTTATTGCACGGTGACTTGGAGGAAGAAATCTACATGATACACCCAAGCACTATGTGGTAAAAGTTAAGGATTTTGGTTTGTAGATTGAATGAATTTTTGTATGGTCTCAAAAAGTCTCCTAGAATGTGGTACCAGAAGTTTGATTCATATATTTTGAAGTTACAATTTGTAAGGTCCAAATTAGATCATTGTATATATTTTAAGTATGATGGTGATCATTTCCTTGTTATCACCATATATGTGGATGATATGTTTATTTTTGGTAACAATAAGGAGATGATTGGGGATCTAATGAGAGCCTTGGGAAGTAGTGAAGAGAGCCTACAACTACTTGTGGGGCACTATACAATATTTTATTTGCTACCAAGGTCACTTGCAGCATAGTGACAGTCACTTATATCAAAGCAAGATTGGTGGCACTTATAGCAAAGCCAGTGAGTACTTGCAACACTTAGAGATCCATGGGTTTGTTGACTTGGATTCGGTAGTAGTTGTGGATAGTAGAAGATCTACCAGTGGTTATGTTTTAACCTATTTGGTGGTGTGGCTAGTTGGATGAGAAAGCAACAAGTTGTGGTCACTTTATCTACTAAAGAGGTAGATTACATGGTAGCTACTCATGCCTTTAAGGAGGTGATTTAGCTTTAGAGATTATGTTCAAATGTCATCCTAAGTTAGGGAGTAGTTCAGAATGGATGTGATGGTTAGAGTTCCATTAGCTTGGCAAAGAACTTGACTTTTCACACATGGATGAAGCATATAGATGTTTAAAATCATTTTTTGTTAGTGACATGGTAAAGGATGGAAAGGCGATTCTTGAAAATTTTAACACTTTGGTGAATGTCACAAATGCATTGAAATATCCTATGAGCACAGAGAAGTTCAGGTGGTGCGGTGAGTTTATGGACCTCTCAACCCATAACAACTAATCTATAGATTGTTGGAGATTTCCTTTTACTTTTACAAGGTGTTCAACAAGTGGGAGAATGTTATGGAAGGTGTCTCAATGTTGTATCCCAATGTTTTATATTTAATTATTTATTGTATTTATTTCTTATTTTATCCTTACACAAGAAAGAAGACATCCCAATTTCAAGTGGTAGTTTTAAACCCGTGTTAAATGTTTTCTAATGTGCATAAGAAGTTTTAAGAGCATATAATGTCATTATGGCATTGTATGATGTGCGGATTAGTTATGACGAATTATATGGCACATGAAAGAGCATGATTATAGGGAGTCACATAGTAGACTTGACTTTTGACTAACTTTATGATGCATGTTTTGATGTGTCACAAGGCATCCTTTAATAGGGATAATGGAGCCAAAATGGAGTGCCCAAGTTGGTATAAGAGAATCTTTTAATATTAGCATTTTGACTCGTCATGAGAATTGGGCATTGGAATTCCTCATGGGATTTTGGTTCCATTTTTGAGGTGGTATTCTCCCATGGTTTATGGTTTACCATTTGTGGTTTCCTAATTTCTATCTTCTATATATCGGTGCCTAGATGGAGATGTAGTATGGTGTAATTTTATAGGGGGTTATGTGGCTAAAATTTCTCCAGACTTGTGTTGATTGTTCTCTTATGAAGACTTGAGCTTGTTGATGTATTGTAACTATATTGGTAGTGTGCATACATTGGTTTGAACTTCAAATGCTAGATTTTTTCTCAAAAGGGTTTTCCACAAGATAAACACTATGTCATTATGACATTGCTTTTGTGTGTATATTTTCTTTTGAAATACTAGATCATATTTTGCATGCATTTATCTCCTCATTGAATAGTGTAGGAAGTGTTTCTTCTATCAACCTTATTTCACTTCCCAAACCACCTTGCCACCAACATTAAATGCATTGCATGTGATTGTGGAATTTGATAATTATGTTGGTGGGTTGTGAGATACAAATAACTCAAGATTCATTCCTATTCCACATTTTATAATGGGAAATCATAAACAAATCCTATTAAAATGGAATTACTCTAATCATACATAAGTCAACTTGGCTTGGTGATTGAAAGATCCACAATAGATAGTGGTGATGTAGAGAGGTCAAGTTTGATGTTCACTACTAAATCATGAGTTAAATCTCTAGACTCATTGAGAATATCATTGTAATACTCATATGAGAGATATTCTAAGATACAAAATACAAATCATGTCACAAGTAGGAAAGATGAAGAGCAATGTGTGTGGTCCTTTTCTAGAATCTGACATTTCAAGGAGACATGTAATACATGTCCCTTTTGCATGTAATCAATTTTGATGAGAGAAGTAATGGGTTTGCCTTGGTAGTTACAATGATATTGCCTTTTCAATAGTGTGTTATTTTTCACTTGTGATTGAATCTAAATATATCTTAAGGTGGCATTAAGTCAAGACTATGGATTACAATATGATGTCTTGTTATGATCTCATTTATGGTCTACTACAAATATTTATGTATATAAATGATGTTCTAATATAGGTTATAATTGTAATTTATAGGTATTCTTTTATTTTCCCTCAACCCCTATTATACCAAACAATGGAACATACAATCTAATATAAATTGATTATGACTATATATGATAGAAATTTAAGACGTGTGATTCGTAAAGTGTAAAATGGTTAAATTATATGGGCATCTAATTTTCATTTATTTTGTTGTCTATGTTATATTGTAATCATTCGTAAGCTATCAACTTTGTACTTGAATGTCACACCACAATGTTGCATAAATGGTGGTTTAGTTGAAAGGGTCGGTATTGAAAGGGAAAGAGAACCTAGCATGCACCTTACAACATCTTATATTTTACTTAAATAGGTTTTCAGTAACTTGATGCAAGCATATACTACTATGCCCTTAAAGCAGAAACAGACAGTTGATTTCCCATCACATTAACCCTTAGAGGAAAGATAATGTAGCTTACAGATCTAAGAAAATTTTAGCAGCATAACGGCATGCAAATTAACACTTTAAGATCATGAAAGAAGAAGAAAATAGACAAAAAAGAAGAAACACCAATATACATGGGGAAGACCCTTTCGGATAAAAAACCCTACTCCAAAGCATCGAACCAATGTATTAATCTGCAACAACAATGTTACAATACACTTGTAGGCTCAAAGCCTTAACATGGAGATTTACATCTTGCTTATATAGAAAAAAACTAACAGCATAACCCTGCATAAAAATAACCTCTTCAAACACACTGAATACAACATAATGCAAGAGTTGCAAAAGCAAAGCACCCTCAAAAAGTTGGCTTAGCTTTCTCCACCAACTCCTCTGCAAAAGAATACAAAGCATCCGCTTTCAAATCTGTTTTAAAGCCAGAAAAACTTATGCTTTCTTTCCTAGGCGTCCACTTTCCAAAGAGGAATATTTTCCAACTTGAAAATATTTTCCAAATCAAATAACTTAAAAATCCTTTCCAAATCAAATAACTTGAAAATCTTTTTCAAATCAAATTTCCAAAAAACAAAGCATATCCTCTTCGTGGGCTCTCCAAAGAGATAAGGATAAGATTTTCCATTAATGGTAACTTCTTGCCATAGAAACCTACTAAACAAGACCCAAGGTCAACCGAGGTGGCACTCCTTGTTTTTTTCAACAAAAAGCAAAAAAAAAATTTTGAGAAAAAGCAAAAAGCACAGAGCACAAAACAATTTTTTTCCAGAATGGCTTAAAAACACCATTTCTAAAAAAGCAAAAAACAAAACTGCTTTTTCACCTCCTAAAAAATAGGAAACACCAGAAAGGACTCTAAGGTTGAGACACCTTAATCCCAACATTCTCCCACTTGTCGAAGACCTGTCAAGAATCTATAGCAGGTAGTTGATCAGGCCTCAAGGCCCATGGAACTTGAACACCATCTAAACTTCTATGTGCTCACTAGCTTTGTCAGTGCATCTGCAACATTCACCAAAGTGTAAACTTCATACCAATTACCAAAACACAACTTTAAAGTCCAAACACCTCCAAAACACGATCGAGCACGAATGCTCCAGAATAGTTAGAACAACAACCAACTAGTTGTTTACATCCAACTAAAAACCCACCATTGATAGAACTTCTGCACATGACATATCCAGCCCATATTGTAGCTCTTATCCCTGTATAATCCATTGTTGTGCTTAAAGTTACCATCTCCCATGATAAAAAAACACACCAAAACCATTGATGTGCAAAAAATATGGAGACCCTTGATACTGCAGTCCAATGGAGAACAATCTACCAAAGACATACATACATCCTAGGAATCATACTGCATGAGCAATGCCAACCAAAGCAACTCACAGTCTACCAATCAACACTTACATAAAAGTGTGGCTTATAATCAAATCATGTAATACAAAGAACAATCACAATGATCTGCAAACTACAACCAACCTGCTGCAAAACAAAGCATACTTCCACAAATAGTTTTATGTTCACTCTCTCACCTTTGATCTCCTCTTCTCCCAAGTCCTCCACATCTCAAATGATATACATTAAAAGAACACATATTGTTGCTAAAAAACAATAAAGTACAACAATAATAGATGACCACAATTAAACCAGTGATCATACTAGATGAATAAGAACCTATAGGAAGAAACATGAGGCCATAAAGAGAAATTGCAAATCATATCATAGCCATCAACCAACACCACCAAGTGCTAAGTTGTGCCAAGTAAGATCTCTTTCACAAAACCGCAACTGAAAAGCCATAACAACACCCAACTGTTCAATCTCATTAGATCAAACAAAACATGTATATCTCATAACAAAAAAAGGATGTAATCTTCTCTATCCAAGGAAGATCAATCTCAAAAAAATCCATTCCAAAAATAGGAATACAGCCCAATAACATCTTCAAAACTTCTCATAAAAAATCATATACCCAAGGAGATAACCATGCCAAATACTCCTCAAATGAACCCTCCAGAACTAGAAACTATAGCTCAAGATCCATATCCATGAGAAATCAAAGCATAAAATAAAATGAATCTGAAACAACATGAGCAATACCTATTAGATCATTTTCTGCCGAATGAACTAAGAGCGGGGAATGAGAATGATCCACTGAGATACATTGAGCCTCATAGACTCTCTCCAAGAACAAACACCTCTCAGCTCCAAACATGAACTCATGCCCATACCTAGGTGAAGGCTCCTTGGTATTTCTATTGAAATTTCATCATTCCAACACATGACCCCCACAACAAGAGATCTCTAGCCTCACCTCAAGTCTCTCTAGTATCCATGAGCATGTAATGTGCCATACCTATTTGTATTTTTTAAAATCTTTTTATGTGTGAATTTTTTATTATTTTTATGTGATCTTTCAAACTAGACAGAAGAATGCAGAAGGGGTTTTCAGTTTTCCTGCAGATGTGTCACCGAAGCATACAATATAGAGCATAGAACCAAAACCCAGAAAATATACAAGGAGTATGAAGAAACTATTGACTACCCAAATAGTAAAATGGCCAACAATGAATTATTGTAACATACCCATGTTTAAAAATGCAACTTGGTACAATTGTTGGAATGGACCAACAAGTGGGTATGGCTGGAAATGCATCAAAACTCCATAAAATGATATAGAATATTCATACAAATGTCATTAGTAGAAAATAGAACCTCCAACACCTCACAATGCAAAATACACAATACCCACGAAGAGGGAAGAAGCCAGAATGTCTCCAAGTCACTCCTGGAGCTGTACGGCCTTTGCTGGGAGTGATGAACAACAACTATGCACACCAAAATACCTCTGAAAATCCACTGATAATAATATGTTGTTGTAGTCTAGGTTGGGCGACCAAGGTGGGAGTCTCCAAATGCAAATAACTTCACACAATCTACCCCAACAGTGAGTATGACCTGGTAGAAGTGGTACGGCCAGCAGCTAGTAAGTACAACAGTCATAAACACTAAGAAATATGCCTTGTTTCTACTGTAAAACTGATCTCCATGGCTGCACAGAAGGACTAAAATGTATATGCAATGGAATAGCTCAAACCCCTCTTCAAACATCAACTATTTACTCCAATGAAGCACAAATGTAAATGCCAAATACATCCACTCTCAATGGCACCATTGGGTGGTCTTCCACACCTGTAGAATGTCGTCACTAATGGAGGTTTTCATCTCCAAAAGCCTGGTTCGAATGCACAAACCCTTGAAACCCTAGCAGAGCTCACAAAGAGAAAATATCATAAAGCAAGCATATGCAAATGAGCTTTGAAAACCTCTTTTATTTCCCTCCCAAGTGGGCGTTGGGTTTTGGAGGGACTTTTATCATTTTAAAACATCTTATAACTCCCTAGGGATGGGCGCCCAAGGTCAAGACATTCCACTTGGTCTTTATTTTCCTTAAGTCACTTTTCCACTATACATTATAAAGTCCATATTTAAATATATCATTAATAACTTCAGACTTTTAAAATAACTACCAAGATGGTGTCGAAATGCAATGATCTATAGCTCGTTGGAAAGCCCTTGACGAGACGAATCTGATGCCACTCTGAAAATGTCAAACCGACACTAACCCTAAACTTACTAAAAATAGTAAGTAACAACCACGAGCAGTCTGAGCCAACTCCAGAGGTGCCAACTAGATCCTTTGAACTTGAACCATCTTTCCTCTACTGACACAACCTCCAATGCCAAACCAACTACAGTTCCCTAACCAAACTGTTAGTCCACGGAAACTTTATGATGGACTAACCATGAGTCTAGAAGGGGACATTACAAAGCATCCATCAACCAATTCATGTCAACTTCAAATGCATCCTGCAAAATCATGAAGCTTCAAGCAAATGATTAATACTCAAAATCAAATAGAATTTCACCATACCACTGTCAAAGCTCCCATTGCACGTCTGCAAAAATCTAGGAACACATATGACATCATGATCTAACATCTCCTCCTAAGAGATCACTTCCTGCTCCAATGAACATATCTTTCCAAAGGGGCACCATCATGCCAAAACTCCAATCTTTGAAATAAGAGTCCATCATGGCACAATACCATCTCCAATCACATGAAGATAACCATCCCCTGACAATGGAACTCAAGATGTCAAAATAATTTCATAGCATATAAGAATCATAATCCAAAAGCCTTACCATGACACCTACAACCACTATAGAAGAATATCCATCACCAAGTGACAGATCCACATCACTACCAAATCTCCCACTAAAATTGTGATATCAGGCTTATCAAGGCATCGTGATATCAGGCTTATCAAGGCATCGTGATAACCATCCTCTAAATCAAGATCATCCGTGGCTCTAACACTATCTAATAATTCACTTGTAATACCAACAATACAAAATAATAAAGTAGAACCAAGATCTCCAAACAAGAAGATAAAACCATCACTGTCAAAAGATCACACATAACCGTGTATCCTTGAAGCTATACATGACATTGTGATAAACATGCTACAAGTCCCAATAACTGACTATCCAGCCACTCAAAAAAATCCATCCTCTCATCCCAAAGCAACATATGAATGCACAAATGACCACAGACAAGGCCAACTAACAAAGTCTGCATCAACACTGAATCAATCTTGTGGATGTAGACAGTCCACATCTGAGTCATCCCACTGCGATCAATGAGTTGCACATACCCAAAAATTGCATAACTCATAGATCTCAAACCTATTCAACATGCAAACTCATCATCACATTAGTAACTTACAAACTGAGATTACAAAGAAGATACCATGTAGATTTCAAGACTCAAACACTAGATCAACCCCAGACCTAATTTGCCAAAACAAATCCACAATGAGTAACCATAGTCAAGGAACCCATCAAGTAAACACTATAGTTCTAATGCTGAGTGACTAATCACATACCAACATCTCCACACTAAGAAGGCTACAAACCTCCTCACACCTAGCACAAAGCATACAAGCAAATCTGCAACTATCTTACATCCAGAAACACCCCAAGGAATCATAATATGAAAAATAGTTTATCCGCATATCTACAAAACCACAAGTTTTGATTAACCATGTAAAACCTACAAAACCACCATGTCATTGACACACATGCAAATCCATATCCACTTATCATCTGGAAGACCCACAAGTCTGAAAACCACCAAAATAGTTAAACCAAAATAATGGAATAACACAAATAAGCATAACCATAGATTTTGAACGAAAAATCTACAAAATTCTCAAATCCAACCAACATGAAACTAAGACATGCAAGTACAACCAACCAAAAAGAAGAAGAGGTCCAACAACTCCAGGCCCACTTGTAGGCCAACTCCACAACCACCTGGTGTACAAGCATACGGAAGAGCTAGGCTATTCCAGAAGCTTTCAGATCATCCAATGACCAACTCCACAACCTACATACATTCAAGGTTAACAAAATAGTACCTTCCAGTGCCAAGGACTAAAAACAAGCACCCAACATAAGCACATCCAACTATAGTCATGACAACCCAAGTATCTACATGTGATCAAGGAGCTAAGAACAAACACCCAAAATGAATACTTTGTTGCAAATGACCATAAAATGAAAGAGAATAACCACCATGCATGAGGGTTATTACATACTATCAAACAGGAGCTCTAGATCAATATCATATTAAATGTAACCACATGATTAACTCCATAATACTCCATCTCCATCCTTCAAATCCCTGTTGTAACATGAAAACAAGATTAATTGCAAGACTTCCACTCAAACAAGGAGTAATATTCAACCAATTCCTTCCTACATATTCCATCAAGCTTGCCATGCTAAGAAATCACAATAGAAGAAATACCCAGAACTTTAAACACCATGGAACCAACACATGCAATCTCATGCGACCATGGAACCACTGTAGCTTTGATACCAATTGAAAGGGAAAGAGAACCCATCATGCACCTTACAACATCCTATATTTTACTTAAACAGATATTCAATAACTTGATGCAAGCACATACTACTATGCCCTTAAAGCAGAAAAAGACAGTTGATTTCCCATCACATTAACCCTTAGAGGAAAGATAATGTAGCTTATAGATCTAAGAAAATTTTAGCAGCATAACGACATGTAAATTAACACTTTAAGATCATGAAAGAAGAAGAAAATAAATAGAAAAGAAGAAACACCAATATACATGGGGAAAACCCTTTCGGGTAAAAAACCCCACACATCAAACCAATGTATTAATCTGCAACAACAATGTTACAAAATACTTGTAGGCTCAAAGCCTTAACATGGAGATTTACATCTTGCTTATCTGGAGGAAAATTGACATCATAACCCTACATAAAAACAACCTCTTCAAACATATTGAATTCAACAATGGAGGATATAATGGGAGTCTTTACAAATCAGATGTGTGCTATTTTTTTATAATTAATAATCAACCCCATCTATGATCACTCAAGGAAGTTTTATTATAACAAAATATGATCATAAGAAATAATAATATTTAATGAACATATAATAAATAATTAGTGTTGTGATTGTCGATTTTTAATGTGTTATTGGAATTTATTTGTTTGAGCACAATATTTACAATATTTTTGTTTGAATATATCTAGAAATTACTTTTGAAATATATTTGAATGGTGTTACTTGCGTTGTATGTACCTATAAAAAAATAGTCTGCATCCATTTCATGTATAGTGAGACTTGTTCAAAACTTATAGTATACTTTGTCCAGTGGAGAATGATAGTGCATATCTTAGTTCCAATGTGATAATGTTGGAAAATGAAAATTGCTTGCAATGTTTTGGGAAAGTCAAGTGTATGAGATGCAAATCAACATATCAATAGAATTTAAAATTTGGGAAAATATAATTATGAATGTGCACATATTTGGGTACTAGGACATGAAATCATAGAATTGTGATGTTTTTGTTGAATTTATTTGTGTTTTATAATGTAGACAATATTAGAGAAAGGTTATTGTGTATATATAATATTTTATTATAAATAATATGATGACAATGGGAACATCTACATGAAATAGGATCTAAAATTTGTATTGAAAATGACATGCATATTAGCTATAGAGCAATTCACCAACTATACAATATAATAATGTTGTCATAGTTTTTAAAAATTAACAAATGCACATTAGTTATGAGAAAATATGGTTTGAATGTATTATTAGGGAATTAAACATAAAGTCTAACTATTCCAACAAAAATACAACTCTTCCTAAATTGTTGTGTAAACAAATAGATAGACATACCTTAGATTGTAATTTGTAGCTAATGTTGTTTTCCATATACTAGCATGTGTACATAATGAATGTGATATGAGAATGATTGGGTACAAAAAAGCACAATTTTCTATTTTATAGTTTTAAACATGTGGTCTGCATTGATTTCCAGGATCTCAACCCACTTGCTAGATTAGAACACATAATTTGCATTGTGTGTGAGTGTTAGTGTTTATACCTATAAGATTCAAACACTAGAAAATCTAATCTATCTAAATTGTTTGTGACCATATATAATTGAAAAAAGCATGTGTAATGCATGAATTGTGAAATGGTTTAATTATGTGTGTGTCATATATTAAGGTTGTTTTGTTGTTGGTGTCACATTAAATATGCTTTGCAATTTATCAAATTAGTATTATTATGTATTTTAATGTTGCACTAGTGTCACGTATATGGTGTGTTGTTAGTGATATGCACCGATTTTGTTGAAAGGGTTGGTAAAACATTGAATGTTGCATATGTTTAATAATTCTGAGTGGGAGAAACTTGAATGGCATTCTAAGCGGGAAGACCATTGAGCAGGTGGATTCGCTGTCTCCAACGGTGGCTGTGGTTGAGTGTGTTGGGGGCCCTTCCCCTGTGGTTGCAGGTGCTGTGCAGGTGGATTTGTTGCTTTCTTCGATGCCTGGGGAACCTTCTCAGGCTACTGGGGATGCAGTTGTACTTGTTGGGCATTCTTCCAGTCCTAGTGTTCGGGTGTCCTATGGGGGCTCTTCTCCTCGGGTGGATGGGGTTCTGAAAAATATTGATCCCTCTGCACCTGTAAAAATTATGAATCCATCTTCTGGTCCAGTTTTTGGTGGCATCCCTATTGCTAGCTTGTCTGTTAGGGTCGCTTCTCCTTTGTTGATCCAAACTTCAACAAAGGGATGGCAACGCTAAGCAGGAGAAACTTGAATGGCGTTCTGAGTGGGAAGACCATCGAGCAGGTGGATTCATTGTCTCCAGGGGTGGCTGTGGCTGGGTGTGTCGGGAGCCCTTCCCCTGTGGTTGCAGGTGTTGTGCAGGTGGATTCGCTGCTTTCTATGGTGCCTGGGGAACCTTCTCAGGTTACTGGGGATGCAACTGTGCTTGCTGGGCATTCTTTCGGTCTTGGTGTTCAGGTGTCCTGTGGGGGCTCTTCTCCTCAGGTGGCTGGGGTTTTGGTAAATGTTGATCCCTCTGCACTTGAAAATATTGTGAAGCCATCTTCTAGTCCAGTTTCTGGTGGCATCCCTACTGCTGGCTTGTCTGTTAGGGCCGCTTCAGGCTGCCATAAGAAATCTTTTTCTGATGTTTTTTCAAATGCTCATGCTCAAACTCTACCTGCACATGCTAAGGTTAGGCCTTTGCCCTGTGCCCGTGCTTCCCTTGTTGTGGTCTGTGGACCTGAGATTGTAGAAAATGAGGGTTTCTATTTGAGACATGGTGTGGTCTGTAGGTTTAATGGCTTGTGGCCCTCCCTTCCTGATCTCCATGGTTGGGTTTTAGTCTCCTGGAAGCCTCTTGTCTTTGGGCATATTGAACTCTTTCCCAATGCAAGAGGGTTCTTCATTGCAACCTTCGCTACCTCCGAGGAGTGAGACCGAGTACTGGACAGATGGTGGTTGTGGGGTGATCATTCGATGTCCATCAGGCCTTGGACTCACTCTTTCAATCCTCTTGCGGAGCCACTGAATACTAGACCGGTTTGGGTCTGACTGTTGAATCTCCCTCTCTAGTTTTGGGAGGAATCATGTTATGAAGCTATTGGCAATGCCATTGGACACTTTTTTAAGGTGGACTCTATGACTCGAGATCTTGGGCATACTACGGTGGCTCATATTTTAGTAGATATGGACATCTCCAAACCACTCCATGCTGATGTGGTCGTGATGGTGGAGGACAGACCATGGACGCAGCTTCTAGACTACATGAGGGCCTCCCTTTTCATTACAGGAGATGTTTCTTCGTTGGTCATATGGCCTCTAGCTGCCCTCATGCTCCCCGCAAGGGCGCGGCAACCTAGTGGAAGGATGCTCTCACTGACCATCTCATGGTGGGCACTCTCTCTTTGGATGGTTCCTTCCTTGGCTGAATCTTCCCAGGAGATTGTGTCTCCCCTAGATCCTCTTCCGACTAACCCTTCAGCAGAACCATTAGTGCCTCAAACTATTGTCGTTGTTCATGCAGAGCCTGTCCAACCCTCGATGATCACCTCTGTTGGTCCTTCGAATGCTCTTGTCTCCTCTTCTACACTATCTGCTCCCTCATTGCGTGGTGGCTTATTGCCCGTCGTGGCTGTTGAGGATCTACTCCTCTCGCCTTGCTCAGTAGACTTCAATTCTGAGTCTTCGTGGTCTATTGTGCAGAGAAAGAAGAAGGGACTCCCCAAATTTGTTGCTTCGTGGCCTAGGGTTAAGGGAGTCAGATTTGTCCCCTTGGGTTCTGGGGTTGTCTAGTCCTCGTCTGTTGTTCGACAGTTGTCTATCAGTTGTTCCTGTCATGTTTACGTTATGTGTGTGGCTTGATTTTAAAAGGTATGTTCTGTCGGGCCCCAATGGCTCTTGTTTGTAAAGGGTTCAACCCCTTGTTTGCTAACTTATCATTATCAAAAGCAATTGAGTTCATAATGGGGGTGTTTATAAATCATATGTGCATTGTAGATCTTATAATGAATACTCAGCCCCAACTATACATGTTCAATCAAATATGGATTATTACAATGAAATACATATGGAGTGAATAATAATATTCAATGAATAAAAAATAAACAATTTGTGTTGTAATTGTAGGTTTTTAAATGTTATCAAGCTTATTTGTTTAATCCTGGTATTCATAATTTTTTGTTTGAATATAACAAGAAAGTACTTTTGAATTATATTTAAATGGTGTTACTTGAACTATATGGATCTATAAAAAATAAATAACTTGCATCCATGTCATGTATAGTGGAATGCTTACAAAAAAATTGAGTTGCATTCGGTAGAGAATGATGGTAGATATTTAGAGATCTAATGTGATGGTTGGGTGATGAAAATTTATTGCAATATTTTTGGCGAGTCTAGCATTGTGATATAAATGAGTGTATCAAACATATTACTATTGGACAAAATATAATTATGAATACGCATATATTTGTGTGGTGGACATGAAATTATAGTTTTGTGGTGTTTCTATTAATTTTATTGATGTTTTATGATGCACACAATATTATAGAAAAGATTGAGTATATGTATATATAACAAATTCTTGTGTATAAAATAAATTTCAAGATTTATATTGTGAATAACATGCATGTCATTTACATTAACCATGTAATACAATAAAGTTATCTTTGATAAAAGAAAATAACAATGCCCATTAATTAATTGCAAATATAATTTGAACCTAAAAGAGACTTAAATAAAAAGTCTAATAGTTGTAGGGGAAATATAATATCCTTCCTATATTTTTGTGCAAATAAATAGACATGCCTCATTTTGCAATCTTAAAATATAATTTATTTTTAACTATATACATGCTAATAACTATATACTTGAATGTATATGATATATGCAATATGAAAGTAATGAGATGGAAAAAAGTAGGGTCCTTTAAAGTATTAGTATTTAGTTAACAATGTATAAGTATTAGAAATTAAACACTGGAGGATTAAAAGTTGTCACTTCCAATTCTATTTTAAATTGTCATTTTGAAGATTCTAATTTAAATATGAGAACCCACACTTCAACCACTGGATCACAACCCCTTAAACATGGAAAAAAAAAAAAAACTGAAATATTGTCTCAAAGAATTGCCACAAAATAAACAGATTACCAACATGCTTTAGCAGATATAATCAACAAGAGATCTGATTTCCTATTTAGATTCAAGCTCAAGAGACCAACCCCGAGGGTATGCTTCAGGGGTTCTCTTCTTCATGGGAGGAAAGAAAGCTTTTTCCAGTTTGTTCTTGTCATTTTCTATCTCTGCATTCTCAACGTTGGTAAACTAATTTTCATTTCATTTTCATTTGGTGACCCCTCCTTGAAATCTTTCATGCAATGATCTTCACCTCTGCTATAAAACTCCTTTGCACTTGTCCCGGGCGTTTGCTCAACATTCATGCAAGTATTAGTTTCCTCTGAAATTATAGCTTCATTGTTATGATCTACAAGTGCTTTGCCAGAGAGATTCTGGAGAAACTCAAATTGAAGCTTCTGCACAATAGAAGATCTCACAAGGCAGAACTTCTCTCCTGGAAAGAGCCTTCTTTCAGGGCTTACAACAGCCCAAGGCCTTCTAAATATATCTGGAAAGGTCAGACAATGGCCAGGGTATTGATTCAATAACTCTGAGGCAGATTTGGGCTCAGTAAAAATTTCCTCATCCCCACCCACATGAATAATCCTCAGCATTGAAGACTTTCCTGTTGTTGGTCCTCTGGAAATGGGACAAGAAGACTTATTATCATGGTATCTTCGATCTGGACTATAGACATCATCCAAAGTCTTTATTGAGATGCATCCGAAGCATTTTTCAGCCATTGCTGCAGATCTTCAATGGAGTTAAGAGCCAATTACTTGGATATATTCCCAGGCTTCATATAAGCAACCCTTAATACACCAAGTATGGAAAAGAATACAAAAACAACAAATTTGTTAGACAAAAAGGGCGACATCTTCGACAGAACTAAATTTTGCTATTTTAAATGGACGTTATTAACATTGATTATGCAATGCAAATAATAATATAGACATTTTTATTGCACTGTTTCTTCTCTTTCCTTTGTTGTCTTCTTGGACTTTTCTATTAAAGATATAGTTAGTTAAAATCTGAAAAGGATTAGATCGTATATATTTTGTCTTTAATGTTTCCTCCTCCATTCATGTTTATTTAATGTGCCTCAATCTTAAATTTCTCCATAATAGCTTTATATATTTTTTAATTCTAAATGTAAATTTTCCAATGTGTTTTTAGATTTTTTTATATTTGTAAAGGTGAAAAATTATATCTTTAATTTTTTTTTCTTTTGCTTTACATTAATATTGGACATAGATTTATGATCTTAAAGGATATTTTAAGAATTAGTATAGATATCTTAAATATATCTATTAGATATCGACTTTGAGGTGTTTATATAGAATGTGACATGGGTTAGTTAAGTATCTTGAGATTGATATCTCTCAGTATCTTTTAAATAGATATATTTAAGGTATCTATGCTAGTTTATTAGGTTTCTATATAGATGTATATATAATTAGGTGTAATGAATGTTTGGCATATAAATGATCATTAAACTTATGTTAAGGGATTTTGTTATCCATTCACTCCATTACAACTTCCCCTTGTTACCATTGTAGTTATATGTATCTGTGTAATTAGCTAATTTGAACACATATTTATGTTCTTAAAGGGGTTTCTCTAGAATTAACTAATGTGCACATATGTTTATGTTCTTCAAGGGGTCATAAAAGCCTTTGAGTTATATGTCTAAAGTATGTATTTAAAGAAGTGGCCCCTAAGTCCTTTTGGACATCCAAACACATCAAGACAATCATCATATTACATGCATTGAGGACAACATGTTCACACATCTGCCTTCAACATTTTGAAGCTTCACAACAACCTCCTCCAACTACATCATCTGACTTGACATCTATCTTCATGGTCATTCTATCTTTTCACTATCAACTTAGTCACGAGACTTGACCAAGTCATAAGGTGGAAGTTAGTGCACTTCCATTGTGAAAAATTGCTATAGCGTATGTGTTTGACATCCATTTATTAGTTCCTGCCATGGAACTATAGCGGCGAGGCTTTTGAAGCTTCACAACAACCTCCTCCAACTACATCATCTGACTTGACATCTATCTTCATGGTCATTCTATCTTTTCACTATCAACTTAGTCACGAGACTTGACCAAGTCATAAGGTGGAAGTTAGTGCACTTCCATTGTGAAAAATTGCTATAGCGTATGTGTTTGACATCCATTTATTAGTTCCTGCCATGGAACTATAGCGGCGAGGCTTTTTTTAATGAGTGATTAAACTATTTTTTTGCAACTAATGGTTGTTTTGTTTTCTTGTTAATAAAATAAAAATCCAATGTGTAAGCGGCAAAGTTGTGCACTGTTTACTCCTGTGTTTAATGCAAGGCAAAGTTGGTGAAATGTTATCTGTGCATTGTTACGGTTGCAGGATGTCAAAGCAGTGGGGAGGTTTAACGAGGTGGGAGAAGGCGTAAATTTCAAGCTCCGTCTGCTATTCCAATGACTTGCTACAGGGAGTCAGAAGAGTCCAGGAATTTGACGAGGAGAGGCATTTTTTTGACATTTGTCTACTATTCCAATGACTTGGCACATTTAGGGTTTTTATTTACTCTATTTTCTAGATTTTACAAACACCTGTGCAATCTGTGGAGAGGTGTCCAATGCTACAGTTTTCGGCGAGGCTTTTTTTAACCAGTGATTAAACAATTTTTTTGCTCCATAGGTAAGATTAACATTTAATATGTATTCTACTTCTGTGCTATTAGATAGTTGCGGTGCTTCATTTATGTGTGCTGAACGGCGTTGAAGTGTTGAGCTTTATAGATACACCTATTTTAATCACTCTCAATGCATCGTTTGTTTCTTTAAATTTAAGTATACGAGAAGGAACATTAAATATCACTGTGCCAACCATCTATTCTCTCAGTAGTGTTAGTGCATACAAATGCGAGCGCCCTTCTTTCCCTTTTCCCCCTCATCTATAGCAATAGAAATACAGGGGTCTCAAAATTTTCTACCTAATTCTTGTCAATGGGCTCGATCTTTGTTTCTTTTGCAAACTGTATCAACAAGAAAATAATGCAAATGAGTCATTTTTTTGGCTGGTTTAATTATTTCCATTTTTTATGACTATAGAAAAGCTTAAATCACAAATGTGTAAAGCAATCAATACAACCCTCACTTATGGATTAGTGTAATTATGTAATGAAAACTAATCAAAACTCTTTGTTTTGAGGCCCACACACTGATCCTTTGGATTAAATGTTTTGTATGACTTATTTATAGATATTTTGTTTACATTCACAAATTAGCACACAAATCATATTTGATGTCTATAGTGATGTCTAATACTGCCAACAATGATATTCAGTTGATTGTCATAGCAAATAATGCCAAAATTCTCAGGATTCCCTAATTCATGTTCCTTAGGCAACTGAGGAACTTAGTGTAGAATTTATTTTGTACAGCTCCAACTTCTACATAGTTATTTTGCCTATACAACCGGCCATGCAATTGTAGTTTGAAACATATTTTGCTGGTGTCTCATAAACTTGTTGATGACAACACCTTGTTGAGTAGTCTAGGCATCAAAGATAGTGACCAGGTATGCACTAGTTACCCTTTTTGTTTCAAAGATTTATATGGGTTTTACCTGTTATAAGGCACATTATTTTGAGTTGGTTTCTATGGTTTTACAACCTCCATGAAATTGAAGAACGATGACTAATTATATGTTTGGAGTTTGAGTCTTCCAATGTTCAATCTTAGTTCTCAACTACAAAGAGCAGATTTAGGCACATAAATTATGTAGTGCATACAAGAAATTTATGCTACCACAATTAACTACCCACTAGTCACTTAGAGATTACTACCAATCTCCTGAGAAATTAACCTACCTTGTAAATGGCAAGCGCCCAACGGTTTTGTCTCTGTGTACCCACGACAATGTTTGCCCTCATTAATTGTGTGTGGCTCAAAATCTGAAAGTTCAAAACTCGAGCAATATAAAGCTACATAGAAACAAATTCCCTAGTGTCTTTTGATCTTCCACAAGGGGTATGCTCGAAGTTGAAACTAAAGGCCAAGCCACATGCCACATGCTTGAAGTTGAAACTAAAGGCCAAGCCACATGCCACATGCTTGAAGTTGAAACTAAAGGCCAAGCCAACAAAAATCACGACTGTCAGTTTCTAAGGAGAGGTAATGCAGGTAAAATGTTTGACAAACCCACAAATGAACTACTGCAAAGGACAAAACCACCATGCCAGCATTTGGCAGGAACTACGCTGCAATGCGGCCTTGTTAAGATTGTAATAGTTTACATGATATTATTTAATAATCCCATAGTGAGTAGGTTGTGAATGTGTCTATGAAAAAGGTGTTTTGTCTTTTCTTGAATGAAAGACTAAAATTCATATCTATCTTGAAAGGATTATTGTAATTGAGATATGAATGATTCATGTGTACTGTAAACCTAACGATTAAATTTCATGTATTCGTCAACCATAAGGAAACAATGATTCTCCTTCAATTTTCCCCTCTATGGACAAGTACTTCAATTGAACCTATATATTTTTCATTAGTATTGTGACTAAAGTTGGCATCACATGTTGGTATCAATAATCCAATCCACAATTATGAAATAGATAGAAAACTTTCCTATAAACTTTCGTTAGATCTCAAAAGAGAGCTCCAACTTGCATGAGAAATATATATTATTAGTCCCTGCGTTAAGCAAAGGACTATTGTTTTCACCCAACATAAATTGCATTACTTTGCTTTGGGTTGCCCGCTATATGGAAAAAATTAAGCCTTAACCTAAGGTCTAAATTTTTTAAAAAAATTTGACTGACTGATGCCATTTTTTCATTGGGTCTTTACTAAACCCCTGATATTTTATTCTGGGTTGTACGATGTTTCAAATTTTTTATTCTATGTCAGTTGCTTGGTGGTGTTTCCTTGTTCTGCATGGAATTGGAGAGTTTTCTCAATGGCATGTGGCCTGCAGGAGGATGGGTGCCAGCCAGGTGTTCCAGTCTGTGAGTGGGCGACTGCCACAAAAGACCATTTTACTTGGCTCTGTTGCCCAGAGAAAATCTAGTGAGTTATTCTTGTTTTGTTTCTCGTATACATTTTTTAGGGCTTTTTTTTTGCTTTGCCTTTTAATTGTTAGTTCTTTTGCAGTCTGTGGCAGGGGAGAACGGTGCTTATCAACCTCTGTTTGAGCTCACAAGCCTGGTTTTTTAGAGGAAAATCTCGGCGGTTTTTTTAATTTTTTTAGAGGACACTACAAGGCTGGCCCTACAACACCCACGCTCTAGTTTAAGTTTTCCTTTGTGAGCTCTCTCAAGGCACTCGCAGCCTCTGCAGTCTTTATTCAATGCATTCAATGGCCATTCATTGGCCCCTATTCGTTGGAAATTCCTCAACCATTCATCAACCCTGCAATTCCATTTGGTGCCTTCCTTTTTGAGATCAACCTAGGCTCACACAGTTAGGCATTCATCATTTTTGGCGTTCATGTTTGTGTTTAAGCCGAGTTCGGCCCGGCATCCACTCAGAGCGCCCCTTTGGTATTTCTTGACTCAAGCTCTAACTTGGTCCCGGCCCTGCATTATAGGAAATTAAAATCTCTAATTATAAGCTTTGTTTAATTATTTTTTAATGTCTACTAGGATAGGTTGCAAGCAAAAAGTTCATCAAAGAGGTGAATGGGATACATGATTCAGAGAGGGAGGTGAGTATAAGCATGTTGGTAATGATTTGGGCAGAGTGGCAATGAAAGTAGTGACTTACTTTTGGTATATTTTTTAATATATTTAGAATCCCACTTTTGAGTTTTGCCTATTCTAATTGAAACGGTAGTTTTCTTATAGCGTTGTTGTGGATAAACAACAAGTTGTGTGGCTGTTCATTTTGGGGGAGAAGATTTGCGTCAGATTTCAAATCACTTCTACCATTAAATTCAAATCCATTCCAAGTTTAGACATTCTTACAAGAAAAGTAATTTGAATTTCCTCTATTAATTCAAACCCATCCCCTTTCAAATCCAAACGATACATGCTATTTATTTCAGATTTTAAATCACTTCTACAATTAAATTCAAATCCATCCCAATTAGACATTCTTCCAAGCAAAGTAATTTGAATTCCCTGTGTTTTTTTTTGTTTTGATCTCTTCATGTTTTTGTTTGGTTGTTGTTTGACCCATTTCGTTTTTCTGTGTTTAGGGTGAGGGTGTTTTTGGACTAATTGATGTATAATCTAGATAGAACCAAGGAGGCAGGCATTAGATTCAGAGTGTTTATTGCAAAACATGTTTTGGGCTTTATTATTCTGTCCATTACTCTATTATTTGTAAACATAAAAATTTGTCTGATTTTATTTCTTAATGCAAAGAAACTTTTAAGTATTTTTTGGCTGAATAGTTTTTCTTCATTCTCAAAAATTGCACTGTGTATGGTAGAAAATACATTTATAGAACAAATATTTTCCTAAGAAGATATGTTGCAGAATTTTTCTTTGGAATAAATTGGGTAAAATCCTTGCTCAAAATACATTTTAGGGATAATTTAGGGTTTTCTGGAGTATTTTAGGCATTGTAGTGATGGCGCCTTCCAAACGTCTTAGTGATGGAGGCACACCAGGTCAGCAGCATTCAATTGCATCGTTTTTCTTGTTTTCTCTAGGTACTAATCCCTACTTCCCAAGCCAAAGATTGAAATGGGATGTTATATAGATGAATACATCTGTATATACATAAATGTCGTGAGACAAATTCAAGAGAAAGTTGAGGTTCAAATGTATGACGTATCACATCCATGACAGTTCATGTTTTTTGACTTGATCATTTCAAGGGAAACTTATTTTGTGTGCCTCGCAAACCATGCACAGCAGATGAAAGTGTTTTCCCTGGAATGTTGTGCAGAGGGAAGATTTTTCTCAATTTTTTTTATGGGTTTCTGGTTTATTATTGGCCTGGGCTATTTTCGTATGGGGTTTTAGGTTTTTTGCATTGGGTTTCTAATGTTTGAGAGCTGTGAGCGTAATGCCCCCTCGTTTTTTGGCGTGTGATGGTTGTTAGTTTTGCATCACTCTCTGCTTGATCTGAGACAGTTGTTATCTTTTTCTTTGCATCCAGACGGTTCTGAGACATTTGAGACTATGGTTTATGCTTATTCTAATTGCGATAGCTTATACTTGACTAATCTAATTCTGACTTGTAGAATGTGCTTTGATGACATTGTTGTTTTTCCAATTAAGATGAGATGGACATGTTTAGTGATGGTTAGAAAATATCATGTTTATGCATCTAATTTTAAATAGAAATAGTTATAGTCTTGTTTTGGAGCGGGGACGGTGTAGTACTGCTCAGATCGAGCACCCTACTACACCGTGATTCTCTGTCTCGGTGTGTGTGATATATATACATTTACAGTTGATCATATATAATCCATTGGTTTTCATGCAGGTTGCAGGTACCGGGCCTCGACTCCACCTGATTTAGCAGGTCTGAGCGGGGCCTACACCATGGATAATGTGACGGAGATAACATGAGGTTTATACTGCTAGGGAAATTCTGATGCAGAGGCATCCACACTATATCATTCGCATATAGCATGAATGTCTGCAGACCAACCTCATCATCATCATCTTCGCCATCATCATCATATTCCCTAGAACTACCAACATCATCATATTTCGGCTTTACTCTGTCAGCATCATGTTTCTTAAAACCAACAGCATCATCATATTGCGGACACTCGCAATCATCCTCCTGCCGACTACTATTCACCTCCTCCGCTTTCCTCCTAACATCATCATCATGATGTTTAGCGGGCGAACACATCCTCCGGTTGCACTGTTCATCGGGCGCCGGACTCCGTCGGCATCATCATATGCAACACTTCCTTCGTCAGCAGGATATTCAACATCCGGTTGTCCCAAATATCCTGATGACGTTCACCTTCAGCAGCTTACCTTCGATGCTCCGCTACCCGACGACACAAGCAACAGCATCATGATCTACTTTATCCGGTTCTCTTCGAAACCTCCTGATGACGCTAATACACTTTCTGCCGATGCCGATACTTAACGACAGCAGGATGAACTCGCATAGGGGGGAGATCTCAATATCCTGATGACGATGACGTCATATCCTGATGACGATGACGTCATATCCTGATGACGATGACGTCACCCAATATCCTGATGACCTTCTCAATACTTAGTCAAAAACACGAACTTTCTCTTCCGCATCTACTCGCGATATGCGGATGATTGGCACTCCCGATATGATGATCCTGATGCCGATACGCTCCTCGGCTCCTCCTGCTGATGATCACCCCGACGAACTCGCACTTCATGCACTCGAAAACATCATGCTCTCCTTCACTTATCCGGATGATGATGCCTAACCCGACTGCAGGATATTTGCAGAAATATCCTGATGATGCTGTTTTCGCGAACTTCTGCACTTAGCGAAATTTCACTTCGCCGATCCACCAGGGATGACCCGATCCAACTCAGGGTGATCTTCCAACTCAGTTAGCTTATCAACTCGACCTAGCACATGAGGATGCTAGGGTCTTCAACATCTCTTGACCGCGATCCTGCACACCTGCATGCAAACAAACAAACTACCTACTAACCTACTGTACATTGCCATTCCACCGATCAGACAGATCAACCGGTGGAATGGATCAGAAAATCCATGCAGCCACGCAAACCAGCAGATCGATTATACAAAGGAGATCAACAGAAAACGAAACAGGATCTTTATTGATTCAAAGATGCAATACAATATGATGTTCCTCACACAGAACACTCAACTCCTCTACTTGATGCAACACTACACTGCCGATCGATGATCTCTACAATCAACCGATCTCATGCTTATAAAGATTTCCCTATGAGTACTACTGACCCGACTCCAAGCGGCTGGGAACTCTCCAGGCGGCTGGGAGATCCCACCGAACATACATCATGACAGCTGTTATAACTAACTATCTAAAAATAGCAAAAGCCTGGTCAGCATGATCTTATCCTGATCAGCATGACCTTATTACATGCATTTGGTCTAACAGACCTTCTTGGAAACACAAACAAGACCTAAACTACTAACTGCCTCATGAAGGCCAGCTGTCAGGTAGGTGCTCCTGCACCAAATTCCAGTCCTTGTCGTAGTCTTGTGTCCTTGTCGTAGTCTTGTGTCATGATGCGACGTTGCTCCTTGGTTCTTGTTGTTGGTCGTCGCATGTTGTGGAGTGTTGTTGAAGTTGTTTAAGCTTGTCTATGTGTTCCTTGTTATCTTTATGATCTTATAGTATTTTGTATAATCGTAGACTTTGAAATATTGTTTTTGTAAAGCTTTTTATTGACTAAATCAGTTATTATAATGTTGTAAATATTTACGAAGGTAATTAGTGCATAGTTGATTTTAAAATTTATTTTTTGGGTGATTAATTTAATGTTGTTAGTGTCGGATATATTTAGAGGTTTGAGAATCTCTATGTTAAGGAAAAATTTCAAATTTTCCTTATGAAGTGGGATTGTGTAATTATTGGGGGGTTACTGGAATTAATGATCTTGGCCTATTTTTGGTTTTGGGAGAGGAATTTTGGGGGGCTCTCGATTCATTTCCAGGGGGAGAGAAATTGTATATTGACCATTTTTTTTCTTCTGAGAGGATAGTATGGCAAGGGGGGAGAAAGTATGCAATGTGTTGGGAACTGCCTGATGGTTTGGATTGAATATAGAGGATAAATTGCTTCAAGGAGGCGTTTGTTGAAGGTATGTGGTCGGTACCTTTTTGCAGATGCCTAGAATCTTTGTTTGTGGATAAAAGTAGAAAAGTGCAATGGCATTTAGGAGTTTGCTTAGGAAAATTACATTGCTTGAAGAGTGATCATTGGCACATATCTGTAAAATAAGTTTTTTTTATCACTTCCAGAAATTACATTTTGTTCCAAGAATGATTGTATTTCTACATTAAAGTTGAGTCTATTGCATTCCTTGTAAGTTCTTAAATTTGTGTTAGAGTTTTTTTTTTGGTATCAATGGGAAATCTATGGATTTTCTTGCTCTGTATTCTCAAGGTTTTCTGTATTAGTGGTAAATTAGTATGAGATTACTCATGCATGTCTGAGATTTTCTTTCAGTCTACAAGGGCCTTTACTCAAGCCTGCTTTGGATTAAATTCTTGCGCCATGCATCCCTGTATTTTTATTTAAATTATTGTACTCACCTTGTAATCATGTTAGTGCTTTCTTTCTAGCCTTGGCTGCATATCCTTATGTTTTATGCATACCTTCTGCTATAGCTGCCCATATCCATTATGTCATAGAATGTTGTCCTTTCTTTCCTGCCAAGAAATCTAATCTCGCTCCAGTAGATAGTTAACTCTATTTTTTTTCCTGCATAAGAAAATTGCCCACGATGGTAATGAATTGCATCTGCTTGAAAGTTTTTAAGTTATCATGCAAATTCCTTTAGCTGATAGACTTTTCTTTTATGTGGGCACTATAATGTTGAAAAATTGCCTCGTGCCATTTTTTTTATATACCGCGAGGCTTTCTAACCTTATGGTCGTCCCTAACGGCGTATTCCATGAATCTTCTAAGGTTGAAGGTGCTGGTATAATCTCTCTGCAGCCTTGAACCACTTTCCTTTGAGGCATTTTGTAAAACAACCCATGTGCCTTATGTTGTAACAACATCATCTAAGAAAATTGTCATTCCTGATGCATAACTATAAAGCATCTTCTGGTATACCAACGTGGGCAGTTTTGGTCAACCATGCATACATAATTGTTGTTATGGCATCAACACAGCTCCCACACAATTCGCCGGCCAGACCTCACCCTCTGCCTTAATCTGAAAGTTATTGCCAGATGAAATCGCTTAAGGCTGAGGTGGTTGAATGTTTAGCTGAAGCAATTTCTGTATGCTATCTTGTCCTCCTCCCATTCGTAGCCATACATTAGGCCCTACGTCGTGGTCTGGTGATTAGATTTGTGCATTGTTTCCACTTTGATCTTTGCTGCTAGACATCTTGGGTTGTCCGTCTGACTCAGTTCGTCATCCTCTCTGGACTTTCTATAAATTCTTTTGCAGTTCATTTATTCCTTGAAATTCCTCTGAAAATTTCTGCGTGTGAGCATTCATTATATCTAATTCCTCTTGTGTTCTTTTTAGCAAAAGCATATTAGAATTGGAATCATTTTAGAAAATAGGCATGTGTAAGCCAAGACTTAGAAAGATTCCTTTTCCAAACTGAGTAGAACTAATAGTAGAGTTAAATATGATTTGTGTATTGTTTTCTGGTGTGAAGAAAATTAGTGATGTAAATAGTTACCTTACTTTGAGGAATGTCTGTTAAGTGTTATGATTTTATGAATAATTTTGAGGTATGGGTAATAAAGCTACCATATTTTAGGGACATCTTGTTACTCACTGATAGAAAGACTTGTGAATCAAGCTCTCACTGAAAAATACACTTTTCTTTTCTAAGCTTTCGTTTTAGCGCAAGTTGGTAGTATAATGGCATAGGTTCTGTTTAGACTCACTAAATCATAAATTTAGAGCATTCCATTATGCAAGGTACAAGTCTTATGTTTGCGATACTTCATGTGCATAGTCATCGAGGTGCAGATAATTTATTGTATCTCAGTTTACCGGTGTTTGTCATTATTTGATACCTTCTTATTTGTAGATAAGTTTTATATTGGATTTCACCTTTATGTATTTGCATGATTTTAGAATACAATTATATGTTGATGATAGGATGATGGTTGTTATTTTCCTTTTTCCGTGTAGAATTAGATTTATACCATCTTAGAAGTTAGAAAGTTATAGTTGGTATCATAATGAAGGCAAGTATTTGTAAATTTAGAAAGTCAATGCATATAAGTGTTTAGTTCTTTTGGTCTAGACTGAAATAGTAATTACATTGATATTGTCTAAACAAGGATAGATGAAATTAAATTTTAGAATAGAATAGTATATGTTATTATTGTTAGAATTTTGTTTAAGAAAGGTAAAATTTTATAGTGATGATAATTAGGAATAGAGTCTTAATACTCTGTTAGATTCTTGAACTGTGTTATAGCTTAATGGTCAGTATCATTGTTCAAATGTTGTTGAGAAGAAGCTTCGCCTTGCAATTTAATAGGTTTATCCTACAATATAATTACTTGGCATGCTTAGTAACTTCGTAATTGTTACAATAGAATATAATTGCTTAGGATTGTGTTTTAATAGAAATCTTTTAAAGTTGTTGTTGTGGGTAATAAGGTCCATGATGTGATTTCTTTTCTATCAGATGTCGATTACTTCGTCGCATGGAATTAAATAATGAGTTAGAGTTTACTAGACTCATATGGATATTAAATATTAGCCATACTTCTTCCCTCTTGTTAAATTTAAACTTGTTGGGTATGTATGGGAATATGCTAGTTGTAATGTTAGTAAGTAAATAAATAATTAGTTAAGTTTTAGTGTGTTTTGAGTTAAGCATGTTAGATTCTATGGTAAGCGACTATGCAATTATTAGATGAATCAATATAGGTTATTTTGTCCTTCTAGGTTGTCGATCTATGTCATTCTTTGGTATTACGTTGAGACGAATTTTAATATGGTCATGTTTGGGAATTTACTTGTTTGAAGTAATGATGCATATAGGGTAGTCATTCCATGATACATTATTGTAGTAAACAATTATAGAAGATAGAAATTTTAGAGTAATTTGTATTAATGTTTCTAGTTTCATGGGGTAACAATATTGTGCTAATCAAGTATTTATTACCTTGTTAAATATAAATTTGCTAGTCATGCTCGTAATATACTCTCTGATGTTATTGTTGACCCTGAACCGAAGTATTCTAGTGATGTTTTTGGCTCATTGCAATCATTTCAGTGTTGAATCTTCTGATTGTGCTTTGTCTAAAAAGTGCAAAGGTGTGCATGTGAGTTATGTAAGAGATTAAATTGGTTGTGACATGTTGGTTAGTTGATTTTGGTTGTCATGATAAGTTCTGCGTAACTCCAGAGACTTGTCACCTTGGAATCTAGTGTAGTTTAGTGGCAAGGTCATTTTGGTGTTGTGCTTTCTCATTCTCTTGATCCTTGGTCATTTTTCAACTATGGTCGTGGTGGTTGTAACCTAGTTTCCACGTTGGGAAAGGTATTGTAGTAACCTGGTAAAGAACTTAGTTACCGACTCCAGAGGTCTTATTGTATGGTCTTCGGCATTAGCACTCGTGTCTTATTGTTTGATGATGTATGTTTGAGCTTGAGTAGGGCAATGGGAATTGTTTCGTTGTGGCCCAGTGATTGGCTTTTGTGATGGATCGGAATTGTTATGTAATCATTATCCTTGTTTGTTGTGGTTTGGATGATTGGTCAGAAATTGCTAAGGGAGTGGCTTTCATGGTGGGCCGGTGCCTAGTGAGAGGTCGCCTGGGTAACCCCATGGAAGTTGTAAGCAAGTGGAAACTTAATAACTTATTTAGGAGGGTTGGGGTAGTAAAACACTTCAAGATAAGTAAAGTGACCCCACCCATGCCTTGAATGCTTTTGCAGGCTAAGGGTGGGATGCAGAGGCCTGGTTAGCAAGGTCGACATCCTCGTCTTCATGAGGGGACAGTCGGCTCCGCATGTGTCACCCTATGGGGCCGGTACCTTGAGAGAGGCTGTTAGGGTAACCATAGATGGGGGCCGGCTTCTGGTGAGAGATAGCCTGGGTAACCCATGCTAGGGCCATGCGATGACACTCTCCTTATGCAACTCAGTTACTTTCTCCTCATTTTTTGAGAATACCTCTGGAGTGTAAACTTGTCTTCTTGATTGATATAGTTTGATGTTTTGATTTGTCTTGTGGAGTACTATCAGGTCTGTGCAGTCCTGTCATCCTTTTGGAGTCTGGTTTTGGTATTTGTGTCCTTGGTTGCAACCTTGGCCTTGTGGTAAACCTCATTGTTATCTCCCAGCTCGGTGGGGTGGACCTCAGGGTTCCACATGGTTGGGAGGTAGAGCTATCCATTAGTTTTTTCGGAGATTCAGATCGAGCCTTGTACAGAGCTGTTCCAGTTCCAGTTTGCTTTCTACCTTCAGCAGTGTTGTATACTTTCTTATGTACTCTTTTGTAAATCGACAAGATCGATCTTGTAATCTTGTAATCTTGTAATCTGGAACTGAGACCTTGTAATCAAACTATATTGCTATTGTAAAAGTTATTTGGTTATTTAATTCAGTAGTTTAATGTTTATCACTCTTATGGTTTTACTTATATTCTAATGCAGTTATGTTGCCCTAGGGTAGTTAGAAGTGTACTTTTCTTTTTGTTGTGTATTATGATATCTTTGGTTACTGTTATTGCTCTTTATTGCTTTCAAAAAAAAAAAATTATTCTGTAAATTTGCACTTGTTAGTTTAACTCTCTAGGGTTGCATGACGGGGCATTACAGTGAGTGTAAATTTGCACTTGTTAGTTTAACTCTCTAGGGTTGCATGACGGGGCATTACAGTGAGTGTATCTTCGCCTGGGTTAAAGAGTTGTTTGGCAAGCATGGTCGTGAACTGTGCATGCAAGTGGCGGTTGCATAGGGTTTATGCAGAGCACATTTTAGCGACCTGGTGCGATGTGGATTTTTCCTTGCTTGTTTTGCTTTTTATTTAGGCAATGTGGTTGTGGTGATATCTTCTTCAGTTGTTGGAGCAACAACAAAGGCAGGTGCAAAAGTAGAGACAGAGAAAACAAAGTAATTAGGAAAAAATAGTTGTTCTGCCCGTGGAGTGTAAATACATGACAGATGATTGCATTTGGGAATGAAAGGCGGTGGAAGTGGCAATAGTGTGAAGCTCCCTGTGGTGTCACTTGAAAGATTTATCTATGAACTCTACTAGACCATAGAAACACATATTTTTTTAACCCTACTAGCTTTTCAATTTTTTCCCTTGCTAAAGGTTTTGTCCAAAGGCACTTTGTTAGACAAATTAATGTTTAGAATCAGAGTTTTACAAATATCGTTACGTACAACAGCTCAATGAGCTTGAGAGCCAACAAGCTAGACTTTTGGGTGCCCCTCCTACTCCCCATCGTTAATTTAGAAATACCCATTTCAATTTTTCATGGTGGATCGAAGATGGGTTTTTGGAATTAGGGTTACCAATGTCTCTTTTATTAAGTAATTTGCTCGAGCATTTCTTTCCAGGCCATTTGGGTCTTTGATTGAAAATATGTTATGCCATATCGAATGCTGGACATATAAAATAGTGTTTAAAAGTATTGGGTCTATTTTAGTTTCCCTAAATTTTATTATAGTGTAGCAAAACAATCTTTAGAGTTATAATTGTACGGTGTATATCCTCATGTCGCTAATTTCAGTTCCATCTTTTCAGATCAGCTGCTATAGGAAATTGAGTTTGCATTGCAAGAGCAAGCTGATATGCAAAAACTGCAGTTCAAAGACCTTCAATTTTATCTTCTAGCTATGGCAACGGGAAAATGTTAGTGCCCATTTGTTTCCTTCTGAAAACTAGTTAATAGCAGTTGCTAATTTTAACAAATGCCATGTATGATCTCAGGTTGATGTGAATGGTTTTTATTGTAGATAAAACTTGCTCTTGTTTCTCTTCAGAAAAGGTCTGTGTTTGACTTGAATTTAGGGTCTTAGTCAATCCATTCTTGATGACAAATTTCTAGAATCTCTAGTAAACAATGATAAAATTTTGAATTCAAATACAGCTGATAAGTAGAGATCAAATGTGGTAGAGCATACATATGCTTTTAAGGAACATTATACAAAACAACAACCTAGTATGGAGGAAAACAAAACAAAACTAGATGAAGCATAAGTCTCTGCTAAAGATAAGCATTGCCCTTCTAGAAAGAGGGTCAAGTGCAAAGTTGCATGGTTGAGATGGCCATCGCATCGATTCAATGAATCAGAAGTAGAATGTCTGATTTCTGCCATTGAAAAGTTTGGTCTTAAATATTATAGAAGTTTTAGTCCAACTATCTCAATTCTTTAGCTAAATTAACGCTTTGTGGCAGATCTGCCTCTTCTATAGGAAAAAAAAATTTGGAATTTTTTGTTTCATTCTAAAATTTTATAGAACACTAGCAGTAACTTGAATACTAGTTTTGTAATAATTGATAGAATTTTTTAAGCTTAAATATTCTTTGTTTTCTTTTGCAAAATAAATTTGCCTCTATGTTTACATAAGGATAGACTTTGTTGCAACTTTTACTTGCCACTATGAAAGTTTTGCAGAACAGTAAGTTAATGTAGCTTTGTAATGTAGTTTTGCAAATTTAATGTCCATACAATTCCAATTTTGTTCTTGGAGGGCTTTGATTTTCCTTGGAATCTGGTATCTTGCTTTCATTTTTGTTTATTTGAAGGGCTAGGAACAAACTCTAAGCAATTTGATCACAAGAACAGTTGCCTAGACTCTCAAAGCTTATGTAGAATTAGAAAATGCGTTCTGCTTTTATAGATAATGTATCCATACTTCTTGGCAGGTATCCCGCGTATCCGCCAGATTTCAATTTTGCCCAGGTATTATGGGCAATGCAAGCCACATTCTTGCTTACATTTGTAGGATTGAGTTATGTTGTTCCCTTTTAAAATGAGTATGAACACTAAAAAATTGCCTTTATATGAAAATCATTAGGTTGTAGCTAAAGGTTGGCATGTACAGATGATTTATACAAAGACGCCTTATCTTCTAATGCTTATGTCTACAATAATTGTTGCAGGGATTTTATAATCCATATGCAGCTGCCTAGTTTCCACAAGTACATGCTGGAGCAGCAGCAACAATGTACCCACAAGCACAAGCAACACAAAGGTGCAGCTGGCTACCCTACCTCACCAGGATATAATATGAAGGTCCACACATTGTTCAGTAGAGCAGCCGTGGAATGGTGGCAATAACTATTGTATAATCACAGTATGGGGGTGGGGCATCTGTCCCAAGCATTGTTCAAACTTTAAGTATATTCCACTTCCTCATATATGTGTATACTAATTACTTGAATTATTTTGGTTTTGTATGAGATGAGAAGGATTAAGTTTCCCCTTCCTTCAAACGTATGAGCAGCACTAACAGGTGCAAATTCTGCAGAACTCAATAGAAGGCAGAAACTGAGAGGAAAGAACCTACAAAAGATAACAATGGAAAATACTTTTTAAATGCAACTCACACCCTTGTCAAGGTTGTATGCATTTCCTAAAATCCAATTGGCCTGAACTCATGCATCAAACTCTTAGTCATAGTCCTTCAACACATGAAACAACAAAAGTGCAAAGAAACACACAACCTTGCATAACATGTATACTACATCCAGTTAAAAACAAACACCATCTGTGACTTCTTTAAAACAAACACCAACTATGACTTCTATAACTGAAAATAATCAAATACAAAAGCATTTGCAATTTCTCCAAACAGTGCTTCTCAACTTTACAAAATCTCAACTTTTCAACTTTTTCCCATGTCATCTCTTGCTTTATGCTAGCAGCATTTAGCAGGGACTGCTGCTGCTGGGCAGCTCTTGTTATTATCTAATTTTTAAGGCACATTTATTTTTGTGACCCAGTAGCACCCATTGTACCCCATTTTGATACTTTGATACTACTTTGGGCTCATATGTGAATACTCAAATAGATAGTTATTATTAGTTATTAATTTCATATATATCGATTAGTAAGGTTCATTTATATTGCAATTCACATTACCTGGTTAGTCATTATTCATTTGATTGCAATTAAATTGATTTAATTAGAATAGTTGTGATTACATGTTGATGCTAACACTAATTTACGTGTTATCGTTTATATGAAAAATTTAATGATATCTTGACTTATTTTGATTCAAAATGAATTATAAATATTATCTAAAGGAAATGTTGACCTAAATGCTAGTATACAATCAAAATTAATTCAGTTAAAATGTTGAAATCAAGATTTAATGTGAATTCTGTATTTTGTGAAAAGTTTAATATTGTGAATTTTGTAATGATATATGAGGTGATTTAATTATATCGTATATGAGACTGATTTGTATCTATAATAGTGAAGTGTGATTATTAGTTTCAGGTGTGTTCCAATATATGTGAATAACTTTATTTATTGATGGGTGAATAGTGTAACTATAGTATTTTGCTTTGGATATATATCAATGAGATTTGATGTGCACATCGTGCAAGTTGATATAGGTTGGTCAATAGGGAATGAGAAAATCACCAAGAACCCTAAACCATCTTTCTCCACTGTGATGTAATGAAATTTTGATGTGTTATATTGTAAAGTCAAATGTCTTACCATGAGTGGCTAAGATCCTTGGGACATACCATATTGTACCCTTAGGGTCTTGTAAGTTGTTTTTCGTATGGATTTACCCAATGCTCATCAAGCCAAATCAATCATTGCTGCAATGCGATAGAGTGCTTTGACAACCTTACGGTCTGTGTTATGATCACAAGGGTGCAATAACCCATTTCCCTTCGCATGATTTATATTATGCAACAAAAATAAAGCATGCAAAAGGGATGCTAATTGTTTGTCATCATTGTCAATGACATGTCGAGGGATGAAAGACCCAAGACTTCAACGCTGCAATGTACATACAACGTATACCCTTGGGGTCCTATAAGTTGTCTTTCGTATGGATTTACTCGATGCTCATCAAACCAAGATTGATTGTATCTACAAGGCAATAGAGTGCTTAAACAACCTTGGAGTCTGTGTTATGATCACGACCTTGGAGTCTATGTTATGATCATGAGGGTGCATGGACCCATTTCCCTTTGCATGATTTATGTTATGCAATGAAAACAAAGCATGCAAAAGGGATGCCAATTGTTTGCCATCATCGCCAGTTATAGGTCAAAGGATGAAAGACCTAAGACTTGCCTCAATAACCATCCCAACCTTGAAAACCATGCAAATGTGTTTTCCTTCAAAGCCACCAAGGATGTCATCTTGAAACAAGTTGGGACTTTAGACAAGATTCCAATAGTTGAGCCCATTTCACAAGCACCTTACAAGATGATGACACGTGAGCTTAGCAAGCTCAAGCTTCAATTGAAGTTGTTAGCTTCAGTTTAAGTTGTTAGAGAGGGGTCACATTCGTCCATGCATCTCCCCTTATAGAGTGCACCCATGATCTTCATTAAAAAAGACATGTCCCTTCGTCCTTGCATTAAATATAGACAATTGAACAAAACAACGCTGAAGAACCATTTCATATTGCCAAGGTTTGACAACTTCTTTGACAAAATGTAGGAAGCCAAGGTGTTCTCCAAGAGTGAACTGAAGTCTGGATATCAACACAATAGTTTTGGCAGCCATAAATATTGAGTGCATGTATCTTTGACTTCCTTTAGCTTAATGCCAAGGACTAAAGAGTATATATTCTATCAAATTCGCCCAAAACTCCTTCAAACAAATGTTGAAGGGTTGTTTAATCCTGAAGCAAGTTTTATTTTTAGATTTTATGTCAAGTCTGAGGCATTTTTGCTTCTCTTTTTAATTGGTAAAGGGAAAAACAAACTGCTTAAAAACCATGCCACAAATAATCTCAACATATGACCTGTGAAAGAGTTATAACCGTTAAGGTTTCAGGATGACAATGCAATGCAACCTTCAAAGAACTATTAAGGTTTCAAACAGTTAAGATTTTCTTTTGTTGGGATGTATAACATCCGAACACTTCTTTTGTGGCCTGCAACCATTGAGTGCATGAATCATCGACCTCCTCTTTTGGCTTAGTGCTAAAGACCACGAAGAATCCATTCAGTCAAATTCATCCGAGAAACTTACAACTACAGGTTTGATCCTGAAGCAAACTTTATTTTTTGATTTCATGTGCAAATATGATAAAGTACAAATTTTAAGGTTGTTATTGCAGTGCTGCGTGTAGATACTGAACATGATAAAGAATGTAACTTGTGTAATATATGCAATTATAAGAACATAAATGACGAGGATAAATGAGATAAAGACTAACAAAATAATCATAACCACCTTTAAGTTTAAAATTCCAGTGACTTGATGTAGGCTCTTTCTTGCAGCCAATGCTTCAACTCAGAGCACTCAAGTGCCTCGTTTAATAAGAGTCCAATGAAAGAAACTAGGTTTGAAAATTATTATTCAGTACATAGCTTATAATCATAAATAATCTATCATGAAGCTGCATTTAGCACAAGTTTTCATAGCATCAGCATTGATGTCTTAGCAAGCGGTATGTCCATCATTTTCTTTGCTGCTGTGCCATGAATTTCTCCTAAAACATTCATTAATATAATAATATTTAAATAAAACTTTTAAGAATTTTATGTTTAGTGACGAAACTGAACTTTTCTCATGAAAAAATCATTTGGCTTCCGGTCGAAATGATCTATCATATTGAATAGCCATAGCAACAAGCAATTTGAGTAACAACTACTGTAGTGTTTTTCCTTTTCAGAATACAGTGACCATCTATAACATTTTTTATTTTCAAAATCATCCCATGGTATTTCAATGTTTCATATATCTGCAATGATGCTTTGAAGCATGATATATATAAATATATATCTTTCCTTTGAGCATACAAAATTTTCATGAGGATATAAGTCCAAAGAATTTCAACCTTGGGGCATAGCATAATAAATCATTGGGAGAAGGGTAACTTAGCTAATTCTCATTACATTCTTCATAAGGAGCAAAGAGGACAGAGGAATTGTGACCTCCAAAGCCAAAAGAATTGGATAAAGCAACCTTAATGTTCAATCTCTCTTTTTTTGGTCCAACAATAATGTTCATGTCCTAGAGAAAGCAATTTGGCAAAATGTCAGTCACATTAATGAGCCAATCAACCTCTTATACGACAACTCATAATAGATAAAAGAAAAACTCACCACATCCTTTTCAGGATTTTCAAGATTGATGGTAGGATGGACCCACCCCGTGCGAATGGCCTGCAAAATCCAAATCAGTAGACTTGCTGTCAGGAGAATCTAAGCATGCACACATTCATGCAATCAATATTCCATACATGAAGTAGCTCATACTATTTAGAGATACGAAAGGCTGAGTACTAAAATTGAAGACAAATTTGCTACTTTAAATATCACATTTACCAAATTGATTTGACATAATTAAATAGAACATTTTTGAATTTTAAATGAACAGACAGAAACTAAAAGCTCAACAAACATATAATTTTTATTTGTAAGAAGTCGAAAGTAATTTTTTACATCTGTTGCTACACTTGCAAGAAAACCTTACCTTTTCTGTAAATTACAATAGATATCTCATTACACTATATTACAGAATGCCTGATTTCCATTATTCAACACCCTCTAAGACTAAATATTTGCATGCCAATTCCCCGAGCACACACCCTTTTCATTGTCCTGAATTTTTTTTTCTCCACAGTAATGAAAATTTTCAGCTGGAGGTCCAATGTAACTCAACTTATTCAGCAAAAACACCCAAGGGTCAGAGTACCTTTTTACTTGGTGGTGCTGTAACTCCAGGAAAAAATTTAAAATGAATGTTTCAATTTACAAAAGAGGATAACAACTAAGGCTCGTCTAACAAGACAGTTGAAGCACAAATTTACAAATCAAAGAATACTGAAATCACTAATGGCACTGGAACTATCAAACATCTTATGCAAGTCTCCACGATAAAGAATTTAATCATCACACACTCACCAGACTATAACAATGCAATGAAGATTTGTTAAATTCCACACTAAAATTTCAGACTTAATAAATATCTTCTCGACTCCAAAATAATCAAGGCACACACAATTTGAGATCGCAACTGCTAGAACTATTTTTAATGCACAATGGGAAACTGTAAATGAAGGTGTACAATACTTTTGTTACTTAAGAATCCTCGGCTACTGCAAAATTTTATCTTAGGAACAATAGAAGCTTATCAAGTTTACATAATACCATGGAACCACATCAAGGATACAACATTCAACCTGTGTTTTGAGGACAGCATAACTTCAAAACTGGAGATCTTGTGTGACAATCTCAAGGACTTAGAAGTACAAGTAACAGCAGAAAATGGTAGAGGTAAATAACTCCAAAAGCAGAAAGTAAACAAAAGCTAAAAACAGTAACTTGAGGGGGTGAATCAAAATTGGATAAGAACTTTTAAAATGTTAGAAGAAACGTCATACAAGACAATTCATAGATGACCATATGAAAGGAAGGCTGCATTCCCAAACCAAGCAAAGGGAGGTGATCAAGTCGAGACCACAGACCAATGCTGCAGAGACTGGAGATCAAGGTCAAAAATCAAATGAATTTAAATGAATATCAACATCTGAAGCAAGAGGAGAAAAAACAATATGATAATCAATCACCATGAAATGGCCAAGATACATTCGATGATGTCCATGGGGAATAATTTGGGCCTAGCAGGCTTGGCTGGACAATCCTTAAAGGAAGCAGGCATTTACACTAGAACCCCTCCTACCATCTATGGTCAACAATCTTTTAGAGATGCAAAGAATACTCGTAATGTGTGCCTGCATCTGTAGCTTGGATGTTGAGCAAGTACAAACAGGCCTTGTATACCAAAGATAAACCATATTTTAAAATTTATATATTATTATTATAGTTACTATTTAGTATTATTAAATATTAATTATAGAATGTATTAAAATTTTGATATTACGTTATTATTATATTATATAATTATTTATATTATAAACTATAAATTTATAATTTATAATTTTATAATTTATTATATTATGAATTTATTATTTTATAATTTATTATTAGTAAATTATTAGTTTGAATTTTAAATGTAAATTACTAATTTCTTATAATAATTATTAATTAATAATTTAATATTTAATAATAATTAATATTCGAGGCTACAAAATTTGTTATAATAATTTAAATTACTAATTTGTTTTAATAATATTAATTAATAATTTAATAAATAGCATGCAAAATTGTGAATCCAAAATAATTTTACATTTGTTATTTATTGTTCAATATTTGATTTTTGAATTCATTGTAGACAGGGTGCAATGGCAGCCAGTACTAGTTCTATTGGTCAACCCACCTTCAAAACCAACCCTAGTTCACCTTTATGGAAGCATGTAGAAATGATACAAAATATTCGAGGCGGTGGGACATATGTTTGGATATGCAGTATCTGTAAGATGAAGTATACTAGCTTGTACAACTGAGTGAAAGCTCATTTATGTGCCATTTCAAACTTGGGAATCAAAGCATGTCCAGGACCGGATGGTAATGGTTTGCCACCTCATCAAACAGCAGAATATATTAGAGAACAAGAGGAAGTAGATGCAAGAATTTCCCGTAGCGCAAACCATCCTTTGAGGAGAGGAAGAGGATCACAAAGGCCCCTGACTTCTTCTCCTAGTGCCTTCCCTGATGTTGTAGTAGAGAGCCACCCATTTTTGGGTAGGAATGAAGAAGAGCCCGTTAATGTGAAGAGAACGAGGGATCCATTCGAGAGGGCATTTCAGAGTGATGCTAGAGACATTGCAGATCAAAGTGTTGCAAGATGCCTCTATGCAAACAGTTTGTCCTTCAATGTTGTTCATTCACTGTATTGGCAAAGATATGTTGAGAAAGGTAAATGAGGCTCCAAAAGGGTACATGGGCCCAGGTTACGAGAAGGTGTGTTTAGCACACTACGGGCAGAAGAGGTAAAATCTATACACACTTCATTGGCTCCCATTAAGAATTCATGGAAACAAACAGGGCTGTCCATAGTTTCTAATGGATGGAAGGATACAAGAAATCGACCACTAATCAATGTGATCGCAATATGCCCTAAAGGGGCAATGTTTTTGAAAGTCGTTGAATGTGAGGAGCAAGTGAAGGATGCACAATTTATTGCTGACTGTCATGTCCCCTCCCCTATGGGCCGACCTCAATTATGGTGGTAAAGGAATTAACCAATTCTATTATGGCCAGCTTCGTAAAGTATGGCGGATGGAAGTATATTTACATAGAGGCCGACCTCTTAAGGTTGGAGAAGATTAAAATTATATATAACTGATGCTAGCCGACCAAGACACATATGTATTTATGTGATCGCCCAAATATGATATGATTATGGGCAGCAATGAAGATCAATAGAAAGAGCAATAAATTGATATGTGAACTAAATTATTAAGGTAACGATCATGTCTATAAGTCACAGTTTGAAGAACAGTAAAAAAATATTTATGTGGCCGACTAACTACATGAAGGGGTTTAATAAGACAAAATGTCTTATTAATAAATAATTACAAGAGGTGTGTTCTATATGTGATAAAGTGGCCGATCTCCTTTTGAATGGAGCGCCACATATAATAAGACAAAAAGTCTTATTTTTAACACACAAGTAATATGATTAAGAGTGGGTGCGATGTGTCTTATGAGCAGCTGCAATCTCTCAAGGTGTGGTGTGACTTTTGTGAAAAGGTGTTTGTTTTGTGAAGAATTACCTTGTTTGGCAACGGTTGCATCTCTCATTGAGAATCCTTAAGATTTATAAGGATAGATAAGAAGGGAGTTTGAAAGGCAGGAAGAAAGAGAACTTCATACAGCAGCAAAGAGAAAAAGGAATGAACAGATCAGCAAAGGAGTATTTATGTCATAATTGATAACAGCAGAGAATTATTTATTGCAGTCATTCTATCATACTATAACTCTATCCTCTTCACATTCTATTTAATCTATTATTCCATCTTTCTATTATTTAATTATTATATCATTCTCTCATTCTATTCCTATATCATTATACCATTTTATTCTATCAATTTTTCATTCTATTATTCATCCTTCATTCTATTATTCATCCTTCATTCTATTCTTCTATCATTGTATCATCATATTCTATCATTCTATTATATCATTCTTTCATTCTACTCTTCTATCACTCTATAATTCTATCATTCTATCTTTCAATCATTCTATTATTCTATCATTCAATTATTCTATCCTTCTATTGTTCTATTATTGAATCAATCAAATCGGTTTAACTGCACTCAGCAGACAAGGGTAGAAGTCAGCATTGGCTAATATATTTGCATCATAGTGGTGCAATCACGGTAGGAGGGTTCACAGAATGAACTGTCCGGACCGTGCAGCAAGAGTAAACACAACGGAAACAACTCAAGATATAAAGCAAATGCAGATTCAGTCATTCAGTATATCATAGAATTTAAATACAATCTGGCCGGCAACATGCGGGCTTACAATATGGGCTCAAAGCACTGATTACATACATGCGCAAGATAAAGCTTTGAAGATCCTTCGCACAAAATCTAAACTATGAACTTATTGATAACTTCTGAACTACTTTCCTAAGGATCTATTACATCAATATATATCATTTCCGGACCAATAGATTCCTCCGCGTCGACTAAGGAAGGTCACAAACTCCAATGAAGAGTTGTAACATGTACACAGATAGGTCGGACATAAATGCATAGAACACTTCCTCAAATGAATGGAACAATGTGCTGACCTCCGAGGAAGGTCGGCCACGAACCAAGGATCATTGAATGATGTGTCATTAAGATCCACAAGTCAAGCAATGATCCGCAAGCCTTCTTCTTTAGCTGATTGTCTGAGACTATCAGGGTGCTCTGCTCTGAGAAAACAGTTGATCTTTTGATAGCGATATCTTTCCGGTAACTAATCCAAATGCTCTGAATTCTTGATATGATGTAGATGAATGAATCTAGATGCTAAGTCCAGATCCGCAACATGTGAAATGCCAATACCGGACCACAAGCTGAAAACTACTTCTGACTGAACTGCCTGAACTGAACTGGAAAATGAAAGAACTGAAATGCAAACAAACTGAAATGAAAATGTTTTTTGGTTGATGCAAGATTGCTCTTGAACCAAGGATGCTCCTGAATCAGACATCCGGGGTTATTGAAAAAGTGAGTCCCTCACTTTGTTGGGGCTAAGGGAGAACCAAGACGGTCCACCTCAACCTGAGAAATCCATGATGAATCTTCTTTCGGTCTACCTTTCCACTTAACAAGATATTCTTTGTATTGTCTTCCTCTAGTGCTGCATCCAACTCTGTTGTCCAAAATGTCTTCTATCTGCTCTAGTGGTTGTTGTGGTAACTGCTTCTTCAAGTCTTCTTCCATGTTGTCACTGAACTCTGGTTCATGATACTGACATAGGTCTGCAATGTTCAAAATAGGTGATATCCCCAATGTCTCCGGTAACTCTACTTCATATGCATTTCCTGAATCAAATTTCCTGAGTATCTTACAAGGTCCAAACTTCTTCATCTTCAACTTGTTATATGTCCCAACTGTAAAACTTTCTTTTCTCAAGTACACCATTACTTCATCTCCCTCTTCAAATTCCTTATTTCTCTTCTCATCTGCCTTCTCTTTGTACTTATTGTTCATATTCTCCAAATGCTTCTTTACCTGATTATGCATTGTCTTCGTATGATCTGCAAATTCTTCCGCTTCTACACTTCTCTTTTCTTCCATACTGTTATCTCTTAATTCTGCCACTCCTCTAGGATTCACTCCGATAGCAATCTCAAAGGGTGTTCTCCTGATACTCCTATTTACTAAATTATTGCATGCAAACTCTGCTTGTGAAAGAATCAAACCCCAACTTCCAATCGTTTCTCCAACCAAACATCTCAACAAGTTTCCCAAACTCCTATTCACTGCCTCTGTCTGTCCATCAGTCTGTGGGTGAAAAGTTGAACTGAACTTCAAATTTGTCTTCATCTTCTTGCAAAGTGTCCTCCAAAGTATCCAACAAACTTTGTATCTCTATCTAAAACTATACTCTTAGGTAATCCATGCAATCTTACAATTTCCTTGAAAAATAGGTAAGCTACATGCACTGCATCAGTTGTCTTCTTACAAGGTATGAAATGAGCCATCTTTGAAAATCTGTCAACCACTAAAAATATTGAATCGTGTCCTCTTTGTGTCTTAGGCAATCCCATCACAAAATCCATACTTATGTCTTCCCAAGGTCTCTTCGGTACTGTCAAAGGTTTGTACAATCTAGTATTCTGACTACTCCCTTTTGCAACTTGACAAACTCTACAGCTCTGTACAAATCTCCGACCATCCTTATGTATCTGAGGCCAAAAGTAATTCTCACTTACCAAAGACATTGTCTTATCAATGCCAAAATGTTCATTGAACTTCTAGGTATGCACAACTGACTACCTTTGAACAACATATCTTCTTGAATGAAATAGTCCAACCACTTCTATCTGTCACAACAGGTTCCTTACATGCTTTCCAAGGTTCTGCAAAATCAGTGTCTCCCTCATACATGTTCTTCAATTCTTCAAAACCCCAACACTTCAACTCTCATGTCCGTCAACAAGTTTCTTCTCCTACTCAATGCATCAGCAACTTTGTTTGATTTACCACTCCTATGCTTCAACACAAAAGTATAACTCTACATGAACTCTACCCATCTCATATGTCTCTGATTCAACTTACCTTGACTGTTCAAATATTGCAATGCTTGATGATCTGTATACAACACAAACTCCTTAGGCAACAAGTAATGTCTCCACTTCTTCAAGGCTTGAATTATGGCATAGAACTCCTGATCATAAACTGAATATATTTTCCTTGCATCATTCAACTTCTCACTAAAATATGCCACAGGTCTTCCTTCTTGACTTAATACAGCTCCAATTGCATTTCCACTCGCATCACAATCAACTTGAAATACCTTATTGAAATTCGGTAATGTCAAAACAGGTTGCTCTGTTACTTTCTGCTTCAACAACTCAAAACTTTTATCTGCCCCTGATGTCCACTTGAAATCTTTTATGTCACCTCTCATTGTTTCTGTCATAGGGTTACAAACTAAACTGAAATTTTTTATGAATTTCCAGTAGAAACTAGCCAATCCATGCAATGATATAACCTCTCCAATGCTCTCCAGTGTAAGTCATTCAGCAATTGCTTTCACTTTCTCACGGTCCATCTTCAATCCTTCTGCAAAAATCACAAATCTCAAGTACACCAACTCTTCTTTCATGAAACTACACTTCTTGATGTTTATCAGCAATTTCTCTTCTCTCAACCTCTGCAAAACTTGTCTAATATGCCACAAATGTTGTTCTTTTGTCTTACTTGAAATCAGAATATCATCCAAGTACACAATAACAAACTTACCCAAGAATTTCTTCAAAACTTCATTCATCAATCTCATGAAAGTACTCGGTGCATTTGTCAATCCAAAAGTCATCACTAACCACTCATACAATCCTTCATTTGTCTTAAAAGCAGTCTTCCATTCATCTCCTTCTCTAATTCTGATTTGATGGTATCCCCTCTTCAAATCTATCTTTCTGAAATATCTTGCTCCACTCAAACAATCCATAATGTCATCCATCCTAGGTAAAGGAAATCTATACTTAACTGTGATCTTGTTTATTGCTCTGGAATTAGTACACATTCTCCATTCTCCATCTTTCTTCGGTGCCAAAACTGCAGGTACTGCACAACTCAAACTTTCTCTGATCAAACCTTTCCTCAACAATTTTTGTATCTGTCTTTCAATTCTTCATTCTCTGCTGGTGTCATCCAGTGTGTTGCTTTGTTAGGCAAACTTGCTCCAGGTATAAGATCCATGTGATGTCTAATACTCCTTATAGGTGGTAATCCTTCAAGGAAATTATCTGATATGATGTCTTCTTACTCTGTCAGCAACTCCTTTATCTCCTCCAGTTGTCCTTCTTCAGCTTCTTTCTTCAATGTTTCAGGCTTCTTAGGAATCAACGCATAACACATATTCTCATGTCTCAAACCATCCAGAAATTTTCTTCCATCTACCAAACAGATTCTAGCATTCCCACATACTTCATTCTTAGGATCATCCTCCAAAGGAATCAAAGTAATTCTCTTTCTACTTGCTGTTATAGTATATGTATTCTTTCTCCCATCATGTATAGCTTTTCTATCATACTGCCAAGGTCTAGCTAACAAGATATGACAAACATCCATAGGCATAATATCACACAAGACTTCATCATGATAAGATCCAATATGAAATTTCACCAAACATTGTTCACTCACTAGTATCTTATGATCATCCTGAATCCATGCTATCTGATAGGGCTTAGGGTGTTTCAATCTCTCCAACTTCAACTTAGTAACCATCTCCTCTGAAACTAGGTTATCTGAACTACCACTATCAATTGCAACTTTACAACACTTACACCTCCTGATTTGCATCTAGTTTTGAACAAGCTTTTCCTCTACGGTGGTTCCTCATCTGTCTCTACTTGAAATAGTGCTCTCCTCATCACCAATGATTCTCCTTTCTCAGGTTTGCCAACTGAACTAGGTGATTCAATAGGTTCTTTTTCAACATAGGCTGCTCTTCCACTGTTTTTTGTCCTCTTACTTGTAATACCTTGATTACACTCAAATGCTCTATGTCCTTCACCTCCACACTTGAAACAAGTACCTCTGAATGTTCTCTTATCAAATCCTCTTCCTTCTCTTCTGTATCCTTCATTCTGGTATGCACTAGGGTTTTCTCTCCGGTAGAAATTTCTGTCATCTCTCCGGTAAGCATTGTTATCTCTTTCATCCTTCTTCAACGGGCTGTCAAACTTGTTCTGCTCCGAATATAATCTGTCTCCTCCGGAATAAGTCCTACCTCTCTGAAATTTACCTCCTCTACCTCTCTATCTCTGATCATGTCTCTTATTTAGCTTCTCTTCAACCTTCAAGGCCAATTGATATGCTTCCTCCAAAGATGTCATGCTCACCAAACTTAGCTCTTCTTGAATGTTCAATCTCAGTCCATTGATGTATCTAGCCACTTTCTCCTTGCTTGCTTCACTATGTCCTATCCTTATGATCATCTTGTGAAATTCCTCAATATACTTGTTCATAGATTTCTCCTTTTGTCTCAGGTTTTGCAATCTTTTCAACAACTCCAACTCATAGTCAGCAGGTATAAACTGATTCTTCAACTTTGTCACCATCCAGTCCCATTTTGTAATCTTTTCTTTTCCTCTTCTGTTTCTTTCCAACTGAACTTCTTTCCACCATATAGCAACATGTCCCTTCAACTTTGTCTTTGCATATTTCACCTTCTCCGGATCTTCAATTTCATCATATTCAAGGAATTCTTCCATGTCATTTATCCGGTCAATTAACTCTTCAGGATTCAAATTACCAGTATAATTCGGCACATCAACTCTAGGTCTCTTTCCAATCTTTGAAATAGCTCGCAACATCTTTACTTGATCTAATTCTTCTTCTCCATCACCTTCAAGGGTTTCGCCAGTTTGTTCAACAGATTGAAATTCTTCATCATCACTTTCAACATTAGGTCGGTGTCAATCCTCTTCGCCCATCTTCCTCAACAGCAACCAATCGAATTCGCATTGTTCTCATCAATTCCATCATTTCATCCATTCTATTAGCCACTGTACCAACAGGGGGAACTCTTCGCGGCGGCATCTTCCTAGGATCAAGTGCAAACTGCCTAAAATTTGGCGATCGGTTGCACACTAGTAACCTACCTCGGATCGGTGATCTGCTTACAACAAGATCTTACAAAATCCCCTTCGCCAATTCCCTCCAAAGAATTGAACTTTCGCTCTGATACCACTTGGTGCAGTCACGGTAGGAGGGTTCACAGAATGAACTGTCCGGACCGTGCAGCAAGAGTAAACACAACGGAAACAACTCAAGATATAAAACAAATGCAGATTCAGTCATTCAGTATATCATAGAATTCAAATACAATCTGGTCGGCAACATGTAGGATTACAATATGGGCTCAAAGCCTTGATTATATACATGCCCAAGATAAAGCTTTGAAGCTCCTTTGCACAAAATCTAAACTATGAACTTATTGATAACTTTTGAACTACTTTCCTAAGGATCTATTACATAAATATATATCATTTCTAGACCAATAGATTCCTTCGCGTCGACTAAGGTCACAAACTCCAATGAAGAGTTGTAACGTGTACACAGATAGGTCGGACCTAAATGCAAAGAACACTTCCTCAAATGAATGGAACAATGTGCGGACCTCCGGGGAAAGTCGGCCACGAACCAAGGATCATTGAATGATGTGTTATTAAGATCCGCAAGTCAAGCAATGATCCGCAAGCCTTCTCCTTTAGTTGATTGTCTGAGGCTGTCAGGGTGCTCTGCTCTGCGAAAACAGTTGATCTTTTGATAGCGATATCTTTCCGGTAACTGATCCAAATGCTCTGAATTCTTGATATGATGTAGATGAATGAATGTAGATGCTAAGTCCAGATCCGCAAGATGTGAAATGCCAATACTGGACCACAAACTGAAAACTGCTTCTAACTGAACTCCCTGAACTGAACTAGAAAATGAAAGAACTGAAATGCAAACAAACTGAAATGCAAATGTTTCTTTGGTTGATGCAAGATTGCTCTTGAACCAAGGATGCTCCTGCATCAGACATCCGGGGTTATTGAAAAAGTGAGTCCCTCACTTTGCTGGGGCTAGGGGAGAACCAAGACGGTCCGCCTCAGCCTGAGAAATCCATGATGAATCTTCTGCCAGTCTGCCTTTCCACTTCACAAGATATTCTTTGTACTGTCTTCCTCTAGTGTTGCATCCAATTTTGTTGTCCAAAATGTCTTCAATCTGTTCTGATGCTTGTTGTGGTAACTGCTGCTTCAAGTCCTCTTCCATGTTGTCACTGAACTCTGTTTCATGATACTGATATAGATCTACAATGTTGAAAATAGGTGATATACCCAATGTCTCTGGTAAATCCACTTCATATGCATTTCCTGAATCAAATTTCCTAAGTATCTTAAAAGGTCCAAACTTCTTCATCTTCAACTTGTTATATGTTCCAACTGGAAATCTCTCTTTCCTCAAGTACACCATCACTTCATCGCCCACTTCAAATTCCTTATGTCTTCTCTTCTCATCAACCTTCTCTTTGTACTTACTATTCATATCCTCCAAATGCTTCTTCACCTGATTATGCAATGTCTTCATATGATCTGCAAATTCTTCTGCTTTTGCACCTCTCTTTTCCTCTATACCAATGTTCCTCAATTTTGCAACTCCTCTAGGATTTACTCCGGTCACAATCTCGAAAGGTGTTCTTCCAATACTTCTGTTTACTGAAATATTGTATGCAAACTCTGCTTGTGAAATAATCAAATCCCAACTTCCGGTTTTGTCTCCAACCAAACATCTCAACAAGTTTCCCAAACTCTTATTCACTACCTCTGTTTGTCCATCTGTCTGTGGATGAAAAGTTGAACTGAACTTCAAATCTGTCATCATCTTCTTCCAAAGTGTCTTCCAAAGTGTCTTCCAAAAGTATCCAACAAACTTTGTATCTCTGTCTGAAACTATACTCTTAGGTAATCCATGCAATCTCACAATCTCCTTAAAAATAGGTCAGCTACATGCACTGCATTAGTTGTCTTCTTACAAGGTATGAAATGAGCCATCTTTGAAAATCTGTCAACCACTACAAATATTGAATCATGTCCTCTCTGTGTCTTAGGCAATCCTATCACAAAATCCATGCTTATGCCCTCCCAAGGTCTCTCTGGTACTATCAAAGGTTGATACAATCCAGTATTCTGACTACTCCCTTTTGCAACTTGACAAACTCTACAACTCTGCACAAATCTTCGAACATCCTTATTTATCTGAGACCAAAAGTAATTTTCACTCACCAAAGCCACTGTCTTATCAATGCCAAAGTGTCCTGCCAATCCACCACTCTGCTTCTCCTTGATCAAATTATCTCTCATTGAACTTCTAGGTATGCACAACTGACTTCCTTTGAACATATCTTCTTGAATGAAATAATCCAACCACTTACTCCTATTTATCACAACAAGTTCCTTACATGCTCTCCAAGGTTCTGCAAAATCAGTGTCTCCCTCATACATGTTCTTCAACTCATCAAAACCCAACAATTCAACTCTCATTTCCGTCAACAAGTTTCTTCTCCTACTCAATGCATCAGCAACTTTGTTTGATTTTCCACTGCTATGTTTCAAGACAAAAGTATAACTCTGCATGAACTCTACCCATCTCATATGTCTCTGATTCAACTTACCTTGACTGTTCAAATATTGCAAAGCTTGATGATCTGTATACAACACAAACTCCTTAGGCAACAAGTAATGTCTCCACTTCTTCAAGGCTTGAATTATGGCATAGAATTCTTGATCATAAATTAAATATCTTCTCCTTGCATCATTCAACTTCTCACTAGAATATGCTACTGGTCCACCTTCTTGACTTAATACAACTCCAATCGCATTTCCACTAGCATCATAATCAACTTGAAATACCTTATTGAAATCCGGTAACGCCAAAACAGGTTGCTCTGTCACTTTCTGCTTCAACAACTCAAAACTTTTATCTGCTCCTGTTGTCCACTTGAAATCTTTTCTATCACCTCTCATGGTCTGTGTCATAGGGTTACAAACTAAACTGAAATTTCTGATGAACTTCCGGTAGAAACTAGCCAATCCATGAAATGATCTAACCTCTCCAATGCTCTCTGGTGTAGGCCATTCAACAATTGCTCTCACTTTCTCAGGATCCATCTTCAATCCTTCCACAGAAATCACAAATCCCAAATATACTAACTCTTCTTTCATGAAACTACACTTCTTGATGTTTATCAGCAATTTCTCTTCTCTCAGTCTTTGCAAATCTTGTCTAATATGCCACAAATGTTCTTCATTTGTCTTACTGAAAATCAGAATGTCATCCAAGTACACAATAACAAACTTACCCAAGAATTTCTTCAAGACTTTATTCATCAATCTCATGAAAGTACTCAGTGCATTTGTCAATCCAAAAGGCATCACTAACCACTCATACAATCTTTCATTTGTCTTAAAAGCAATCTTCCATTCATTACCTTCTCTGATTCTGATCTGATGGTATCCACTCTTCAAATCTATCTTTGTGAAATATCTTGCTCCACTCAAACAATCCATGATATCATCCATCCTAGGTAAAGGAAATCTATACTTAACTGTGATCTTGTTTATTGCTCTAGAGTCAGTATACATTCTCCATTCTCCATCTTTCTTAGGTGCAAGCACTGCAGGTACTGCACAATGACTCAACTTTCTCTGATCAATCCTTTTCTCAGCAACTCTCTTATCTCCTCCGGTGGTAATTCTTCAACCTCCTTCAATGTTTTGAGCTTCTTAGGAATCAAGGCATAACACATTCTCATGTCTCAAACCATTCAGAAATTTTCTTCCATCTACCAAACAAATTCTAGCATTTCCACACACTTCACTCTTAGGATCATCTTCCAAAGGGATCAAAGTAATTCTCTTTCCATTTGCTGTTATAGTGTATGTATTCTTTCTCCCATCATGTATTGCTTTTCTATCATACTGCCAAGGTCTACCCAACAAAATATGACAAACATCCATAAGCATAATATCACACAAGACTTCATCATAATAAGATCCAATATGAAATTTCACCAAACATTGTTCACTCACCAGTACCTTATGGTCATCCTGAATCCATGCTATCTAATAGGGCTTAGGGTGTTTCAATCTTTCCAACTTCAGCTTAGTCACCATCTCTTCTGAAACTAGGTTATCTGAACTACCACTATCAATTACAACTTTACAACACTTACCTCCTAATTTGCATCTAGTTCTGAACAAGCTTTTCCTCTGTGGTGGTTCCTCATATGTATCTACTTGAAATAGTGCTCTCCTCATCACCAATTATTCTCCTTTCTCAGGTTTGCCAACTGAACTCGATGATTCAACAGGTTCTTCCACATAGGCTGCTCTTCCACTGTTCTCTGTCTTCTTACTTGTACTACCCTGATTACATTTAAATGCTCTATGTCCTTCACCTCCACACTTGAAACAAGTACCTCTAAATGTTCTCTTATCAAGTACCTCTGAATGTTCTCTTATCAAATCCTCTTCCTTCTCTTCTGTATCCTTCATTCCGGTATGCACTAGGGTTTCCTCCCGGTAAAAATTTCTATCATCTCTCCAGTAAGCATTGTTATCTCTGTCATCCTTCTTAGATGGGCTGTCAAACTTGTTCTGCTCCGGATATGATCTGTCTCCTCCGAAAAATGTTCTACCTCTTTGAAATTTACTTCCTCTTCTCCGTCTCTAATCATGCCTCTTATTCAGCGTCTCTTCAACTTTCAAGGCAAACTGATATGCTTCTTCAAAAGATGTCATCCTTACCAAGCTTAGTTCCTCTTGTATGTTCAGTCTCAATCCATTGATGTATCTAGCCACTTTCTCCTTGTTTGCTTCACTATGTCCTGTTCTTATGATCATTTTATGAAATTCTTCAGTGTACTCCTTCACAGATTTCTCCTTTTGTCTTAGGTTTTGCAATCTTTTCAACAGTTCTAACTCATAGTCAGCAGGTATGAACTGATTTTTCAACTTTGTCACCATCCGGTCCCACTTTGTAAATCTTTTCCTTTCCTCTTTTGTTTCTTTCCAACTGAACTGTCATGTCCCCTTCAACTTTGTCTTTGCAAATTTCACCTTCTCCGGATCTTCAATTTCTTCATATTCAAAGTATTCTTCTATGTCATTTATCCAATCAATCAATTCTTCAGGGTTCAGATTACCAGTATAATTTGGTACATCCACTCTAGGTCTTTTTCCAATCTTTAAAATAGCTCGCAACATCTTTACTTGATCTGATTCTTCTTTTTCATCACCTCCTAGGGTTTCGCCAGTTTGTTCAGCGGATTGAAATTCTTCTTCATCATCACTTTCGACATTAGGTCTCAATGTCAATCCTCTTCGCCTATCTTCCTCAACAGCATCCAAACGAATTCACATGGTCTTCATTAATTCTATCATTTCATCCATTCTATTAGCAATTGTACCAACAGGAGGAACTCTTCGCGGCGGCATCTTCCTAGGATCAAGTGCAAACTACCTCAAATTCGGCAATCGGGCTACAAGTGACAACTGTCTCTCAATCAGCGATCAGTTGCGCACCAGTAACCTGCCTCGGATCGGTGATCTGCTTACAACAAGTTCTTACAGAATCCCCTTTGCCAATTCGCTCCAAAGTATTGAAACTTTCGCTCTGATACCACTTGGTGCAGTCACGGTAGAAGGATTCACAGAATGAACTATCCGGACCGTACAGCAAGAGTAAACACAACGGAAACAACTCAAAGAAATAAAGCAAATGCAGATTCAGTCATTCAATATATCATAGAATTCAAATACAATCTGGCCGGCAACATGCAGGATTAGAATTTGGGCTCAAAGGCCTGATTACATACATGCGCAAGATAAAGCTTTGAAGCTCCTTTGCACAAAACCTAAACTATGGATTGTGAATCAATTGTTAACTGCTTTCCTAAGGATCTATTACATCTATTTATATCATTTCCGGACCAATAGATTCTTCCACGTCAGCGAAGGAAGGTCACAAACTCCAAGGAAGAGTTGTAACGTGTTCACAGATACGTCAGACCTAAATACATAGAACACTTCCTCAAATGAATGGAACAACGTGCAGACCTCCGGGGAGGGTCGGCCATGAACCAAGAATCATTGAATGATGTGTCATTAGGATCCGCAAGTCAAGGAATGATCCGCAAGCCTTCTCCTTTAGCTAATTGTCCGAGACTGTCAGGGTGCTCTGCTCTGAGAAAACAGTTGATCTTCTGATAGCGATATCTTTCCGGTAACTTATCCAAATGCTTTGAATTCTTCCTATGATGTAGGTGAATGAATGTAGGTGCTAAGGACAGATCTGCAAGATGTGAAATGCCAATACCGGACCACAAGTTGAAACTGCTTCTGACTGAACTGCCTGAACTGAATTGGAAAATGAAAGAACTTGAAATGCAAACAAACTGAAATGCAAATGTTTTTTTTTGGTTGATGCAAGTTTGCTCTTGAACCAGGGATGCTCCTGCATTATACTTAGTCACTATTCTACCATTCATTTGATTGGCAAGGCCAAACTCCATCCACTCATTTGAAATGAACATTCACTTCAAATTCATTTTCTATCGGCAAAGAGTCTTCAATGCAAGGAAGTCTATAGCAAATTTTGTCACCCTTAGACAATTAGTTCCTTATTCATAACTCGGATTGGGAAACCATTATTCAAACAAAAATAAAAATAGGTGAACCATAGTATTATCAATATAGCATTTCCAAAGGAATAGTTTCCAACCCTTAATAACGTCAATTCATTAGGAATTTATATGTTTCCCATGAAGGAAAATCTTAGTTTAACTTGCCTCTAGTTGGCTACAGAAAGGCCCCAAATTTTAGGGGAGAAGCCTTAATTCAATTGCAAGTAACAATAGGTCATCTCTAAAATCATGTTGGTTCCATTTCCAAGTAGTGATTTGGTGATCAACGATCCATAGCAAGTCTCCATAAAAATCATTGCAACAACCTCTTTAACATGTCCCATTTTTTCAAATATCAACTTCATAACTTAGGGTCTTCAATAGCTCCTCATCGAGCTTTGACAATTTTCCAATTTGAGTATTTCTGCTTCATAGTCCCAAGTGCACTCCAGCTCAACAATGAGCCACCTACATTGTTCAAGACAAGCATCTACCGTCCCAATTGATCTATGGTTCAATAATAGTCCTACAATACAAAGAGCAATATCAAATTCTAATAGAACAGTTTAAAAAGATTTAATTTTTACTCACTCTACTCCCTATACCATTAAATAAATCCATCATGTGCATAAAAAACCTCATTTCATCAATAATCTATATGTACCTCTCTCACAGTACATTCCCCTACTCATAAGTTATTAATTTGACTCTCTAATCATTTATCCTCATAGCCTAGGCTTACAATTCAATGCCAATTTCATAATCCAAATAGAATTTACAATCATAGTTATAATTGTGGTTTACAATCCAAAAGGCCTTTTATGTTCTCTTGTTACATAGCTTCTACGAGTCATCAATATATCTCTATGATTAGCTATCATTGTTATCCTTCATATGCACACTCGAGTTAGTGTTTAGGTGTTTATAATTCAATGACAAGTTTATAATCTAAATTGGACTCATAATCACAATCCTATTCATGATTTGCAGTTTATTGAGAAAAAAACTTTAATTCCCCCAAAGTCACAAGGCTATTGGCTTTGTACAAGTTATAATGTGTCTATGATTATTTGTCATCATAGTCCAAACCTTGATTATTATCATAGTTGTGCATTCAAGCCTACAATTTAGTGCTTAAATACTAATCCAGGTTGAGCTCATAGTTGCAATCATATTCATCATTTATAGTTCATTGGAAAGCTCTTTATTTCCCCTCACACAACTTTGTTCAAAGAATTCTAATGATAGTTCATCGTATACGGGCGCAAAAGGCATTTTTGCTCATTATATAACTGTCAATTTTTATTTTAAAGTCTTTTACCCTTTTGTTAAAGTTCAACAAAGATCAATGGAGTGCGAAAACCATATCTAGATCAACAGTGCAAGCTCAAACGCTTGAGACAAGTTGTTGGAAATTTAATATCCTCGTTTGAGATTACGAGTGACATGTGTCCCATAGTTCATAGCAAGATTTATCATTTAAGTATGTTAAAGTTCCTAGAGATCCAATGGCTCGAAAAAAGCTAAATGAGATCAATGGTCGAGGTTCAAACAACCTAATCAAAGATACACACGACTACATTTTGTCACTTCATCACAATGAAGAAATTATGACGTCACTTAAAAGAGGTCCCCCTTGGTCAAGGTTTATGTCTAGAAAGTCACAATTGTTCACATGTAATGTCCCCTTAATAAAACTAATGGCTTAACATTAATATGTCAATCTTAGTCCATGAGCTCATAAGTATGAGAAAGAAATTCGATTTTTCTTTTGAACCATAGTCGTGGGGGACCATGACTTCAACATGTTAAAGTCTGGACGAGATCAACTACTCAGCAAAATCATACCAAGATTTATGGCCAAGGCTCAAACACTTGAGACGAGTTGCTCACTATTTAATAACATCATTTGAGCCCATGAGTAACACATGGGCATCCCTATTTTCATTGTGGATGATTGCAAGGGATAGAACACCATCAGGCAACAGAAGAACATGGTAAAACTGGCCAAGCCCACACCCGCAATGTTATTTTATCCACGGGGCTAGCTGCTAGTAACCTTTGTGCTGCAAGGAAATAACTTAAACGTTTTACAACCAGTCATAGCAAGTCAACATAGAATCAGAACAAAAGTACAAGGGTGCAATGCAACACAGACTTAGGCACAAATTACAAGATTCGAGGGTTCCCCATGCCAATCAAAATAACATAGGCTGCCATAGAAGTAAGCAAAATAAAATAAAGGCCCAATATGAGCATTACAGCACATAGCAAACCAAGGGAATTCATAGGAGAAGCTCAACAAGGCGATTGAGCAACTGCAAAGGGCAAAAGATCACATTCAATTAAAGCACACTAGACTACTAGAATTTTGAAAAGGGAGCCCCCAATTCTAGAAGAAACAGGTAATAGCACATGCCTTTTGCAATACCTCCTTAACCCATTCAAGTTTTCCAATGTTCTCCAAGGTTAGATCAAGATGATGTGCCACACACAAGCTAAAAAATATAGAGGGATACTTGTCCACCAAAAGTCTCCCAACAACAACACAGGAAATAGCATTCTCTGTAATAAATTGAACTACATTTTCTAGCCCTATATCTATGATCACCTCGTCAAACATTTCAAACAATGCACCCACAGATTTAACCCTATCTAACGCATCCACAAATTTGAAAAAAATCATGCCAAGATCACACGAGGCAAGGAAGTTGATGAAAGTTTGGTTCTTTCTATCTATCGCCCATTTAACATTACAATGCATCCCAATCATTGCTCACTCTAACCAATGTTTGGCAACAGTAGTAATGTCTTAAACTATGTCATTGAGCATATCAACCCCAAATGTTTTCTACGATGGGGGCCTTTGAAGACAAGACTTTAAGCTACAATAACATCTGCCATACCTTGCCAATATGGAGACCTAGCAATATTGAACAATAGGATAGAGTGGTACCAAAAATTCCCAATGGCATTCTTTGCCTATTCGTGGACATTCTTCCTCCATCCTATACTCTCCAAAGTGCGTTGCAATCCCCATGAAGCAAGAGGTGCAAAGAAAGCAATAATGTTTCCACCATTTGTGTGTGTGTCACATGCTCCAAAACTAGATGTCATTTGAGACTCCCTCACAAACTATTGTGGCGGTTGTGCGTCGTCTAAAGGATTGACCCTAGCATCTAAAGAATTAAAACCCACTTTTGTCCCTATTCTTACCTTTTTGGCCTTACTATCTGAAAATGCGTAAAGAGGGATCTACACTTGATGTATGACATCTACAGGGACTTCTTTGCAAGGAGTTGCATCATGCCCTGACTTCTTCAACAAATGCCATTTGAAGTGGTATATGTCTCCATTGTAAACAAGCCCTCAAAAATTGCATTTCACCTTGTTCATAACCTAGACTAATGTGCCATATGTCCATGCAAAGTCTCTCTCATGCAACATGATAACCAAATCGCCAAAAAATCTGAATTTAGACTTTCATATGTTTCGAGATTATAACTTTTTGTCTAATCACTCCCAAAAAAAAAACCTTTTCATTGCAACCTTATCACTCCCACCTTTCAATATACCTAGATTCCCAATGCCAAACTGCCCAATATACCACACCTCCCTATATACCCAAAGGTACATGGAAGAGTGATGGTAAGAAAGAGTGATCCTCTAAATATACAAAACTTTTGATATATCTCACCTCCCTATATACTCAAAGATACGTGGAAAAGAGATGTACGTGATAGCAAAGTGGTACAAGACAGTAGAGTGGCATCAAAAGAAATCTCACATGAAAGATCTCAAACAGAGTTGCATGAACACGGATATGGTATCGAATAGGGATACGGCTATTTTTCAAGACCCCTAATATGGATACGGCTACATACGACATATATAGATAGATAGATAGATAGATAGATTAGCAATAAATAATATTAAATAATTTAAATTTAATATAAATAATATATATTTAAAAAATATATTATAAATTAATAAATTAAACTTAAATTAAAAGTTAAATGTATTAAACTTAATAAATAAATAAAAGTTTAAAGAGTAAAGTAAAATAAAAAAGCCAAAAATTAAAACAATATCACCAATTAATAAAATTTGTTTGTTCCTCCATTGCTTGTTGACACTATATTTCCAACTTTAGAATGAATGCGATTATTTGAGTAATTACAATCACGTAGAAAGACATATTTCCGATCGTGTGTGTGTTGGTCCAGAGTAGTTCCCCGCAACAAGAAATCAGCATGCTAGGTTATGGAATAGTTGCTTGTGGAAATTTTTAACATTGTAGGGTTAATATTTTTGGGATACGACATAAATATCATGAGAATGCCGTTATATGCGCATATCCGGCACAGGAAAAAAGATAGGGTTGTTTTTGGTACGGCCGGATACGGTATACAAGACGTATCCGAGCCGTATCCTATGAGTATCCGTATCCGATACGGCGATACGCGTCCCAAGGGATAGGGGGTGAAGTATCCAGTAACTGTGACCTCAAACCTATCTAATGGCACCTACTCACAAGGGATAGTCCAAAGCATGTCAACATGGTCACCCGTCTAACATTGTGATCCCCACTACACCAAATTTATGGTCAAACAACAAATCACCAAAAGAAGAAAGAGAAGAATAGTAAGAAAAGATAACTGCAGGGAAAAGTATCTACAATCTACTTAACACTTGAACCTCTATATCCCTCAAATATACCTCTAGGGCATCACTTTCAAGAAAACGAGAGGATAATCTTGTCAAATGCTATGTTTGACGCACTATATAGGGGCTTAAGGACAAATTTTTTGCTACTACATATATTGGATTCTTTGCAAATGTTAGTACTTCACAAAATAAAAAAAATATACATGTTAAGGTTTTTTATTGAAAAACCCTAACCTTGACCTACAAAATATCAATGTTAAGGATAAGGGTTAAGGCTTTTGTGTTCAAAATAAACTCTAACCTTAACCATAAATGTTGAAAAAAATTAGTGTTTAGGGTTATGGTCAAACCTATCCGATAACAGCAGATAAGGGTGTGGTTCGGTGGTTAAGTCACTTGGTTGTAGTGGCGGCCACCAAAGGTCAAACCCCCACTGGGCCAACGAGCTCACAAGCTTTTACGCCTTCGCTAGGCCAACGAGCTCGTGGGTTTGAAGTGTTCTTGCTAGGGGATGACGTCCCCCGTGTTGTGGCCTCACCGATTCATTGCTCCGGGTAAAAGCATTTGTGTGGAACCGAAGGGTGTGTCGCAACAGCGTCGCCGGTCACATTAAAAAGTTTATCAGGCGCATTATCTTAAAAAAAAAACTTATCCGATAACAAAAAACCCCTTACCCTAACCCTAAAAGCTGAAAAAATTCAGCATTTAGGGTTAGAGTTGGGACTTTTTTTGTTCACAAAAAACCCTAATCCTAGACAATGAAAAAAAAACAGCATTTAAGATTATGGTTAGACCTTCACCATTTTTTTTAAAACTTACCCCTAACACTAAACGCTCAATAGGACTAGGCCTTTTTGCTAACCAAAGAAACCTAAATTTCAGTGGTTAGGGTTAGGGTTTTCTGGTAAAAAAAGGAAACAGTCCCAACCCTAACCAAAAATGCTGAAAATATTTCATGGTTCATGGTTAAGGTTGGGGTCTTTTTGGTTTAAAAAAGAACCAAAATGCTGAAAAAATCAACATTTAGGGTTAGAGGTTAGGATCTTTTGGGTAAAAAAAACTGTTAGGGCATATTTTATAATTTATTTTTTATAAATGTAAAGGAGGATTTTTTTTTTTAAATGTGTACCTGAAGGATGAAACCAAACTGGTGCAGCACAGTCTTTCTTAAAAACTTTAAATTGTGTCGTAAAGCTCTGATTTAGCATAAAATTGCCTGCAAATTAGTGAAAATAAAAAATGCATTGATAGGGAAAAAATCAGCCAACCCAGACAAAATCAGGAAAAAATCGCTCAAAATCAGTGAAAAATTCAGATTAATCATTTTAGGGCAAATTTTACTTTTTGGCAATTAAACCACAATAACTCAGCAAAAAATTGGCTCGCTTGATTTATTCAAAAAACTCAGCAATTTTTGACATGAAATCGCCATCTGGTCCAGTTCACAATTTCTTGTGACTTATTGGCAAGTACTGTAACTATGGTTAATATAGCCACACCCTTATCATATACTTGCATAAAATGGCACTATCTTATGATCTCTCACAGCTTTTAATTAGCATCTGCCTATGCAATCAACAATTGGGTGCCACAAGTTTCCATTGTCATCTGTATATGCATTCAGCAACTGTCACAACATTGCATTGATCACATGTTATGCACAGGTGAACGTATATAACTTACCATGGACATCTCCATGCATAAATGCAAGTCTACACAGAGGCATAGATATTGATACATTTGAAAAGGGAAAAGCAGAATAAGGTATCTTTTAAGGAAACGCGATAAGTGGCAACTGGCAACAAAATGCAGAGCATGTCCCAAGATGTCTGTCAGTTATTAGATGGTGTTTTAAGACAAATCACAATTCCATATAGGTTCAATACTGCCTCAGCAGAATATTTTCAAATGAACACGTATGTACCAGATACAGACAAACTATTTTACAGCATTTAACAAATTAGCTGTCACATGTTTTTACTGCCATCTGCCTATGCATATATGATATAACAATTAGGTTTCTGTCAGTGGTCAACCAGAAACTCGGGTTAATAGACATACCCTTGACCAAATCTCGATAAGCATATTCAAAACTTAATATAGACATACCCTTATTAGCCTCCTGTAAACTGGCACCTCCCCCTCCAATACACATATCCCTAATCTCCAAGTGAACATGGACCATATCAATATCTACCAGGCTGTGGTCTAGCACTACTTATTGCAACTGTCCCGCGTTCAAAACCCACCTCTTGTGTAAAATGGCGAGGGAGTTGACTTTTCAATGGTTTGTCCACATCACTTTTAAATTATTTGTCCACGTGAAGAATTAAAACTTAAAAGTGCATTGAAAAGCGGCAAAATACAGGGCAGATTTCTAGACATCCCAAACAGAGGAAGCATTCTGGTCCTCACAAGTTGATTTGTTATAGAAAGCATATATCCCTTGGTACCAGAAAATCTCCCTGACAATGATCAGTGTTTCAGTTCTCATTCTGCTTCCAGGATACAGACATTCTACTGATCGCTCCATTCAAAAAAATTATCCATACCACCTGTCTTAACTTCACAAATCAGTCATTCTAGAGTATAAGATGAAATTAGTTACCTGGACAGTTGCAACAGCTTCTACAGCTCCAGCTGCACCTAGCAAATGTCCAATCAGTGATTTTGTAGAATTCACCTTCAGCTGAAACATCAAAAATCCAGCCTAATGATCAAATGGAAATACCCTGTTGACTTATCCAAAACCACTTCAAAAAAGTTGAAAAACACTTTAAATTTAACACTGCCATGATTAAATAAAACACCTCAGGATTATTTCCAAAACATCGGATCAAGGCTTTGTACTCTTGCAAATCACCAGCTTTAGTTGAAGTTGCATGAGCATTCACATAGTTCACACTTTCTTTACTTACACCTGCTTGATGCAAAGCCTTTTCTATACATCGGAAGACACCTGTACCTGAAAACACTCAAATGTTTGAATAAGAATTCTCATTAGCAGGGGCTTGAGAATACCAGGAAACATCTTGAAACATTTCAGAATATCGTACCTTCTGGATGGGGCTCTGTCATATGATAAGCATCAGATGTAGAACTTCCCCCAAGGAACTCAGCATATATTTCTGCTCCTCTTTTCTGGCAAAGCAAAGAACATTACCAAGCTCCAAATCATCTAGCTTAAATTTATAAATATATAATCCCAAAATTCAATCATTAGCGAAAGATGCCTTTTGTGAAAAGGGTGTACCTTTGCATGTTCTAGTTCCTCCAGAAGCAGAACTCCTGCTCCCTCCCCCATGACAAACCCATCACGATCCTGTCAAATGTAAAATAATTATTTGGACAACATGGAAAACTGTCTTAGAACAAAGAATCCTGAGATGCTTTGAGATCATAGCAAAATAGAAGAAACTCAATGAATCAGATGCCATAAAATGCAGAATGATGGACAAATAATCATACTGCATCCCATGGACGTGATGCTTTTGTGGGATCATCATTTCTTTCCGATAATGCTCTGCAAGCTACAAATCCCCCAAGACCTATAGGCAGTCATACGTCTTCCAGATCAAAACTCAAAGAATCATTCCAGGCAGTGACCAGAGAGCAGTCAAGCCCATTAAAAGTAAATATTTGAATATGATTAATATACAATCATGGCATAATCCTGTTAAAGATAATTCAGTATCATAACACAAATAGGGGAAGAAATCATAGGGCCTCTTACTCTTCAGACTTTAAATCATCTGATTTAAAGCAAAAACTCAAAAATAATAATAGAGATGTTGGATTGTTAGCAAACAAAACTAGGAACACTTTCCCCTGAAATAATGTTTTGCCACACAAAAAGCAAGATCATATGCATGATGAAGATGTAAACTATCAAGGAATAAAAGGAATGAGCACACCAAAAAAGAATTTAGCAGCTAGACTTACCAATTGGAATAACTGCAGCATCAGAACCACCAGAGAGCATGACATCCTAAAAACACACCAATTGAAAACTAAAAGATTCAGTGCCTCCATAATAGCGTGCATATCCTTTTCAAAAACAAAGGGCAAGAAGAGAAGAGCAAACAGCTTACAGCTTCTCCTCGAATGATGTGATTTGCAGCAGCTATGAGACAGAAATTGCTCGTTGCACAAGCAGTAGATATAGAATAGTTTGGACCCATCCATCCCTGCATTCAAAGCGTTCAGTATGCAAGAGTAAGAGTGGATCAATTTTGTGTATTTCTAAACATATGAAAGAATTTAGCATCTCCATAGTCAACTAACCAGATCCATTGCCATCATTGCAGATCCCATATTTGTTGTTGCAAAAGGTACACAAAATGGATTCATTTTCCTGTAAGAAATCCTTAGTGCTTCTACTGCATCATTGAACACCTGATGAAACATTTTCAACTTAATCTGAGAATAGGTAACATATACAAAGAAACTCCCATCACGAAGTGCATGGATATCCATCAATGTTAACCAGCTTTTGTTGGCTTCAAGCAAATGCTATTAGCAGTTTGACATTACCTTCATTCCACCCAGTGCAGAACCAATCAAAACTCCACATTTTGATTTGTCCAAATATTTGAGTACTTCTTCATCCATTCCTCCATCTGCCAATGCTTTCTTTCCAGCAGTAAGCATGTAAAGCATAAATTTATCCATTCGTTTTGAAAGTTTTGGTGCAACCCAACCATCTGTCGAAAATGGCTTTATTTCACCTGCTATCCTCTGCACAACAAAGCCAGCAAATCAGAAAATAATTTCAACCTTTCATCATTAATCTTAAAGACATTCTTAATTGTCAAAAACACTTGAAATACATTCATTATACTCCTTCCATGTCAACTATAAAATCGAGATTTATTAACTTTGCTCTAGAATTTCTGGCAAAAAGTGATGGAAATTTATCCCTCGTGAAGTTCTAATCATTTGATAAATGGGCACTGAACTAGATTCCTAATTTGATAACTTGGCACCACACTAGAAAACTATATATAACTAATTTTCAGAGAATGAGTCATGTGAGTGTACTATAGCATCCCGAGAAATTGCCATCTTGCGCTGTTCAGTTGCACAATTTAGTCTACAAGAAACATCCTAGAAAAAGTAAAATATAAAATCATTTACAGTTGGAAAATCTTTGCAGTCAAAGCTCTCGATTTCACTGATACCACTCTTTCCCTGAAGAAGATTGCTGTAGAAGGTATCTGGATCATGACCAAGGGAAGTGACCACACCCATCCCAGTCACAACTACCCTTCTTTGCTTAGTAATAATTTTCTTCTCTGGTGCTTCCTTCACAGGTTGCACAGCAACAGCCATTGCTCTGCCTGCAAATTGAATAGACTGTATTAGAAAATACATTCCCCAGATGAAAAGTGGAGTCCCAAATTCTGAGAGCTCGTGTCAATCAAGATTATGGATTCCTATCTAGAATTAGCATGCATAAGGCAAACTTTCCGTGTATTGTTAATCAATTGTGTACACCTACAATACAGTAGACATATACAGCTTCCTACAATACAATACTTGGTAGTTCTTGGAGCAATCTAAAGTTAGGTATGCATCTGTAACAAAGATTAAATTTCCCACCTGTAGCTCTTAATTTCCGCCGTCTCCAACCAATCTTTCTAGGCTTGGATCCAAAGAAGCTGTCTGGGAAATACTGGCCTCCCTTTAAGTTATTGTACTCTGGACATGCTTCAAATGAAAAGCATGAACCCAAACCTTGAAGACTCGAACCACAGAGGGCAATCAAACTTCCTCCTACTTCTGCATGATCCTTACAAAGTAGAGGCATTGAGTAATTTGTTGAAAACTGTCTGAAGCAGCCAATTCTCCTTTTAGCTCTCCTTCCCAGAGGAGAAGACATGGCCTTTGGCTCATTGCCAGAAACTTCAAATACAGTTCTAGAAACGCATGCAGCAATAAGCCAACTGCAGAGAGGTGCAACTGTTGTCGCCATTCGCACTGTTGTCCAGGACACTTTGAAAAAACTTGACACTTTGTTCTTCCTTAAGCTACCATTTTGACAAATCGAGTTCAACTATACATTAAGTTTCTCAGCAAAACCACTTGCTGAATTACTATGGCCAGGCTCATCCAATTTATCAGTTGTTTGCCAAAGAACAGTGCTTGTAAACCGTATCATATGAATTGCTTAAATGCTCCTCCAAATCAAAACCTGGAATGCAAAAGTAAAAGTAAGTTTTTCAAAGAAATTAAAGCTATCAAAAGTTTAGCTTCTAAAAGACAGCAACAAATGAGTAATTCATGATGTACATGTGCTTGAAAACAACATATCGTAGATATATTTAGTTCTGAAGTAGTGTTGTCTTCAGCCAAAACTGTTTTCTGCAGCACTTATACAGAGCATTACAGACTTCAAACAAGAACTCTATATGTTGATCCAGATTTCAAACAGAAATTTACACTTAAAAATTTACAGACCTTTCAAATTGAAACACTATCAATTACACCCCCCCCCCCCCCCCACCGCTCCCCATTAAGCAGAAAATCATAATTGTCCGAAAACTCGTACCCTGACCCTAGTAGGCATCTCCATCTCATTCACATATCTGAACATCTCCAGACATCAAGAGACTTTCAGCTGATGTCATGTAATGTTCCATTTGTCTGCTGGAAAAGTCCCTCAAAAGTAAGGAAACTTGCAATTGAATAGTTTCTTAAATATGTCAGATAATTGACATGGACTTTTTTACTCTTTCATTTTGCTCATGTGCTACTAACCAGTTGAAAAGAGTTAAAAAGAAGTAATAAAAAATACTAATCATCATGTATTTTGCTGATTTTTGCATGAAAGTTTACAGCATGTTCTATATAGCAGAGAATTTTCTTATCAAAGCACAAAGTGATACTAGATAATTATAAGAAGAGGAATATGATGGTCTGGGATATTTCTGTGTACAGAAGCTTTATAAATTGATTGCAAAAGAAAACTGTACTCCATGTTAGTAGCTTGTGCCCATAAACAATAGCATTGCTCAATTGTATTTACAATTTTTCTTGTAACCAGAAAAAATACGTGACAAGGAATATTCATTTATTGTTGTTAGAATAGGTAAAGTAGGACTATTACAGACAATAAAATGTAAAAGCAATGATTAGTTTGCACCTACGATGCAGGTTACGCCTGTACCTATGGACACACCCGACCAGAATGGGTACAGGTACAGATCCAGGCCCAGGTATGCCATGGGTAGGCCCAAGGTACATCCAGGACACTGCAGATACATCCTGGGTATGTCTGCGATGTACCCAGGGGAATACCCTCAATGCCCAGAGCACACCCTGGGCATGCCCAACGCATACCCGGGGAAACCCCTAGGTACTAAAAACAGACATCATTAAAAAAAAGATTATTAAAAAAATAACAGATCTTATAAAAGTAAAAACACTGTAAATTTTCTGTTCATAAATGTTTGCAAGTTTCTGATTCTGGTTTTTGGGTGATCCAAAGGCATTCAATCTCCTTGTTGGGTGAGTTTATAAATGCATGCCATCTCCTTCTCGAGCAATATCTCTTGTTTCTAGTCCCCAGCCCTGCCCTGAAATAGTTACAACCATTTTTTGGCCTTTCACCTCCAAACATCAAGTGCAGTACAAATTGAGCTTGTTTTTCGAGAAGAAGAGGAAAGTGCCAATTAAAACAAGACTAAGTGCCCATTGAAACAACACATTTCTCAAAATCTGTGGTTCTGGTCCCATAATCGCCTGAATAATAATGTAGAACTTTCAGTTTTCCCAAACTGCTAAAAATAGTAAACTGTTATTTTTAGAAAGTTTGCATTTGGGCACGGAATGAAGTCAAAATTTATAGGAAGTTACATAACGGAAATATAAGACCTTTGGCAAAGGAATCATACGAAGATCATTTGCGAGCTGAAAGATATTAAAGTTTCTGTTTCCCGAAAAATGCCTAAAAATTATTCAAACTCAGGTTGAGGCACTAAATGGCCCCGTACGGGCCCGAAAATGGCCGGAACCGGCAGAGCTGGTTCTTAGCACGTAGAGCACTCCGCGAGCTTTCCGACGCATAAAACGGTTCGTCAATCGGAGTCCCGGATCAAAAGTTATGGCTCCCGGAAGTTGACCTATTTTTGGAGGGAGATGCAAAATTCGAAATTAGGTTGTTAGCTGCCAAAAAGGCTATTAATAACCATTTTTTGGGAACCCTTAGGGTAGTAGGGGTTAAGGGGGCAAACGTAGAGTCAAGAATAGGTGGGAAAACAGAAGCCCTAGTCGATTTGGGGTTACAGAAGGCAGGTGATTATAGAGTCTTGTGACAGGAAGCTGTAGTGTGTTGCAACTTGTGGAGGATTGATTCCTCTGATTGTAATTAAGCTTCTGCAATGTAATGAGTTGCCCATATCAATAAAAGAAAGTTCTATTTTCTGTGTTCAATTTCTGTTGTTGTGTGTTTTGTGATTTACCCCCTTCATCAAGTGGTATCAGAGCAAAGGTTCCTGAGTGTGTAGACAGATCGCCGATCGTGAGGCAGTTTGCACCAGGACCTGAGGTTGTGGGTTTGCTGCATAGATCAAGATGCCTCCACGAAGAAACCGTGGTGGGAGGAATGCTTTGACAGAAGAGGGTTTTAGAGCCCTGCAAAGACAAATCGATGCATTGCAAGAGGAGTTGCGAAGAGGGTTCGAGCCAAGAAGGAGAGAAGAAAGTGAAGATGAAGTTGAAGAAGAGCTATCTGAGAAAGAACAAGAAGCTGCCGAAGATGCTGCAAAAGTAAGGTTGTTGAGGGTCATTCCGAAGATCGAAAAGAGGCCCAGGATCGAAGTTTCTACATATTCTGGAGATTTGAATCCAGAACAGCTTATTGATTGGATCGATGACATGGAGGAGTATTTTGAGTATGAAGATGTGGAGGACCCAGATCGGGTTAAGTTTGCAAAAACAACGTTGAAGGGCCACGCCAATATTTGGTGGAAGGAGGTCCAATTAGAGAGGAACATAAGAGGAAAAGCAAAGATCACCAAATGGGATCGGATGGTGGAGAAACTGAAGAAGCAGTTCATTCCTGTGGACTATGAGATGGAGTTGCTGAAGAAACTGCAAAGACTGAAGCAAGGTAACAGATCTGTTAAGGAGTATATAGAAGAGTTTTATAAAATTACTATCAGGACAGGTCTTGCAGAGCCCAACAAGGAGAAGGTAGCCCGTTACATTAATGGGTTGAGGCCGAGTATTCGAAAGGAGTTGAGCCTAGTCAGAATGACCACCATAGAAGATGCGTACCAGTTTTCCTTGAAGGTGGAAGAAAAGCTGAACAAAAAATTTGATAGCAAGCAAAGGGGAAGAGGTCAAGGTGGAAGGACTGGTGGAAGACCCTATGGAGGCTGTAATGAAGATCAAAAGAAAAGTGAAGAAGCAGGCACCAGTCGAAATCAAAGAGGGGATAATACCTACCGCCCTTGTGACCAAAACAATGGTGATCAAAGAGGAAGAGGAAGAGGCAGACCTGGGCAAGGACCTGGAAGAGGAGGTTTCAGAGGAACCTGTTTCCAATGTGGAGAAGAAGGGCATCGAGCATATGAGTGTCCGCAACATCAAGGAAGGACAAATAGAAGACCTAAAGGTAATGCATGAGTTGCACATGTAGATGAAGATGTACATTCTGAGCATTCTGAAGATGCTGAAAGGGGAGAAACCCTAGTTGTCAAAAGAACCTTGCTGAATGAAGAGAAAGAACCCAATCAGAGGAAGAGTTTATTCCGCACAAGGTGCAAATGTGAGGGTAAGTGTTGTGATATTATTATTGACAGTGGAAGCACTGATAATTTGGTTTCAGAAGAGATGGTTGACAAGTTGAAGTTGACAAGAAAAAAGCATCCACATCCATATCGAATTGCATGGTTACAGAAGGACCATAGAGCTTTGGTCAATGAGCAGTGTTTAGTGAAGTTCAAGATTGGTGACTACCATGATGAGGTGATGTGTGATATCATACCGATGGATGCATGTCATATGCTGTTGGGGAGGCCGTGGCAGTATGATAGGAGCGCTGTCCATGATGGCCGTGCAAACACATTCTTCCTGACAAATGATGGAGTCCGTCATAAGTTGAAGCCTTTGAAGGAGGTGGAAGAAAAGGTATGTAGTACTGCCAGAATTTGTTTAGTAGATGGTAGGAAATTTTTGGAGGGTATGAAGCATGAGCGCCATTGCTTTGCATTGATTCCTAAGATCAGTCAAGAGAAATGTGAAGATGTACTAGCAGAAGTCTCGAAAATGTTGGAAGAATTTCAAGATATTGTCTCTGATAATGTACCAGAAGGTTTACCACCAGTAAGGAAGATAAGTCATCAAATGGATTTGATACTAGGAGCTAGTTTGCCAAATAACGCAGCCCACAGAATGACTCCAGCAGAGAATAAAGAGTTGAACAGACAAGTTCACGAGCTGTTAAGGAAGGGACTGATAAGGGAGAGCCTAAGTCCATGTGCGGTACTTGCAGTACTAGCACCAAAGAAAGATGGAGAATGGAGGATGTGTACAGACTCTCGAGCCATCAATAAGATAACGATCAAGTATAGATTTCCATTGCCAAGAATGGATGACATCATGGACTATTTGAGTGGAGCCAAGTACTTTACAAAAATTGACCTGAAAAGTGGGTATCACCAAATCCATATCAGAGAAGGGGATGAATGGAAGACAGCCTTCAAGACAAAGGAAGGTTTGTATGACTGGTTAGTCATGCCATTTGGGCTAACCAATGCACCAAGCACATTCATGCGGCTCATGAACGAGGTATTGAAAGAATTTTTGAGAAGTTTTGTTATTGTTTATTTGGATGATATTTTAATTTTCAGTAAGACTTGGGATGAGCATTTGATGCATATCAGAAGAGTTCTAGAGAAGTTGCGGGAGGAGAAGTTGTTGATTAATATGAAGAAACGTAGTTTTGCAAAGAAGGAGTTGGTATACCTGGGATTTGTTGTCTCAGAGGAAGGTCTTAAGATGGACCCAGAAAAAGTAAGGGCTATCATTGAATGGCCTACGCCAAGGAGTGCAACAAAGGTAAGATCTTTTCATGGTTTGGCAAGTTTTTACAGGAAGTTTATCAGGAATTTCAGTAACATTTGTGCGCCCCTAACTGAGACAATGAGAGGGGATAGAAAAGAGTTTAGATGGACTAAAGGAGCAGACAAGAGCTTTGATACATTGAAGCAGAAAGTCGTAGAACAACCTGTGTTGGCACTTCCAGATTTCAATAAGATATTTCAGGTAGATTGTGATGCTAGTGGTAGTGGTATAGGAGTTGTTCTAAGTCAAGAAGGTAAGCCCATTGCCTATTTTAGTGAGAAGCTTAATGATGCCAAGAAGAAGTATTCTGTTTATGATCAGGAATTTTATGCAATAGTTCAGGCTTTGAAGAAATGGAGACATTATTTGTTACCAAAAGAGTTTGTTTTATATACTGATCATCAGGCTTTGCAGTATTTTAATAGTCAAGGAAAGTTGAACCAAAGGTACTTAAAATGGGTTGAGTTTTTGCAAAGTTATACCTTTGTTTTGAAGCACAGAAGTGGGAAGTCCAACAGAGTTGCAGATGCTTTGAGCAGAAGGCAAAATTTGTTGACAGAAATGAAGATAGAGGTTGTTGGGTTCGATGAGCTCAAAAGTTTGTATCCTAAAGATCCAAATTTTGCAGAGGCTTGGAAAGCTTGTCTGGAGCCTGTTACTTTAGACAGGACAAGATGGTTGGATTTCATAATCCAAGATGGCATGTTGTTTAGAAGAAGCCAGTTGTGCATTCCAAGGAGTTCCATGAGAGAGAACCTGATTAAAGAGAAGCATAGTGGAGGATTGGCTGGACACTTTGGTCGAGATAAGACCATTTCAATTGTTGGTGAAAATTATTATTGGCCACAGTTGCAGCAGGATGTGAGGAAATTTGTGCAGAGTTGCAGAGTATGTCAGATGGCAAAAGGAGCAAGTCAGAACACAGGTCTATACCAGCCATTACCTATACCAGAGAAGCCATGGGATGATATTAGTATGGATTTTGTTCTTGGTTTACCAAGAACACAGAGAGGACATGATTCTATTTTTGTGGTGGTGGACAGATTCTCAAAAATGGCACATTTTATTCCTTGTAAGAAGACTAATGATGCTATTCATATTGCAGAGTTATTTTTTAGGGAAGTGGTGAGACTACATGGTCTACCAAAAAACATAGTTTCAGACCGAGATACCAAGTTTGTTGGTTATTTCTCGAGGACATTGTGGAAGAAGTTGAAGACAGACTTGAAGTTCAGTTCTGCACACCATCCACAGACTGATGGACAAACTGAAGTGGTGAATAGGAGTTTGGGTAACCTACTACGATGCTTGGTAGGAGATAAGCCCAAGAGATGGGATTTGATTTTACCACAGGCAGAATTTGCTTACAACAATTCTGTCAATAGGAGTACTGGTAAATCACCATTCCAGATTGTATATGGCAATAATCCAAGAAATGCTTCAGAGTTAAGGAATCTGGATACGGAAGAAAAGACAAGTGCCGAGGCTGAAGACTTTGCAGAACATATGAAGAATTTGCATGAAGAGGTGAGAAAGCACATTAATAAGATGACTACTCAGTACAAGGCTAAGGCAGATCAGAAGAGGAGGTATAAGGTGTTCCAGGTGGGAGATGAAGTCATGGTTCACTTGAGAAAAGAAAGGCTCCCAATTGGAACATACCATAAATTAAAAATGAAGAAATTTGGACCATGCAGAGTCTTGAAGAAGCATGATTCCGGAAATGCATATGAGGTAGAGCTGCCGAGTGGGATCAACATTTCCCATGTTTTCAACATCGCTGATTTAACAGAATATCATGAAGGTGGAACAGAGGATAGACCAACAGAAATGCAGTGGAGTATTCCGACATCTACTTCAATAGAGGAGATAGAAGAGATCTTGGATAGCCGTGTGGGAAGGAGTACTCGAAACAGGCAATATGAAGAATATCTAGTGAAATGGAAAGGAAGGCCTGTTCAAGATTCTTCTTGGTTGTCTAAGGCAGAGGTTGACCGTTTGGGTTTTCCTCACACAAACACCTGAGACGTGACAAGGTCACTTCTCAAATTACCCTGGGTGTCTGATGCAGGAGCATCCAGTGGTGTAAGGGCAATCTTGCATCACCCAAAAAAAAAAAAATGTTTCAAAATTGTTGATGTTCTACCCATTTCTTCTCAAAATCTGTGGTTCTGGTCCCATAATCGCCTAAATAATAATGTAGAACTTTCAGTTTTCCCAAACTGCTAAAAATAGTAAACTGCTATTTTTATAAAATTTGCATTTGGGCACGGAATGAAGTCAAAATTTACAGGAAGTTACATAACGGAAATATAAGACCTTTGGTGAAGGAATCATACGGAGATCATTTGCGAGCTGAAAGATATTAAAGTTTCCGTTTCCCCAAAAATGCCTGAAAATTATTCAAACTTAGGTTTGAGGCACTAAACGGCCCCGTACGAGCCCGAAAATGGCCGGAACCGGCAGAGCTGGTTCTTAGCACGTAGAGCACTTCACGAGCTTTCCGACACAAAACGGTTCGTCAATCGGAGTCCCGGATCAAAAGTTATGGCTCCCGGAAGTTGACCTATTTTTGGAGGGAGATGCAAAATTTGAAATTAGGTTGTTGGCCGCCAAAAAGGCTATTAATAACCATTTTTTGGGAACCCTTAGGGTAGTAGGGGTTAAGGGGGCAAGCGTAGAGTCAAGAATAGGTGGGAAAACAGAAGCCCTAGCTGATTTGGGGTTACAGAAGGCAGATGATTCTAGAGTCTTATGACAGGAAGCTGTAGTGTGTTGCAGCTTGTGGAGGATTGATTCCTCTGATTGTAATTAAGCTTCTGTAATGTAATGAGTTGCCCATATCAATAAAAAAAAGTTCTATTTTCTGTGTTCAATTTCTGTTGTTGTGTGTTTTGTGATTTACCCCCTTCATCAAATATCTTAATATAATTACGTATCGACAAGTGGCACACTCTTGTGCTAGTTTCACTCATTCCCCAATATTTTATTCATCCCCATTTACACATGCTTCCATACATTCAACTTTAACCTATACATATTTGCACTTATTACTACACATTCACCATTATCAGCCATTTATTACTCCTAGCATTGCGCTCATATCCATACATTCATTCCCTACCTTGAGATCTGCACCTTCCTATCCTGGGTCAATCTCATGGTGCTTTGGGTTTGACCCTGAGCAGCTTGGAATCAACCCAAAATTTTCAAATTTTCAAATTCAAATCTTGCCAACTCTTGCCTTTTTATTGCTATGTCTTGGTATTTAAAGGCATTCAATGTGCAATTAATTCATGAGGAATAAAAGGGAACAAGAAGCATTCATCCTAGGAACATTTTGATTTGGAGCTTAAAACGAACACATCTACATCAGAATCAGAACGCATCTACATCTTGGACACCTACATGTTCGAGAGTGCCATCTTCGATATTCGCCCAAGGCCATAATGCTGGTCTATCAAAGGGGTTGATTGAGGACAACTTGACCCTCCCAATCCAGTAGCAACCTAGGGTTTTTTAAAATACAGCCAGTCCTTACACATCCACAAACAGCAGAGATCACAGCGAACAAGGTTACAGAAACAGCCAGATCAGAACCATGCCACAAAGGTCAATTCCACACCACTCAAGATTGATCCTGAGCCATTCAGGATCGACCTGCAGAAGATTCCAAGCCTGTTACAATTCCGAGGCAGTGACCACATCAAGAATATTAATTTCGGGACATTGACGAATCAGTTCTGCACAGCATTAGCAATCATTCTTCATCATTGTTCCAAGAGTTAAGTACCCTAATCCTCTCACTTTTTATTCTATAAATAACATTTCCAATTATCATTTCCCAACTCTTCTGATTTACCTAGGTTAATTGTGTCTTTTATTGTTGCATGCATTTAATTAGCCTAGGTTAATCCACATAAGGGTAATTAATCCCTTACATTTTTGGTGAACCTGTCTACTCTTACACAAGGTATTTTGATTTCTGATTGCTTAATAATTTTTTAGATCTTATTAGGTTTTTGTTTCTATCTATCGCCACTTCATAGATATATCTTTATTCTAGGACTCGAGATTACATTGTGCAACCTTACCCACTCTTGTTGGGACATTTAAGGTTTCGTTTCAGATCTGATTTTTGACTGATATTCTGATTTTTATCAGATCATGTCTCATTTCTTTATCATTTGTCTACTCCTATTACGTTTTGGGCCTTTGTTGCATAATCTTGCGAACCCAAACCTGCCTACCCTTGGATAGATTTCCATTGCCATATGTTTACATCGTAGACTCTCATGGTCCCTTATCTTTTGGCTACTATTCATGTTTCCATTATAGATTTTGACATGTTTATACAATTTGCAACATGTGATCATTTTGTTCTTGATCCGCTTGTAACAATAATGTACATAATCTTAGGTGTAGTAGGATAATATTTTGCAAAGTTGCATGGACACGGTATCGGATACGGATACGGCCATTTTCCAAGGCCCCTAATTTGGATACGGCTAGATACGACATTCACATTTAATTATTAGCCATTTATGCCCTAATAATTAAATATATTAAATTTCACATTTAATTTTTTAAATAATTAAATATTTATATATACTTTTTATAATTGGAATAAATTAATTTAAAAAAATTATATTTCAATAATTAAATATTTTTATAGCCCGTTAAGGGCATGGTTCAGTGGTTAAGTCACCCGGTTGTAGTGGTGGCCACCAAGGTTCAAACCCCCACTAGGCCAAAGAGCTCGCAGGCTTTGCGCCTTCGTTGGGCTAACGTGCTCGCAGGATTTGTGCCTTCGTTGGACTGTTGTGCTCCCATGCAGTGGGCATTCGTTGGGCTAACAACCTCGCGGGTTTGAACCTCCAACATTAATGCAGCTGTTCATGCCAGGTGTTAATGCCAAGGGATGAGGTCCCCCGTGTTGTGTCCTCACCAGTTCATAGCTCCGATCAAAAGCGATTCATCTAACCTAGAAGGGCCAGGCTAAAAATTCCCCATTCACTGATCAAAAATAAATTCATAAAAAAGTTTCATACTTATTTTGTTCTAAAGTACAACAAAATATAAATAATAAATATATATTATAAATATAAAATTTTCAATATAAACCTATAAATATAATCCTCCTATTTAAATTCAACCCATGTATTTTAAATTTAATAAATTAAAAATATAAAATTTTTAATATAAAGCTATAAACATTTTAAATGTGATAAAATAAAAATATAAAACTTAAAGTTACCACATACATACTTGAACGTCAAACACCGGAAGGAAAACTAAAAAATTAAGGTCATGCTCAAGAAGAGAAAGATTAAATAAAAAACTGATGTCCCGATTTGATTCACAACTCACACTAGACAAAGAGATTGGTAGGTCGTAGTGGAAGATGGATACAAAAAATGTCGATTGAATTTTTCGTGACTGGACATATTTGTACCAAAGAAACCCGTGTTTTAATGATTTTCCCCTGGCCAACGCCACCTGATTTTAACACACATTTTTAATGATTTTCGCCTGGTTTAGCCAAAACCTACCTCATTCTCGCCTAGTTTAACCACTTTTTTAATTAATTTTTTGCCTGGTTTGAACATGTGTTTGAAAGATTTTGAACGAATACGAGGCGATTTAAAAAAAAAACGTGAATCCTCACGAATCCAATGCGGCTGGAGGAATGAAAAATTAAGGGCACAGGTGGGTACAGTATCCAAGCCATATCTGCAGCATACAGTACCCAAATCCATACCGAGTACTCAAGTATGCGTGCCTGTGGAAGGGGAGTGGCGTATCTTGCAACCCTGATATTTTGTATTTTATATTTCCTAGCTGCACTAGAAGTTGAACAGTCATCCAGAAGATGAACTGAATAGTCACTTTCTCATTGTTAAATATGTACATTTTCAATGAATGAAATGAAGTTTTTCATTGAATATCTTGCTTCTTATCTAAGTCCCTTCCATTTTCATTTGTCAATCTTTTTCTTGCATTTATATATCCAAGCCTTACATTGGTATCAGAGCATGGCTGAAGGAGAAGGATGAAAAAGTGCAGAAAATTTTAGCTCATCCATTCTTATTTTGAATTTTATTTTTTCTTAATGCAATTTCAAATTTTATCATGGAGAAAATCGTATTGCCAGACATAAATAGATTTATTCCAATGTCCATTAACTTAGTTCCCATTATTCATTTATTCCCGCGCTCAATTCTTCCGCTTGCAAATGACATCCATTGTAATATCGAATTCCTGCACAACTTGCTAAAGTCTACCCATTTGAATCTAAAGTCACAATATTTTGGAAAACGTTTGCTCCCTATTCACTGTTATTTTATCCTTGTTTCTATAGATCCTTCTCATGTTTGCCTCTATTCCAATCCTTCATCCCCTATATCTACTAGCACCATTTATGTGTTTCCATTTGAAGTCTCATGGATTGCTGCGAGTAGTCATTTTTGTGGATTTGTTGACATGTCTTCTCCCAAGTGGTAGGACCTCTATTACAATTATTGATAAGGTCGGCGACCCTACTTTTTAAGAAAAGTAATTTCCAAGAAAGCCACTTGTTCCACTTCAATCTCAGAATCTTCCTAGGAATCAAACTCTTCACCCAACATCACTTCCCAAAACACATCCAATGTTTTGAAATTCAAATCTACAGTAGCAAAAGGGCTGTTGTTTGTACCATCATTGCTTAGAATAAGAATGGGATCACCTTATCTATGGAAGCATTGTATCATCAATTTGTTGTGTTTCAGAGAAATACAAATATTTTATTAAATTGAATAATTTACAAGGATGAGCGAATGCTCTTATAAAGAGAAGTTACATACTAAGAATAGACTGATAGCTTGCATAAAGCAAAAGCTACAGCTAACAAAGCAGAAAAGATAGAAACCAACTAGACTACGAACAAAAATAGAAACTAACTAATATTGACCATTATAGAAACTATTTATTTTAATACCCCCCCCCTTAATGGTCAATTTCCTAACTATACCAAGATGCCTTCCCAAAACAGACTACCTTCCGAGACAGATGGATGGCATAAATAGAAAACAGAACCCGAGTACGGGTGTCGAAACACAAATGCTAACCGCTGATCCAGCTAGTGACTAAAAGGGGCTAAGCGTTGTAAGCACAGATCAAAGAAGCCCTCAAAGCTGCAAACCACGGCGAAAAGGGAGATTAAACTCTCCAGAAACAGCGACTAGGCAAAAACATTGCCAAACAAGGAAGCCGCCGATCAAGAAAACAAAACCTCATTCAAAGGGCTACGAAACAGGAACTCAACTCTTACGAGGTCTTGCAGAGAACACCGACGATTAAAAAGTTTATTGCCGTTGAACTTCTGACTGCTGTCCAAAAAGATGCCATACTTCACGTTTTTCGAGGCACGAAAAAACGGATTATAAGCAAAGGGCATGAATACCGAAGCAAATAGACGGCACAAATGCTGAACAGAACCCTTGCATGGGCTACGAAGCACAGAATCCGAAAACACTGAATAAGTCTGAAACACAAATACCGAGGCACAAATCTCGAGATAAATCCGAACACGGATTTCAAACTACTGATCTCGAGAGTACAGAAAATATAGTTTCAGAACATCTGAACACAAAAATCGAGGCACCGAACACGGATTTCGAGTTAAAAAGGAAAAAAATAAAAAAAGTCTACATGTCTGTTGGCTGCTTACAGTGGACCATGGACTACTTGATATTGAGAGCTCAACACAAAACTTCTGACAAAACTTCTAGCGAATCAACAGATTGAAGCCATGGATTACCTAAAACAATGATCAAAAATGCTAAAAAATGTTTCTGCCGACCACTGAAGGAAGAATGGTGACTAAACGATTAAAGAGCCACCTTTTTGAAAGTCTTCCTAAACAGAATACAGATACAGACATTGACTCCAACACAGAAATCACACCATACCTTGGCTCTTGTCTAATGCAACCAAATTGGGAACCATATTCCAGCTATGTCAAATTTGTGCTCCTCAACCCACAAGTTCCCTTCAACAATTATTCTCCTTGGTAGCTGCCTTAGAAGTGTAATATTGAGCATAACCACAATAATCCAAACACCATTATAATCAAGCACCTTACCTTTGATAAAAATTGTGATTATCATTAAATGATCTTTCTTCCATAAAGCCATGGCAACTCTAGGGTTTCCTTCTTCAATGTCTTTAAGTGTTATCTCCTCTTTCTTGAATTTCATCTCTATGATGGGCTCTCCCATATGTACCTTTGACCTGCCTACTATTATGCCGAACTCTCTCATGACATATAAGTTGTTGCATTCCGTGTATCCATCTACTATGTTGGCTAGCCGTTGTGCCCACTTGTTCTTCTTATGTGGTGAAGGATCCCAAACACCTAGCTGAGCTTCATGACTATACCCTTGAGCTAGAAATAAATCACCACAACTCCCTCGGAATCTCGTCCAAATCAGCGTTAGGATGGCTGGAATGATTCTCCTCCATAATGGAAACCTTCCATCAGCATTTCCATGCAAGGAAATCTTCTCAAAGTGCATCAATCTACTGCTGTTTACGACTGGAAACATCAAAACCAGTACAATAAAAATAATGCAACAACTGCACTTATGACCAACGTGGACAAAAATTAGCCATTTGATCAATGTAGAAGTGATAGGCTGCCATACATGGATTGAGAACTCTCCCACAAATAGCTGCACACTTCTGAAACCCAACAAAATCAGCAACCTTGTGATGGAAAATACTTGTTCATCGGCTAATAGTACATTGTAATGACTGGACATATCGAGAACAGCAGTTCTAAAGTTGTAAACCATTTTCACTGTGGCCTTTGGTTCATGTATGTTGCAGCCAACACTTATCCCTATCATGTTTAGTTGGTGATATTCAAAAAGAAATTCCCATTTTGCAAATATCTCATTGGGTAACCACCTTAGGAGAGTGATATTGAGTACATCCAAGACAAACCACACATTATCATAATGAAACATCTTTCCTTGAAATCTTCCTGCGGTCCCTCTAACTTTCTCAATGGAAACACCATGCCTCCTCAACTCATGATGATACCCTCTACTCAAAGGTAACCCCGAAAATTCAAGCACCATGCAACGCTGGTCCAAATTAGGCCAAGTATAATTACCAAAAGATAACTCACCTTTGGATGAGGTTGTGGTCGCTGCCAATTGACATTCCGTTCTTCTTACCATAACAAATCTTGGAGTTTCCTCTTTGATGCCTTGAAGCACTATCTCTTCGCTTTTGGTTTCCAATTTCATAGTGAACCCTCTCATAGAATGCATCCATTGTGAGCTCCATGTTTTACTTATCCCTCCAAAACCTGTGATATAGAAGTCTTCGCATATCTCTTGTTCATCCAAAGTAGTGACCAAAGGTTCTGCTTCCATGTTGCTAGGAATTTGTAGGGTCTCATTCTTTGTGATGCCTCCAACTTGCTTGTAGCCTGATACCCAAAACACCATACCAAACTTAGTCACAAAAACTTGCACATCAAAGTGGCACCTATTTTGCTTACCTTCATCTAGCATCAAACAACTCGAGGTAGCTATCTCCATTTGGTCTTCAAGTGTGGTGAAGTGACAACTTGGTGAATGCGTCCATTGTCCTTCAATGTCCATATTGGCCTCTCCTAGACCCGTCATGTGCAAACCAGAAATCTCCTTCTCATGACTACAAACTAACCCATCAACGAGCTCATCAATCTTGGAGCAAAGGAGTTTGAATGTGTCCTGGTCAACCTCTACGTAGTCAGTGTGTATCATCATGGAGTTTTCTTCAAAAACTTGCAATTCCTCCTTATGGGGGTCAATCTTAGTCGAATCATTCTTCACAATAGCATGACTAATATCTTGTATATCATAATCCCCTGGTCCAATCATTTCCATACATTACAAATCATTATTACATGGTTCAATTACTTCCATACCTAAAAATCGGGCGGTTGTTCCTTGGGCATCATCTACAATTATTTACACATCTTCAACACACAGTATCGGCTCTTCTTCTTCCTTTCTCGACCTCCTTATGTAGTCATATAGGCCTCTTTTATCAGGATAATGGGTCCCAAGTGCTTCCAAGTACTCATCAAAGGGAACACAAGCTTTGATATCATCTGACAACCTTTGGTACTTGTCAAGAATTTTGGGGGTCTTAAGTTTGTGCAATAACTCTTGAACAAGATCCATGTCCTCTTCCCTTTGTAGTCCTTCAAGTCTCTTTGATTGGAATGCATCCAAAATGTTAGCTTTACCCTACAGGCTGGCAGGATCAAAGCTCTGATACCACGGTAAGAGCCCTGTTAAATCAGTTTCCTTGCTGCTAACAACATGCATACATTTGGTCACAGTTCAATAGGGTTTGAGATAACCAGTAGATATAACCAAAAGATAACAATAACTACTGAGTTTTCAATCAATTAAATGCATATCACCCTGCTGCTACACTCACATCGAATCATCATATATATAGAATAGAACAGAAATATATAAATATTCAGGTCTGAGTCATTCAATAGTCTTAAGTCACCAAGTTACAATTTATAACAGAATGAGCAAGGCTAACATGTGGTAGATTGGCACTCTTTGCTGGCACAGTAGTAGATCTTATATATGTTGCCCTAATGAATGTAATTCTCTTTCCTTCAACTGGGTGCAAATCGAAGGACCTGATCACAACTGTAATAATAAGCCTGATACAGAGCGCTTATAGAGACAATATTCTTATACAAAATGCCTTAGAAAGGGTAGATCCTGAACTCTCATTTCAAAGTGTGTGGCTGTTATGGAGATATTCCGGTGCAGAAAACCCTCTAATGCAACCTGCAAGTGATTGCTTTGCTGATGCGCTTCCCTAATTACCCGATATGTGTGAAGGTCGTTGGAATTACTTGGTCCCTGCCAGTTGTTGAAGTGGTGAGTGCAAGTATCTCTTGTCCGGAAAGATGTCTTCAGCGTGCCAAATGATGTTTGTTGTGCTAAGGCGAGTATGAGAGATCGTGGTGTTAAAGACACCCCACACGATCTCCTTGATGTCGCTTTCCCTGGGTTATGAGTCGTGTTGATGATTGTTTTTGGACAAGTCAACAATTAGAGTGAAATACTAAGTATCTAACTCCCTCTTGAGCAAAGCCTCTCGAATGCTGAACGAAGTGATCAAACAAGATGACTCCAAGGTTCCTTTCTTATGATTTTGTAAGAGATAGCTCAGTGACTAGGTATGATTTTGCTGTTAAACACAAAGGGACTTACGCAGACTCTTCTTCTTTCATTCAACTTATCTCTCCTTTCAGTGTGGATGATGTATATACAGGACTTCAATAATAAAGAAAAGTAAAAGGGTAAGGGTTTAGGAAAACTAATCTAAGGTCAATGAAGTAATGATGAGGTATTAAACAGACAAACTCTTGATTTAACCTAACTTCACTTCGCCAAGGGTGCCTACAACTACATAAAGTTGGTGCAATCTCTTAAGGTTACGCGAATGGTTTTCAAATCATGAAGGTTCATATGAGCACCCATTGAACGACGCAGCTCAAACAAGCATCCATAATCGAACTTAAGCAAATGATAGCTCAAACTAGCTTTACACAACAATTCACCAGCGATGAATGTTAAAAGCATGAGCTAGGAGTTGATCAAATATTTAATACAACATACATTACAACAATGAGCTCTAATCTATTTCTAATCTATTTGAAACATCTCTCCATTTCATTAAGTACAAGAAATCATGCGATTCCACAAGACAACACTCGAACACTAAATAAACTTCCAATGTCTTTTGTATTAACCTTGAGAAATGTTTACAACAATTTCAAGTCCTCTCAGAGAATTTTGAGAGTCTCTTCTATTCTACTCCTACTTGCCTACTGACTACTACTTTTACAAATGAGGCAACAAGGCCTTTATATAGTGTTCCAGATTACAATGAATGGCTAAGATTAATTCAATAGCCAAGGGTTTAGATCGTGCCACCTCAAAGGTAGTTACAACAATTTGTTATTTTTAGTACAAAAGAGAGAGGCAATGAAGGCACATTTTCCAATGTGATAACGTAAGGCGAAATCATTTAAAATATCTCTCACATAGGAATCCCTTTGACTTCTTTTATTAAATGATACATTTAATGCATTTAAAATGATGTGTACTCGCCACATAGATGCCACTTCAGCATACTTTGAAAATTGTATCATCTTTGTGTGATGTATTCAATGTGATTGCTTGAACTTGTCTGTTTAGGAATACATCTTGTAGATCTTGCCTTGTTCATTCTTCTTGTAGACTGGATGTATGATACTTGTTGCTTCACTTGATTAACTTCATGATTCTTTCTTCTTCTTGTAGGTAAGTTGATATGATGATCTTCTTTGATGATGCTCCTTCTTGAAGAGTGAGTAGGTACTGAAGCTAATGATATTTCCTTCATGACTCAAAGTAGATGATGATGATATATACTTCCTTCATGTAAGAATAGATGATGAAGCTTGCTTCATGAATCGGAGTAGAAGTCTCTTCTCAAAGACTTGAAGGTTGAATGGAACTTGAAGTTGAATAGATGAATGTGTTGCCTTTGCTTGATGATATAATGAAGATGAAGTAGTTCTTCAATATGATCTTTTAAGTGACCCTTCGGAGTGTAGAAGACAACACCTTCTTTGGATGTAGAGTAAATGACCTCTCAAGGATACTTGAAGCTTGATGAATCTTTGAAGGTTGGAAGAACTTGACTTGAAGATGGGATGAATGAATGCTTCAAACATGTTACTCTTAATAAAGTACACTTGAACTTGATATGATGTCTTTGATGTAGAAGACTTGAGATATGTCTCATTGTAACCTCTTGGAGCAGCTACCTCTTGAAGTGATGTCTCTTTTAGCAATGATCATGACTCCTAGCATGAATGACAGTGAATAACTCCTTTGAAACAGCTACATGATGACTTCCTTGAAGGTGACTCCAAGTTTCTTGCTTGAAGGTGATGTCCCTTGATAATGACCTTGAAGAGTAGATGATGACAAGATGTTCTAACAAGATGATCTTCTTTAGCTTCACTCCTCGACGAAAGGTGACTCCTCAAATAACTCCTATCCTTTTTGATGTGCCTACAAGACAAGATAAACAATATATCAATCACTTCATAAGATAGGAATAACTTTAAACATGTAATAATCCTTTTAAAGCTTAGGCACAAATATAGGTAAAAATAGGAACAAAGTGCGCCTAACACAAATTAGTCCCACATTCATAACTTTAAATGATTTCAAGCAATTGCAAGGGTTTAAAGAAGCCAATCCCCCTTAAGAGATTCATCCAAAAGGTGCCTTTAAATGCAATTTCTCCCTTAGGCGCCCATTTAAGTTGGTAGATAAGTGAAAGTGCGCCTAGCACACTTAACTTCATAATTGACACCTTAGGTGATTTCAAACACTTAAAATAGCATAAAATGATCTCCCTTCTCAAGGCGCCTACTTTTAGGCATGAATTTGATTGATTTTCCCTAAGGCGCCTATTTAAGGTGGCAGAGGTAGGAATGGACGCCTAGCTTTGATATAACCCTTTACTTCAAAATACCCATGTGATCTTGTCAAACTCAACACTTTCAATGTGGATGGATTCAAACCTAGTTTTCCTCTTAGGCGCATCTTAAGATTAGAATAGGTAGGAAATGGCGCCTAGATTCTTTCACTTCACATTATTCATGTCAAGGCGCCCAAATGGATCTTTGGATGCAATTTCCCCTAGGCGCTCATTGTTGATGCTCAAGGCGCTCAATTCTTGAAGGCGCCAAAAATGTCAAAAAGGGAACAAAGAACCGCCTAAACTCTATCATGTCAACTCAAGGTGCAATTTGATGATCACTTGAATGTGAAATTGGCCCCTAACTAACAATGTGTTTAACTGGTCAAATTTTCACTTCTTGAGGTATCTTACGAAATTTTCAATCAAGGCGCCTATCTAGGAGAGGTTGAAGGTTGATTGTCATCTAGGCGCACTTTTGGGGTCTCTACAAGTGGGAAAATTGCGCCTAAGTACTAGAGCAAATTCGCGCCTAGAAATGTAAGTCGCCAAGGTAAGGTATATTGAAAAATATATATATTTTTCAATATACCTTTCAAGATGTTTGAGATAGGTCTCAGATCCACTGGATTTAACATGTAGATTATAGAATTTGGAGGATCCACCAGATTTCAGACTTAGCCAATTTTTCAGTGTTTCAGGATTTTAGGCTACCAGACTTAGTCATTTTCAGGATCTCAAACATCATGATAGGAGTTAGTTTAAACATATCATGCTCTTTCATGCTAAGGCGCAACTTTGGGTTAGTTTGAACATCTCTTCATGCTAAGGCACCCAAAATGAGGTAATTCAATGCATGAAGACGCCTAGACTAAGTTTGCTCATTTGGAGTTTACACCCTTGGGAGACTGGATCATCCTTAGGCGCAACTTGGAGTTTGTTCATCCACACTATTGCCAAGGCGCCTAAATGGCAAAAGCAACACTAAATGGCGCCTAAACTGATGACCTTTAACCTAAGGCGCAATTCTTATGATCATCTGAACATGCAATGGGCGCCTAGACCTAAATGCCGCTTCCTTGTCAAATTTGCAGTGTTTCAAGCTTCCCAACATCAATTTCAATTAAGGCGCTTTGGTTTTAAGCTCTCCTTGCCCAAGGCGCAATCTTGAAGTTGTCTAGATGATGAAAGGCGCCCTAAGTTCTAGGCAAAGTTTTGAGGTGACCCTGGAACAATTTCGCGCCCAAAACTGACAGTGCCCGAGGTAAGGTATATTGAAAAATATATTTAAGTATAAGTTTAGAACTTTAAATATTTTTCAATATACCTTTCAGGATGTTTGAGATAGGTCTCAGATCCCCCAGATTTAACATGCAGATTCTAGATTTTTGAGAATCCACCAGATTTCAGACTTAGCCAATTTTCAGGATCTTCAGGATCAGGATACCAAACTTAGTCATTTTCAGGATCTCAAACATCAGGATCAGGATACCAAGGGGCTCTAAGACTCAAACACCACTGACTTCATCATGCAAAGGACATCATCCTGGACTTAGCAAAGCACTGGAATTCAAAAAAAGGGGGTCCCCATTTGCAATGGGGCGATGTGTGATTTGGTCACAACAAGTCGCCCCCAACTCGCTTCACTCTCGATCTCCTTTCCTCCGCACAAACTTCCAAATATCAGGGTGCTACCAACTAAATGATGTTGAGGCACAAGTATGTTGGTCACTCCAAAATCCGATTCAATGCTTCCCCAGCCGTGACTTCATATTCTCCGAGTGCATGGTGATCAATGGCAGTCCTGAAGAATCAACAGTATAAATTCAGCACAATGCACAATCCCATAATGGATAATGCTCTCAAAGTAAGAGAGGTTTTCGTCTCACTTACACAAATATGGTATTGAGGATTTCGTCCCAATGCCAAGGTCTGCAAACAGCATTATAATTTGGCCCAAATCGAAATTCATAAATCTGATGTCCTCTAAGGTAATGAATGTTTTCCTTTTATACTTGATTGTAATGGGCAATTAGAGCAAGTTAGCTCCAAATCTGAATGTGAGATGGTGCCAAAGAAAGAATTCAAAATTTGAGTCGGCCTCCATCAAAAGAACTTATTATTGTTGTTAAAATAACTAATATTATTATTATTTATTAGTGTTTACAAACACTATTATTAAATTAAAATAATAATATCATGCCTCCTGGACGGAGGGGACATGACAGAAAATTAGCAATGCAACCATGTTGGCTCTTCCAAACTTGCAACAACTGCTTGAGGTGGAGACGGATGCTATTAACTATGCTGTGGGAGTTGTCCTAATGCAAGGAGGTAAGCTGGTATGCTATCATTTGGAATGTTTCAGGGATTCATTCTTGGACATCGCACTTATGAAAAGAGCTTTATACATTGCCGCAAATGGTGAAAAAGTGGAAGCATTACTTGTTGGGCAAAGAGACCATCCTAAACACAGACCACCAATCATTGCAATATTTGCAAGCACAATTGAAGCTCCAGCAAAAACACCATTACAAGTGGACAGGGTTTCTTCAACAATTCCACCTGGTCATAAAATATAAAAGACATGTAACTGATAAGCTTGTTAATTTGTTGTCAAGGCCACCATTGTTGATAGCGTGGTTGGTACTTAATCTATTCTTGAACCATTTGCAAGAGTAGTATATGCAGAGGATTATGAGCATAACAAGGATTTTGGAGAGCAATATCAGCAGCTCAAGGAAGGTAAAAAAAAGTAGTTGGCAAGCTATGCATTGGTATTTGACAAGCTACCTATGAAATATTTGAAAAGCTATCTATGAAATATTTGTCCTTGTTTACGGTTCAGGGGGTACAAAGCACTTGTATCTGTATTGGATTGATTCAATTAGTATTGGGTTGTATCCATTGTTAGAAAGTAGTTGTGATTGATTTTGGAGATTGATGCCCACAACAAGATCAAGTGGGAAAGTGTTGTTGCCTTTTCAAAGATATTTTGAATCCTATAGTTGGAAGAAAGAGTTGAGATGCATAGAAAGAGATGCAGAACCTCTTGATGGGGAAGCAAGGTTTCTCAAGCTAGAGCTGATTTAGCAAGCATATCCAAGTCAATGGAGATGTTGAAAAGCATCATGGAGAAGTCGTGCTCATTGGAGAACACCAAGAGCAAGAGGGGATCCCATGAAAAACAAGAGCAATCCCATGGCAAAACAAGTCAACCAAAGATACCCCAGTTCAAGAATGACGTAAAAATCAAAATTCCATTGTTTGAGGGTGAGGTAGATGCGGAAAAGCTTGATCATTTGTTGGCAGGGTTGTAGGTATATTTAAGTATGAATATTCTTAGACTGGAACAAAAGATTTCCTTCGCTAGATTAAGAATGGTGAAGCATGCTTTAAATTGGTTTGAAAGTCTCTTACATTCCTTAGGTTTGAAAAAATAAGCTCCAATTAGTTCAAGGGAACAATTTAAAAAATTGATTAAGAAACAGTTTTACCCAATATGTCATAGAGAAGAAAAATCTATGAAGGGACAACTTTTGAAACGGAGAGGAGGGCAAACTATGTAGGTATACACTAGTGAATTTTGAAGAAAGGCTGTCCAAATGGATAAAGATGTGTAGGACGAAGAGGTTTTGATGAAGTTCATTGGAGACCTATATTTCTCTCCAAACCCTAGGACATTGTTGAGGCATGCTCACACGCTCAATACCTCAATATAGGTAGTCTGTCTTCCCCTCCAAAGGCCCAAGGAGCAGCCATTTCAAAGAAGGTGAATACCACAAGTTCAAAACTTGCAAGAATTTGCAACCATTGTGATGTCAACAGTCCTACAGATGAAACTTGTTGGAATCTACATCTAGAAAAACATCCACAACAAAAGGGTAAGAAAAGTTAAAAAACCACCATGCCTACCTTTAGTGGAAAACAACTTCATTGTGTTTGCTACTGAATTTTACAATGCCAGATAATAGCAATTTAAATGATATCAGAACTAACTATAACACAATGGAATAATCAAAACTTTCAAATATATATATATAGTGTTTGATACAATTGTTCGGTACAGGAGGTTCCAAAGAACAATGCTCCTCACATGACATAAGACTTGCTCTTTGAACCGAATCTCAAGTTGTTACATCACTACCTAATGCTGACAAAAATTAACGTAACAAGTCAGCTTACAAACAAAACCTTACTTATACAGCATTTTCATTATATTTTTCTATATTTGTAGATTTGCTAGTTGCAGCAAGTGTTGTCCTTCTGCATTGAGAGTAAAAGTCTCCCATTTGTGTAAGGTCATGGAAAACTCGGGAGTTTATTAACAGATCAAAGGACTTGAGTCTTGTCAAAGGAGTCTGCCAAGTAAATAATCAATTCCTTCAAATTTGGAGTGGCTTCAAGACAGCAATCAAACAATGTTATATTTTCTTTGTCAAAGATGATATGAACTAAGTAAAAAGATATGAAACAAGTAAAAGTACGAAGGATAAAATATATATGATGAATGGGGAGCTTCCTAGCAAGCTTCTCAACAGCATGATGGCTATGGCACGTGTTGCAAGAATGGCCACTGGTATAAAATTCTTGTGTACAACTAAAAAAGAAACAGGTGGGGCATAGAAATGGTCATGGTGAACTTAAGTACATTAGCGTGCATATATTTCTCTCTACAAAGCCTAAACAGTTGCTAACCTCTTGTCCAAGTGGAGAGCAGCCAATGTTTTAGATAAAGAGGACTTTATCTTACAGTCTTCTAATTTGTGGCCTAATCATACACAGAAGTAAACCATTTTTGTAGCCCTTCACTGATTTCTTTTATGGGTTCCATTTTTGTAGCCCTTCACTGATTTCTTTTATGGATTCTTTGTTTCATGGTAATTTATTCATTATTTGTGTCTTTGTTCTGCAGTTTGGAAATATGGTATAGTGAAAGATCAGTTCTCATCTCAAGGCTATTGCCTGATCCAGAGGTCACATTGGACTCTCTTTCAATTTAGTAATGATAAATCCATTATGATTACTGATTTTTTCCAAAGTAACAACCCAAAGGAAATTGAAATCTCTATCTTCTAAGCTCTCTCATATTCTAATCTTTTAATGTCCTAATGTACCTCTTTCGAGATCCCTAGATTTTGAAATGATCAAGAGTTCAACAATAGAGATTGTTTTGCATAGATGTGTGGGTTAGACTGCAAGATTGATGCAATGAAGAATAGTAATGCTTGAGTATCTTTGTGTTTATTTGCGCACACAACTATTACAGGTTTTGAGCTTTGCAGATTTAATAAGACCTCATACTACCAACTCAATTGTACTTTTGTTTTTTGTTTGTTTTAAGAGAAATGCATTTTATGTTGAACATAAAAGTTACAGATCAAGTTTTCAACAATATTGCAGGAAAGGGTCCTCCCTATAGAATTTATGATGAAAAATAAATGGAAGCATTGTACCCATAGAAGCAGATATCTTTAGAATATCGCAAAATATCCCAATATATCTTTTCTCGGTGGGGTTCTAGACATTTTCTTGAAAATGTCACAAATTTTTCATAATATCTTTGACCGCAACTTTGACCAAAATTTTCACCAATATATCGCAAAATTATTGGTGATATATCACTCGTAATATCACAGTAAATTAGTTTTTTTTCTATATAAGCATCAGACCTGCAATTTTTTATCATTCTACTCTAGAACTTTTATAAATGAGTTATACACCTTGAACGGTGTAAGTAGCTGTTAAGATTTCCAGCTGCCATTATTGAATAGCAATTAGATCTGTTGCCAAGGGGCAATTGCAATTATTGCCATCATTATTTCAAAAATGAGCATAGTTATCTACAGTTTTGAAGATGCTTGGTATAATTGGGTTTGCAAACCTTGTTAATAAGGAACATGACTGTCGTAATTGTTTTTAGTGATTCTCACCATTGCCTTTGATAACATGAACACTGCTGTCATTATTTATGAATCGTGAGCACAGTTGTTACTAGACAAAACTGTCAAATGATTATTCTATCCTTGACTTATCATTATTATTGCATCACAGATGTTAGTGCTGTCATTGACTTTCTGTCATTTCTACTTATCAATGGATATTGTTTTTGTTATTTCATTTGTAAAATATTGAGGTAATTGTTTGGGAATTCTCACTGTTACATATCAGCTGTTAATAATATCATACCAGTTAATATTGTTCATTATTGTATTTTGACATAACTATCCTTTAGTGTTTAGTAATCTTATGGTCACTGATCAGTAGCATTCTCTCATTATTGTGACCTGTACATTCTTGATCGGCATGGTGTTCAGTAGCATCCTTATTGGTACTGTGATCAATTGATACGGGCATCAATACTGCTGTCAACAATATAGGAAGTATTGCTGATCAAAATGATTAATATGAAATGCTGTTAAGACAGGACATTGCTGTCCTGAAATGCCAGGTATGATTGTTGCCACTGCTGTAAACTTAAGAGGTATTTGAAAAGGTTAGGGAGACTGTTGTTGTCAACTGTAGTTAGAATTTTGTGTATAAATTATTCTCTTCGACTTGATTGTTAAGAAGAAAGGTAGGGTTAACAAGTCGTATTTACCTTAGTTGTGTTTTATTGCATTAAGGATTCGTTATCATTCTGGCGGAGTTATTTATTAATATTGTTAAAGAGATTTACATTACAATAATCTGTAATCAGCGATCTCAAAATTAATGAGAAATTTATATTTCAAAATTCATAGCGTACACTCTCGTTTTCTTTCACTCTCTCTGTAATTAGGATAAACTTAAATGTAAAAAACATCAGTTATTTCTCTTCTTTTTAAATTTTACTGCATTCTTTGGGTTCCCAATATTTTCCCGGTTTTTTTTCTGATAATTCATAATATGATATATCCCAAGAAATTAAAAATATTTTTTTTCTTTTGGGATTCCGAGAAATTCCCAATAACGATATATGCTTCTATGATTGTACCTATGAGAGGAAAACAAATATCCAAGAATGGCTTGGGAAGTAAGAGAATATATAAAAGGTTCAAGATGAAGTTTGTTATCAAATGCAAAGCAAATTTAAAGGTGAAGAATAAATCAAAAATTTTGTATTTTAAGGGAGCAAATTTCATCAAGTGCCAACAAGAATAAAATTGTTTGCATTTCCAAAAGACTCAATTTGATTTTCTTATCATTTAACATAATATATGGAAAGTTAAAAGGAATAAATTCGATCCCATTTATGGTTTTATGAAATAATTTTAGCAAACAAAATACAAAATACAAAACACAAATTAATCTTCCACAAAAAGTACTACCGTGCATACAAACTTTCACGGCCTCAAAATACTCAAATCTACTTATTCTGAAATATTAGGAATGGTCCAAGGCAAACAAATTGCTTTCAGACACAAATTCCGTTATCAATTTTTAGATAAGATGACAAGACTAAGAATTGGAATACGTTGATTGTTAAGAAGAAGAGATACATCTTTAGTTGGTTGAGTAGCAGATTTTAACATAAAAATAAAATTAGTATTTGGGTAGTTGTATGTTCCTTAGCGTTACTCTCATCCAAAACCTGGAAAATGATCTGAATGTAGAAAATCTAGAGTCTCTGATTTTGCAGGATTTGACTGCGGTGAAACAAACTGTAAGAGACTTTCAAAGAAGACATCAAAACCTTAAAGACGTTATTTAAAAAAAATGAATCCATCTTTCTACACATTGACAACACCTTGTCTCTAGAAACTCTGGAAATTCTTCTAACTAACGAACCCTAGGATTATCTCAGAAGCACCAGCTAAAAAATATCAGCAATGCAGCTGCGTGGGACCACAAGGTTGGCTGATGATCTTAAGGCAACTAGAGGCTTTGAAGATATTAAGGCCAATGGTCCTAAAATGCAATCCTGCCATCCCTAGAGAAAATCAACGGAGAAACATGTTCGATATGTCTACTCATTAAAACCCATCAAGACATGAAAAAGAGAGGTAGGAAATTTCAAATGGTAATGATTGAACCCCGTCCCAGTATTATAAAGAATATCCAGCATCAGACAGCTTGATATCTAAGGAAGAGCCTAACTCGGCTACTTGCTGCTCTGTGAAGATGCTACCAAAATTCCCTGGATGAAAACAAATGAATTGTACGGCTAAACACTCAACTCAGACTTAAAACAGAGCACCAGACCCAAAATTTCAGTACGTATGAAATCACTTTTCTTACAAGAGCCACAAACACCAAATTGCCTACAGCACTGTACTTTTCCCTTAAGAGGGAGGATCGGCCAAGGAAAAATGCCACGAAAAGATCACAAAACGGCATCATTTGACAGTACATCCATAATCGCATAGACAATAAAAATTTAAATTGAGGCCACTGACCAGATCTGTGGTCTGAAAGAAGAACAAAACCTAGGAAACAGTGTAGCTATTCTTTTAATGTGTAGAATTGCCCTATTTACAATACCCCAAAAAAAGCAGGGAATAGCTAGCTCCAAGGCTAACAAAATCAGAAGCATCTATGGCTTCTAAGTCGAACAATTTTACTGAAATGTATTGATACACAAGAAATCATCAAAAAAATCCTATGACAAAATAAAATCCACTTCGCTGAATGTTCCTCTGAGTAGAACCGCCTTAAAAGGCCATCTCATTTAAAAGAAATACCATAAACGCAAAAAAGAAGAAAACCACATTTTTCTAAAAACCAAAACAAAAGCTAATGGAGAAAGCTAAATCTCACATAACATCCAAAAATAAGGTACTTGAAATATAGCCATAGCCAAACAAAAAGTGCAATGTCTTCTTTAATAGATTCATATGTATCAAAGTAAGCATTGGAAACCATTGAAATCAGGAGCAATACACGCAGTCTTTGAAACAGAAAAACTTACAACAGTTCAAAACCATTTAACAAAAAAAAAATCCCCCTTTACTACCAAAGAAAAGTTACACCAAGGAGCAAACTAGCAAATTTTAGAAGACCTATACCTCAAACGGGTTTCGAAATTGACCATCATCCAGAAGGTTAAAAGAAAAAATAATCTTAAATAAAAGCAGTTTAAACAAAAAAATGATTGAACCGTTGTAGCCTACATCTGCCACGCTCTCATACAAATGCCCTGAAAGCAATACATTGCGGAGAATTTAAAAAACACAATCTATAGCAAAAGAGAGCGAAAATAAATCCAACAACTCACCTGAAAACACTTACCGCGAACCGAAACCTTGATCAACTATAAACCATAAGCTTACAGAAAAACTCCTGTTTTATGAGTAGCAATCACCATTTTGCACAAGGAAAAAAAGGGTATGCAAAAAATTCCATGGCATTTTAATTCCAGGCGATCAGCGCGAGGAAATCCGAAGCCTTTTTCCTTCTTTTCAGACTCCCAACCACCTTGAAAGAATGCCTGGGAATCACCGTCGATCAAATGCTGCTCCACGTTCAAACGCGGCCGAAATTAAATGAAACTAACTCTAAATTAACACAAATGAATGAGCTCGTTAGATAAAAGCTTGAAAGAAAAATACTTTTGATTTGGAGGTGACGATAGGGGAAAGGAGCCAGCTTACCCTAACTTCATGCATCTTAAGCTTCTAAATTGTAGATCAAACGAAAATCTTTAGGTTTTTTCGTATGTGACTTAAGAGCTTAAAGCTATTGTTTGGGGTTCTGGGCATTAAAGGTGTAGCCTAATCAGACATCTTCACCGAGGTCTCCAAAAACACCCAAAAAAAATAGTTGGACCGAAACATGTGCATCAAGACACCTATTACCGATCAACTTATTATTGCCTTATATATCATCATATGATTGGTTGTTTCTTTGATGTGACATATGAAATGTATTATTATACATGTATATGTGCACATGTATTAGTTCCTTATTAATTTTTTTGTAATATTTGTACACATATATTAGTTCTTTTCATAGATTTGATTGGGGGTAAGGTGCGCCACAGGGGGACGGCTATTGGTACATGGGCAGCTACGGGTCCTCTCCCCTAGTGTTAATTGGGTTATGTAAGTTGTTTTAAGTATTGAATAAAGGAGAATTATAATATGGGACCACCAGCCTTGTTGTTTTTGTCTTCTCCATTTCAATCCTTTTCGTGTTCGAAGTGATGATGAGCTCCCCTAACTTCTCAAGAGTCTCCTCATTGAATAAACTATGCCAAAAAAGAGTTGTCAAGCTACTGGTATATTTGTCCCTGATGTCCCTGAAAGCATCACACTCTATAATAGAGAAAGTAGTCACAAAGGCTGCCAAGAATAAAGTCTAAAAAAGAATTATCTACCAAGTAAGAGTTTACAAAATTTACAAAGAACGACAAGTTGATTACAAAGATTGTAAACTAAGTTGATTATAAAAACTATACAAAACATTAGAGAGAGTTTGTTAACTTGAAGTTGATTGATTAGTAAAATGTAGTCAGCTATATTTTTGTAAGAGTGTTGTTATTGGTGTGCAATTGGTTTGTATTATGAACCTAGAACAAAATGTAGACAAACAAATATAATTATAGTTATAATTCTCAAAGAAGCAATACATATGTAATTAACAAGTCGTGGTAGATTTCATCATGATTTGAGTAGTTATTATTTCAAAACTTAGTGGCTTTGAAAGAGTTATTATGTAGGCATACAATTGTATTGCATTGCACGAGTTGTCGTCTTCATTAATTGTGTGGAATGTAATTAATTCTTCAATTATAATTGATAGCATTTGTTACTATGTGCATCAACGTCTTCTCTCCTATAAAAAAGGAATGGAAAAAATAGATCTATGGGCAGTAAGCATAGGCAATTTCGATTGAGATATGTTCAATCATCAATTTAATGTGACTCCACACTTATTATCTTAAATCGAGATCAATAACTTGACAAGTAATCATAAGTTACATATACATTCATTTCTCCACAATGAGAATACCAAATTTTACTTGTATTTTAGTAGTAACATCAAAGGTAGTGTTATGGAAGTAGTTGAATTAAAGTGATTATAATCACTTTTTTAATTCAAACTGTCTTTGTTGAGTTGTATTTATGCTTGTTAAGTCAAATAAATATAACTTTGCATTGACAGTTCCAATCCTCTTGAAGGTAGTGTTATGGAACTAGTTGAATTAAAGTGATTATAATCACTTTTTTATTCAAAATGTCTTTGGTGAGTTGTATTTATGCTTGTTAAGTCAAATGAATATAAAGTTGCATTGACAGTTTCAATCCTCTAGAAGCTTCACATTTATTAGACTTATAATTTATAAATTGATTTGGTGATGTTAAGTTTATACTTAATTCATCTTGATTGAGAGTTTAAATTAACCTCTAGAAGCTTCACATTTATTAGACTTATAATTTACAAATTGATTTTGTGAGGTTAAGTTTATACTTAATTCACTTTGATTGAGAATTTAAAATAACCTTTGCCTTTAGATAACATAGCATTTACTTGTAGCTAAATATATACATTCTATTGGGTGCAAAGTTGGTTACAATGTTAAATAATGCATTTTTTATCATCATAAGGCCAAAGTGTACAACTATCAACTTTACAATATGATATGTATACTAGCACATGTACTGTTAAGAGGTGTAGTAAGTTTATCAATAAGGAATCTAGACATGAACCAATTGAAAATACTCCAATGTACTAAAAAGAATGATTTTTTTAATGATTTGAAACAATTCCAACAACTAAACAATATTTTTGGCATGAAACAACTTTTCCAATAATTTTTAGACTTGAAAACTCAAAAAACCTATCAACTCAATATTGTAATATTATATAAATTAATTATAGAAAAAGAAGGGAATCCTTTTGTTTCATTCCCTTGTTCCATCTTTAAACATGTGCCCATGCAAATGATCATTTTTTTTAGTTAATACAATTCATGAGTTTGAGTATAAACAGTTATTAGATAAACATTAAGTATTCTCAATTTTCATATTTACCCACTTGTATTAGTAAGAGAAAAGTAAACAAACTGTGTATTTACATGTTTTAAGGAAAAGATGTGTTTTTTTATTTTGAATTGTAATAACTTAAAATATTAGATAAAGCCAAATATGTTAATAACTACAATCCATACTACAACAATTATTTGGGCATCTTTAAGCAATTCTTACAAGCTTGTTAAAAGTTACTAATAGCAAGGAAGAAAGAATGATAAAGAGTAATAGTAATTAAATCATTGACATTACAAAGAATAAGTATCAATGAAAGGAGATGACAAGAGGATGAAACATTTAGTAATTACATAAGACACCTATCATATTAGATGGAACACATGTCAACCTAAATAAATTACAAATATTATATTAGAATGTTTTTATTAAGGTAAATAAGTTTTGAAAGGGGCCTCACCTTTTTACAAAAAGATAGCCCAATGACCCATGAGTCGAGTCCCATGAGGTGTGAGACATACTAGGAAAGAACAACAAAAAGGGAACAACAACAACAAGTTTAGAAATAGCAAGAAGATAACCCATAATAAAAAAAAAGAAAAATACAAAAACATACCAACTAGTCCTGCTCAACCAACATCTACAACCTACAGGTTGTCTTCCACTCCACCATAAAGTTAACCTAGTCTACAAATGAGACACCCAACATGCCATCATCTATGTCTATTACCTTTGATCTGTTAGCAATATCTTTGGCATGTGTCCTTGTAGCAGGACCTTCTCCAGTAGTGTTTTGTTTCCTCTTCTATAATTCATTTTGGAAGATGAAAAGGCTTGTGCCTGAGTTCTTCATGGTGTTCTTGTTGAATGAGACAACCTCTACCAAACCCTTAGTGATATCATCCTACTCACTCTCCATCTATGTCAATCTTTGATATATTCCATCTCGTTCAATGTTGATTGTTTTGAGTTTGAAGGTATTCATCCATAGTTCCTCATCACCCTTGACTACTATCATAAGTCCCAATCCCATTGCTATCTTCTATCCCCTGTGAGATTTTATTAAGTGATTTCATCTACCATATGAGACCCTTCATGATATTATTTATAGATTGAGGGCTTCTTCTAATCTATTCACTTTGATGGCTATTTTAGCATGGCTATTATAGATAGCAAGCATATTCATGGTCTGGGGAGCAGGGGTATCTCCTTGGATGAGGATGGAATGCAAACAAGGTTTTGAGGGGCCTCCACCACCATCTTACCTTTCTCCTTTTGGGCGGTCACCTTGGTCGAGTGGTCACATTAGATATTAGAATGTTAAGAAGACATGAAAAATTAATTTTTAGGCCTTTGTTCTATTGTGGATGTTCTTTGTATGTGTTAGGATTAAGGTTCCATCAACCTTGTAAATCCTATGTATTTAATTACTCCTAATATTGTTTGTAAATCATTCACAAGGGATGAAGTATTCACCAAGATGTGATCTTGTTTCAGTCACATTTTGGATCCTTGTAATCGATGGGGGGTGTGTGGGGGCTTCTCACCCCCACTATTATCGCCAGCCCCAAAGAGAAATTTTTAGAAAATTGCCTTGTAAAATATTATAATTTCGTAATCAATCTAAATCGTTCATCATTAGGTTACAGATCTAATGATAGAGGTTATGTTAGGTTTTTTTGCCCTAGAAGGTAACACTCTTTTGATGAGGATATTGTATTACGATTGTGAATGAGTATTACAGGCATTGCTGGATTGAAGACTAAAGAGGAGATTGATAGTTTTGTATTGTAAACTCTGTTGAAGTTAATATAGACTAGTGCATCTCTTCTTATGTGGATTTTTTCCCAAAAGGGTTTCTCCACATAAACACTTTGTTATGTGTTTGATCTTCTATTCTATTATTTCTTTGTGTTAATTTCATACCATCTCCATTTTGGTTCTGCACAGTTAAATATCTATATTACAATTGTAATCAATTTTCCATTGATAGTTGTTTACCTTCATTTCTAACAGTATGGAGTATGTGTGGGGGGAACAATTGATTAATGAAAAGATAGGAGCTCTTACAAGCCTACAACTACTATAAATATCAAGTTTTGCTAGCCTAAACTTACTTAAATTTTTGTATGTTTGCAGGTAAGAGTGATGCATTTCAATTTATCTAAGACATGTTCTAAAAGAATTGAGGAAATGGATACATTCTATGTTTTTGTAAATCATATACCATGTTTGTGAAATTATTTTTGTTAAGGATCCTCCATGTTTTAGAAGAAATGAAGAAATAGATACATATTATACATTGTTGTGTACTTTTACCTCCATATTATTCATTCAATTCTTCCTTTAGAGTTTAACTTTTTTGCTAATGGTAAATCTTATCTTGTAAGAAATTGAAAATATGCTTGCCTACTCCAAGGTCTCTCGATTAAAAAGTTACAACTAGAAATGTCTTACCACAAAAATTATAGACGGTTATTCCTAAAATGTATATTAGTAATGTTAGCATGCAAAGGCGTAAAAACATGCTTACCTCATCAAAGGTCTCTCCTTTGGTCTAAAGCAACACTAGTAGTGTATTGATTTAAGTCTCGTTCACTCCTCCATCAAGCAATTTATCAAGGACTCCTTCTGCCTTATCTACTAATAAATTTGTCCTTTAACTAGAGATTTAAGAACTTAGGAACATACATCAAAGCAAATATATGTAAAAGAAAACTTCATAATATTTGTAAGGCAGTTATCCAAATGTCTTTGTAAGACTGGTAGTATTTGGTATTATTGTCCATTTCAAATCTCTATTCCGAGAGAATGGAAATTCAAAGATCCAAGATGCCTCCTTTTCATATGACCTTGCTAAAGTAAAGAGGTGGCTATTTGTGGTGTAAATCTCTTCAAGCTAAATGTTTTGACCATGTCCTTTGCATCGAGAAACTCACACGAAGCCCAAGTGTAATTTTCCTTGGAGTGAGGTGTGCCTATTATTATCAATACCATAGACATTGAACAACTTCCTTATCCTTCTAGGGCCTCTGACATGTCTCAATGTTCACATTGTTTGATTCCTTGGACTGCAAGTAGTGGGGACCTATTCAATGTCAAAAAAATTGTTTAATGTTTATTTTTTAGTTACAAAAGGATCATAGATTAACTATTTTGATTCATATTCTAAATTTATTAAAGTAGACAAAGTTTTGAGGCTAGAAGCTTATTAGATTCTCTCTTGACCTCCCATAAATTATTTCACTTACTTATTGAAAATTAATATTTCATCATATTATTTTGTATAATCATATCTTGATCAAAGTTTTTTAACATTATAAAAACTCATTATGTCCATGACCAAAAATATTTCTTACTTGGACTTTGTTTGGGTTGAGGAAAGAGTTTTTTGACATTGGAAAAACTCATTATGTCCATGACCAACGAGATTTCTTACCTAGATACTATCTAGGTTGACAAAAGACTAGAATGCCAATACTTTCAGTAATCTCAACTCTACTTCTAATGTTGAATATATTGGTAGCCCTCACACTATGATATACTTGATAAACATTTGTTCTGCCCTTATTAGAGTATGTTTATAGTGTTCAATGTATTACGTAGGTGGTGTTATATGTGATTTCTTCCTAATAATTCTCTATGCCTCAAAGCAATAAATGTTGCAAATGTTTTATCCAATTTGGTAATTATTCTAATAAAACATAAAATCAAACAAAATATTTGCATGTGTTGGTAAAATTACCTTAAATACTAGGTTTTGAAGATGTGGATTTTCTAGCAGTGAACCTTCTTTGTTAATAATTGTTGGAGCTAAGATGAAAGTCAAGTGAAAGATGAATGGGAACAACTATGACATGGAAATGCAAAACTTACACTAGAATAAAAAACATTGATATGGCGAGTATACAACACCACCACCTTTCGAAAACAACTTCATAATTTTTGGAATCAATTGTTAATGCCTCGAGTCAACACCAAACTGTCATAGTGCACTCTTAATATAAATGTAAAAAATTGAAATATTGTTACAAATATCCATGAAGTGTATCAGTGAATTGAATTCAATGAATATATTAAATATTTTTTGTATCCTTGTATTTTCAATTTTACACTCACAAAAATGTGGTAGCCTACACATGCTTTTGTTTCAAATATTTTTTGTGGCTCCTATGTTTTGAATTAATTCCATTTATGTATACATTTATTTGTTTGACAACAAAATGTGTCCTTTATATAGTTGTGTGAAGTTCAAATTTGCCGCTTGTCTACACTACATATTTAGAAATTATAATTATCAACCAAAGTTTTTTTACTCCAAAAAATGGAGGACAATAAGACTTGGGACTATACATTTGAAAAAACGGCACAGCCATCAATCAAAAACACTTTAATTTATTATTTATATTGGTAAGCCACACACTCAGCAAAGACCTTTATTTTTCTACTCACACAAATTGACAACAATATATATAGAGTATTGTCTTGAGCCATGACTGTTCATGACAACAACCAATTGGAATAAAGATTGACGAATTATTTATAATTATTAGAAAATATTGAAAATGACAAACTTTAAACATTTGCCTCAATCTTGTTTATTGTTTCATTGCCTCGAGCAAGAACTAACAAAATGCATACAAATGAAGCACATATTAACCTAGATTTGTTAATAATAGTTGGGAATTGGTAAATACAATAAATATACAAAAATTAAATGTAACATGGATTCCACTAATGTCATGATTATGCATTGCATATTCTCCTAATGTGTGGAAATGCTCTAAAACTTGTGGGATTGATTTGGGTGACTATAGATTGTTGGAAATGTTGTCGCCCCTCTGTTTAATATCCACTAGTGCATGAGGAATGATGGTATTACAAAATATCTTAGGGAGATCACTGGATCACAAGGGACATGTTCTCTTAGGTCAACCCCTTTGATTAGACTAGTTTTACAGTCATGGAAGAATATCAAAGATAGCACTCACGTGTGCATGTGTCCTATACGACTTTGATGCAAGTTAATGTTACTTTTAGAGCCCCAAAATAAAATGTTTCTATAATGGTTCTCCTTATACTACTTAGTATTTTTATATGATACTCAATTCCCACTTATGAATTAATTTCACATTGAATGACTTTAAATGCCAAGACATAACAATAAATTATGCAAATATGTACCAAGTTAGCTCATAATGACTAGTGAAATAGGCAAGAGTTGGCAATTTTTTATTTTGAATTTTTAAATTTCAAAAGTCAATTACATGTGGTTCAAGAGCAAACCCTCACATCATAGGAGCAAATTGAGATAAGGGCATGTGAATCTTGAAGTGAGGAGTGAGTGTATGGAAGTGTGTGTGAACATGGATGTAATAAAAGGTTAATGATGGTGAATGTATAAGGATAAGCATGAATAAGGATAAGATGAGGTCAAATGTGTGGAATGAGTATGGATAAAGTATTGGGGAATGAGCACAACTTTTCACAAGAGTGAGTCATTTATCAATGCATAATTATACTAAGGCAACCCATCAAAATGGGTCCAAAACTAAATGGGAATTGGCATGGGTATGCAAATTTCACCATTGAATTTTGCCCCCAATTTTTATAATGAATAGTGCTATATACTTATACATTAAAGAAACAAAAATATAGTGCATCATTCACATAAAAAGCAGGTGGAATGTAATCATACCCTAGCTAAACATGTATTTAAAAATATATAAGCATTCACAGCCATGCATAAAAAGTAAATATTCAGACATAAAAAGATATGGGATCCATGTAAAGTAATGGAGCCAACTTGATATGTTTGTGTGTTCCTCCTCCCTAGCATGCACTCTCCATAGGGGCCTATAAAGTAGAGAAAACATGTTCAATGAGTAGATTTTGTCATATAAGTAAAGATAAACACAATTGAGTATTGATTTTGTTGTCTATAAAAAATGTAAGAGAGAGTAGGGTTAGAAAATCTCACCTATATAGAAAGTGGTATGATAATACTGCACCCAATGTGGCTAGACACTATAATGAGTCTCTTTATACACTTGTAACTATCCACAATCTCAATATAAGAGTGTTGGCCAACAAAATATGCCCCCTTTAATTGATTGTATCCATTAGATGCAATGAACTAGACTAGAGAAAAAATCAATACATGAAAGATGAATGTAACCATAAATAAGGATGTAAACAAATGGATCATGTAAAGTAATAAGTATCATAGATGAAATGTGTAACAAATAAGTAAGACATCTTGAATGATAATCATGAAAACCATATGGACTAGAGATAATCATGAAGGTACATAAATTTTCCCTAATATAAGTAAATAAGAAAGGTAAGGTATCCCTAAAAGATGAGATAAAATCATGTTAGCTCATATATCACAAGGAAGGGATATGCCCTCAATGTACCTTCATGTATAAGCATACAATGGTATAGGTAAGGCACGAGGTTCCCAATAATAAGATAGCTCCAAGAACATGGTAAAGCATGTGAAAAAATAATAGTGTGGGGGAAGGTATGGTGTCCCTGATGTGGCTTGTATAACATGATAAGGCATGAGAGCATGCAATAGGATGGGGGAAGGCATGATGCCCCTGATGTAATAGGGAAGTTTAAGGCACATGATAAGCATGCAAGACCAACAACATAAGATAGGGTCATGAGAGCACACATAAGAGTGGTTCATGATAGTCTTTCACATAATGATGCCTTACATGATGATTGTGTGCACCTTGATGGTAGTTCATTCAATTCTCATGTATCTCATATCAATACTTCATTTTCTTCCTGTACATTATATGATGACATCATGGTTCTTTGCGGGGAATTATTACGCAATGATTATAATGATACTTATGATGCTTCTTTATGCATGAATTCATTATTTCTTGCTAATTATGAGTACTTGGAGGATGATATGTTATTGATTAGTGAGTTTATACTTCATTTAAATGGCAAAGTGTTATAATGGTTTGATTCGTCTTCTTTGCTTTACATTTTTTTTATGAACTTGGCACATGCTCTCAATGATTATTTTTGTAAACTTGTTACCCATGAGGATAATATGGACATGGTGATACCTTATCATGATTTATCTTTTGATAGTGTATCCATATGGATTATACATCTACTAAACTTACCTTTCATCTTATGCCATCCTCTCCTAAAATAGCTAGGGGTTAAGATGTTCCACTACACTTTAAACTAATATGAATAATGGACATTAATGTCACATGGATCAGACTCACTAATGGTATTGAAATCAAAGGTCACAAAATCTAGAAAATATCTCAGGTTTAAAATAGTCACTAAAATTGTTGAGAATTGAATCTACACTATGTAAGATCAATCTTGTGCTTTTTGATACTAATGTGATGTGCAAAAATCCTCTTAAGCTCACATGATCACTCTAGGTGGTCCTATAGATTGTTATACATTATGTGACCCTTGTCTCTAATATTTGCTAGTGTTTAAGGACTAGTAGTATTGAAAAATAGCTTGGGGAGATTGTCATATCACAAAGGTCATGTTCTTCTTGGTCAAGCCCTTGATTAGACTATCTTTATGGTTGTGGAAGAAGATCAAAGACAACACCCTCGTAGATACAAGTGTCTTAAATGACTTTGATGCAGATTAAGGTTCCTTTTAGTGTTCCAAAACAAAATGTTCCTATAATGATTCTCCTTGTAGTGCTTAGGATTTTTAGATGATAATCGATTCCCATTTACAAACTAGTTGCTTATTGAATGTCTTTAAATACCAAGACATATCAACAAATCATTCAAACATGTATCTAGTAGAAAGCATGTCTTGCACATTTATTGTGTCTTCATTGTCCACTTGTTGGATTGATATGCAGTTACCCTATAAAGCGGAATGGAATCTTGCATTGCATCTATATAGCACGTTTCAAAATGTAGTAGATTTTAAGCATTGGTCAAATGGAGTTAAGTTTTGAGTCAAATCGAGGGAAAAGTTGAGGCCACCAATGAACATTTTTTAACGTAATCCAACTAACCACCAATTTTGTTCAGACAACAGTTGTCATTTTCCAAATAACTTAAACATAATAATGGCCTATTGGCCAAAATAAGATCCTTTTTATTGATCGGTGTGGACAATTTTTAATATTGAATAAAAGCTAAATAAGATCATCACAAAATTAGGGTTAATTTATAAAATTAAGATAACCAAGAGGTTTGCAAAAATTGATAGTAATAAGAGAGCTAAGTTAAATTAATAATCATTAGTATAATTAAAATTACAAATTGTGGTATCTCACCACTTAAATTATTCATAAATTAGGTAAGCATTGATGCCAATGTTCATTTGATTTACCATGTGGTTAATAGTCTTTTGCACATTTTGGATGAATTGAAAGTTAGATTTGTTAACATATCTTTCATTATGCAAAGTTGATCTACTACTAGACAAATTGCACACCCGAAGTAAGTTCTTCCATCTTTTTTGAGAGGTCCTCCTATTTTTTGATAAGTGTTGAAATTTGATCTTGGAGAGAGGCAACTTGCATTTTGAGCTCCTCATTGACTCGAAGGAGTTCTTGTAAAGCACAGGTGATATTTGCCATCTAAAATAAGATCCTAGATTAAATTGTTGAAATGTCAACTTCTAGAGGATGGATGTAACTAGAAAAATAGTTGAACATATGAAACTCTAAATATGTTTAAGAATTATTTGTAGATTTCAAAGACAATATTTTTAGAAATGTTAACCTGTACAAGAACAACTTTCCATTATATAGATTTGTTAAACATAGAAAGAAGGGAGAAGAGTATAAATTGCCATGTATAATGTTTCTAGGGGCAAAACCAAATATTTCATAGTTACTTTCCACATTTAATAACAATGTTTACAAATATTACCAACCTTGAAGAGTTTAATGGGTAGCTCTAATATGCTCATATTAATAAATGATGACATTTACTCTATGTATGTGATGCAAGAGCACCCCAAGATGTAAGAGAAATCTTGCATCAACCAAAAATATTTGCTTTCACTTTGATTGTTTGTTTGCAGGTTTCCAGTCACCAGTTAGTTACAAGAGAATTCACTGCACATCACCAAGTTTATATATGGTCTCATGACTTAGAGAGTATGTTGTGCAATAATGCATCCACATCATATCCACATTTCAAGATATTTGGACCACTACAAAGGTGTAACTTGGTTTTCAAACCTTTGTCGGGCTGATAGGCTCATACAATTTCAGTTTTCTTCACTTGCGCTAGCTTTCTAGAAGTTTTTGCCAATAAATGAATTCATATGGAGATACGTGAGACCCAAGTGAGCTTATGATGAACACCATACTAATATATTTCATTTTGTTATCACCACATCTAATTAGAAGGCTTATTCACACTTGGACGACTACATATATTTATGTGGCATGGAGCTTTACGCCACCTTGTAGTTGACACATAACATATTTAAGGCTTGAGATTACTATGTGTGTGTGTGTGTATATATATATATATATATATATATATGTTGTTCATGTTCATTTTGAAAACATCCACAAAATCATCAAGGAAATCAAGAAAGTAGTCAGAGGAAATAGTGTAAGTGTGAGGATGAGAGTTCAAAATGGACTATGGTATTGATAATAATAATGAAGATGTTGATAGCATGACACATGGGAATGTATTGAATTTTAGTTGAATGTTGTAATTTCATGTTTAGTAATCAAAAAACTGTGGCCTAGCATGTAGGAAGCCCATTCCAATAGATTGTAATCATTGATGATTGTGAAATCAATAAAGTTCTTGTTGTTGTTTCACTGAGTTTTTGTTGTGTATGTTGTGTGTTTAATTTTCATGCATGGTTGGACAATCCTTCATAGGATCATTTATCTGTGAGTACATCAAGTGGTATCAGAGTGAAAGGTTAGAATCCTGTGAGTGTAAGAGAGTGAAGAAGGAATTTTATGCTTGTTGAATTGAGGTAGCTTGCAAATGTAACTTATGGACATATCGTTGAGTGTGATGCAGTCATAAGGGTTTTTAGTAGACCGCTAAAAATTGAGTAAGCCCATAAGAAGCTTGTAAATAGAGCATTGGTCATGAGGTAGTTTACAAGGTGATCGTGGATAGACCACCAACCCAAGGTAGTTTGCACTAGATCTAGGATGCCACCAAAGAGAGGGCATGGTATTGTCAATGTTGTCAGAAGAATGGAAGAGATGTATGAGATGACGAAAGCTATGCAAAACTAAATAGATGCCTTTGGAAAATACCATAGAAGAAACCCTAAGCCTAGAGCTGTGGAGAGTGATGAAGATCAAGAAGCAAGACCTATTAAGTAGAGTGGAAGTGAAGGAGACAAGGAAGAAAGGATGTTGAGAGCCATATCAAGTATTAGTAAGAGGAATAGAGTAGACATTCCTAATTATTCTAGTAATTTAAAGCCTGAATAGTTGATAGATTAGATAATTGATTTAGAGGAACACTTTGAGTATGAGGATATTGTTGATCCAGATAGGGTGAAATTTGTAAAAACTAAATTGAAAGGCCATGATTCCATTTGGTGGAAGGGAGTTCAGTTAGAGAGGAATAGAAAGGGTAAACCCAACATTAGAAAATGGGATAGGATGGTAGAGAAGCTACAATCCAAGTTCATTCCTACAAATTATCATCTAGAGTTGTTGAAGGAATTTCATAACTTAAGGTAGAGAAATATGATTGTGAAGGAATATACTAAGGAGTACTACAGGTTAACAATTAGATCCAAACATCACGATGAAGGCGCTGAGAAAGTGGCAAAATACATCAATGGTTTGATGGAATCTATCATGGAGTATCTAGACAATGGAAGAAGCATATCAGTTGACCCTCACCATAGAGAAGAAATTGAATAGAAGGCTTGAAGATAGGTAGAACCGTTAAAGATTCCAGAGCAACATTATGAGATGTAGTGATAGAGAATCACACCTAAGGGACGATAGCAGAGATAGCCCATACCGCATTGAAGGAGGAAGCTAAAATACCCATAGTAGAGATAAGGAAGATGGTGATTCTTACCATAGCAACAAGGAAGACAATGGTAATATCTATCACAAAGGCAGAGATGATGGTAATTCCTACCACAAAGATAGGGAAGATGGTGGTGCATACCATAGTGATAGATATCAGAGAGTTAGAGGAAGATACGAGGAAAATGAGGCAAGATATTTTAGAGGAACATGTTTCAAGTGTGGGGGAGAAAGACATCAAGCATTTGAGGGACAAGGAAAGAGGGTAGAAGGTAGTGAAAGAACTGCATTTGTGGGTAAAAGATCACTTGGATCAAAGGATGAACCAAAACATGAAGATACACTCGTCTTGAGGAAAGATTTGAAGTGCAATGGTGAAAGAGAACTTTTATAGAGAAAGAACTTGTTTAGGACTAGATGCAAGGTAGGAGGTAAATGTTACAAAGTTGTTGATGGTAGTAGTAAAAATAACCTAGTCCTTGAGGAAATGGTTGGTAAATTAGGGTTGAATAGGTCGAAACATCTGCACCTATATAGAATTGGTTGGTTGCAATAGGGAGACAAGAAACTAGTGGATGAATGATGTTTGGTGAGATTTAATATAGGAGCATTCCATGATGAGGTGTTGTTTGATATTATATTAATGGATATGTGCCATTTGTTGTTGATAGGAGTGTTGTATATGATGGGAGAGCTAACACTTAGATGATACTAAAGAATGACAAGAGACATAAGTTGATTCCATTGGGTGAAATAGAGGAGCAATTATCTAGTAGTGTATGAGTTTGTGTGGGACATGAATGCTATGCATTGATTCGAAGGACTTACGACACGACAAGCATGTCAAATAACACTGCAACTACAAAGAAGATATGACAAAAAGTTGAATGTGGGAACAAAGTTCATCCAAGGGGAATTACCTAGAGAACAAGATCCACTGAGGATAGAGTAAGGACTAGTATAGGGGAGTGTGCAAAAATAGAGAGTCAACCAAAAGAGATAAATGATAGAAGTGGGAAACATGTTGATAAAGAGAATGGAGACAAAGAGTTTGTGATTGGAAACAAGTTAAGATATGTGGTGCAAAAGATGATTGGTGGAATAAGGTATCATAGCCACAAAAGAGGAAGCTTGAGGAGATATCAAATAGCAAGGAGGAAGGAAGCATGTAGATGGAAGGAAAGGGTTGAAGAAGACTCAAGATAGATTTTGAGGGATGAGGTAGACTATCTTAGTTTCCTCTAGTCACTAGAAAGTAAGGGACTCATATTTCAAATAGCCTCAAGCGTTTGATGCAAGAGCATCCCAAGATGTAAGAGAAATCTTGCATCAACCAAAAATATTTGCTTTCACTATGATTGTTTGTTTGTAGGTTTTTATTCACTAGTCAATTACAGGAGAATCCACCACACATTGTGTAAGTTTATATTTGGTCTTGCACTTTAGAGAGTATGTTGTACAATGTTGCATCCACATCATATCCACATTTTAGGAGATTTGGATCACCACAAAGACATAACTTGGTTTATGAACCTTCATTGGACTGATAGGCTTATACAATTTCACTTTTCTTCACTTGTGTTGAGCACTTTGGAAGTTTGCACCAACAAAGAAATTTATATAGAGATACATGGGACCTAGTGGAAGCTTATGATGAACATTACACGAAGATATTTCATTCGATTATCATCGCATCTAATTAGAAGGCTTATTCACACTTTGTCGACTACATGTTTCATGTGGAATAGAGCTTTGTGCCACCTTGTAACTGACATAGATAATCTTTGAGGCTTGAGTTTGCTATATATATATATATATATATGGATGTCTTCAAAATAAGCATGAACTATATATATATATATATATATATATATATATATATATATATATATATATATATATATATATATATATATATATATATATATATATATATATATATATATATATATATATATAGTTCATGCTTATTTTGAAGACATCCATAAATCATCAAGGAAATCAAGGTAGTAGTCAGAGGAAATAGTGCGAACATGAGGATGAGAGTTCAAAATGGAGTATGGTATTGATAATGATAATGAAAATGTTGATAGTGTGACATGTGGGAATATATTGAATTTTAGTTGAATTTTGTAATTTCATGTTTAGCAATCAAACAACTACGACCTAGCATGTAGGAAGCCCATTGTGGAAGATTGTAATCATTCACGACTGTGAAATCAATAAAGTTCTTGTTACTATTTCATTGAGTTTCTACTGTGTATGTTGTGTGTTTGATTTTCATTGCATGGTCAGATGATCCTTCATTGGATCCTCTGTCCATGACTTCATCACTACGTGCTTTACTTTTTGGGAAGAGGGAGCTTGTATTAGCCATCAAAGTTATAAATAGGGGAGACGTCCTAATAGCCCCCCATGCGCCCATAGTTGTTATGGTTTTGCATAGCAAAGAGCCTTTTTTACTTTTACCCATTACTTGTAAAGTTAAGTACTAGTAATAGTTATGTTTGTACCTAAAAATAGATTAAGAAAGTATCCATTTTCACAGTCACATCAAAGAAACTACCAATCATATGGTGACACATAAGGCGAACAATAATATGTGCCTTGACGCACATGTTTCTATCTAGCACATTTTTCTTGTGTTTTCATACAACTCAATTAAAACGTAAATGATGTGGCTACATTGTTCATAACTAGAACTCCAAACAATATCTTTAAATTCTTAACTCACCTACAAAAATATGCTATTTTTTGTAAAAATTTGACTTACTATTTTAAACCCTGAAGAATACAAAATTAAAATATAAAACTACTAAATCCCCATGTTATGAAATAGATTGGTGTTTTAAAAGCCCAAGCAAACACAAATGCATAATATCCTTTTACTTTTCCTATTAAAACAAACTTTCTTGCTCAAATAAATATTTACACACAAAAATCTTTTAAAATCCCCCAAGAGTGAAGGCATTAAACTTATTGGCTTTTGAGACTGTTTGTTGAAAGAGGGAGTCGTTAAACTTGTCGAAAAAGTAAAGGATAACGTGCACTTTGCAAGACTTGTCATCACAATATTATTACCTACTACATTTGCAATTGTCTCAACCTCCCGTTTAATTATATAGCACTCGTAGGTGAAGTAAGGTGGCACTCTTTCTAATTTCCTATATTTCAAATATAAAAGTATTTATTTTTTATTATTATTTTAATACGTGAACCAATTTTAATTGCAACTACAATGAAAACGACGCAGCTACATAGAAAAAGATTTTTGTTTGAGATTTTATATTGGTGTTAAGTAAGGGTTGTTAATAGTTAGTTTATATTGTTGTGTTATGTTTGGAAATTAGTTTATAATTATTGTTTTCTAAATTTATTGTTAATGAAAATGTAGTATATTTTTATATTATTCATTATTTTTGAATATTTAATGAAGTTAAATGAATATATATTATAAATGTTAAAAAATTATGTGTTAATATTGGGTTAAAATGTAGTAATCAATCAGTGCACATTGTTTTTAGAGTATTGAAGTATACATTATTTGATTCAGATAAGACAAACGAAGCTACGGATTTATAATATAAGTTGATCTTGCTTGCACTCATTGTATATTTTAGATACCACGCACTAGATTTTAATTAAATGAATACTTGGCATTCATACACCCCTCTCATGTTGTTAAAGTGTACACACTAAACTAATTAAGTCTATTCTCACTTGCAAACCAACTGTTGGTTCAAATTAATACATGTGGAATAATAGCCTACAAGTAAGTTATTTTATACTTAATTTGTAGAAATTCTTATACTAAGTGGAAGAGATTTATGGAAGCATGATTTTGGTTAGCTAATGAACAATGTATGTCTCATTTCATAAGCTATTGTTGCACATGGACGAAAGTTTTGGAGCCCACTCTACTATGCCTTCATGTCTTTATTGCATGGGAAAAACATAATATAGGTTCAAGGTTTGAAACCCAACAACAATGCTTTCCTCTGTGTGTATCATTGTGTCCATTATTTGTCTACTTAACTGAAGATTTGGTGAATAAATTAAGATTTGATGTAGGTTGAAGGAACCTCATTCAAGTAACTGATTTCTTGATTTTTATTTATTGCCAATTGTAGTTGTGGAATATGGCACCCTTCACTAGGATTTGAAAAGGAGGCAAACTTTATAAGTTGTCCTTGTAAATGTTACAGTGTAAATGTGGATTGTGGGACAATTCCCTCTAAAATGGTAAGAACTATGACAAAACACATAAATGTTTAATTAATTGTTAATGTCATTTCAACTAAGCATAGATCATTAATAGAGTTAAAATTTAAACCTTAAAATTATATTTAAATAAGATATTTGTATAGAATAACATGAAGATAATGAAGATTGTGAAAAAATCTCATAATTCTATGAACCAATAACATTTAGAAATAATGATACTTTCATTGTAAAGTACTAAAAATTAACATCACATAAAACTTAAAACATAGACTTACTGAAAGTAAAATTAAATACGGTAAAAATAACTTCTACTCATCATTCCGAAGGAAAAATATTAAGATAACATTCAAGAGTCCAAGCAAGTTTTTAGATTCATAAGTAAAAGTACAACCATAATTACAATGCAGATATAAATACATCTGAAGTCATTTACAGAGTATGTAAAAATAATATTACAAGTGTCGAATAATGGCATCAAGCCTTACAATCATTTGAATACAAGAAGTACAATTGTCATCAATGTCAAATAAATCTATCAAGAAGTCCTCGACCTCCATCGACCAACCGGCCATTTGCTATGTCGAAGGACAAGAACATGGTTCAGGTGCTTTTTCCGCCCAACCACGAAGCTTGCGCTTCCCTGGTATCCTTCAAACTAAAGGATGCCCGACCCTGCTCGAAGAGCCTAGCAACCTGAAAACATATGCAGGGTGGAATCTAGTATGTGTCTATCAATCTACATGCATCACTAAAATGAATGCAACATCTCATCAATAGGATATAGCAGGGAATCATACAAAGAATAGCTAGGCTAATTGTCCATCTATTTCAATGGTGCATGTCTATTTCAACATTCATTTCGCTTGAAAAGAAAACTCACTTCCCTGATAGCCCATTTTCGATACCCGTCCCGGAAGACAATCTTTCCCAATACATAAAAAAAATATAAAACACAACAACTTCCTTGTTCTTTAACAACTGAACTGAAAATTAAAGCATCATCTGAGCAAGAGAGCAAAATAAGAATTTAGAGACTAAGAATGTCAATATTTATTATGTTTCACATACTACTACTTGTTCCTAGGTTCAGTTTTTAGGACAACTTTCTTCGTCTCATAATCAATTTATGATTTTATCCTTCTATGAGTCATAAAATTTTGAGATTTCTGCCCATAGTGACTACGATATTCCACTAACAAATAAATAACTATTCGTTACTAGGAAAACAAGATTTAGTTGAAGAATTCATTTCTGTTGAAGTATGCATTTTATGTGGAATAAAATCATCTAAAGGCTATTTTAGAGGAAATTTTGATCTGCAAGAGGATTTTAAACTTGTTTTATTAATTTAGTTCTTTTTGCTCGTTTCAATGATCAAACAATCAATAGCAATTTTACACCTCAGATAAAAATAGATTTACCTATTATACTAGCCTGTGGTAAAATAGTCAATAATACATTCAATTACCACTCCTCTTTTCCAAATATTCTAGCTATTTCCAAATTCATAATGCAACAAGATGGAATTTGAATGGTCTTTAGTATAGGAAGGTCAGTGTACAGTAGGAAGGTTTATAAAGTATAGACAGCTAAAAGATGAAGAAACGTCTCTGTGCTTACGAGCCAGTGACAAAACTGGAAAGGCAAAAGCAACTCAGTATTTGATTAGAAGGGTAGAGATCAGCATTTGTAAGATAAGATCGTCATTAAGAAGATGGAGATCATCATACATTTACAACGAAAGGCATAACAACAACTAGAGATTGTTACCCAAAAACAGCGAAAAGCATAACTAACGGCTTTCACTAAACTGATGAGCTCGTTCACACGGAGACAGTAATCTACGCAGAGATCTAAATATAGAGTTCAGCTTGACAGCGCAGAGGAAGTCTGCCTGAATTTCAGTATCATAAACAGTTTATACTTAACTCAAGAATGATTTTTAGCAACTAATACGATTTCCACTTACTAAAACGGTTTTCAAATAATAGAAACGACAATTCATTTTAAACTAAACTGCATTTTATTTAAACTAATGACATTCATTAAAACGAAACAACATTCTATTTAAAAAAAATGGCATTCATTAAAAATGAAACAACATTCTATTTAAAAAAATGGCATTCATTAAAACTATCAGCATTCTATTTTAAATAACGACATTCATTACTGAAATCGGCGTAAAAGAAATATTAACGTTGAAATGGAGGACAAAATAGGTAAAGATAAAAGTGTACATGGGGAGATCTTGCCTCTTATGGACCAGAAGCGTTTCTTTTAAGGAAAACAGTTTAAAGAAAAGAAAAAAAATATAGATCACGTTTAGCTGGTAATTTACTTGCCAGTTTATGATGGCTGAACGGGAGGAAAATATAACAACAACAAGAGGCCGATTCGTTTGATGAAAAATCTCAAAGTGGAGAACTTTAAGATAGGAAAATCTTTATGGTCTTTCAAGCAGAAATCAAGCAAATCAACCAAGGAGAAGAATTGGCCAATTCGAAATGAAGTAGGTGGTTCTTCTACTAAGGAACATTTAAAACAATGAAATCACAAGGCCACCAATCTGTGTTAACAGTCAATTCGAGACATGAATTGCTCAGGGAAAAGTATATGTATCGATTTAGCAGGCAAATTTATGAGTTGAGGCTGATTTAACTATAACAATAAGAGTTTAAGAGTTTGCTTCAGACGGCGAAAGATGGGAACATACCAAATTTGAGGTATTTAAGCCATAATTTCAAGGAGATCTAAGCATGTCTAAAGTAAATATCACTCTTACCCGAACTGATGCTAAGTTTATGCTCCTTGCCTGCTGTTAAACTTTCTTCCTTGCTCTCAATCACTTTCCAGTCGCTCCTCCTTTCTTCCGTATCTTGTCCGCCTCCTTACTCCCCTTTCTTTCTATAAATTTCCAAATCTGAAAACCTAAAAAAAAACCCTCCTTCCTTTCCTTACATGCAATTCCTAGATTTTGCAAATTTTGAGTGCATGCCTATATTTTTTTCACCATGCAAGCCTCGTCACCTCTCTTTTTACAAGATTTGCAATATATAAAAAGTCCTCTCTAAATTTAAAAAGGTAAATATCTGTTTAAAGTTAATGTGGATTTGTTTTATTCAAATATGAAGATAAGGTAAAATATAAGAGTAATTTAATTTATTCATAATTTACTTTTATAAATATTAATGTTATAGGATTTGCAATGTACTAGAATAAGAATATCTTTTATAATTATTTATATCACTCTAGCCTTTATACAATATTTGATCTTTGATATGGATATAATTACTTATAAAAGAGAAATATGATAAATTTACAAATTTTACATTCTTTGCGTATTCAATGTCTCGAAAAAAAATAGCGATATTTGTAATTTAATTTATCCTCTTAGAATAAAAATAAAATTGTATTACTAACTTTTCATTTTTATTTCAATCAGGTTTCGAATTTGAGTTAAGTCAAAGCAAGCCATTCAATCATTATCCATCCATGCGAAATTATCAAACATTCATCGAAACAAAACAAGTAATGCAACATTTATCTAAACTATATGAAACCTAAGTGAGTGTGTGAAATAACGACACCAAATAAAACCCGACAAATGTTGCCATGAAGCTAGGACTCCCCTACCTGAACCATGCTCTTGTTGTCGACAAGACTACAAAATTCAAACTTATAAAACCATCAGTAAGTTAGTTCCAATATAGCCAAAGCAATCAAAATAGCCGAAGCGATCAATATAACCAATCAATGTAATTATTGCATTTTAACCATTCACTCAAGTACGAAAAGTACAAGACGTGACAAATATTAAAATTTATTTTTATAAACTATTAAAATATAAAAAATATATAATTAACAGATTTATCAAAATTCAATATCATATTGATCATTATAATTATCCTCTAAAACAAATGCTAATTAAAAAATAACTTTTACAAAAATATATAATTAAAAAAAGAAGGGTTTAACCTCCCATATAAATACATTTTGTAGGCCCCAAAACTTTTCCATTAACTATCATAGACTTGAGGTTTCAAGAATAACATTAGAGATTCAATTGTTTTTCTATGAAAGGAAAAATATTTGTATGCATGACATTAGAAAATACTTATGACACCATGGAAATATTCCAAAAAGTTTAACGTCATTAGTTTTCCAAGCACAAACATCTTATAAGAATAATTTAGCCCTCCACCTCAAAAGGTAAATGGATTGCGACACTCCTAGTAGTTTTCAATGTCATTTCAATCAAATATCGATTACTTCTGTTCTACATCTTTATTTTTAATGCTTGCATTTACATTCCAATGGATTAGCTATCATAGTAATGATTGTTGGTGCACGATTTTATCTAACATCCTTGTCAATCAATGCAATGTGCTATTGATAGTTATGTGTGGTGCAACATGACCTTGATGCATGTTCTATCCATCCATCCTTGTTAGAATTGTGGATTTTGTGCTAAATCAATGTACTCTAGTTATCTCTAATTTTACTTGGTAACTAGCTATATTGCTTAATTTTTCATTAGTTTGATAAGTTGTGAATTTGGCTATAACATTTTTTTAAACCTTACTTGTCCATCTAAAATCCCATTACATTCATGACTATCATTTGGTAGCCTTTGTTCTTCATAGCATTTTAATTATTTGAATGATAATAATTTTATGGGGTTGTCTTGTTAGTACTTGCCTTTGGGAGATACTACTACTGTAATCAAAATTACTTAATTAGTTATTAGTGTCATAGGTAGGATTACTTATGCAACCATCTGATGCAATTAATTCAATTCATTTGACCAATGTGAATTGAGTATTAAATTCATTCGACAAAATCCCTAAAGTTGAAAGTTAATTTTTTTATTTAATGATTTAATAAATGCAATTTATCTATTGTGCTATTGGTCAATTTGGTGAACAGTAATGGTGAAAAATGGAATTTTTATTTTTTTAATTATTGTTACTAATTTTTTGTTCACACTTAAAATTAGTTGGACCTAAGTGTAATTGTTCAGAAGGAATAATAGAAAACTTCAAAGTTATGCATTCATTGAATGGTTGATGCCTTGACAGAGTAGAGAAAGATATCCACTTGTCAAGATAAACCATCAGTCCAATCAGGACTGTTAAAGTTATCATGACAAAAGAATTGATTGTCAAGAAATCAAACATTTAAGGAGATACAGTTGTTCTACACAGTTTGATCTTTCAGGAGCTATAAGTTAGATTGATTATTCAGTTAATCAGTTTTGAGTAAAAGGAAGAAAGATATTTTGTATTACACTGTTATTTCATGTCATGTTTTGAACATACATTCAGGTATCTGTTACTTTATCTCATGCATTGATTGAAAAGGAAATACATATACATCATATGCATAAGAGAAACTAACTGATCATGTTTAAAAGAAGTGTTCAAACGTGTCCCACACAAGCCATGGGAGTAACTAGACTGAGCAACTGCAGACATGCAAGCTATGTATTTGTTTGATAAAAGAAACAGAAATGAACATCTGATAAATCTAAACATCCATCATTGCCTGATGATGAAGATTGTTATCGATGATGGCCTTCAAGTATTCAGCTTTCAGTCTTCACTCTAGCTCCATCATCAGTTGAACTTGCAAAATTTTGGGGACAGCCCTGTTAGCGCTCCGGATGTTTACAGTTATCATATGCTTTTATCAAATAGAGACATCTACTTATCACATCATGCATTCAGATGAGAGATCAGATTAGAATATTATAAAGGAGATCAATCAATAGCATCATAAATTAAAGGTACATTTTTATGACTAACATGTGTGTTACATGTATAGATACAGATAAACATCCATTTCCAAATTCTTATCATAGCATGTGGAGAAAATGTGGCTCCTACAAGGGTCGAGCCCAACATGCTCAAGTGAACCATTACATGTTATGTCTTATCCAATAGCTCATTAGTGATCAAATTCCAAATGTTATACAAGAAACAAGGTACTGTTTTACTTTCTTTATCATTTATGATCTGTGATCTTTCATAACAAATCCTATGCCATCAAGGTACCCAAGGTATAGTTATAAATGATGATAATAAGCAAGCTATACCACAGAACCAAGTATCAGGTCTGAAAGATCAACATACATCCTATGAAGCTGCCACCATAAAGAATAGAAAAGTACAGTGACCTGAGGAGAAAGGTAGTGAACCAAGTGATCATGACCAGTAGGACAGCCTGCCAGGAGGAAACGACCTTGTGTCCTGTTAAGGACAGTCATATATGCCATCACTATCATGTGCCAAGTCTAAATGCACAACGAACAGTCCTATCTAAAAGCAATGAAGACTGTGATAGGACAGTGTTGAGCAATAGTGTGGAGTCTGTATACCTAAGAGAAGGTGCTTGTCATTTATAATTGGAGCAGAAGGTATGTGAAGGAATGAATAGTTTTCCATGACCAAGTTTCAGTTTCACGACCAAAGTTCAAGATATATACAGAATATAGAGAATGAAATAGCTAACAAATCCAAAGACAAAAGGGGCAATCATCAATGCCTCAAGACTTCAAAGCATCAAGATACAAAATGCTACAATGATGATGATTGACAGAGGGGCAACATCCAAAGATGAAGCACATGATGCATAACATATACTAGTATACAATGTAGGATCATCACTGACATGACAGTCATGTGTAAAGACAAAAGTAAATAGATAGTCATGTCTAAAACAAAGAAGGATTCCAACATTAACCATAGTGGAGACATTGAGCTGTCAACTAGAACATTACAGTCAAGGTGGTCATTACAGTCAAGTTACAGGATGGTTTCCATGCATACCATATAGGTTATGACAGTTGAAGACAAGCTTTATCTCATATACCTTGGAGTTACAATGACATCATGATACAGTCGGCAAAGGCCAGCAAGAGAGATACCATGCAAGAAAGACAAAGTGCAGTCATAATCACTGTGAACAGTTATGATAGTAATCATTGAAGTGGCTTATACAAGAAAAGACAGTCAGAGTGGATCACAATTTCCATATCCATCAATAGGAGAACATTCTTGAAGGAGAATACCACATCAATGATGAAGGAGAATTAGTAGAGAGTAGACATATGCCAAATGCTATAGCAATGGTGATTGACAAGAGCATGAAATTCACAAGGTAAACAGTTTTCTTGCTTATATGCCATTATTTTGAATGATTCAGTCATAGTAAACAGTTGCCATGATCAAAGACTAAAGAAAGAAGCATGATATATATGTTACTATAAGATCCAAATCAGGAGATAACCAGTGAGCAAGCACAAGGTATGCTACAGTCATCAAGTCATTGATCAAGATACAGATCATGGAACAGCCAAGACACATTTGCTTTCATTCATCTACAGGAGGCAAATAGGAGCAATAAGAGGTTTCATAACTTGTTCATTTCTTCCTTCACCAAAATGATCACATACAAAAGAATAGCCAATCAACAAAGCAACCACCTCAAATGTTCGCAATAAGAGAGTATCAAGATTTACAATAAGGTAGAGAATGTTTCAGTTACAATGAATGGCAGGATATAGTGCCTAAATAATCACTTCAAATAGCAATCATGTGTGTGTCTAAGTTCAACAATCAATAAAGAATATGAGCTTTCAAACACATATACAATCGCAAGGAGCAAAAGAATATATAGGCCTCAGCCTTTCAAAAGGTTACAGCCAACTGTTACAATCAAAATGCAAAGACAGCTAGAGGTGTAGGAAAAGATGTATGACACATGTGATGCAATAAACATTCAGATGCATAACAATAGGAGAGATAAGAACATGTAATCACAACTCTAATGTTCATTTTTGCACCCACAGTCAAGAGAGTTGAGAAAAAGAAAGATACAGTCATAGCCATGACAAAAGAGCAAGGTTTCTCATGATATCAGGTATACCCATGTCAAAATATCAAACCCTAGTGAGATTTTTGCAAACACAGTCACATAAGTTTCAAAGAGAAAGATGATACAGTCACGGCCATAACAGTTTGAAACTGTGAACGTGTAAAATGAGCAAACCCTTGACAGAGGGTTCAACCTTTGTTCCTTTACAAGTCAGAAAAGAAAGAAATAATAGTAAAGACCATGCATGGCCATGACATTATGAAGAGATACAGTGCAAGAAGGGTTGAAACCCTAACTTCAAAGTTCACCAAAGCCTCAACAGTCGCACTATTTGATGCCTATCTTCAGAGGAGCATGACCATAACAAGTGAAGTTTTGAAAAATGGAGAAAAAATGTCAAAATCCTCATTTCAAAACTTTAAACCCTCCAAGTTTCTACATGATACAAACAAATCAGGGCAAAAGGAAGGTAGATATAGTCATGGCCGACAGTGACATAGCATTTTTTGCTATAAAATGCAATACCCATGTTGAACAAAGGACTTGTCATGCTACAAAGAGTAAAACCAAAGACAAAATGAAGCTACAAAGATGAAGATGACCAAGTCCTTACCTCTTTTTACCGATAGAGAGAATCTTTCCACAGCCTCATAGTGGCCTTAAACTTTCAAGAGCAAAGGAGGAGCATGAAGAGAAAAGCACACAGAAACAAGGAGGGAAAGTATTAAAAAATGCACAGCTAATGGAGAGACATAGATGAAGAAGGTCGTAGCCAAGAAGAAGAAAGCTACAGATTAAATAAAATCCTCAGATAAAGCTCAAATAGTGTTACCTTTTCCTTATAATGCAGAGTTCCATGGTTGCAGTCAAGAAGAGCCATTGAAGGGAGAAAGAACAAAGCCATGATGGAGAAGTTTCAAACCCTAAGGCTGGTATAGTGCAGTTGCAGAGCTCCGAGGAAAGAAAACCAAATGAAGAAAGAACAAAATTAGGGTTGTTTCCTTACTTTTCTGCGAAGGCTCTTTTACCAAGTGTGTTTTTGACTTGTAAAAACAAATAATTACATTATCCAAAGGAGTGCTGTGGTCAAGACCTTTTGTCTTGAAAATCCTAGCCATCATAACATGGAGTGGCCAATAAGCAAAGCTTAGTGCTTAATTTTATGAAGTCAAGAGGGCTGATATGATGTGAGGGAAAGGCTCAATGCCTTATAAACATTTTAAGGATTCGTTGGTGGTTGATTATTGCATGGAATAAACAATGATACACATGCTTGGGGTTCTTTGTCTCCATTCAAAACATTATAAGGTAAGGATACCTCCATTATGCATAGTGGCTAACAAGGCCAAGAGGGTGTGTTTTCAGACATAGCATGCATGAGACTGAGATGGAGCTTTCCAAGGTAAATAGTTATGCATGGTGATAGTATAATGATGCAGATATAATGGAGCATTTTGATGCATGGAGTTTTTATGCATTATGGAGTTGTAATATTCCTTGATGGAGATATAAGGGTGATATTATTTTTCCCCTTAGTGCATGTGGAGTGATAAGGATAATTTTGCCGTAATGTATATTCAAATCATGCAGAATGGGGTTATTTTCCCACATGGAAGTATAGGGAGTTTTCTTTTCTCCTAAGTCCTATTTTTTGCTCATATCATGCAAATTAGGCAAATGTATTTGGAGTGATGAGGAGTGATATTTTTTCTTCTAATCATGCACGATTTTACATACAAATCAATTGTAAATAAATAATAAAGTAATATTCTATAAATTACTTTATTATTTTTCACAAGTTGTAAAATCGAAAATAGAACAAATTGTAACCAATAATAAAGTAATATTCTATTACTTTATTATTTACTCACAATCTATTTTGCTCGTGCAAAATCATGCAAATTGATTAGTGGAGTTAATTAGGCCACCTAGGAGGTTTTGCATGACTTTTAGAAGTATTTTTAGGGTCCTTGGTCAAACTTTTTGGTCAAACATATGGAGAGGCCCAAATTGAAGCTATATTTGCTCAATTTGTGGCAGTTATAGGCCCTAATTTTGAGTATTTTAGAGGTTGCTTGGGAATGAGTATTTTTAGAGGCAGTTAGCTGCAAGTCCATATTTTTTGCATGCCTCTTGGAGAGAGCAGACCTATATATTGTAAAGCAAAAGTTTGTTTTTTTCTAGTTCTTGATTCTCATTCTAATTCAGATAGATTGGAGAATTCTTGTAGCTCACTTTTTTACAGTTTTATTGAGAGATCGGCAGGTTACAGGTTATCTTTTTGTCTTATTTGCAAAGCTTTCCTTTGTTTATTTTAGAATCAGTTGAATTACCTTTCCTTTTAGTGCTGAATATTGAAGTGATTTGATGAAATTTTGTTGTGTTTATTATTGAACCTTTAAATTTTTTCTCTCACTTCCTTGCTTGCAGCATTAAAGCATATATTCATCACAGGTCTTAGGTTGTGTTAACGAGAAATAGTCTTTTTGTGCTGTGAAAAAAATATTTCCTTCATAGAAACTTGTTTTTAAACCTTCCTTAGAATCATTTTTGTGATATTTATGCCAAGTTTGGATTGTGTAAAAGTTAGATTTCTGAGCAAACATTGTGGATCAGATTGCATTATTTTTATCCAAATCAGGTGCATCGCCATTTTTACCTTTATTATTTACTTAGTTTCTTTTTCCCTTTTCCCAAATAGTAAAAATATACATCTCAATAGAACATTTAAAGGGAACCAGCCCACAATCTGGAGGTCTAGTTTCGTCATAGGGCACCCACAACCTGAAATTAGTCCCATGTTACACGGAATTGCAGTGCTCCACTAGCCTTGCATATGGGTGCAATTCCCAGTGATAATAGTTTTTGGCACGCCTGGTGGGACATTGAACTAATTTTTTCAGTTCAAATAGGACTTATCATAACTACTATTTTTGGTATGATCAGCAGTTAATTCAGCCTTTTTAGAGGTTTATTTACAAATACCTGGCGACTCTATCTTTCTGGTTTGATAGATGAGACCTTTTGAAGGAATAAACATGTCTTTCCTTCATGGAAATATGCCATATCACCCATCATATCATGAAAATTCTGCTTATCAGCCATATCAGATAAACCATATTACTGGTTCCACTCCTAATTCCTTTGATTTGCAAAGAAATCAGCAGGGCCAACATGGTTGCCTCCCACCCACCCCTGCTCATCCTTCATATCAACATTTTCATATTCAAAATCAGTCCCAAGGGGTTGAAGATATAAGGAACAACATGAATGATACGAAAAACACTTTGTTAGAAATCACAAAGCAAATAAAAGAGTTCAGGAGGCAACAAGTTTCAAGTTTCAAGTTTCAGGCAACTATTTACATTCAAGATCAGTCTATTAGTCCTTAGTTTCTACCGTATCAAGTACCTAAATCAAATCATCAGGGTTTTGAACAAGTATGACAGCCTTCTTGTACCAAGTACCTTGATTATAGAATACCAAGTTTTATCAAAGCTACCTCTTCCATACCAATACAAACTTAGGAAGCGGAAGAAGTAGTGATAAAACTTGAACCAATCAAAATTCCAGGTTTTAACCAGGAAAAATCAGTAGTGGTGCAAGATGTTTCTATTGTTTTTACTGTACTTCCAGCTGAAAATAAGCTTAAAGCATATGAAAAGAATGATAGTTCAGGTTTGATACCAAATCCTTTGCATTTTGATTCATTTGAGAACTTTTCTGATGTTGTTTCCAAGTGAGAATAAATTAGACAAAGGAGAAAACTCAGTCTTTTTCTTTAATCAACTGCCTTCTTTTATTGAGCCCAATGAAGAGCTCATAACACAGACATAAGCAACTGGACAGCTAGAAGATGCAAGTAATTGTGTCAATCTGCTAATTTACCAAGAGCAGAATGAAGACAGTCATGAGAACACTAAGAGTTTGAAGCTGGAACCAAATTTTCTATCACCTGTTCTCAGTACCTTTCAAGAGCCTGATAATTTTGAGGAGTTATTAGTTGTTCTAACAGAAGAGGGTGATTTATTAACCATGGAGGAGGAGTTGATATGGCAGCACATCATGCAGGATGAAAGTTTTTAACAACAAAGTGAAGAAGCTCAGATAGTTTCAATACAACAATATCAATTGGATGAGAGTGTGTTTTATGAGATTATAGAGGATTTTTGTTCTAACATAGATAATGATCTGATGCTATGTGAGTCAGCAATATGTGACCAGCTTATTCAGATAAAGGAGGTAAACATTACTTCATCTCAACTAACTTTTTCAAATCAGATTAGCATTACAAGGGAAAATAAGAAAGCAGATCTGAATCAGGACATCAGAATCATTAGCCAAAATTTTATCATTGCTAGAGGTTGTCCAATCAGGGATCTGGCTGACAGAGAGCTTAAAAGGAAGATACAAATTGCTTATGTACCCACAGAGTAGAATTCAGCCTTAGAGCAGTAAACTCAGATCACCTTTTTACCACATGACAGAAGTTTGCATGATCACATTCAGCCGATGAGTCAATTTTTCTACATTCTTTACCAAGCATTGCAACAATTTATTCAGTACTTTATTGTACTTCATCAAATTTTAGCTTCTCATAGGCATGTGAATCAATGTCCCCAGTTACAAAAGGGAAGTTATTTTAACCAAATAGTTAATGGATTTGTTTGACTAGCACCTTTGGCTGGTTAGAGTAGGGTAGATAGAATTTTAGTTCAGTTGTTGTTTTGTTTCCAAGAAGTGCATTTGCACATGTTGCTGATTTTGTTTTAAGCAAGTCAGTTTAGTTTCAGTTTTCAATTAGTTGCTGCTGTTTGTGCTCAGTTAGTGTGAGTTGCAAAATTTTCTAAATTTAGGGCAGAAATGACTCTATGCCCAATGGAAAGGCTAAGCTACTGGTTCTAAAACTATTTAGCAGACAAACACCCCTGAGAGGTCGCCAGAAATGTTACTAATTTTTTGTTCACACTTAAAATTAGTTGGACCTAATTGTAATTGTTCAAAAGGAATAATAGAAAACTTCAAAGTTATGCATTCATTGAATGGTTGATGCCTTGATAGAGTAGAGAAAGATATCCAGTTGTCAGGATAACCCATCAGTCCAATCAAGACTGGTAAAGTTATCATAACAAAAGAATTGATTGTCAAGAAATCAAACATTTAAGGAGATATAGTTGTTCTACACAGTTTGATCTTTTAGGAGCTATAAGTTAGATTGATTATTCAGTTAATCAATTTTGAGTAAAAGGAAGAAAGATATTTTGTATTACACTGTTATTTCATGTCATGTTTTGAACATACATTCAGGTATTTGTTACTTTATTTCATGCATTGATTGAAAAGAAAATACATATACATCATATGCATAAGAGAAACTAACTGATCATGTTTAAAAGAAGTGTTTAAACGTGTCCCACACAAGATGTGGGAGTAACTAGACTGAGCAATTGCAGACATGCAAGCTATGTATCTGTTTGATAAAATAAAAAGAAATAAACATTTGATAAATCTAAACATCTATCATTGCCTGATGATGAAGATTGTTGTCGATTCTAGCCTTCAAGTCTTCAGCTTTCAGCCTTCACTCCAGCTCCATCATCAGTTGAACCTGCAAAATTTTGGGGACAACCTTGTTAGTGCTCCGGATGTTTACAGTTATCATATGCTTTTATCAATTAGAGACATCTACTTATCACATCATGCATTTAGACGAGAGATCAGATCAGAATATTATAAAGGAGATCAATCAATAGTATCATAAATTAAAGGTACATTTTTATGACTAACATGTGTGTTCCATGTGCAGATACAGATAAACATTCATTTCCAAATTCTTTTCATAACATGTGGAGAAAATGTGGCTCCCACAAGGGTCGATCCCAACATGCTCAAGTGAACCATTACATGTTATGTCTTATCCAATAGCTCATCAGTGATCAAATTCCAAATGTTATACAAGAAACAAGGTACTATTTTACTTTCTTTATCATTTATGATGTGTGATCTTTCATAACAAATCCTATGCCATCAAGGTACCCAAGGTACAGTCATAAATGATGATAATAAGCAAGCTATATCACAGAACCAAGTATCAGGTCTGAAAGATTAGCATACATACTATGAAGCTGCCACTATAAAGAACAGAAAAGTATAGTGACCTGAGGAGAAAGGCAATGAACCAAGTGATCATGACCAGTAGGACAACCTGCCAGGAGGAAATGACCTTATGTCCTATTAAGGACAGTCATATATGCCATCACTGTCATGCGCCAAGTCTAAATGCACAAGGGACAGTCCTATCTAAAAGCAATGAAGACACAATGAAGATTGTGATAGGACAATGTTGAGCAATAATGTGGAGTCTGTATACCTAAGAGAAGGTGCTTGTCATTTATAATTGAAGCAGTAGGTATGTGAAGGAATGAATAGTTTTCCATGACCAAGTTTTAGTTTCATGACCAAAGTTCAAGATATATACAGAATACAGAGAATGAAACAACTAACAAATCCAAAGACAAAAGGGGTAGTCATCAATGCCTCAAGACTTCAAAGCATCAAGATACAAAATGCTACAGTGATGATGATTAACAGAGGGGTAGCATCCAAAGATGAAGCACATGATGCATAATAGATACCAGTATACAATGTAGGATCATCACTGACATGACAGTCATGTGTAAAGACAAAAGTAAATAGACAGTCATGTCTAAAACAAAGGAGTCCAACATTAACCATAGTGGAGACATTGAGCTGTCAACTAGAACATTACAGTCAAGGTGGTCATTACAGTCAAGTTACAAGATGGTTTCCATGCATTTCATATAGGTTATGACAGTTGAAGACAAGCTTTATCTCATATACCTTGGAGTTACAATGACATCATGATACAGTCAAGAAAGGCCAGCAAGAGAGATACCATGCAAGAAAGATAAAGTGCAGTCATAATCACTATGAACAGTTATGATAGTAATCATTGAAGTGGCTTATACAAGAAAAGACAGTCAGAGTGGATCACAATTTCCATATCCATCAACAGGAGAACATTCTTGAAGGAGAATACCACATCAATGATGAAGGAGAATTAGTAGAGAGCAGACATATGCCAAATGTTACAACAATGGTGATTGACAAGAGCATGAACTTCACAAGGTAAACAATTTTCTTTCTTATATGCCATTATTCTAAATGATTCAGTCATAGTAAATAGTTGCCATGATCAAAGACTAAAGAAAGAAGCATGATATATATGTTACTATAAGATTCAAATCAGGAGATAACCAGTGAGCAAGCACAAGGTATGCTACAGTCATCAAGTCATTGATCAAGATATAGATCATGGAACAGCCAAGACACATTTGCTTTCATTCATCTGCAGGAGGCAAATAGGAGCAATAAGAGGTTTCATAACTTGTTCATTTCTTCCTTCACCAAAATGATCACATACAAAAGAATAGCCAATCAACAAAGCAACCACCTCAAATGTTCGAATTAAGAGAGTATCAAGATTTACAATAAGGTAGAGAATGTTTCAGTTACAATGAATGGCAGGATATAGTGCCTGAATAGTCACTTCAAATAGCAATTATGTGTGTGTCTAAGTTCAGCAATCAATAAAGAATATGAGCTTTCAAACACATATACAATCGCAAGAAGCAAAAGAATATATAGGCCTCAGCCTTTCAAAAGGTTACAACCAACTGTTACAATCAAAATGCAAAGACAGCTACAGGTGTAGGAAAAGATGTATGACACATATGATGCAATAAACATTCAAATGCATAACAGTAGGAGAGATAAGAACATGTAATCACAACTCTAATGTTCATTTTTGCACCCACAATCAAGAGAGTTGAGAAAAAGAAAGACACAGTCATAGCCATGATATAAGAGCAAGGTTTCTCATGCTATCAGGTATACCCATGTCAAAATATCAAACGCTAGTGAGATTTTTGCAAGCACAGTCACATAAGTTTCAAAGAGAAAGATGATACAGTCACGGCCATAACAGTTTGAAACTATGAAGGTGTAAAATGAGCAAACCCTTGACAAAGAGTTCAACCTTTGTTCCTTTACAAGTCAGAAAAGAAAGAAATAACAGTAAAGACCATGCATGGCCGTGACATTATGAAGAGATACAGTGCAAGAAGGGTTGAAACCCTAACTTCAAAGTTCACCGAAGCCTCAACAGTTGCACTATTTGATGCCTATCTTCAGAGGAGCATGACCATAACAGGTGAAGTTTTGAAAAATGGAGAAAAAATGTCAAAACCCTCATTTCAAAACTTTAAACCCTCCGAGTTTCTGCATGATACAAACAAATCAGGGCAAAAGGAAGGTAGATATAGTCATGGCCGACAGTGACATAGCATTTTTTGCTATAAAATGCAATACCCATGTTGAACAATGGACTTGTCATGTTCCAAAGAGTAAAACCAAAGACAAAATGAAGCTACACAGATGAAGATGACCAAGTCCTTACCTCTTTTTTCTGACAGAGAGAATCTTTCCACAGCCTCACAGTGGCCTTAAACTTTCAAGAGCAGCGAAAGACCATGAAGAGAAAAGCACACAGAAACAAGGAGGGAAAGTTTTTAAAAATGCACATCTAATGGAGAGACATAGATGAAGAAGGCCATAGCCAAGAAGAAGAAAGCTATAGATTAAATAAAATCCTCAGATAAAGCTCAAACAGTGTTACCTTTTCCTTATAATGCAGAGTTCCATGGTTGCAGTCAAGAAGAGTCGTTGAAGGGAGAAAGACCAAAGCCATGATGGAGAAGTTTTAAACCCTAAGGCCGGCATAGTGCAATTGCAGAGCTCCGAGAAAAGAAAACCAAATGAAGAATGAACAAAATTAGGGTTGTTTCCTTACTTTTCTTCAAAGGTTCTTTTACCAAGTGTGTTTTTGACTTGTAAAAATAAATAATTACATTATCCAAAGGAGTGTCGTGGTCAAGACCTTTTTTCTTGAAGATCCTAGCCATCATAACATGGAGTGGCCGATAAGCAAAGCTTAGTGCTTAATTTTATGAAGTCAAGAGGGCCGATGTGATGTGAGGGAAAGGCTCAATGCCTTATAAACATTTTAAGGATTCCTTGGTGGTTAGTTAATGCATGGAATAAACAATGATACACATGCTTGGGGTTCTTTGTCTCCATTCAAAACATTATAAGGTAAGGATAGATCCATTATGCATAGTGGCTAACAAAGCCAAGAGGGTGTGTTTTCAGACATGGCATGCATGAGACTGAGATGGAGTTTTCCAAGGTAAATGGTTATGCATGGTGACAGTATAATGATGCAGATATAATGGAGCATTTTGATGCATGAAGTTTTTATGCATTGTGGAGTTGTAATATTCCTTGATGGAGATATAAGGGTGACATTATTTTTCCTCTTAGTGCATGTGGAGTGATAAGGATATTTTTGCCTTAATGTATATTCAAATCATGCAGAATGGGGTTATTTTCCCACATGGAAGTATAGGGAGTTTTCTTTTCTCCTAAGTCCTATTTTTTGCTCATATCATGCAAATTAGGAAAATGTATTTGGAGTGATGAGGAGTGATTTTTCTTCTTCTAATCATGCACGATTTTACATACAAATCAATTGTAAATAAATAATAAAGTAATATTCTATAAATTACTTTATTATTTTTCACAAGTTGTAAAATCGAAAATAGAACAAATTGTAACCAATAATAAAGTAATATTCTATTACTTTATTATTTACTCACAATCAATTTTGCTCGTGCAAAATCATGCAAATTGATTAGTGGAGTTAATTAGGCCACCTAGGAGGTTTTGCATGACTTTTAGAAGTATTTTTAGGGTCCTTGGTCAAACATATGGAGAGGCCCAAATTGAAGCTATATTTGCTCAATTTGTGGCAGTTATGGGCCCTAATTTTGAGTATTTTAGAGGTTGCTCGGGAATGAGTATTTTTAGAGGCAGTTATCTGCAAGTCCATATTTTTTGCATGCCTCTTGGAGAGACCAGACCTATATATTTTAAAGCAAAAGTTTGTTTTTGCTAGTTCTTGATTCTCATTCTAATTCAAATAGATTGGAGAATTCTTGTAGCTCACTTTTTTACAGTTTTATTGAGAGATCGGTAGGTTACAGGTTATCTTTTTGTCTTATTTGCAAAGCTTTCCTTTGTTTATTTCAGAATCAGTTGAATTACCTTTCCTTTTAGTGCTGAATATTGAAGTGATTTGATGAAATTTTGTTGTGTTTATTATTGAACCTTTAAATTTTTTATCTCACTTCCTTGCTTGCAGCATTAAAACATATATTCATCACAGGTCTTAGGTTGTGTTAATGAGAAATAGTCTTTTTGTGTTGTGAAAAAACCATTTCCTTCATAAAAACCTATTTTCAAACCTTCCTTAGAATCATTTTTGTGATATTTATGCCATGTCTGGATTGTGTAAAAGTTAGATTTCTAAGCAAACATTATGGATTAGATTGCATTATTTTTATCCAAATCAGGTGCATCACCATTTTTACCTTTAGCATTTGCTTAGTTTCTTTTTCCCTTTTCCCAAATAGTAAAAATATACATCTCAATAGAACATTTGAAGGTAATCAGCCCACAACCTGGAGGTCTAGTTTCATCATAGGGCACCCACAACCTGAAATTAGTCCCATGTTACACGGAATTGCAATGCTCCACCAGCCTTGCATACGGGTGCAATTCCCAGTGATAACAATTATATTAAAATTGAGTTGACCAATGAGCATTGATTTGGGAAGATCACTATAGTTGAAATTTGATTAAAACATTCAATGCCAAGTACTAACTTGACATTGGCAAGTTGGCACTATTGGCAAGTTGGCAAGTTGGCAAAACTGCCACACGCCTATCATAGTTCACGCTATCGTGCATCGTTGTTCAAGGAAGACCACAAGTTGCTCAGCATAATTCAGGTAAGTTAGCGAACCCTATTGCCACCACGATTTCTGATTATTCATTGATTTCTAGATAGAGGCAAGGAGGTGCCATCTCATATTATATAGGATTGACATTCATATTGCATAAGGAAGAGTTTTCAAGGTGATGATTTGGTATCTTTGACACAACGACCATCTCTACATTGAACCGCAAGACTCCCACATCTCTTTAGAGGCTAGTTGTGCCCAACAAAGAACCTCATTCCTATATGGAGACAACAGAGAACCCAAGCCGCAAACATTGGCAGGAAGGAAGACTCAGATCGAGCCACCAAATCTTAGATGCAGCCATGTACAAGGGCAGTTACTAGCAATACATCTAATCTGAGGTATCCATATCATATAACAGGTGTTCTTTCACCCAGGAGCATAGCACAGGAGAGTGATATACACAACTGAGTGGAGGAATTAGACATCAACGCCAATCCAGAAGCATAATAGTAATAAGAAACTCTAATAGTTATTTCAAGTTTAAACAAACCAAATGTGATTGCAAACCAAAAATATATTCACCCGCTACCCTTCTCGCATCACCGCATACACTTTAGGGTTTCTTAGTAGGGATGTGGGGAACTCTCAAACTGCCTCCTACAAGCCCGCACATGATGCTGGCAAAGGTTTGTGGAGTCTGGCTTTACACCTATCATTTGCATTTGTTTGAAAATTTCTAAAGCTTTTTCAACAAAATCATTTCGTGCATATCCTGCATCCATTACATTCCATGAAACCACAGTTCTTTGAGGCATTTTGTCAAACAGTTCAGGGCCTTCTATATGCTTCCACATTTTGCATACATGTCTACCAGGGCAAAATCTGTCAAAATTCCTCTCTTGTATGCTTTCATGGATGTCCAAACGCTCTTCTTCTGAAACAAATTATTGTTGTAGAAGGCAATATCCACGAAGAACTAGGTGAACACTGTGCCTCAAACTAAAAATGTATTCACCCTCTATCCTTCCCACATCATCGCATACACTTTAGGGTTTCTCAGCAGGGATGCGGGGAACTCTCAAAATGCCTCTTGCAAGCCCACACATGATGCTAGCAAAGGTTTGTGGAGTCTGGCTTTATACCTACCATTTGTATTTGCTTGAAAATTTCTAAAGCTTTTTCAACAAATCCATTTCGTGCATATCCTGCAGCCATTGCATTCCATGAAACCACAGTTCTTTGAGGCATTCTGTCAAACAATTCATGGGTCTTTTCTATGCTTCCACATTTTGCATACATGTCTCAGATTGGCAGATCCAACTAGAATGTGCAGTTTCCCATTTCAAATAATTATTTCCACCATCTCATTAATACAAGATGGCAACCAAGGAGATAAAGGACCTGCGTGTAGGAGACCATTCCAACACCCTCGCAAGGTGCCAGGTGAAGATGGTGAGGGCTTGCAGGAAGAAGCTAATGCTTTCCCTGCATCATCACAAGGCATATCAAATATGAGTGTAGGAGAGTGGTAATCTTCCCGCATCACCACAGGGGGTTTCAAGTCCATGTGTGGGACAACGGTGGTGCCCTAAAATAATATTTTATTGTCTGCGAGTGAGCGGGAGATGAAAGGTTTTTATTAATTTTGATAAAAATGTGAGCGATGAAACTATAATAATTCTAATTCTTGGTAGCTAATGATTGTTATACAAATAATAGTTGGTTATCAAGATCAATTAATATTATATTCATCTCAGGCTATAATAATAATAATAATAATAATAATAATAATTAACAAGAGTTATATAATTATAAGACTTAAACAAATCATATTACTAATTATTGGTATTATATATTAATACCTTATTTTAATAATTATCACTATATATGTTAATCATAATATTATATAATTATTATCTTATCTCTTGGTATATTAATTAGAATATTATTTAACTAATATATTATACTTATCAAAATATTATGATTATTTTATTATTTCTGTATTATCTAAGCCATATAATGATACACTAGAAAATTTTAATATTGTTACAAGGAGTTATTTTAAACATATCAAGATAGACTGGAGACAATAAATGACAGATAAGGGGATTACATCAATTATATCAATTATATAGAATAATACGCTCAATGGTTTTATTAAAATAACACCTCAAATTAGGCACTATGATCTTATATATAATATGATTGTGTATTAATATCATCTACAAGAAATTAGTCAAAGGAAATTCACAATCATTTTATATAATGCAATTAATTCACATTTAAAATCCTTATACTATAGGTATATCCTTGTTATCTTAATAATCCATATTTAATAACCAATGGATATTATCTACATTAAGAAATATATCTCTAATTCCTCATAATTCATGCTAATAGTTATTTTCTTATATCAGAAGACCTACTTTATATTATTATGACTAATGTTTAGGATATATGGTATATAACTACTCATATACTAAATCTTTTAATTCGTAAACCATTTAAATTGTATAAACTAAATATGTAAACAAACATGTTATCTATTTTAACAAAATTGATTGTCAAAATTGCAAATTGGTTGATCTAAATATTTTTGCTACTAAATCTTTAAACTTGTTATCAATTACAATGTCATTCATTTTATTCAACATTGCAATAGCTGACGCAATGTGTCTCTTGTTAATAATTGTACCTATTAACCAATTAAATGTTATGATTTTTTCTATTTAAAGTTTAATTTATTTTTTGTAAAGTCAACATGCAAACTTTTTAATTAAAAATATTCAAAAAAATTTAATTATGAACATTCTTAGTGGAGACAACTTCGATATTATACCATGTGATGTTTCGTTATTACTCTTAACAAAACGAGTTATCAAAATTAATGGAGGTGGCGAATAAATTATTCTAAAATATAGTGGTTCATATATCCATGGGTGGTATTCATTGTATGATGATTAAAGGCTTGCAATGCATTCATAGAAACCATTAAAGAAAGGTAAGAAGTGCATCTCAAATCTATATAGCTAACCATCATATAGCAAATAGGAAAGTTTATGTGGCTTTTCCAACAATTCTTAAATTTTGACATCTTACACTTTAAGTAGGGCCCGCCTGGTAGAAAAATGGTGTTATATTAATGTATTAAAATATATAAAAAGTCGTTCAATAATCTATACATTAATCATGTTTTTCTTGGCACTTATGTGTCATCATCTAATATTTTTATTTTAAAAAAAATATTGTAAATATTGTTTATTGTTTACTTACTAACAACAAAAGTTATGTCTATCTAACATTTTTGATGTATTTTTCAAACATAATTATTAATTAAAAACTAATATTATTGTATATTGTTAAATTTAAATCAATAATTATTTTAAAAAAGTGTATCTTGAAGTTTATAATGTCTAATACACTCATAGGTATAGAATCTTATATAGATAAAATTATTAGAAATATTATTTTGATGAAAAATATATTTATTGTAAATATTTTTTAATTGCAATGTTTATCCAATATTTTAGATGTATTTTTTATAAAAATAATTATTAATGTCCAACAGGTTAAGCTTAATTGGTTAAAGCATTAAGTTCTCATTGTGGAGACCCATGTTTGAATCTCTAAGGGACATCTAATAAGTGAATTTCTAAGGTGTGATTCTTGGTCTTCCATAGTTGGCTTCTAGTGTGGAGTTGGTTTATACATAAGTGGATATCTAAGTTGTGACTCTTGGTCTTTCATAGGTGGTTTTTAGTACAATATGGTTTCTCGAAAAAGAGTTTGTATTGGTCTCACGTTGATGCTAAGTTGAGTAGAATATTTTCTCATGTTGATGCTCAATTAGGAAGAATATTTGTAAACGATTAGCAATATTTTTTCTTATAATAAGTTGATAGAAGAAAAATTACTTAAAATTTAGATTTCGATTAAACATAAGTTTAACATCATTCATCAAAGATGGAAATTTAAGATACAATCTCTTCTTATACAATTACAATCAACTACAATAGATGCCATTTCATCATCCACTCACAAAGATGGTAAAACTCTTCAATATCTTGCATGACAACAGACCTGTAACTGCACAACTAAATGCAAACATTAGTTCCACAAAGTTCATCAATAAACAAGTCAGAGAGCAAAACACTAGCCTAAGGCCCTAAGGGGCCGACCTAAAGTCTCAGGGGCTCATCCATGATGGCCTTGCCTACATATGCATAGTGCAGAGACTTCATAGTTCGGATACTGGAACTTACAATCACAATACGGTATTATACAAATCTAAACCTCTAAGATAATATCGACATCATCTCAATCATAAATGCTCATTCACATTTAAATCCATGCTTGAGGTTGGAAGAAGATTAAGACTTACCTTTCTTATTCTCATAAAATTTCTTAAAACATAATTGATTCTTTTCAAACTAATATACAAATCACTATTATGCTTAACAAATCATGCAAGTAAAAGGAAATTAACATTAGATTAATAAAACTACTAAACATAAGAACTCACACAAAATTACAAGATATAATAAAGAAGTTCTAGCTCATATTAGCCAACACTTAAAAACCAACACCTTATTCAATATTATGCTAAGATTAAGATACATGCGTAATTTCAATGCTTAAACTATCCTCCAATAGATGCTAGAAACATATTTTTCATTCAAAACTGAACTCTTTAACTCTTAACAAATGAAACGACAAGCTTAAATTCTTGCATGTGCAGCTAGTCATTAGAAAGATAAATCGTTGACACTAAACCACTAGGATAATATTATTCAACTTATTCCTAATCAACATAGTAACAACATAACCTGTAGAACCATAAAACAATTTGACATCCATGCATCTTTTATAAACTTACTGCATTAATCAAAGACCACATCCACCTTGATCAAATGCCAGAAAAAGCATAAGACTTACTAATTTTTCTAACTTTCAATTCAAACTCTTTCCAAATATAATAGCACTCTATAAATACTAAAGACGGTCTTATTTTTTTCTCAACATCCTAATGCAAGTGTACTAGTTTATTCTATTTTCTTCAAAAGATTCCAATGAAATTATCACCAAGCACCACTTTTTCAAGAAAGGTAATAAAGCTAAGGTAAATTTTGAACTTGAGATATTTTATAAGAATTTTGAAAGAAAATGAAACTGAAAAGAGTAGCGAGCAATGCAAAACAACATCTACCTTCATTGAATATTATATGTCATCCACCGTATAGATAATAATGTAATGGTTAGAACGTGCACATTTTGTCTACCAGTCTCCATGATTATATGTTGGGCGGGCTGGGCTTAACCAGCACACTCTAAGTGCTGACCAATGTGGGCCCTTCAACTTCCGTCCGTTCCCACTCTCCATTTCCATTTTCCATTTCAGCAGTCACGGTTTGGTTGGTAAACTTCAGTTTTTATTTAACACTTTCTTGCCCAATCGATTTGAAATTGTCTCCTGCCCAATCAATTAAATGAGCGATGCATTCAAAAGGTGGAAGCATAAACAAAGCACACGTACTGTCAAATGTGGTCTCCTCGACTGCTATGGTTTATGGTTGCAGGATATACACAAAACGAGTTTGTTGAAAAGGCTTTAGAAACTTTCAAGCAAATGCAATTGGCAGGTGTAAAGCCAGATTCCACAACCTTTGCCAGCATCCTCCCTGCCTGTACCAAAATGGGAGCTTTAGATTATGATATGGACATCCACCACAAGATAAAGGATACAGGAATTTTGTTAGATGCTGTAGTTGTAACTGCCCTGGTAGACATGTATGCAAAATGTAGGAGCGTATACCAAACACATGAACTATTTGACAGAATGCCTCAAAGAGATATCATCTCATGGAATGCCATGACTGCAAGATATGCAAAATGTGTAAGCCTAGACAAGGCACATGAGCTGTTTGATAGAATACCTTAAAGAAATGTGTTCTCATGGAATGCCTCAATTGCAGGGTATTCACAAAATGGATTTGTTGAAAAGGCTTTAGAAACTTTCAAGCAAATGCAATTGGTAGGCGTAAAGCCAAACTCTACAACCTTTGTCAGCATCCTCCCAGCCTGTGCCAAATGGGAGCTTTGGAACAGGGTATGGACATCCATCAAAGCATAAAGGATAGAGGAATTTTTTCAGATGTTGTAGTTGCAATTGCTCTGGTAGTCATGTATACAAAATGTGGAAGCATAGACCAGACACATGAACTGTTTGACAAAATGCCTCAAAGAAATGTGGTCTCATGGAATGCCATGATTGCAGGAATATGCACAAAATGGATTTGTTGACGAGGCTTTAGAAACTTTCAAGCAAATGAAATTGGCAGTTTTAAAGCCAACATCCTCCCCGCCTATGCCAAAATGGGAGCTTTGGAAAAGGGTATGAGCATCCATCGAAGCATAATGGAAGTGGGTTTTTTTTAAATATTCTAGTTGGAAATGCTCCAGTTGACATGTATGGAAAATATGGAAGCATAGACAAGACAATGAACTGTTTGACAAAATGACTCAAAGAAATGTGGTTTCATGGAATGATGTGATTGCAAAATATGCACAAGTTTTGTTTGTGTTCTATGTACATGTAGCCATGCAAGTTTAGTGGATGAGGCTTGTACATACTTCAATCACACAAGTAACCCTTATTATATTACACCTACAATTGATCATTATGTGTGTATGGTTGACCTTCTTACCCGTGGTAGCTATCTTCAAGACACCCTAAACTTTAGCATTAAGATGATAGTTAAATTTATGGTGGTTATGTGGATGTGTTTTCTTGGTGCCTACAAATCACATATAAACATAGGCTTATGAGTATTTATTATTTGGATCCTGATGAGATGAGGGTTTCAAGGTGGCTAGGAGAGAGCTAAATAGGGCATTTCATAAGTGTTTGGAGTGACAATAGGACCTAAAACAAGAGGCAGTCAAAAGTATGAGGGGAAGTTTAGAGAAACACAATGGGAGACATCATAGGTTTGAAATGAATATTATAATTACATTCATAATATGGTCAAATTGACTACTTTATTCACTTGTGGCAAACCTAACAAATGGTAGTAAAGTTAAATTCCATTTGGTAAGATAGGAATTGAATAATTTTGCATTAGTCGTATACCTAGCAAATGCTAGTGAAGACTAAATTCCATTTGTCACATCTAATGTTTGTTTACAATCCTTAATCACAACTACATTAAAAATATTGAATTCTTGTACTTATTCATTTCAAAATTTTATAATGGGGGATTCATTTCAAAATGTTCAAAGACTAATGAGTCATGGCTAACAATTTTTGTTTAGTTGATTTAAAAATGAAATGTTATCATAAGCATACATGTTTGTATGCAATGAAGACAAGAAAAATAGTTTTCTTGAAAGAATATAGAATGATAAACTTAATTCTTTATCTCATGCAAATGCATTTGACAACTTTATGGTTATAAGAGAACATATATTTCTAAGTTATTATAAGTCTTTATTATGAGTGTTTTTAATGTTTACAATAGAAGAGGGAATTTGTTATGAAGTACCTTCTTTTCTTATAAAAGCTAAATCACTTTGTAACTATTATTAATAGTATCACACTTGAGGTCCCAAGGTACATCTAAAATTATAGATGGATATTTTTGTGTATGCATTATAATAGTAGGAAACATTTGAATTAAAGCAACTCTATTGTTATTATAAATAAAAATAATTATAAAATAATCCATAGATTGCATTTGGTGAAGTGAGGTCCTCAATAAATAAATGGTGCTACATTCTTCCTCCTACCACTTGATACTGCTACATCTATTTGACTTGATTTATTCACAATCCCCAGTGCTAGATGTGTTCTTGACAATTTATTTAGATGACTTCTTCCTTAGAATTTGCTAGTTCCCATCCCACTTTTTGGTTCCTTTTTTGCTCATTCCAATGCTATCCAACTATAAAATTTGTTAGTTTCCTTGGAAACATTCAGTCTCTTATTTCATGCCAAATGATGAGTATTTCTTTTGCAAATGATTTTAGTATTTCATTTTCCATTTTGTTGGGGCTCTCTGGCCCATCATCCTTGCTCTTTTCCCTCCATCTCAAAGCTTAGCAACTCATAAATGAACCGCTCATTTCCTTTTTTTGTCATCTTCTCTCTTTGTCTTCCTCGTGGTTGAAGTTAAACTTGTGAAACCACAATGATAACAATTATTGCCTATTGATACACTACAAAAGAATAAGTTTTGAACTTTAGCTTTCTTACTACTTGCATAAATAAAGTAGTTGCATGATTAATCCCTCATCAATCTCAAAATTAAACCTAAAATTTTATACTTAATGAGCCATTAGGCCCTTAGTTTTAAACCATATAAAATAATGTGGTCTTACAACATCAATAAATCCCTATGAAAAGTCACCCAAAAAATCTTCTAGATAGACATACTTGGCTTCTTGGGTTAGATAATAACATTGAGCTTAGGCATTCATGTCTAGGTCTAAAAAAGTCCTTATTTTATCTTAATGTAGGGTGACAACTGAGAGATAGGCCTTAAGACAAGATTTAGTTTAGGTTGAAGCATCAAATTTCAACACTCAATATGGGAACACATGGCCAACTCCAATTGGTACATTCTCACGTTCATGAAATCCCGAGCATCTTTGATATAATTTAATTATGCTTATGGATGTGAAATCATTTTACACAACTTGGTTTAATCAAGTGTCTAGATCTAAAAATTTAATGGCCTTAGATTTGATGGCCCAGTGGATGCGAGAGTCATATTAAAGATGAAATAATTGTAAGTCAGTTCTAGAATTCTAAGGTTGTATTCTAAAGTTATCCAAAGAGAACACGTAGATCTACTAGGGACCCAATTGTTAGGTTTCTTGACTCTCAATGTCTTAGCCTCAAACATATTATCAATTCTAATTTATTTGGGAGCTTGGTTTTGGAACTCAAAGGATTTATCTCTAGAGTTCCATAGACCTAAGTCACCTACTAACTTTGACTAATTTGTGCACTTGAGTTTGATCTTACTAATGATTATCTTCCAACCCTCATCTATCTATGAACACATGTATGTGAAGATTCAAATTGCTAGATCAGTGGATATAGATCCAATTGGGCCATCAATGGTTAGAAAATTCACTAGTGCTTGCCATAAATGTGGGAACTTTATAAATTTTGACATGCTCAGGCTCTCAATTCCAAAAGTATTATGACATTATGCATAGTAGTATGCCATGGACACAAGCATACTTATAAATTTTAACTTATTAGAGCTCTCAATTTCAATCTTGATATGTCATTATATTTAAAATTTCCTACAGATGTGGGTATTTATAAATTTGATTTTACTTGAGATCTCATGTTTGGATTTGACACAACTTTATTCTTGAAGCTTGCAGCAGATGCAACGATCCTTGTAATTTTAACTTAACATAATTTCAATTCTAGTTTTTTATAGGGGAAACATTCAAATTCCCACTTAGAGGATAGACACCATCACATGATTAACTCTGGTCAATTAATGACTTAGATTTCACTTGATAGAGTGATGAATGGGGTTTTGTCTCAACTTAGGAATCTTGCCAATGCTTCTTTCCTCTTGGGGACATGTGTCCATTATAGATTTACCCTTAGAAATCCATGGTCAAGAATTTTCTTGAAGAATTGATGGTTAATAGTTATTTAGACTTGGAAACAAAAAAAGGCTTTAATATTACAAAGGAAGCTAGTCTCGTAGCATAGCCTTGATAGAGCAACTCTCATGAAGGAACTTTACAAAATATTATTATTAATTCAAGCAACAACCTCCCATACATAAATTATTTAGATTTTAGATCACTCAATCTTGCAAAGAGCCATAAGATAGTGGTTTCAATCTAGGCTATTAGAATTTACCTCATAGAGTTTTGCTAATTCCTTTCATGATTTCTCCATGGGGTTTACACAATTAGCTCTTAATAAATCTTGACCATCCATGGGACTTGATTTATGTTAGATTCTGAAAAGATGATTAACCCAAAAAATTAGTGCAAAAGAATAGATACCTAAACTATGAATGCAAATGATATGAAATCAAAATAGCAACACAGAGTTAGTCTCCAAGAGAGTAATGTAAATGCTAGAAGCAAAATAGCATTAAGAGGATGCAAAAGCAATAGATACAAAATACAAGCCAGGTAGCATGCTTATATAGACTAGGGAGAGGGAGGAGGTGGCAACACTGACAATAAGGAGAAGCCATCTATCAGACTAAAGATAACAAAGTATCTTCCCAAGATAGCTAATGGATGCTCACATGTAGGAAGATGACACCTCATAATCCTCTCACCTAATAAGACATGATTTATTAACCTAAGCGAGATTAATAAAAATGTAGGAAAAACCTAGGAATAAAGGGAAAATAAATAACTTGACTAGGAAATAAAAACCTACACAAACACCCCCCTTAAGTGTAGCTTAGGTGGATGTAGAGATGGGTCCTAGCAAATCAAGCTTGATGAGGTAGCCATGTACATAAAATTCCCCCCAAAAGAGAGAAAAGCCTCCCAAATAGAGAGAGAAGAACCCCCCCAAAGTAGAGAGAGTCAAAACTTCAAGTGAGAGGATGAAGCCCCCCAGAAGATGAAGCATCTCACACCCCCAACAAAGATCACAAATGAATGAACTTTCTCTCAGTGAAGGGTTTGGTGAAGATATCAGCAACCTACTTAGAAGTCAGACAGTAGCGAAGGTCGATGATGTGCCCATGGATGAACTCTCGGATGTAGTGCATGTGGACCTCAATGTGTTTGGTCCACTGATGATGGACCAGATTCCATGAGATTTGAATGGCATTCTGATTGCCATGAAATATGACCGATGATCGTCTGATCTTGATACCAAACTCAGTGAGAAGATTTTGAAGCCAGATGGCCTCAGTGACGGCATTCATAGCCCCCTGATACTCAGCCTCAGTAGAAGATAGAGCAATAGTAGATTGCTTCTTACTCGACCAACAAACAGGACCTAAACCAAGTGAGAAGTTGTAACCTGAAGTAGACTTGTGATCCTGAGAATCACCTACCTAATCTAAATCTATGTAGCCCACCAAGTCAAGATTAATGCCCACTGCATAGTGGATCCCAAAATTGTGAGTACCCTAAATGTAGTGAAGTATCTGCTTGGCTACTTTCCAGTGTAGCTCATGGGGCTCCCACATGAATCAAGAGGCCATGCCTACAACATATGAAATGTCAAGTCTCATATGAGTCAGATAATTGAGACTCCCAACAAGTTGTCAGTACAAAGTGCCATCAATAAATGGTGAAGAACACTGAGCCTCAAGTTTAACTCTAGAAAGGAAGGGAATCAGAGCAGGCTTACAGTCAGCCATATGAAACCTAGAGAGCTAATCTAGAGCATACTTGGATTGTGTGATGGTGATCCTGGAAGCAGACTGGAAGATCTCAATCCCAAGAAAGTAATGCAACAAACCTAAGTTAGTCATCAAAAACCTGTCATGAAGGGCAATTTTGACAGCCCTAATGGTGGAGGAAGAACTCCCTGTGATTAGCAAGTCATCAACATACATAACCAAAAATAGGAACGAATCATCTTGCTATAGAATGTAGACATTGGGATCAGAATGGCACTGAGCAAACCCAATTGTCATAAGGAAGGAGTCCATCTTAGCATACCAAGTCTGAGGAGCCTGCTTCAGGCCATAGAGAGACTTCTGAAGACATCACACAAGTGAAGAATCCTAAATGAACCCCTATGGCTACTCCATGTAGATCTCCTCCTGAAGGTCACCATGAAGAAAGGCACTCTTCACATCCATCTGGTGTACTTCCCAACGATTGGCTGCAATAATAGAAAGAACAAGTCAGATGGAGTTCATTTTGGCAATTGGCAGAAAAGTCTCAGAGTAGTCAATCCCAGGAACCTGGGAGAATCCTTTGGCAAGCAAGCAAGCCTTATGCTTGTCAACCTTGGACCCATCTACTGCAAATTTGTCTGATAGATCCACTTACATCGAACAAGTTTTCACACACCCCCAGAAGATGAAGCATCTCACACCCCCAACAAAGATCGCAAATGAACTTCCTCTCAGTGAAGGGTTTGGTGAAGATATCAGCAATCTACTCAGAAGTTAGACAGTAGCGAAGGTCGATGACATGCCCATGGATGAACTCCCAGAAGTAGTGCATGTGGACATCAATGTGTTTGGTCTGTTGATGATGGACCAGATTCCATGAGATCTGAATGGCATTCTGATTGCCACAAAATATGACTAATGACCATCTGATCTGGATACCAAACTTAGTGAGAAGATTTTGAAGCCGGATGGCCTTAGTGACAGCATTCACAGCCCCCTGATACTCAGCCTCAGTAGAAGATAGAGCAATAGCAGATTGTTTCTTGCTCGACCAACGAACATAACCTAAACCAAGTGAGAAGCTATAACTTGAAGGCATAGTACACTGCTCCAAAGATGCAAGTTCTTTCTTAGATGAAGCCATGTGATACGAAGCACCTGAATCAAGAACCCAAGTGGATGGTGAAGAAGCAACTACTATGAGGGCCTTACCCTTTCCTTTCCCCTTGTTGTTTTCTTTTGCCTTTCTAGATCCCTCATTACAACTCTATTTGATATACTCAAGAACATTGATATTATTCTTCTCAAGAATGTGTGTCAAGTGATCAATTTGTTTCTTAAAACATTTATGTTCATCATGACCAGGCCTTTTATAGTAGGCACATTGGACCTTCTCTTTCTTAGGCTTGTTGCCCTTGGAAGATTAGGTCTCATTAGTTGCTTTTGAAGCAACCAGTATCTGATCCTTCTTCTCCTTGCTATTCTTTTGTTTCTTATCCTTACTCTTGTTGTTACTACTTTGTCCTTTCTATTGTATTGTGCCTTGGTTGGTAGCAAGGGCATGTGACTTAGAGGACTTAAGAGTGCCCATCTGGATTAGCTTATCATGTTCCTATGTGAGAGAGATAGCAAAATCATCTAAAGATGGCATGGTGAATTGAGTACCAAGTGCACCCTTAGTAGGATAGAATGTAGAAATAAACACAAAATATTCTAAACTTAGCTTAGAGAGAATACTGAGAATCAATTGTTCATTTTTCTTTTCAATTCCACATTGTTTTAACTGCAGCCTTAGTGATTTCAATTTTGTGAAGAAATCCTGGATAGTGTTAAAATTGCCTGGACTTAAAATAATTAGTTCATTTTCCAAAATATGACCCCTCATTGAATCTTGTGTGCCAAATAGTGTTTTTAGCTTTATCCATATTTCATTTGGTGAATTCAAAGACTCAATGTGAAAGAGCAAATCAGGAGAAATAGATAAACACAATGTTCCATATGCTTCATCACATTTGTTAAACCACTTAGGCTTATCTTCATCTTTAGCAAGTTCAGTTCAAGTCCCATTGTTATCCTATGTATTAATCTAGCTTTCCTTAAGTAGACTGTCATGCGTGATTTCCACTTAAAGTAGTTGTATGGAGTTAATATGGGTGCTATTGTTTGATCCATGATGAAGAAATGCAAAAAAAGAAACGCTGAAAACAAGAGAACACACACAAGACAACTCCCCTTTTCACTCAATCAAAGAACCCCCCAAGCAAAGATGATTTTGACACTTTATAATTAGTGTGTTTACAACTGCCACTAGCAAGAAATACTAAGTGGTCTTGATTTCAATGCCTTACAAAACCCTCACAAATTGGGTGTATGCTGAAAGTACAATACTAGAACTCTGCCAAGCAAAAATAACAACACCACTGTGATCTACTAAAAAAATCATGCACTTTCAAAAAAGTGTTACCTCAATACGAGGTCGTATGTGAAAGTTATGATCCTTCGAATTTCCAAAAAATGGGAACTGTACAGCGCCATCTATGAGAATCTATAATTTCTGGGAAAACCATATGCCAAAATCATGAATTGTATGCACCATCGCGAAGAGCACAGAAAAATAGCCAAAATAAAAAAAAATAAGCTTAGGAAACGAAGGTCGTGAGCTCAAATTATCAGTCTTCAAAGTTTGTCTTCAAAAATGAAAATGCCAACGGAGAGGGGTCTGTGAGCAAAAAGATAAACTCCGCCAAATTTGCCTCTAAGTTTAGCAGTCCACCAAGTATGTATATACCTCCAAATAGTTTAGAATTACTCCAGATAAAACTAGTTGGGGCTAGTTTAGAGGTCCGTCAAATACACTGCCAAGTGTAATGTCTCTACTAAAATTAGTAAAATTTACTAAATATAGTGGTTCGACAGTATATTAGCATAATTTTCCTCTTCTTGATGATGTATCACTGAGAGTGATCCAAAATATCGATGAAAAATGATACACAGTTAAATCCAGAAAGCATTCATAATAACTTTATGGACTGTGGAAAACTCATGCCAACTACTAGAGTTATTTATTTATTCATAGAATGTAAGAACATGTGTTACCAATTTATTATTATAATGCAGAGGAATTTTCTTGGAGGCCAACCCAAGTATCATGCCTACTTTTTGTCCTATCCACCATTATAATGAGGTATTCAAATTCATAGGGGTTTTGATGAGGTGTGTGGCCATCAGAGGTCTCCAACCCAATTGAATGATGCAAGGGTTCTACCATCTAGGTAATTTTGTAACTAATTTATAGAACCAATCCAAGAAAACCATGGAATCCACCACTTAGCCAATCTAGGAAAATTATGGCATCCACCACTCAGCCAATCTAGAACTCAATATCACTAGATTCACAATTATAGTCAACACAGTTTGGGGGCTACAATCACTCCAATGGGCCCAAGCACATGTCAACAAGGAAATATTCTTTTAAATAAATAATTAATTCCTTAGTTTTTGCTTCAAGTGGCCATTCCTTGTAGTGATATAGGTTTTTCTTTGCAATGTGATTCTAGTTAGAGCACACACCACTTTAATTTTGATTTGGACATTATTCCAAAAAGTACATTAGATACATAACTCCTCTTTCATTGGTTGTTTGTAAAATTCTATATTAAAGATTAGTTAATATAGAGCTATGCCAAAGTTAATGCACTTACTTTGTGTAATAATGGGTCATGATTATTCTGAAAATAGAACACAACTAGATTTTGAAGTAAAACAATTATTAGAAAAATTGCCCATAAGTAAATAGTTCACATTTATGGTTTGTTCTCTATTCATTTTTTTCTACCACACATAGTAAACAATTTATTTAGATTTAGATGTGGAACATATATTAAATACTATGTTAGAGGTGCTCAGAGATCGCTGTTATAAGGACATGGTCACATCATCTATCCTAGTCTAGGATAGGGCCACATCATGTGGCCTATTCTATTTGGTGCAACCTAGTTTTAGTGGCTGTCATGCCTTCATCAAGTCTTAGTTCTTATTGAAAAGGTGTTGCATTGAAAAGTGTAATGATGCTTGTAACTTTCAAGGCAAGAGAGGAAGACCAAAACTTGTATTGGACACAAGTCAAACACTTGGATAATGATCTATAAGCTTGTAGACATGACATACAAATAATGCAAGATGTAGAGATCTAATGGTTTATGTATGACACAAATATGTAGCTTTAGATGCTCTATAATTAGACATGTCCTTAGAGTGATTCTCATAAACACTTGATGTAAAGATGTAGCCTTAGATGTGGATATCTAACTCATGGATTGAGCCTATATCCACAAGAATGAATTGATTAGAAACTAATTGTTGGAAGTCACTTGTCTCAATCTTCTAATATTTAAATTTTAGTAAGCCTGACTAGTAATGTTTACAAACACCTTTCAAGAATCTACTAAATTAAGATGATCATGTTATCCTTAGTCATAACCCTAGGATGATTTATTCAATTAAGGAAAGCAAGCAAATGTGCAATGGGCCTATGGTATCAGAGCCCACAAAGATCTGGGCAAGATAAGATAAGTTTTGGAGTTTGTCTTTTGTCTTTTTGCAGGTTGAAGGAAGAGCATGGATGCCAAAAGACTAGGCCAAGGGAAAATAAAGAGGCCTAAGGTGAGGTATCATGAAGACAAGAAGAAGCAAGGTGAAAGAGACTTTCTTGAGAAAAAAGAATGGACATGTTGAGGAAAATAGTTCATGGAGACTTGTAGAGCAAGGAGGTACCAAGCAAGAAACACGTAAAGAAGGAGGAGAAGGTAAAACAAATTGATATCAAACAAGAGATAACAAATTTGAGGCAAGCCTTGGAATAGATGAAAGAAATTCAAGAAGAAATGGAAAAAGAATGGAACTTGAAATGTAACAACTTCTTGAGAGAGCAAAACAAGAAAATAGTTGGCATTTACCAATAAGGAAAAAGGTTAAGTGGCCTATCAAGAAGATTATTCTGAAGAGAAGAATGCAAGAGAGGACAACAACACCAGATATTGGAGAATCTTTGTTGATGATGAAAGATCCAAAGCCATCTAAGGAAGAGGAAAAATGTGAAGAAAATGGGTCCATTGAGACTCAAGATTTTATTTCTAACAATATTTGTGAGTATGTGTTCACAGGTGCAACAGATGAATATGAAGATGGAAAAGAGTCTAAAGAAGGAAGTGAGGTGCATATAGTGTATGAAGATTGTTATACAAATATAGAACACTATGGTGAAGAAGATGTTGCCAAAACAACCGAGGTAATGGTTGCATTTTCTGATTATATGGATGCTGACATATTGTATTCCAACGATGAAGACATATATGGTGGTATTGAGGCATATGATCGAGAACTCAAGTTTTGGTACCTTGAAGATGAGAAGATGCTAAGTAAGAGGTGGTACAAGAAGAAGAAGAAAAAAGATCTAGGGAAAGCTATAGAAATGAAGGACAAGTTGCGGAAGAATTGGAAGACTAGGAAGAAAGAGAAGACCTGCACTCAAGTGGACTTGAGTTTTTCTTCCCCTTGGGAGTATGGTGTAGGGGCATCTAGTTCTCGTAATGTAAATAAGGGGTAAATGTTGGGTTTTTGTGCTTGAGTCATGTTTTTGGTTGTAATAAGGTCATTTAAGACCATGTTATGTGTGTTGGAGTCCATATTAGGTCGCTAGGTGTGTTGGAGTGTCAAGTTGCACAAGTTGTTTAAAGATGCAAAATCAAGGAATGTGAAGAGTCATAGGTTGAAAATGAGAAATTGAATGGTTGGAAAACTGAAAAGGCAGTTAGCAATGCTTGTTTTGGGTTATAAACAATTTGAATAAGCCTTGGAAAGTCAAGCCAAGGTTGGGGGGTTGAAGTTTTACACAAAATTCAATAAAGAAGCTTTATTTTCTGTATTTTCTAAACATTAAATTAATGTTTCAAAGTTTGGTATGGATTAGTATGGAATTTGTATGACCTTCATGTGATATGGTTGGAAAGATAATTGAATCTACTTTCTACTACTTTTTGTTGCACTCAATTTTATTGTGTTTTGAGCAAGTTATGTCCATTTTACTAAAACAGGTCTGAAACCCTAGTAGGCCTAATTTGAGGGAAAATAGTCCAAATTTGAGAGTTTCCATACAAAATAACCTACCCTGATTTTGAAATATGTTAAATAAGGGACAAATGGGTATTTGAATCAAGTTTTATTTATTGGAGATCAGTTTTGGTTTGAAAATTATGGCTAAAAAATTGTATTTGCTGCACCACCTTAAGCCTAGTCAAGAGTAGGGCAGTTAAGAATTGACTTCTGTGTTCCTAAACAACCCCACCTAAAAATTGGATATGTTGTCAAAGGGCATAAAGGGTATCTGAAACTACCCTTCTTCTTTTGTTTCAAGATCTTCTTGGAAAGTTATGGTCAAAAAGGCTGTTAGGAAGGGCTACTAGGAGATTGAGGCCTAGAGGCCAAAAACCCACCTTTTAATTCTTGAGACCTTGAATGTTTGCTTCATTGGAGTTGGTGCAATATTCTCTATCCCTTCTCTACATCATCCTAGGATGAGTTCAAAAGCAAACAATTCCATTTGAATTGGTTTCACTTTAAATTCTTTGACCAAGATGTTCTTTCACATTCTAGTATGACTTTAAATGAATGAATGAATGTATTTAAATGCAACAACGTAACACATATATCAACACCAATGTGCACTAGGTTAGCTCACAATGAGTAATAGGAGGATTTCACTAGGACTTATTTTGAATTTAAATTTTAAAAGTTTAGTGTTTGGATTTGTCATTCTAGAAATGACCTAGCCCAAATCTACAACCATGGATTTGATCTAGGGTGATTTTTTTTAAAGGCATTTAAATTACACAAGGTCCTTAAAAAGATAACATATAATCAAGATATTTGTTTGACTTTCATTTTTTAAAGAAAAATGTATACAACATTAGGGACAAAATGGTATACTAGTACCACTTATCTACTAGAGATAGATGACCAAAATATTAGGGTGTAAGTTAGTCATTGTGGGCATACTATGAATATATTGTATGGATTGGTATTACAAATTGGAAGATTGTGTTTCTTTGGTAGATCCCATGTACAATAAAACATATCATTTTAATCTATACATAGGTCCCATTGAATATATTATATAAAAAATTAAATGTTGTATTTAATGGTAAAGCACATTAGGCCATTTTGTTCCTACTTGAAAAATATTTTTTTAATGTAACATTTAAATGTGCTAGTTTATTTATAGTTCATATTTGATCACATGATCTAGTATATAAGTGGTGTTAAGTTGTGCTATTAGGTAGACCATTAATATGGTTATTGTATTCAATTATTGTATAATTTTTTGGGGGTTGATCTTGGAGAACTTGACTACTTGTAACTAATTGACAACCATTAAGGTATTTATATATACCACCAAGTTCAGAAATGTTTAAGAAACATAAAGAAGTCAAGAGTGAGCAGGTAAACTAAAGATCAAAGATTAGTAGAATACATAGGACAAGTTCATAGAAGTAGGACAAGTTTACAGTCATAGATTATTCTTCTAGATCATCAGACTCATCCCTACATAGAATCAAGAGAATATTTTAATCCCATGGTGATTGCCTCTCTATCATCTCCTATTCCTAACCTTAAAGCTTATCAAGTTTAGATCTTCATAAGTTTTTATGTACATTCATCAATTATCAAGCAAAGTAAATTAGTTTTGTATTTACGTTCTTACACATTTTAATTATTAAACTCAATATTCAAGTCAACTCAACTCCATAATTAGTCTAGGTTAGTGATGCTTAAATGTGTATGCATTTTATTTGATTATCTTACACTAAGATTTAGGAAACCTTCTTTTCTTATACATTTTTTATGAACTTAATAAATCCTATAAAACCTATGTAATTTCATGGAAATGGCTCAACTTTGTGAGATGATGAGTCACACATGGAAATGGTTTAGATAACTTGTAGCCTTGATAGGATATTAAAATTGAAGTAAAAATGTCTAACCTCAAATTGGACATAAGGACTTGATGAATGTATAGAGCAAGAATAGGCCAGGGTCATTTAACCTTGAATTTATGCATAATCTTGTGTGGTGCTCCTAAAAAAATATGGCTCATGAAATTTATGTGTAGATTTTTTAGCTTCAAATAAACTCACAATCAAGGATAAGTTTCCAATCCCTATGATTGATGAGTTAGATGAATTGCATGAGTCATATTTCTTCTCCAAACTAGATTTATGGTTTGCATAGCACTAGATCCATCTTTAGGAAGTGTTCTAGACCATGTTCTGAACTCATGAGGGCTACTCAAGTTCCCAATTATGGATTTTGGCCTCACTAATGCCTTGTTTACATTCCAAATCCTCTTAGATCTTTTAACCATTTCTTAGGAAATTCATTATGGTATTCCTTGATGACATCATCATCTACAAAATAAAATTGGATGGGAAACTCATTCACTTGGATCAAGACCTCCAAATTCTTTTAGATAACTAGTTAAGTGCAAAAAGTGTTAGGACTAGGTGTTGTAAACCTTGCAAGTCCTAGTGATGATGTCATTATTGAATATTTGCAAAATATTATAATGTTTAGTCCTAATGGAAAAGGGTGCCACACATGAAGAGAATATTGAGATTCCTTTGTTGGCAATCTCTATCGTGTGTCATTTGTCTTATTCAACTATTGTAAGAAGTCAATGAAAGGGGATTCCAAGTTAAACTAGTCAATGCATCTTTAATTGTCTCATAATTTAGATGTTTGTAAGAGGTGTGTAAGAGACAATATTGCACCACCAAGGAGAACTTTTGAGTTACATATGTTTCCTCATAGGGGTCATTAGTCATCATCATGAGTTATAAATTCTAAGTGGGGGGAGTTAATTTTGGAGAGGGGCACATGGGTTCAACTTGAACAAGATGGACCAAGGTTTGACTCATCGTTTTGAGTCCATGATTTTGGGAAAACATTTGTGATTTCTAGGATCTCCTTTTCCTATATACCAAGGGATTGGAGTGGAGATTGTATGTTTGATTTTAGGTAGGTTTACGCTGCCAAAATTCTTCCAAAATGCAAAGTGTTGATCTTTAATTATACAATCTCCCAAGCCAATTTATCCAACTTTACATAGATTTCTTGTGTCTGTGGATGCAGTTTGCCTCCTACACAAAAGACATGTACCATTTTATGGCCTTCAATCCAACTACATCCAAGGATCTTTTTAATTCCTTTCTCTCATCAATCTCCTTACCATTTGAACCTCGCACCACCTGACCACTATGGATGTTTGAGAGAAGAAAATAAGTCACAACATTTTTAGGAACCAAATCAAAAGCTACGTCGTTGTAAATACTCCCAAGCCTATGCTCATATGTGATTTGTAGGTAGCAAGAAAACACATCTACATAACCACCACAGGTTTAATTGGCATCTTAATGATAAATTTTAGGGTGTCCTCAAGATAGCCAACACGGGCAAGAAGGTCAACCATGCACACATAATGATTAAATGTAGGTGTAATGCAATAAGGGTTACTCTGTGATTGAAGTATGTACAACCCTCATCCACTAAACTTGCATGGCTGCACACACATAGAACACATGTAAAGCTTATAATGTCATGATATGTTCCAAAATGCTTTATTAATTCAAAGATTTTGAAAGCATCCTTGCAAAATCCATTTTGTGCATATTCCTGCAATCATGGCATTCCATGAGACCACATTTCTTTGAGGCATTTTGTCAAATAGTTCACGTGCCTGGTCTATGCTTCCACATTTTGCATACATGACTACCAGAGCAGTTGCAACTACAACATCTGAAAAAATTCCTCTATCTTTTATGCTTTGATGGATGTCTATACCCTGTTCCAAAGCTCCCATTTGGCACAGGCTGGGAAGATGCTGACAAAGGTTGTAGAGTTTGGCTTTATGCCTGCCAATTGCATTTGCTTGAAAGTTTTGAAAGCCTTTTCAACAAATCCATTTTGTGAATACCTTGCAAATGAGGCATTCCATGAGAACACGTTTCTTTGAGGTATTCTGTCAAACAACTCACGTGCCTTGTCTATCCTTACACATTTTGCATATCCTGCAGTCATGGAATTCCATGAGATGATATCTCTTTGAGGCATTCTGTCAAATAGTTCAGGTGCCTGGTCTATGCTCCTACGTTTTGCATACATATCTACCAGGGTCGTTACAACTACAACATCTAACAAAATTCGTGTATCCTTTATCCTGTGGTGGATGTCCATATCCTATTCTAAAGCTCCCATTTTGGTGTAGGCAAGGAGGATGCTGGCAAAGGTTGCGAAATTTGGCTTTACACCTGCCAATTGCATTTGCTTGAAAGTTTCTAAAGCCTTTTCAACAAACCCATTTTGTGTATATCCTGAAACCATAAACCATAGCAGTCAAGGAGACCACATTTGACAGTTCGCGTGCTTTGTTTATGCTTCCACCTTTTGAATGCATCGCTCATTTAATCGATTGGGCGGGAGACAATATCAAATCGACTGGGCGGGAGAGTGTTAAATAAAAATTGAAGTTTACCAACCAAACCTTGACTGCCGAAATGGAAAACGGAAACAGAGAGTGGGAACGGATGGAAGTTGAAGGTTCCACGTCGGCCAACGCTTAGACTTTGTTGGTTAAGCCCAGCTTGTTGGGCGAGGATTCAAATGGCTAAATATGTCACACCACCTCAAGCAACATTATTTGATATATTCTATTACACAGTCAAGTCATAGTCTGCCAAGAATTAAGCACAATTGAGACAAACATTCTTTCTATTAAAAATACAACATCTATTACATATCAGCGACCAAAGTTCCAAGATAAATATTTTCATTGAAACAATTATAAGTTGTGTTTATTTCATTCAAACAAAATCGATTCTAGGAACATTATTAACTAGTTTCCAAACAAACCGAGTAATATGATTCTACTCAAGGTTTATCAGTTCTAAAAGCATTCATGATAAAATTTCATAGAAGTCTAGATATCATTTCCTATAAAGATATCGACCTCGTGAACACTGACACCTTTTTAAAACTAGTAAATAATTTCGCCATCTAACAGCAAAAGAAAGATAGAATACTTGGGCATTATAAGTCTCAAAGAAATCAATCAGCTAAGTTTAAGTCGACACCTATCAAGAGTAGTTACACTGGAGGTTTTCTTAAAAAAACATAGAAGTCTCAATACCACTTTCTTATTGGAAAACTATTCTGCCCCTTAAGGAAACTCAATAACAAATAGCGTATTTGCATTCAATTTCATACATCATCACTAAGCATGGAAATGTGGAAAGAACATCAATAAACAAGTAGACAATGACTGTAACACAAGATATGACCTGGATAAACCCTAAACAGGGGAAAAACTCCAGGGAAAGGGGCATACACTCTTCAAATCCACTATATAACAGTGAAGTACAACCCTACATATAAGTCCTTGATGCTATAAAACCGACAGAATTCCAACTCTCTTTTGAAGTAACTCCTTGGCTAGTCTTTCCTTTGACTAAACAGAGATATAACTGACCATTTGATTTGTTGTACCCATACAAAATAAATTTGTATCATATCAAACTACAAGCTAAATCTTCGTCTTTTCGTCAAGCCAAGAGTCATGTTTCAAAGCTTTGTCACGGTTGTCTATGTTGTTTTTGTCATCTTTCTTGTTCATGTCTCTGCAGGGTCAACAAAAAGCCTAAAGGATTCTCAAACACATTTGGGTAAAAGCAGAGTTCAATCGATAAAGTAGTGGAAGTTTGCTAAAATTTCTACTTCGAAACCCTAAACCTCGAAAGCCATGAGGAGCGCGTCACGCTCAGCCCAAACGCACCATATGTAACAAATACCACCCTTTGGATATCATGCTTTTGTGATAGCTCCAGGTGATAAGGATAAGAGCATCATTATAATCGGAATGTTTCATTTCCAGACACCATTAATGATAAGTCGAATGATACCAGATAGATATTGTGTTATACAGATATAACTAAAGATGTTTTGCAGGCCGATTCGATCGCATAATGATTTGAATCCATAAACAGTTGACAAAAACAGGCCGTCGAATCAAGGCATAGGCTAACAAAAGATCGCTTGTTGGTCGATAGGAGGTATATCTTATTAATAGGCCAATAATACACGCAGGTTGAATAGTACTAAGTAAAGGCTGAAAATGAATAGAACACAAGACAAATATGTTTCATGCAGATTCAATGGAGAACTCAAGCATGAACGAAAATGTAATGTTCCCTTTCTAGTGGAAACACTTAAACCTGAATCTGCATTCAAATTGATTCTCAAGGAGACATTAGAAACAATAGAGATCAATAAATTTCAGTGATGAAATCAAAGATAATATAAATATTTCATTTTTATCAAAGGATTATTCATTTCCTTCTTGTCATACACTATTGATGATCATTCTCTAATATATTCCATAAGTACATTAGGGTGAATATTAAACATACTTCAAGATCCATATCTTCCCCTCCTATTCTTCACCAAAGAATTGGGATTTACATGACTAGGGCGCGCTGAAACCATCTCTGGACCTAGTTTCGAAAACTTAGTCCCAGCCTTTGGAGTCTATATATACGAAGTCTCGGATCCGGCCTCGGGAACTATGTCTCGGCCATTGGGATCAATACAAGATCTCTAGACCTGACCATGGGAACTATATCCTAGCCATTGGGGTCTATACAGGGGATGGAATTACTCTACCTTTCCCTACAATACCCATGATTCCTCACTGGATGAAGTAATAGGGGCTACAGAGATATGATCCTTATGCAATATTCCCTTGTACTATAGATGGAATTCCATTTACCATCATAATATATTAAATAAAGATGTTTGGGAGTTTTACTTGAAGGATTATTTGAATGCGTATCAATGTTCTTGTTGAAATGATTCTTATTTGATGGTTGTGTATGTGAGATAAGATTTGATGAGGGAGAAATAATCAACTGAGATGATTTCTGAATAATGAGATATTCCGATGAGATTATTCAATGACTGATTGCTATATTGAAGTGTAGGTTGATAGATGATATTATGTTTGAATTCCCTCTTGATTGATGCTGAGATCACATGATATGTATTACTGATTGGATATGAATGAATGATGCTTGGAATGGTTGATGATGATGGTATGAGACAATATTATTGCTGATATCCTGATTATTAGATGATATGGCTAATTCATTTGATGATGAGATTTTGTGAGGTTATTGGTTGATGCTGTGTAGAAGGTTCACTGCTGATTCATTTGATAAATAATGCTTCCTCCATTCTTTTATGGTTGAGATCCATAATGTGTATACAACTCTTGTGGTGCTGTCATGACAGCAATCTAAGTCTTGATGATTGTGTGCAACCCTTTTAGATCACTGTCACACAAACATACGGGGTACAATTTATTGTGGTGATAACATTGTTGGTCCAGGTACCAAGGAATTCCTTCACCAATCATCCATAGCTGCCTAGCAACAATTTGGAGGATTGTTAGTCCATGCCAATCATTATAGGGCAGCCACACACACATAGAGGACTGGTTTGCTGACTGTGAGATGTTGATTATACTTGTAAGTGCAGATCTCTTATGTGTGCTGCAGATTGGGGAGAATTGTGGTATGTTTCTATATGCAAATAAGAATGCCATGAGTACAAATCCATGGTTTAGGATACATTGTTACCAGTAGCAAGTATTATCAAAATTGAATAATATATGAGATAGAGTTCCTTGTAATCTCTTGTGATTCATGACTGAGGTGAACGGATTGTTTTTGCTCGCTACTTCCTCCCTTATAATTATCGCTGCCTTGGTCTTTATTCCTTATTTCTTCTCTTTTTCCCTCAATGCCTTTTGAAAAGGAAATGAATTCTTTTCAAATACCATAAATTGTCTTGTGAAGGGTGACGTAGCTCTTCATGATCACAGCTCCTTACTAATTGTTGCTTTTAAATATTGTGCATTAACCTTATTATATTGGTTGCTTTTGTGTAATATGTTTGTCTTATTCTCTTTTGTTGATCGATGTCTCTTAGTCCATTACTCTTTTATTAAATAAGAGAAACATGATCACCGCTGCCTTATCTTAACTATTTTATAGTATATAAGTATATTTATTTTTAGATATTTAAAGTTATAATATTTGAATTTATATTATATTTATATTTATAATTATCATTTATAAATATAATAATATATATTATATTAGATTATTTATATAATAATATTATTTAATGTTTTAATAAATATTATATTAATAATATTATTTATATGTATTAAATATTAATATATACTTAATTATTCAAATTGACTAAACACTGTATTTCACGAAGACGACTTCGTCATCATTTATCATGATGTTTAAATCTTTAATTTAAACAATGCCTTAATATCGAGACATCACAGAAAACATACAGATTCGACAAACTTCGACGGGACAAGAATAAAACATTTTTCTGGATCCCTCCTGATTTAATACCATTTCCAAAGCATTTTTTATGAAACATAAAAATAGGAAAGTGCCCCCCTTTCCATTTACTCCAATACCCTTAAATAACTTCCAAGATTACTCTTCCATTTCAAATTTTGTCACACATAAAAATAATAATTCTAAAACGTAAATTATAATTAATAAAATATTAAATCTATTAATTTCATAAGCAACGATTAGGCCTTACAGTATTGGTCTCATGTTGATGCTAAGTTGAGTAGAATATTTTCTCATGTTGATGCTCAACTAGGTAGAATATTTGTAAATGATTAGCAATTTTTTTTTGTTGGGTAAACCCTTGTTTAGGTCCAGGAAACATAAAAAAAAAACTAGAGCCAACCTTTGTATATCAAATTTTTACTGTCATTATCAAACTGACTATCTTTCATCATGTCCATACAACCATAGCTTCAAAAAACCTATAAGGAGTCTATATACTAATGGTTTTCTATCATACTACCGAACAATATCACATGCTATTTAAAAAACACCTACATGAGCTGAGGCAAATTACGCAGGCCCCAACTCACTCTTATCAACATTACAATTATCAATTTGAAATTGCCTACCAATTTCCCTACCACCTCTGGCACCTCCACAATAGTGGCTTCCTCAACCACCACGCAACATTCTAATGAAGCTGAGATTGTAGTCGTCGGGAGCGCCACTTGTAAACTTTTATTTATTTCCTCAATTGCCTTCTGCATACAAACTTTCCTATCATGGAGATGTTCCAGCAGATAGTCATGAAAAGCATCCATTAGATCATCTAAATCTTCCAAGTCATCGCGCAGAAGATATGAACTTGTTGCCATTACCATCATGGTAACATATAGGCCAATGATTGAGCCCCGTCAAACACACTCCACCACCCCTTGGTATAGCTCGGATCTAGCTAGAACTCTGCCATTGCTGCCTAGAGCCTAGTCTTCGCTATTACCATCTGTCTTTTGCCACTCCCCACATACGAACCATCCAACGTCTCAGACATGGATTTTTAATTTCTCTGTCAACAAACTGTATGAAATATACCACCGCCTCCTCCCCTAAGACTCTTCGTTCCTATTCCTCCCCTTTGCTTCCCCTGCCTGATTTTTCTCCCCTTCCCCATACAACATGCACCCATCCACATGTCTCTTTCCTGTAATAGACACCATTCTCAACCTCCACCTAGCCCCTGTTAATATTTGCAATTACCAAAAATTGTTTGGTCGATGATTAAATGACCAAGTTAATATCCAGACACTTCTGTACCTTCACCTTATCTCTTCATTAGTGTATTCACGTGTGGGATGCCGTCATCTATCTTGATTAATCATTCCCCTATTCGCCACCTCAACCATATGTTGAACTGCACCAGACAACTGAGAGGGGGGGGGGTGAATCAGTTGTCCTAAAAATTTTAACCAAATATGATCATCAACCTATTAATTACTTATATTCAGATACAACCATGAAAGTATCAAATGAGAAGCTCAACACAAAACCATAAACAACACATGAGACACCAAATTTTTAGGTGGAAAACCCTAAAAGGGAAAAACCACAGTGGGTGTTATCCCACATAAATATATATATTATATCAATACCGAAAACAAAGGCTCACTACCTACAGGGCTCATTGCCCAAATTGCTCACTGTAAAGAAAGGCTCACTGCCAAGAGAAGGCTCACTGCCAAAGTTTTGAACTGAGATAACAACATCTACTTCATGCCAAAGTTTAGTTCCATTGAAGCGCAAACACCTTTGCTCTTCTACTTCTCCTACTTTATCTTCACATCTTCGCACTTGGATACTTTTTCACGATTCAATTACAAGTATTTATACAATACATCAACCTTGGAATGATCATCAAGGTCGGGATTTCATTCATCAACTGTTGGAACAATCTCTGAGGTCAACATTACAAACATTACAAAATAGGTCTTGACCTAATACAAAATTATGCTAAGGAAATGTAGTAAAGATGTATATGGATCACACCATGCCTTAGCTGGGACTCAAACACGATCTTCCATGCCACAACATGCTTCTACAATCTTCAAGAGATCTTTGCAATCACTGGAATTAACCAAGTCGGCTAAGACTGGTTACACACTACGATAACTGGGAATAATCTTCAAACATGATCTCAATTGCTCAATGCGGACCACTGTAAAGGTAGGAACACAATTAGGAGGCATCCTCAAGCACATTGTAATCACCAGGAGCAATCAGACAAACTCTTACCACTTTATCCATGAGATTCTTCACACCGGAGCACATGAACTTCACTGTCTTCAACTGTCATAAAGAAAGATAGCTTGCGGACCGCCAAATCATGAACCATTGTAGTTGTAGGCACTTATCATAATCCTAGACTTCCCTCTAGAACCGCAGAGCAAAATACTTCAATGCGGAGGAATGCGGAGCAAAATACTTTCTCCCTGTCACCAGTGAATAATCAGAAAAAGTAGGTTTTACTTTGGTGAATATAACTCACTCAATTCTTCATACCAAAGGCTCAAACTCTGGATTTAGCATCTTTAGACATGCCTCTAAATAACTTCCAAACCACAAACCAAGATCTTCAATATACAAGAGATGCAGAGCAATCTTCTGGACTATTCTTCAGTATGTAACTCACTGTCTTCACTGTGATTCACTGTTTCCTTTCTGATTCTTCCGGAGGGGCTAATTTTCTCAATGTCTTCAACATATAAGGCTTCTAATCAATCATAAGATAAGGATACAATTGACACCAATGACAACAAAGATATGTTGACATCAATGACAACACCGATTAGGCACATACTTGCAACACCATAGACCTCACCCCTCCTCTCAATGTCAATCATGAAACCTACCCCTTATCAGGTGGAAAATGATTAGCAATATAAAAATATATTATTAATTACAAAATTAACAAGTGCTATATATAATGTATATTGTTAAATTTAAATTAATAATTATTTTTTAAAATATATTGAGAATAGTTATGGGATTTTTTAATGCCTCACATTCATAAGTATTGAATCTGACTCATGTGTGTATGTGTGTGAGGGAAGTGGGTCCCTCTCTCTTTATATTTTTGATGAAATTGACATTTATATTAACTATAAACATATTTTAAAATGCACTATATTAATTTTAAAAGAAATTTAAAACAATGATTCCATACAAAATGTCTATTTCCAACTTAATACAAGACTTGAGAAAATCATGCAACCTTAGTTTAATTAAATCAAATGATATCATTGAAAGGCCTCCACTAGAACCACCTAACTTTTCTTGGATTGAGAACAAAGGACCATTTTAAACTACCCTTTCTTGTTTCTAGAGATAGATTTCTTGTTTTTAACAATGGTCCAACAATTTGAAGAACTTCCTAGAGAATGTTTCCTAAAAGGCTTAGAATCTAGGTGTTGATCTCACACAAATATCTCCAAAAACTTCATTTAGTGTTTAGCTAGAGATCTAAATAAAATAGCTCCAGGTGGTTTTTAGATAGATATATTTAAGATATTTATACTAATTGATTTTTTAATGAAATTAATTTACAATGGATGTACCTAGGGCATGATGACTCATGTTGTGACCATGTACATAAAAACCAAAACACAACCCATATATATTTAAAAAAACCAAAACTATAAAAAAGTAGCAAATAGGTATATGAATTTACTACAATTTTCAAAGTAAAAACAAAACAAAAGAGTCACTAGTTTAAAGCCAAAACTTAAGCTTTCTTTGACTGGTTATAGGTAGTCAACTCAATTTTAAAACAAAAGTACATGTAAAGAGTAAAGTCTACTACAACTTACGTTTAAAGTTAGAATTCTAACTGTTCAAAGCTTTGTGACCATGTTCTTTACGTTTGACTTCAACATTCACCCAAGAATACAACTCAATGGGGAATACCTGAAACCTTAAAATAGATATATAAGGGACTCCCAGTCTCCCATATGAGCAATTTATTTTAAATACTTTAAATTTATAAATATCATTATTATATTTTATTTATATTAATATAAAATGAAACTTAGTATTATTATTGATTTATACTATTGTTATAGAATTATATAGCTAATATAATATTTATAAAAATATATCATATTTCTCTCAATTCTATGACTTAATTTTGATCTTTCATTAACATTAAATTAAATTTATTTCTTAAAATATATTTGTTTCAAAAATACAAAATATTTTCCCCGTTAATGGGGGTAGTGATGTTGATATCCAAACAAGAAGGAAGGAAACAAAGTGGAATCCTTCAACTAAGGGATGGGTAAAGTTGAATTTTGACAGAGCCTCGAAAGGCATTCCTGGTAATTCAAGAGCTTGTTGCTTAGTTAGAGATGAAGATGGTAAAATTTTGGGGAAGGTGGCAAATAAGCTTGCATTTGGAATGAACAACGAGGCGGAATTCTAGGCTCTAATTCTTGGGCAACTTTGCTACCGTCTTGGAGTTAGAAAGGTGGAGGTGGAAGGTGATTCCACGCTAGTCATAAATGCCTTGAGAACCAAGAATTTGCCTAATTGGAAGTTAAAACTTGGAATGCTTGATGAGGCATTAGGCCAAATGGAGAAATTTGAAAACATAGTTTCTAATCACATTGAAAGGAAAGGGAACTATGAGGCTGACGAGTTGGCAAACAAAGTAATCAATGCATAGAGCACCTTGCGATGGGAGATACACATTAATGATGATGCCAACGTAATTGATTCGACTGGCAAAGCGTGCAGAAGACATTATTTGGCACAGGGTAATAGAGACTAAAGGGCATTTGAATGGTGGCTTGAGTGAGTTAGAGATTAATAGCCATGGAAACCCCAATACACTTAACATGTAACAAGCGCTAGATGTCCTTTCTTGGACAAATAATAGATAAGCAGCTTGGGGTGGTTTTCAAACCCAAGAGTGGGATCATTTTGTTTGCAATAGAGTGGGTTCTAGACAAAGAATTCATGCGAAACTGCAACTGGTATAGGCTCAATTATGAGCTATCATCTATGTTCTTGGTGGTTCTACTTGATCTCAATGAGGACATAGTCACGATAAAGAAGCTTATGGAAGATTTTGTGGAGCCTGATTTTTGAGGAGGTTGGAAGGAAGTGGATGGGGTTGCAAGATACGGGATTGGCATCCCCCTGCCGGATGATTTTCATAGAGTTAATCATGTTGGGGATGTGGTGCAGTGGTGGCCATTTGTGGTTGAGGCAGGGGACAACAAAGTTGCAGCCAGGTGACACAAGGCAACAAAAGACATAGCCTTCCTGAAGAAATTGGCAGGCTTTGAGGTAGAATATGACTAGATGTGGGAGCTGCTCGATCTTTATTATGCGGAGGATGAAGATGCCTGAGCAGGGTGATGGTGCCTATGCTTTTTTGTTGCTTTACCAATAGTTTTCAAAATCTTTCTATAATAATGTCTGTATAGGGTTTTATGTATTGGGTCGAAATCAAAAGAATCGTATAACTTAAGGTGGTAGGGTTTGATTCTGCATGATTAGGGCATTTTGTTTTAAGCCCTATTTTGATAAACTTTCCAGCTGTAATGTTGAAACTCTATTCAAATTTTGGTTAAGTATAATATAAAGGGAGTTGACCCCAAGTCAGTAGTTTACCAAGCAAAAAAAATACAAAATATTTTTATAACACTGTGTATGAATTCTAATGTGATTATAGTCCAAGGGGTTGAGCTTAGTTGGTTAAAATGTCAGGTTCTCGTTGTGGAAACCCAAGTTCAAATCTCCATAGGGACATCTAATGTGGAATTCTAAGTTGTGACTCTTGGTTTTCCATAGTTGGCTTCTAATGTGGATATGGTTTCTAAATAAAGTGGATTTCTAAGTAGTGACTCTTGGTCTTCTATAGGTGATTATAATGCACACTACTTTATTCCCATGTGGGGCCTAAATTTGATGGTCAACACTACTTTTCAAGCAATTTTTTTGTCCCCCTACAATTTTGATTGTGTTGTATGGTAAAAATGACTAGACATAGTGATACGACCATCAAATTTAGGGTTTGTTCCCATCTATGTTAATTTTTTCTATTATAAAACAAAATTCTATAATTACAATATCTCAAATATTACATATAGAAAATATAATAGTAATTAGTGTAGATATCTAAAATACATCTATCTAAGAGACATAGTCTCATGACATTATAAAAGAACAACCCTATCAATTTTGATGAATTGCAAATAATTACAATATGAGACAAGTTTTCTTCAAAGAAAAGATTAACAAAGCTATTTAAAAAACTCTTCAAAATCAAAATAAATCAGTCTCAAACTTGATCAAAGTTTGCCTTCATGTGCAAATTTATCCTTGTAATTGATTGCTTTTTGTCCAGCCTACTTCATAATTGGACATTTATAAGAGTTTATGGTATTACTATCGACTATACTTCCAACCATTCATAAATCAACTAATCAATCTATGAAGCTACTTGATAAATAACTAGATTGTATTTATCTTATCTTCTTTTTATTTTTATTATAATTCTAGTATAATGTATAATTGTTTTGTATCTATATTGTATTATATTTATTTTATTTTATAATTAGTATAATAATATATAACAATCATGGGAGAATTACATTAAAATTGAGTTATGGTCGACAAAAATATATTCAACTCAAACCATGATGTGCCCATGCTTGTCATCCTTTTTCTATCTAAACATTAAACTTTATTGTTGCATGGGAGGAAAGGTGATACCTTAGTATAAGTTAATCTAACAATGGGTGCGAATACCCACCAAGATCAATAGTAAGGGGGTGAGTGTTCTAATAAAGAATGCACTATTTAAATTAGCCACTCAAGCCTTATAATGTGCTACCAATGAGAACAAACATGTGGACGCGATGGAGTCGTGCCTCATCCTTATTTTTTGTAGGCTGTAGACAAAATAAGTTCTTCATTCTAGATTGTCATGATTTTTTGATGCCATATACAAATAGAATAAATGGTTTCAATACTACCAAGACATATGCCACTCATACAATTTTACAGTCTTAAGGACGATGGTACATTGAAACCAATTGTAATAAAGCTTAGTCTACCTCAAACTATTAAAAAAGTATTCACGCCTATAGAGGAAGGAGCGCAAGAAGCCCTATGGAAACTCACCAAATCTTATATGGCCATCAATGATATTGGCACTCATCAGTTGATCACTTATGAGTATGCCCTCTTTTTTATTTTAAATGATCTCAAAGTTTATGTATATGATTTGGACATACAAAATTAATCCTAAAAACTTGTTTTTTATAAAGCTAAGAACACATGTAGGAATAGAGTTTTATATAATCCTAGCAAATAGGTAGTTTATATTAATGCATCTAGTTTATAGGTTACTATGCCCCCATTTCTGGGACACAATAAACATCAACACTCTGGGTTTCCAAATTCTCATAAACACTAAAGGAATACTTGAACAACCAGTCTTTTCTGACAAGTATTCCATGGAATTATCTCCTGTAGTTTACAAACACTCGAGATTTGATGAGGAAAGGCTACCCACATATCCCCTTAAAAGGTAGGAAATGAGATTAACAAAAGATCAATGGTAATGTAGTGTCAAGAGAGAAGTACATCAACAATGCATAGGGAGGCATAGAGATCAAACGATTGAGCACATAATAGGAAAAAAAAGTTGTTTATTGCCTTGTATTAACCACTAGGGCTTACCTCTGTGTGACCAATTATCAAAATACATGTAGTTCGAATACTAAATACATGATTGTTACACATTGGCAGTTAATTCTAGCCATAGTACAGGGTGGAGTAAAAAACAATTGTTAGGAAATTTTGCTGCCAGTGCAATCCCATGTGTTGTGGTAATTGATATTTAAAATTTGCTTAAGAGTTGTTTTATTTTACTTTGGATCTATTTAAAAATTATTTTATTTTATTTGCAATGTTTATTTTATTTTTATTTGAAGAGCTATTTTTATTTTTATTTTTTATTGGACTTTTTAAATTTAATTTTTAAAATATACTATATATATGTATGTTAATTTTTAATTAGAATTTAAATAATTTATAGTATTAATAATTTTATATTTCTATTTTTTCTTTTATTGAGTAATGCAATTATATTTACAATAGAAGCAGTCTTTAAACAAGAGACTGCAAAGGGAGAATAGTAGCTCTACCCAAAAGAATAGAGTATCAACACCAATGGTAATAGTATTAGAAGAAAACATAAGTCTTACAGTATGGAGCCATTACAAAGCAAATGAAAACATAAAAAATAACCATGAGTCAATATAGATAACAATAGAACTTGTCATAAATGAGCCATGAAAACTCAAAACCCTGCCACAATCCTCAAAATAAACATCACCACATAATGCTACTCATAACAATGACCACTATAAGAGCCACGGATAAATCAAAATTGAAGCAATGTAACACACTATCTCCATAACTATCCTCTAAACAATAAAGAATACCACTGGATCTAGACAAAAGGACTAAGAGCCAACACATGTAAAATCATCCAGACGAAGAAGTCTAGAACAATCATTTCATACAAAGGAAAAGATTTTGTGTGGGAGTAGAATCAAGTATTTTCTTGCCTTAAAATGGGTAAAATTATAATTTGATAAGTTGAAGTTGATGACCAAACTTTAAATTTTTCTTTGAATTCCCTCGTAGCTACGCAAAAAGAGAAACAATTTGAAAAATAACCTCAAAGTAAATCCTTAAAAGTATTGCTTCTTGCTAGAAGTTGGAATTAGAAAAAGCTACCATACATCTATTCTTCCAAATATGCAATAAAATAGCATGTCTGATAGACTCAACAATAACATTATTATTGATGCCCAACCCCAATAGAGCTTCTTTCCAATTTAATTGATGATTAAAAATAGAAGGTAAATCATTACAGAGTAGTCCATTATTTTTTAGCATACACACAATTCAAAAAATGTGTTTTAGACTTTCTTTTGATTGACAAAAAGGGCATCTAGTTGGTTGGACCATAATGCATTTCAATCTATCTCCAATAAATAGTTTGTAATGTAAAATTTTTGAAGCCATGATTTGAGCATTTGAGTCAGCTTTCAATTTCCAAATTTGTGCACTTAATTTAGTCCAAAATTTGCCACTGAACCTACATCTTGTTGCAAGTATGTGCTAATCGGTGTTGTCATTGATGTCAACAAGCTTGTGTTGTCATTGGTGTCAACTGTGTCAAGAGTATGAGTTAAGAAGTGATGCAAGAGTATGAGGAGTTTGTGTTGAGCAAAGATGAGGATATGAGCTATTGCTGAAGGTGATTTGGTTGCTTTGTAGAGGTGTTGAAGATGTTGAGAATATGCTTATGTTGTTTGGTTTCCAAGTGCTTTTGAGAAAATTTGATTAATAAAGGAAATAGTGTGTTGAAGATGTGTTCTAGTTTAATAGAGTTGTGATCGAGTTTTGCTCCGCATTTCTTCCCCATCAAAGATCTGCTTTTGCGGTTTGAATATGTTGTTCAGAGGTGTTCAGAGATGTTATATTCTAGATTTTGTGCTTCAGTTTGTTGTGCAGAGAAACTTGTGTTCACCAGTGTGCGGATAGTATTTCTAAGTTGTGTAGAAGTGCCTGGGAGAAACTATTTTTCTTCGCATTTCTCCGTAGATTTGTTTTTAGCTTTGCAATCTTGGATTCATGCTTGTAAGGTATATATATCTTTCTTCAGTTCAAGTGGGTCATGGTTTGGTGCTCCGCAATTTCATTTCTTGAGTTGTAGTTGATGACAGAGTAATGTAAGTGCTTCAGTGTGAACTTTCTTCAGGTGAAAGATGTTCCAAAGGAATTTGTTGGTTTTCAAGTGCTTGTGGATGTTTCTAGATCATGTTCAATCTTGGTGCATGATCCGCATGTCGTCATTTGATGTTGAGGAAGCGTGCACTTAAAAGTTCATAGCATTAACACAAGTTTGGTTGACTTGGTTGTTTACACTAATTGCGGTTGTGCTTCATTGATTGTGAAAGCATGATGAAGCATATATGTATGGATTTAGGTCCATGATAAGGTGTGATGTGGTCTGTATTCATTCCTTTCCTTCATGGGAATGTTTTGGTCCAAACCTAATTTAAATTTTATGGATTAAGATGTGTTGCCGACCTTGGAGAATGTTTTCAAGGTTGATGATGGTATAAATAAGTGTGAAGGATTCATGATTAAGGGGATGTGCGATGGATATGATGTATATGATGCAAATTTGGTTAGTGCAGTGAGAGCTTTCAAGTGTTAGGCTACTGGATGCAGTGAGCAGAAGGTGTCTACTATTTTTTAGTGTTGTTGTAAAGGTGTTGTTTGTGTTGTGGTGAATATTGAGCTTCATTGGAACTAAACTCCATGCATAGGTTAGATGAAATTATATCAGTTCATCCCTGGCATTGAGCCTTCTCTTCTATCTCTTTCTTCTGGATAGTGAATCCTTTGGCAGCGATCCTTTCTTTCTTTCTTCTGGATAGTGAGCCCCCTGGCAGTGAGGCCTTTGTAATTCGGTGTTGCTACTACTTTATATTGCGAGATAATCCTCACCATGGTTTTTCCCTTTTTGGGTTTTCCACGTAAAATCTGATGATGTCTTGTGTCTGGTGTTGTTATGATTCAGCTTCTGTTATTTGCTTTTCATGTTTAATCATCATAACAAGTTTAAGGGTTAATTAAGATAATGTGGATCTGAATGTTTGTGAGGGTTTAAAGTTTTTGATACAACTGATTCACCCCCCCTCTCAGTTGTCTTGTGGATTCAACAATTGGTATCAGAGCAAGGTTCCTTAGAAGAGAGCTTAACAGTTGAGGTAGATCTGGGATGGCACACAAGAAGGTTGTTCCCCTGTTTGATGGATCTTCAGAAGATGAATGCATGTCTGTTAATAGTGAAGAACTCAAGGTTTCTCTTGAAGACCTAGAGAGGAGTGAAGAAGAAATCAAAGATCTAAAGGAGAATGTTAAAGAAGCAGATGGATGTATTAGAAAATTAAGAGAGCAAGTCAAGAAGTTCAAAGAAAGAAATAAGGAGGTCAATGAACAATTGAGGCTAGCAAATGAATCTATGAATGGTCTGAAAGTGCAAGTTGAAGAAAAGGCAAGGATTGAGGAATATCTAAACCTAATGGTGAAAGGTAAATCTGAAGAATGTATAAGGCTTGAACAAGAAGTTGTGAATATGAAATCAGATTTGGAGAAAGCAAAGAATTATGAAGAAAAATTCAAGATAAGTTCTGCAAGGTTGATGAGGTGATTGCAAGTCAAAACAAGTCCCAATGATAAAGAGGGTTTAGGATTTGAAAAAGGTGAAAGGTCAAAATTAGATCAGACTTCAAATCAGAGGAACAATAGCAAGTAGATCTAGAATCAAAAGAATAAAGCTAGAAGACCTCTGGCTAGACAACCAAATACTCTAATGTATTCATCTTTCAATGGTTCTTGTCATTTATGCAATAAGTATGGACACAAAGCAATATAATGTAGAAGTAGAAGGAATCAAAATGTTCCATCCTCTTCTGGTCAATGCTTCACATGTAATAAAGTTGGTCATAGAGCTATTGTATGCAAAAGTAAATTGAGTTAGAACTCTATTAGGTGTTTTGAATGCAACAAGATGGGACATATAGCTAATGAGTGCAAAAGACAAATGAGAAATGGCTATGGCAAGGATAGAATAGTTAAATATTTCAGTGGCTACTATTATATAGGCAAGAAATTTGGGCATAAATCTAACCAATGCAGATCTAGAATGAATGGAAGGAATACTGGTCAGAGAAATGTTTTGTGCTAAAATTGCAATAGATCTGGACATACCTCTAAGTTCTATAGAGGTAGAAGTATGAAGAAGGATAATCCGGTAGAGAAGAATGAACTAGCACAAACAGTTGATCCATCAAAGACAAAAGGGGAAATGAATAAGATATGGATAAAGAAGGATGTAACAAAGGTTAAGGATAAGCCTTACTGACATCTGGTGCAGATGTTCCCTTCGGGAACTAAGATTAGAGCTTTGGCTCAGGGGGAGCTTTATTGAAAATCTTTTCTCCCCTCCCAAAGGAATGGTGATGATGCCTCAACACGAAGAGATAAGGTTAAGGATTAGCAACAAAGGTTTAAGTCGAGATAGAGACTGTGATTGCAAAGGATAAAGGTAGAATTGTGCAGATTAGCCTGGTTGGTAATTTTGCAAGAGGATCTTATCATCCACAAGAATTTTGCTATGCAAGAAAATTTGAACATTGGTGATAAGAGCAAATGTGTATTGACAAGGAGATTTGCTGAAGAACAGGTAAACCTATGTTTACTTTCTAAAGTTGAACCTAAAATAGTGGTTGAGGCATGCAAGGATGAGTATTGGATCAAGGCTATGGAAGAATAACTAATGCAAATTGAGAAGAATTAGACTTGGGAACTTGTCCCAAGACCAGGGAACAAAAATGTAATTGGAACTAAGTGGATATTCTGGAACAAATTGAGTGAGAATGGAGAAGTGGTAAGGAACAAGACAAGACTTGTGTGTAAAGGCTACTCATAGGTGGAAGGAATAGACTATGAGGAAACTTATGCTCCGGTGGCAAGAATGGAGGCCATTAGGATGTTTTGGCCTTTTTATCACATAAGGATTTCAAAGTATAGCAAATGGATGTGAAGTCTACTTTCTTGAATGGTGATTTGGAAGAGGAAGTGTACATAGAGCAACCAAAAGGATTTCAGTTGTCATAGAAGCCAAATATGGTTTGCAAGTTGAAGAAGGCACTATATGGATTGAAGCAAGCCCCCATAGCTTGGTATGTAAGGCTAGACATGTATTTATTACAACAAGGACTCAATAAAGGGTCTGCAGATAGCAATTTGTACATCAAAGTAAGTGGAGATCAAATTCTAATTGTGGAAGTGTATGTAGATGATATAATCTTTGGTGGAAATGAAGGTATGTGTAAAAGTTTTGTAAATGAGATGCAAAATGAATTTGAAATGTCAATGTGTGGGGAACTAAATTTCTTCTTTGGGTTATAGATCAATCAGACAGATAAAGGTGTTTTCATTTCTCAGTCAAAGTATGTAAAAGAGTTGTTAAAGAAGTTTGGAATGGAAGATTCTAAACCAGTTTGTACTCCTATGGTTACTGGTTGTAAGTTGAGCAAGAATGATGAATCTCCTAAGGAGGATCAGAGCAAGTACATATCAATGATTGGAGGATTAATGTATATGACTGCTACTAGACCAGATATTATGCATGCAGTCTGTCTTGTGGCAAGATTTCAAGTAGATCCTAGACGGTCACATATTATGGAAATTAAGAGGATATTCAGATATTTAAAGGGCACTCTGGATGATGGATTGTGGTATCCAAATGATACTGACTTTACTTTAAGTGCTTATGTAGATGCAAACTGGGCTGGTTGTGTAGATGACAGGAAAAGTACAAGTGGTGGTGCATTCTTTCTTGGATGCAGATTGGTGTCTTGGCTAAGTAAGAAACAAGATTCAATGTTTTTATCTACTACAAAGGTAGAGTATATTATTGCAGCATCATGTTACACATAGGTGTTATAGATGAGACAAACCTTGAAGGATATCAAAGTTGTGTATGATGAGCTAGTTTCTATTTTCTATGATAATACAAGTGCTATTAACATTTCAAAGAATCTAATGATGCATTCAAGGACAAAGCATATCTCAATTAGGTATCACTTTCTGAGAGAAAAGGTTGCAGAGAATGAAGTGAAGCTTGGGTATGTGCATACAAAGGATAAGGTTGCTGACATATTCACTAAGGCTCTTCCTAAGGATACATTTGAGTATCTTCAAGAGAAGTTAGGGGTTATTGCCCCTCCTTTGAACTAGATCCATAAGGAGATGCATTAGTCCAATGGATTTTGAGATTCATTCTTTTTTGGACCGATGTTGGAGGCTACCTCTTAGGGGGAGCAAGTAGTGGTCATGATGATTTTTGCAGTTAGGGGAGTAAGAGTTGATACAATTTGGTGTGCACTCCTAAGGGGGAGTATTTAGAGCAGTGAAAAGAAAAGATCATGTGACCTGATAAGAGTGAAAGAAAAGGTGAGAGAGAGCAATGTGAAGAAGAAAAGAATCAGTGATCAGAGAGATAATAAGATGTGTAAAGGAAAGGGGGAGACTAAGAAAGTAAAGAAGATTGGTGTAGAGTTGTGTCTTGATGGTTTTTCACATTATGTGTTGCCATCAATGACAAAGGGGGAGATTGTTGCAAGTATGTGCTAATCGGTGTTGTCATTGATGTCAACAAGCTTGTGTTGTCATTGGTGTCAACTGTGTCAAGAGTATGAGTTAAGAAATGATGCAAGAGTATGAGTAGTTGTTATGTGGTAAAAATGGTGGGGGGTTAATGTTTCCTTTAGTTTGAATCCTCCTTTCCACAAAACATTCCAAGGGCTTTTCAACCGAGTGCTTCTCCTATCGAGATGAGAGTTAGCTATCAGGTTTGAGTTGCCACTTGGTTTTCTGTTGGGAAATTCAGATGTGATCACACAAGATTGCCACTTAATGTTTTTATGCCCTTAAAACTCTAATTTAAGCAAAACAGTAATCAAATCTATGAATTATGAAAAATGCTACAGGAAATAAGCAGAGGGCAGAGAACCTTAACTCACTATTTTTCGCAGTCAGAAAATGAAAAAATCTGGGACAACGGTGATGGCACCTAGTCCAATTCACAACTTTTTCTGCACAGTCCTGATCTCCTTTCAGCACTGATCTCTGCTATGTCTTCTATTTCCTATGATCTAAAAATGGAGGACAAGGTTGATGGCGCCCTTGTCCCGAAAAGTTGAACAGTGTCCGCTTCTTTTTAGATCCAGAATCTTCAATGTCTGCCTTCCTGCTCTGCAACTCCACTTTGTCCAGATCTGATACCTATAACCTACAATCACAAGGAGTGTGGGAGGGGGTTGTGGTGTTTAGAAGCTTTCCTCGGTCAAGCCCCAGAGAGACATTCAAGTCTTTCGAACACTGTTGTCAGAGAGAGTGTGTGCCCTTGGGAGGCAGAGACAAAAAAATAAATGATAATGATTGATAAAGCATAATAAATGATACCTTAATGATGAAGCTCTCATGGAAGGAAGAAACTCTTCAATGCCATGAGGACAAGATGTAATCCAACCTACAAAAAACACACAATAAAAATACTATGCTCTACAACATAATGAAGATCACAAGTATGCCAATAGCTCATGAAACAAAATTGCCATCTAGTAATGCTCTAGTTTGCAAATGATAACCTAATCATGCTTATATATGTAACTATTAAGATTCCTGCCAAGAATTTCATATTTGAAACTTATGATATCAGCTTGGAGACCAAATAACAGTCACAAACCTGACATTAAAAATTAGGGTAGACCCAAAATAGGGCTAGACTAGGGCACTAGCGCCCTTGTCCACCCCTATCTTTGCTCTGAATTCATTAAAGTGCAGCCCCCTAGGTCCTACTTGCCACAAGACCCATGGGTTTTCTCATCGGGAGTCTGATTTAACATGCAAAATGCTCTAAATGCAAATCTAAAGACCTGGGAGCTAAACCTTTAGGAAAAAGCCCCCAAGGGTGCATTTTTCCGACATAACATTTAGCCCCCACTTTAATGTATGCATTAAACACAAGGCCAATACATGCATTAAAGTAGGTCAACAAACGCAACAAACACACCAAGCACGGAGAAGACACGCCAAACACATTGAAGACAATGACAGACACGCAAAACACAGAGAAGATAATTACAGTCACTCAAAACATAGATAATACAACATTGAAGACACATAGAGCACAGATAATACAATGAATGCAGTGATTATTTTCTTTTTGGTTTTTCCATATGAAATGCATAATGCAAGTACTAGGAAAGTAAACAAACAAATCCCAAAAAGTGTAGAGGAGCTGTTCACCACCGGTCTTGCACTTTTTGAGAACAAACATGCCAAACAAAATCTCAATGTGTAGAGGAGCTATTCACCACCGGTCTTGCACCTTGAGAACAAACACGCCAAACAAATCCCAAAGTGTAGAGGAGCTCATTGCCACCGGTCTTGTACTTTGAGAATAAGCACGCCATACACACACATGCTGAAGACACAGAGAAAACACGACAGACAAATGATGGAGTGTTCCTATTGCTAGGCTCATCACCATCTTAGGCACATTATAGGCACACATCGATGATTGCGCTTTGCCACAACAACCACCAAAAACACGCTTAAGGGTTGAGTTAGTCACAGAACCGCTCCCCGCCTCGAGATGAGGACTTTTAAAAATGACATGATAATGCAATCTGCTTCGAGAAATACACCATCCCTGCCTTGCGATGAGGGCTTAAGAGAAAAAGGATATGCTCGATATCCCACCTCTGCAGAGGGCCTAAATGATTTGATTGATTTTTAGATTGTTCAAACACGCTTTACTATGATCTAAAGCAGACAACTTACCTTATATATGCCCCCACCTTAAGGTGGTTGATATCATGTATCGATATCAAGCATGTTAAGGTAGGAAGAAAACACACAAGGGAACAAAAACTCTCGCAAGGCCCATGCCCCCAGAGGTGAAATGTACTTTACAATCGCTGAATGTTCCCACAAACACATCCCTCCAAGAAAAGTGTTAGTGTCCAAATAATCATGATAAACAACAATGCATATGATCAACTACATGAAAGAGCCAAGCAAGGTGATATGTATGATAAACAAAGTGCACAGAGTAGCAGTATTGTTAAAGTGTTGTTATCAAGATAAGATAACATCGACATCAACATCAAGATAGATAAATCACAGAGTGATTCCACTAGCCAAGCGTCAGATAATTTGTTACAACCCCGTCATCATATATGGACTAGGTCCATTTTTTGATTACTTGCGAAAGGGACATTAGGTCTGCATCAGTATAATATGTTTTTTTGTCATCTTCCCGCTTGATGGAAACACTAGAGGAAGGTAAACAATAAATTAGAGAGGAGAACAAGTGTCTTAGGAGAGGAGATATAGAAGAATGATGATACAAATAGAAGAAGGTCACAACAGAGGTGTTCTCCTAGTATCCTTGACCTTACAAGAGAATCAAGGGTCATCCTAGGAGGCCTAACAACACATATAACATATCACGGGGGAAGCACATCATGAAGAGATAAAGGGTTAAAGATACTTACCTGTAGAGAGGTACATGCTAGAAGTCTTCATCAAGGAGGTCATCATCCTCCCAATCTTGAATGCTAGATGAAAGTGGTGTATAAGGTACCAAAGCCCAACTGTTGTTCTTATTTTCAACTTGTTCATCTTTATGCTCTTCTTGATTTGTTTCAATGTTGGGTTGCATGTTTTCTTCATTAACTAGTGTTGTATCTTTTGGAAAGTTTGTGTCGTTATTGATGTTCAAGGAATATGCAATTAAAGGTGAGGTAATTGATGTTTTTAAATCCTTAGCGATGTCCAAATGACTTTAATACTCAATCAAAGGAGGGACATTAAGGGTCTTCTCTTCCTTAGTGATATCCAAGGTGTGTGAACAATCAACTAAAGGAGGGAGGTTAATGAGGTGATTCATAGAGCTTTCTTGCAATAGGGTAGGATTTTTATTTTTGTTAAATGAATGCTTATTGTCTACCCATGGAGTGTTCTTGGTTGGAGAGGCTTCTTTATTCACCAATGTTTCATCTTGGCCAGAGAGAACATTGCAATAAAGTGATGGGAGCTCTTCGTTCACAAATGCTTCTTCTTGGCCAGAGAGAGCATTGGACATAAGAGATGGTGGTATAATGTTAAGGGATGTGTTAATGAAATCATTCTCTTGCATCAAAGTGTCCTCATAATGAGGAACAACTTTGAGAGAGAGATGATAGGATACCACTAGGATATCATCACATGTTTTAGGAATAGGTGTTGAAGCGGATTGTTCCATAAAATGATCTAAGGCTTCATTTAACATTTTAAGATCATCACTTGTATATATATTATTGATCATGAATTTAGTGAGATCATCTAATATCCAAGGATATATTCCCATGAGTTTTGTGAATCTATCAAAATCAGATATACAACAAATGATTTCATATGTGGAGCACATAGAGAGACCAACATCATGAATGTATGCTATTTGTTCCAAAACTTGAGGATGTTTATCAGTGAATTTAGAGAAATGATCAATGTCTATGATGTATGAAAATAGAGCTTCCAAGGAAGTATCCATGATATATGTTTTCAAATGAATTCCAAATTAGATTTTAAAGGTTTTCAAAACTTATGCAAGAGCAAATGCAAAAGTGATGTCGAAATGCTCTAAAATACTTGATTTTTCAACTTTTTTCGATGCAAACGAATGAAAGAAGAGGTGTTGTGAAGATTTTTAAGAGGGACAGAAAATGATATTCCTACAAAAATTCCACTAATTCAAAAATACCTTTCACAACATGCTTTTGAAGCAACTCTAGAAAGTCGATAAGCCAAAACCTAGTGAAAATATGTGATTTTTCACCAAATCTTCATGCAAACAAATGAAAGAAGAGGTGTTGTGAAGATTTTCAAGAAGGAAAGAGAATTATATACCTAAAAACAGTCCATAAATGCAAGAATATATTTCACAACATGCTTTTTTAGTAACTCTAGAAAGTCGATAGGCCAAAACCTAGTGAAAATAGGCCAAAATATGTAAATTTTTACCAAATCTCCATGCAAAAGAGTAGGGAAGCGGGTTTTGTAAGGAAGATGAAGATAAAAAGAAACTAATAACAGTAAAAATAGCCACCTAATGCCAAAAAATCCATTACAACACGCTTCTAGTGCCTCTCTAGACCAAACCCTAGTGCAAAAATAGTAAAAATATGCCAATTTTCCCAAAATTTGAATGCAAAAGCCCAAAATAAAGGGTGTTCTAAGGAAATTGAGAAGGGGAAGAAAATTATAAGGCTAAGAACAGCCAATTAGTGTAATAAAATACCTTACAACACGCTTGGAGTGCAAATCTAGCAAGACGATAGGCTCAAATCTAGTGAAAAATGCAAGTCTACAAACCCTAGACATGGAATTTCACAAGGAGGCCACTATAATGTAACACTACAATCAGAAATCAGACATAATGAGTGTTTTTACAAGGTATTAAAATCTAAGACAAGATTTTGACTACAACCCTAGCTCATGCAAAACTAGGTTTTCACAAAAAATGCAAGATTTCAAGCAAATTTTGACAAATCAAGCATGTAAATGAATTGTAAATGATGAATTTCTGTATTTTGGATTAGATATAATGTAAATGACATAAATTAATTTAAATTATATGCCAATTACTTCAAATTTCACAAAAATGCAAGCTTAATATGCCAATTTTTGCAAATTTTCCAAATTTTTCAATTTTTTTGTATTTTTTTTTAATGCAATAGAATGAATGAATGCAAATCTATCAAACAACACTCAACAAGGTGCCAAAAGTCCAATAACATGGGTTCACCAAAATTTTTTGTAGTAAAAATGGTGGGGGGTTAATGTTTCCTTTAGTTTGAATCCTCCTTTCCACAAAACATTCCAAGGGCTTTTCAACCAAGTGCTTCTCCTATCGAGAGGAGAGTCAGTTATTAGGTTTGAGTTGCCACTTGGTTTTCTGTTGGGAAATTCAAATGTGATCACACAGGATTTCCACTTAATGCTTTTATGCCCTTAAAACCCTAATTTAAGCAAAACAGTAATCAAATCTGTGAATTACGATAAATGCTACGGGAAATAAGCAGAGGGTAGAGATCCTTAACTCTCTATTTTTCGCAGTCAGAAAATAGAAAAATCTGGGACAACGGTGATGGCGCCCTAGTCCAATGCACAACTTTTTCCGCACAGTCCCGATCTCCTTCTGACACTGATCTCTGCTATGTCTTTTGTTTCCTGTGATCTGAAAATGGAGGACAAGGTTGATGTCGCCCTTGTCCTAAAAAGTTAAACAGTGTTCGCTTCTTTTTAGATCTGGAATCTTCAATGTTTGCCTTCCTGCTCTACAACTCCACTTTCTCCAGATCTAATACTTGTAACCTACAATCACAAGGAGTGTGGGAGGGGGTTGTGGTGTTTAGAGGCTTGCCTCAGTCAAGCCCCAGAGAGGCATTCAAGTCTTCCAAACACTGTTGTCAGAGAGAGTGCGTGCCCTTGGGAGGCAGAGACAAAAAACCAAATGATAATGATTGATAATGCACAATAAATGATACCTTGATGATGAAGCTCTCATGGAAGGAAGAAGCTCTTCAATGCCATGAGGAGAAGATGTAATCCAACCTGCAAAAACACACAATAACAATGCTATGCTCTGCAACACAATGAAGATCACAAGTATACCAATAGCTCATGAAACAAAATTGCCATCTAGTAATGCTCTAGTTTGCAAACGATAACCTAATCATGCTTATATATGCAACTATTAAGATTCTCATCAAGAATTTCATATTTGAAACTTATGATGTCGGCTTGAAGACCAAATAACGGTCACAAACCTGACATTAAAAATTAGGGCAGACCCAAAATAGGGCTGGACTAGGGCACTAGCGCCCTTGTCCACCCCTTATCTTTGCTCAGAATTAATTAAAGTGCAGCCCCCTAGGTCCTATTTGCCACAAGACCCATGGATTTTCTCATCGAGAGTCTGATTTAACATGCAAAATGCTCTAAATGCAAATCTAAAGACCTGGGAGCTAAACCTTTAGGAAAAAGCCCCCAAGGGTGCATTTTTCTGACATAATAGTAGTTTGTGTTGAGCAGAGATTAGAGATAAGGTTGTGTCGAGATGAGGATATGAGCTATTGTTGAAGGTAATTTAGTTTCTTTGTAGAGGTGCTGAAGATGTTGAGAATATGCTTATGTTGTTTGGTTTCCAAGTGCTTTTGAGAAAATTTGATTAATAAAGGAAACAATGTGTTGAAGATGTGTTCTAGCTTAACAGAGTTGTGATCGAGTTTTGCTCCACATTTCTTCTTCATTGAAGATCTGCTTTTACAGTTTGAAAATGTTGTTTAGAGGTGTTCAAAGATGTTATATTCTAGGATTTAGGCTTTGGTTTGTTGTGCAGGGAAAGTTGTGTTCACCAGTGTGTGGACAATGTTTCTGAGTTGTGCATAAGTGTTTGGGAGAAACTATTTTGCTTCGCATTTCTCCACAGATTTGTTTCTGGCTTTGCAATTTTGGATTCATGCTTATAAGGTCTATATCTTTCTTCAGTTCAAGTGGTTCATGGTTTGGTGCTTTTCAAGTTCGTTTCTTGAGTTGCAGTTGATGGTTTCTTGAGTTATAGTTGATGACAAAGTAATCTAAGTGCTTTGGTGTGAACTTTCTTTAGGTGAAAGATGTTGCAAAGGAATTTGTTGGTTTTCAGGTGCTTGTGGATGTTTCTAGATCATGTTCAAGATTGGTACATGATCTACATGTCATCGTTTGATGTTGAGGAAGCGTGCACTTAAAAGTTCATAGTGTTAACACAAGTTTGGCCTACTTGGTTGTTTACACTAATTGCAATTGTGCTTCGATGATTGTGAAAGCATGATGAAGTGTGTATGTATGGATTTAGGTCCGTGCTAAGGTGTGATGTGGTCTACATTCATTCCTTTCCTCCACGGGAATGTTTTGGTCTAAACCTAATTTGAATTTTATGGATTAAGATGTGTTACTGACCTTGGAGAATGTTTTCAAGGTTGATGATGGTATAAATAAGTGTCAAGGATTCATGACTGAGGGGATGTGCGATGGATATGATGAGAATTTGATCAATGTAGTGAGAGATTTCAAGTGTTAGGCTACTGAATACCATGAGTAGAAGGTGTCTACTATTGTTTAGTGTTGCTGCGAAGGTGTTGTTTGTGTTGTGGTGAATATTGAGCTTCAGTGCAACTAAACTCCATGCATAGGTTAGATGCAATTATATCAGTTCATCCATGGTAGTGAGCCTTCTCTTCTATCTCTTTCTTTTGGATAGTGAATCCTTTGGCAGTGAGCCCCCTGGTAGTGAGCCCTTTGTAATTTGGTGTTGCTACTAATTTATATTGTGAGCTAATCCTCACCGTGGTTTTTCCCTTTTTGGGTTTTCCATGTAAAATCTAGTGTTGTCTTGTGTTGTTATGATTCAACTTATGTTATTTACTTTCCATGTTTAATCATCATAACAAGTTTAAGGGTTAATTAAACTAATGTGGATCTGAATGTTTGTGAGGATTTGAAGTTTTTGATACAACTGATTCACCCCCCTCTCAGTTGTCTTGTTCATTTAACACATCTCCACTTAATATTCAGGCAAGGATTTAAAGGAATACCGTGAAGTAGCTGAATGTAAATGCTCTTCAAGGGGGAAACAATAAAGCGATAAGAACATAGCCATCACCAATATTTGAAAAACATACATGGAGTAGGTGCACACATTTTCATGGATAGCTCCAAAGGAACTAATGGCTAAAGAAAAGTAATGAACTACTCAACTTTGTTATTCAATCCAAAGCAGATTTCAAGACTTTGCCATAGAACCTAATTCAACAAAGAAAATCCCATATGTCACCAAACTGACAAATCCTTTTTTTAATAAAATAGTAGTCCTATTTATTGAAGCTTATGGCAATAGGCTTACCATGATATTCAATGATCTTATTCCACCATATGGACGGGGAAGTAAAATTGAACCCATACTGAAGGGAATACTCTCCATTCTAAAAAATGGCAAACAAGTTGCCAAGCTTTCCAAAGTAATTGTAAAGGAGGTGATGCTCTAACTTTGAAGGAGGCAAGAAGAAACTTATCACACCGATGAATATCCTTCCATTTACCTTGAGTAGACGATGAATTGATTCTATGATGAACTAAAATTTTCCAATTTTCAACCCCTCAGTTAGTTCTAATTATCTATTTAGCAAATAAACATATACCTTGATTTTTTTGATCAATAAGATCCATATCACCTTTGTACTTTGGATGAATATAGTGGGACCAAGATGAGTATTTGAAGCCAACTTGTCCTTCCATTTAGACCAAATGAATTGTTGAATGCTTTTGTTCAAGTCTTCATAACCTTTGTTAGTAGGCATCTAACAAGATGAGTAATAGACATGCAAGGTGAGAAAGATTCATTTAGTAACTCGGATTTTACCAACCAAGGATAAAAACTTGTTACCTTGGTTAATATTTTTTTGAGTCTATTCATGAACTAATTCCACATATCTGAAAGGGAAACTCCTAATCCAAAAGGTATTCCAAGATACCTAGTAATCTCCCCATGTTTGATTTGTCTCCATTCTTTAGGAATCCACTGAGCAGTAGGTCCAGATTGTATCATCATGAACTCAATTTTATTTTGGGCAAGTTGTGATCCTGAGACTAAACAATACAAATTTAGAATATCCAAAGTGTTATTAATTTCTTTTTTAAAATTTTGTAGAAAAGGCATACTATCATCAACAAAATGGGAATTGATAACATAAACATTTTGAGGGATTGAAATCCTTGATATAAGATGAAACTAACTAGCCTTTTGTATTAGATAACCCAAAGCATCAGTAGTAAGAACATATAGAAATAGAGACAATGGACATCCCTATCTAATGGATTGTTGTAGAGGCAAAGACTTAGTTGTAGAATTATTAACAACTTGGGCATTAACATCATTGAATAACATTTGAACATGTGATTAAATTTTGGGCCCAAACCCCAACCATTGCAAAATCTTAAGAATAAAACTCCACTGTATTCTATCATAGGCCTTATCAAAATCAAGTTCAATCAATAGAGCGTTTTGGCCTAGCTACTCGACCCACTCACAAGTTTACCAAGCCAAGATTAGATTATCAAGGATATATCTACCACCAAGAAAACTAGTTTGTTTAGCTTAGACAATGCCTTGAACCATAGGCTTGATCCAGAGAGCTAAAGCTTTCGCTATAATTTTATAAGAAGTGTTAAGTAAGTTAATTGGTCTCCAACTAGAAATAGTGTCTTCCTTTTTCCCCTTGGGTAGGAGTTTCATTAGGCCTCTATTGGTGTTGAACGCAAAGAATCTTTCTCAAAGGCTTCCAAGTATAGTATGTAAAAGTCATATTCAATATGAGGCCACATAGCTTGATAGAATTCAACAAAAATCCCATTAATACCTATACTTTTATTTGAGGCCATTAAAAACAACACATGTTCTAGCTCCTCCAATGAGAGTATCTAGTCCAAAAATTGACTATATCCTTGATCAATTTTATTGGGAATATAGTCCTTAACTATCTCCTCCAATATAAATTGAATATATTTCCATTGTTGATCTTCTTTAAAAATATTTTCATAAATTTTTTGAAATATCATACTTATTTCAAATGTGTTTGTGTGAAGGGTACCAAGCTCATCCAAAATGGAACAAATTTTCTCGTTTTTATATTTGTAATTTTAAAAGTTAAAAAATACTTAGAGCCTCTATTCCCCTCTTTTATCCATTGTAGCCTATCACATATTTTAGCTCCCTATCCTTTATAATTATCAATTTTCTATAGTTAGGTCTCTGTGTAAGCAATATCTTCTTGTAGCCTGATATTACTTGGATCAACATTCAATTGTTTCCTTTCTTGTTCGAATTTTCCTTAGAGAGATTTTTCCCTACATTTGTGTTGCCAAGCCATTTTATTGCCAAGAGAATGCAAAAGGTTGTACATTTTGTAGTTGCCTCACACCACCACTCAATCCATGACTCTCCTTATTGAGGTGTGGGAATAGAATTCCAAATCCCCACTAAGGCAGTCATGCAATCATTATTCTTTAAGTGAGAAATGTTGAGATTATAAGGGAGTGGATAAGAAGTACTAATTTTTTGAGGAGAGATCATGCAGAAAATAGGGAAATGATCTGAGAGAGAATTAGAATAATCCACTAAGATGCAAACACCAAAGGATTCATGGTCCAATGGTAGGTTAGGATAAATATAGAATCTATCCAATATACTTAATTTCCTATCATATCCTAATCTACAGTAGGACCAAGTATAACAATTATTGGCATGACTAGTAATTTTATCATGGATTGAATCAACTACTCCCAAGGAGTTCTAACAGTACAACCAACTATTGAATTCATCATTACTGAGTTTATAAGGACTGAACTAGATCTAATCAGTGTAATGTTCTAACATATTAAATTCACCACCAAGAATCCAATTAGTATTTAGAAGGGAATTAGAATGTGCAATTCCATAGTTCCACAAGTTCTTTAGCATTATTAGATGCACAGACATAAACCAATGGGTTGTCCATTGATAATAGTAAGGGCCCAAACATAACTATGAGTGGGGTCCTCCCCCTTATCAATGTCATATTTTGAACTCCCCAAATAAATACCCATGATTGAACCTCCTCTGCCATTTCTATGAGATGTATGCAAAAAACATCTCTCCATACATGAAATAGGGACACCTCTAATTTATTGTTTCCAAGATTAACTTCTTGAAGAAATAAAATGTCTAGATTCCATTTCATGATTGTCTCTACAACATTAAATTTATTATGAGGGAGTGTGGTCCCTCTTACATTCTAGGAAAGTATGTTGTAATTCATGATGTAGAAGTTGTAACAATATCCTCTTCTTGTGGCAACACACTAAAACTATTGACAAGAGTGACTAACTATTCATTATTTATTCAGTTAAAGGGGGAGAGGGAAGGGTATGTAGACCATTGATAGGAAGTGGGTGGAGAAGAAATTGAATCTTGAATAGGATGGACTATAGGACTATGGGAAGGGGATGGAGACTGATTTTAGGAAAGAGAATGGTAAGAATGAGGGGAAGAACCAGATGGTTCTTTCCTCTTTCTAACCATTCTCCATCCGTCTGTCATTATTGAATCCTTATAGGATGGTGTAGAATTTAGGGGGACCTCAAATGTATTGTCATGAATGAGTGAGAAAGATGAAGGGAGATTAGGTAATTAAGAGGAGGGAGGAGATGAAGAAATAATACAGAGATGGGTAGGTTGAGCTTAATTGTGTATAATTTGGTTAGATGGAGTAGAAGGTGAGAAGGGTTGGGTAACTCTATTTTTCTTAACAGAACAATCTCAAATTAAATGGTCTTCTTTTCAACAAAAGAAATAGGCATTAGGCTTATTCAAATAAACTAAGGGTTGATTCAAATTGAACCCTGGACCAATTAGTTTTATAAACTTAGGCAATGCTTTGTTCAAATCCACTTCCACACACACCTTAGGATGCACCCTTAAACTTGAAAATTTATCAGTATTATGTTTCAACAGATGACTTTGCCCAACTATGACACAATATTATTTAAGAATGGTCTCAATTCTAACCTTAAATAAGGTAACTTTATCCACATTGGATAGTGGGAGTGGGAATGGCCTTTAGGGTGAAATTCGAAGCTCTAAGCCTACAAGTAACAAATTTGCTAGCAAATCACCCAAGTACCATATTAAAAAATAACTTGGGCATGATTAGTTAACTTGGACATATAGGACAAGTATCCTTTCCCCAATCCTCTTAAGTCTTCAATATCCCATCCTTTGTTTTCCCAATTTAATCATGCCCATTTATAAAAATCAGCTTTGGAAGGTATACCTCTAAGAAAAAAAATTAACAGTTCAATCTAGAGATTTAGAAATAATATCCATAACATCATCTAAGAGCAGGAATTCTAAGGATTTACTTGACTCCTCATTAGACATCCTTTGTCAAATTGTTGGCTTTTTCTTTTTCTTTGGCGATGACATCTTGTGCTAGCTTGTTCCTTATAACCTCTTCCTCGTATTTCTCAGCATCTATATTCAACATGGTAGATTCACCATTCTGATTTATAATGACCTCCATGTCATTGAATACCTCCTATTTGTGAATTTCCCCTTCATTAACTACTGAGAAAGTCCTAAAATCATCTCCAGATTATCTTGCTGCGACCTTTAGTCTCATTTGTGCTATGAATCTAACCCTTGGCGCTAGGGTTTGCAAAAACAGTAAAACTAGGTTTAACAATAAAATGGTGCTCTTCTCTTCCTCTCACTTCTATATATTTCTATTTTATAAAATGGTGCAAGAGCACCTACAAAATCATGTGTTCTTTTGTAATAAGGTCTATTTGACCAATGCATTTTCATTTCAGTTTGTATCTAGGTCTATTTTGTAAGTCCCAAGTGACTTAGGGCACATTTGTCAATTTGTAACCGCATAATGCCAAAATAGGGCAGTAGGGTAGTTGGAGGCTGTTTTAGACAGTTGTCTCCCAGCCGCTTGGAGTCAGTTTGGTACTACCCAGGGCGAGTTGATAAATGCCTAGAGGAATGAACCAAATGATCATCGAATGTAATCAGATCGAAGAAGGGTGTGAATGTGATTGTATTGTGCTTAGGAGAAATAAAGCAATTATGTTCTGTCCATTTGATTTCTGTTTCTTATAACTGTAAATCGTGTAATTATAGATTTCCATTCTTTCTGTGTTTTCCATTTTGTTGCCGTATGTTGTCGTAAAGCATTCCACTGGTGAGATTTCTATCGAAATCAGTGGAATGGCTTCGATGTACCAGTATTCATTTTGTTCCTTGTTTTGTTTTGTGTCGATAGTGTAGATGTTCTAGACTGAGGAGTGTGTGCAGTAGCATGCCCTAGCATCTCTATGTGCTAGGCATAGAGTGTAGATCAGACTGTGTGAGAGTTGAAAACCCTAACAGCACATCGCTGAGTTGGTTCATCGGCGCATCGGCCAAAGGTTGCAAGTGTTCGCCGACAGAGCAAGTCTCGCCGAAGGAAGACAATTATTGGCGTAAGTCGGACAATAGAGAGACTTTAGAAAGTCATCTCGATGGTGGTTGTTCGACCGATGGAAATGTTCCGGCAGTTCATTTGTTAGTTTTTGCCAACTGTGACTAAGTTGGGTCCCGATCTTTGGTATCCATTGTGCGCTCCCCATCATATAGGAGAACATGGCAGTAGTTGGGATGTGGTACTCCCACAAGCAGAATATGCCTATAATGATTCTACAAATAGAAGTATAGGTCTAAGTCCTTTTGAAGTTATCTATGGTAGTCATCCTAGAGGAATTTTTGAATTAAGAGATGTTCAAGGGTTAGACAAAAGGAGTGGACATGCTAATACATTTGCAGAGGCTATGAAGGAGATTCATCAACAAGTCAGAGATACTCTACACTAGAACAGTCAGAAGATCAAGGCTAGAGTGGATCAGCGTAGAAGGGATGTGCAGTACCAAATAGGAGATATGGTCATGGTTCATCTCAACAAGAACAGACTACCCAAGGGAAGCCACAACAAGTTGATGATGAGAAAAATTGGACCTTTTCAGATTCTAAAGAAATATGGTTCTAATGCTTACAAAATTGAACTTCCTGATGATATTGCTATTTCACCTATATTCAATGTTGCTGATCTAATAATATATAGGAGTCCTGATATAGGCGAAGGTACAACCGATTCTGTCCAAGACAATAAAGAGTGGGTACAACACTTACCACTTACGGAACCACCGAAGATGGAATGCATCTTGGATAGCAGGACAACCAAGAAGACTAGAAATCAGACCTATTTTGAGCACCTAGTCAAATGGCAAGGACTTCCAGATTCAGAAGCCACATGGATGCTGGAAGAAGACATCAAAAAGCAGGGTGGTGATTTACAGTAGTTAGTCTCTAAGAGGACTTGAGACAACTTTCACCTGGGGAGTATGGTGCAGGAGCACCTACAAAATCATGTTTTCTTTTGTAATAAGTTCTATTTGACCAATACATTTTCATTTCAGTTTGTATCTAGGTCTATTTTGTAAGTCCCAAGTGACTTAGGGCACATTTGTCAAATTGTAACCACATAAAGCCAAAATAGGGCAGTAGGACAGCTGGAGGTTGTTTTAGACGGTTGTCTCCTGGCAGCTTGGAGTCAGTTTGGTACTACCCAGGGCGAGTTGATAAATGCCCAGAGGAATGAACCAAATGATCATCAAATGTAATCAGATTGAAGAAGGGTGTGAATGTGATTGTATTGTGCTCAGGAGAAATAAAGCAATTATGTTCTGTCCATTTGATTTCTGTTTCTTATAACTGCAAATCGTGTAACTGTAGATTTCCATTCTTTGTGTGTTTTCCATTTTGTTGCCGTATGTCATCATGAAGCATTCCACTGGTGAGATTTCTATCGAAATCAGTGGAGTGGCTTCGATGCACCAGTATTCATTTTGTTCCTTGTTTTGTTTTGTGTCGACAGTGCAGACGTTCCAAACTAAGGAGTGTGCGTAGTAGCATGCCCTAGCATCTCTATGTGCTAGGCGTAGAGTGTAGATCAGACTATGTGAGAGTTGAAAACCCTAACGGCGTATCGCTGAGTTGGTTCATCAACGCATCGGCCAAAGGTTACAAGTGTTCACCGACAGAGCAAGTCTCGCCAAAGGAAGACAATTATCGGCGTAAGTCAAACGACGGAGAGACTTTAGAAAGTCGTCCCGACGGTGGTTGTTCAGCCGATGGAAATGTTTCGGCGGTTCATTTGTTAGTTTTTGCCAACTGTGACTAAGTTGGGTCCCAATCTTTGGTATCCGCTGTGTGCTCGCCATCATAAAATCAATCTATGAAGACTCTTTACTAACAAATCATTTGCTCATCAATATTTAACAAATATTTATTTTAAGGAACAAACTCAACTTTAACTATGATGTGCCTAGTACAAATCAAACTTGGAGTCAAGTTTAGCCCTAACAACTATAATTTTCACTAACCTAGTAAAATTGTGATACATTTGGCTTGCAAGAATTTATATCAAACTTACCTTGAATCGCTATATCATAGCTCATCTATCAACTAAACAACAAATACTATTATTGCAATACTACAAAGGCAGGTACTCACTACTACGTGGCACTTTTGTATAGTTGGTAGTTGCCCTCTAGAAGTCATTTCCATTCAATTATTTTGTGCATTGTGTTCGACTATACCATTTATCATATAAATACCTAAAAGTAACATTAAACTTGGTGAGTTTTTCCCAAGAAAAATATGCTTTTACTTAGAAAATTGAATCATTGACCAACTTATTGTTTAAAATTATTGTTGATTGCTAAAAGAAAGCACGATTAATATTCTTAGCCATATTGACCCTTGATTTTATGTTCATATTAAAAATTAATGGATCCCACTTATTAGGAAGTTATAAAATTTAAAACTTTGGTCAATTCTCATTATACATGAGCCCTTTTTATCAGTCCTTACCTTCGGTAGGAATACTTATGTTTTCATCTTGTTCCATTTTTTGATCTTGATATTTGTGCAAGATGATTTTTTTAAGACACTATGGTTTTGATCCCGCTTGGATTTTCATTGTATATAAAAATAGTATTTGTTGGCTTCTTGATTGGGCGCTCTTTATTTTTCCTAGTTAAGCAATATATTATTCCTTTATGAAAAATAGGGGAAAATTTGATGAATCAGAGAAGGGGATAGAAAAATTTCAGGAGACTAAAGTTTTTTTTAGGATGCAGGGAACGTGTTAGGGTTCATGGCAACATAATATATTGCAAGAAGAGCTCGAAGGAAGTTATGGACATGCGCCTAAAGTTTTGTCAAGTAGAAAAAGGGTATTTTAAAAAGGTTTCCTAGAATGTCATGGACATTCATGTCGAGTGTTATTTTTTCCTGGACATGTGTCATAGTCTTCAATAGGTAATTTTTATTTGTTGTAGACCCCACATTGCATTTGTAATGACATAATCTTACAAAGAAAGTTTCAGTGAGAATTTATGGCCATGGCATAACTCTACTATTTGATAGAGAGACAAATCGATGAAGGCATTTGAGTGCATGTCATAGTTAGGTCAAGGACCAAGGTTGCTGGGTTGATTCCCCAATGGCCGTGTTGAAGATTTTCTCAATGCTAGGGTAAGCTAGTCTTGTGTTTATAGAGTTAGTTTATGCAAGAAGATATTTTCAATGACCTATGCTTAGTGGTGGTAGTGTTTCCTATTGGGCTATGTAACATCGTAAAATGTGCACGCCACCATTTTACACTTAGTTTAGCTCCTAGATGGGCCTCAAATATTTACACTTGTTTATTAGGACCTATTTTAACACCTTTTTAAGCATTAAGCATGTAATTATTGATCCTGATGCACAAAACCCAGAAAAGAGTGATAAGGCAAGGCTAAGCACACTTTAAGTGCCATTTTTTGGGAGCTATGTGGCTAAAGGACCAGGGCACCCAAGTGCCCTAGGCCCTCCTTTAGCCCTGCCCTAAAATGTGGCTTGTCAGCTTGGGACCTCTTAAAAGGTTCCTAATGTCAACCTCATGTGGTTTAATTCTTTGAAAATCAATGTCAGTGCATATAAAAGTAAGTTAAGTCATTCATTTGATCATCTAACTCTCTCTAGCAAATCTTGGCACTCTTGCACTCTCTCTTTCTCTCTCATGTTCTTTACAACTGTCTCGTGGATTATTGTTGCAGCACTAACATATTGTAAGTCTTGTGAAGATCTTTGGGCTACACCAACTTCTTGATTCAAGTTGTGACATCGTCTACAAGCATGCTAGGGTTTCCATGCTTGTGGTGAATTCCTTCATTCATGATTTGTCTTAGCATTCCATTCTACTTCAGATTTGCCTCTACCCTCCTAGGGCACGTGTTCTTTATCAATCATATTTGCTATTGTGGAGATGGAAACACCATTCATGGAGCTTAACCAAGGCAAGCTCCTAAATAGCACCAAACCATTTTCCTTCTTACATGTGTGTAGGTTAGAAGAACAGGTTTCAGGAGTTAAATTTTGGGAAGAAGGTAGAGCCTACAGGTATAGACCCACCGAAGATATCAGTTTATGCTAACCCTAATCAGGGTCTAGGGTGCCCAAGCACCCTTGTCCTTGGTATTTTGGTCCCCGAATCCAGGTTCTCTAATCCTCCAGTCTCTGTGGTTCTTTCAAATTGTTTGTATCTATTTCTGATTGTCTGTTATGCTCCAATCTTCGACAACTAGGATTTCATGTCTTTTCTCTAGTTTGATTAATTAGATTTGGTTAATTCCTTCTATATACAACAAAAGGACTAATCCCCTATAGTTTGGATCTCCTTTCAAAGGTAGAATCCAATCTCGGCTTATGTCCCAATGTTTTGTAGAAGAGGGTTTGACCTAAATTGATCTATTGAGCTAGTCTCTCTTTTCTACATTACATTTTGGTGAACCTGACTTGTCTTGCACTTTGGCATCCTTCTTGCTTCATATCTGAGATACTTGTTGCCCTAGATCTGATTAGATTCCATTCATTCATCATTTTGTTGGAGTACTTGACAACACTGAGAGAGGGGGGGTGAATCAGTGTTGTAGAAAACAAAACACTTAATTTGCTTTTATCTCAAACTTTAAAAACAGAAGCAGTTGTTGATATAGACTTTATCAATGCAAGAGATTGTGCATAAAAGAATTTAATAAACAAGTATGAAAGACAAATAAATCATGCAAGAAATGAGACCATAAGACAAGAATTTCAAGAGTGGAAAACCCTCTTGGGGTAGAAAAACCACTCAGTAAATGCCTCATTAGCTTATTCAAAGATCATGCCTCACTGGCTATAGAAAAATGTCTCACTGGCTGATAGATTGCCTCACTGGCTATTTGTTTTTATCACTACCTCACTGGCATATCACAATCAAATGGATATAATAGAGAATTTGAATCAATACAGAGGGTTACTCTATTTCCTTACAATGCATATCTTGACCATCTCATTTATTTGAGATTCAAGAGCTTATAATCACAGGTTGCACATATCTTAGGAACACTCTGCTATTATCTCAATGATAATGTAACAACAACTATCATCAACATAACACTAGGTGTTAGATAAATAACATTTCATAATGCCCTTCCTTCGTTCATGAAACAGTTTGTGTCTATAACTCAAACAGTTGAACTGTGTAAAACAATTTTCTTTTGAACAAGTAACTGACAGAGTAATATGGTTGAATGATGCCATTTAGAAGTGTGTAGAACCTTTGAAGATATTACAATAACTTAACCCAAAAGGGTTACAATAAACTTTCAAGTGTCCATTATAACTACTGCACTGAACCAAAATATTCCTTTTCAACGACAGTTAATGAAACATCAAACTATCTTCAAAGTTATTCCATGCAACCCTAGCACTGTATACTTGAGAATAAAGACCTTTCATACTGCCATAAAAGAAATCTTAACAACAATATTTGTAAACCCTAACCACAACAAAGAGTTTCCATAAAGTTATTGCCGATCATAACTGTTTTGCAACAAAATAGGTAAGAACAATGAATATGAGTCAAAGACTTCATAAAAGAAACCCAAGCTCATAGTGAAGTCAAAGACAATACTTAAGACTGTCACAAAACAAGCCTGAGCATAACTTAGAATACCCATGCCATAAAACAAAACATATTTCCTTTTGCTCACAAATTCTACATAGATATATGACTGTATTACATATTATTCAAAATAGTGAGCAAAATTCCATTCAACCATTTTTCATTAGTTCAGGAACCATCAAAGTAAAGCTTCAATATGGACTCACAAAAGGAAAGATATCACGTGAAGCAGTCGACAAGACAAGGGTTTTGTTGTGCCTTTGAGCTTAAAAGAAAAAACAATAATAACTACCAAGCTCCCATTTTGACTTTGCTACAACTTACTATAAACCCAAGATTTGTCATATCCAAAAAATCCTCCTCATGATAGCCAAATTTCACTATTCAAACCCTAAGTGACAAAGCAATCATTTTACAAAGTGCAACATTATGAAATGGTCAACAAAAAAAACTCTTTTTCCCTGATATACCAAGGTCACCGAGAGCACAAGTTTACCCTAAAAGAAACCGGTGACCATCAAAATAAAATCATAACATTTTGACTTGATGAGAATGCTGACAACCTGCTGATCAGGTTAATTATCTTAAGTGGCTCGATAAATGTCTTTGATTATATTTGAAGTTCAAACCAAATCTAATGAAATAATGCCCATCATATAATAAAATTATCAATCAAGACTATGAGCAATTATGAGCATGACAACTTTAACCCACATTTGTCAAAATTTGTGTGCACCAAAAACAAGAAATGGAATATAATGACCCCCAACTTTGAAACTGATGTAACAAAGTGTTGTCCCACTAATAATGCACATCATAAAGGTCAACCAAGTGTGTACATTATCCAAATGCTTGTCACATAGAACAAAAACCAAATACCTCTACCAACTGCCATGGTACCATAGTGCCACAAACCAATACAACTGTCAGTATGCCATGAGAGTATGTGAATTTGTCATCAAGGACAAAAACTGAGAGGGCAACACATTTTTCATAGTCATATAACTTAATATTGCATTATTTCATTGTTAGGATTTGAAAAAACCTTGTATTTTTAGGAAATTTAGCTAATCTTCAACCTAGGGTTTGTAGATCAGTGTGTTGTTTCATATCTTGTTGCATGTATAGGTTTATTAAAGGGTTTTAAGTTGTTATACCTTATCATCCTTGTTTTTCTATGACATTCTTACATATTTGCATTGAAAAGGGTGAAAAATCAAGTATTTTAGGCTTGCAAAAAGGCATATTTGTGCATTGTTTTCATTGCATATGTTGTAGATCATTATAGAAAGATTTGAATCTCTAATTTTTACATCAGATATGATTGATATTACAGTATATAATAATTTCATTGTGTTACATATTGCATTTAATAATCTCATTTGCTAGGGTTTTGTCAAAAAATTGCATTTTTAAGTCAAATTCAAAACCTAGGGTTTGTAATTAAAATCTTGTTTCAGCTTTTGCTTCTATTATAAACATTCCAAATCTGATCTTTAATTGCTATATCATGTCATAAATTTCATTTTTGTTCAAAAATAAGGCTTGCATAAAAAAATCTTGGTCTAGGAGTGAGCATTTAAGATCTAAGGTTTGATAGTAACACCCTAGCCAGTCTTGCATTTAGTGCACTTTAATCAAATCAAATTTCTCTAAATATTTGTGGAATTTAAGTGGATGCATCATTTAGGCACTTAATTTGCACATAGTACTCATCCTACATTTGTAAGACTTATTTGTTGTGGTTACCAAGAATATCACATTTTTGGAAGACCCCGCTTCTCTTGCACTTGTAGGTCTTTGATTGAAATCTTATTTTCATATTGGTGATACTTGATTAATGCATAGATCTAATTTTCCATTGTTGTTCTATATCATACTGGCATATAATAGACAAGTCATTTCATCATGGCTTCCTCTAGTTGCTCCTCTTTGGTGTCTTTGCATGCATATGTCATAGATTTCAAAAATTTCTCTAAATTCATTAATGTGCATCCATATGTTTTAGATCACGTAGCATCCATGTATGGTGCTGATGTCTCTAAAAGTTCTATATATAAATCGTTTGTTATATATATGATTTTGAAAGGTTCATAACTCTCATGGGTATGTATCCTTTGATATTATAAGTCTTTACTAACTTCATCTCCATGAATGGTCGTGAGAAAGGTGATGGTGATAGTTCTTCTTCTACTTCTACTACAAGTAATAATAATTCCGTGTCCATTCCCATGGATATACCCTCTAATGCATGTGATGGTGACCTAGCTTTGTCTATTTCACCCTATGATTTGGATCCCTCTCCCAAAGTTGTTCCCACTTGTGAGGATATTTTGGCACAAGAAGATGAAATCATTGATACATTTCTTAACATCACTCTACCCTCTATTCATTCCAATGCTCTCCCTTCAAAAGATGAAGCATTAGTGGATGAGGGGCCTTCTCTAACAAAGGATCCTCTATGGGTGGATAATGGGCATTCATATCACCATCTTAAATCTTCTACTTATAACATAGTACATGAGGTTTCTATAGCTCATCCTAGGGATATTCCTCCTTTGGTTGAATGTTCAAATGCCTTGGATATTACTGAATAAGTGAAGACCCTCGATCTTCCTCCTTTGGTTGAATGTGAAAGTACCTTGGATGTCACTAAAGATGCGAAGACCATGGATAGTTCTCCTTTGGTTTCATGTTCAAACCCCTTGGACATCACTAAAGATACAATCATCAACAATCTTCTTAACAACACTTTACCCTCCTCTCATTACAATGATCTCCCTTCAAAATATGAAGCATTAGTGGATGAAGAACAGTCTCTCACATTAAATCCCTCAGGGTTGGATGTTGTGCTTCCTCAAAATAAAAATAATGTCAATGCTATCATCACTAATAGACTTATTCCACGTGCTAAGAGGATAGTGAATAAGTGTACTAATGTTTCTAAAATCATTATGCATGAGGCACCTAGTATGCCTCCTTGATTCAAACCAGTGATTACGGTTCAAGGTGATCCAACTCCACCTTGACCCCTGGGTTACATTCTTAATTATGCAAAACAAATTACTCAAAAGAATCAGGGTGTTCAAAATGTGTTGCAACATCACACGATTGCTCACACATACAACACCCATAATAACAAACAAAGTAAGCAAGAATCACATGTGCTAGTTTCTCTTCCACCTTCCCAAACTATCCTACCTCAAGTACCTCATCTTCCTTCGCATTTTGGTAAAGAATGTGATCTTTTTGAGCAACTCTGCGCTACTCTAGCTAAGATCTCTCTATCGGATTTAATACAAACTTCACCTACATACTAGAAAATGCTCCATGAGGCTCTACAAAAGGTGAGTGTTCCACTTGTTGTTCATCTGAATGATGTAGCATCTCTGTTTAGTTGTATGTAGGTGACAACATCCGATATATCATTTCAACAACATGAGTTACCTCCCATAGAGGTTCAAAACCAAAATAAGCCTTTTATGATATTCATTTTCTTCAATAAAAATGGGATAAGATGCACTATGATTGATGGTGGATCAGGTCTTAATATTTGTGGAATAGATTTGCTAAATAAACTTAATATTGATACATCTTCAATTCAACCAGATAAAATGAACATTCGTGGCTTTGATAATATTGGCAGGCAATCATTGGGTACTATTACCTTACCTCTTAGGGTTGGTCCTATGACATTGCCTACCCTTATCCATGTCATGCCTAATTCTGTCTCATACAATCTTCTTCTCAGTAGACCATGGATTCATGCCATGGGGCAAGTTCCGTCTACCCTTCATCATTCAATAAAGCTCATCTTTGAAAACAAATTACATATAATTAAAGTTGATTCGACTCTCGATAGTTGCTTGAAAATAGAAGTGAGACATCAAACTCCTTTGAGTAGTTTGATCCCTTCTTTAACACTACCGTATGTTGCTAACAATAGTTTTGGTTGGGATAGTGTTGGTCCTTCGAAAGCAATTTTCGATGATGATTGGGGTTCGTTAGATTTTATACCCTCCTTTATGGGTGAATATAAAATCCCACCCTCTCACCCTAAGACCTTGAAGGTAAATGCAATTTCTTCAACACAATCTCATACCTTACGTGGTTTAAACTCAAGAGTAATGTCAATGGAACTTTTGATGTTAATGATGATCTGCCTTCTTTTATAGAAATGGCAGCCATTTGTGATAATAATCCTCTCAATCTAATGAATCATCTAATTCTAATGCATGTCTTGGTAATGAAGTGGTCTCTTTAGATTTAAACCCCCATGGGATGGTTGAAACAAAGGTTGACCCTCCTCACCATGGTAAAAATAATGATCCTTCTTCTTCAACATATAATCACACCTCTAAAATCAACGAAGCTAGCCATATGACCTCTCTTCGTCCTTTGGATTTGGAGAAGTGTTATGGGCATGGATTCAAAATTCTTTCAAAACAAGGATACAATGGAAATGGGTTAGGATGCAAAGAATAGGGAATTAAGGTACCTGTGGAACCAACACTGCACTTGTCTAAAGTAGGTTTGGGTTCCCAACCTTCTCCTACATTCTCTCCACCATGTTTACAACAAAAAAGATTACTTCCTACTCCACCTAAGTCTTCTCTTCTATCTCAACAAGAGTGTATTTTTTCAAGTCTACTCAAAGACCGCTTAATCATTCTTCCTCCTCTAAAATGTAAAAAGGTTCAACAAAATAACGATTCAACACATTATTGTGCATATCATCGAGTGCTTGGCCATTCCACTAATGAATGACGAGTCTTGGGTGACAAAATTCAACAACTTTGAACAAGGTTTGGCTCTAGCACTTCTCACCATGCTTGATGTAGTCCCTAGAGCACCTTGTCCTCCATCCATTTTATAATCAAGTTGGGAGAGGATAATTTGTTATAGGCCGGCTCACAAGAGTGGTCCTTTCTTCTCATTTGTGTTATGTTTGTGCGTAATGTGATCCCCGTATTGTGATGATTTATTCTCCCTTGGCACCCTTGTTAGCACAAAGGTACAAGGAGTAAGAATGCATTATGTCATTCTTCTATATGTATCTTCGCTCTTCTATATGTCGTGATGTGTAATTTCATTATTTTTTTCCTTGGATGATTTAGCATCCTCTCATGATTGATTCAATTTATGTGTTTGTGATCTTTCTTCCATCTATATGACACCTTGTAGCAATGCTTGGCATCATACCATGACTGCACAAGCCATTATGTATCATGCCTGTAAACATCACCTTGGTTTGCTTGTCTTAGGGGCAACCCCTTGTCACGATGTAGATTTTGTAAACACATCTCATTTGGGCATGTGCTTTTATAAAGCTCTCGTGCCTATTTTTCTTCATCACTCTACCTTAAAGGCAATTGCTCCTTTATGGAGTTAGCAATCACTTTAAGGTGGGGGCACATATCGTTCTATGAGCCTTACTCTCATCTTTCTATCTAAACACTTGTTGATTATTTTCGTTACTACACTCTCTTGGAAAGGATTATGGCTAACTTGGAAAAAAGATCTTGAGTCTATCTTGTTCTCCTAAGTTGAATCTCCTTGCATGTTTGGGAGAAGGGTTGTGCCACCAACTAGAGTTTGGTATCAAGGTCGCTTTGCCTTCTTATTTGGCAAGGCTTTGTGAAAAATCCTCTTGCGAGAGGTAGCTTTGTGTATTCCCTTTAGTGGAAACACTTTCCTTGGTATGGATTATGTGTATTATGCATGTACTCCTCTTATGCTTCTTCTTATTTCTAACTAACCCCTTAGCATTTTTCTTTATTTCATCTTGGGGAATGATACATGATGATTGAGACATCACTTAGATCAAGGTCTCCTTTGTCATGTTGATGCAAGGTCTTTCGTAATGTGTTTCTTGTGTTGCATCTGCTATATATTCCTTATGTATACCTCTTAAGTGTTTCTTGTGTATTCCATGCGTATTCTATGTATACATTGTGTCCTATATGTGTATACTTTGTGTCAAGCGTGTATACTTTGTGTATTGTGTGTATGTATTATGACTTCTCAAGTGTATGCCTTGTGAAGCCTTGTCTTATCTCTTGTCTTCTAAATGTTTCATGTATGAGTGAATTATGTTATGTGTCTTATGTGTATGCCAATCATCATAGACTCCTAGAATCCTAAACTTGGGGGCTTGGCCACCCTTCAATTTTAGTGTCATTATGTGGTTTCTATGTTGTTGTGTTTGAATTGTGTCTTCTCCATCATTTAGTATGAGTTCAAATGTAAGTTTGTACCCACACTAAAGTGGGGGCTAAATGTAATGTCATAAAATGTGTACACCACCATTTTACACTTAATTTAGCTCCTAGACGGGCCTCAAATATTTACACTTGTTTATTAGGACCTATTTTAACACATTTTTGAGCATTAAGCATGTAATTCTTGATCCTGATGCACAAAACCTGGAAAAGAATAATAAGGTGGGGCTAAGCATACTTTAAGTGTTATTTTTCAGGAGCTATGTGGCTAAAGGACTAGGGCACCCAAGCGTCCTAGGCCCTCCTTTAGCCCTACCCTAAAATGTGGCTTGTAGGCTTGGGACCTCTTAAAAGGTTCCCAATGTCGGCCTCATATGGTTTAATTCTCTAGAAATCAACGGGAGTGCATATAAAAGTAAGTGTTGACCTATTTTGCCTCTGCCCAGAGTTAAATAGTTCACCTTGCATTTTCTTTGAAAATCCTTTAGAAATGACCATACAAGGTGTAAGTCTTCCAAGTACTCATGCATGCCTAGTTAAAAATCCCAAGCTCTTTCCTAAAGATTCCCTGCAAGAAACCCAGAAAAACCCAGAAATCTTTTAGCCTCAAGTATTTTCTATCGCTGGGATTTCTCATATTTTATAGCTTGTATTTGTATGTACATTTGCATATACATTCGCCTTTGTACATACAAAGGAATATGCAAAGGGTATATACAAGGCGAAATGTACATTGGCGAGCTTGCAAAATTTCCACTGGCCTTTGAAAATGGTGAAAAAATGAGTTGTATGCATTTTTCAATCAATATCGGGCCTGCATATACATTGGGGAATCTTTCGTAGATCCCTAGAATATTCTGCAAGTGTATAGCAAGATTGATGTATATCGGTTTGTATGTTTGTACATACAACACAATATACAATAAAAACATACAAGGCCGACAAAGATGCATTTGCTACAGTGTCTTGTATTTTTTTTTGCTTTGTATGTTTTAACATACATTCGCCGATATACAAAGTAAATGCAACTGGTGGGGCCCGCGCATATACAAAGAAGATTGTATGTCTTCTACATACATACAGGTGCATCCGCTACAGTAGAATGTACATTCGGCCTTGTATGTTTCTTTGTATATTTTGCTTGTATGTTTTGTACATACAAGTGAAACATACAGAGAAACATGCAAAGCCGAACGTGCAAAAGTTAGGGCTTGGAACATATAAAGCCGATAAACAAAGGTTTATATACAAGCCGGACCCGATTGCATTTTTCACTTGTTTTATAAAGTCTTCGGGTCTGCCTTGTATATGGGCGATTGTATATTGCGATATACAAGTCAGAGATACAAGGGTTGTATGCAAGGCAGACTTGAATCGAAGATCAAAGTCAACATTTCAGGTCTCGGGTCTGCCTTGTATATGTATAAGTGTTTTGTATATTTGAACATGCAAGGAAATATACAAAGAAAGGATGCACGTCAGATTTCAAATGGATATACATTTTGGTTGAATGCAGCGATTGGGTCCGCAGTTGCATGTATATTGAATTGTATGTTTGCATATACAAGCTAATATGCAAGGGGTCATATACAAGGGTCATCGGCCAGACAGAATGCATCGGCAGCTCAGTTTATAGTCAGTCCGACTACCGATAAGCAGATATAGTTTTCAGCGATGGATTCAGGACCAGCCCAGCGACCAATCAGGTGATGCCACGTGGTAGGGGGCGGCAGATGCAAACATACAAAGACAAATTCAAATGCATATTCTACAAAGTTTTCAAAGGGGCGTTTTAGCGCCAAAAGCAGAGCATATACCAAGGAAATTTCGGCATGACTTTATGCATCGACGGCTCTACTGAAGGTCATTCTGACAGCCTGGTGCAGCCTGATACAAGGCGCTTTGCACATACAAATGTAGTTTTCAGAGGGCGATATACACACAGGTGCAAAGCGATATATATAGGTGGTTGACCAAAACTTTGACCGCCTGTATCTCCTCCATCCTAGCAAATTTTGACATACTGTAAAAGGCAAACATGCTTATTTTTGTCTCCTCTTTTATTTGGCGGTCTTTTTGGGGGGTTTTCTTCCACTTTCAAATTTTAGATCTGGCGTTGCATGCTTGGCCAACGTGACGTTTCAGCAACGACAGTTGCATATTCAGTTGAAGATATTTATTGCATTCATTGCTACAAATCGATGACTTTACAGACCACATTAAAGATGAAAAATATCTTTCATCTACTCTATTTTCTAATCTTTACGCCATAACTTCAGGGTAGATGGAGGTCCCTTCAGGCAGATATTTTTTTGTTACAACTCATGGAGTGATTTTTGTAACCGACTGAGGCCAAAATGTAAAATGATATATATACATCAAAAGCAGATGTATAAGTTGTTGGTTGTTCTTCTGGGCTATTCTTTGTAATGGCTACTTGGCCTCTATAATCAATATAAACTGGTATTTTTGCCTCTCTTTTGTTATTTTTAGCACTGTGTCTACTCCTCTGGACCTCTCTAGAATTAATATGAGACTATGTGAGTATCTCCAGCTGTGAGATTATTACTGTGTCTATTCAGTTGCAGCCAAACACATTTAAATCTAGTGTATCACTTAGTTCTTTTCAGCATTTCATTTCAGTTTCCTTCTAACCCTTTTCCCCTGCAAGCATTAGCACTAGATTTAGATGATTTTCTCTGAGCATTAGGCTTAGAAAGAGGAAGCCGGCCTTCTCCGAAGGTCTGATCTCATTTCGCAAGGTCCCACTCTTCGAGATCATTCCCATGTTACCTCAGATTGTTGAAGTTTCATAACCGCAGCAAAGGGTGCAAATCTGGGTGATAACAGTAAGTTATGCTATTAATTTGAACATATCTACACTCTCTCTAGCTCCTTGGAAGATTCTTATTCTCTCTCATGCTCTCTACTCTGTTCTCAAGCTCTCTATTGTGGATTATTGTTGCGACACTAACATATTGCAAGTCTTGTGAACATCTTTCTACTTCTTTGGGCTACACCAACTTCTTGAGTCAAGTTGTGACGCTGCTTCAAGCATGTTAGGGTTTCCATGCTCATGGTGACTTCTTTCCTTCATGCTTTGTGTTAGCATTCCATTCTACTTTAGATTTACCTCTGCCCTCCTAGGGAATGCACTCTTTATCAATCATTATTGCTATTGTGGAGGTGGATACACCATTCATGGAGCTTGACCAAGGCAAGCTCCTAAATAGCACCCAACCATTTTCCTTCTTGCATGTGTGCAGGTTAGAAGAACATGTTTCAAGAGATGATTTTCAGGAAGAAGATAGAGCCTATAGGTACAGACCTACCAAAGATATCAGTTTCTGTTAACCCTAATCAGGGTCTAGGCCATCCAAGCACCCTTGTCCTTAGTATTTTGGTCTCCGAATCCAGGTTCTCCTCTGATCCCTGGTCTTTGTGGTTCTTTCAGATTGTCTGTATCTATTTCCAATTGTCTGTTATGCTCTGATCTTTGTCAACTAGGGTTTCATGTCTTTGCTCTAGTTTTATTGATTGGATTTGGTTAATTCCTTCTATATACAAAAAAAATGACTAAGCCCCTATAGTTTGGCTCTCCTTCAAAGGTAGAATCCAAGCTCGGCTTGTGTCCTAATGTTTTGTAGAAGAGGGTTTGACCTAGTTTGATCTATTGAGCTAGTCTCTCTTTTCTACATTACAGGTCGTAGCCTTTAGTTCTCTATTTTTATCCTTTATGTTATGACGAGCATGCATACCTACCTTGTTTGGCTGGTAACCTTTAGTTCTGCATTTTTATCAATTATGTTTATATGGGTGTTGCACATCTTCTTGCTGCATTTTATTGTATACTCCTAAAATTTTATAATTAATATATTCATACAAGTGTTTTTAATAAAAATACTTTTGATTTTCTTTAATTGTAAACCTTATATTATATACTCATAAAAGTTTCCGATTTAAAAAAAAAACTTTTGAGTAGCTGCTTTAGTTGTTTCAAATTTAAATGTAATTTTTCCTTGACACTTTTAGATCTTTCTCAATACTTCTGTATAATTGCTTGGTTGTTTTCAATTTTATATCTACAGTCTCGGATGGGGAATATTTTTATGAACACTTTTTGCTAGGAAAGGTGTCTCAACCTTGCAACTACAAAAGGTTATTATTCTTCCCAGTTTTGGTCTTTTTGAATACCCTCTATCTTGAAGAGTGGTTTATAACTTTCAAAGTTTCAAAAGGGGCTAAAAATGGTACGACTTACTATTTTTAGTAACTCTACATTTGAGCTCAGATGGATCCAAAATTTTCCCAAAAGGTGTGGAATTGTCAAGTAAACATCTTGGGTGAGTTTCAACTCAAGATCATAATTGGATTGCAAGATATTAAAGTTTCTATTTTTTGAAACTCCTGAAAAATGTTTTGAAATCAAATTTGAGGCACTTAGAGGCCAGTTATAGATTGATAGATCTCTTCACAAGATTTCCAATGCATCAAATGGTTTGTCAATTGAACACCCGGATCAAAAGTTATGACCTCCAGAATTTTGAACTCCTATTTTGGGAAATGTGAAAACATGTTAGACACTTAAAAGAGCTGTAAAGGGGAGAGTTACATGTGTTGGTGTGTGATTTAACACATCACAAGACACCTTTGATCGAAGATAATTTGGTCGCCACTTTTGGGTGGTTTTTTGGATCATGGTTTTATAATTACCGTTAACGGTTTATTGTATTGTATCTCCTATATATAAGGAGCTTAAGATAGAGGTTGTGTGTAAGAGTCTTATAGATGTTGAGTTACCTCCAGATCTCTGGTTGGTTATACTCCTATGAAAGCTTGCTCTGCAAGTATATTGTAATCTTCTTGATTCCTGAATAATATATTGGGCGACTTTGGAGTGTGGGTTTTTTACCCTCGAAAGGGTTTTCCCCATGTATATCTTGTGTTGTGAGCATTGTACTTGTTTTTGATGCATTGTTACCTTTCTGTTAATGTGCATCTCATAATCTGTAATTGTAAAATATAAAAAAATTGCATAAATCTTTTCTCAGTAGATTAGTGTAGGAAGTGTTTCCGCATACCTTGCTTCCTTTCACTTTTGAATGATTATGTTGAATATTTTTCATTTTTAGATTTGATTTCCTTCTGGATAATTGTGTTGATTGTTTTCAATTTTATATCCTAACTTTTTCTTAGTATGTGAACTGTGTTGGTTGTTTGACTGTAGCTAGGTATGCCCTTTACTCGTCTTTTGAAGAAACTGATGCCCATGCTTTTGCAGGCTATCACTCTAAAAGAACTTCAGTGGGATATTCCTTTGCTATAGTCAATACCACCTCTTATGCTCTTGCCCCTGCATGCTCCTCTGCCCATGAATATGGAATTTAGACTAGAAACAAATCCAGAACTACTGAGTGAGGACTTTGTGGTTGCAAGATCCACTCGGATATGCTCTCTATATGATATGGATATGGAACTCCAGCCCCTGCCTTTGCTTATGATGGTTATCAATATGGTTGGAATGTTGAGTGAGGTAGTATTAGTTTGAATTTTGATAGATCTTTGAATGTGTTTTCAATTAGCTTGTAGGACTAATTTAGTGTTTGGTCAATCAGAGGAAGTCGACATGAAGAAATGGATGCACTATACTTACCAGTCAGAATTGTGGGATAGGCTATCATTTTTGTCACATAATCTAGAGGCTCCAGTCATATGCGGAGCAACCTAATCATATTCTTATGAGTGCATTTATAATTGCCCAGTGGTATGGTTTGGTATATAACAAAAATATGTTTTGTTCCTACCAACTTACAGTATTGAAAGGAGCTAGATTTTTACTAGAAATGAACATGTGATAAGATAGAATTTCATTTTTTCCATTTACTTTCAGGGTACAACATTCATTGTAGTTTATGCTAACTGGGGATTTGTTGATATCAAATGCTATGGTGTCACATCCTCGTCAAGGAAAGTTTACACATTGGATTTTCAAGACAAAAAAGTAAGAGAAAAGTTGGCAAAAAGAGAGAAGATGGAAATTTCCCAATTGACATACCTACTAGTGGTGACAACTTAATGGCAGAGGTGCCCTGAGGAAGGAATGTAACTTGCCATGCCATTATGAGGCATGGCATCCCTTCTGCCTGTCAATGATGTTTGGAGTCAGATGATTCCCAGGTATGAACATCGATCAAGGCATAAAGGAGAGAGGAATTTTGCTAGACAAGGTTGTTTGAGTGTTGATAAAGAAAGTACACAATTAATCAGGAGGGACGTACATTATGGACACCCATCAAAGTGATAAGGAATAGGATGTGTTTCTGGGTTTCAGGTAAAAGATGGGATAAATACTCTAGTTGATCATCTCTTTGAAAATGATCATATCCGCATCGGTAACTGCTTTCACAACAAATATTTCTTCCTCATACACATGATTAAGACCTTGTTCAAACTTGATTGGTTTTTGATAAGCCATCATCGAGAAATTATATTTCACATGCTCAAATATCTAATTTAGAAATTAGATCTCAATTTAGAGGGAGGTGTGTCTAAAGTTGGAATATCATGGGGTATTGGTGGTATTTGGCAAGACCACACCTGCCAAAGTTGTGTATAATTAAGTTTCTAGTCATTTTGACACTGCCTCCTTTGTATTTAATGTCTGAACCACTACTGCAGACAATACCAGCCTTACAACTTTGCAGAAACAAATTCTTTAATATTTAACCAACTATGATGGAAAAGTGCAGAGTGTTGAGAAGGACATATCTTTGTTTAGATATCATTTGGGAGGAAAACATGTGCTTCTAATTTTACATGATGTGAATGCTCATGTGCCATTCTATTTAGACTAGTATAGCTTTAAAATTCTAAGGAAATGGAGGACAATTCTATAGATAAGGTGGCGTCCAAGGCAGTGGAAGACAACTTTCAATGCCTAAAATTAGAAATATCTTCTACATCATCCCTAGAGCTAAGTACTCCCCTTCTAGCTATTCTTAAATATCATCCACTTCAACAGTCAAAGGTCAATTTTAGCCAATAAAAATAGGACAAATATTTACCACTTTAAGTAGAGAGCTCCCCTTCCTCCTCTTACTTTCCTAAAATAGTGTATAATGTTGAGACATGCACTTCGTCAGTTGAAACGAGTTTAGTTTGGTTGATTTATGCTTTTGTGTATAAAACTTTTGGGTATTTTCCCATACCCTTTGCATGATTCACATTTCAAATAGTTCACGTGGTTTGTCTAGGCTTAGATAAAGCTCTCATAAAATATCCTCAAACATTTTTATGCAAAGCATACCTTTTTACTTGGTAAAGCGATTTTATATGTGATAGTGATTTAATATGTTCACGCCATACTAGGTAATGTAATATTAGTAACATCCATCTTGCTAACCTTGTGACAGTTTATTATTGTCATAGTTATATCAAAATTGGCAATAACATATGAAATACATGAATGGTCAGATATTTCATTGAGGTGAAAGAAGTGGAGTTAAAAATCTGAATACCAAGGCTTGTCTGTACAATTATATAAGTGTGTTGATCACTGCTATTAGAAACAAGTAGATAAGAATAATGATTGTTCTAAGGCCATTTCCTTGTTGAGTCCATTGATCGTATATTGTATAAAAACCAACATGTATCTCATTGCATTCTAAGTCAAGTTGATTATTAGGTAAATATTTATATATGTTATGCTATGACAAGAAGTTCTACTTTCATCAATTGACACCAATCTATTTAGTTGGCTAGTTGGGGGATATTATTTCATTTTTCCTTGCTAAATTATCTAGACTAGTTTGTGTTTGTAAAAGACTACCTGTGACAGAGAAGGTTTATTGTACAATAGTTGGCCTGTCAGTTTTATTGTTGAGTTTGAGCCTAGTTGTAGTAAGTGCAAACGATAGTTGAAATGGATTACACTAGTTCTTATGAATGATGGTTGTTCCATGGTTGTGTTTTGTTATCTTACATATTAAGAACTTGTCATATGAATAATCTGTAAATTAGCCAATGATGTAGACTTGTTGAGAGGGATATAAAACCATGATAAACATTATTTATAAAATTGGAACCTTCAAGTTGGAAAGGTAAATAAATGTGCTAAGAACCCTAAAATATTATGTTATGAATAGCTATAATTCATTAAGCAATCTTCGGGGACAATAAATTTCACATCATTCTACCCTAGATAGTGGATATTAGGATAATAGGTGTACCCAAATGATTATACATAAGACATCACTATATAGTGTATCTTGACATCCTTGACCTTGTAGTGTATGGTTATGATACAGTAATGCCTTATCTATAAACTATTGTTGATCTTAATATGACATAAGATTCTGGTACATTATTATTAGGATGATCACTATATACGAGTCTTGGTCATTGAGTGGTAACTTAATTCTAGAGATCATTAAATAATATGGCTGTTGATATCTATGGACTTCAAGGTCATTCTTTTTTAAATAACAAATTGTGATAAAAATGATCCCTTACAATTGATTAATGCACCATATTTTTTAAGGTGTATTTATCTTGAAGAAGATAGTTCTAACGACTACGATAATAGTATGATTCCATGATTACTACCAGTAGTTATAGGACATGGAACTTGACTGTTACTCCTTGATTTGAAGTGGGTATTAAGGTTAATCAAGTTGAATGTGTATACATACTCAACCTAGTATCTTATTAGTGTTAGAAGGGGATGATTGATAATTACTTGTTGGTAAGTCATCCCCTAGTCTATGTATGTAAGATGAGATTGTAAGGGTTCTAGAAACATTTATGTTGAATTGTGAATCATAATGGAGGTGAGGTCTAAATTGAGACCTTGGTGTCCCTTTTTGGAATTTCTTTAGTACATGTTTACTGAATTCTGGGGTTGGTTCACTGAGTTAAAAAGGTTGCTTCTATATTGTTGTTGTGCCTGATTGCTTTGAGAAGTACACAACAAGGTTGGTTGCAAAAGGTTACTCTCAAGTTGAGGGTGTTGATTATGGTGAGATATTTTCTCTTGTTGCAAAATGACATCCATTAGATTTTTGCTTTCTATATTTGTTGCTTATGATTTAGAGGTTGAGGAAATAGATGTGAAAACTACTTTTCTTTATAGTGACTTGGAGGAGGATATTTATATCACACAACCAAAGCACTATGCGGTGAAAGGTAAAGGTAATTTGGTTTGCAAATTGAAGAAATCTTTGTATGGCCTAAAACAGAGTCCTAGGATGTCGTACTAGAAATTTGATACATATGTGTTGAGTTTGGTATTTTAGCGTTCTAAATCAGATCATTGTGTTTATTATAAAACTGTTGGTGATCATTTCCTGTTTATTGCATTATATATTGATGATATGTTATTTATTGGTAAAGGGAAAGGTATGATTTCAGAACTAAAATCTCAACTTGTTGCTGAATTTGAAATGAAATACCTTGGTGCAATTAGACACATTCTTGGGATGGAAATTAGAAGAGATGATGTGAATAGAAAGCTATGGCTTGGCCAAAGTAAGTATGTCAATTCAATTTTACAGAGGTTTAACATGTAGTAATGTAGACCATTGTGTGTTCCCTTTTCATTTGGAACAAAGTTATCTATTTCAGATTGTCCAACATCTCCATCAGAGATGGAAGAGATGAGCAGAGTGCCTTACTAGAGTGCAATTGGAAGTTTGATTTATGCTATGGTTTGTACTAGACTAGACATTGCCCAAGCAGTGGGAGTTCTTTCCAGATATATGTCTAATACTGGTAGAGTTCATTGGGATGTAGTTAAAAGAGTCTTCAAATATTTGTGCAGTACCTCAGAGTATTCCTTGTGTTATCATAGTAATTTGACTGAAGATGATGTTTCCCTTGATATTCATGGTTATGTGGATTCAGACTAGGCAGGTGATATTGATAGTAGACAATCCACCAGTGCTTATGTGTTTACTTTATTTGGTGGTGCAATTAGTTGGATGAGTAAGTGACAAGTTGTGGTTGCTTTGTCCACTACTGAAGCTGAGTATATGGCAGCTACTCATGCTTGCAAAGAAGCCATTTGGCTTAACAAACTGTGTTTAGATATTAGAATAAAACAAGGTACATCGACAATTTATTGCAACAGTCAGAGTGCGATCTGTCTAGCTAAGAACTCGACATTTCATGCCAGGACCAAGAACATTGATGTATAGTATCATTTTGTTAGAGATATGGTCGAAGATGGTAGGGTGAAGTTGGTTAAGGTAGAGACTTTAATGAATGTTGTTGATTCTTTAACTAAGCTTGTGAGCACAAAAAAGTTTAGATGGTGTTCAGAGACTATGGGCCTTTTGGCCCCTAGCAATTAAGAGACGATGTTTACTCCCTCCTGTTGCTCTTGCAAGGTGTTTGACAAGTGGGAGATTTCTTGGGAAAATGTGTCTCAACCTTGCAATTATATAAGGTTTATTATTGATGGGATATATATTTATATATATTTCCTAGTTACACTGATAGGTGTAATATACAATGGGAGCATGGGGTGGAGTGGGATGTGTGTTAACATTTTTTGTAAAAAAAATTGTTAAATGACTGACATACATTAAATTAATGATAAATTGCAAATCTGGACCATTCATTATTAGGTTTTAGATCTAATGGTAGATACTTTGTTGGCTTGTCTTGCCCTAGAAGGTAACCCTATTTTATGAGAGCGTTGTATTACATATGCGGTATTGTGACGTATTTTGAGAGTCTGATAGCGGTCATGTTGTCTATGGATCTCTGGTGGTGATACTCCTATGAGAAGCATTCTTTGCAAGTATATTATAATCTTTGTGATTTCTAAATAATATATTGGGCAGCTTTTGGAGTGTGGGGTTTTTCTCCCTAAAGGGTTTTCCCCACGTAAATCACTGTGTTTTGGTATGCATGATATCTATGTTTATTTCTATTTAAGTTTTCGTAACTATTAAACATTTGTAAAGTTTTTCATTATCCTCCTCTCAAGATTAGTGTAGGAAGTTGTTTCACTACATTAGCTTCCTTACATTGAGGAGGCTTCTTATTTTTGGGTTGTAAAGGAGATCATATTTTTCATAGCTATAGCACATTAGTGTGGATAGAAGGACATGGTTATGATTTGCAGGTTCTCTCTTGTTAGTCTTATGCTTCTTCCTAGATGTTTGTGTTCACATGAAATTGGAGTTGAGATGTGTATGGAGCTTTTGAGTCTCTTTGACTTCTTTCTCTTATGATGTGGAGGATTCGGGAGAGATATGGACTTGAGGAGAGTTATGTTGCAACTATTTAGTTTGCAGATTTTGCATATCTACGTGTGTGTTCTTTGACACTATGTGATAGAGGATTTAGCCACATCTTCTATGTGCATGTTATTAGGGGATCTTTGGATGCCTTTATCTATTTTTAGATTTGACATCTACTCATGCAGTGGGAGTTCCAGGATGTGTATGATTCATTTGTTGGATGTTCTCATTATGATGCGGTATGCAGGGTCTTGAGGTTCGTTATCACATGCTTTGTGTTGTTACCTTGGAGGACTTCTTTATGCAAGATTAAGTATATACATGGACTTGTCATCATTGTGATTTGAGATGGATATGTTGTTGGAATAAGCTCTACTTTTTATCTTTTGTATACCTTAGTTTGGGGGTATGGTTAGTTGATGCATTAGCAACTAGCTATGGTTGTTATTTCAGCTATGATGATTGATTCTTGTCATCTACTTGAGCCTATTTGTTACCATTGGATTTGGTGTTTGTGTTTGGATATCAGTTGATGCGGGTTTCTTCCTTCTATGTGACAGTTTAGTGTGGCATCTCTTTGGAGGATCTTATCCTTCATGGTTTGGCATGATGGAGGATGGGGAGATTCTTGTTTGAGATGGTGGACACCTTGATTATTGTTGCAGGTATCCTGGAGCACATGCAACAAATGGATGTTTATATGGTACATGTTGGGCATATGAATGGTTTCACTTGTTGTTTTGAGTTTACTTGTTGATCCCTTATGCAATGTATACAACAAGTAGGAGAATGTTGGAGTAGGTGTGTTGTACACCTTGCATAACATTGGTATTATTTTATTATGTAAAATAAATATTTATTTGAGGTGCATCCATATGATGTTTTTATCAACATTAAATATTTATTTGGTGCCACTTGTAAAAGTTGTATCTAACATTGGGTTAATTATTTTATGCGTGTGGGACACATAGAGTAATTAATTATTTATTTGTAATTATTTAATTATTGGGTAAACTTAGTATGAATAATTAAATGTGGGATCAATGGTTTTGTAGACTCATGGTTTTGGGGAAGATGGTTTTACCATACCACATATTGTATTTGTGTGAGCGTATGTCTATAAAAGCAAACACACGGGTAGATGGAAAGGTTGGTTGTTTTAGCTTGTGAGCTTGTTGGCTGGGTTTAGCTTGTTGGAACATCTCTTGTAGATTGCATTTGTGAGGGTTTGAAGCATGGCATTTGATGTATGGATACATGTTTGTTTACATAGAGTGTAGGTAGAGAGAGCTTGATGTTTCAAAGATGATCTCTGCATATGTGATGTAGGAGCACCCAGGCGCATGTGTGATCAACATTACACAAAAACATTTTCTTCTTTGTTTGGTTTTCATTGATTTGGTTTGGTTGATGTTCTCTGCAGTCAGAAAGGATCATTTCAAAGTAGTAAATTATTGGCAATTGCCATTGAATGACTATGGAGATTGTGTAGCCCAGTTATTACATGTTGAGTATGTGATTCAACTTTTCTTGAAGCATTCAGCAAGAAACTCTTGTTATCAACACGCACTTGATGTTCAGACATTTGCCTAGTTCATCTCCACCAGGTATATAAGATCCTAGAGCACTTGGAAGCCTCAAGGTAGAATATGATCTCCCTTATGTCCCAATAATTCTATGGACTAAAATGGAAGCAAACGTGGACATGTCTACAAATTTCTACACTCTCAAGGATTAGTTTCATATGATACTTCTTGCCATTACATAAACAATGATGTAGATGCTCATATGTTTTAACCATCACAATCATAGTGGCAAATATAGTTCCTGCAACTCTTCGAGAAACAACCGCAGACATAGAAATAGAAGTTTATAAGATTCCCAAGGAATGGAGGATGCTACTTTGCATGACAGAAACAAATGCCAAAACAAAGTCAGATGAAAATTTAGTTGTGCTCAACCCATGGAAAATGTAGGAAGGAAATTTTATGGCATTTGAAGGAAGGATGAGGATGTGCCCTGGAAAGGATTTGGCAATGGTGGAGATATGTTTTTCTTCATCACTTTGTCACATGCTACCAGTGGAAGAGATCAAGAGCAACATTAGTTTGACAATTTTCCTTGGAATGCAAACTTCTAAAGTAATGCAAGTAAGGTTGAGTGGTTGACTTAGTCGCATCAGGAGCCACCCAGATTTATGATAAGATTAAATAAGGAGGCAACTTATGGAAAGAAGTACCTTCACTGATGGAATGATATTTGTCCAAGCTGTCAACGCATAGCCTAAGTTTCCTTCATTGGTGGTCTGCGGTGGAGAAGATTTGATCTACTTCAAGCTGATTATGTCCATGTATTAAATGATGAAGTTAAATAAAATATATTTCATAAGCTGAGTTGGGTGAAACCAGGCTGGAAGTGTATGGGCCCCATTTCCTTTCCTAATCAAATGTTGTATTTGAAATGGTGAGAAGCATTGCCTCTGATTTCAATTAATATTTTCTTTTCAAAGTTAATTCAATATAAGGACAAAACAGAGCACAACATGTTGAATTTAAAGATTCTATTTCAAAAACAAATTTGTAGCTGCCAGCATGTGATAAATTAAGTAAATAGAAATTAGAGTTTTGTTGGGCAGATGAAGAACCCATGGAGAAAATGAAATGCCTCTTGGAGGTGAAAGAATTTATAAAGTAAAATGCAGAAATCAAAGAAGGCAGTAGAGTACGGAATCGACCCAAAAAAGGAAAAGGAGGATATAGAGGATGCACTCAGTTTTGGCGCCATGGCTGAGACAAAATGCCACACAGAAGTTAAGTAATCGAAGATATATATACAGGGAGATTTGACAGTGTAGGAAGGGGAATAGGAGAAGAGGGAAGAGGAGAAGGGTCGACCTCCTGAGGAGAGGATAAGAAGAAAAAGATTACTGCCAGAGTGAAGTGGTTCGACTGTCAGGAATTGAATGACAACTACATGAATAGAAGAATGATATTTTGCTACTAGAGGAAATCTGATGTATGATAGTTGATATAATAAATTGAAGTGATTTATTTCATTGCAATCTTGTATTGTTGAACTCGAGGCAGGGCATTGCTTGTGAGATTGTCTTTGTATTTGTTAATTGTTTTGTTTGGCGGAGGGGAGCACCTTCTGCATCAAATGGTATCAGAGCTGGAGGTCTTAAGCATGGAGAGGATCCACCAGGACCTACAGGAGATAGAGGCGATAGAGAAGCTCATGTGAGGGCTGTTGTAGGTAGGAGGAGTCCTGAGCAGCGAGAGAGCTTGAAGTAGCAAAAAAAATTGTCTTTTGAGATGGCATTACAACAGTGAGTGAGATGGGGATATTGATGATGATGAAGCCCATCCTATGGGATGGATGGAGGGAATATGAAGAGAGGAAGATTTTGGCAATGATGGTTGATATAAACATGAGATTGGATCAATTGGAAGTCTGGCAACATGATAAATTGGTCAAACATGATGAGGAAGATGAAAAGTTGTGTGTAGTAGTGGTTAAAGATAAAGAGGTGGACATCGAGAAAGAAGAGGATGAAGATACATCATTAGAATACCAAGAGGTTGCAGCAGTAGAGCATGGTGAAGATGATGATTTGTTAGTACAAATGTTGCCAATTGAAGAAGAGTGGATGTCGAAGCTCGTTGTTGCAGCGAAGGGAGAAGAATGAAAAATTGCTACTGACGAGGATGTGGAAGATGTTGCAATGAAAATTGATGTTGCAACTGAGGTAAATTTGTTTTATGATGATGATATTTCATTTTCAAATAAGGTGGTAGAAGAAGAGGTGGATAGAGGACGAAAGTATATTGTAGATGTTGCATATTTGCTTCTAGAGATCGTGGAGGATGATGCAAGTGGATTTTGGTGGAGGTGTTTGGTCTGTGGTTGGTTGGATCCCATGAAGGAGGAGAGGAGAGTAGAGAACATTTGGCATAGGAGGACGGTCTATGGTGGATGTGAGTCCATGAGAGGAGGAAGGAGTATTGAATGGAGTTATGGGCGGAGGATGACGCATGTGCCAACGAAGTGTTGGAAAAAGAGGAAGAAAAAATACTCATGTGTACATTTTCTCCAGTGATGGAGTTCGCTATAGGTTGGTTGCAACCTAAAAGGATGATTCTATCACTCAACTCCACTTTTGTGAGCTTGTGCTCACAAACTTTGTACCCGGTGTGTTTGATGCAGGAGCACCTGAGTGCACGCGCAATTAGCATCACACAAAAACATTTTATGCTTTGTTTGATTTTCATTGATTTGGTTTGGTTGATGTTCTCTGCAGTTAGAAAGGATCATTTCAGAGTAGTAAATTATCCTCAATTGCCATTGAATGACTATGGAGATTGTGTAGCCCATCTATTACATGTTGAGTATGTCATTCAATTTTTCTCGAAGCATTCAGCAGGAAACTCTTGTTGTCAACACGCACTTGATGTTCAGATATTTGCCTAGTTCATCTCTGCCAAGTATACAAGATCTTGGAGCACTTGGAAGCCTACAAGGTAGAATACGATCTTCCCTATTTCCCAATAATTCTATGGACTGAAATGGAAGCAAACATGGACATGTCTACAAATTTCTACTCTCAAGGATTTGTTTCATATGATATTTTTTGTCATTACATAAACAATGATGTAGATGCTCATATGCGGGTTAGCCATCACAATTAGAGTGGCAAATATAGTTCCTACAACTCTTAGAGAAACAACCGTAGACATAGAAATAGAAGGTTATAAGTTTCCCAAGGAATGGAGGATGGTACTTTGCATGATAGAAACAAATGCCAAAACAAAATCATATGAAAATTTAGTTGTGCTCGACCCATGGAAAATGCAAGAAGGAAATTTTATGGCATTTGAAGTAGGGATGAGGATGTGCCCTAAAAAGGATTTGGCAATGGTGGATATATGTTTTTCTTCATCACTTGGTCACATGTTACCAGTGGGAAGAGATTGAGAGGAACATTAGTTTGACAATTTTCCCTAGAATGCAAACTTCTAAAGTAATGTGGGTAAGGTTGAGTGGTCAACTTAGTCACATTAGGATCCACCCAGATTTATGATAAGATTAAACAAGGAGGCAACTTATGGAAAGAAGCACCTTCACTAATGGAATGATATTTGTCCAAGCTGTCAACACATAGCCTAAGTTTCCTTCATTGGTGGTCCACGGTGGAGAAGATTTGATCTACTTCAAGCTGATTATGTCCATGTATTAAATGATGAAGTCAAATAAAATGCATTTCACAAGTTGACTTGGGCAAAACTAGGCTAGAAGTGTATGGGCCCCATTTCCTTTCCTAATCAAATGTTGTATTTGAAATGGTGAGAGGCATCACCTCTGATTTTAATTAATGTTTTCTTTTCAAAGTTAATTCAATATAAGCAAAAGAGAAGCGCAGCCTGTTGAATTTAAAGATTCTATTTCAAAAACAAATTTGTAGCTACCAGCGTGTGATAAATTAAGTAAATAGAAATTAGAGTTTTGTTAGGCAGATGAAGTGCCCATGGAGAAAGTGAAATGCCTCTTGTAGGTGAAATAATTTATAATGTAGAATTTATAATGTAAAATGCAGAAATCAAAGAAGGTGGTAGAGTAGGGAATCGACCCAAAAAAGGAAAAGGAGGATATAGAGGACGTGCTCGATTTTGGCATCATTGTTGAGACAAAATGTCACACAGAAGTTAAGCAACCGAATATATATACGTAGGGATATTTGACAGCATAGGAAGGGGAATAGGAGAAGAGGGAAGAGGAGACAGGTCGGCCTCCTAAGGAGAGGATAAGAAGAAAAAGATTGCTATGAGAGTGAAGTGGTTCGACTGTCAGGAATTGAATGACAACTACATGAACAAAAGAATGATATTTCGCTACCAGAGGAAATCTAATGTATGATAGTTGATATAATAAATTGAAGTGATTTATTCAATTGCAATCTTGTATTGTTGAACTTGCGGCAGAGCATTGCCTGTGAGATTGTCTTTGTATTTGTTAATTATTTTGTATGGTAGAGGGGAGCACCTTCTACATCAATATGTATTCTAATCTTTATTGCTGAATAATACATAAGAGATGTATGCTTTTGGAGGCTGGGTTTTTCCCTTATGGAGGATTTTCCAAGGGTATATCTTGTGTCACCCATTGATGGTATGATGTCTATTTCTTTTGCATATGGATTTTTGGTTATTGTTGCACATTAATCTCTTATTGGGTTATGAGGAATTAGTCTTTATGGCTACATATTTGCAACACTAACTTTAGTCTTACTTAATAAAACTCAGCAGAACCTGGACTCTTTAGCCATAGTTTACTCTGAGGCCCTCAAGCTACATCGAGAAATGCACCCTATGAATGGAGGGGCTTTTGGCAATGTGCTTTCCTTGGGACTTCCTGGAATGCATAATCAGATCCCTGCAATCAACAATGCTTTGGTAAATAATACACATATGATGAACCCAAACCTAGGAGTGCATCCTCAAGGCCAAGGCCAGTTTGTCTAGACTCAGCCTATCAGCCAAATTTTTCCATCTCCCATGTTACCATGCCCTGGGCAAAACTACAATAACCATGTTGTCTCCCATAATTTAGGTAACTCCTATCTTGAGCAACCATCTCTTGTCCAATCATCCACTATTAATGCACAATTTTCTAGTTGGATTGGCTCATCAACATGTGGGTTACAATCCATTATAGATCAAATAGCTCATTTGACTTTTGAACTAGAAGCCTTAAAGAAAACCCTGACACAAGTCACTAATAAGCTCACATGACTAAAGGTAAATCCTCCACAAGCCCATAATTAGGGAAAATTTCAAGAACAAGGTTCCAGACAAAACCAAAATTTCAATAACCAATATAATCAAAACAATAATCATCAGAATCAAAATGCATAGAGTAGAGGCTTTAATCAACAAAGACAAAATAGATAATGGAATACCAGGCCAAATAATGGGGGTACCTTCCCCCTTTGACATTCCAAATCAACCAAACTCTATAAATTTTATTGAAGTAGACCCATTGTCACAGGGGTGTTGGTATCATGACACCTTTGCCCACTCAGAACTAAACTACACCAAAAGGAATAATAGGTCTCATTTTGCTTGGGTAGATCAGTGAGTGAGACAAGAGGAAGACCATGTAGATGACATGGGGATAGCTATGATGTTTGCCAGTCTTGTATTCCCAACTAAAGAAGACAATGAACCTGAACAAGAGTATAGTGAGGTCCATGCTTCTCAACAAACTAAGAATGATTATTTACTGAGGAGTAAAGGTAAGGAGCCACTCACTTCATCAGTTCCTCTCAAGCATAGTGTCCCATGTTAGCCAAATGCAAACAACAATCTGCCACCTCCCAAGGGACCCGTCTCAGGGCCATTAGGCCTAATTCTTACACTTTTCACAAGGCTTACCCTTCTACTGACCATGGCTATGACATTATGGATGATATGAAAAAGACAAAAGCTAATATGTCATTGCTAGATGTATCTCAAGATTGTCTGACACAAAAGGAAGCTCTACTCAAAGCCTTGGAAGGGACAACACGGTCTCATGATACTTGTTGTCATATTTTAGCCCAGGCCAAAATAGCCCAAAGATCCCCTTAAATCCTACCTTTCTTTCATCATAAGTATCTGATCTAAGAAAGCCTAAATGGAAGAAAGTCTCCCTTCAAAAATACCAAAATTTCTAAGTATTTTGCCTTAGTCTTTTTTTGCTTTATCAACAAAATTAAGTTGGTGAACTAGAAATTTTTCTGATTGGCAGGTTCATTGATCGACAAAATTGTTGATCAAGTGATGGGTTTCTTCAAAGGCAAAGAAGGAAGATAAAGAATTTATTCTAAGGCAAATAAGACCTTTGTTGATGAAATGTTTGGTTCGCGAACCTCTATGTTTGCCGATCAGTTAGTTTACCGACGGGTCGGATCGCCGATAAAGGGAGGCACGAAAGGCAAGAGGCAAGGTAAAAGGAGAAAATGTTAAGTGCTTATCAGTGAACTTAATGGTTCGTGAACCTCTTGGTTTGTTGACTAACAAGTTCGCTGGTTGGTCAATTCACTGATAGGGCAACCTGCCAACAAATAAAGTGAAATGATTCATGAAAATGGTAATTCATCGATGAAGGATGAAAGTAAATGAAGAACAAGAAGGGAGAAGGAAGAAAGGAAGAAGTCAGCTAGGCAAATAGTTTGTGAACTAGATAGTTTGCTAATCAGCTAGTTCATTGATTGGCAAACTCGTCAATAGAGAAGGAAGCCAAAAGGCAGGTTCACCGATTGACTTAATGGCTGACAAAGAAAATAAAAGAAGGCTAAGGCATAGTTCACAAAAGGAAAGGTTCGCCAATAAGGTGAAGATTTAAGCAAGAAGAAAATAAAGGTATAAATCAGTGAATCAGCGAAATCACAAACTCGCTAATTAGTTCATGATTTCTTGAGTTTGTCGATAGGGTGATTTGTTGATAGAAAAGGAGGCAATAAAGAGTCTAGCAGCTAAGTTAAGGAAAAAGAAGAAATCGAGCAAGAAGACAAGTCATCAATAGAGAAAGTGGTTCGTGAAGGGATAGTTTTGCCGATAAAGGAAAGTTGATGAAGATAGAAGGTTTGTGATTTCTCAAGTTCGTTGATAAGGTGATTCGCCAACAAAGAAACCCAAAAGAAAAAGTGAAGAGTTCACCAAAGGGCGATTTCACTGACAAAGGGGATAAATAAAAGAAGATAAGGAGAAAGAGAGTCACCCATAAAGAATGGTTTGTGATCCCGATAGTTCGTCGACAGGTGAATTCACCAACAAAAGGAAATACAAAGGGTGCCAAAGGGAGAATTCAAAATATGAAACATTTTAAAGTGTAAAATCTTTTGCAAGGCACGATTTCCTAGATCCCTAAAATCACACCATGATTGCAGGATGATGCAGGTACTCAACAATTAAAGTTGCAGGCTAAGGTCATATAGGTGGTTGACGCAGTGAAGATCTTCAATGTGTCAGTACAAAGGAGGAACAAAATGGATTTGCAGGTGCCAGGAAAATATTTCAGACCTTCCCTCATTAATGCGTCAGGTACCTACACAAATTTTTAGACTTGTTAGGGCACAATCAACACTCAAAACATGTAAATCTTCTGACAGGGCCCTGAGGCTGAATTTAATGCAGTATGGGCACACGGTTGACTGAGTTTCAATGCCCAAGGCTGCACAATAAGTGGGAAAAGCTATATAAGCATGTAACGATGCATTTTTGGGAGTTGGTGGGTTCTGGGTCCTTATTCAGGTTAAAGTGCTTGATGTTTGATCATGGCCTCATGATATTTCCTAGAATTGTATGAATTTGATGGACTGTGTCCTCTTCTGGACCTCTCTTGTCTTCATTTCTAGTTCAACTATGAGGGGAAGGTTGTCATTCTGTGTCTTTTCTTATTTGTATTGAGTTTTTCTTCCTTTGTAATGGCTATTTAGCCTTCATGATCAATATAATAGACTGATATTTTGCCTCTCTTTGTACAAGTCTACACTATGTTTACCTGAAATCTGTAGGCTTATTATGTGGATGATTCATCCCTCCTGTAGTTATAGTTTTCTATCTCAAACCTATGTTAGAGTTATAAGTCTATGTGAATCTATATCAATATTTAAGATCATTGTTGTGTTATGACAGTTCCAACTGACCACTCTAAATCTAGTGCATCACCTCTTTTTCTATATTAGTTTCTCCCTCTCCCCTTTTCCCTGGTAATCAGTAGCATTAGGTTTAATTATTTTCTTTGAACCTTAAGTTCAGAATGAGGAACCAACCTTCTCTCAAGGTCTAATCTCATTTGCAAGGTCCCACACCTTGAGATCAGTCCCATTATGTCATTGGTATGCTTGAACATGCTTCAAGCAGGGTGCAATTACAAGTGATAATAGTACTCAAGCAACCAAGGGTAAAGAGGCAACTTAGGCAAATGTTCTTGCAACCTTGTACAATGGGAAACCAGGTGTGCCTCCATTTCTATTGAGTATTAGAACAGGTGGAAAGAATTTGCATAATTGTTTAGTGGACTCAAGGGCTTCTAGTAAAGTCATGCCATACACAATTAGTTAGAAACTGGGCCTCCCCCTATCTAGAACTAATAAGAAATTTATCTAGCTAGAGAAAATTGAAGTGAATGTGGTAGGGGAAATTAAGGATGTCCATATACAGTTAGTATCTAACCCTCGCATCCAAAGCCATATTAACATCCAAGTAGTGGAGATCCCAGAATTATGGTATGTTGTTAAGTAGAGATTGGACTAAGAGTCTGAATGGGTATTTTGATTTTGACTTTTCTCATGTGTGGATCCCAAGGGAGGGGAATACTAACCAAATCCACATCCTCAGCAAGCCCAAATTGAAACACATGATTACTAAGTATAATGTGCCTAATGAAATTACTTTCGTAAATGTTGACCTTAGTGTATACAGGATACGCAAAGCCATGATGATCGGGGTGTTTATGAAAGAAGAGATCTCTTCAGTAGAATTGAGTGAGGAACAGACATACCATGTTTTGGTTCAGGAATTAATGAGGAAGTTATCTGATGACAAAGAAATGTTGGCTTCTGAAGTCTGTGCAATTGAATCATTACTCCCAAACTAGTGTAAAATCCATCAGGACCCCCACTCAGAGTTATCTTGCGCAACTTTCCTTGTTGCACTTAGTGATTTAGACATAGAAGTAGAACCACATGATCCCCATGACTGGACTGAAGAAATTAACAATGAAGGAGAAGGAAAACTTGGAGAAACAAATGAAGTAGAAGAAGTGATGGCAATACTAGAAATAGTCCCAGATGGGCAACCTAGCAAATAACTTGAATAAGCAGCATTCCAAAAGGGTTCACCCAAGAAGGGGGGTTGGTACCTGGGGATGAAACTCTATGGATTCTCAAATTCAATGGATCAAAATCCAAATAGGGTTGTGGAGTAGGAGTTGAGTTGATTAATCCAAAAGAGAAATATTTCTTCGCATCATATATATGCTACTGTTCTATTGTACCAAAAATGTTGTTGTGTATGAAGCATTAATAAGAGGACTTATGTTGGCCCATTAGAAAGGAGTAAACTAATTCAAGTACAGGGAGATTTAGAGTTGATAGTAAAACAAGTTAGAAGTCAGTATACATGCCACCGTAAAAGATTAGTTGCTTATAGGAATAGAGTTTGGGATTTGATAGAAGACTTCAATGCCTTTAACATAAAGATTGTACCCAAGCAAAGAAACAAGATTGTAGATTCACTTGCAGTAGAATCGGGTACATTGGAACCAATGACAAAGTCCAGATTGAAGTGCTTCTCTATGGAACTAATCCAAACTCCTGCAATCCCCAACAACATTAGAATCTTCTAGGTATTCGATGATGATAAGCATATTCTGGATTTTATCACTAATTCAGGTGTTTTTGAATCTCAGATCATTGACAAAGGTCGGAGAGACCTTTTTGAATTGAATGAAGATAGAATTATAAATTTAAAAACAAATAACATTCCTAAGGGATTGGTGACGTTAGAAGGATTATTTGACCTAGACTAAATAGCGCAAGGAAGAGCACCCTCCAATGAGGATGGGGGTGAATTTGAAACATATGATTTGGGAGATGAGCAAAACCCCATAGAGGTATTCATAGGAAAAGCATGCACCCTAGAAGAAAAGGACAGAATTATTTAGGCACTTAAAGACTTTAGAGAGGTAATAACTTGGGGGTATGAAGACTTGAAGACCTTTGATACATCCATCATCACGCACACCATGCTGCTAAAGCCTAACTCCAAGCCTTTCAGACAAAGACAAAGGCTTGTGAATGCTCTTCTAGAACCACTAATTTATAAGGAGGTCCAGAAGTTGTTGTCAGCAAGGATCATATTTCTAGTGAGACATTCAACTTGGATCGTTAATTTGGTTCTAGTTAGGAAAAAGAATGGGGAGATTCATTTGTGTGTTGATTTTAAGAACTTAAATAGGGCTTTGAAAAAAGATAATTGCCCACTCCTCTGCTTGGATGAAGTTTTACAGATTGTTAATGGTTCTCAAATGATGTCCTTTCTTGATCGATTTTTTGGATATAATCAAATCATGATCAATGAAGAGGATCGATCGAAGATAGATTTCACTTGCAAATGTTGGAAACACGGTTGTCGTTGCACCAAAAGGTCAACCTGTTAATGCCCGATACAACTGCCAGAGTTAATAAATCCACGGGAAGCGGTTAAGCCATGTCACGAATCCTGCGAGAGATGCTAGCTCACTACCAACAATCCACCCCCAGCATCACTCATGGGAGCCCGCGTCACTTGTGGGGAGATTCAAACCAGGAACCTTTGGCTCTGATACCAATTGTTGGAAACATGGTTGCCATTGCACCAAAAGGTCAACCTATTAATGCCCGATACAACCACCAGAGTTAATGAATACACGGGAGGCGGTTAAGCCATGTCACAAATACCATGAGAGATGCTGGCTCACTGCCAACAGCAAATGGGGTGTATATTCTTATAGACGGATGCCCTTTGGGTTGATCAATGCAGGTGCAATATTCCAAAGATCCATGGACATCACTTTCAAAGGATTGGTTGGCAAGTGTATCAACATATATATGGACGATCATATAGTCTTCTCAAAGAATAGAGTTGACCATGTATCTGATTTAAGGAATATTATCCAGCGAGGCAAACAATAAGGTGTTTCCTTAAATCCTAAAAATGCATATATTTCAAGTCATAGAAGGCAAGATTTTGGGTCACATTATTTCAAAAAAGGGCATCTCAATCGACCCAGAAAGAGTTGAGGCAATCCAGAATTTCCCCTTGCAAGGTAGAAAAAAGGAACTCAAATATTTTTTTGGTAAGATCAACTTTGTCAGAAAATTCATTACTGGTTTTGTTGAGATAGTAAAACCTTTGAACATGGTGGTGCCTGCATAAGCAATTAGGTTTTAAGCATTTAAATATGCAGGCCCCTTCCCAAAAAATCCAAAAATTCTAACATTTTCAGCCTCTGTAGTGGTAAAATTGTGAAAAATCAGCTAAGTGCAGGTGTCTTTGTATATACAAAGGGGTTTGTATGTACATACAGGTCACAATGTGCATTGGCAGGCTTGCAAAATCTCCATCGCCCTTTAGAAAATTGAGTTAGATGCATTTCTAAGTGCATATCAGGCTCTAAATGCGCATATACAAAGGGGGGATCTTTCGTAGATTCCCAAGAATATTCTCGCTTTGTATATTGGGTTGTATGTAATGGTGCATTGAAAAGTATACAAGGGCGCAGATGCATTTACTACAGTGCTGGAGATACAAGCGAAAAATATACATTGCAGGCATATTCCAGGAAAGATTCGTTGTTTGTATGCAGAGGAAATATACAAAGCAAAATATACAAGGGCGTGCTAATATGCATTTGCTACAGTGCAGCAGAGGTGATACGTGTGGTTGGGCCCGCAGGAATATACAAACAGGTTTGTATATTCGGCATACAGGAGAGGCAGATACAAGGTTGAATGTATGTTTGACATACATTGGCGACATACAAGAGAGAATCTATATCGCATATCCTAGAAGATTCCTTGCTTGTATGTTAGGGGATTTGTATGTTTGCACATACAAGCCAATATACAAAAGAAGACATACATTTCAGACCCGAAGGATAAATCAATTGCAGTATATAAAGTTTGGGGTCCGTTGCTTGTATATTTGGGTGCTTGTATATGTGCCGATATACATTGTGAAGATACAAAGGCTAGATACAAACCGGATTTCAAAGAAACTTCAAAATGCTTTATAAAATTTGAAATCTGTGCCTTGTAGGTATAAGGCGTTTGTATATGTAGATATACATTGAGATATGCAAGGAAAGAAGATGCAGGGTGGACCCGACTGAAATTTCTAATTTGCTCTATAATTAACTAGGGTCTGCCTTGTATATTAAACTGTTGCATGTATATGCATTTTGCATATACAGGGATTGAACAGTGGTGTTTGTATATGCATATGTTTTTGCATATACAAGGGCGAAAAGGCAGAATGTGAACAAGAAAAGCCAGCGATAGAAACATGAGGTGCCTCCGTGGCGCGATTTGATTGGCCGGCGACTTGGTCAACATTTTTTGGTGCTGTTGATCTCAGCGATGGGGAGATGATCAACGGCTGGTTTTGTATTTTGCTGCAGCGATGGGTTTCTTTGCATCTGTGGCTGTGTTTGGGCGGGAAAAACTCCTAAGGCATGCCACTGAGGATCTGCGGGTAGCTGAGCAATAATGGCGACATCTGCAGGATTTGGGTCGACGGTGGACAGGTCAACCACCATTTTTAAGAGGAAAGTCCCTGAGCGGTGGCCTAGATCCCGATTTTACCTACTTCTTCTCCTTGTTTCTCCTATAGCATTAACTATTTTGAGCGCCATTTTCTAATGCATTGTATCTGGCGAATTCTTGAGTTGACCGTTGTAATTTTGCTGAGTGCACAATCTTGGTATAAAGGCCAAATTGTGTTACTCATTGTGTTGTTGAAGACTTGGGCAATTTTGGGGGAAAAATAATGAAATACAGAGCATTTTCCTGGCTTTTGTATCTTTGTGGAGTTTATGTGTTGCATCTGAGTTGTATCTTGCACATATGTTCAGTTTCAGTGTTAATGTTATATGAAAAATGCTTCTTGCATGTGTTTTGCTGTCTGTCTCCACTTGTTGTATGCATTTCTTCTTCTGAATTTGGTTGCTAAGGGTTTCTCAAATTCTAGAGTGCAGATTTATGTATTGCATGCTTAATCTCTAACTTCCATTCAAGGAGTGGATTAAATCGTTTTAGGTTGAGTGTGGAGGAGATTGTATGTCAACTGGGATATTTGTAAGTAGAGACAGCTAAATACTCATCCTTGGGTGGTGTTTGTAAGGCAAGTACCAGTCATAACCCCTTGAAACTTGAATGACAAGTTGCAAGCCATTCTTATGTATACGTCTAGTTGACTCCTTGCCCTGAGATAGGCACCGGTCTGCTTTTGGGTTGGTAGTTATGATCCAAAACCCATGTCTTGCATCCAAACCATCAAATTCAAATCCATTCATAACTTCCACCTGTTAGTTGTAGGAGTAGGATTAGGAACCCCTGCATACTCTCATCCATAACCAGACAAATATGTCTAAGAATGTTGCCAACCTTGTGATTTGTCACGCAAATCTTGGTCCTAAAATGAGAGTATTCTACCTATTATTACAAAGTTAAATCTTTCTATCATTTGGAGAGTAAATGTGACATCTTTAGCAAATAGGGACACCCCCCTTGGTGCGGCAGAACCAGAAGTGAAGGGGAGGCAGCTCACGCAACCTCCCGTGTCTGTTGGCCGAATCTGCCCGTGCATTGGAACTGGCAAACCCTTTGCCGATTCAGGAAAAATAACCAACAGAATTGGCGACTCTGCTGGGGAGAGAGAGAGTCAAGCGATTTGAAGGCTGGAAAATCTAGTTTCCAGTGAAGTTGTTGCAGCAGGATCCAAAAATGACCATGTGGTGCTCTGCTGGTGTGGTGAATCCAGAAAACATAAGTGCATTGTTGATTTTCTATCCTCTCTATGAGAGGTGGCGACTCTGTTGATTGAACCTATCAAAGCTGCAACATATTTCCAGGTATTCAATCTTTTCAAAATGATGAGTTTAGAACAGCAAACCTGGGTGTGCTTTCAAAGAAGGTCATTTGTTATTGATAGGTATAAAGCCCTAAATTTCACAGAAATAGGTGGTTACCCAAATGCTATTCCAAATAAAATTAGAAGATGTTTGCCAAAATATAGTGGATCAGATTCCGAATCGGCAAACAAACATCTGCAAAATTTTTGTAATTTAATAGAAGATTATGAGGTAGAGGATGAAGATGTTGTAATGAGACTCTTTGTTCAGTCATTAGAAGATGATGCTAGAGTTTGGTTTTCAGACCTGCCTATATGTTCAGTTTCTTCATGAATAGATCTAAAAATTGCATTCCTAGGGCAGTTTGGTGAAAGATTTGATGTGGCCTCATTGATCATACATTTTATGAATATTCAAAAGGAAGATGAGGAGCTGGTTCCAGCCTTTAACCTTAGATTTATTAAGTTGCTCAAGTAGATCCCTGAATATATGAGACCCAATAATCCATTGTGCTTAGCAATTTATTTGGCTGCATTTGATGAAGAAATGAGTTATCTATTAAGAGATAAAGAACCAACCACACTTCACCAGGCTTACCAATTTTCTATGGATATAGAAAACAATGAGAAATATGGAATGCCAGTAGGTTTCATGGTTGCAAGTTGTCAAAACAGTTATCAAAGTGAATGTATTTCTGCTTTTCCACAATGTTCATTAAAGGATGATTTTGCAGAGGGAAATATATTTCATAATAATGTGTGCAGCTGTGATGTGATGCATGAAGAAAATGTAGGCATATCTTGTAATAATGAAAACAAAGATTGTTATTAGCCTCTAGAAGACAAGCCTGCAGACACAAGATGCCCTCCAATTGATCAAATGAAAGATATACATGAGGTTGTGTCCTGCAGCAATAGGCATATCCCAGCTATTCCTAATTATTTGTATAAAATGGATATGCAAAGCTTCACTCTAAATGTAGAAGATGCTGCTTCAAGGGATAATAGTGAATATGTTAGTGACTGTTAGGATTCAGATGCATGTGTGAACCTTTCAGATGGTGAAATATACATGGATGCTGAATATGAGTGTTTCCTTGAAGATTCTGACCACCTTCACAATGCAGATCTTGAAAAATTTGATTTTGATTATCAAGGCATTGGTGAAGAGGAAAAATAGGGTCAGTATTCAGAGGTGAATGGACAGATTGTAGATGTGTGTGCTCATACAATTGGGGATAGTGCTGGTTGCAGGGGTGACTATGAAGCTTTCAGTGTAGGACTACATTCTGAGTTATTTCTGCCTTCTTTTGAGACATTCCAGATGGACATTGATGATGAGATTGTTGAGCATAGTAATGATGAATATCTGCATGTCTATAAAGATAAATTTGATTATGAGATGTTGTTTGTGCCTGAATATTGCATGTTTGATACAGAGGAGCTCTTATTTTTTGAAGAAGGGCAAAATTCTAATGTGGATTCATTTGTTTCATGTGAGTCTGTCATTTTCCCAAGCAACATCAATGACTCGTATGATGATGACATTCTACAACTCATGATAATGTATGCTAATGAGGCTCGTTGTAGATTTGTCAATGAAAAAGAAAGGAGCAACAGCACAAACAATTGCAATGCTGAGTGCTGCAAGTGGTTAAATGCTTTTAGGCTTCATTTGAAGAAATCAAAACAGAATCAAGTGTTTGACAAAGGAAAACTTTGGTTTTTCCTTTTTGGTGGCCTTGGGCCACCAAGTAAATTTTAAATAAATGTGTTTTGTGATGCAGGTTAGTACAGTTTTGACTCTATTGCCCAATGGATAAGGGACTGGTCTACATCCCAGAGATCTGTGGTTCTCGCCATGCCTGCAAGAGGCATGTGTCCCCAGACAAAGCCACTAGTGGTGCCTGCATAAGCAATTAGGTTTTAAGCATTTAAATATGTAGGCCCCTTCCCAAAAAATCCAAAATTCTAACATTTTCAGCCTCTGCAGTGGTAAAATTGTGAAAAATCAGCTAAGTGTAGGTGTCTTTGTATATACAAAGGGGTTTGTATGTACATACAGGTCAGAATGTACATTGGCGGGCTTGCAAAATCTCCATCGCCCTTTGGAAAATTGAGTTAGATGCATTTCTGAGTGCATATCGGGCTCTAAATGTGCATACACAAAGGGGGAATCTTTCGCAGATTCCCGTGAATATTCCCGCTTTGTATATCAGGTTGTATGTAATGGTGCATTGAAAAGTATACAAGGGTGCAGATGCATTTACTACAGTGCTAGAGATACAAGCGAAAAATATACATTGCAGGCATATTCCAGGAAAGATTCGATGTTTGTATGCAGAGGAAATATACAAGGGCGTGCTAATATGCATTTTCTATAGTGCAACAGAGGTGATACGTGTGGTTGGGCCCGTAAGAATATACAAACAGGTTTGTATATTCGGCATACAGGAGAGGCAGATACAAGGTTGAATGTATGTTTGACATACATTGGTGACATACAAGAGAGAATCGGTATCGCATATCCTAGAAGATTCCTTGCTTGTATGTTAGGGGATTTGTATGTTTGCACATACAAGCCAATATACGAAAGAAGACATACATTTCAGACCTGAGGGATAAATCAATTGCAGTATATAAAATTTGGGGTCCGTTGCTTGTATATTTGGGTGCTTGTATATGTGCCGATATACATTGTGAAGATACAAAGGCTAGATACAAACCGGATTTCAAAGCAACTTCAAAATGCTTTATAAAATTTGAAATCCATGCCTTGTAGGTATAAGGTGTTTGTATATGCAGATATACATTGAGATATGCAAGGAAAGAAGATGCAGGGTGGACCCGATTGAAAATTCCAATTTGTTCTATAATTGACTGGGGTTTGCCTTGTATATTAAATTGTTGCATGTATATGCATTTTGCATATACAGGGATTGAACAGTGGCATTTGTATATGCATATGTTTTTGTATATACAAGGGTGAAAAGGCAAAATGTGAACAGGAAAAGCTAGCGATAGAAACATGAGGTGCCTTTGTGGTGCGATTTGATTGGCCGGCGACTTGGTCAACATTTTTTCCCATCGTTGATCTCAGCGATGGGGAGATGATCGACGGCTAGTTTTGTATTTTGCTGCAGCGATGGGTTTCTTTGCATCTGTGGCTGCGTTTGGGTAGGAAAAACTCCTAAGGCACAACACTGAGGATCTGCGGGTAGCTGAGCAATAATGGCGACATCTGCAAGATTTGGGTCGACAGTGGATAGGTCAACCACCATTTTTAAGAGGAAAGTCCCCGAGCGGCGACCCAGATCCTGATTTTACCTGCTTCTTCTCCCTGTTTCTCCTATAGCGTTAACTATTTTGAGCACCATTTTCTAATGCATTGTATCTGGCAAATTCTTGAGTTGACCGTTGTAATTTTGCTGAGTGCACAATCTTGGTATAAAGGCCAAACTGTGTTACTCATTGTGTTGTTGAAGACTTGGGCAATTTTGGGTGAAAAATAATGAAATACAAAGCATTTTCCTGGCTGTTGTATCTTTGTGGAGTTTATGTGTTGCATCTGAGTTGTATCTTGCACATATGTTCAGTTTCAGTGTTAATGTTATATGAAAAATGCTTCTTGCATGTGTTTTGCTGTCTGTCTCCACTTGTTGTATGCATTTCTTCTTCTGAATTTGGTTACTAAGGGTTTCTCAAATTCTAGAGTACAGATTTATGTATTGCATGCTTAATCTCTAACTTCCATTCAAGGAGTGGATTAAATCGTTTTAGGTTGAGTGTGGAGGAGATTGTATGTCAACTGGGATATTTGTAAGTAGAGACAGCTAAATACTCATCCTTGGGTGGTGTTTGTAAGGCAAGTACCAGTCCTAACCCCTTGAAACTTGAATGACAAGTTGCAAGCCATTCTTATGTATACGTCTAGTTGACTCCTTGCCCTGAGATAGGCACCAATCTGCTTCTGGGTTGGTAGTTATGATCCAAAGCCCCTGTCTTGCATCCAAACCATCAAATTCAAATCCATTCATAACTTCCACCTGTTAGTTTTAGGAGTAGGATTAGGAACCCTTGCATACTCTCATCCATAACCAGACAAATATGTCCAAGAATGTTGCCAACCTTGTGATTTGTCACACAAATCTTGGTCCTAAAATGAGAGTATTCTGCCTATTATTACAAAGTTAAATCTTTCTGTCATTTGGAGAGTAAATGTGACATCTTTAGCAAATAGGGACACCCCCCTTGGTGCGGCAAAACCAGAAGTGAAGAGGAGGTAGCTCACGCAACCTCCCGTGTCTGTTGGCCGAATCTACCTGTGCATTGGAACTGGCAAACCCTCTGCCGATTCAGGAAAAATAACCAACAGAACAACATGCTCAAAAAAGATGATAAACTAGAATGGAGCCCAAAGGTCAAGCATGCCTTCTCAAAAATTAAGGACTCCATTGCTAAGGCTCCTGCATTAACTAGCCTAGACTACAAACTACCCTTTTGTATCTATTCATTTGCCTCTGAGGTTTCTTGTGCGATCGTGTTGACATGGAAGAGAGAAGAGGGTGATGAAAGGCCTATTGCTTTCATGAGTGCTCCTTTTAAAAATGCAGAGATCAGGTATCCTTATATGGAGAAATAAGCTTTTGTACTAATCAAGGTGGTGAAGAAGTTCATACACTACATATTAAGGAGTAAAGTTTTCGCAATTGTTCCTGATCAAGTAGTCAAGTCCATGCTCATGCAGAGCAAGTTCAGAGAAAGAAGAGGCAAATCAGTGGTGATAGTATAGGAATACGATTTGGAAATCTAACCTATGAAGCTGGTAAGAGGACAAGGGTTGTGTCAGTCTCTAGTGGCTAAACCATATCAGATGATCACTTGCCAGCAGTACTCCATAGAGGGCATCACCACAGATCTTTGGTATGTAGACATATTATATTACTTATTGAATCACAGATGCTTGAATAACCTAAACCCTTCTTAAAGAAGAGCCTTGAAAATTAAAAGTTATAAATACATGATCAAGTCAGGTACACTCTATAGAAGAAATTAAGAAGGGATTTATTTAAGATGCCTAAACCATACAGAAGTAGAGCAATTCTTAGAGAGGCTTGGGACTGAACATGGCTCGGGGGACACCATAGCTCATCAGATCCTCAGAGAAGGGTATTATTGGCCCCAGGTAATCAAGGATGCACATTGGCACATCAGGAGGTGTCACATTTGTTAGACTTTTGTGCATAGGGAGAGGAATCCCGCCATGCCTTTGCAGCCAGATTATGAGGTGAGATCGTTTGCCCAATGGGGCATTGATTTCATTGGATTGATTAACCCAAATTGTTTTGCAAGACAAGTTTATCTTGACAGTGACTGACTATTACACCAAATGGAGTGAGGCTAGAGCTTGTTGGGACTGCATTACAGAAATTGTCATCAAGTTTTTGGAGGAACACATCATCACCAGGTTTGGTATGCTATTCACTCTAGTATGTGATAACAACCATACCTTTTCCTCTGCTAAATTATTACAATAGAATTTTGAACATGAGGTAATTATCAAGTATTCATCCAATTATTATCCTCAAGGTAATGATGTTGTTGAATCCACTAATAAGAACATAATTGAGGTAATCAAAAGTTGTTAGAGAAGAACCCTAAGGACTAATAAACATAGTTAAAAATTTCCCTCCGGGCTAATAGAATCCAAATTAAAGCCTCTTTGGGTACCTATGCATACCACTTAGTATATGGCCTAAACCGAGTTTTCCCAATTAATCTAAAAATCCCAACCTTACATTTTGTGAAAGATTATCTAGGGCTTGAAGACAAAATAAAGGTTAGGTTGTTGAACTTGATAGGCCTAGAGGAAAAGAGGGATGTTGCATTAGAACATTTTTTTAAACACCGGGCAGTTGTAAAAAGATGTTTTGATAAAAAGGTAGGGGTTAAATCCTTTAGAATTGTCGATTTGGTCCTCATGTGGGATAAAGCTAGAGAAAAGAAGGGAGATCATTCCAAATTTGACAAACTCTGGCTAGGACCTTTCTAGATCACTGAGATTTTAGGGGAAAATACCTTTAGGGTCAGTTCCCTCTCTGGGATCTTGTTCCATTGCTATTCAATGGAAGTTCCTCAAGCATTACTTCTCAAATTAAGCATAGGATTTGGGAACCTTCTATTCATTTGTACATAGTTAGGTTGATAAGGTCTTTTAATTGTGTCTTTTTCTTGGTTTGTGTAGGGACTATTATGTTTTTCTTTTCATTGATGTTGTTTGTTGGGTAACTTGATCATTTTGCCCCTTTTTTGCCTTTGGTTCATGATTTGGGTGTTGGGAGTGTTTTGTGGGGATAATACTCTGTGTCATTTCTTGCTATACATCAATCTATCTTTGGAGACTGTGGCCCTGTCCTATTCATTTTGGTTTGGGTGTTCATGAGATTCAACTGAGGTGAGGGTGTTTTGGGTGCCTGAGGAAGTGTCTTTTAAATCTTACATATAATCACACATTAAGAATTCCTCATGCTTGTTGGAATGGGTTGTTGTAGCTGGTTATTGGGAGAAATTTTTTTAGGTTTTGTCTTTCAAAGTCACCACCATTGGTTTAACCTAGGAGTGGTTCACTCCTTATAGGTTAGCCTTAACCCCCAACCTAGTAGAAAGCTTCATCGCTTGCGATTTGAAGGAGACACACATAAAAAAATGAGAATAAGCTGAGAAGAAAATCAAAGAAAAGAAAAGAGAAGGAAGTGCTCAAAGAAAAATTAAAAGAAGCTGGGAAAACAATGATATATCAGGAGAATTCAACTATATGGGTGATCAAGGCAATCTCTACCGGGACTATGGACGCCTGGCTAGTAGTAGAGCAAGGCCTTGGGTGGGGTTAGTGATATCTCTGTCGGGGCTATAGATGTCTGACTGGTAGCAGAACTATGTTTGGGTGACTACTTGGAAGTAAGATCCATTTAACCTAACCCAATCTTTAGTTGTGATGGATGCATTCTTGCATGCCTAAGGGAAGGTAAAAGAATCATATGCACACACTTGGATTTTAGAGACATTGAATCTGGTCCCTGAAGTATTTTTGCTTTTGGTTGGTCCAGTCCTCACTATTCTAAAGTGTTTGAGTAGGGCCTAGTTTTCAACATCCCGAGTTGATTATCTAGCCTAGAGATGGCTTGGAGTACCCCTTTTCTTTCTTTCTTTCTTTGTTTTGGTGGGCATTTTTTGTGACCTTTTCCCAACATGTCCCATTCTTTGGTTAAGCCAAAGATGGGGCCCCCCTTTTGCTAATTTTGCTTGTGGTTTTGCCTTGTTCTTTCCTTGTGGTGTGTTAAGTCTTATCAGACTTTTAGGATTTGTCGTTCTAGCATGACAGTAGAATCACCCCTAACAACTTGATCTTCCACTAAAAGCACTTTTCGATCGACGGGGTTGGTCATTTTTGCATTATCATAGAAGCATCCTTGAAATCCTAATTTTGAGGACTATAGTGTGGGGCGGAGTGTTACCCTTTTTGGACTTTTGGTGGCTAGCCTTTTGGCATGTCCAAGAGGCAAGATCCAATGACGCGGGATATGACCCAATGCTACCTACCCTCGGCTCTACATTAAATGCAGTTCTCTCACGTGCATGTGGGATGGCTTTTTATTATGTTTTAGGTTTGTTCTTCTTGTCATTTACATTTCAATCGATTGTGTTTTAGAGCGTCAAGTTGCGAACCCTTGTGTCTTGTGTGCATGCTTGATTATGATGATTGGTGACTATGATCATGGAATTTGCATCTTCAACTCCTCCCCAACTGCCATTATTTTTATACCAGGTCAGCCTCACTGTTTCTATTTAGAATTGTTTTCTTGTCGTTTCTTAATTTTTAGGGTTGTCTGGTGTTGTAGTGTCGTGCGGTGTAAACCTTTGAGTCCTCGTTTTGTGTTGTTGCCTCTTGTTTTTTCCTTTGGTTTGTTCATTTTTGGGGTGTTTTATTGTTTTCTTTTCTTTTTTATCCTCATTTCATTGTTCAATCCATTTTGGGGAATGGTGTGCTTTCAAATGCTATTTGTATGACGTCACTCCCACCCTTTGTGTTTGAGAAGTGATGGGGAGAATTGTCCCAATTCCTTGATCCTTATACTTAGGGCCCGTATGTTTTAGAGTCTTGGTGTTGGATCTTTGAGCTTAGGCCTTCTAAATTTGTAAACATTAGATGTTCACTTCAACTCTCGGTGACCGACATTATCCAAAGATATTCTATTGGAACTTAATCATCGAGATTTCCAGCTTTGTCCTTCTATTTTGGGTAGGAGTTACAAGTCTGTCTTGATCCTTGAATCCCGCTATGCTTTACTTGGGTAATCTTCAGAGTTTTAGTGTCAGGACTTCCAACCTTATCCTTCCATTCTAGAAGCAATTAAGAGTCTGACCTGAACTCTGACCTCTGATAGTCTGCCAGGGAGTGCGCTTCAACTTGTTATTATAAGTTTTAAATCTAATTTTTTTATGGTTAATTTATGCAAGTAATACAGTGTTCTAACTAGAAATAAGTTTTAATACATTACTTGGTTTGTCTTGTAGAGATGGAGGAAAAATGACCTACAAAGGATGCTAAGTGTGAATTCAAAGGATACCTACTGCCATCAAAGATATCTTCAACACATCCTAAAATTGGGGATACAGATTTGGGCCAACCAGATGTGTGGGAATATTTATGGCAGCTTCGCAGAGAGGATGGGAAGTCATTCCAAACCCAATCTATGGAGAATGTGGGATTGTTTCAGGCTACAACATTTCCTATCTCCTTGCAATGCCCAGAGCTAGTGCTTGCATGTGCACAGAGGTATAAAGAAGGGAGCAAAAGGATCATAGGGCCAGTAGAGTAGGTGGTGTTGGATATTTATTCGAACATGATTGAGAAGGTCTTCAACCTTTCTACCTATATTGAGTTTGAAAAGATAATGGAGAACACAACCCTGACATTCTACAACACTAGAACGAGAATGGCCACCAATTACATGAACTAACTTCTGCTAGTAACTCAAAGGAAGCACCCCTTGAAGATGGCATCCATTCAGCCAAGGGGGGAATTCAAAGAGATTGAAAAAGGTTTATCACTTTTCTCAATAGAGTATTTGGCATGTCTTCTCCTGAGAGATGGAACCCATGGATGTGCCACTACTGCATAAAAATTGTGGATGGAAAGAGGATTGATTAGGGTAATATTATTAGTGACAATCTGGATGACCAACTCTTTGAAGTAATGGATACCAAAGAGTTCTACATGACATAATACTTGGTCTACCTCTTGTCTTACCAAGCCAGCTTCTCAAGGCTTAAACAGGTAGGCTCCCTCCAACAAGGGGGAACCTTGGTTTATCACCACTTCCCATAATTGAAGTTGAAGGAGAGTTTGAAGCATTTTTGCATTGTCAATGATGCATTTGTCTTTGTAGTTATTAGAGTTTCAGAGAATGATTACTCTTAGAGGTTGTAGATGAATTTGTCTGATGGGGCTATTGGTATATTCAGTTCAAGACCTTCACTTACATTAGGATAATGGGCTTCCATAAAGCCCCATACAGCCTACCCAGGTACCCCAGTGACCGGGTCATCTTATTGGAGATCTGTAGGGAGGTTGTAGAAGTATACAAATTGATATCAACCAAGCACAAATCAAGCTTTAATTTCCCCATCAAGGTGGGAGAATACTCTTGCCAAAACATAATCAATGCAAGGCAGGCAAATGTGGAGATGGTTGCCTTCTCCATGAGCCTGTATGATAACATAAGGGGAAGATTTGACCCAATTGGATGGGTAAGCCCACTTATTGGGAGTTGGTATCAACTAGAGCCAACATCTGGGGACAGTTGGGCCAATTTCATGGACAACCATGAAGTACAACTAAGGGATTATTACAGATTGGATTTGTGCATGGTCAAGAAGTTGAACATCCTTGAGCTACCTAAGGTACCAAAGGGTGTGAAGGAGGATGGGAAGGTATTAGACCCCTCCTATGGGAAGACTAAGGTGTATAACCAACCCTTGGACATCATAATATGGGATGTAGTAGAGTATACATCCATGGAAAAGAGGGTTGAAGCTGTAATAAAGAAAACTAAGGATTGGCTTAAAATGCCCTACCGCATAGTTGACCCATATCCTTCTAAAGAGACTGAAGGCCCCAAGGAGAGGAAGAAGGAGAAAACAAAGAAAGGGGGATCCTCTGGTATCCCAAAAGCTAAAGCCATTGAAGGATCCTCAATACAGGAGGAACAATGAGAGACCAGGGCCACCGTTGCTACTAGAGAGAAGTAAAAGGCTAGGGTGGAAGAGTTTGAGTCAAGTGAGGAGGAGGAAGATATAGTGCCTCTTGTAGACACCTAAAAATGACCATGCACTCACTCTCATTCTTGACACACTCCTAACATTACTACATATCATGTCTTCTAAATTAATTAAATAATTTTAATTATTTAATTAATTTACCCTTAATTAATCTTTTTCCTCATTTATCCACTTTCCTTCTAATAAAATAAATAAATGATATTTTATTTATTTTATTCACTCATTTTCCTTATGAATTAATTATTAAATTATATTTATTTAATTAATTCCCATTTTTCCTCCATCATCTTAATTAATTAAATAAACCTTTGTTTATTTAATTAATTACACATTGTCTCTATTTTCACATGGCTAGAAGCTTCTAGAAATCCTTGTTATGTGGAAGCCATTTGACTTTATTCCTCTTATTCAACCCTCATGAGACACTTGTCACATGACTACAACTCCAACTATCACTTAATCCTAGCCCTCCACATTACACTATTCATCTTGTAATCACAACCATCCATTCATCATTCAACTCTCTATAAATGGAGCCTCTCCCATCACATCAACAACAAGGTCTTTCATATGCAAGTATATGCTATCGCTTGCATCATTGCCTCCATTATAGTCTTTTCATGTCTAGATTATGTTGGTTTGTGTAGGTAGTCTACAATGCATCATTTATCATAAATAACAAAGCTAGTAGAAGTAGGGTGCATTCTACTCTATTCTATCTAAGTGTGAGGGTTTTATTTGAGGAGAGAGTTTTGGTTTATTTGCATTATCTTCCATTGTCCTTGGGTCAAATTTCTACATACATTTCTAGCACGCTCGGTGGGACCCACGTCCCTTTAATCATCTTTTGTTTAGAATAAATTCTATCATTTTTGTATGTAGGTACAGAAACATGCCTTTGACTACAAATGCATGCCTATGGTTCCTGTCAGCATGCTTGCGGCATCAGGAAATGCGCCTTTGGTTCAGATCTACGTGCCTACGGTCATTGTCGACATGTCTATGTTTATGCTTTTAGCCTAATACCTGTTTTGCTTCATTTTGGTCATGATTTTGGAGTTTTTATGATAGGATATGGTTCCTACAGCTTGCTAACCCTTAGATCTCCATTGTTAGTCACCTGATATATATTTTGCAGGGTTTAAAGAAGTCTTTCTTTGTAGGTTTTAGCTAATTTCTACAGATACGTGCTTATGGTTCAAATTGACGTGCTTTTGGTTTCTGTGACATTTTGCAGCTTCTACCTGATTAGATCTAACATTCAGGACCTTTGGATCATTCTCTATTAGTCACTTTTTATCTTGTTCTAGATCTGATATTCTATTTTTACAGGTTTAATTAACGCAGAACTATCTATATATGCACGCTTTTGGTTTGTAACTGTGTGCCTAAGGTGTCTAACGATGCACTTATGACATCTGATGACTCACGCCTCTCAACGTGCCTCTTCTTTCTATTGACGCGCTTTCGGTCTATGTCGATGCATCTGTGGTCTTTATCGACGCACTTGCGGTCTTTGTCAGTGCGCTTGTGTAGAAAAGGTAAAAATAGATATAATTGTTCAGTTTGCTGATTTTGTTTATCTCTGTTTACATGCTTCTGACTATATTTCCACACTTTTGGCTGATTTTCTATTTGGGCTAACAATTTGATTTGTTTTGAGGACTAATTTATTTGTCCAGATTGTCTTCTGCTTGTCAAAAATTATATTTTAAACTACTAACAAATTTTGTTGTAGCCTTGCTTGTCAAAGATCTTGTTTTCCACTAATTTAGGCACTAAAGTAGACTAGTTGGTAAATGCACTTTTGTTTGCTGTGTCTTTAAAGTTGTATGTTTGTGTATGCTCTGTCCTTGCACTTCATGTGATCTTGGAGATCAAAAGCCACACATTTCTTCTCTTTGTATCCTAAGATTTGCTTGTTGTTGTTTTGAGCTGGGATAAACTTTGGGCAATACTTTTGTCTCCAAGGTAAGGGGTGTAAGGTGGTCCATGACCTTGCATTCCCTCTCCATCCAAGCAATGGTATATGGTATCAAGGGGATGGAAATCACCATTATCTAATAGTGGAGATTGAAGTGTCACCTAAGTGAGTCCATGGGATATGACACTCCTACTTGAATAATTCCAGGTTTGTTAATGTGTTTGGTGTGTTTTCATTTGTGCAAAACTAGTATGAGCCATTATTAGTTGTGAAGCAATTCGCATCATTTCCCTTGATAAGTCACCAGTCAGCCAATGTGTTTTTGTGACTGTATTTCTTGCCAAAACTTCACAAACTAGCCACAAAATAGTGAATCTGAATAACTACGTGCCTTTGACTGTGGAAACATGCCTTTGGTCATTGTCGACGTGCTTTTGGTCCTAATCAACACGCATGCGGTTATTGTTGGCACACCTTTGGTTCATGATTGAGCGCCAGTGCTAGAACTCAAACCGTCATTCAATTAACTAAAATTTTAGTTTCCAGATCAGACTATAGGGTAAACCACTAGCCTGCAACAAATTCGCTTCCCAATCTACTTAGTTCATTCAAGACATTTCCTCATTCCATAAGGCTTTATGCTTTCATAGCGATTCATTCATCCCATTAGCCTTAGTTTTGGACTTGTGAGTACCTTGATCATCTTGGCTTTTGCTTCTTAGATATAAGAGCCTGAACTTTGTCAAGCTTTTTTACTCATCCATGAACATATCTATTCATCCATTTCTTGGTTAGAGTCTATTGGTCCATTCATTCACTAGTTTCTTAATACAATATTCCCCCTTTCTACATCATATATCCACATACACCTATCATCATTTCAGTCATATTGTCAACCAATATACCTATCAATCAACCATATTCTTCATCAATCAATCAAACTCCACAATCATAATCCAATAATCAAAGTTATCAATCAAAATCCAAAGTTGGCTTTTCTCTAGCCTAGATCTTTTTATTCTTTTATCTTCAAAAGGCTTTCGAATTAAGAGCTTAGACTACTCTTAAGTTGGTAAGTCTTATCCTATCTTTTTCTTGGGCTCTTGTCTACCTCAAGTAGAATATTTTATCATCTTTCTTCCTTCTTGCTTAGGCATTTGTCAACCATAAGTAGTGAGAAGAATCCCATCCAACATCCACAAAAAAAGATCTAGGTGTATCTTGAGCTATTTTGGTACCATCATCTTGTCCTTGGTGTTGATCATATCATTTTTGTTATCACCTTAGTCATATCATGTCCAAACCATCATTTTATCCCTGGTGTCATCCTTTTATCATTTTGGATGGTCATCTTCATCATATCATATTAACAACATCACATCATTATCTTGGTTATTATCCCATATCATATCAATATCTAAGTCATAATCTTGGTTGTCATTTTATTCATATCTTCAATCATCATCGTGTCCTACACCATTTTATTATACCATCACACCCTTAGTACATATTGTGGTACAAAGTCTTGACAAATTAAGGTCGTGTTCACAAACATTATTCTAAGGCCATCTCATGCATACCCACTACAAGGTCACAAACAAAGAGAACCATGGAATCACATCAAGAATCTTTACAAGAGTCTCATCAAGTCCAACAAGTCACTCATGATGTCCATCAAGAATCCCAACAAGACTTCCCTTCACAACTACATCAAGAATCTTCGCAATAATCTCATCAAGAGTCCACTTCTCATGGAAAAAGGGTTAATTTCCCATTCCATATTACTCTTGGATTTCGTCCTAAGTATGGGATGCCTACGGATGTATTCAAACTTGATCTTTATAAGGGCATTCTTGAACCATTATCGAATCCCCTATATACTCATGATTTTGAGAATCCTATGAAAGAACCCAAAATTCAAACTAATTCTAATCATGAGTCTAAAGATTATGATGGGGGACATCACGAATTTATGGAAGAGTCTGAAAATCTATAAATGATATGTAAGGTCGTTAAATCCAAACCCATTGACTATCTTAAATTGATATGTTTTCCAGGATTCCAAATACCCACAGATTTTGATATAGCCTCCTATCTCCCTCCAGATCATCCTCTCTTAATTGCTAAACCATGAGGAGGATCTTCTCAACCACATGTTGATGAAACCTTAAATGAAAAGTCAAATCTTAATATCAACACATCTACTGTTCCTTCTATAGGTGTCTCAAGACCTATTGCTAACATGTCCATGTCTATTCATCAAAATACTACCCATGTCACCTTTTCATCAAGTGGACAAAACACGTCTAAGAGGGCAAACATTCCTTCATCATTTATTCCTAAGGGCTCACGTCCCCTTCACACATCCACTTCTCCAAACACAACATCCATATCTATGTCCAATCCAAGTGTCAATGTTATTATTTCACCTACAAGTGGCATGGTTATTCCTCCACTTACTGCTTAAATGCCAAATCCTATATATACATCTTCAACTACGCCACAAGTTGATACCCAAGATAATGCTTCAATGCATCAAGGTCCACATGTCCAAACTCAAGTCTCGTCATCCCATACTCAAAATCCAAATATTGTTGATCCCCAACAAACCACACAACAACACCAATCCCAAATGCAACAAAACCAACAATTCCAACAACTTCTAGCCCAACAACAAGACTTTTTCCAACAATTTCTAGCCTCCCAACAAACACAACCACAACCACAACCACAATCAGCACCACAAATCCCCCAAAATCACCAACAATATTCAACCAATCCATCCTCCACAACATCCAATGAGACATCTGATATGCAAACACTTATAAGACAAATGTTTGATGACATGTAAAAAGCCAATCAAAAGAAGAAGTACACTTTTGAAGAAGTTTGTCCATATCCGTATGACAAATCTATAGTTATGACTCCCTTTCCTCTACATTTTGAAGTACCAAATTTTGAGAAGTATAAAGTAAAGGGTGACCCTAGATATCATCTAAGGGAATTCTATTTAGCTTGCATGGACATAGCTCATGACAAAACTTATTTGATGAGACTTTTTTCGCATAGTTTGGGAGGACCAACCACTGAATGGTTTGCTCATCTTCCTCATGGCATTTAAAGCTTCAAAGAGGTTATGGATAAATTCATAAATCACTTCTCATTCAACATTGAACATGAGATGTCTGTGGCTAACCTTTGTAACACTAAACAAAGGAATGGAGAATCAAATGTCACTTTCATACAATGCTGGAGAAATCTTGCTAGCAAGATCCCTCATACAATTCCTGAGAAACAACTTGTCAATATCTTCATTCAAAATTTAAATCAATAGATGGACTTCCACTTGCAAATACAATGTGTTGACAAATTTGAGGAAATTTTGGAGAAAGGTGTAACAATAGAGAAATCTCTCGTAGCAAAAGGACTTGTTAAAATTTTCAAAGACAACAAAGACTCTAGTAACAATAAAGCCAATGACAAGTCCCGATTTTGGTCCAAAAATACTTGAACATTGTCAAAGATGGTGTAACTGAATCTAGATTGGTGCAAAATGTACAAAATCCTCCATTGACACTCAAAATACCTTCACCATGAAAGGTAACAGTTAATCCTCCCCCAAACAAGCCTTATCCTAGGTTAAGGCCTAGATGGAAATATTCAAATTTGGGAGAACCCATAGAGGTTGTTTTTAGAAAGCTCTTGAACCATGGTATCATTATATTACCCAAAGTTAGACCACATGATCCAAATGTTGTCAAACCTTATTGATTTAACAATAATGAATTTTGTGAATATCATAGAATGACCGGACAGAAAACTAGTGGTTGCATGAGACTTAAGAACCTTATCTAAGATCTTATAGATTGAGGGGAAGTGATTATAGATGAACATCTTCCAAAGTCATCTAATGAGAAATTATGAGCCTACCAAGCCACTTCCATACCATGGTCAAAGTAATCCTTCTACCAAAAATAATAATCATGCCAATTCACTCAATTCCTCATCTTCCTATGACTCTACCGTGGGTTGTATTGAAGCTTGTTCCTCGCAAGTAGCTATCATCACCATAAGACCTCATCATCCCGATTGTATCGTTACCACCCACCATAGTCGTATCACTATTCTAGGAGCCCCATCCTCATCCATGCCATCTTCGTCCATAGCAACTCCTAAGTATAATATCCTTGATCATCTAAGAAAGACATCTACACCAATCTTGATCTTGGAGCTTTTATAAATTTCTCCCATGCATAAGGAAATATTGGACAAAGCCTTGCTTGAGTCCCATGTCCCCAATGACATTAATGTGGAACAATTTCAAGCCATGGTTGGACATCTTCCATCCACTCACCGTTTGTTCTTCACTGAAAAAGACATGCTCAACAATGATTCATCCCATAATGAACCCCTTCACCTAGAATTTATAATCCATAGGCATAAAGTCAAAAGGATCCTAATAGATGGTGGATTAGGTTTAAACTTGTATACGTTAAGGTTGGTCAAACAATTGGGATACTCCATTGCGGTTATTGAAAAACCACATTCTATCACTATCAAGGCCTATGATGAAGTTGAAAGAAAGTCAGAACATACTATTAAGTTGCCCGTCGAATTAAGTTCATCCCTAATAGAAATCACTTGTCAAGTTCTAGATCTTGATCTCTCATATAATATCCTCCTAGGATGCCCATGGATTCATGCCACGAGGTAAGTTCCTTCTACCTATCACCAATGCATCACATTTATATATAATGACCAAGAAGTTACCATTTATGCCAACCCACGTCCTTTTAAATATTGTCATGTATTGGAAGGATCATATCGCAAAGCTCACTATTGTCCAATCAATGATATTGCCCAACCATCTGCCTCATATGTTGACTCATCCACCTTAGCCTCTGTTGGTATGTGGCGACTAGGGGCGGCAACCCTCGAGAGTAGGGGTTTGGGGGCGCAACCCCTGAATTTTTTTTCCTTTTTTTTTGCATGTTTGGGGTCGGTAGTTAATTTTTGTTAACTGACAAATCAAAAACGACATTGTAAAACCCTAATTCTAGAAGCTTCCAAAAATCTTGTTATAAGCAGCTGGGATGTATGTTGCGGGATGGAATTCACAAGATTGTAATTTGTTTTACACCGGATAATAAAATCATTGGATGGCTGAGTTTCTGTGGATGTAGCTCATTTTGGGTGAACCACATTAAAATTCTGTGTTGATCTCTTTTGTCTTATTCTTCATTGTTATATTTGGGTTATTTAATCAATATATAATTGTTAATGTTTATTGCTCTGATCTGCCTGAACCCTAATAGCCTCTTCATCCAAGTCACCTACCACTCATTTTGAGATTAAGGCTACAATTAAAGACAAAGGATTAGGAGAGTATACCCTACAAGGAGCCTTTTGTGTGGGACAACTCCCACTATATCTTAAGAACTTTGGGCGTCCCCCTCCTAAAGTACCTAATTCAAAGATCACTATCAATTGTGAGTCTACTTAGTTTGGTGATGGGGTGTACTAAACAAGGAGGTTATTGATGAAGATATTTTTAAAATTCTCTATCAAGAAAAAGATGAACAATGCAGTCTCCCTCTTAGTAAATGTCCTAAAGGTTTTCATATAGCACAAAATATGGTTTACCAAGGCAAAGGAGGACTTGGCTTCCAAGGACAAGGAACTATTGAACCCATCAAAGCTACTTGCAGACCTAGACACTTGGGACTAGGGTTTGGAACACAAGAGCCAGCATCTCTGGAGCTCAAATCTATTTAGATAAGGTTGTTGAAGCATTTCCCGTCATTGAGAGTACTAAGGAGGATACATATGATGAATCCCTTGAGTGTATCACTGATTTATATGATTCATCTATTTTTACCCTCACCCTATCCATGTCCTCACTACCATCACATAACATCCACCTCGTATATCCTGAACTCATTGATTGGGACCAACAAGGGCCTCCTATTCTAGATGTCTTTCAAAATAACGAGGCTATTGTTGAATTCTTGAGATTAAGATCAAGAATACCACTTGGAGATCACAAGGATGGATATATTGTCAAACTCAACACTACGGCCTACTTTGGAGAGACAATCAAATTCCTTATTTGCAAAAGTGAAAATATAAAAATCATGTGCCCTAGTGAAAACCACTTTGTGGCACTTTCAGACAATAAAAAAGTAAAAATAAAGAATGTATCCAAGGTGAAAACCTCCTTGAGGCGCTTGAGGATGAGGAATTTGGCCTCCTTGAAGATAAGGCATATCAAGAGAGATATCCTATTCTTATTGAGGAAACACAAGAAATGAATTTGGGAACAGTGGAAGAACTAAAGGTTACATTTGTAGCTAAACTTTGTCAAAGTCTGAATTACATATTTTTATCACTTTCTTCAAAAAGAGATCACACAACTTTGCATGGTCATATGCAGATATGTCAGGATTAGATCCTTCTTTGATAGTACACCATTTGACAGTACATCCTAGAGTAAAACTAGTTAAACAAAAATTGAGAAAAATGCATCCCAAAATTGCTCTCTTGGTCAAGGCAGAATTGAAAAAATAGCTTGTTGTCGGGTTTATCAAACCTCTAGATTATCTAGAATGGGTGTCCAATATTGTTCCAATTTATAAGGTTACTGGGGGCATCTGAGTTTGTACAGACTTTCAAGATTTAAGCAAAGCTTGTCCTGAAGATGATTTTCCACTACCAAACATTGATATTATAGTTGACCTTACAGCAAGACATGAGATGTTGTCCCTAATGGATGATTTTTCTAGGTACAATCAAATCAAAATTGTTGAAGAAGACCAACATAAGACTGCATTTATATGTGCTTGGGGTGTTAATTGCTAGAAGGTAATGCCTTTTGGTCTTAAAAATGCAGGAGCCAATATCAAAGAGCAATGACTATGATCTTTCATGATATGCTTCATAAAATAATGGAAGATTATGTAGACGATATATTGGGTAAATCACAAACAAGAGAAGATCATTTGTGCATACCTACAAAAATCTTTGACCACTTGGAGGAATATAAGGTTCGCCTTAATCTGAAAAAGTATGTCTTTGGTATCACATCTAGTAACTCTTAAGATACATTGTCTCTCGAAGAGGGATTCAAGTTGATCCTACTAAGGTCAAGGCTATAGTTGAAATGACACCTCCACAAAATTTTAAACAATTGCGTAGTCTTCAAGGAAAGCTTTGGTATATCAAGAGATTCATAGCACAACTTGCAAATAAATTTCAACCCTTTGTACATCTTTTGAGAAAAAAATGTAGACTTCCAATGGGATGAGAAATGTCAAGAAGCATTTGATAAATTGAAGAAATATCTTGCAACACCACCAGTTTTGGTTCCTCCCATACAAGGCAAACCACTCCTTTTGTACATATTAGCTACATCTGTAGCACTAGGACCTTTGTTAGCACAAAATGATGACAATGGGAAAGAAAGAGCTATCTACTACATCAATCATACTCTGTTAGGTTATGAGCTAAATTATACACCCATTGAGAAAGCATGTCTTACCGTTGTCTTTGCTTTACAAAATTTTTGTCACTATATGCTAATCTATCAAACTAAGCTCATCACTCAAGTTGACCCACTCAAGTATCTTCTTTCAAAAGCTACATTGACAGGATGCATGGCAAAATGCATCATGATTTTTAGTGAATTTGACATTGAATATGTTGATAGAAAAGCCATAAAAGGACAAGTCATTGCTGACCAACTGGTAGATGCACCCATTGAAGCTAATCACCCACTTGTTTCAGAGTTTCCTGATGAGTCAATCCTTATCATTGACTCCCCTACAAATTGGAAATCATATTTTGATGGATCTTTTACACATCATGATTCGAAAGCAGGGATCCTTTTCGTCACACTGCAAGACGACCTTATACCAAAAGCTTATAGAATCTTGTTTCCTTGTACAAACAATATTGTAGAATATGAAGCACTCATCAAAGGACTAAGAATGGCTATTAAATGGAACATTAAAATACTTGAAGTCTATGGATATTCATAGCTTGTTATCTACCAAGTCAATGATGAATATTAAACAAAAGATGACAAGTTACTCCCTTACAAGAAGTTGGTCGACACATTCAAGCAATCCTTCTCATGAATTCAGTTTGAGCAAATTCCTAGAATTAGAAATAGAGTTGCAGATGCCATGGAAACTATGGGTTCATTAATTGATGTTCCCTATAATAGCCCATATTCAGAATTTCTAGTTGCGCAATTGTATATTCCTGCATTTGATGTACCTGAGACAGAACTTGTATGCAAACTTGTTGGTCCCAACATACCTTGGTACAATGAGATCTATACCTATCTCCATGATCATATCCTACCACCTAACCTTTCACATGCCCAATGCCAAACTTTCATCCATCGTTCATCTTGTTATACTATTCTCAGTGATACACTCTATCGAAGGACATTTGATGGGATTTTCCTTAGATGTCTTAACTTGGAAGATGCCCAAGCCGTTTTATGAGAGGTACATGAGGGTATATATGGTGCACACTCTAGTGGTCCAACCTTGGTTAAAAAGTTGTTAAGGACTGGGTACTATTGGCTGACTATGGAGCAGTATGCACATGACTTTGTTAAGAAGCATCTTCCTTGTCAACAACATAGTGATTTGATCCATGTACTAGCACAAGAACTACAAACAATCACTACACCATGGCCCTTTTCACAATGGGGGATCGATCTCATTGGTAAAATTCACCCTCCTTCATCTAATGGTCATTTGTTTATTATCACTGCCATTAAGTATTTCACAAAATGGGTTGAAGCTACCCCCCTTACCTATATAATTGGTAAGCAAATCGCCAAGTTTATCCTCCATTATATCATTTGTCGATATGGTATCCCTCAAGCTATTGTTACTGACAATGGTAAACCATTTAAAAATCAAGAGGTTCACCACCTATGCCATTAGTTACATATCCAACACTGCTTTTCTACTCCATAATATCCCCAAAGTAATAGTCAAGCTAAAGCTTCAAACAAAACTATCCTCAAGATACTGAAGAAAATAGTTAATGAAGTTCATCGGGATTGGCATTTACAACTCAATCCTGCTCTATGGGCATATCGCACTAGTATTCACACACCTACTGGGGCTACCCCTTATTCCCTTGTTTTTGGGTCTGAAGCCATCATACCAATCGAGGTCGAGCTCCCCTCCTTAAGGGTATCTTTACAACATCTCATTGATGAAGAAGACTATAGAGTTTCTCGCTTGCAAGAATTGGAAACTCTAGATGAAAGGCATCTCAAAGCCCTTAATAAACTTACATCATATCAAAATTGCCTTCATCATAGCTACAATAAGAGACTCAAAGAGCAAACATTTGAAGTTGGAGATCTTGTGCTTAAATAAAATCAAAAGAATCTTCAGGATCATGACCAAAAAGGAAAAATTGAGCCTAATTGGTTGGGTCCTTTCATCATTACTAGTTGTTACGGTTCTGGGGCATATCATCTATCTACACTTGAAGGCCATCCTTTAGAGAAACCTATCAACATCATTCACCTCAAAAGGTTATATGTCTAACCCATGGGGTATCCCAATTAAAAAAAATCAAAATGGTAAAGAGAAATAATCCATCCTATAGTGAAAACCACTTCGGTGGTGCCTTAGATAAGTATCATGGTGAAAACCTATTTACAGACACCATGTGTAGGCACCATGTGTAGTAGCCTTGTATCTACCATCTATTATTTATCCATTTTGTTTCACTTTCCCTCATCTAGGTTTCATTCATCTTCCATATACCATTTCATTGCCCTATCATGGCTTGAAATTTTCACTTAGTGTCATTTCTTGTCATCCAATAATAAGTCCTTCATTCCAATAAGCTTAATCACCTCCACCATACCTACACATGTCATAATAAAACCTTATTGCTTGGGGGCATATTACTGATACCTAGTTAGGATGTGGATTACTCTCCCAAGTTTCCTTTAGACATTTTGGAAGGTTAGTCTATGGTACAATTCTCATGCATTGTTCCACCTACATATTCCAAAAATACAAAAAAAATCAAAACACTTCAAAAATACAAAAAAAAATCAAATATTCCAAAAAAATCCAAGTAATAAATTTTCATCCATTCATACCACATTCCATAATAAACTTTTTCATATGATCATAATAAACATTCAATTCACATTTTATATATCCCAAAACAACACACTTGACATTCAAGCTAGACAAAAGCACCCCTACAACGCAATGTACCTTAACCAAAATCACAAGCATTGCACCAAAGATCGAAAGAATATCCAGCCACTTTATCTATTGCCATATCATTCAATATCAAACAAAACATCATCAAGCCTCATCTAGCGATATATCGTTCCCACCATTAGGCATTTGTCCAAAAGAAATCACCGAAAATTCTTTGGCAAGAAATACAATTGGTTGTGCGACTTATGCTATCATTTGATCTTTTGTTTTTGGTTTTTTTATCTATCTCCTTCCTATGCTCTTATCAAGACCACCTAGATTCTTTCATATCTTGGTGTGTTACAATTAGCAAGGAATGGGGCATAGCATTTGGCGTGTTTGTTGGATGTCCTTATCACTACAGCTAATATTCATATCTTGTGTATGATGGGATTACTTTTTTGCATATCATTATCCTTTGCATCTAAGGTCATATTATACCTTTTGTGCATTAGGATTTCATGCTCTAAAGCTTATCCCTCATGCATCTAGACAAGGTTGTATTAAGCTATGTGTAAGGATACTCTTTTGTTTGCAGTGTCAAGTCTATGCAAAGGATACTTAACTCATCCTGGTTCCTATACCTTGATGCATATTATCCTATTGCTATATCAAATTAGGACTGCTTTACATTTTTTCCAGCATAATCATACCACATCTATCTTTCATAATTCTATCTCATCCATCATTTCCCCGTATCAAGTTCTTCCTAAGAATTTCATCCTAACCTTTGTCGCTTTCTATCCATGTTAATTATATCTTTCTCTTAAACACATTCATTTTGTTATGGCCATTTAAATATCATCTTTTCACCATTACCATTATCATTACCATCACCATTATTATTATCATTTTCATTATCATTATAATTTTCATTATCCATTATAATTTTCATTATCATTATCATTATCATATCATTATCATTTCTATTATCATTATCATTATCATTATCATTTCCAGTATCATTATTTATTGTTATTTCCATTATCAATATCATTATCATCCATAACCATTCTCATTTCCATTATCATTTATATTACCATTATAATTATCATTATCATTTCCATTATTATTTATATTATCATTGTCGTTATCATTATCATTACCATTATCATCATCACTTTCATTACCATTATCATTATCATTACTATTATTATTTCACCATTTTACCATTAAGCCATCACATATACCATAAGTAAATTTTCATCACAACATTTATCATAATATCATCACATCATATCTACACTATATACATCATCATCAATAAATCATATAGCAGTTCCATATGTCATCTATGTCAGTCATACCTACATACATCATCATCTATTCTAATCCATTTACATCACACGTCTATATATTACCATTAGTCATAACATCTCATGCAAATATAACATAGTAAATCCATAAAACTACATCATCACATAACATCAACATATACTACCATATCATCATGATATCATCAATCAAACATCACAACACAATAATAAACACCATCAAAATATCAACATCATCATATATATATATATAGTACAAAATGGCCAAAATATAATGCATGTGTATCCAAAAATACATATTAGCTCGCATGCATCAAAAAATACATCACATCATAATCATCAGATCATCTCATGGCGGACTCCCACCCTCTGAGTGTGTCGAGGGTGAAGGTTGTGGTCCTAACCCTAAAGGAGGAGGAGGGCGTGGTCCCTATGTCACTGCAACCTGCCCTGATGGCCCCAACGGTGGTAGAGTCTGTGCTACCGTAACTCTAGGTGGAGGAGGTTCCATCACTAATGACCCTAATCCGATAGACCTAGCAATCCTTGATCTGCTCCGTGTACTGAAAATTAGTGCTCTCTAGTCTACTGGAACCACACTGTGATACAAAAGTATGATAGTACTCTTCCCTCTGTCCTACCATTGTTATCTCTCCCTGGACTCTCATCATGTTAGTCCGCATCTGGCCCATCCCTCCACCTGCTATAATGCCCTAAGTTGTGTCACGCTCCTACTGGAGACATGAAGCAGTAGCTATGGTTGTGTCTCTCTTCACCCTAAGTGCATCGCGCTTTGCCATCACCTGCTGTAGTACCCCATCACCATCCCTAACAAGTGCCTATACCTGTGCCTGTAATGTCTGTATCTACCTCTGCAAAGTTTGGATGTAGAGGAGGGCACTATCTCTCTCCGTTGTCAACCTAGTCACCACACCCTGTAATCACTCTACCTCTAATTGTAGGCTATCCTTGGAGGATCTAAGTGTCTCTAGATCCTCCTCATCTCCAGGGATGTTCGCCTCAACCTCCGTCTGACCCCTGTCCTCCCCCTCTCCATATCTTGGGATGTCCACATGTCCACCCTCTACCCTCTATCTAACTCGTCTCTGTATGGGAGGCTCTGTTACCTGTCCTGCCTATGTACTTGGGATGGTGATTCTAAGTGGCCTATGAGAAACCCATGATACATCATACGCGGGACTTGTCTAACATCCTCTACAGCGCTTGCAAGTGGCACCCATGGTACTAGTTGTAATCCCTAAAAATCGACCAATGACACTTGTGGATCCAGGGCTACTCCCCATACTCCTATATCTCACCGCACCCTCAGGAAGATAGCCTCATGAATGGGGACTGTTTGTCGCTCCCCAAACTGCCTCAATTCTCTGTCCAGCATATCTCTCTCTATGATGTGTATCGTTCATCCCAAAATGTACCTTGTATGGCGAACATATGAGAGATCCCCAGCATCCTCATCCCAGGCCTCACAGTCTCTCCATGGCCTCCAGATGACTGTATCAAGCTCATCGATCACTCTCCTCTAGTAATCCATATCACCTACCTGCCCATAATGCAGGATCCCTATATTCATCCAGACATAGGGGTGGTCTAGACTCCTTGCCCGATCATAGACTGGTCTAAGCACTACTATGTGGTCCCATGCCCATACATGCAATATACATGCAATAATGTAATGTTGCATCCCAAATACTGGCTCTGGCTATATACAGATATGTAAGTCTTTGTATAAGTGGGCTAATACACATGGTCCCCATGCAAAAATCAACCCATCCATCATTCATTCCAATACATCACCCCATCCTATGGCGAAGTGTTGTGCCCTCCTCCTAGGTACCAACACGTATAGTATCAATCCTGCTATAAATAGTGGCAGTGGGGCATCTTCATCTACCTGTGTCAGGTCTAGTTGTGTCCCCTCTATAGGAAGGTCATCATCTGTGAAGACCCTCTCTAGCGCCTGTGTCCCAGTCTGTAAATCATATCATACCAGGGATCCATAAATGGGTATCCTTGAATCCACCATACATCCTCCAATGTCACAGTCATCTCCCTAGTAGGAGGAGGAAGGCACTCCTCTCACAGTGCCATCTCTCGATCGGTGTTGTCATCATTATTGTGTGCACTCAAATTTTGGGCATCCTCGCTATCAGTAACATTTTTATCACTACTAGAAAGTCTCGGTCCTCCTCTGTCAAGTGAGGATATAACTATATCGTCTGCGGTCTCCTCACTCATGACCGAATCACCTGTGGTCGCTCCTGCTCATCATAGCATTCCACCAAGTCAATTTTCATCACACTAAATCCCTATCTATATTTGGTTGCTTTTGCCTTTTGTGCAAAAGCACACCTTTTCTTACCCCTAGTGCTCTTTTTACCAAAAGCACGCCTCTTTTCACCCTAGGCACACCTTTAGCCAAAGGCAAGCCAATTTCACCCATAGGCGCTTTATTTTTCAAAAGCATGTTGATTTTCTCCCATGGCGCCTTTTTATCAAAGAGGCACCATTTTTGCGTGTCGGCGCTCTGACCGCACGCAAGGGTGCTTTTGCTCCCATGGGCGCACGTTTACCAAGGGTACACCGATTTTCACCATGGGTGCGCCATTTTGTGCCCTACACACACTTTATAAAAGCATGCTTGTAGTTTTCTATGTTTTCTCCTAGCATCTATGACTCCTAACAACCCCCTAACCTACTCAAAAGGTCCCAGGATTAGGTACTCACCGGTTTACTAGCTCCCATTGATCACTGGAATTGTCTGACGCGCTCTTCATGATGCCGATGATGAGGAATCACAACTCTATCTCCCATGGCTCTCTCTTTTTCTTCTCTCTGAAGGATTTGCTAAGCTTGTGTGGAAAAATTACTAGAAATGGGCCTCCCTGCCACCATTTGTAGGCCCCCAAGCCCTAATTTTCATCCTTAGCCTTCCTAAATTATCCCAAATCACCTTGTTTTACCCCCAGTCTTCCATTTTTCATCTTTTACCACCGTTTTTGCATTTTTATTTTTTCTAAAAAAATTCTCGAGGGAGCATCCATTATCCATTCTCCATTCCCATCACCGACTGGGGCATTTTTTTATTTCTTTGACATGACGCCACCTTATGGGATGTCGTATCAAAGAGGGGGACACCTAAAAATGACCATGCACTCACCCTCATTCTCGACACACTCCTAACATCACTACACATTACGTCTTCTAAATTAATTAAATAATTTTAATTATTTAATTTATTTACCCTTAGTTAATCTTTTTCCTCATTTATCCACTTTCCTTCAAATAAAATAAATAAATGATATTTTATTTATTTTATCCACTCATTTTCCTTATGAATTAATTAAATTATTTAATTAATTCCCATTTTTCCTCCATCATCCCATTTAATTAATTCCACATTTGTCTCTATTTTCACATGGCTAGAAGCTTCTAGAAATCCTTATTATGTAGAAGCCATTTGACTTTATTCCTCTCATTCAACCCTCATGAGACACTTGTCACATGACTACAACTTCAACTATCACTTAATCCTAGTCCTCCACATTACACTATTCATCTTTTAATCACAACCATCCATTCATCATTCAACTCTCTATAAATGGAGCCTCTCCCATCAAATCAACAACAAGACCTTTCACATGCAAGTATATGCTATCACCTTCATTATTGCCTCCATTATAGTCTTTTCATGTCTAGATTATGCTAGTTTGTGTAGGCAGTCCACAATGCATCATTTATCGTAAAGAACAAAGCTGGTAGAAGTAGGGTGTGTTCTACTCCATTCTATCTAAGTGTGAGGGTTTTATTTCAGGCAAGGGTTTTGGTTTATTTGCATTATATTCTATTGTCATTGGGTCAAATTTCTGCATACACCTCTAATTTGAAAGCTCAGGGAAAGGACTCATATTCCTAGTGCACTTAGTGCAGAGGGTGTAGCTGTGGTTTCTTCTCCTGCCCTTACTATTTCCACTACTCCATTACCACAATCGTCACCAATCTTCATTTCCACTACATCTTTTACTAAAGTGGACACCACTTCTTCCCATACTTCTTCCTCAATGCCTCCACTACAAACCTCTATCTCAATAACTCCCCTCTTCCACATCCATCAATTTCCCAGTAGGCTTTTGTTCCACCACAACCTTTTCCAACTATCCTTTCTCCACCTACCTCATTTTCCTCACATCAATCACCCCTTCATCCTGTAGCCCCTACAACAAATGTACCTCATCGGTAAGGCCTCTCATTGAAAGATCAAGCTAAGAAGGGTGACGTGAAATAGGCTATGGAGAGACTATATGAGAAGCAATTCATAGGAGAAGGGTTGTAAATAGAGTACGTGGAGAAGAAAAAGCAACAACAAGGAGAAAATATGGAGAACATTGATGGTATGATCTCCTCTCCTCAAGAAGAACATGGTGAGGGGTCTGATGATTCAAGGAAGATAGTTGTATTAACCCCCTCACCCATAGAGTCTCCTTTTGTAGGACATGAGCTTCCCTCTTTGTCTCCTCCCAAGTCTGCAATGATAGGCTCTGGTCTCCCAATCTGGCTCAACATGATAGTGGAGAGAAAAAAAAGAACATATGTTGAGGAGGAGGGTGACTTCGCTACAGTCTTAGAGGTGTTGAGAGCTCAACCAAAGAAGAAAAGATCCAAGACCCTCTCTCACATAACCACAGATGCACAAGAGGTCAGAGTTACTCAAATATCAACCCCCCTTGCTGATAAAGAAGAAGCCTCCATAGGCATAGAATATTATAGCATATAATAGGTTGTGTTAGGCCACCACACCAGGGAAGGAGATAAGCAAGCGTTGACTGAGTCAATTTCTACCATTCTTGATAGGATGAATAAGGATGATATTAATAAGGAAGAACTCAAGAAGCAAGTGACTCAGTTGACTTCTTACATCACACACCTGGTGGCACCCATTAATTCCAGTGTCCGTATGCCATCCTTGATGGAGGCCTTAGGCAAGGAGAGCCAGTCCACAGATCCCTTAGGCATACTCCTTGCAACCACTGCTTGGAAAGATTCACTAGAGACCTTTGGGAGTGGCACCATCAGAGAGACCTTATGGCCTTATCATATCATTGAGAAGGAGCTCGAGGTTGTTGAGGGCTTGAAGAGCACAATTGAGGATGATTTATTAGTTTGGGAGGAGTGCCTATCAGTTTTGTAAAAGATGGATGCTACCTCTCTAGGTGAACTCTTTAGATCAGGGGTTCTTGATAAAGATAATCAGGGTATTGTCATGGAGTGGCTATAGGAAGGTAAGTTGAGAGTCAAATTGTTGCAGAAGTGTAAAGCAAAGCTACAACTGAGGACTAATGTCAGTAGTAGAGGATTAAACAAGGTAGAGTCCTTCATTGGCTCTATTACTTGCACTTTGAAGGATTATTCTTTTGTAGTCCTCCCTATAGCCCGAATGGTCAAGGAATTCACCGCCCCTTTTCAATAACAATTGTCTAAACTAGGTATAGACAATTTGATGAGGCTTAAGGATTTGTTGATAGAGTTTCAACAGCAACTGGTTGATATGGCAGACTTGTAGGCCAAACTCAAGAAATCAATTTATTCATAGCAAGTCAAGGTGAAGCACCACAGTGGGCCAAGCATAAATGATATCAGGGAGGCCATTTTGCATTTCCAGGCTTAGTTTCCCAAGGGGAGATAATATCCTTGTTCTTCACTCTTTCTCATTCTTTGATTCTTTGTTTCTTTGGTTCTTAACCCATCAGGGTTTTATAATGTAATAAATGGCCTAATAGGTGATGAAGATGTAATGTGTACATTTGAATTTTGAATTTTGGCATCATAGGTCGACTCATGTAAACTTGTTGACAAATATTGGTCTTGGCATGGTTATAAGGTTGACTTGTAAGTAATGTAATGAAGGATCACCTCTATATAGAGAGGAGCGCCACTTAGATTTTAGAGGGGGAACATAGTGATTCAACATGACATCTTAGCAATTTTCGTAATTCTGAAAGGCATAGCTAGAGCAAATTGATATACATTTGGGATGTGGAATCTCTACCCATTTGTAACTTGTCAGTCTATTGCCAATTGTAATTTTGAAGGCATTTGTAAGGGAAAACTAATATACATTTGGAGTGTGGTATCTCTACTCACTTGTAACTTGCCAATTTGGTGCCAATTAATATGAAATCATAAGTTCCTATTGTGTTCCTGCCAAATGGTGGTAATGTGTTTGCGTATTTTAATTTGAATTTGATGCGTTTGATGAGATCTAATGGTTTAATTGTTATATATTAATTTGGATACTGATGAATAAAGTTTGATTACTGCCCATGTTATATGGTGTTTTCATTCTTATTATTCTGATATCTCAATTCCTTCCTCAGAATCTTGCACTTGTAATGTGTATGATTGTGTGAAAGTCTAGTCATTACTTTGCAGGTTAATTTGATCTTGTCCTCATTGGATGACTCGAGAGTCAGATACAAAAGCTGTCCATAATTTAGCAATTTAGGAATCCCCTTTTAAACCTTACTCTTTTTGCATTTTTGTTTAAGCTTAGAGTAGTTTAGGTTTAAGTTTAAGATTAACCCATAGTAGTTTAGGTTTAGAATTAACCTAGAGTAATTTAGGTTTAACAAAGAATAATTAAGCTTAAGTTTAAGATTAGCATAAAGTAGCCTTAGGTTTAAAGCTTCGGGTACATTAGTTTCATATTATTGGATCCAGAAATGATCATAAACAACACAGCCCCCTTGAACAAACTGACACATCAACCACTCAGCTACTCCACACACAGTTGTGACCCAGCTAAACAAAGACCTCAAAGTGGGGTAATTAAAAATTATACAAGTTACCTTTTAGGAGTAGAGTGATCTTTGTTCTACTTAATGTTGATGAGCAAAAACAACCATCAACAATTTGTAACTCAAAAATCATATTAAGTGATTGTGATCCTATATTTACAAGTAAATTTTAGCTTGATTTATTCTCATGTCTAGGCACTCATCTTTCTCATAGCTCATCATATCATCCCTAGTCAAATGGACAAATTGAGGTGGTCAACAAGTGCTTGGAGGGTTGTCTCTATTTTTTATAATGTAGATAAATAAGAGAGATGGGTACAATAGTTTCCATTAGAAGAATGGTGGTATAACACTTCTTTCCACACTTCATGCCATCGCTTTACATTTACTTTTTGCACTCACTTTGTGATCGTTGACATTGTTAAGCAATTATGTTAGTACCTAATAAAATTTTTGATACATACAACTTGTTGGATTCCTTTTGCTTTTTCAGGTTTCAAGATAGAGTGTTGATTGCAAGGAGAATATACTGAAGAGATATCCATATTCATATCCTTTTATGAATATTTGGAATATTTTAGTTTCAAGTTGATTACTCGCTTTACTTTGACATACATCTTCATAATAGTTCACATGCAAGTCAAAGTGGGGGCAAAATGTAATGGTGAAGATTTTATACCTTGAACTTTTCCCCCTTGTTTTGGACTCACTTTGAATGTGTTAGCCTTTATACAATAAATAGCATACAAGTGGCATGTATCTACACTAGGAGTTGGACATATTCCCTAAACCTAAGTTAATTTTGCCTCCACACATCCCCAAGAATTGCTTTTTGATCCTTAGTTTACCCATTAGCCTACTTGGATCAATTTCACAATACAAATTCAGACCCAGTTTGATTTCATGGTGTAAAATCAATCCTGACCTTTTCAAAATATAAAATTCAAATTGGGCCCATGTCATAGCTATTATGTATTGACTTGAAGAACAAATAATTTCAAATTATATTCTAGGGTGTTGTATAAAAGGACAAACACTGATTCATCTTAACACATATGGAGACATTAGAGATCCATCTAGCTCTCATTCATCACTTGTTGCATCACTCAAGGAACACATCTTTGCATTATTATAATAGATCAACACTTGCATGCTCAACAACAAATATGCATATTGCAACATTGATTATTGTTCACAAGTCATTAAATCAATCTACCTCGGGGCTTGTTCAAGGGAGAATCCCCTTGCCTAGAAAAGTCTGAAACAATGTCTGTAGACACTATTTTTCTTCCAAGTTCATATAGCAGAAGGCATGTGAACCAATTTTTAGATCACAAAACTTGCCATGTTGATTTTGTGCAGTATAGATTGATTCCATGCACATAAGCCTATTTTGTGCTATATAATTGAATTGATCTATTTGACATCATGATTTTGCCCCAAAGTAAAATAAATTTTGATTTACTAGATTATCACAAAGTTAGATTTGACATCAAAATGTCATTTTGGATCACAAAACAACAGTTTGTAGTCCAACAACATCAAACCACACATAAAACTAAGTAACCCTAATCCATTATTGTCATTTCAAAAATACACTTGTCTATTTTTAATTTACTATCTTAGTCCATAAATTCTAAGATAAATTTAATTATTGATTAATTTATTTATTTACATTATGATCATGTGAAACTACCTGCGATTTGTTATTGGTTGAGAGGATAAACGTCCCAAATCTTTTAACAACTTGTTGGTATTTGAACCTTTACTTGTTGACAAATATTGGTCTCAACATGGTTATAAGGCCAACTTGTAAGGAATGTAATGAAGGATCACCTCTATGTAGAGAGGAGCGCCACTTGGATTTTAGAGGGGCAACATAGTGATTCAACATGACATCTTAGCAATTTTTGTAATTCTGAAAGGCATAGCTAGGGTAAATTGATATACATCTAGGGTGTGGAATCTCTGCCCATTTGTAACTTGTCAGTATATTGCCAATTATAATTCTAAAGGCATTTGTAAGGGAAAACTAATATACATTTGGAGTGTGGAATCTCTACTCACTTGTAACTTGCCAATTTGATGCTAATTAATATGAAATCATAAGTTCCTGCTGTGTTCTTGCCAAATGGTGGTAATGTGTTTGCATCTTTTCATTTGCATTTGATGATTTTGATGAGTTCTGATGGTTTAATTGTTATATCTTAATTTGGAGATTGATGAATAAAGTTTGATTATTGTGCATGTTATATGGTGTTTTCATTCTTATTATTCTGATATCTCAATTCCTTCCTCAGAATCTTGCACTTGAAATGTGTATGATTATGTGAAAGGTTGGTCATTACTTTGCAGGTTAATTTAATCTTGTCCTCATTGGATGACTTGAGAGTTAGATACAAATGTTGTCCATAATTTAGCAATATAGGAATCCCCTTTTAAACCTTACTCCTTTTGCATTTTTGGTTAAACTCGGAGTAGTTTAGGTTTAAGTTTAGGAATCACCTATAATAGTTTAGGTTTAGGATAAACCCAGAGTAATTTAGGTTTAGGATTAACCCAGAGTAATTTAGGTTTAACAAAGAATAATTAGGCTTAAGTTTAAGATTAGCATAAAGTAGCCTTAGGATTAAAGCTCCAAGTACATTAGTTTCCTATTATTGGATCTAGAAACTACATAACCAACACTGGCCCCTTGAACAAACTGACACATCGACCACTCAACTACTCCACACATAGCTATGACCCATCTAAACAGAGACCTTGGGGTAATTTAAAATCATACAAGTTACCTTTTTAGAGAAGTAGAGTGATCTTTGTTCTACTTAATGTTGATGTGCAAAAACAACCATCCACAAGTTACAACTCAAAAATCATAGTAAGTGATTGTGATCATATATTTACAAGTAACTTTTGGCTTGATTTATTCTCATATTTAGGCACTCATCTTTCTCATATCTCATCATATCATCCCCAATCAAATGGACAAATTGAGGTGGTCAACAAGTTCTTGGAGGGCTATATCTATTTTTCTAATGTAGATAAATAAGAGAGATGGGTACAATAGTTGCCATTAGAAGAATGGTGGTATAACACTTCTTTCCACATTTCATGCCATCTCTTTACATTTACTTTTTGCACTCACTTTGTGATTGTTGACATTGTTAAGTACCTATATAAAATTGTTGATAAATATAACTTGTTGGATTCCTTTTGCTTTTTCAAGTTTCAAGATGGAGTACTGATTGCAAGGAGAATATAATGAAGAGATGTCCATATTCATATCCTTTTATCAATGTTTGGAATATTTTAGTTTCAAGTTGATTACTCACTTTACTTTGACACACGTCTTCATAATAGTTCACATGCAAGTCAAAGTGGGGGCAAAATGTAATGGTAAAAATTACATATGTTGAACTTTTCCCCTTTGTGTTGGACTCATTTTGAATGGGTTAGCCTTTATGCAATAACTAGCATACAAGTGACTTGTATCTACACTAGGAGTTGGACATATTCCCTAAACCTAAGCTAATTTTGCCTCCGCGCATCCCCAAGAATTGGTTTTAATCCTTATTTTACCCATTATCCTACTTGGATCAATTTCACAATGCAAATTCAGACCTAGTTCAATTTCATGGTGCAAAATCAATCCCAACCTTTTCAAAATATAAAATTCAAATTGGGCTCATGTCATCCCTCTCTAACTAGCTATTATGTGTTGACTCGAAGAGTAAAACATTTCAAATTATATTCTAGGGTGTTGTATAAAAGGACAAACATTGATTCATCTTAACACATATGGAGACATTAGAGATCCATCTAGCTCTCATTCACCACTTGCTGCATCACTCAAGGAACACATCTGAGCATTATTATAATAGTTCAACACTTGCATGCTTAAAAACAAATATGCATATTGCAACATTGATTATTATCTTCAATCTTTGTTCACAAGTCATTAAATCAATCTACCTTGAGGTTTGACCAAGGGAGAATCCCCTTGCCTAGCAAAATCCAAAACAATGTCTATAGACACCATTTTTCTTCCAAGTTCATATAGCAGAAGGCATGTGAACTAATTTTTAGATCACAAAATTTGCCATGTCGATTGTGTGAAGTATAGATTGATTCCGTGCACATAAGCCTATTTTGTGCTATATAATTGACTTGATCTATTTCATATCATGATTTTGCCCCAAATTAAAACAAATTGTGATTTACTATAGAGTATCACAAAGTTAGATTTGACATCAAAATATCATTTTGGATCACAAAACAACAGTTTGTAATCCAACAACATCAAACCACACATAAAACTAAGTAACCCTAATTCATTATTGTCATTGCAAAAAATACACTTGTCTATTTTCAATTTACTATCTGAGTCCACAAATTCTAAGATAAATTTCATTATTGATAAATTTCATTATTTACATTATGATCATGTGAAACTATTTTAGTGGAAAAGAGTGATCTAGCCTAAGAGGTTAAACTAGGTCAAAACCCTCTTCCATAAACATTAGGGCACAAACTGAGCTTGTATTCTACCCAAGAAGAAGAGCTAAACTATAGGGGTTCTGCCCTTTTTGTATATAGATGAGTCAACTAAGTTCAACCAAGGTCAAGAAAGCAAGCTAAGACAAATGGCCAAACCCTAGATGACAAAGATTAGCTTATAACTAATAGATGAAAACAAATCTTAGAAAACTAAAAGCACTACAGAGATTAGGGAACAATTTAGAACCTGGACCTTGGAGTAGAAATGCCAAGGACCAGGGCATTTGGATGCTTTAGGCCTTTTTTACGGTTTTGTAGAATTTTGAGTATCACCAGATCTGTACCTATCTGCTCTATCTTCTTACCATAAATCACATTCAGAAACCTATTTCTCTGACCTGCACACAAGGAAAGAGGAAAAGGTTGTGTTGTGTATTAGGGCTTCCCTTAGTCAAACCCCGTGTTTGTGTTTCCACCTCCACTATATCGATGATTAGATCCAAGAGTGTGTGCCCTAGGAGGGTAGAGGCCAGATCTATAATAATATGATAGAAATATGAATGATAATGATGATGATTACCACAAGAGGTGAAATCCTAGTTGATGAAGATGAGTCAAGAACAAACACCAAAAAGGAGAGTGATGAAGAAGGCTTGAAACTTCCTTCAAGACTTGCAAACAAACTTCAATAGCATCCACATGTAGATAATACTTCCAAGCATGAAGAACCCTTTAGCATAGAACACAATAGCATAACAAACTTGTCATTATTTATCTAGGTGTAAAATGAACTACAAAACTCCTTTATATATGCAATCCCATTCACTCATGACAATTAAAACACAATGAGGCCAGAAAATACAAACTAAGGAAGTGTCCCAAGAAGACACTACAAAAGAGGGTCTAAAGATCCCAACTGGGACTAGGGCGCTCGGGCGCCTTGGGCCTTTAGCTCCACAACTCCAGGGAGTGTCAAATGTCGTGGGCTTAGTCCAGTCCTATGTCAATTTTGTTGGGATCGAGATTTTATCATTTTATGCTAAAAAATGCGTTAACATAGGTCCTGATTAACAAAGGAAACACTTTAGGTCCAACTAGGTGCTAAACTTAGTGTAAAATTCTACTGTACACATTTTACAATGTAACATTTAGCCCCCACTTTAGCGTGGGTATGAACTTGCATTCGAACTCACACTAAAGGATGGATCAAGCACACAAACATATAAGCCCAAATAATTTTGCCAAGTTGTGGACCACAAGTAGCCCCCAAGATTAGGATTCTAAGGTTGCAAATACATAAGCAAAAGATTTAAAACACACAAGACATTGCAACATAACTCACACATACATGGAGTACTAAAAACATTCATAGGAATACGGGCAAAAGACACACCATTCACAAAGGTAATACACTCTATACACAATGCATACATGCTTGACATGGAGCATACACATAAGACATAATGAATTAATAGAGAACACATGGAAAACATGATGAAGACACATGAAAACATAAGCTAAAAACATAATGCATAAAACTAACATAGAGGCAAACATAGGAACAAACACACAAGGCACATGATTCTGATGCTAGCTTGCTTTGTCACTAGGGGTCATGTGAAGAGAAGTGCCATCGTGGATCACACACTAGTAAGGACCGCCAAATTACTAGGTGACCATGACAAGTCACATGAAGCACATAGGCTAGCCAACATCGTTGCACTAGGTGGCTCAAGGACCAAAGAGGAAACATCACATGCTAGTGAGGACCGCTGAATCACTAGGTGAGTTCCATGCCAACAAGTATGCAATAAAAAGAGAGCATAGCGTGATGTATGCCGCCACCTTAAAGTGATTGCCAACTCCTATTAGGGAGCAATTGCTTTAAGGTAGAATAAATCACAAGATAGGCATGAGAGCTTTTTGAAAGCACATGCCCATAAGATATGTGTTCCAGAAATTACATTGCAACCAAGGGGTTGCCCCCCACAAAGAGGAAACCAAGGTGATGCTACAGACATGATACACAATGGCTTGTGTAGTCATGGTATGATGCCGAGCATAGCAACAAGGTGCCACATAAATCAAAACATACAAGAAGCAATAAATTATACTAAGTAATAACACAAAGGGATCTACCCAACTAATGTCAATATATGAATGGTTGTATAATAGGAGACATCTCAAGATTATATATGTATTTGGAACTGTCATCATCCGCCAACTAGTAGAACTATGGAGACAAAGGAAGAAGTATCACATGAAATCAAAATAAACATCCCTTGGGTCAACAAGGGAGAATGTAAGAACATTCTATGCCTTGCCTCATCCTCAAAGGACACAACAACAATACAAATTACGACATATAGAAGAATGACAATACGAATAGAGAGAATGTCACAACAAATTTCAGTCTCTTTGTATCCTTGCACCTACAAGGGTGTCAAGGGTCATCCAAATAGAGATTAACAACAACAATAGCAACATAAATAAAACATCAAGCAACACATCATGGGGGAAAATAGTCACATGCACTCATAAAAATAAACATAAGGTACCTCACTTGTGAGTCAACCTAAAGCAAATCATCCTCCTCCCAATCTTGCTCATCATCCATTTGGAAAGGTTGATAGGATGCAAGAGGAACTATAGCATGTGAGGTATAATGAATAAGAGTCATACATGTATTATATTTGGATTCACTATCAGAATATAGCACAATAGGTTCCATGGTGGTTTGTGGAGCTTTATCTTTCTGTATAGGAGACACAACAACAGTAGATGTCTCTTTCGTATCCATTGGTGATAAACGCTTGTGAGGAGGGAGATTTTCCTCTCCTATGGCAAGGCGAGCCATAGCATGACAAAACTTCTTTCTTTCTCTTGCAATCTTATTTCACTTAGCTTTATTCATGATGGTCATGAGGGGAACTGTAGTGTCTTCTAAGGTGGGTTCCTTTTCTTCCTTTGCTTCAAGAACATTAGAAGAAACAAGAGGAAACACCGAAGGATAGAAGACTATGGGGGAAGGGTTCCTCCATGTGGGTTGTTCTTCCTTCTCAACTTGTGAAACAGGTGGAACTACATGAGCATCCTCAAGTGGTTAAGAAACCTCAAGAAATAAAACATGGGTAACATATTGATTTCCACTAATCTCCATAGAGGCAGGTGGTACAAAAGTAACATTATAGCTACGGGGAAGTTTGTTTTGTGCATGAAGGTTGCCTCTTTGTCCTTGAAGGTATGGCAAAGGGGGAACCTTGGCATATCTACCAGACATTCAAGGATGGGGAAGATCCTTCGATTTGGGCTTGGCTTCATTCACTACCTATGGTACAGGAGGAACTACTGTCGTAGCCTCAAAAGATCGAGGAGGTTTAGGAACATCACAAGGAGGTATATTACTAAGCGATAACTTTGTTATTTTCTTTGCTTTGAACTTTTGATAAGATAAGAAGAATAAATCATCTCTAGCTTAAGCGACTCCAACTGGTTGTGGCCAGTAGCAGTCGAGTGAAAAATGTCCATTGCGAGCCACGGGTTGATACTAATTATGATGTACAGCATGGACATGTCCCTCAAATGGAAACTTTGTAAGGACTTGTGAACCATAGAGGGGACTGCCTTCATGGAACGGAGCCATGAGTGACCCAACTTTACTTGAAATACGTTCGATGTAGGAATGATGACAAAGTTAACATCCAAGGCTCTTGGTCCAACTTTAACTTCAAGAGTTAAAGCACCAAGGGTTGGAAGGATAGTCCCATCATGTGCTCTAATTCTCATCTCTGATACATCATAATTATCTCGATGTAAACCATGCATGTAGAGAAACTCTTTAGTTACTACATTCACCATGCATATGGGATCGATCATAACACCTCTAATAGGTTTATCATTTATTCGAATAGTAATGTAACGAGGTCCATCAGGAGCTTCAATAGTAGCATCATGTGGAGTAAAAGATATAGCAGGTTTTAATTCCACTCACTCTTTGTGAGGGCGAGCATCCACCATGCAAATATCAACAACATTAGATTCATGATGAGGTAAAGGATCGGTATATATTTGAAGATTTTGATTTGGAGCAGCCACCGATTTATTCCCTTTTTCATTCACACCAACAACCTAGATGACATTGGAGTCGATAAGGTCTTGAACTTCATGTTTAAGACGCATACATCTTTTAGTGTCATGGTCAATAGAGCAGTGAAATTGACAAAAGGCCTTTGCATCAAAGGAGGATGATTACATCTTACTTGGATTGAGAGGTCTAACGGGATGAAGCTTGATGAGATTGTTTTGCAAAACTTGTGTCATGATAGCATAGAGAGATTTAGATAATGGTTTGAAGTTTCTTATTTTTGGTTTCAACTTGTAAGGGGTGGGAGTAGGAGATGACGCTGCCACCACATGTTTTCTTATGTTATTCACTAAAATTTCATTTATCTTGATGAAGTTTTTGTTTTGTCTTTTGAAAGAATGATTGTGAGAGGCTTCAGATTGACCAATCAACAATGTCTTATCATGGATGTGAGGTTGTAAGTTTCCTATGAAGATTCTTTGCACATCATCATCTAGAATAGAATATTGGACTTGTGAGAAGAGGGCTTGATAGTGGCCCATAAAATCTTTTATTTTTTCTGTCATTCCTTGTTTGCAATGAACCAAGTCTGTCAAAGAGACTCGAGGTCCAATGTTTGCTTGAAAATGCTCAAGGAACTTATTGACTAGTTGTGAGAAAGAAATTATAGAATTAGGAGGTAGTGAGCAAAACCAATCCAAGGCTGTGTCTTTGAGTGACCTAGGAAAGATTTTTTCCAAGATCGCAGCCTCAAAGAAAAAATTACTACACATAGCGGTAAAAGCTACCACATGGTTGTTAGGGTCCCCCTTCCCATTATATTTCTCAAAGCGAGAGGTTTCAAACTTCTTAGGAATTTGTGCTCTTAGGATGGAATAGGACAAATGGCTACGGATATAATGTGTTGTTATATTAGGTTTAGGTGGACTATTGCTCATGTTGGCCAATTGTTGTTGGATGGAGGTCATATTTTGCAACAGTTAGTTTATGACAGGGTCAGAAGTTGAACTAGGTTGAGATTGGAATGAAGTGGAAGGACTAGGTGATGGTGTATGAGTATCCTTTTGTAATGTGATAGGAGGTTTAGATGTAGGTGGAGTAACATTAGGTGTGGAATTTATGTAACTATATGGAACAAAACTATAATGGCAAACATGATTCCTTCTGGATAACCCAATACATGTGGTAGCATTATTACTCGACTGTGTAGTAGTGGTGAGAATAGTAGAAGTATAAGTAGGAATAGAGAGTGTAGGTATGGGTGCCGACACTTGAGTCCCTATTTGATTAGAAGAAGTGACATTGGTGATAATTTCAGTGCAACTAGATGCATATAGAATGTTGTTATGCATTATATGAGCAAGGCCACACAAGACTTCCAATCCTTCTTGACCTTCGAGCAAAAGACTTCTTAGACTCTCTACAACAGGGATGACCTCTTCAGCTATGTGTTTCAAGCTTACAAATTGTTGGAAATTAGCCAACTCCGTGTCTAATCTGAAATTGAGCTTCAGGAATGTATGAGCCACAAGGTCATCAATGTTGATGGATTCATGGAAGTTTGATGTTTCAAGAAGATGCAAAGTAGGGATATCAAGAAGAAGTGATGGACCTTCTTGTGTGATACGACTAGGAAGTCTGGGTTCTGATGTATTGGTATCATCATTATGCAAAGCATTATAACCCATAATTCGATGACTTCTTCACACAAGAACGTTAGAATCGGGGTACCAGGTCACAAAGCTCATAAAGCGTCTATAAGCTTTAGTAACACACAAAATGCACCAATAGAAGAAAGTAATGGTGAAGCAAGAGAATTATTTAAGTTTTTGTTTAAGTAAAGAAAAAATATACCCTTGATCAAATTCAATTCTATTCAAATCCACTTAAATATCAACAATGCCAATGCTAAAATCAAACCCAAATTTCAATGCTCTTTTCAAAATGCAACAACTCAAATTTGTTCCTATTTTCAATTTTCAATGCAATATGACAATTGTAATGTTATAGAACAATTTAAAATCATATTTGGAATGGAAATGACAGCAACAAAATCTGAAACTAACATCAATCATAAACCCTAGATTGCAACATCAACTAGGTTTTCTCAAAAATGCACTTTTTTTAACAAAATCTAACAATGTAAATGATTCAAATGCACAATGTAACACTATGAAATGATTAATTATTGTAATACCAATCAGATCTAATGCAAGAATCAGAAGTTTAAATTATGCTACGATAATCAATCCTTTCCAAATGCAAACAAAGAACAAATATGTTTTTTTTCCAAATCTAGAATGAAGTTTTTCTTTTCCAAATTTCAAATGCAAGGATGCAAGAATGTTTTAACCATAAAGAATGACAAGGTACAACAAATGTAACTACTTTAAACAAGCTAACAATGCAACAAGATCTGAAACAACTCACAATTTTGTAAACCCTAGACTCAAAACTAGCTAGATTTCTAGAAATGCAAGGTTTTTACAAACCCTAGTTTTGAAACTATGCAAGATTAACTATGTATGCATGCAAAATGATTAATGAACTCAATCCTAATCATGTATAGGGTGATAAACAACTCAGATTTGAAAGAAGAAGGATGCAAAAGTACAAGACACGTCGAGTTCACCAAAATGTTTTAGTGGAAAAGAGTGATCTAGCCTAAGAGGTTAAACTAGGTCAAAACTCTCTTCCATAAACATTAGGGTACAAACCAAGCTTTGCTTCTATCCAAGAAGGAGAGCCAAACTACAGGGGTTCTGCCATTTTGTTGTATATAGATGAGTCAACCAAGTTCAACCAAAGTCAAGCAAGCAAGCTAAGACAAATGACCAAACCCTATATGACAAAGATCAACCTATAACTAACAGACATAAACAAATCTTAGAAAACCAAAAGTACAACAGAGATCAGGGGACAGTTCAGAACCTAGATCTTGGAGTAAAAATGCCAAGGACCAAGGCATTTGGGCACCCTAGGCCTTTTTTAGGGTTTTGTAGAATCTTGGGTATCACCAGACCTGTACCTATTTGCTATGTCTTCTTCCTAGAAATCACTTTCAGAAACCTGTTTCTTTGACCTGCACACAAGGAAAGAGGAAAAGGTTGTGTTGTGTATAAGGGCTTGCCTTAGTCAAACCCTATGTTAGTGTTTCCACCTCCACTACATCGATGATTAGATCCAAGAGTGTGTGCCCTATGAGGGTAGAGGCCATATCTATAATAATATGATATAAATATGAATGATGATGATGATTACCACAAGAGGTGAAATCCTAGTTGATGAAGATAACTCAAGATCAAACACCAACAAGGAGAGTGATGAAGAAGGCTTGAAACTTCCTTCAAGACCTACAAACAAACTTCAATAGCATCCACACGTAGATAACACTTCAAAGGATGAAGAACCCTTTAGCATAGAACACAATAGCATAGCAAACTTGTCATTATTCATCTAGATGTAAAATGAACTACGAAACTCCTTTATATATGCAATCCCGCTCACTCATGACAAATAAAACACAATGAGGCTGACAAATACAAACTAAGGAAGTGTCCCAAGTTGACACTACAAAAGAGGGGCTGAAATCCCAACTGGGACCAGGGCATGACCTTTAGCCCCACAACTTCGGGGAGTGTCAAATGTCGTGGGCTTAGTCCAATTCTAAGTTGATTCCATTGGGTTTATTCATCGCGATCAAGATTATATCATTTTATGCTCAAAAAGGTGTTAAAATATTTCTTGATTAACAAAGGAAACACTTTAGGTCCAACCAGGTGCTAAACTTAGTGTAAAATGCTAGTGTACACATTTTACGACGTAACCAAAACTACCTGCGATTTATTTATTTTTAGTTGAGAGGATAAATGTCCCAAATCATTTAACAACTTGTTGGTATTCGAAGCTTTAGTGATAGGTGCCGGAATAATTGCCTCTTTGAGGCTTAGTACCAAGGATCGAGGGGCATCCATTCCATCAAGTTCACCTAGGGCACAATCCTATCTCATCCCTATTTAGTGTTGGATGGGCGTTAACAAGACTTGATCCGTAGTGGTCTCATTTAAAGCGTTTCAACTTTATTGGCTGATGAAGGGTCATTAGGCATTATTATTATTATTATTTTTGGATGAATATTCCTATTAAACATTATATTATTATATTAATATATTTATTTTGATAGGGCAAACTAATAAAAACCAATAAAATATAATTAAAATTTATTCTCATAGTAGGAACTCAAAAATACATTACCAAAGGCAAATGTATTCAACAAGGGGCATCTGCTTACGACAAGAGTCTCGATAAACGAATTCCCATATGTAAAACAAAATTACCCACTAGCAATTGCACATTGGTGTGCAATGGGTATGCCGAAGAGTAGTGGAAACTGAGTTGCCATGTCTTTAAGTGAATGATGACTATCATGTATCCCTATGGCCTATGTTGTTTTTTGTTTTCCCGTGAATTAATTTGCATAATCTTAATGGATTTCAAGATCCCTGTGTTTTTCTTAGTAGCTACTTCAAATGTGTGAGCTTTCATGTTTGGTGTTTAGTCTCTATTTGCATACACCCCCTTTCTAGATTCTTGTTCATGCACTACACTTGGGTTCAATTGCATTAGATTAGTCATCACTTACATTTAATAAGCATTGTGTTGCAAATATAAGCATGACCACCACCTACATCATGTTCATTTGTTATCTAGCGGACCATTGCGTATCCTCTAATGGGGACATCAAATAATACAAAGATCAATCAAACTTACTGACCCTCATTAGTTTTATAATTTCACACCTTTGCATAATTTGGAGGTCAAATGGATGAAAATTAAAGTTAGACACGCTGTAATTTTAGATTGAGAATTCCTAATTATTTAAAAATATAAAATTTCAAGGGAAAAACTTTCTTATTTGTTTGAATTTGTAGATGATATGGGAATGATCTTGAGACCTAAAAAATGGTGTGCATTCTATGTCTAGTTCCCTTTACAAAAGTTTTGCCAGAGTGAGATTGAACACAATGAGCTCCCATCATGCAAATTTACACAATTCTCTTAAAAAGGCATTTTTACTCAATATTGTTGCTCCCTTCATGCTTAGATACATTTGCAAGAAAGTTTAATTTATTTTGTCATATTTCAGACTGAGTGAATAGGCGGTGAAAGGAGTCTCCATGTCTCCCCCCTCTCTATCTCTCCAATAATTTAGTACTACATTCATTTGTGACATTTGTGTTTGCAAAAGAAAAATCAATTTGAAGCTGTCAACTATAAGCCATAAAGTGGAACATAGAGAGAGAAGTATAGAGAGAGGGAGAGAGACACATAGAGAGAGGGAGAAGGATATATATATATATATATATATATATATATATATATATATATAGAGAGAGAGAGAGAGAGAGAGAGAGAGAGAGAGATTTAAAATGTGTAAAATCTAGTATATATTTTAAGAACAATTTATAACAACTCTTTAATTTTTTGTTGCCCACTTGTTGACCTTGTACCAACAAATTTAACTGGTGGTGGGAAATAAGATAGCATTTGTGAGACACAAGTTGCAACGCCTCTCTCTCTCTCTCTATATATATATATAAATGTAATTTCTATTTTTCTCTCCTACTCTCTCTTTCTTTATTCCCCCTCTCTCTGTGTTTGTCCTACCACCCACTCCCCTCCTCCTAGTCTCTCTTATATAATATTACATTTGAAATATATAAAATAATTTTTCTTGTATAAAACATTAGATATAATAATAAATATAATTAAATTTCATATGTAAAATAAATATAATTGAATTATATATATATATATATAATTAATCTAAATATACAGTCTTAAAATATCATAATATACTAAAAATATTTAAATAATATTTATTTTATTTTATAATATTATATTAAGAATATTTTACTAAATTGTGTTCTACAGTTTAAATAAAATTTTAAAAATTAAATATCATTTTTAGAAAAAGTAATATAAAATAATAAATATATTTTTTAATATAAATATAGCAATTTATAATATAATTTTACATTAAAAATATATAGAATACTTTTTATTTAAATATAAAATATTAGATATAATAATAAATATAATTAAATTCGTGGGTGGAAGGGAGGGAGCCTTACCACCTCATCAATACAGGTGGCAAGGCTGGGGCACGTAGACTACGGTGGTAATCGAGCTATGGACTAATGATTAAAGACAACGGGAGTTTGGTGGCATAGAGCTGGCAAAGGAAAGTCGAGAAACTTCCATCGTCTATTAAAGGAGAATTGAAGGCATTAACTAACTTGTTTTCATTCCCCGCTAGTCTAAATGCCCTTTAGGTTTACAATGCTGTTTTCAACAGAAGCTATCCACTGTGGGGGAATGGAAACCCCAGTAAGATTGGTAAGCTCCAAGTGCTAGATGGCTTTTCTTGGACCAGTGACTTCTCTCTGTCTCCAGCGCATGCTTCATTGCTTGAATGAGCTTATAGTGGGTGCTATCAGGATGATTGTTGGTAGGAAATTTATGGAGGATGCAGAGAGGTATCATGTAAACACTAACATCACTTCTAGAGTGCTGGCAATGTTACTGGAAATGGAGATTGACAAGGCCACGACAGAGCAAATCATGAAAGGAATCTTCTATCCCGAGCACTTGGGGGAATTAGAGTTTACCCTGGAAGCGGCCAGCATGGGCATTGGAATTCCTAGACTGAGAGATATGGACTCATTGAATGATCTTGATGTGATAGTGAAGCTTTATCCATTTATTCTCGACCTCAAAGGGCCAGACCTAATGATGGCCAAGAGACGGCGATGGTTGAAGTCAATTTTATCAAAAGGGTTTTAGGGTTGGTTACAAAAGAAGGCTATGAATGGGTAGCGGACTTCAATCTACAGTTGATTAATTATGACAAGGAGTAAGCTTCATGGGTGATGTTTCCTGTGTTTTGGTTTTCTGAGTGCTTTTCTATATAGTTTCCTGAATGTTTTATATTGGCTTCATTTTGTGATAGTAGAAGCCCGCTTAAGAAGATTTCACATATACAGACCCTGTGTGGTCAAGAATAGCAATAGAAACATAGATGTATAGAGAATAGACCCTGCGAGGTCTCTAAAAATATATCGACCCTGCGTGGTCATAGTAGGATGGCAGTGGGCTTAGAAACATCAGATAGCCATTTTGGCAACAAACTCTGTAAAGTTTTTTGAATTTCAATATAGTCATATAATTACGTATCAAAAATTAAAAAATAAAAAATTCATATATAAAATAAATATAATTGAATAATAAATATATAATTATTAAATATATGAGATATTTAATTTAAATATACAATCTTTAAATATTACAATATATTTGTAAATATTTTAATAATATTTTTTTTTATTTTATAAGATTATATTAATAATATTTTACTAAACTCTATTTTATAATCTAGAATATAAATTTAAAAATTAAATTTCATTTAAAAACAAGAGACGCATTGCGTCATGTTCCTGCCGAAATAGAAGCTGAATTATGGATGAAGAATTGATAGATGTGGGAGTAGAAGAGAAATGTGCTTGATCAATTACTTGTAGAGTTCATCTTACTGAATTTAAAACTATGCCTATTATAAGCCAATATTTAGCAACCTTTCATAAGAGGAATGTGAAGTTGTGACATACAAGCTATTCATCATTGTTATATATTGTATTTGTTGAATTCTGACACACCACACTTTGCATTATGGAGCCAAGTGCATGCTAAAGGGTGCCCATGTTTTTCCATTAAATAGGCATAGTATAAGGAAGGCAGTTTGACAAGTTGTCAAATAAAATTGTTAAAGCAAGTTACAATGGTTATAAGCATTTCTACTACAACTATAAACATTTAGGCCTAAAATGTAATGGTAGCTAGAAACAAATATCAGATAGAAAACTACTGGCGATAGCAACTTTGGCAACTTTTACAGCAGGTTGGTTAAGTGATTGTGCAACACAGGTTTGTATGATTGTAGTGGTGGTGGTGGTTGTGGCGGTTGTATATATGATGAGTGGTGGTGAGAATTATTTACAGTTGTTTGATCTCCATACAGATTCTGCATTTTGGAGGGAAAAAGGAACAACATTAGCTCTGTGTAAGTATTATGCTAAAACACATAAGATGACCAAAGAATGAACATCCAACCCAAAAGGACAATAAACACATTTCATTGCATTTAATGAGATTTATCTTCCTCATGTGCAATGGTTCATTCAATATAATAATGATCATACAGTTTTTTATGCCCGACGGCTTAACAGAATCCTAGATTGAGCTAATGTAGAACAAGATATCATGACATAACTAAAGCCTTGAAGTTGACATGCAAAAGAATGGAGATCGATATTCCAATAGAAGAGCAAGTAAGGCTATAGTAAATTGTGGAAGAAAATGAAGAGCATAAATATTTAATGAAAAAGTCAACTGCAAACATTATGTCCATGGAATAGGAAGAAATTAGTTTTTCTACCCACAAGTCTGCATACAAAATTAACAGTGGTAGTTGCTTGTGTTTTCTCGCTCTATGCCAATTTGGTGCTTGTAAATCTGTATATTATAGATGGCCAATGCTTTTTCAGATACAGAGATATTTTAATTATTCTGATGGCTAGCAAAATAATTTGTAAATCATTTGTTTAAGCTGAGCCTGTGGTCCTTGGTAAATTTATGATTCCAATGCAGTTGAGTATCATGTGAATTATCTATCTTAAGTGTCTAAACATTTTTTCTAGTGTAAGTATTTGAACACATAATAGATGCTACAACCAAAGTCAAAAATGCTGCTCGATATGTAGAGGTTTAGTCACCATTGTTTCCTATTTTTCTAGTTCAAATGTTGAATAGAACAATTGGCACAGGGAAAATCAAAGCAGTATGTCAGCTTTGATAAACAAATACATTTGTTTTTAGGCACAATAAATCAAATCGCTATGGGGTATATTGAAATCAGCACAAGAAGCATTTTTCTGTCTATAATTGAATATATGACTTAGAAAAGTTTTTAAAAACTCTAAAACATAAAGACATTTTGGTTGCCACAGCAAATCAAATCGCCACTTCAAAAAATGACGTTAGGACACGAAGCAAAAATTATTGAAGTAAGTCCAAGAAGAACTTTTCTATCTGCAATTTGTTGATTTTGGTAGCTAGGTCGGATCCCTCCTAGAGACCGACCTAGTCATAAAATGTTGAATGGCCTATCGGCCTTAGCATTTTGAGAATCTCAGTTGTATTGTTCAAGAGGTTCAACCGTTCAATAGTTCATCCGTTTAGCAGGTTCGATGATTCAATAGGTTCAACCGTTCAGCAGGTTCGATGGTTCAACAAGTTTGACAGTTCAACATGTTCAACGGTTCAACTGGTTCAACCGTTCGATAGGTTCAACAGGTTCAACCGTTCAGCAGGTTCGACGGTTCAACAGGTTCAACCGTTCAGCAGGTTCGATGGTTCAACAGGTTCGATGGTTCAACAGGTTCAACGGTTCAATAGGTTCAACAGTTCAACAGGTTCGACGGTTCAACAGGTTCAACGGTTCAAAGGGTTCGATGGTTCAAGGAGTTCAATGGTTCAATCGGTTCAATGGTTTGATAATTGATTTGTTCATCATGCTTTCATCTATAATCAACAACGAATCTGCTACTTGGTGAAGTGAATCTGATCTTGCATGGGCGAAGTTGTTTCAGGATAATCTAGGGCTGCTGAACCTCTGTGCTTACTATCAAGGTTTTTTAAAAAGTCTACGAAGTAAAAGCTTTTTTACAGCCACAACAAATCAAATCGCAGCAGATGCTGAGTAGTTTCTTCGTTTAAAATAAAATAACAAACTTATATGAGCAGAACTGTCAAACAAACATACCACAAGATCCGATTATTAAGCTTGACGGACATTCCAACCACTACAGTGTGCCATTTACAAACCATAGTCAAAACATAAAGTAGGAAGGAAAGATATTTTGTTACAAGTTTCGAGATATTTCACAGCTGAAGTGGTTTTTGGAGGTATATTAGTACATTGGGTGTCCTCTACTATTGTATACTCAGACACCATATTTATTCATTGTGTGAGCACTCTTTGAGTCCCATCGGTGGCTCTTGACCACTTTGACCATTTAATTTTTAAAGTTATAATTAAATAATTTGAATCCATTAGTATATGCTTTCCGGCTATTCTTAAATATCATCCACTTCAATAGTCAAAGGTTAATTTGGACCAATAAAAATAGGACAAATATTTACCACTTTTGGTTGTGCATGAGGTGTAAAATTGATATTGAGTGTTTGACTATTGAAGTGGATGATATTTAAGTAGAGTGATGCTTTCCTAAGCAAGGCACTAACACACTACACTTTGCATAATGAAGCTAACTGCATGCCAAAGGGTGCTCATGTTTTATTATTTGATATGTAGCAAAGTTTTGTTAATTTAAAAGCAAACAGTCCATCTTAAATGTCAACTTTAGCTGTGCACGCTACTTATGTCCACGGAACAGGAAGAAACCAGTTTTCCTATGTACTTTGTTTCCAGTTTTCCTATTTGAAACATTGAATAGAACCACCGGCACAGGGAATATCAAAGCAGCATATATATGTGTGTGCATCTAATCCTGTATATAATTAGTTCTACAATTTAAATCTCTGACTATTGAGAGTTATTGATCATGTTGTTTTTTCCCCTATGTAGATTGCTTTGAAATTCTGCTATAGGTTTTGGCAAATATAAGGTAACTAAATATATCTACTTTTTCGTCAAAAATAAAATAACAAACTTATGTGAGGAAAATTGTGAAATGAACATACGACTATATGCGCTTATTAAGCCTGACCCACATTTCAGCTACCATAGTGTGCAATTTATAAACCATAGTCAAAACATAAAGTACGAAAAAAACTTGTTTCCTTACAGGTTTAGGGAGATTCAACAGCTAAAGTGGTTGTGGGAGGTATTACTGTTCCCAGTAAGGTATGGCCCTGAACTGTATGACTATCATGAAAGACACTGATGCCAATCCAATACAAAATGCATAAGAACAATTGTGGTGGACAATTCAGAAGGGATAGGTATATTAACAACTCCAGAAATTGCCAGCATCAATAGACCAATACAATGGGGCAGTGTATTGTCTTCTACAGAAGAAATAAATGATGGAACAAATGTAGTGTTATGTTCGATTGTCAGACAGACATAATCCAATATTTGCTAAAACAAGTTGCAATGACAATGTACGTGTGTGAAATCTAAGCATCTGTTCACTGTGTGCTGGGAGTGCGAAAGTGGGACTCGGATATAATTACACCCAACCACTATGGATTTTGAGATCTTGATTTTATCTTGAGTTGCTCTGTAGTCGCGATTGCAGTTTCTCAGCTGGAGGTGGTCTTATTACATTACTAGTGGTCACAATGCGATTTGGGTGTGTTTAACTTTGCATTCATCTGTATATGAAAAATAAATGAATCAGGATTACCTATTTGTCAGATGAAAACTAATAGCCCCTCAAATGAACCATCAGATTTCTAATACTGTATACACACACCATTAAGCTATTTCAGATGTAATTTTTTCCGTAAGCTGTTAAAGAAACTAGAGCTTAAGATGATAACATCATCAATGCTGAATATAAGAGGAATAGATAAGATTGCACTAAATTTAATAGTATTGAAGTCAAATATAGTAATAATGGAAGTAAAATGCAGTCACAAAAGAACTCTATAGCCTGGGGTTTTCTGTATCGAAGCAAAAACTATTACAGTTCAGTCATCTAAACAATAATGAGTGTGACATAACTAGAAACCACCAAAATTTACTGAAAATGCAATAGAGATAGTTTTAACCAAACAACTGGCTGAAATGAAAAGGAGCAGAGAAATAGAAAAGAAATATGGAACTAATAATTGCAGGAGATATAGGAAAACAAAAATTTTGCTTTAATTCAGTTTGATGTTAAGGTGCGTAATATATATGAAGGACAAATATTGTTTTTAAATTGTTCAGAGTAGGTGGTGTATTGTAACAAGAAACTATAACTGTATAGAGTTTGATATATGGCAAAATCATTATCAAAAATCTTATGTAAGAAGTGTAGATAATATCTCGTTGATTCCAAAAAATTGCTCTCTGATTTTGTCCTTCATTTGGTACCTGCCATATGGATAGAATAGTAGTGGTTAGTTTATTATTTTTTAGTGATAAGTAGGTCTAAGTAACAATAATATGCAAATAATGTAGAAATAATGTGTTAAAGATGGCTGGAGAATAAATTATTTTTGTTTGATCTAATTATTATTTAGATAACAATAATGAAGTGGAATATGAGTGTACCTTTGCATGGAGTGTGTTGATTATTCTTGAAGGGAAGTTGCATTGATGATGAGGTTGTATCGATTTAATGTGAATTGACCCTTCTTAGAGAAGTCCCGTAACATGAAGACAATTGCTGATTTATCCGCAATATACTTGTCATATGTGACATTGTTGAGGGTTGGAAGAAGAACTTGGATGATAGAATTGTCACAAAAACACTGAATTGTTTGATTGTTTTCAGTGGTCACGATAGTTTTTAGGTAAAGAGAGTATATATATGTGACATCTTCATTACATTTGATACAATGGGTTGTTTGGTCTTGTAGGGCTCCATACTTATCAAACTTATAATTGCATTGTGGGTAGAATGCGTGGAAAGGGGTGGAAAAAGCATTGGCTATTTTTAATGTTCCGTGGACCTGCAAGAAATGTTCAATTTTCATTGGTTTTGGGATGTATCTTTTACTATATAAATTCATTAATGAAATAAATTCAGGAGTTTGGGTTTAGTTACCTCAAATGTTGAATGCAATAAAGTGTTTAGATGATCCAAGGTTCTTCTATTAGTTAATTTACCAATATATGTTGCTTGGCATGTTCATAGTATCTTCTCTTTTACATCCATTCTTTTGACAATATTTTTGAATAGCATTGCCGGGAATTCATTTTGCTTCATTTCATCTTCAATTGCAAGGAAATTGCTAGCCAAACTTGCATGTAGCTGCAACTAATTTTTGTATTGTCAAGATTGTTAGTAGTTTTGATTTATTGAAAGAAATATGTAGTAAAATTGAAAATGTCAATGATTTGCAATAAAGAGATGGTAATAATTTTTTACCTGTGCTTTGTCAGATTCAGAGTCACCATCCTTGATATCGACAACGTAGTAAACTCCTGTTTTTCTCGTGCCAGTGACCAATGCGCTAATGGTGCCAGTAGCATATGCATCTGTACTTGCAAGCAATTGTTTAATAGTGGTGCTTGGTATGAAATTATACTCCTGACAAAGCTTTGGTATGATATCAACAGTGGATGCATTATTTAGCAGCAAGATGCAATCGCAGTCACCTCGATCATAGTCTGTTTTTGGAGCAAGTTGAAACCCAGATATGGATATTGTTGATCCTGGAATTATTTTGCTTTCATGTTGCATGATAAGATCACTAGTTATATTCAAGGTGATGGTCATTTCAGCTTTAACATCTGTGAGGTCTGCGCGGAAAACTTCACGTGTCTTGTTGGCTTTGTCTAATGTAGCTTTGTATGTTACAATGACATTGCCTTCAAAGGTGCTCCCTGCCTTATGAGCATTTAGATCCTCAATAGAAATTGGTTTTGAACTTCTAATCTTTGATCTGCAAGAGAGAAGATAAAATTAGTTTAAGTTTAAAGATTTGAATTAGCAAAATTTAGATAGAAATAAAGAATATTAGTCACCTCTTTGATGTTTGTTCATCATTGGTTTGTACTTGTTTTCCTGCACTTTTAGTATTGTCCATTGTATGCTGCATATTAGGAGCCATAAATCATTTGCAAAGATGAGTGAATGTACAGTTATATTATGGTAATTATCAAATGGTATGATGGTTGAAGTTAAAAAATGAAAAGCAATATAGATTATGAATCAATATGTAAAAATGTAGATACTAGGGAATTTTAGAATCCTCTAACAAATGAGTAATAGAGATTTGTAAGAAATAGATGGAATTTGATGCTAGTGACATTAACAAGCAACACAAATTTTTTTTGGTAGTAGACAATTATTATTTTTTATTATTATATTTCGTTTGAATTTAATTTTTAAAATGTGTATGTGAATCTAATTTTGATATGTCTAATGACATATTGAAGTGGCTTCGGCCTTGTTAAAGGGTTCAAATTTTATGAAAGTTACAAAATGATCACTCCAATATGCTTCATATTTGTAAACAAAAAATGTTTCTGGATGTACATTGAACCATACATGGTCAATCATTGGTTTGGATAGTGATTGGGATTCATGTAACAAAAATTGCATGTTCTGGTTTTGCATATGTTGTAAAAGTTGTTTTCTTTTGTTGCTCTGTGTACACATGTCAATGTTGAAATCTCCTACAATGAACATGATCTTTTGTCTATCTACACATGAAAACACTTGGTTGGTGACGGTTATGATTTCTGTCAATGGAGCATTTGGTCTTGCATATAGATTACATATGTTAATCTCGTTGTCCATGAAACATATTGTTGTTGTCATGGCTTCCACATTTGTTGTTGTATGTTGCATTGTTTTAGAGACAATAATGTTTTTCCTAGTTAAGAATGATATTCCATGAATATTGTATGTTGAGTAACAATTGAATTGTTGAAATATGTTGTTGGAATTGTTGAGTAGCATATGTATTTCTTGTAGACACACAATGTCAGATGCCATTGTATCAATGTCACTGGTGATGTCTTCTATATGTAGAGATAGATTGCGGGTATTTAATGTGCACAATAGTAGTTGCGAACTAGTAATGTGTTTGGTATGTTCATTTTCAAATATCCATTGTGCTGTTGATTTTAGGCGAGACATTTCAAGGTCTATTTTTTTTTTAAATTTTGAAGTTTTCTTTTACAAGAGGCTTTAACAAGAACAATGTCTGAATTGTTTTTGTTTAGGAGAGTGTTGTATATGTTAATCCATGTTGCCTTATGCCAGTAGGATCAAATGCCAAACCGTGCATCGTGAGTCCCTGAGATCTGTGGATGGTTCTAGCACAAGCTAGCTGGATTGGAAATTGTTTCCTAATAGTTATTTTTTTGTTGTTTGATATTTTTTGAATTGGCCTAGCAATGCGAAGTATGGGTGTCCATTGTTTGTCAATACTATTGCTATAGCATTGTGCTAGTCTTGCACGTTGATGGTGGCCAATGTTTGGGTCATCAAATTTGATCCAAACAATGTCAAGGTCATTGTATTTGGTGTATGCTTTAAATGTGCCGTCTGATCCATTGATGAGGCCGTCTTGTGTATTGTAATTCCTGGCATAGATTTCTACAAGCATATTTGGTTTCAAAAGTATTTGAGATGGTAAAGATGCTGTATGATTATAGAGACATATTCCATTGTAATTTTCATCATGTTCGTCAATTGCATTCAATATAGTTAGCTCTCCAGCAACCATTGATAACATTTTTTGATTGTGTGCATCAACATCTTTCCTTCTGTAAAATAGGAAAGGGAATGTCGGGTTGATAGGAGGTGAGTGCAAGCAAGTTTCATTCAAATATTCTATATCATTATTTGTCTGTGAACCTATACGTATTCTATTGAGGATTGCAATAAACGTTTCATCTTTTTGTCGCATAGTTGATTGCAATTCATAATATTTTATGTTTTCTTTACATCCTGATGATGGATCACGGAGTGTGATCCGAAATGTCGATCCAATAAAAGCAACACACAGTCACTTCTAGAAGCTATACACAATAATTAAGGTTGGTGTGTTTTCAAACACAACTGAATCGAGTACAGGCTGTGCTTGGTACAAATAATCACAAAAAATTGTATCAAGATTTCCAAAGTATGTAGTAGGTGTTTGCATTATATCTCTTAATCGTTTGTCAATGTAACGCAAAAATGATGCGCCTACTAATGAAACTTCATCTAGTAAGAGCACACACAGTTGTTGATAATGCTTTGACATTGTATCTAGTGTTTCAATGTTCAAGGGAACAAATTCTGATTTGTTGAAAGGTATGTGGAATGCTGAATGTAATGTTACTCCACCTATGTTGTATGCTGCCTTTCCTGTATAAGCAACTATTAGACCTTTTGGTTTGTCAGGATCACTATCAATGGAGTTATTATATATGCGAAGAAGAGATTGAAATATTGCTTTTGCAGTAAATGTTTTTCCAGTTCCTGCTCCACCTGTTAGGAACAAGTGTAGTGGAGTTTTGTTGTTTTTTGTTTTTTTCAACACAATGTCTTTGACAATTGCTTGTTGTTCCTTATTTAACATTCGTCTCAACTCGAAATATTCGACATTGTCCATGATATATGGGTGTTTTGCAATTTCAATTCCATTAGTAAAATGACTTTTTGATTTGTTATGCTTTAGTGTTTCAAAATCTTGTTCTATGTTGTCTGATTCTTTATATGAGTTTTCATTTGGAAGGATTGACTGGTTGTGAATGTGATTATTTTTAGAATTGATCTCATCGACAGCTTTGTCAATATCACCCCATTTAGAATTGATGTTGTAATTGTATTTGATATGATTTGCATTAATTGTGTTTTCATGAAATGAGTAAGCATGGTGCCATGTATCAAAACCATGCTTAAGTGTTTTTTCATTTATTGTAAAGGGCACATAAAGTAGCAATGTTCTCTATAATAATTTTCCAAGTCAAGATGTTTGCTGAAATTGATAAAACGTATAATATTTGGTTTAGCTTTTTGATGCATTGGTTTTCCATCCTTTCTATATTCTGACACAAATTGTGCAAGACAAATATGCATAATTGTTTCTGGTCATGCTATGTAGTAGTCTATTAAAGACTTACAAGTAACATTTTCTGATTCATCTGGTTCATTGTTCAACTATTTCACCGACTTCAGAACAAAAGTTCGATCACTATCAGTTCTTGTATCAATGAATATACATTTTCTTGAGCTATAGTAGTGGAAGTGATAGAACAATGTGAGCAGCTTGCTGTGAAGACATTTGCTGCAAGTTGAGTAATGCATTTCCAAGTTGACTTATCATTTTAACAGCATCGATATTGTTTTGTCGATGGTCCTTACAGATTCTTTTAAATGCATATGTCATTGTTTTGTCCACTTTTGTCATGTATGAGCTACAATACATTGCTGCAGCATATGCATTAAGTAAAATTGTGCATCTGTATTTGCTTTCCATATATCAGGGATTTTTTTTAAAGCTATTATTCCATATCTCTGAAGGCTTTCGCTGCAAGAAAATTGTAGGTCTATGGATTGCTGATTTTATAGCTGTGATGTAATCATCTTCATTCATATTCATGTCTTCTAGAAACATTTGGAAGGAGAATGATTGTTCATAATTAGAATGTTCTAACACAGAGAAGATTTTTTTGCAATTGAATTTGTAACTTCATTGGTTTCATTCAATGGTTCTAGAACCATAGTTTTTTTCATTGGTGGAAATGGGAAATTGTATTTACAATAATGCCACTTTGATTTCCTGCATTGCTTTGTATGGTGGTGCTTGTGTAGCATAGCTATTTCCGCAGCCAAATTATTAGTATTACAAGTCATGTATTTGTCAATAAATTGTTCAATATCCACAGTTTTATCTTTACCATAAATTGGAGCATCTCTAATCCATAAGAGGAAGTGGTCATGTTCATTGCCACGATTTTGAAATTCAGTTACAGAGAAATAATCCACGGCTTCTCCGAAGAAAGAGCTGTCTGCGAATATCAATTGTTTTAGTAAATTAATTCTATGTCTATAATAACTTACACACGTCACAGGATCTTTCTTGATGAGGTAGAAAATATTGTTCTCATGATTTGTGTCATATTGTTGTTGTGAATATGCATGATATGTACTATGCAAGTGTTCAAGTGTGTTTGATAGGTGTTCCCAATTTTGTTTAGCACTAGTAAATGTAAGGAAAAATGTAGGTGGTCCAAGTTGTCAGATCATAGCAAACACATTTTTTTTTCAATTGATGTAAATAATCTAGAGATATTCTTATTCTTTTGAAATCAACATATCCAATGTCTGATTTGAGTATCTGCTCTAGGTTAGGTTTGCATTTGACATCTTTTGCTATTAGCTTTCTACCTTTTAGCTGTCCTTTATGAACTCTTATCCACATTGTAGATAGTACTTGATGTATCAGTATCTTGATAGTTTTAAAAAATAGATTGGTTGTATGGTATGCAAATTATCTATTTGAATTTAGTAGCTCCCATTGTGCAATTTTTTGATATGAGAAATTCTTGACAATGTCATCATCATGCGGGTTTCCAAAGAACAGTGTAGGGAAATTCATTTCCTCAGCATAACTGTCTTTAAATATTCCAATAGGGTAATGGTTTTCTGCTGGTGCAACTTCTGAAACTTTGTCTTTCATTTCATATATACATTTAGATTTAGTGAATCCATGTATTAAGGTTTCACAAGGATTTTGATGATCTATATCAGAGTCTGAGTTAGTTTCATCTGTACAAAGTCCATTGGCTATGTCACTTTCATCATTGATTTCAAGAGATTCTTTCCAGTTCCTATTTAATTGAACATTTTCCATTTTGTATAGTCTTGTTTTGCTTAATTGGTTCAAAGCTTTTATTATAATAGTTGATCGTACCATTCCCTTTTGAAAATCATTTTTGTATTGTAGTCGTCTTTTAAGAGCAACTGCAATTGTTGATGTTTCATTGGTAGATCGTGGTAATGCGTTTTGTATAATGTTCATGTTGACTAGTACATTGATAATAGATCCAGTTAATCCTATTTGAGATCTTTTTTTATCCTAATTCCCAGATTTGTGCAAATGCAATCCTTAGTGAAACAAGATGTTCTTCTAATTGTGTAAGTATCTTTACATATTGTAAAGGTTTCTTCATTCGAATATGTTGTGGCGTTGCATACCTAGGAAGCTTGCATTACTTCAATGTTTTATGGCATATGCGACAAATAGAATTTGTCAATAAATTATGATTTTGATTTGTTAGTTTATAATATGTTTATTTTTCTCTCTCTTTGAAAGTCATAATGTCCTTTTTAAAATGCAAAGTTTGACAAATTGTGCATATATGTCTTGGTGTGTCTTGAATTTTTCTTTGGAATAATTCTATTGGTGATGCTAAGCATTTGTTTTTTTTGGCTGCATTTTTCTTTTTTTGATTGTTGCATATTTGTTGTTTGATCTTTCGAAGCGATGTAGTGTTTCTATTCACTATCGTTTGTTTTTTTGTAAAGTTACCAACATGAGGTTGTTGATTAGTCCTTAGGAATTGTTTTATTGTCCTAAATGTGATTTTCGGTTGGGTATTAATTGCTTGTATTTGATAAGGTATGAGCGGCTCAAAATGTCCATGAAGAGGATTTGTGTCATGAAATAAGATAGAGTATGATTGCCCTTGGGACAATTGATTGAAATGTAGGTATTTTTTGCCTGATGTGATTGACCAAAGACATATTTGGATGCCTAGCCACTTGGATAACCAGCGAATGCAAAAAATGTCTCCCCATAGACCAACTTCATTGTTATGTGTAGTCGATGTTGCAAAAATACACATTCGTCATAGGTATTCTTCAACGTTTTCTATATTGTGTAATTCATATAATGTGTGACTATCCAATTCATAATTATATGAGGTAATTACTTCTGCATCACCTTGTGCGAGGCAGCTCAAGAAATAGTCTATGGTTCCATTGCACAGTTGAATTGATGTGTATTTAGAATGAAGTAGAAACTGTAATGAATCAAATAAGCAATCGCCTACATTATATTTAAATGCATGAGTTCTACGCAGTCCTTCATTTCTTAGTGCAAAATTGATATTTGAAATGTGAGGCTTTATTGTTAATTTGTAATTGTCTACATCTATGATTTGTTTTTGTTTTTCATCTATTGACAATCTTGTTCTCTTTATTCTTTCCCCCGAATGAGGACAATATCGCCGATATTCAAATACTATAAATAGGGTGTACCTGTAATATGTTGATAATCATATGTTAGTGAGGTCTGAACATCCAAAACCACAAAAGGCACATTAAACAATCAAAGTAAGAAGTAACTTGTGTCCTAAAAGCAATGCTCACTTGCAAAGTTAGAATTCACTTTGTTTACTTTCTCCTTATTTTAAGTTGGAAATAACCATTTAAAAATAGATGAGTTCAACCCTAAACTACTAAATAGTCAAGACAATGTTTAAAAATTCTGAAAATAACTGTTATGTAAGTCTAAATAGTACAAACCATGATTGAACACCACTAAAAACAATATTCCATAATGTCACAACCTTAGGCCTCAAATAATTTGCAATTTGCATATATGAATAACATATTGAATAGTAAAATTGAAAACAAAAAAAGAAACAAACAAAGAAGACATGAATTAGCAAAAAAAATTGTATAAATGACAATAACATTATTTGAAATTGAGTATAACTTGGCAAATCAAGCTTACACATGGAATTCATACAACAAAAATTGTTTTTCTCAATTGGAGCTTCAAGTTCTTTAAATGCATTCACTAGAGTGCTATCGAGAAGACTAACTGTTGCTTGATTAGCTTTGGTCACTAGTGTTCATATTTATAGTTTTTACCTAGGAAAGTCTTTTCCAATACAAGAGCTTAGTCGTTAGAATCTCTAATAATGTTTTGCAGGCACTACGTCAAAGATAACAAAAAGCATTTATCTTTTTGTTGTTGGAGAGCTCTAGTGTAGTGCATGGACTGGAGTCCTTCCCATATTTCACTGAACATTTCAGCACCTTGTAATAAGGTTGTGTTTGGATTGTACAAGCAAGTGAAGGTTCAATCTATATTGTGTTCTTTACTTATATCCTTATATTGATTTTTACTACATTACCAATTAATAACAAATATATTAAACATTGGTAACCTTTATTATATCATCTAATTATGCATGAACATATTCAACAAATATGATCTAGAACAAAGATGAATTGCTTGTAGGTGTTTGTCCCAATTTTCAAGTCTCAATCCTTGTTTTTATAACACCTCACAATACTTAAAATGATAGACTACAACAACATTCATAGCATGAAGGATTAGAAAGATGAACAAAAGTCTAAAGGATTCTAAAGTAATTGCAAGGCCAAAATTGTATTCATGGAATTGCATTATAACGGGAACAAAATACTGTTGAAAAGAGAGACATAAGACTGAGCGATCTAAATTAAGTCTATACCCAAATTAACATCATGCTTATCCCGTTGCAATTAACTGGTGTTATGAAATCTTTAGAATTTTACTTAGACACGTGACATCAGACCGTCGTTCATTCCTGCATGCATTCCATCTGGTAGGTTGTCTAGCTCAGCCATGCATGCATTCCAAAAACTTGTGTACATGTCACAAATAAACCTGCTAGAGGAGCTTCGTTGGCCATAGTTAAAATCAGTTTGAAATTGCAAGATATGAGGTGAGTTGAAGGGGAGCGCCAACAGAAAACAAAATAATCAGCTGCCAAAGAAAAATTCTTACTCAATTAAAAAAAAATTTAAGGAAATATCACAAAATATTGTAGAAAGAAACTTTTATATAAAACTAGTCACAAGAAAAATTCTTACTCAATTAAAAAAAATTAAAGGAAATATCACAAAATATTGTAGAAAGAAACTTTTATATAAAACTAGTCACGAGAAAATTTCTTACTTAATTAAAAAAAATTAAAGGAAATATCACAAAATATTGTAGAAAGAAACTTTTATTTAAAATTTTGAATATTATTGAGATGAAATTACTTCAAGTTATAAAAAATAAAAGATTTAAATAAAATTCATAAAAAATTTGAATGCAATTCTATGAAATTACTCTAACTTGCTAAAAAAAAAAGATAAAACAAAAAGCAAAGAAGACTGATTATGTGAAATTAAAATTTTATAAATCCAAATGAAATTGCTCCAATTTGTTAACTAATATTAACATGAAAAGAATAGGACAAATATCTTGTAAAAAGGAAAAAAAATAATAAATTTGAAATGCCATCATAAAATCACTTGAATTTTTGAAAGAAAAGGGAAAATAAAAAATGAGAGAAGAAAAATAGTGTGAAATGGAAAATTCATAGTAAACTTAGATGCAATCCCATTTAAATTTTTTCTATTTATCCATAAAAAGAAAAATTAAAGAAGCAACAATAAAAAGCATGTGAAATGTTAGAATGTTAATTTAGGCTCCAAGAAAAATAGAACCCATGAAGGGTTAAGAGCTCAATGATAAAGCACCCCAACATGTCAACGAGAAGTTTTAGATCCAAGTTCTAACTAGTGTTTTTCAACATTAATGAAAAATTTAATAAAATTAAATGCATGACATAAATTATATTATCAATGTGTTCTACATAATATTTTCTAATTTGCTCTAGATAAAAAAATTAAAAGAAAAAATATGAAAAATCATCAATAAATCCACATAAAATTCAAAAACTAGCACTTACACCCATAAGAGGTTCAAGGAATATGCTAATAGGAACAACCAGCGAGTTTAGAAAATTTTCTTGGCGTGAATTTTTTTTATGGCTTGAGACAATTTTCTAGCACTATATTGCTCACGTAGAAAAGCTTATCGGCTAATTAAGAAAACATAAACAATATCATATCTCCATCATGATATATCAAATAATGTATCAAAAAATTTAATTTGAACAAGATTTACATTGTTTCTCCACAAATCTTTCAAATACAAATAAAATTTGTAACAAATCTCTACTCAAATATGTGATTTTGATTTTAATTCAAACAAGATTTACATTTTTTCTCCACAAATCTTTCAAATACAAATAAAATCTATAACAAATCTCTCCTCAAATATAAAAATCTACACATATTATGATGTAGAATACATAACCACAAAATTTCCCTGAATTATAGTGACTAATACCTAACCAAACTTTCCATATATGTGTAGTGTAAGAGAATTATAACGTTTAATATCTACCCAAATCTTCCCATCCAAACAAAATCTACACAATTCACTCTAGAAATCTAGAACTTTGGTGTTCCATCCCTAACGACAAATTTATATCTAAATAATTTTTACATGTCTATGTGAATTATTATATTTAATTCCTACCTAAAATAGACTTGTTAGTGCTTGAACCAAAGACCTTTCTAAATACTAGTCTGGGTGCTTTAACTGCTCTACCAAAGGAGTTATCAGTGCTTTGCAAATTTAAGATCTACAATTTAACAAGTTAAAGTAATAAACCCCATACAACCAAATTGATTTAAATCTATATTATTATGGACAGAAGAAGCCTTAATTTTATGTTGATAAGCCAAAGAAGCCTTAAATTTATGTTGCCAAGCAAAATTTAGAGGAAAGAACAAATTTGTTGCCCTTGTAACCAGAAAAGTAGGAGGGAAATTTTTAGTTACTTGATTTTAATGAGCCGCTCTAATATGATATCGTTTGACTGGGCACGTCCATTACAGAAAAGCAAGAATATTTCAATATGGCACCATCAAATGAATCAACAATATAATTTTCCAGCACTTTGACAACATGATTAAATAATAATTATAACAAGATTCATAATAACTAATGTATTTCTGCCAAGCAAATCAAATACCTATTTGTCAACCATACAGGGAAAAGTTACAGGTTTTAAATTAATTTTCTTTTGGGAAACATGAAAGCCATATCACAGATTACATCAAATCCCACGCTATAGAGGCCAAGTGCCAACGCTGCAGAAGCCAACTCGTAACCCAATGCCAAGTGCCAAGACTGCATTTATATGAAAAGTGGTTCATAATAAGGAGGACACGAAGACATGTGACAAATACGTGTTAGCTCAAGTAGCAAGGCCACACTTTTATATTATTGTTGCAGGCAACTGCGGCTCATAAACAATTTATAAGCTAGATTTAAAAACCAGATTTATATGGCCGCTCTTGTTACTTCAGTGTGGATCCATGCAGTGAAAAGGGAAGCTAGAATGTCAACCACGATTTTGAGACCCAAAATAGGGTGGTCTATATGATCTATACAACAGAGGGGAGAATATTTTTCCACGTTACCCAAATGTATGTATGCAAATCTCCCCCTTTTTTTTATAATTTGCTGTTCTGTTTTTGGTCTCTGTATCCTCAACAGAGAAGTTTTCTACAGTTGAATTGAAAGTAAAATAGGAACAAATGCAGGATCAAAGTACTAACTAAACATGCAAAGCAAAGAAAGATTATACCAGATTAGAAGAAGATGCACCAGAGTCCAACACAGGTTTTTGAAGGGGGAAAAGCAAAGAAAAACCCCCGTGCATTTAGCAAGTGGCAAGAAGCCAACAATATAGATTACAAAGATAAGAAGCTTCTCAATGAGAGAAATGAGAAGAAGAAGAAGAAATCCGTGAAGTAGATGTGTGTGAGAAAGAGAGAAAATCACCACTTAAATAGGGGTGAAGGACGGAGTTATATGTAACTCCATTATGCCACCTTGCATAAGGTGTGTGCCATGTGTAGCCTCTTAAGGAGGAATCTATCAAGAATAGGTTTATTCCTGCAGGAGGAATAAAAGAGGTGTTACCCGACATGTGGGGATAATCACCAAAATAAATAAAATACAAATAATAAATTAATCTTCACAAAGTAAAGATTAACTTCTAATATGAATGAAACAATTGGATGCTTGGTTGCAGATTTCTCAAAAGTCAGAACCTGTCTGGAGTTGTTCCACCGGAGCTAGCCAATCTCACATACCTTGAGGAAATGTCTGTAATAAGACTGTACTTACTACTATTTTGACAATCATGTTTTATGTGAATTTATGTTTAGAAGCTCTGTACTTATAGCTCGGCTTATTTTGTCTTTGGTAGTCTCACATTGCTAGCCTGCTACAGAACTGTAGAACCTCAAGGGGAAAAACATCTTTACCCAAAAATTCCCAGTGGAAGCTGCTTCAGATGAGGATTTCTAGAGATAGGTATATGTAAATGGGGGAACAGTGATTTTGTATCAATTTTTTTTAACACCCTTTTGTTTGCAGATTTGTGAGTACTTTGGATGGCACGTCCTTGCTTGAAATTGCATTTATCTCTGCCCTTACGCCGGTAAGCTCGTCTATTCCACTTGAATCTTTTTTTAGGGTGGCAGTAGCTAATAACCCTAAACCTCCATTGCTTTTTCTAGCGGCGTAAAAGAAATATTGGGTTTTTTGTGAAAATTTTCGAATGTGAAACACCCTAGCTGGCACACCTATGAAGCTTTGCAGCATTGCATTTGAGGAACATTTGATTTGACTTTATGGGTGTGTTGTGGTTGATTAAAAATTAAAAATCAGAGATTTCCGAAAGCCTTGAGGATTCGAATGCCTTACAACATTTTTATCGTAGCAATAGCTCATGAAGGTTACATTCTGTCTAGCTCTTTTCAGGTTAGATCTATTTTGTGCGAAATTTGCTTGAAAATGAATGGTTTTTTAACAATTTTAAATTAGATTTAAGTTTTTCTTTTCTGTTCAAATTAATGGAGTTTGTTAACGAATGTGTGCTTTGTAAATCTGGTACACATCAGAACAAAAATCTAGCAAATACACAGTGTTTTTTTTTGTGGACATGTGAATCTTTAATTATTATTGTTTGGCTTTCTGCGACAATTAACCTTTTACTTTGTAATAAGGCCTACATTTTTACCTAAACTTTTTACCCTCCAGATTATTGGTCCGTGACTTGATACCATTGAACCTTCTGAAGCTGCCAGATGTGGTTCTTGCAGGTAAAATACAATACTGTAAAATACTCTCTTTTAGTCTCAATATCTATCTATCATTTTAGACATTAATTCAAAAAAAGATATTGTTGCTAATGGAAAAAAGATATATCTAGTAAACAGGGGGAGATTAGGAGATTAGATAATAGTTGCTTCGCTGGTAATCTTTAAAATTTGAAATCACATTCAGGAAGTTAACAGGTTACAAACCTTATTTTGCAGGCCCACAAAGAGATTCAGCAACCACTGGTTCAGGTTCTCAACAGCTTCTCCACCGATTCTCAGCAGTTTCTCCACTGGTTCTCAGCTTCTCAAGTTGGTTCCGCTCTCAGGGGGTTTGTTCTAAACATCTATAACGGTGCTCTCAACATGGCATATTAATTTGAAGATTTTGGCAAAGATTTTTTACAAAAACATCCAAGAACATTCAATGTCTCGGATACATTTCTGTCACATCATGTACTCTATACATTTATAACGAATAAATATTTCATTAATGGCAATTCTAATTGTCCTCCACGAAATTATTTTTCTTTTAAATATTTAAAAAAATAAATTTTCCCCTTATTGTTTGAGGATTTGCCCAACAGAAAACAAAATAAATAGCATTTTCCAAGTTTTAAAATAAAAAAAAATAAATTACAAACTATAGTGTATTTGTTTTTTTTTAAAATTCTGCTCAACAATTGACTAAGTGGGTTGGAAAAATTGCATCTAACCGCTCCAAATTTTTAAAAAAGGATAAAATATAAACCTCCAAATGGATTTCTTTAGAAGCCTTAAATGAGAGTTTTATGAGTTGAAACCATTTAACCGGTGAAAAAACTGCCGACGAACAATAAAAAATGAACCGGAAAAAGACCGTAAAGAGGGACTTCTCTTTTTCAGCTCCTGAACATTTAAAAAGGCAGTAATGGGGTTCCAGTTTTTCTGTTTTGAATGAAATTGCAACAAACAGATTTTATTTTATGTGGTAGAAAAACAAAGAACTGATGCAAATACAAAAAATTTCCTTTACGGCCTTGGATCGATTCCTTGGAAGGCGAGTGTTTAGTTTTATGTTCGCCCTTCCCTTCACCTCACCTCAAATCTTGTAATTAGATATGCTCGCCTATGTTATTTGCTTTCAACCATTTTCCCTTTGCTTTTCCTTTGAATTTAAAAAGAAAAAATCCTGAGTATCCGGCGGGTTACATTTAAACGACATGAGACTTTTTCTAACATAAATTTTTACCACCGGCGTGAGAACAACCGACGCGTTTAGGAAATTTTCCGGCGTGAGACAACATTTCCGGCAATTTTGGCACCACGGTAGACAACCAAACCGCGAAACTTATCCGGCGAAATAACGTGATCGGTGAAATCAACCGTGCACGATGATGCAATCGTCTTGCATGCGACGTGGACGAATAGAGACCGCCGATATGCAAAGTCAGCTCCCTCCTTCACAAAGGGAACGGCTTCGGCGTAATTATCTTCATTTTCCGTTTTTCAACTCTCAACCAGTATTGTTCTCACAGATGCTCAGGCTCTCAAATCCTGTTACCAACTATCCTCTCTTTCAGCATTGCTTTCCACATAAAACGCTCATTGTCCTTCCATTATTATTAGCTCAAAAACCATTTTCTACCAAGAAACTTGGCACTTTGGAAGAATCCAACAAAAACCCAACTGCTATAAATCCCCCAAAACCAGTTTCCTCCAAGATATCTAGTATTAGGGAAGCGTCCAACTATAACCCAACTGCTACAAATCCCTCAAAACCATTTTCTGCCAGGATATTTGGTAATATGGAAGAATCAAGCAAAAATCAAACTGATAGAAATCCTCAATTAAGCACAGAAACAGTTTTTCCAAAACCCATATCAGCTCCTCCTCCTATGCATTCAAAACAGATCGAATTTGATCGAGCAATGTGTGCCGAAGCAGCTGTTAAAGCAGGGCCTGCTCTAACAAAAAATGAAATTATTTACGAGGACGATTGGCTGATTGCTGTCAATAAACCCTCAGGCGTATACTGTGAGCATGTTTTGTCATCAATTCCAGATTTATTGGTTTCTTCTCCACGCTACACAGGTTGGATTTCATGCCTTTAAATTTATAATGCCCCTTTTGTTAGTTTTAAGTTTTTGCAAGACATTTTGTAGTGATCAGAGACCAATCAAATGTCAGGATTTAGGGTTTAGAGATTCTACAGCTTTGATTTCATATTTTTGTGACGCCCTTTATATTAGTTTTTTATTAGATATTCTTAAAATGACCAAAACCCGATCCAATTTGTTTAGGATTTGAGGTATCATTCCTACAGTCTACAGTTTTGATTTGATTTTTTATATAATGGCTGTTTTGTTGGTTCTTTATTTTGGAGGGTATCCTTACCCGGATCAGAGCCCTATTAAATAGGGTTTGAAGTTTAGGGTTTGAGGGTCATTTCAGTTAATGGTAAAAGGTAAATGTAGTTGTTTACATCACCACAAAGCGAAACACCAATTGGGTCAATTTGGTGCTTGAGAGAGTTTTATTGTTCAGCATTTGGGTATCAATAGTGTATGAGACGGTTTTAGCATTTAGAGATTTAGGTACCAATTTGGTATATGGGAAAGGCTTAGAGCTTAGGTTTATTTAAATTAAAGGTAAAATATAAAGGTGGTTTTCTGGTCACAATCAAACAAGAAACCACTTTGGTTTATGAGACCCCTTGTGATTTTCCTCAAGGGAATTGTTTCCCTTTTATCTTATATATTGTTCAAATTTTGTGGTACCGAGTTTTGATCTCTTGATCAAGCTCTAGTAAACTTGAACTTAAAAGTTAACACCATACACACATAGTTGAAATCAAGGGCAGAAGCTTATCTCTGTAAGCTCTTACAACCCAAATAGAAATTGATGTTTTTCATACCATTGTATTGGAACCCATTTTTCTACTTGTAGGAAAGTTGCCCACGGGATTTAGGATTTGTTAACATCAAGCCCACTGAATTTATAGCAGTTTGAAAAACTGTAATCCTGCAACAAGTTTCAAACTATCTGATATGCAAGAAGATTGGATCCAGTTGGCCTGGTATAGGGGTAAGCTGGGAGAATTTGACCCCTGTTGGGCTTATTACCCTGCTATTTATGTGGACAGATAATTTAAGGGGACTGAAAACAAGACATGGCAGGGCGAGTTTTGACAGGGCAGAACCCCTCAACTATGGCTCCGAGGAGAAATGGATATCTGAGTTTGAGTTGCAATAGTCAATGCTGCTACAGATGCTCCCAGTGCTTCAGTACTTTATCTTTATGTAAAAGAAGCCCAAGCAAGGAAGGTTTCGTTGGCTTTCTTCTCCTGATGGCTGTTGTAACTTGTATCGTACACCATACACACATAGTTGATATCAAGGGCTGAAGGTTATCTCTGTAAGCTCTCACAACCCAAATAGAAATTGATGTTTGTGCATACTATTGTATTGGAACCCATTTTTCTACTTGTAGGAAAGTTGCCTACGGGGTTTAGGTTTTGTTACACAGCACTTCCACTGAATTTATAGTGGTTTGAAAAACTGTAAGCCTGCAGCAGATTTCAAACTGTCTGATATGCAAGAAGATTGGATCCAGTCGGCCTGGTATAGGGGTAAGATGGGAGAATTTGATCCCTATTGGGCTTGTTACCCTGCTATTTATGTGGACAGATAATTCAAAGGGATTGAAAACAAGACATAGCAGGGCGAGTTTTGACAGGGCAGAACCCCTCAACTATGGCTCCGAGGAGAAACAGATTTCTGAGTTTGAGTTGCAACGATCAATGCTGCTACAGATGCTCCCAGTGCTTTAGTACTTTATCTTTACATAAAAGAAGCCCGAGCAGGGAAGATTTTGCGGGCTTTCTTCTCCTGATTGGCTATTGTAACTTGTATCCTACAATTTCCAAATATTAGATCAGCTTATTAGAAAATTTGGAGAAACCATTTGCTAAGTTTGTCTACAAAATATACACAAAGTTATGTGATTTGACAAAACTTGCAACTATTAACAGATAATTTTTTTTATACCAGCCATTATACTTGTACAAAGTTTGTCATCCCTTAACATTTTCTTTACTATACCCGACATTAGGAATTGAATGGGCATTGGCATGATAAGAACTGACTCACATGTTATAAAGTGGGAATTGCTGCATAAAGTATAAAAATGACCCTCATGAAAATTGTGCATGCGATATAGGCAACTGTTGTGCATGTGATATACAGGTAACTATTGTGCATGCAATTTATGCAACCAGAACAGAGTTGACAATGAGCTTGTACCATGTAATTGATTGGATTACACGGGTCTTTAGAGTATCTGAATACGTAGGAAATAGATGGCTGTTTTACCTTATAAAAGTGACTAGGACAAAATGAGTACAGGAAAATTTACATTTACAACAAATATTCTAGATTATTCTGCCCAAAAATCTGCAACTAGTGTAAAATACTTAATTTTTTCAAAATTCTGCCCACATTTTTAGATTATCTGAATACGTAGGAAATAGATGGTTGTTTTACCTTATAAAAGTGACTAGGACAAAATGAGTACAGGAAATTTACATTTACAACAAATATTCTAGATTGTTCTGCCCAAAAATCTGCAACTAGTGTAAAATACTTAATTTTTTCAATATTCTGTCCACATTTTTAGAGTATCTGAATACGTAGGAAATAGATGGTTGTTTTACCTTATAAAAGTGACTAGGACAAAATGGGTACAGGAAAATTTACATTTACAATAAATATTCTAGATTATTCTGCCCAAAAATCTGCAACTAGTGTAAAATACTAATTTTTTTGAAAATGCTGCCCACATTTTTTATACACTTTCCAATTTCCTGCTAATTTCTTTGTTCAAAACTTCAAAAGAGTGAAAAATGGCTTGGGTTGGGTCTTCTTAATTTTTAAGGCTTTGGAGCTAGTATGTCTTCAAAGAACTATTGCCAAAATCATTCGCCAGATTACACCTGGGAAGAGGATTCCTGTGTAGAGCTTGAAGTTGTTCTGTTAATTGGACTTTTCTGGGCCTTTGATAGTTGGTGTCCTGTCAAGAGACCCTTTGCATACTGCACGATGCCCTTGACGGTTAATTCATCATTGTTGTCATCCATCGATTCTCAATGGTCCCACATCGTACTAGTGTCTGATTGGAACTGAACACTGTTCGGAGCTTCTCAAGATAAAAGACAGAGATATTAATGAACAAATGCAAAATCTTTCAGCTTTTTGAAAATTTGCTGCCTAGCTGTTACACTTCACCAAATGGATAAATATTAAAATCTCACCTGTTCCTAACAGCATGGAATATGGAAAGAATAAAACAGAGTGAAAACATGATGGTAGACGAGAGTTCAGGTTTTCCTGCAACATAGAATCATAGATTAGGGAGGTCCTTGAAGGAAGAACAAGAAACTGCAGAGCTTTGCCAATGAGTTATCTGTGATTCTGTAGGACTGTATCAGGACTGTGTCACAAAAAGCTGTAGATACATTTATTAAGCTTCTATAAAATAACCTCTACTTTTTTTGCAAATGGTAGTGTGTTAAATTTCCATGGACCAGCTAGGACTGAAACTCAGGACGTGCTGTAGTCTGTGGGCTGCTCTACCATTGAGCTACTGGCCCTCTGCGTGGTTTGGAATGTTGATTGTCTGCAACAGCCTCCCTCAAGCCACAATTTTGTGCTTAGGGCTCTTAGCATGGATTCAATACCATGTCAAATTTCCATGGACCAGCTGCCAGCTAGGACTTGAACCTAGGACCTCCCATAGGCTGCTGGGCTGCTCTACCACTGAATTACCAGTTCTCTGGGTGGTTCAGAATGTGGGTGGTTTCCAATGCTTTTTTAATTTAATTTTATTAATCTGATACAAAATAGCAAGACTTTCTTTAACTATGCGAAATCTACAGAAACAACCTTAAGTATGTACAATGCCATCCTCCATATTTAGACTGAATAACATAGAACTGGAACTGGAGCGACAAGCAATTATCTTTCAAAATAGAAATATACACTTAGTTAATCTTAGTGAATTCAGCTAGGTAGATAATGCTTGCAAATAGATAACTAGACCTGACTATAGTTTGACTGCGACCTGTTGATGATTGTTTTTCAACAAGTCAACAATTAGAGTAAAATACTGAGTATCTGACTCCCTCTTGAGCAAAGCCTCTCGGATGCTGAACTAGGTGATCAAATGAGATGACTCCAAGGTTCCTTCTGATGGTTTCGGTAAGAGACAGCTCAGCAACTAAGTATGATTTTGCTGTTAAACACAAAGGGACTTACATAGACTCTTCTTCTTTCATTCAACTTATTCCTCCTTTGATGTGGATGATGTATATACAAGGTTTCAATGATAAAGAAAGTAAAAAGGATAAGGGTTCAGGAAAACTAATCTAAGGTCAATGAGGTAATGCTGATGTATTAAACAGACAAACTCCTAATCAACCTAACTCCACTTCGCCAAGGATGCCTACAACTACATGGAGTTGGTGCAATCTCCTAAGGTTACGCGAAAGGTTTTCAAATCATGAAGGTTCATATGAGCACCCATTAAACGGCGCAGCTCAAACAAACATCCACAATCGAACTTATGTAAATTAAGCTCAGACTAGCTTTACACAACAATTCACCAGCGATGAATGTTAAAAGCATGAGCTAGGAGTTGATCAAATATTCAGTACAACATACATTACAACAATGAGCTCTAATCTATTTCTAATCTATTTGAAACATCTCTCCGTTCCATTGAAGTACAAGAAACCAAGTTACTCCACAAGATAACACTTAACACCAAATAAACTTCCAATGTTTTGCATTACTCTTGAGAAATATTTACAACAATTTCAAGTCCTCTCAGAGAATTTCGAGAGTCTCTCCTATTCTACTCCTAAAATCTAAAATCTATCTATTACAAATGAGGCAACAAGGCCTTTATATAGTGCTCCAGATTACAATGAATGGCTTAGATCAATTTGATAGCCAAGGGTCTAGATCATGCCACCTCAGAGGTAGTTACAACAACTTGCTATTTTTAGCAAAAAAGAGAGAGGCAATGAAGACACGTTTTCCAATGTGATAAGGTAAGGCGAAAGCATTTAAAATATTCCTCCACATAGGAATCCCTTTGACTTCTTTCATTAAATGATACATTGAATGCATTTAAAATAATGCGGCTAATCAAAATTGAATGATGTGTATTCGCCACATGGATGCCAACTCAGCATACTTTGAAAATTGTATCATCTTTGTGTGATGTATTCAATGTGATTGCTTGAACTTGTATGTTTAAGAATACATCTTGTAGATCTTTGCCTTATTCATTCTTCTTGTAACTGGATGTATGATACTTGTTGCTTCACTTGACTAACTTCATGATTCTTTCTTCTTCTTGTAGGTAAGTTGATGATCTTCCTTGATGCTTCTTCATGTGGAGTAGATGATGATGATAATGATGCGGCTTTCTTCATGTAGAGTAGAAGACTCTCTTGGACTTGAAATTGTAAAGTCTTGAAGTTTAGATGGATGAATGCCTTCGCTTGATGTAGATCTCTTGGAATGATGCTTCTTGGAAGATGATTTTGAATGATTCCTTAGAGCAGCCACATGAAGTTTCCTTGAAGTAGAGTGGATGCCTTCGGAAAGTCTTGATGAAGATGATGTCCTTCGGATGAATGTCTTCTAGACAATCTTAACTTGATGCCACTTGATGAAGAATTCCAACACAAGGATGATGAAGGATACCCTTGAAACAGCTACATGATGCCTTGCTCTTTTCTCATTCCTTGCTTGTCAAAGGTTCTTATCACTTGATCTTTAAATGATTCCTCCTTTTTGCTGCAACACAAGTAAAGAAACAACATCAATCCCCTTTCGATAACACATAATACATAAGAATCATTACAAGCATTTCTAATCTAAGCACATGAGTTAAGGACTTTGATGTCTAACTTGAATGATATGAAAACTTTACTAAGATTTCACACTAAGATGGCGTGCTGGTTGAGGTAAGTGAATTCCTCCTGGATTCCTCCTTGATAAGCTTCTAAAGTTTGCCTTCAACACTTGACTTTACTTCCCCTTGGATGGAGTATTCAAATTCTTCTAGATCTAGCACACTAGTCAAGGTCTTGAAGGTCTTATAGAAGGGCGCATTGGTTGAAGGATTTCAACTCTTCCTAAAATTTTCCCTTAAAAACTCCACTATTTTATCTCCTCTACAAGTCGCATTGGATGAAGGATTGAGATCCTCTTGCCTTTGGAATTTCACTTTAAGACTTGATTCTTGATTCTTCGCATTAGATCACACCTTCAAAATCCTCATCCTCCAAGCGCTTTGGATCAAGTTTTTGATTTCTTCTAGCATTTCGCATTAGATGAGCATGTCGAAGTCTTCTTGGGGTGGTCGAAAATACCTTGATCTTCCTTCATAACCCTCTAGGCTTTAGGCGCGTTGGATGAGGTATGGAGAATCCTCTCCTTTTGAGCGCATTGGATACCACCTTGAAGTGGCGCATTAGATAAGGTATGGAGAATCCCCTGAGTTTCGCCTTAGATAAGGATCCTTTGAACTTTATATGAAAACCTCTTTGGTGCACTAGATCACTATGTTGGAATCTCTTGAACACTGACTTAAACCTTGTGATGTATCCCCTTTGGAGCGCCCGGAGTCTTCCTTCATGAGGTCGCATCAGATAAGGGATTGAAATCCTCAAGTTTCGCCTTGGATGCTTGATTTAAGCGCTTGAGTTTAATGTTTGGAAGTCTTCCTTTCCTAGATGTGATGTTTTCTAGATAGGCGCATTAGATAAGGGATTGAAATCCTCAAGTTTCTGGCGCATTAGATAAGCTTTTCAAATCTTCTAGTCTCACATTGATGGATTGGTTTTAGCACTTGTGTTGAATGTTTAGGAGTCGTCCTTTCCTTAACCATGATATTTACTAGATGGGCGCATTAGATGAGGGATAAAAATCCTCAAGTTTTTGGCGCATTGGATGAACTTTTCAAATCCTCTTCAAACTAGATCCTTCTTAAGTCAAAAACCTTAAGACTTCTCCCTCTTTCTAGGTGGCGCATCAGTTCAGCTTTTCAAATCCTCTAATCTCTTTTCAAAATTTAGATTTCGGAGTCAATCCTCCATCCTAGCGCATTGGTTGAGCTTTGGAAATCCTCTGACACTTATCATCTTTTAATTCGCTCCAAGACTTGTCTTCTCATTTTCGCATTAGTTGAGTGTTTTAAATCCTCATCTTTTCCCTCAAAATGATCTTTTAGTTTGGGCACAGTAGATCATTGATTGAAATCCTCATGCTTTTTTCGCATTAGATCAAGGCATTGAAACCTTCATGCTCTTGCGCATTAGATAACATGTATAAATTCCTCTGGAATTCGCATCAAAAGGCATAAAAAATCTTCTAAAATCACTTCAAAACTTGAGATCTTTCAACATTTTCGCATTACTTCAAGGTTTTAGATGGGCGCATTGGTTCATCAAGTGGAAATCATCATCTTCAAGCGCCTTTTTCCTCGTGATTTTGCGCCTCTTGGACATCCCGTCGCACTAGATCAGCTTTTTGAATCCTCTGGAAAAGTCAGGCGTTTTTCAGGATCGCGAGGGTAAAGGTATATTGAAAAATATATTTAAGTATAAGAATGAATTTCTTATACTTTAAATATTTTTCAATATACCTTTCAGGATGTTTGAGATAGGTCCCGAATCCACCGTATTTAAGATGCAAAATATAGAATTTGGAGGATTCACCAGATTTCAGACTTAGCCATTTTTCAGGATTTTCAGGATTTCAGGCTCCAGACTCAGTCTTTCAGGATCTCAAACATACTTCAAGAAGGGTCTCATTATTCATCATTTGGATGGGATTTGATCAAGATTCTTCATTACTACAAGTTTATGTACCAGATGAGACTCCAGTTATAAAGCAAAATCATCTAGGAGAAAGACCTCTTGTTGGATTGACAGAGGAAACGAACCTAAGGCATCATCAGAACTTCATGTAAAACATCGGAGCGCAAAAAAAAAAGGGGGTCCCCATTTGCAATGGGGCGATGTGTGATTTGGTCACAACACGACCCACTCAAGTCTAACCTATATAGATATACATAGAAATATCCATATTTACATTATGATTTGCTTAATACAAAAAATATGTAAATTAGGAGAATGATGGAAGCATAAGTCTAATGGGTATACAGCAACAAAGTGCCCGCAAGGCAGGCTGGGAGCAGTAGTTGATGTAGTGTTGACGTGTTTCACTTCACATATATTGTGTTGTACACTTGCTATAACGATGTTGTGCAAATGACTAGAGTTTTTGGCAGGGCTCTAAACCCATACATATGTGAAAGCAAAAATTTATTTTGTTCCAAGAAATAATGAATGAACAAATGTATGCTGTTTGTTTTATTGATGATAAGAAATGATGATAGTGCTTTGTGCTAAAGACCACAAAAGAAAGTGTATAGGGAGTAATGACCATTAATTATGTACAAGATAGAAATCTAAATTTGAACAAATGAGAAGTATTCCTATTGGAATGATTGCAAGACTTGCCATAGAAGTCCTTAGATTCTTGAATATGAATATTTGCAATAAAGTTGACACACAAATCAATGTAAGAACTAAAATCTTGGGAGAAACTCCATGGTTAAGTGCACATGTCAGAGTAGTAGTGGGATGGGCGACCTCCCGGGAAGTCCCGATGCTTCACCCTTGTGAGCATCACCTATATGCAATGACTGCTAAGTGGACCATTCATGCTCATGAGAGATGGATTTGTGTGGACCACTAGTGAAATTTCAGTCAATGAGTTTGACTCAAGAACTATGCAATTGAATCTTGATAAGACATCCTCATTTGACACATTGCAAAAAATACCTTCTACTTGTGTATGGATGAGCTAAAGGGGCTCTCTAACGAATGGTTCATAAGGCACAACACTTGCTGAAGGTTTTGTATATGGTAGCACTAGTGTTTGATCTTGGGGGAAACTCAATGGTTGAGTGCACTTGAGTTGGAGTAGTATTGGGATGGGTGACCTCTTGAGGACTCTCGATGCTTCACCCTTGTGAGCATCACCTAGATGCAATGAGTGCTAAGCGGACCATTCATGCTCATGAGAGATGGGGTCTTGTGGACCACTACTTGTGAAATATGGGTCAATGAGTTTGATTAAAAAACTACGCAGTTGAATCCTGATAAAAAATCCTAATTTGGCACGCTGTGTAAAACACCTCCTACTTGTCTGTGGATGAGCTAAAGGGGCTTTGTAAGGAATGGTTAATAAGGCACAACACTTGCTGAAGATTTTGCAAATGGGGTAGCAAGCTAGGTGGGCTTGATCTTGGGGGAAACTCCATGGTTAAGCACACTTGAATCGGAGTAGTGTTGGGATGGGTGATCTCTCGGGAAGTCTTGATGCTTCACCCTTGTGAGCACTGCCTAGATGCAATGAGTGCTAAGTGGACCATTCATGCTCATGAGAAGTGGGTTTGTGTGGACCACTATTTGTGAAATATGGGTCAATGAGTTTGACTAAAAAACTACACAGTTGAATCTTGATAAAACATCCTAATTTGGCACACTCCAAAAAATACCTCCTACTTGTCAACTAAAATATAATTTTGATTTTGAAGTCATATTTAAATTAAGCTTGACAGAGGGCTCTATGAAAAGTCCTACTTGACAAGGTTGTTAAATTGAGTAGTGATAATGGCCCCTATGGTAATTAACTGGATGGTAGTTGCCACAGATAAATAGAAATAAAGAAAATCTTGAGCCTAGGGTAACTGCAGATGGTCTAGATTGCTTTCATATATTTGTTTCCAACGTTTTTAGAATTTGCCATGAGCATTGAGGTCCACACATGGAATCATTTGAAGCTTCAGAAATGTGAACTAAATTCATAAAATTTCAGATACAGAAATACCATGTTATCCAATATAATAGACATAGAGAAAATTTTACTACAATGTCAAAATATAAAAATCATATATAGTGATGTGTTCATCTTATATCCTGCAATCTTTGCAAGTGGACTGAATACATTTCAGTGTTTCACTAATGCCAAAAGTCGATTAAACCTTATTCAGAAAAAAATTATGATGTAGAATAACACAACTAATGACTTGATTCAGGGGACCACATTGGATTCTGCAGTTGATTACTCCATGGGAGGGTAATTAGTGATCACTCTTGCCAACCATCAAACACTTCTTTCAGTAAAGAAGACAAAATACAGTTAGCTAGGGAGGGGTTCACATCTTAGTTCTGAAGTTGCTTGTGACCATGATATGTTCATGATGTAAGAGATTGACTCATTACAGTAATTAGTTCTTACTGTGACTGGATTCTGGAAATGCTGAGAATGATAAACTTTTGAAGAATAATCATTTCAAGTTTTTTTTAATGATAGGTCACTTAATGGATGTCATGCCACATTTCTTTTAGCTCTTCAGTTGCATCGGTTCTAAGTCTAACCATGATCAACTACTCACAGAAATATTAGCGTCAGCCCTCAAATCAATACTTTTGTGACTTTGTCTCATAGCTCTAATTTTCTGTCATGTTTTCTGATATTACAAATTTATCAGTAAGGGTCATTGTAATAATTTTTTTGCAGAAACTTATATATCACTAATGTCATAGTTTACTATGGTTAAAACCTAAACCTACTCCATGATTTACAGGTCTTGATCACAGTTAGTGTTTGTTTGGGATATTGTCCTAGTGCCCTTTTAAGTCGTATTTTGTTTTTGTTACTTAAAAGTGAATGCTGTTTGATCAATTCAAGATACTTCAGGTGCTATGAATGATGCCATTTCTCTGGAATTGCATCTTGCTAACCGACTTGATCGGGATACTAGTGGAGTGATGGTCATCACTAAGCGACACAGAATAGCAGGAAAGCTTGGGAAGGCGTTTACTGATCGGAAAGTTAGAAAAACTTATCTTGCCTTGTGCATTGGACCTGCTCCAAAATGGAGTGAAGTCTACATTGAATCTGGTCATGGAAGATCAAAGTTTGGTGCATGGTGTGTGTATTCTAGGAAAGATGTTGGAAGGGTACTTCCAGAAGGTTCTGTTGTTCGAGAAATGGCCACTCGCCTAAGAGTCTTATCTGTAAATGGAAACCAGAAATTGCAACATAACAGTTTTGAAGAGTCACAAAATTGTTTTGGCCAATTTGCTTTTGACTCGAGAGAAGGCCAGTTTATTACATTTGAAGGTGATGAGTCAACAGATAGTGTGGAAAATTTGGTTGTCTTAGAACAAAATTCTGAGAACATTGGACAGGTCTGTGATTTTGTAAACTCACCAGATATTCTGAAAAATGATGAAGTGTTAGTACGGGCTTATCCTCAAAGTGGAAGGACACATCAGATCCGACTGCATTGCCAGTACTTGGGATTGCCTATTAGAGGGGATGTGAAATATGAAGGGCCGCATGTCTGGAAGGGTATAACTTATGCCGGTCATGCCTTGCATGCAGAGTCTCTTTGTTTTGAGCATCCCGTCACTCAGACGATGGTTAAATTGCATGCTCCTCTTCCTCAATGGGCAGTTGAAGCATATGGATGCTCTTCTTCTTAGGGTATTTGATGTTAAACCTTGCATACACAAGGCAACACCTTTAGAATGATGTTTTTCAACCTTTTAGTTGTTTGCCTTCATGCTTTTCTCCCTTCTTCTGTAGTTGAAAGAAAGGAGAAAATTGTAGAAAATTACCATGATTTCTTCCTTTTTCTCCCTGTTTGCTTTCAATATTGTAACACGCTCTTTGAATTTTGGTCTGTTTTGAGATACACAACAACAGCAAAGATGATACAGTGAGTGCGTATAAGGTGCTTCTTATTGCCTGATGCATCATAAATCCTAGTCTAGAGACTAAAGAAATGGAATTTTTGGTTGTCTTGGAACAAAATTCTGGTAACATTGGACAGGTCTGTGATGAGTAAATTCACCAGATATTATGAAGAATGATTAAGTGCTAGTATGGGCTTATCCTCAAAGTTGGGATTGCCTAATAGAGTGGATGTGAAATGTGAAGGGCCCTATGTCTGGAAGGGTATAGCTTATGCCAATCATGCCTTGCATGCAAAGCCTATTTGCGAACATACAGGCATTCAGAGAATGGTTAAATTTCACGCTTCTCTTCCTCAAGGGGCAGTTGAAGCATACGAATGTTCTTCTTCTCAGGATATTTGATATGAACTCTTGCATATACAAGCTACCACCTTTAGAATGAGTTTCCCCTCTTACTTTTTCTTCTTTCTCCTGTGTTTGAAAGAAAGGAGAAAATTTTAGAAGCTGCCATGATTTATTCCTTTTTCTCTCTGTTGCTTTGAGTATTGTAACATGCTTCTTGTATTTTGGTCTGTTTCTAGGTACACAACAACAGCAAAGATGATATAGTGAGTGTGTATAATGTGCTTCTTATTGTCTTTTGGATCATAAATCCTAGCTTAGGCAGTAGGAAATGGAATTTTAAAACGTTCTAGAGATACTTTGAAACAATGAACAAATGGCAAAAATCAAAATGTACAAAATCTTGCCCATTGTTGACTAGTTTAAGTTCAAGGTAGAGTCTTTTTTATGTCCCTTGCCTATATCAAAATCTGGTGCCATGTAGTTTGCCAAGTTATGAAGGTTCCAACTGAGATGCAGCTATGGAAAACTGAAAAAGCATCGAATGTTGAGTAAAAGCTTCTAGAAGTGAACTCTTAGGTCTAGAGTGCTAGCTACATATACTTTATTTCAATGCTGTAATTACAGAGTTTGTGAAAATCTTGAAGTTTTGAAGAGGAGCTGCTGTTAAAAGTCTGAAATTATCTTTTATACAAACTTTAAGAGACAAACTCTAAGGTGAAGAAACCAGAGTGCTAGCTTTGGATTATGTGGTCAAATTACTAGGCAGGGAGAAAACAATTGTTTAGTAGAGGAAATCTGGGGTCCAAACTTCAAATTTTGTAATTATGTGTTTTTTGAAAGTGAAGTTTGAAATAAAACAAAATGTTATGCAATCATTTTATTGGATATAAATTTTAAGAGACGGACTTCAAGGAAAAAAGCTAGATATGTACCATTTCAAAATGAGAAATGTGTTAACATTATGGTGTTCTGCTTCTCAGATTTAATCAATGTGGATGTTTCATCGTATGATTAATCAACACGAATCCTTTTCCATACTTACTCAAATATGCTACTACAAATATGTGAAAGCTTGACCAATCCCTTTTACCATAGCATGTTGAGAAGTACACTAACTATACAATTCGTATATACTTGTGGTATTGAGATATTAGAACTTAAAGAAAATAATGTATGCAAGTCTTAAAAAGTAACATCACATGAAAAACACTAGTGTTCTAAAGGTAAATTTTTCCCATAATTTGGGTCTAGTGGGGGAGGACTATTCATACAATATATGAATTTAAATGTTTTAAAAAAATAATTAAAAAAAGGAGTAAAATAAGTTGCAATTTATTGTTTATGTAAACAATATGAATAAAAGAAGCTGAAATTTATACAAAGTTAATTAATGTGCAACATTTTATATCAAAGACAATGAATCTTAATAAGTTTTCACCCATATGTTGAGTGGAAATTGTACCAGTGATAAAGCCTCAATTACTAGACTTTGTAGGTAATCTTTTGCATTGCACAATACATCAAAGACAACGAATCTTACTATGTTTTCACCCATATCTTGAGTGGAAATTGTACCATTGTTGAAGACTCAATTGCTAGACTTTGTAGGTAATCTTTTGCATTGCACAATATCTCAATGTTGGTCTTGTAAATAATCTTGAGTGAAATCTGACATTGCTTTTGTAGTTGTTTTCAAAGATGATAAAATTTGTTGCTATTCATCATTTGAATAAAGAGTACAAGGCTCCAACATCATACATCAAATGTATAAAAGTAGATACACCAATGCCATCCAAATTTTGAAAGGGTCGTTTTATTATATTAGTCAGGGTTTAGTCTTTATAGATATATATGCCAAGTAATATATGTTTTTTAATAATTAACTTTGTGGGTTATATAGTGGCCCACTCTCAAGAATAAAAAAACATACATAGAGACATAAAGTCTATATGAGACTATAACCATTAGAGCAAAATGTTTTAAATGCCAACTACAAACAAATACCACTAAGAGTGTACACAATATCAACCACATAAAATTAGAAAAATCTTGGCCACCTTTCTTCCTATAGGGTTTGGAATTGAATGCATGCAAGTCGACACATGAGTTTACTTGCATGGATGGATAACAAGATGTTTATGTTGAGTTGGAAATGCTTCTGGATTTGACTGTGTTTTATTATTTTCCTCAACGTTTCGAATCACACACAGTGATCCATCATCAGGAGAAAGATAGCAAGAGAAGAGAGAACATGAATGACAATTTGCAGACTCAAGACCACTTAAAAAGAGTGAGAGAGAGATGTGAGGCGGAAACCATGACCACTCAAGGGAGAAGGACAGCTGCCTATCAAGCTAAGTGAAGTGAGGGACAAAAGAGGAAGGAGGAAACCTAAGTACACTTAAGACAAAACAAAAGAAGAAAAGACTAGTTAGGATAAAAGGAAAACAAAAAATAAAAAGAAAATTAAAAATAAAAATAGAAATAAAAAGAACAAGGCCAAAAAATAGAAGAGAGAGACAACTATAATTCTAACGACCTAATAAACATAAAAAGGAGAATGAAGAACAAAAGGGTAACAAGTGGATCAATCTAAATGCACCAAAGTCACAAAGTATAAAGAAGGTGAAAAGGATGACACAAATGAGAATTAACACTGAGATAAGTTGAAGACAAGGACAAATTTAATCAAGAAGAGAAATAAGGAACAATCTAAGGATGAAATAAATAAATAAAATAATTTAATATATATAAATGATTATATATAGATATATATATATTAAAGGGGACAACCAAGATGTTAATGGTTGAGGTCGATGTAACAAAAGGTGGAGTGTGGTAGTTGTTGTGGACAAATGAGTTGATAGTTTGGTTGATTTTGAGTTTCTTGAGGGTGTGGTGTTAGAATTAGCTATGGAGGTAGCTATCCCAAGATTAAGATGCTTAAGAGCTAATGCAGAAAGACAGGGAGATCAAAATGACAAAATAACAATATTTTGTACAAATGATGCAACGTGCATACAAGAGAGACTTGCTCATATAAGAGCAACAATTGGGCAATATAGAATACACCACCAAGAGATGCAAATGAACAACCAATATGGGATAATAGGAGATGTAGTCACATGTGTAGTATATTTCCACGAAACTAGGAAAGCACAAATCCCTCAAGTAAATTGGTGATAGCCAAGCAACTATCGTAAATGACTACTTGCAAGTTATCAACCTATAATGCAACATATTGGCAATAAGTGGAGACATACTTGTAGACACCTAAAATTGACCACTTAATACCATATTGAATAACACCTCAGTATATACCAATCTCATCCATAATTCATCTTTTCCTACAACAAAAGATACCATGTTATCACATTCTCTAATTAACTAAATTAATTTTTATTATTTAGTTAATTAGTCATCTAATTAATTAATCATTTATTCATTTATCCAAAATAAATAAATATTTTCACATATTCATTCAAATCACAAATAAATGAATATGCAATTATGCACGTGATCATCCATAATTATTAAATAAAAAATAAAGCACTTGCATCTCAACCATCCATTTCCATATTACATCTCAAAACCTCAACAATTAATAAAGCAACCATAAAGTACTTACCATCATTTAATAAAGGCACTCAAAATTACTTCAGCGATCCATTTCAATACTACATATTCAAACTTCAACTATTCACATCCTCAATCAAAATCTATAACTCTACCCTCACCCTCCATCAATCATGATACATCATTTGATAGGTACATGTAGAAATTTTGCATGATTCTTGAGTAATCACAAATTAAGAGCACTTCACTTAACTAAGGAGATTATTCATTTGGAAAGTGAAGGTAAATCTTGTTATTTGGTCTCCTTTATTGCTTTAATAGAGTTTATACTTGATTTAGAATAGAGAATTTAATATTGCTTTGATTTCCTTTTGTATTTGTTCTAAATCTAGCACATATATTTTGGCACCCCTGGTGGGACTTTATCCCTTGGTTTTGCACATCTCAAGCTTGTTATTTTTGCAAAATTTTCAGGTCTTTTAGTTGTTTCTCTTCATTTTGGCGTTTTCAAATTGTGTTGTCTCTATCCAATATGTGGTATTTCTATCCAATTTGTGGTGCCTCTGTGTTTGTAGGTTTCAGGAGTGGTTTTTCTATTAGGACATGGTGTTTATGTTCAATTAGTGGTGTTTGTGATCAATTTGTGGTGTCTCTGTTCTTGTGGCGTCTGTGTTTGGGCATGTGGCATTTCTATCAGGACCTGTGGTGTCTATCTTCTAGGTGGTGTTTTTGACTATTCATTAGCATCTTTGTTTTTGTGGCTTTCTCATTTAATCCTTCTTATATTGGATGTCTCAACGTCCATTTTTTTGTTTTTTATGACATTCTAAACATCGTGTAGATTTCGTATGTCCAAGACCAAGAACAATCAAACTACTAATGCTTTTGGTGTAGGTTCGTGAGTCGAAGTCTTGATTTCAAACCAAACTTAATTATTTAAATCATAAACAAGAAATCATCTCTTTGTTTATGTGTGTGTGTGTGTGTGTGTGTGTTTATGTGGTTAGACTTGTGTATGCTTTTATCTTATGTCCTTGTGCAATGTTGAGATTCAAAAGCGATCTAATCACTTGTGTGTTTTTGTGGTTAGAATTGTGCATGCTCTTCTCTGGCACTCTTGTGCAATGTTGAGAATAAAAACAATCCAATCGCTTGTGTCTCTCAAGATCAATCGTGTTGGCTCCTTCCTTACATTGCAAGGTGGTCTTGGAAATCAGAAGTGGTTATGTCTTTTTCTTTTTCTTTTTTTAGATCACCAAGTGTTAGCCAAAGTCCATGTTTCTACGGGTTATATAAATTCCTTGGAGGAGCTATTGTTCTTTGTTAAAAGGTTGTGTGTTTTAAGCACACTGTGAAGTGAGATGGTTTCATCCCACTAATAGCTAGGCCTTTGACAACACCCTTTATCACAACCTTGGGCCTCACGTACCTCTTAGTATATCAAGCACTCCCCTTGTTGAGCCTTGTATAAGCATATATTAGAGACCTTTCAGTCGTAATCGTCTAGTGGTGCTAGGAAAACAACATTCCCCAAGATCACCCACTCGTACCTTCGAGCTATATTTGTGGTCCATTATTTGGTTACACTCCCATTTGAATACTATAGGTGGTTGTTGTGTCTTCTTTGTATTCCCCCTTGTGTGGAACTAGTACAAGACCAAATCCAAACAAGAGTCATGAAAGATATAACAAATCCATTTCATTTTGACGAGTTCCCTCGTCAAAACTAATTTAAAAACCCCTTTGAAAATGATGATGATAGCCTTGTGGATCAAGACGAATATCACAATAATCACAATGGTTTTCTTAACACTAAATAAGGTCATGCCCAACTAGATCACCTTCTACTTCAAAACAAAGATGCCATGGTTAAGTGCCTCATAAGAATAGGAGCCAAGCTTCCCCCAAAATTACAATCTTGAGTGCTTGCATAAGAGAAACCTTTCAAACCAAGAGCAAGAAAAGCTAATTCTAATCCATCAAGCCATGAAGATCCTAATCCATCACCCCATGTAGACGCTAATCCATCAAACTATGTAGATCCTAATCTTTCAACCCATGTAGATCCTAATTCATTGACCAATGAAGCTCTTAATCCAAATGACCCACGTGTCAACCTTCACCAAGAAGAAACTGTTCTAGCACAAGAGGATCCTTCACATCAAAACCAAAGCCAAAACCAAGATGTGCTTGACCAACTCCAAACCTTAAGCAAGCAATTAGCAACCTTAGCCTCTTATGTAAGTCCTTCATCACCCAAACTTTCACAACCTAATCAACAATCCAATCAATCTGATCAATCCAATCAACCCAACTTAGCTATGAAAGGTGTTATCCATGGGCTAATAGTGAGGAATCATAATTGAAAGTATAAATTTGATGAGTTGTGCCATACCCCTTCTCAAGCACCATTGTTCTTTAGCAAGTACAAATATGCTGTTGACAATGGAGTTATGAATTCCAAACACATTCAGGTTGTCCGAAATCCTCCTAGCATTGCCATTCCCACAAGTCAACCCACACAAGAAGCTAAACGAATACAATCCACCTCTTTCATGAGATCCATAAGATTCATAAGATCCAAGGACATTCCACTAATCGATGTATAAAATTGAAGAACTATATCTAATATCTAATCATTAAGCTTGAAGGTAGTGTATTTACATCGAATGCATCTACATCACAAAATTACATTTTGGGGATATGTTGAGGTCCTTGTCCAAAGCACGATCAAACTCATCCACAACCAAATTAAGGTCAAAGAATCCACACTAATACCATCCCGCACAAAAATCCTATCAGCTTGGTACAACCACCTTTGTCTAATTTGGTCTTCTCACATATGAGCAAATTGATCATTCCAATGGTTCCTAGCTATCTAAAGATGGATTTATGTCTTGTTTCCAAAGTAACAAGTATCTTGTCGCAAATCTAATATGTCGAACCATGAAATATCAAGGCAAAGGATTAGGCCTTCATCAACAAGGAATCCTGGAAACCATACATGTTAATGCAAAATAAGGATTTTAAGGCATTGACTACAAGTCTCCTGATGACCAATTTAAGGATGTTAGTAATCGTGGATGTTAAATTTGGACAAGAAACGAAGGAGAGTTAGTTGCAATACATAAACACAAGAAACTTAAATCCTAAATCTAACATTCACTTTCAGTTTGAGCAAAAATAGAAGAAACAATAACAATGCAAAACACAAACTAGAAATGCATTATACCTCCATTGTTCTTTGTGATGTGCTTGAGATAAAATGTGGTTGCTCTATTGCTTGATGGTTACTAAATCGGGTAGCATGCACTTGCATAGATGATGATGGATGAATGTCCTTTGGGTAAAGCCATTTAAATAGACTTTCCAAGTTGGACATGAAAGATTGACATTTGAAGATGAAATCGAGGGCTAGGATTGCTTTTCATGGGTATGCATCCTAGTCTTTTGACAAGTGGCAAGAGAAGATGGAATATGCTTAATGGAGATATGAGATTTCCTTATAATGCATGGAAGAATGAGATGTAAGCAAGTGGGAGATGATGGAGGATGCAAGTGGATGGAGGAGATTGAGTTTTGAAATGGAGGGATAGGATTGCTCCATGTTGCATGCTCACACGTGTGAGCATGAGGTAGGGACTAGTGGATTGGGAAGATGTGTAAAGGTGGATGGTCAAGATGCTCTTGGGGTTTGAAATGGATGGTGGCGATTGAATGACAGTTTTTTGGATTTTAATGGGAGGGGTTTGAATATTTAATTAGAAGAAAAGGAAATGGGGGTTAATTAGCCTAATTAGTTTTTTATTAAATAAAAGGGTTAACAAGGGACCCTACCCTTACAAGAGCCAAAAGATTGAGGCAAAATTGGTCCCCAAGGGGCCACAAACAAGCAACACAACAAACAACACACAAACAACTAAAAACAAAGGGTTGGCAACTTACACAACGTTGGACCTCGATCTCTCAAATTGCACACCCTTAATTTGAGTGTGGGACGCTGAGACAAATTTGGGAACATCCCTCTTTCGTTTTTGGACAATCATCCATGATACATCATTTGCTAAATCTTTAGAGCGAGGGGAGAGGAGAGGAGAGGAGAGTCCTCTACCATCTCCACCACTTGAGACAACTCTCGTAGAGAGGGAGATAAACTATTTGAAGAAGCCACATGCTGCACAATAGTCGTCAACGTGTTTAGTAGGAATCCCATCATGATGTGACGAGGGGGGAGGGACCCATAGAGGAAGCAACTTGCGTCGAGACAAGAGAAGAGATCTCAACCTATGTCGAGGAATAAATTAGAGTTGCACCAACCATTGGGGAAGCTCCCACGAGAATGAGATTCACTGTTGTGGGGATGGGAAGAGAGGGTCCAACATCCTAAGGTGGCTTGTCAAATGGAAGAGAAATATCCTCTTGAGAGTCGGAACCATTAACTGTCAAGTGATCAATGTCAACATTTTGCCACCATGAAGTCACACTAGCCTTGCGGCGAGACCGAGAACAATCAAAAGCGAGGTGTCCAATGGCAAAAACATTGTCTACATTGGAAGGGAAGACCCTCATAATTGAGTTGCTGCTCCAAGGTTTATCCCCCACCATCAGAACAATCTCCCCATGAAGAGTCGTAGAGAAATCAATGTCCACTAGAATTCATGCATACATGGTGAGGCCCATGGCAGAAGTAGTAGTGTCCATTTTTAGATAACGACCAATAGTGCTATCGATGGCCTAATAGCAAGATTCTTCCTAGAATTGAAGGGGAAGATTGGGTAGCCTAACCCAAACCGACTTGATGTTGAGAGGTTCGAAAAGGGGGTTGAATGAGGAGGACCATTGCTTGAGCGAGAGAGTGCTTGCCTTACAACAATAGTTTGTCGTCCAACACCAAATCCCTATCGCTCATATAGTCAAAGGTTGCAATGAAGAAACCCCAAGCACAATGATAGATCTCTATCTTGTCCTTAACAAGAGGAAGCCATGAATCCATAACCCATTTGTTCAAGTCTGGAAGAGGACGAACATAGGCTATTGAATTTGCCAATAATACTTCGGTGACTGTAAAAATCTTCATTATCAATTACCTCATGTCCACAAACCACAACAAGGGCCGTTTGGGAGCAGTGTAGGGGTTGAATCTTGGTATGATGAGGGAAAATAGGACTTGAATCAACCATGGCAGCATGAGAGGATATTGTGCCATTACGAATGACAGTGGTGAAAGAAGGGGTGTTCAAACCCAGGCTACGTAGAGAATTCATGGTTGCACACACTAGTACTGAGCTAAAATGTTCCAGGTTGGTGTAGAGCACAACTAAAACCACACAAAGATCCTAAGCGACCCATAATCGGTCACTAACTTCTTGCACATTGGAGAGGAAAACTCACCCCAAGCGTCGCCAAATGAACGCGAAGGCGAGCCAAATGTGCCCAACAACATAGATGTAGGGGAAACTCGTGTCACAATAGCACCCAACACTAGGGTTGCAAGAGACAACACACTGGCCATAACCAATAATAACTTTAAGAAACTCCCCTCTAAAAAAAGATACAAAATCTTGGTGAACCTTAGCTCGAGGCGATAATTTTTGTGGTGAATCTATGCCAATTTTGGGGAAATTTTTTTGGTGGCGATTTTATTTCAAATTTGTTCACATTGTTAGGTTTTGCTGGCGAATTATAGATTTTTTGAAAAAAAAATTGTTGGTGAATTATAGATTAAAAATCAAAATAAAAAATTGTTGGCAAATTATAGATATATTAAAAAAAAGTTAACTGGTGAATTATACATATATTCAAAATATAAAATTAATTAATTGGTGAATTTGTCCATGATTTTAAAAAATGTGGCTGACACTTTACATTGTTCGATGAACGTTTAAATCAATGGCTTAAAATTTATTTCAGGTCCAAGTTTTGACACACCCAAATTTGAACATAAATTTTTCGAAATAGGTCTCCTTAAGAGACAAGTGTCAACGAGTGAATGGCAATTTGCTATGATGTGACATCAATAAATTATTAATTCACCGATAGGCTTTTATATGTGAGCATTATAGTGCTCAGAATTATCTCATATCGGAAAATTTTCTAAAGTCGGTTGTTCCTATTGGCGTATTCCTTGAACCTCATATGGGTGCAAGTGCTAGTATATTTATGTTTATGTTGATGTAATGCCACCATGTCTAATTAGCCAATAGGCTTTTATATGTGAGCATTATAGTGCTCGGAATTGTCTCACGTCGTAAAAAAAATTCACACCCGAAAATTTTCTAAATTCATTGGTTTTCCTATCGGCGTATTCCTTGAACCTCCTATGGGTGCAAGTGCTAGTTTATTAACCTTCAAAATTTTTAAAAGATTCTGCTAACATGCAAAAATATTACAATAAAGAGTAGTCCAAAAACTGCACAAGGAAGGAACAAAAAACTCTAAAGCGATAAATCTTATAGCTATAAATCTTCCAACATTAATTTATTAATATAACACGACATTTTATTTTGATTGATAAAAGGTGGAGGTCACCTATAGATTATATTAATATATTATAAAAAAGTAAATATCATAAAAGTTTTGCAGAATCACTATTTGAGATATCAAAAAAATAAAAAAAACTTGCATAACATAGCACAATTGACACTCCACGGTTGCCCAAATTTTGGTAGATATTGACGCCTCCAAACCCCTTTTTGGAGACATTTTGATGGTAGGAGATAGGCCTTGGAAACAACCGCTGGACTACGAGGGAATCCCCTTCAGATGTCGGCGTTGTTTCGCTATGGGCCACTTGGCTATTGGTTGTCCTTTATCACGCCGTAGAAGTGCTGCGACTTGGTGGAAGGATGCTCTGGATGATCACCTGACTATCAGTGCTTTACAGGAGGATGGTTCGTCTTGTGGTGTTGATTCCTCCCAGGAGGATGTGATTCCTGTGGATGGTTTGACGGCTCCTCTTTCAGCTCCCTTCTTGGCTCCGACTTCTCTTGACCGATGCACTTCTATTCCTACAACTATTACCCCTTCTGTATTGCCTAATTCAGATTTGGCAGTTCGTCACACGGTGGCTGCTTGTCACACTCTTTCTTCCTCTTCTCCGGCTAACTTTTCGGTTGTGCCTTCTTCGGGGTCGGCTTCGTTGGTGCCACCCATGGCTGTTACGGCAAGGGAAGATCCCCCCCTCGCTTTGCTCATTGGATTTAGACTCAGAGGTTTCTTAGACTGTGGTTCATCATAGAAAGAAAGGGCTCCCCAAGTCTATTAGGGAGTTGCACCCTAGGGCTAAGTGTGTCAGATTTGCTTGTTTAGGATCCGTTGTTGTTTGATCCCTTGTCTGGCACTTCTGCTGTCAGTGTGCTTCCGGTGCACTATTCGGTCTGCCTTTTTTGGGCTGTTGGTTGGTTGTTTGGTTGTTGTTGTTTTGTAGTGGCCCTTTGTGTTGGGTTCGACCCCGGTAACCTGTTTACTGTTTTCTTATTCTTGTAATAGGGTTCGACACCCTTGTTTTTCCGCTTACCATAATAAAAAACATAGCACAATTTCTATAAAAGTAACTAGGTACCTCTAGTGGTGAGGTAGAAGCACTTGGCATAAGAGAGCCCAAGAGAGAGGTGGCTTTTGAAACAACCCCAAATGGGGGATTTATTGTAGGATGGTGCAGCAGAAACGAAATCACTTCAAACATTTCCATTGCTTTTCCAGATGTGAAACTTCCCAAATCTGCATTGTGAGCTTTTAGAGCAGATTGAAAAGTTTTGCTATATTTGTTTGGGAGGCCATTTTTCATGGCTATGTACATACAAGTTGATGCATGGTTAAATTTTAGATGAGAGAACATCATTTTTCTGTTGCTCATCTTGTTGTCCATGACTTCCATATGATCTTCCTCTAGTTCTTCCACCACGACCTCTTCCTCTTTGTTTGTTTTCAAATTTCTTGTTCAACTTTTTTCTACCTTCATTACAAACTGATACACTTCTTCAATAGTTGTCAATTTGACTAGGCTTAGTTCTTCTTGAATAACTATGCTTCAGTCCATTGATGTATCTGGCTACCTTTTATTTATTGGCCTTAGAGCGACCCACTCTAATGATAACTTTTTAGAATTCCTCTGTGTATTCTTTGACTGTTTTACTCATCTGCCTCAAACTTTGCATCTTTTTCAAGATCTCCAACTCATAATCCGCAGGAATAAATTGTCTCTTCAATTTGTCAACCATTCTATCCCATCGGGTGATCTTTTCTTTTCCTCTTATATACCTCTCTAATTGTACTTCCACCAAATTCTAGCATGACCTTTGAGCTTGGTCTTGGCAAACTTGACCCTCTTAGTATCTTCTATTTCTTCATATTCAAAATACTCCTCCATTTCGTTGATCCAATCTATCAATTATCTCGGGTTGAGACTGCTAGAATATGTAGTGACATCCATCTTTGGCCTTTTCCCAAATTTTGTTTTTGATTAAGTCAGCTGGAAAAGAGGGTCCAAATCCCTTTACAAACCAGCGCTAAAAGGCAGAGCAAAAGACAAAAAATAGGCCCCAAACAGGCTAACAACAACACATAAACAACACAAGCTGAAAAACCAACTAAACAACCCCTGAACAAGGGCCAACAAATCGAACTGCCTTGGCCCTAGGGTGTAGGGTAGCCACAGATTTGGGAAGCCTTTTCTTCCTACGTTGGACCACCGTCCAAGAAAACTTCGAGTCAAAATCCTTGTAGCAAGGCGAGAGGAGGGAATCCTCGACCAATGCCGCCACCACAAAGCCCTCGAGCAAAGAAGAGGGTAGAGCTAGAGAGACAACAGGAGCAAATAGATCATGGTCCGAAGGAAGCACAACATGATTTGAAAAAGGGGACATGACAAGAGCGGTCGCCAACACACCTTCAGGCACACCTTGAACAGGAGCAGAAGTCCCCGTAGGGGAACCAAAAGCCACAGGAGTATGCGAATGAGAGGAATCAACCGGGGACTCCTCAACCAACCCAACCCCCGGATCAATAATAGTAAAATGTTCCAAACGAGCACCCTGCCACCACGATGACACCTTACGACAGGAGTGAGGGCAATTCAAAGCCAGGTGTCCAACCGTGAAGCAACTACGACAACAGAAGGGCAAACCCTCATAGTCCAACAGCTAGGATCGAGGACAATCCCCCACCATCAAGACAACCTCTCCATGAAGAGGCTTGGAGATATCAATGTCTACAAGAATGCAAGCTTACGTACAAAGTCCCATCAGAATTGTAGATCTATCCACCATAAGGAAGCAACCAAGAGAGTTGCCAATCGCCTCATAGCAAGACTTTTCCCAGAACTGTAGGGGCAGATTGGGCAACCTGACCCAAACGAGCCTGATATTAAGCGGTTTAGAAATGAGACTGAACCCAGGAGTCCAAGGTTTGAGCAGAAGGGAATGCTCAGCCCATAACCACACCCTCCCATCAAGCATAGTGTCCCTAGCCTCAACAGAATCAAAAGCAACAATGAAAAACCCCTTGCATAGGGAAAAATGTTAATATTACCTTGAACAAGAGGACTCCAAGATTCGGAAATCGACTTATTCAGGTCCATAAGGGATGGCCAAAGACCATTAAATCTACCGATCAAGGCAAGCCTGCCATAATGTTCTTCGTTCTCAGAAACTTCCTGTCCACATACCACCACATGGCAGGTATGGGAGCAAGGAAGAGGGCGAGAATGGGTCTTAACTCTCATAGTTGTACAACCATCCACCCTAGCAACTGCAACAAAAGAGAGACCCCGAGTACCTGTAAGGGATACAACATTCACACGGACAGCATCAACCTCCGGGAAGAGCGTGGCAGAGGAGACGCTACAGCCAATAGGAAGGTCCTCAGTGAAACCACCCATGCTAGTAGATGATGAATGGAGTGGCAAATCGGCAAGAAGACTGGTGTCCGAAGCAGAACCAGTCCCGACCGTTGTGCAAGCGGGAAGAGGAGTGGCCTACAGTATTTTGAAAAACTTTTTCCCAATTTTTGTTATGTCCTTCAATAGTCTAACATTTTTAGGTTCTTCTTCATCAATCTCTTCAAATCGTGCATCATCTTAGGCTGCATCATCTTCATCTTCACTTTCATCATCTTCACTTTCATCTCTCCTCGATTCATACCCTCTTCTCAACTCTTCTTGGATTGCATTGATCTGCCCCTGCAAAGCTCTAAACCCTTCTTCTGTCACAACAACATTTCTACCACCATGATTTCTTCGTGGTGGCATCTTGATTCGATTCTTCTTCTCTTACACTTAATGTAAAAATTCCTTAGTGCGAAACTGTCTCGAATCGATGATTCTGCTTCACCTTCAACCCGCTACCTCAAGGTCCTAGCATAAATTGCCTCACTGTTCGACGATCTATTTGCACACTTAGCATAACCTCGCTGTGATACCACTTGATGAGGGTGGATTCCACCCAAAACACATACAACAATAATTTATATATTTCAAATAGACAAGAACGAGATCTCAAGAAAGATTAGTTAAGCAAACTGCAAACTACTTCATAATTTCTTCATTAAACTTGCCTGTAAAAGACTACAAAGCTGAAATACAATTCCTAGGGTCATATGCCCTCTTATTACAATAATATGGGATGTCTTACAATAGAAATAGCTGACTTACAAAGCCTTCTGGAACTATCTTCTGATATCTACCTGACCTTATTCACATGAACATGACTTGCCAATAACTTCCCTTCTTCCTACTGCGTCTAGAACTATTAAAAAAATAGGCTATAAATACACATCAACACCACTTAGTGTAATTTCCCCAATATCAACTTGTTTTGAAATGTGTAACTCCCATTTGGGCTCCAAAATGAACTCAACTATCCATTTTTCCTGCCTAAGAAAGAATTTTAAAATTTTAAAATTGAGAAACTAGGTAGCTCAAATTCTGGGATCCATAACTTTTGAATCGGGTGCCCGATTGACAAACTATTTGATGCGTTGGAAAGCTAGTGAAGAGATCTATCGAGCTATAACCCGCTTTGCTAGTTACGACAACTTTTAAGCCATTTAGGGATGCATAAGTGCTTCAAATTTGATTCCAGATTTTTTTTCAGGAACCTCAAAAATGGAAATTTTAATATCTTGAAATCTAGACATGATCTTGGGTTGAAATTTGCCAAGAATCTTTATTTGACTATTCCAAGCTTTGGGGAAAATTTTTGGGCCCAACAGCTTATTCAAAATAGGGTTACTAAAAATAGTAAGTCATGGTATTCTTAGTTTTTTTGGAAACTTTGAAGGTTCTGAATCATTATTCTAGCAAATGGGTATCCGCAAAAATCAAAATGGAAAGAAATAGAAAAGAAAGTATTTTTTTTTGGTGATGCAAGATTGCTTTACACCTTTGGATGCTCCTATATCAATAGGTGAAAAAGGCTGTAGAGATACAAGTAGAAAAATGTGCAACGTAAAATTTTGAGTAAATACACAATACATGGATGAGATAGAAGTAAATGTGATACCCTTGATGCTTTTGATATTGTTCTTGGTAGTCCTTATCTTTATGTTAGAGACACTATTTTTATGAAGAGAAATAACAAGTACAACTGGGTCAAGGATGGAATTAAGTACATAGTAAAAGGGAACCAAAGTAAGCCTAAAGTATCCATGGTAAGTGCTAACCAAGCAATTATATTTAATCAAGAAACCAATTAGTTTTGTTTAATTTTGTTGAAAGATAAGAAAGAAGAAGGATTGTGAATTTCTACCTTTAGTAACTCTAGATTGAAAGGATTGTGTAGACACTTGAAAATGACATACCTTACACCACCATTTTCTGGCATCTCCCTAACATCTCCTTCCGCACTAACTTATGCCCTTCCATTAATTAAATAAATCATTTTATTTAATTAATTTACCCAATCTCTATTATCACCCACCCGTAATTGTTTTTGTTGCGTAAGGATAGATTTATATTGATATGATAAAATTTACAAGTGTTTGCCAACAGGCTTTCTTACATCCATTACCAGAATTGCTATAATTTTTAGGGCAAAAAAACAAAAACCCTGACTATCCCCATCGCCTACTAAAATATTGACAAAATGACCACTTTGGGTCCTTCACATACTGCTGACTAATGAAAAAGGCTCCCATGCCCGAACAAAGATATCTAATCCCACTCCCAACCCAACTATAACAGATTGCATCATAAAAACTAAACTAACCATGTCAGATTACATGTCTCACACCTCTTGCACATAACTAATGAAGTCCTAAATCATTACCCTAATTAATTAAATAAACTTTATTTAATTAATTACTCTCCTTAACCATTACCCAAAATTAATTAAATAAATATTAATATTTATTTAATTAATTATCCCTTTTTGTCATTAACCCAAATTAATTAAATAAAAGTCCATTTATTTAATTAATTTAACCGTACATATAGCTAAACCTAGGTTAATTAAATAAATCTCATTTATTTAATTAACTAACCTATCCCATTAAATCCCTACAACCAAATTAATTAAATAAACCTCTATTTAATTAATTTGGATCACTAATTAATCCATCCATTATTTCCTACATCTAGATTAATTAAATTAATCCCCTATTTAATTAATCTAACCCTCATTAATCCATCTCCCCACAATTAATTAAATAATCTACATTATTTAATTAATTAAACTCACAATTGTCTCCACCTCACTCTTTCCAATCCATGCACTTGTCCCATCTCATCCCACTCATCCATAAAATAAATTTTTAATTCATTCACATGTCTCTATCTTCATAAATGTAAAGCCTTCTGAAGACCAAATTAAAAATTCAAAAATATTGTGAGCTCTCCATCTTTGTTGATCAAATCCCATCCATTGATTTCACTATGAAATCTCATCCATTAGATCTCATCTTTTAATTTCAACCATTGATCTAAAATCCTCCAAAAAATTATAAATAAAGAGCCTCTCCAAGCATTTGGACTCTAACTAATACACTAAGCTCCAAGTATCCATAAGCTCATGCTCTCATAATCTCACCATAGCCAAATTATCCTCAAATCATTGCCAATTCATTACCCTCATTATGTTGGTTCATAGTCGAGCAATCCACATTCAATTTGTATTGGGTAAAGTTAGGATTTGCAGTTGGATGCATGCATTTTCTCCACCTTATCAAGGAGACTAAAATGGAGTGAAGATTTGAAGGTATACAATTTATTTGTGTTTATTTTGCATTCTAACATCTTTCCCCATTTTACCATCTTCATTTGGCACACTCAGTGGGACTAATCCATCCTTAAATTTAACTTTTTGGGAAGAAATTTTTGTGTTTTCTATATAGGTGATAGGTTAGTGCTTTCGTCTATGGATTAGCACCTATGTCGTAAGGAATAGCGCCTCTGTGGTCTAGAATAGTGCCTATATCTGTCAACTAACAGTCTATTTTGCAGGGAGAATTTAACGCTTTAGAATCATCTGTTAGCGCCTAAGATTAGTTTGTTAGCGCATACGAGTCATGTATCAGCGCCTACATGTCTCATAGTAGGACCTTTGTAGTCTAGACTAGTGCCTCTATTCTACTGTTTGTTGTTTAGAGATTTTACATCTTTGTGGACTGACAGTGGTTTTTGTAGCTATTCTAACACCTTTCTGCAGGTATAACAGTCTGTTTTGCAGGAAATTGAGGGTTTTTACCTAGGCTATTGAATCAATTTGAAAATCTTTTTAGACTATAATTATTTTTGAGCTTTTAACACTATATTTGGATCTAAAAATCTTTAATATCCTACTGTGATAACTAACCCTGTCTGCAAGTAATAATCTGGTTCATCTATTTTGCCAGAAAATTTAACATTTTTTCAAGGTCTCTAGTTTCTATGGCAAGACAACGCCTTCATTTGCAGGTTCAATACATTCAGCTACAGGTAAAAAGTAGGTATATCATTGTGTTTTACCACCTTTGCGTCTTAAATTAGCACTTAGGTTTCTCTGTTTAGTGCATTTGATATTTTGTCAGCGCTTCTGGAGTCTTTTGTTAGCACCTGAGATTTATTATTTGGCACTTAAGTAGTGCATGTTATCGCTTTCACATATTCTATCAGCGCTTTTGTATCTCCTATTAGCGCTTAAGTGTCTTAAGATAGCACCTAAGTGACCTCTGTCAGTGCTTTAGAGGTCTTTGTCAGCGCTTTTTTCTGATCAAGATTTTATCTTATATTTTGGACACTAATCTGGTTTTTTGTAGCTCTTATACGTTTGGCCAAGACATCATTTGCAAACTACTAATATTTTCTGCAGCCCCGCGGTCAAAGTTTATTTCTTTTCTACTGGTTTTAGTTGCACATAATTAAAGTAGAAGAAAAAGAACTTGTTTGTCGTGTTTTGATTTGCACTAGGACGTATGCTCTCCCCTCACACCCTTGGATGATCTTGGGGATCATAAATCCTTTCAAGTGAATCCTTTGTTTTATCTACTCAAAGAAGCACTACCTTCATGTATGATCTCCCCTCGCATCTTGTGTGACCTTGGGGATCAAAAGTGAGTAGTGTCTTCTTCCCTCAGAGGCCTGCTTGGAGATACAACCACTCCGAGGGACGACCTCAACCCTGTGTTCTAGAGGGGTGTATACACCCTGTGAAAATCAAAAGATTCACTTTAATAGGGACCCCATTTGGTCTAAACTAAGCCCTCAAGACCCTCGGTCCACCGAGACTAGAGTGGTGAAGTTCTTCGTTGGATGCTTGGTAATCCCTTGTTCACAAATTTGTCTCCCATACCTTGTGTATATTGGGACGCCCCCTAGAAGCATGTAAATCCTAGTTAAGACCATTAGTCATTTTCGAGTGTGGTGCAAGGGATGCGGACTACCCCTGAAGTTACTCACCATCATACCTTCTTTAAGTAGAGATAGAAGTTTTCTTTGGGAAAGACATAAAATGCTCCAAGGAAAGGGGTATTGGGTGCAATGCCCTTATCCCTAGTTATCTGCTTAGGGTGAAGTGTTCTTAGTTAGGTAAGAACATGGATAAGTATTCTATCGTGTGGTCTCACATTACAAAATAACTCCTACTTGAATAATTTTAGGGAATGTTCATGTGCTTGAAGTGTCTTCATGTGATAAACCTGTAAAGCCTATCACTCTAATTCCCTAAAATAACAATCAACCATTGTGTTTTATTGTTTGTCAAATCTTTTGCCAAGAAATCCCTTTAACAAAACACAAAATAACTCATGGATGAGAACCTTTCAGCACCTAAGTTAACCTTGTCAGTGCATTCACAATCCTTGTCAGCGCTTATGAAGTCTCTGTCAGTGCTTTCACAGTTTTTGTTAGCGCCGAAGTCAGCCCTGTAAGCACCTCTGCAAAACAATCAAATGACCAATCATTTGAACCTATTAGCATATTTGTAGTCCTTGTTAGCGCTTCTGCAGTCTTTGTCAACACTTACACAGTCTTTATAAGTGCTTATGCGGTCTTTGTCAGTGCTTTCGCAGTCTCTGTTAGTGCCAGATTCAGTCCTATTAGTGCCTCTACCAAAAAGTCAAATGACCAATCATTTGAGCCAATCAACACATTCGCAGTCCCTATCAACACATTCATAGTCCCTATCAATACATTCGTAGTCTTTATCAACACCTATGCCTGCTCTGTCAACACTCGCACTTGCTCTGTCAACGTCTGCACTCCATCTATCAACACTTTTACAATCTCTATTAGCACCTGCGCTCCATCTGTTAGCACCTGCACTTCCTCTATTAGCACCTGCATAGACTCCGACAACGTCTTCACTTGTAACCTCAAATAGTCAAACATAACAACTTTCCAATCATAAATTTGATTGTCCTTAAGACTTTAGTAGACTTTAGAAGTGACCTAAGACCATCCATTTTCAATTTCACTAAACCATCCCTCCATAAAATCATCCATTTCATCAAAATCTCTACCCCCCTAATCATCCCACTTTCCAATTGGATACCTTAGAAGCTTTAATCATATAACAAATTTATTGACCCACTTTGGACCCATACCTTCATCCCGTCAATTTAAACTATACCAAATCCTTATCAACATCAAATCCATCCCCTATCAAAACAAAGCTTCCATCTCATCAAATCAAATCATCTTTCAACAAAATCTACTCCAAATTAAAATATTTGGCTTAATTTAAATCTAGATCTTCTCATCATCCCCTAATTTACATTGAGCTTAAGAACTTGTCTATCTTAAGTTTTGTGTAAATTAGCCCTTGTCAACTTTGGATATGTTAGCTTAGGAGCTTAGACTACTCCTAAGTTAGTGAATTCCAAGAATCTCAGTTTACTTGGTGCGTTTTGTCTACCCTGAGTGAAATATCCTTATATCCTTTTTTTGTTAGGCTCTTGTCTATCCGAAGTAGGAGAGGATAAATCCTTTGGTATCCACAAGATCTAGATTTTCCCTAAGTCTATTTTCATTTGAAATCCAAAAATCATTCCTTGATTAATCTTATCTAGGGTATCACCAAAATTACCCTTATCATCCTTTGACCACTTATCATTCAAGACCATCTTTGATCATACTTGTAAGGAAGATAAGGTAGTGGAACAACTTCCTACACTAATCTTGAGGGGAAGGAATATGCAGATCTTTTCAGATCTTTACAACAGTTACAAAAATAAACACAAATAGCAATCATACCACAACACAGTATTTATGTGGGTAAACCCTTTCGGGAGAAAAACCCCACACTCTAAAGCCGTCCAATATATTATTCAGGAATCGAGAAGATTACAATATACTTGTAGAGAAAGCTTTCACAGGAGTATAACTAACCAAAGATTTTGAGGTAACTCAACATCTATAAGACTCTTACACACAACCTCCATCTCAAGCTCCTGATATATAGGAGATACAATACAGTAAACCATCAATAGTAATTAAAAAACCATGAGCCAAAACCACCAAAAAATGGCACTCAAATTATCTCTAATCAAAGATGTGACAAATCACACACCAACATGTGTAACTCTCCCCTTTACAACTCTTTTAAGTGTCCAACACATTTTCACATTTCCCAAAACAAGAGGCCCAACTTTCAGAGGCCATAACTCTTGATCTGGGTGTTTGATTGACGAATCGTTTGATGCATTGAAAAGTTGGTGAAGAGATCTATCAAGCTATAACTGGTTATGATAACTTTCGAGGCATTTAGGGACCTCTAAGTGCCTCAAATCTGAGTTCAAAAATTTTCTGAGAGTTTCAAAAATAGAAACTTTAATATCTTGCAATCCAGGTATGATCTTGAGTCAAAACTCACCTAACATGTTTACTTGGTAGTTCCGCGCCTTTTGGGAAAATTTTAGGTCCATCTGTGCTCAAATCTAGACTTACTGAAAATAGTAAGCCCTATCTTTTAGGCCATTTTGGAAACTTTGAATGTTCTAAACCATTCTCCAAGATAAAGGGTATTCAAAAAGGCCAAAATTGGGAAGAATATAAACCTTTTGTATTTGCAAGATTGAGACACTTTTCCTAACATTCTCCCACTTGTCGAACACCTTGCAATAGAAAAGGGAGTATCAATGCCATGGTTTACTTGCTAGGGGCCGAGAGACCCATAGAATCTAAACACCATATGGACTTCTTTGTGCTCACAGACTTAGTTCATGAATCTGTAACATTCATCAAAGTCTCTACCTTAACTAGCTTCACCCTACCATCCTTGACTTTAACAAAATGATACTATACATCAATGTTCTTGGTCCTAGCATGAAATGTAGGGTTCTTAGCTAGGCAGATCATACTCTGACTATCACAATAAATTGTCACTGCACTTTGTTTTATTCTGATATCTGAACACAGTCTCTTAAGCCAAATGGCTTCTTTACAAGCATGAGTAGCTGCCATATACCCAGCTTTAGTAGTGGACAAAGAAACCACATCTTGTCGCTTACTCATCCAACTAATTGCACCACCAAATAAAGTAAATACATAAGCATTAGTGGATCGTCTATTATCAACATCACCTGCCTAGTCTGAATCGTCATAACCATGAATATCAATGGAATGCATGTCTCCTATCAAATTACCATAATAACACAAGGAATATTTTGAGGTACCCCACAAATATCTGAAGACTCTTTTAACTACATCCCAGTGAACTCTACTAGGATTAAACATATATCTAGAAAGAACTCCCATTGCTTGGGAAATGTCTAGTCTAGTACAGACCGTAGCATACATCAAACTTCTAACTGCACTCTGGTAAGGCATTCGGCTCATGTATTTCATCTTTGATGGGGATGTTAGACATTGTGAAGCAGATAACTTCATTCCAACTGTAAAAGGAGCACATAATGGTCTACAATCCTACATGTTAAACATCTGTAAAACTGATTTAACATACTTACTCTGGCCAAGCCATAGTTTTCTGTTCATTCTATCTCTTCTTATTTCCATCCCAAGAATGTGTTTAGCTAAACCAAGATCTTTCATTTTAAATTTAGCTGCAAGTTGAGACTTTAGTTCTAAAATCATTCCTTTCCTTTTACCAATAAATAACATATCATCAACATATAATGCAATAAATAGGAAACGATCACCATTAAATTTATAATAAACACAGTCATCAGATTTAGAATGCTCAAATTCCAAACTCAACACATGTATCAAATTTCTGGTACCACATCCTAGGACTTTGTTAGAGGCCATACAAAGATTTCTTCAATTTACAAACTAAACTACTTTTACCTTTGACCATGTAGTGCTCTGGTTGTCTCATATAAATATCCTCCTCCAAATCACCATGAAGGAATGTTGTTTTCACATCCATTTGCTCAACCTCTAGATCATAAGCAATAGCAATAGAAAGCAAGAATCTAATGGACAACTTTTTTGCAATAGGAGAAAATATCTCACCATAATAAACACCCTCAACTTGAGAGTGACCTTTCGCAACCAACCGTGCTTTGTACTTCTCAATACGTCAATCTGACCCAATCTTTTTCTTGAACACCCATTTGCAACCAACAAGTTTTTGTTCTTCAAGCAATGGCACTAGGTCCCATGTATTATTATTTTCAAAGTTGTCATTTCTTCATCCATAACAATCTTCCAAGACTCTGCATCATTCATACCTAATGCCTCTTCTACTGATCTAGGTTCATTTATGTTAGTATTCAAAGTAAAAATACATCTCCAGTCATCAGGTGAATACCTTTCAGGTGGTTGTCTATGCCTTGTAGACCTTCGAACAAGTTGACTTGGATGTTCTTCCTCCTCTTCTGAAGATTCAGAGCTATATGAGCTCTCCTCAACTTTGTGTCTATCTGGGGGCCTTGATTCAACTTTCTTAGGTGTAGAACGAAGTTGAATCACATCTTTCTGTTCACTTTGTTCTAGCTACAATATAATAGAAGAAGACTTAGTTTCTCTAAAAATAACAGTTCTACTATATATTACCTTCTATGTAATAGGGTCCCAAAGCTTGTATCCTTTCACGCCATAACTATACCTGATGAAGATACATTCATAGCCTTGGTCTCTAACTTTGTCCGCTTATCCTTTGGCACATGTGCATATGCCTCGCAGCCAAAAACTCTAAGATGTCTCAATGAAGGCTTGTGCCCCAACCACACCTCCATAGGCATTTTGTCAACAAGAGCTAATGTAGGAGACCTGTTAATTAGGTAGCTAGCAGTAGCAGCAGCTTCGGCCCAAAACCTTTCGCAACCAAAAACTCTAAGATGTCTTAGTGAAGGCTTGTGCCCCAACCACACCTCTATAGGCATTTTATCAACAAGAGCTAATGTAGGAGACCTGTTAATCAGGTAGCTAGCAGTAGCAACAACTTTGGCCCAAAACCTTTGTTCTAGACCAGCACCACTAAGAATACTCCTAGCCTTCTCCATGAGTGTCTTGTTCATTCTTTATACAAATCCATTGTTCTGTGGAGAATACAAAGTTGTCTTTTTTCTCTAAATGCCACAATCTTTACAGAATCTATCAAAATCATTAGAGCAAAATTCACCGCCATTGGCAGTTCTCAAACATTTTATTTTCTTTCTAGTTTGCAACTCAACCATTGCTTTAATTTTTTTTAAATCGGCTAAAAACTTCAAATTTATTCTTTAGAAAATATACCCATGTCTTGCTATAATCATCAATAAATGAAACATAACATGTGGATTTCACAATGGAAGGAACATCCACATGACCAAACACATCAGAATGAATAAGATCCAATACACCACAAGATTTATGAGAACTCAAGTAAAACTAAACGCAATTTTGTTTACCATAAATGCAATGCTTACATAAATCAAAATCAAGATTACAATTAGTCAACCCTTCAACAAGGTTTTTATTTTTCAAGGTCCTTAGACCCTTTTCTCTTATGTGGCCTAATCTCTAGTACCATTACATAGTCTTCTCTACAGGCAATTTTGATTCAAAAGAAATAGCACCCTTAGGTACCCAGAAGCCACAACCATCCACTAAAAATCAAACCCTCTCCTTTTCCAATGAAGTAGTCACATATTTTATTTTCACAGAAGTGCTATTGCACTCAACAGTGCATGCATCAAGCTTATACAAAGTGCCAAATCTGACACCTCTAGCAATCACCATAGCACCTCTTACCATCTTGCATCCTAAATCAGAAAAGACTATTTGCACACCCACATCTATTAGTTTTCTCACAAATAATAATTTCATGCTAATCTAGGGATATGCAACACACCATTAATCCTTTTTATTCTACCATTGGGAAATTTGATTTTAACTTTACCATGACCAACAATATTAAAATGAGAATCATCACCCAAGTACACCTTACCTCCATCAAATTCTTCATATTTAGAAAACCAACCTCTTTTAGGGGTCATATGGAAAGATGCACCTAAGTCAATTAACCATGCATCATTACTTGCATGAGTGGCCAAAGCTACAATGAACGCATCACCATCTTCCTTCTTGGACTCAGGATCATAATCAAATTTCTTCTTTTTCTTCTTCTTTTCTTTTTTACACTCCTTACGGAAGTGTCTAGGCTTATTGCATTCCAACAAATAACTTTGGACTTTCTAGAAGATTTGGATGTCTTTTTGGACTTGGATTTGTCATGCTTCTCGCTCTTCTTGCCTTTTTCTTTGGGTCTTCCGTGAACACTTAGGGCTTCTTTGGCACTAATGGATACCTTCCTCCTCATTTCTTCAAAAAGCAAAGAACCCACAACATCTTCAACTTTCAAGACAACATAAGTACTCCCAATTTCCATAACAAGAGAATCCCATGAATCAAACAAAGAACAAAGCATGATCTGACATCTCTCCACCTCATTCATTTTTACACCAACTAATGCCAATTGATCCACCAACATATTGAATGCTTCCATGTGGTCTGCAATTCATCCACCCTCTTCCTTTCTCAAGGAATATAATTTCTTCCTCAAGAAAATCTTGTTCACTAAAGATTTGGCTTGATATATCTCACCAAGTTTCTTCCATATTTTATTTGCAGAGGGTTCTTCATGGACATTGATTAAAACAGAGTCTGTCAAACACAATCTGATTAGGCCCTTGGTTTTACGGTCCATAACATCATATTCAACAACCAAAGTAGCATCTGCGGGCCTTGAAACATTCTCATCAATAGCATTCCACAGATCTCGATCAATTAACATATCCTCCATTTTCAGCTTCCACATCTCAAAATTGTTACCAGAAAATTTTTCTACCTCTATTCTTCTTGATGTACTCACCATTTGAAAATTCCTGCAACAAGATCACGAAGTATATTCTACATAAGCTTCCACTCAAAATTGGATTATTTCAAAAAACTCAACAACCCACAACTAAAACCAAAGGCGATCAAGCTCTGATACCACTTGTAAGGAAGCTAAGGTAGTGGAACAACTTCCTACACTAATCTTGAGGGGAGGGCTATGTAAAACATTTTAGATCTTTACAACAGTTATAGAAATAAACATAAATAACAATCATGATGCAAGAGCATCATCTAAAATGCATGTTTATCAGGTCATGTGAGAAAATTTTATTTTTATGGACTAATTAATATTGAGGGTCCTAAATTGGTGTGTTAGAAGCTTAGAAGGCCCATTGGGATCATGTCCAATGGTTTAGAATGTTTGTACAACTCTAGAATTCAAATTTTGCATTTTCCCTCCAAAAATGCCAATTTGAAATTCTAGGTAGGTTTTGGCTAGTTAGAGAGCTGGGGTTTGTTCCTCAGCCTTAGAATTAGGGTCACTGGGTCAAATAAGGTCTTGTTAGACCATGTCAAGTCATTTTACAATGTTTTGCTATCCTAGGCTAAGTATTAGGGTTGTATTTTCATGTTTTAAGGCACTTTTTGGCCCTTTTAATGGGACAATCATATAAAAGGCCTTTGTAACTATCTTGAGGATGTAGTGCACAAAGGAAATGAAGAAATAAGAGGCTGGAGGCAGTTAGACACGAAAGTTTGATGAAAAATACCATGTTTTGTGCATTTTTGAGTGTTTTTGTAGGTGTAACAAGGGCTTGTATGACCCTGTACAAACGAGTATGAGTATGAAACTTGTATGAGTGGAAAGAGAAAGTCATTGCAGGTATTTTTCATTTTTATCAGATGTAAAGAAAATATTGTTTGAGTGGTCTAATAGACCAACCTTCCTAGTAGCCCTGTTCATAAACTAGGGTTTCCCAAAAATACAAAAAAATCATTTCTTCAAATCCGTACGGTGGAAAAATCTGATTTTTGGTGTGAACTTCTATTTTATGGGTCTCCAAATGATTGCAAAGTTTCAGGTCCCGAGTCAATGGTTTGTGTGAGATATGAAGGATTCAATGGTTTGTGTGAGATATGAAGGATTGTTCCTTTTGAAAACCTTCTAAAACTGACCTAGAAACCTAAAACAGCTAGGGTTTAGTGCAAATTCAACTTTTTTCTGAATCTTTTCTAAGAAGTGTGGGGTTTTCAAGGCCCCATAGGACCTGATAAGTGTTGTGGAATCCATTATGCCATCAAGAATGAGTTTGGTTATATTAAGTACCCATTAGGTCTCATCTGAGGGTTTAAGGGCTAGAAGACAAGATTGCAAATAGGGTAGGTTTTGTGATTCTTCTTGAAGAGTCATAGAGAATCTTGTTGTAGGTGGTTGTAGGGAATTCTTTCCATCCTTTGCATCATTTTTGGTATCAGATCCAAGTTGAGTCAAGCTTGTCAAGTTGAGTCAAGTTTGTCTAGTTTGCCAAGAAAGCAAGAAGAAGAATAACAGGGAAATAGTTGAAAGATGCCTCCAAGAATCAATGCTGCTGAAAGAATGGTAGAAAGAATAGCTACACAGTTGGGAGAAACCCTTTCCAAAGAAATGAGGGAGATGAGAGCCAGTCTGGATGCAAGACTCAGTGTAGTGGAAGCCAACCGAAGATGAGTGGTCACAAGAGACATGAGTGACCAAGAAGAAGTGGTGGAGGAAGAACCACAAAGAGCACCTCAGGAAGAGAGGGATATTGATGAGTTGAGTTTGGAAAGATTACTGAAGGCAGTCAAGGGTGATGGATCCAAGGTGAAGATGGAACTTCCAATGTATGCAGGTAGCTTGAATGGTGAAGAACTCTTGGATTGGATAGGGGAGTTGGACAAGTATTTTGAGTTTGAGGAGGTACCTGAAGAGCAGCGAGTTAAGTTTGCAAGAACCAAGTTGAAAGGCCATGAATCCCTTTGGTGGGATTATGTACAGGAAGAGAGGAGAAAGAAGGGCAAATCCAAGATTACTTATTGGGATAGATGGTTGCCAAGTTGAAGGGCAAATTTTTACCTAGTGATTACATGACCCAGTTGTACAGGAAATTATATAATCTGAAACAAAAGGATATGGGTGTGAAAGAGTACACATAAGAGTTCTACAAGTTGAGTATAAGATCAAGACATATAGAGGATGATACTGATAAGGTTGCAAGATACTTTAATGGGTTGAAGTATAGATTACAGGATGAGTTGAGTCTCACAAGCCCTAGGACACTTGAAGAGTGTTATCAACTAGCCTTAAAGGCTAAAGAGAAGCTGAATAGGAAACAAGAAAAGAAAAATAGAGGTAGAGGAAGGAACTTCAGAGGTAGAGGTCCATATGTTGATAGAGGACAATCACAAAGAGATCAAGGTGAGTCAAGCATCTCACAAGAACAAGCACCAAGTTCAAGAGGGGATTTTAGATAAAGAAGGCCTAACTTTAGGGGCAGATTTGGACAAAGAGGAGGATTCAATGGCTTCACAGGAAAATGCTACAAGTGCAACAAGTTTGCTGGTCATCAAGCTTGGGAGTGTCTAGAAGAGAAAGAAACTCCCACATTTAGGAATGAAAGGAGGACTCAAGTTGCTCAAGGAGGAGATGAAGAAAGTGTTAACACCTCACCATCACCAGAAGAACTAGAGATAGGAGAATCCTCGCTGATGAGAAAGACATTAATCAAGGTTCCAATGGAGAAGGAGCCACCTCAAAGAAAGTCACTATTCAGGATTGTTTGCAAGTGCCAAGGTAAGTGTTGTCAAGTTGTTATAGATTCAGGCAATATTGATAGTCTAATTGCTGTTGAGATGGTAAAGAAATTGAATTTGAAAAGATTACCTCATCCTACACCTTATAAAGTCTCATGGTTGAATAAGGGGCAACAAGTACTAGTTAATGAACAATGTTGGGTAGAGTTTCAAATAGGAAGGTATAAAGATAAGGTGTTGTGTGATATCATCCCTATGGATGTATGCCATATGTTATTTGGTAGGCCTTGGTAATATGATAGGAAAACAATGCATGATGGTAGGAAGAATGTCTATGTTTTGGAGAAGGATGGAGTTACCTACACCTTAGCACCTTTGAAAGAGGAAGATAAAGACCAAAAGATTGGATCAAGTGTGATGTTAGGGGGTGAAAAAGAGTTTTTAAAGACAATGGAAGAGGAAGAGATAGGTTGTGTAGTGATGATTAGACCTAGGACTGTCATAATAGTAGCAAGAATTGATGAGCTACCTTGGGAAATTCAAGACATGTTTAAGGGTTCTGCAAATATGGTTGTTGATGAACTTCCTAATAACAAAATAGCCTATAAGATGACACCCCAACAAAATGAAGAAATCAGAAAACAAGTACAAGAATTGTTTGACAAAGGGTTAACATGATAGAAAGTTGAACTATCACAACAATTATTGATATCAGATTCACAATACCAAGAAACACAATCCAAAATGAGTGTTGCAAATTTCAATTTTGAGTCATCATATAAGAGGAAAAATGAAGAACTTGTTGGAATGAAACACAATAAGCAGTTTAAAAAAATTGAAACAAAACTTGTTCAGGAAGTTGCAGATGGCAGTACTTTTGATACTACAAGTAACAAGGTTGATATGAAAGAAACTGATGAGTGTGAGCTAGAACAAATGAACACAAGGAGAGTGTCATCCAAGCTATGAAAAATATTGTTAAATGCAAGGCAATTAAGCATTGAAGAATATTAGATATCTAACGAAGAAGAAGATGTCAACAAAAGTGATACAAACAAACTTGTTTGGAAGCCTCAAGATGATAGAAATTTGGGTGCTAAAAGAAACAGGGTTGATATGAAGGATAATACAGTGTTGCAACTGCAAATGGAGTAGCAGATGAAAGAAGAAAATTCAAAGTTACAAGAGGAGACACGGGTTCAACTAGAGTAACAATACAAACAACTAAAGAAAGAAAGTGAAATACTTATTGCTGAGGAGAAGGAGCAAAATACATCTGAGTTTGAGATTTCAGTTGCACAATTTAGTGATAAAGACTTAGTTGTTCAACTCCAACTGGCTGAAAAGGACAAAGATGAAGCAATATTACAAGATAAACTCAGAGATGTAGATAAGACAACAAGGTCAAAGGAGGATCAACTTTTGGAAATGGATTCTAAGTTGAATAGCATGTTGAAGGAAAGTGAAGAAAAGCAAGCTATAATTTTCTGTCTCAGAGATGAAATAAAGGAACTGGAGAAGAGACCATGTGAATTGGAAGTCCAAAGGGAGATGGAAATAATTGGAACATTGTAAGTGGATCTACAGCTCATACAGGGTCAACTACGAGGTCGAATTGGAATGACAACATCCAACCTCTCAGGTGGAACCTGAGTTCTTTTTTCTTTTCCTTGGGAGTATGATGCAGGAGCATCATCTAAAATGCATGTTTATCAGGTCATGTGACCAAATCTTGTTTTTATGGACAAATTGATGTTGAGGGTCCTAAATTTGTGTGTTAGAGTCTTATAAGGTCCATTGGGATCATGTCCAATGGTTTTGGATGTTTGTACATGCCTAGAATTCAAATTTTGCATTTTCCCTCCAAAAATGCCAATTTGAAATTCTAGGTAGGTTTTGGCTAGTTAGAGAGTTGGGGTTTGTTCCTCAGCCTTAGAATTTGGGTCGTTGGGTCAAATAAGGTCTTGTTAGACCATGTCAAGTCATTTTACCATGTTTTGCTATCCTAGGCTAAGTTTTAGGGTTGTATTTTCATGTTTTAAGGCACTTTTTGGCCCTTTTAATGGGTCAATCATATAAAAGGCCTTTGTAACTATCTTGAGGACATTGTGCATGAAGGAAATGAAGAAATAAGAGGCTGGAGGCAGTTAGACACAAAATTTGATGAAAAATACCTTGTTTTATGCATTTTTGAGTGTTTTTATAGGTGTAAAAGGGGCTCGTACGACCCTGTACGGATGAGTACGGGTATGAAACTTGTATGAGTGGAAAGAGCAAGTCATTGCAGGTATTTTTCATTTTTATCAGATGTGAAGAAAAGATTGTTTGAGTGGTCTAATAGACCAACCTTCCTAGTAGCACTATTTAGAAACTAGGGTTTCCCAAAAATACCAAAAAAAAATCATTTCTTCAAATCCGTACGGTGGAAAAATCTTATTTTTGGTGTGAACCTTTGTTTTATGGGTCTCTAAATGATTGCAAAGTTTTAGGTCCCGAGTCAATGGTTTGTGTGAGATATGGACTGTTCCTTCGAAAAACCTGCTAAAACTAACCTAGAAATGTAGAACAACTAGGGTTTAGTGCAAATTTAACTTTTTTTGAATCTTTTCTGAGAAGTGTGGGTTTGTCAAGGCCCCATAGGATCTAATAAGTGTTGTGGAACCCATTTATGCCATCAAGAATGAGTTTGGTTATATTAAGTACCCATTAGGTCTCATTTGAGGGTTTAAGGGCTAGAAGACAAGATTGCAAATAGGGTAGGTTTTGTGATTCCTCTTGAAGAGTCATATAGAATCTTGTTGCAGGTAGTTGTAGGGCATTCTTTCCATCCTCTACATCAAATCATTCCACAACACAGTAATTACGTGGGGAAATCCTTTCGAGAGAAAACCCCACACTCCAAAGCTGCCTAATATATTATTCAGGAATCAAGAAGATTACAATATACTTGCAAAGGAAGCTTTCACGAGAGTATAACCAACCAGAGATCTGGAGGCAACTCAACATCTATAAAACTTTTACACATAACCTCCATCGTAAGCTCTTGATATATAGGAGATACAATACAGTAAACCGTCAACGACAATTAGAAAACCATGAACCAAAACCACCCAAAAGTGGCACCCAAATTATCTCCAATCAGAGATGCCTTGTGGTGTGCCAAATCACACACCAACATGTGTAACTCTCCCCTTTATAGCTCTTTTAAGTGTCCAACACGTTTTCACATTTCCCAACATGGGAGGCCCAATTTTGGAGGCCATAACTTTTGATCTGGGTGTCTGATTAATGAGTTGTTTGGTGTGTTGGAAATCTCGTGAAGAGAACTATGAATCTATAATAGTATTCATCAGTTACGACAACTTATATGGAATTTAGGGATCTATAAGTGTCTCAAATCTGAGTTCAAATTTTTTTTGGGAGTTTAAAAAATGGAAACTTTAATATCTTGCAATCTAGGTATGATCTTAAGTCAAAACTCACCCAAGATGTTTACTTGATAGTTCCACACCTTTTGGAAAAATTTCGGGTCCATCCCTGCTCAAATGTAGACTTACTAAAATAGTAAGCCCTATCATTTTTAGCCCCTTTTGGAAACTTTGGAAGTTCTAAACCATTCTTCAAGATAAAGGTATTCGAAAAGACCAAAATTGGTAAGAATAGAAACCTTTTGTAGTTGCAAGGTTGAGACACCTTTCCTAGCAATACCAAAGCATTCTTCATCCACCAACCAATTTCACTTGATCCAAACCTTTTGAAAATCAAACAAAAACAAAGTTTTAAGGTCCAACATCCTTCATATAACTTATCCATTCCACCTTCAATTTTTTGGTCATTTCTTTGTATGCCTCCAACCACAAGGTTACAAGCTAAGAAAAATAAAAACATGGAACTCGATGTTATGGAGTAAAATGTGTACACTAGAATTTTACACCTAGTTTAGCACTCGGGTGGACCTAAAACAATAAAATCTTGATCCCGATGAATAAACTGGACAAAATAAACTTAGGACAAGTCTAAGCCCACCTTAATTGACACTCTCTAGAGTTTGTGGGGCTAAAGCACCGGGGTACCTAGGGCTGTGGTCCCAAATGTTAGCCCTGGCCCTATTTTTATGGTGTTGGCTTAGAACACCTCCTTGGCTTATACATGTCAGCCCCATTTGGTTTTATTCATTGTTGGTGAGCAGGAATGCGTATATAAGCAAGTTATTTTATTCATTTGAACATCTAAGCAATCTAGGCACACTTTCACTCTCACTCTCTCTCATGCTCTCTATTCTACTCTAAATCTCTCTAGGGTGGATTACTGTCATTGTGCTAACCTCTTGCAGGTCTTGTGAAGATCTCTCTACTTCTTTGAGGCTACACCAACTTCTTGAGTCAAGTTGTGACTCCACATCAAGAAAGCTAGGGTTTCCATGCTCATGGCGACTTCTTTCCTTCACGGTTTATTACTAAATTCCATTCTACTTTAGATTTGCCTCTATCCTCCTAGGAGACACACTCTTTGATCTCTTATCATTGCTATTGTGGAGGTGGAAACACTATTCATGGAGCTTTACTTAGACAAGCTCTTAAATAGCGCCAAACTTTTTTCCTTCTTGTTTGTGTGCAGGTCACATCCAGAGGGATTTGAAGATAACAAGTGACAGGAGATGAGAAGACAAGTAGATGAAGGAATCCATATCTGGAGATCCTACAAAACCCTAATTTGGGTCTAGGGCACCCAATGCCCTTGTACCTCTGTGCTCTCGATCTCAGATCTCGGTTCTCCTCTATTCCTTGATCTCTATTGTGGTATTAGATTTCCTATATTTGTTTCTATTCATTTGCTATTTACCAATCTTGCTCAATTAGGGTTTCCTGCTTTGCCCCAGTTTGGTTGGTTGAATTTGGTTGACACTCCTTTATAAAACAAAGGGACAAAACCCCTTTAGTTTGGCTCTCCTTTAAAGTAGAAGCCAAACTCAGTTTTTGTTCCATTGTTGATAGAAGAGGGTTTGATCTAGTTTAACCTTTCAGGCTAAGTCTCTATTTTCCATCTAACAACCAATAGAGAGTTTGGGACGCCTTGTGAGTTTAGAATGAGGGACACAATTACTCATATCATTATGATCCTCCCCATCCTTCTCCCTCCCATAATCAAGAAAATCAAAATCTAGATCAAGAAGTGATGGACTTTACACAAAACCCCAATGCCATGGGACTATTAGACCGAGTTTTAAAATCTAATCCTGATAGATATCTAGAGTTCCTACTTCAAAATGACACCCAAGTATAAAGTAGTCCTTCCACTAACACATCACAACCTTCCTCATCCAACAATACATCCAAAACCACAACATAACCAATCTCAACATCTAATATTGCAACATCAACATCAACGTCAGCCATAAAAATGTGTAATCCACAAGTCACGTTCAACATCCTGAACAATCCAACTTACACTAGCACCTCCACTAGCATCCCCCAACTCGATCAAAATACCATAGCATTCATATCCCAAATTATTTCCCAAGCATCGAATCCTACTGTAGACATAAAAAATGTCCATGTCTCAACACAACACCTTGTTGACATGACCTTGTGTGTTTTTCCCTAGGTCCTAGGTCATCCAACCTCATCCCACTCATAAATCCCACTTATCCCACTCCTAATTCTATCATAATTACTTAGCCAATTAATTAAATAAATCATATTTATTTAATTAATTCCCCATCCCATTTGTCCAACTTAATCACCTTCTTAATTAATTAAATAAACCCACTTTATTTAATTAATCCCACTTAATCACATTGCAATTAACTAAATAAGTCCCATTTGTTTAGTTAATCATACCCCTTCACATGTCTCACACAATTCAAATTAAAAATCTGAATTATTCCCTCACCTCTCATCACATTATGACACATGTCACATGTCTCATCTCCCACTTAATATGCCTTCACATGTCAAACTAATTCAAATATAATATTTGAATTAGATTCCTTTTATTCTCCATCGCACACTTGTCATGTGACTACAATCCCTCTTTGAGTGAGAAACCCTAATCCAACCCTAATTGATCTTGACTGTGTTGTGATGTAATCACACATCACCCCATTGCAAATGGGGACCCCCTCTTCTTTTTTTGCTTTCTGTCCTTGTTTTGCTTTAAGTTTAGTTTTCCTCTGAGCTTGTAGGATTTTGATATTCCAAGTCTCAACAGTTTCTTGCCAAGAGGTGTATATGCCTTCATCCTAATGCATGTCACTGAGACCCTAAAAATGACTAAGTCTGATATCTTGAAAATCCTGAAAAAATGACTAAGTCTGAAATCTGGTGGATCCTCAGAAATCTAGAATCTGCATGCTAAATCCTATGGATCCAGGACCTATCTCAAACATCCTGGAAGTATATTGATAAATATTTAAAGTATAAGTCAGATCAATAACTGACTTATACTTAAACATATTTTCAATATACTTCCATTTAGGAAATCCAAATTTTGACTAAGGCAAGAAATTCCTCACTCCATGTCCAAACCCGCCCAGACTGGGCGGCCTCACAAGGTCCTCTTGGACAGTGTCTTCACCATCAGGAGAGCTTGTCCAGACAACACCTTTAAACTCGCCCAGGGAAAGTTAGGATGTTTTCACAAGTTTTTGCTGACTGAAGGAAGTTAGGGAGTGATGATGGAGTCTAAAACTCAGATTTTGATGAAACTTCCATGCCTCACCTCCAAACCCGCCCAGACTGGGCGGCCTTGGCATGAGGTCATGGACTCAGCCTCCTGCACATGCATTTGTCCAAATAGAACCATCAAATCCGCCCTAGGAGAAAATGGTTAAGTTTAGAAGGTTTTCAAGCACAAGGCAGTGAGAAATGATGAATTTCAAGCAAGGTTTGCAAGTTGGAGGAAAGTTAAGTAGTTCACAAGCAACATTCCATGCATCATCTCCAAACCAAGCATTACTTAAACTCCTCACAACAAGGATGAAATAATTGGAAAGAATGATAAAAAATCACTAAGCCTGATGTCCTGAAATCCTGAAAATTGGCTAAGTCTGAAATCTGGTGGATCCTCCAAAATCTAGAATTTGCATGTTAAATCCTATGGATCCTAGACCCATCTCAAACATCCTGGAAGTATATTGATAAATATTTAAAGTATAAGAAATTTTCAATATACTTCCATTCAGGACATTTCCGATATGGCGACAAGACTTGCATTCCAAGCACACCTTCTAAACCCACCCTACTTGGGCAGCCTTGGCATGGGGTCTTGGATTCAAGGTTGTGATCACGCACTTTCTCTAGACTAAGTCTCCAAATCCGCCCTAGGAGAGAGGTTGCAAGTTTTTAAGAGCTTTTGAAGGTAAATTCCATGCATCACTTTTCAACCCGCCCATGCTGGGCGGCCTCATGAGGGAGTGATGGACAATGTCTCCTGCCACATCAATCTCTCCACACATTGCTCCCAAAACTGCCCTAGAGAAAAAATGGTTAAGTGTTAAGGTTTTCATGTACAAAACACTGAGGTATGGTGATCTGTAAGTAAGATTTATGAGTTTGAGTGAAGTCAAGTGGATGATAAGTAATATTCCAAGTGTCACTCTCCAACCCGCCTTACTTGGGCAGCTTTAGCATGCAGACATGGATGATATCTTCAATACCTCATGACAATGTCCAAATACAGCCTTCAAACCCACCCTAGGTAAGATTGTGCAAATTTTAAAGTGTTTTAACACAAAACATTAGAAGGTGATAAAGTTGGATGGAGATTTGAAAGTTTTTGAAGGCATTAAGTAAGTTTGGAATGAAAATCCAAAGGTCACCCTTAAACCCACCCTTCCTGGGCGGCCTCAAGAGGCCTTTGTGGACAATGTCTCCTGACACAAGAAATTCTCCAGACACTAGCTTCAAAACCGCCCAAGGAGAAGAATCATGCAATAAGCAAAGTTTGTTGGGCTTCAATGTTCAAGATGACATCACAAGGAAAGGTTAAAGTCAAGTTCAAGGAGTGAGAAGTCTCTAAGTGACAAAATCCAGGCACCTCTCCCAAACCCACCCTTTCTGGGCGGCCTTCATCTCCATGCTTGGATAGTTTCACCTCCTACACATCATACTCTCCAGACAACACACTTAAATTTGCTCAAGGAGAAAACTTATCAAATTTGCAATGCTTTGAGTTGAAAAAAAATGAGATCATGAAGATTTAATGAAAGTTCATAAGTTTGAATGTATTTCGAGGCATTTGAGAGGTTTTTGATGCACTTTCATGAAGAATCCAAGGGTCATGTCCAAACCCGCCCTACCTGGGCGGCCTCAGGAGGGGGTCTTGGACTTTTTCTCTTGCCACATGAAACTCTCCACATGCTGCCTCCAAGACCGCTCAGGGGTTTAGATGGCATGATTTACAAGTCTACTTGATGAAAGATGAAGAAGATGGCTTTCAAAAGGTGAGATTATCAAGATTGACATGAAGGAAATGTTTGAAGTATGAAAATCCAAGGGTCATGTCCAAACCCGCCCTACCTGAGCGGCTTTGGCATGTAGACATGGACAATGTCTTCATCACCTCATGGATTCCTCCACACACTGTCTCCAATCCCGCCCTAGGTGAAAATGATCAAATTTTGAAGTGTTTTCAAGCACAAAGCACTAGAAGGTGATGACATTTCAATGGAAACTTGAAAGTTTGAGAGGATTAAGTGAGTTTTGAATGAAAATCCATAGGTCACCCTTAAACCCGCCCTACGTGGGCGGCCTCAAGAGGTTCCTGTGGACAACTTTACCTCCACATCAAATACTCCAGACAATGCCTACAATCCCGCCCTTCTTAGGCGGATTTCACCAATGCAGAAGGACATCATCACCTAACATCTCCATGTTTGCCTTCTCACTTCATCAACATCTCAAAATGGCTAAGTCTTAGGCAAGTTCAAGAGAAGGGACTTCATGAGGAGAGGAATGGTCATTAAATGTTGAAAATCCACACTACATCTCCAAACCCGCCCATGCTAGGCGGCCTTGAGCTCTATGTCTGGATAACTTCATCTCCTTCCACATGACATCCTCCAGACAACACTCCTAAAGCCGGTTAGGGGTGAAAACCATAAATTTGCAAATATAAATCAATGTAATAATGAAGATGAACATGTCAAAGGTGAAATGAGCAAGTGCAAAATTGTTTTAAGTTGAAAAATCCAAAGGTCATCTTCCAGCCCGCCCTTCCTAGGCGGCTTTGACCCCTTTGCTTGGACTACATGTCCTCCACAATGCATATTCCACTCACCCCTTCCAAAGCTGCTCAGTTTGGGCGGCCTAGAGCCTAGAACATGGATATCCACATCACACACTCCATACCCTGTCTTCAAATTCGTCCATCCTTCTAAGGATTTCCATCTCATGCAAGGAGGCTGTATTATCAAGGAAGCAAGTGAAGGAGCTATTAAATTATCAAAACCAAGCCAAAAATTGTCTAAGTCATGAAAAATCCTCACACCTCCCTCAAACCCACCCATGCTAGACGGCCTTGAGCCCTTCAGCTGGACAAGGTCTTGTCCACAACACATTCTCCACCTATCACATCTAAACCCGCCTAGGCACAGAGGTGAATTGTCAAGTGAATTCAAAGTGTAACTTTCAAATTTGATTGTGACAAGTGATGGATGCTTTGAAATGCCATTTTTTGATCCCACATGCATAAGATAATGTAATTTGTTATTGAAAATCCTTTATATCAAGTCTTAATTTGATGTGTTTCTTCTTGTAGGTGATGGGGGATCCAAGGAGGTGAATGGTGAGAGCTCATACAAGAGAAGTTTGGAAGGCTGAGGAACGTTGCTCAAACTTGTCATCATCACCACATGGAGGAGAGCTCCAACATCAAGTTTATCTTACTTCGAAGACTTCGTATGTCTGGATTAGGAAGACATCAATGCCATGCGGAGGGGAGCTAGTCTAAGATGATCAAGGTTACAAGTGTAGTTCATCATCAAGAGCATCATCCGTTCGAGGTGAGAATCAGTGGAAGGTTGTCACTTTACCAAGCACATCTTGAAGGAGGTCATCATCCAGAATCTCACATATCATGTGCCAGACAAGAAAAAATCTCATCAGGCACTAGTCTACTCCATGAGTCCATGCAACTGTCCGGAGGCATGATCCTGCACAGGCACAACATCACCAGATGAGAGATGAGCATGATCATCAAAGCGATCCATGAGTTACATCAAGACAACAAGAAGAAAATATTCTAAGTAAAGTGAACATGAAGTGAATCACACTAGTTCATTCAAAGATGCTAAGGTGGCACGTACACATCATCAAGCCAATCGCATTCTGCCATGTAAGAGGGCCCACCATAGAGATGTTCCAAAGATGCTTATCACATTGGGAAACGTGCCTTCATTGCCTCTTTCATGTTCTAAAAATAGCAAATTTTGTAACAAACTGCCTTGTTGTCTTGATCTTGGCCGTTGATTGTCAAATCAATCCTAGCCCTTCATGTAATTTATGGAGTCTATAAAAAGCTCATTCTTCTCATTTGTAAGGGACACTAGATATAGGAAGAGATTAGGAGTAGAGTTGATGTAGGAGAGTAGAATAACAAGTAGAGTAGAGGAAACTCTTTGATGTCATTGAAGAGATATTGTGAAATTGTTGTAAAAACACTTCCTGGATCAATACAAGCTCATTGTTGATTTTTCATGGTGATTTCTGTGATTATGGGATGTTGGCATGGTTTCAAATTCTCGCGGATGATTGAGAAATGTTTCCAAGTAGAGTTAGATTAGAAGTTTATTGATGTGATGCCAATATGTTAAGATATTTGATGAATTCCTTAATGGTTCATACTTTTTGTGGATTGTCGATGGCAACTCACTTTGCAAAGTTAGCCTGAACCTTTACATGCTTTAGTTCGGTTGTGAAGATTGTTCAAGCTGCACCAGCTGTGGGTGTTTGGATGAATGCTTTGCAATTTGAAAATCTTTGGAGTACCTTAGAAGATTGCACCGAACTTTGTGTAGTTGTTGGTCCTCATGGCGAAGCGGAGTTGGGTTATATGAGGAATTTGTCTATCTTGACATCATCCATCACTTCATTGTCCTTAGAGTAGCTTCTTAAACTCTTGCCTTTTGCCTTTTCTTTTCATAGTTGATCAGAAGTTCCATTTCACAAGGAAAGAGTACATAGTTGAATGAAGTAAGGAGCATATTTAGCGTAAGTCCCTTTGTGATTACCAGCAAATCACATCACACCACCGAGGCTATCCGTTGCAAATCACGTACAAGGAACCTTGGAGCGTTCTTCTTTGATCACGTAATTTAGCATTCAAGATGCTTTGTTCAAGAGAGGATAGAGCACTTGGTGTTTTATTCTAATGTTGTTGTTGTCAAGAAAACATCATCAATAGACCGTCCATAGCATCCAACATAACTTTGAATCCTATCCATCCATTCAAATCAACTTCTTTCTATAAACCTAGAGTCCTCTAAGCCATTTTCATGCAGTGATCTTAAGTACTGTTATGCTACCAAAATCTTGAGCAACCAACATCCAACCATATCCATCAATCTCTCCCTTGCATCCATTTCCATCTCCATCTTGCATCTTTCTTCATATTGCATCCATCATCTGGCAGGTATCGATCAAGCCATTATCTTGCACATATCATTCGAGGTGTATTGAAGGTTTGGGTTTGGGTAATGTATGTCTTTGTTTCATCATTTCAGCTGATCCAAATTTTTAGTATACATTTTGGCACGCCCGTAGTTATAACCCTCATTTTTGTAGGTTTGTGTGTTCAAATTTGCAATCTTAACATCATGTTTGTCTAGTTTTTGTGATCATCTTTTGCAGGTTGCATCCTGGGTGAAAACTGACTGCACCATTGCAATCGAAAGCCCTGAGAAACGAAAATTGACATAAAATTTACCTCGTTTGGCTTCTGATTTTTTTTTGTAATTTTTGAAATTTTTTTAGGGTTGCAGATCCATACGGTATGAATCCATACAGTACGGACCTGCAGACCTTCTCTGTTGATACTGATCTAGGTTTCATGTTGTATTGAAGGCAAGGTTTTACAGTGTGTACGTTGGTCTAAAGGCAGAATATTATCAATTGTCAAATTTTAGGGTTGCAATTTGCATATTTCTGTGGTTGACTTCAAAAATCCTAGTCGTCATTCACTTTGTTTCTCCCAAACCCCTAGTCCTCTGCCCTATCCTCACCATGTCCCACCTTCAAGCCGCTGTTGGTATTATTCTTGGTCACTGCCGTTGCAACCATTCCCCCACTTCAAATACCCTCGACACCACCATCGTCACAGTCTTCAGAAGCCTCTGTCGCTGCCGTCCACCCTTTGTCGCCACCCCCTGTGGCCAACTCTCGGCCTCCACTATCTCCAATTTTGCCGCCCTTCTCACCTCACAGTCGCCATTATCAACCACCAGGTCATCGCTATCTAAAGACCTGTCACCGCCACTAAACATTCGTCGCCACCGTGCCAAACACCCTCAGCCGCCTGTGTTTCTCCTCATCGCTGCTGCTCGCATGAACCCTAGATCTCGCCGCTGCCAACCATCTACCTTTAGCCTGTGGTCTTCTCCTGAAAAAACCCCTAAATGGTGGCACCTAAAGTCTTAATTGTGACCGTTGGAAATCTTAACTGCGAGCTGAAGAGCTTAGATCCCCGTTTCATTCATTTTCTGCTAGGCTTTATTGACCTCGTTCTGTGTTTTTGCTCGAGCTTTAAGCCTTTTGTGGGTTTAAACCTTTAGGAACAAAGAAAAATCCACACGGGAGGTGGAGCCATACCAAAGTCCACGATCCTTTTGCAAATTGGAGTGGGATAGGGGCTGAAAGCCAACCGCCTCTTTTTATTTGTTTTTTTATTTTTCCATCATTGCGGCCCCTGGTCATATGAGCGACTAGGGGCGTCACTGTAGACCTTAGCCACAGACATAACCGTGGGCTTCTAAACCTTCAGCATGTGACCACTTCTTCAAACCACCAGTAGTTAGACTAAATAGTCAGAGTTAACCTCTTGTGCCTCCTACATACCAAAGGAGGCTAATTTTTTCTCTTGCTCATAACTCGGACATATAGTGGCAAAATTTTGCAAACGAACACTCGTTGGAAAGCTAGAAGGATAAACTACGCAATGGCGAGGACTATTTTAGTCTACTTGCTCCTTTCTTACTTTGGTGACTTGCAGGTGATCATACAAGGCTGGCACAACATCAAGATCAACAAACACAATAGCTTGGGATAGAGAAACAATCAGGTGTATCCATTTCATCATTCATCTCTTTCATTTGATCAATCAATCTTGTTTGCATCACACATTTCAAGTTGGGCTTAAAACGAATATTGCTTTAGCAATCACATCGAAAAAAAATTGGGCTAAAATTAACCATTGTCTTCAATCACACATCTTGACTTTGGGTTAAACAAGAACAAGTGTCTTCATTGCTTGGTGAAGTTGCATGTGATTAGGGGTGTGTATGCTCTTCTCATGCACTTCGTGCGATCTTGAGAATCAAAAACACCTCTTATCCATTCACTTTTCACATACACATTTCATTTTCTAAGGGTTAATTTACAAGTGCGAGTGTGAATCAAGTGTGCGTGTGTATGCTCTCTCCTTGCACCACAAGGTGATCTTGGAGATCAAAAACACCTCACTTGGTTCACCTTTATTTACCCTTCTTAGGAGGCTTGATTGGAGACACACCACTCCAAGGGACAACCTCAATTGAGGCTGAATCGAAAGACACCCTCATTGGGAGTTGGAATCTTGTCACTCTTGGCTAAGCCTCAAAGAACTTTATATCTTTGGGAAGTGAAGGTGAAGGGTGGGTTACCCCTTTCTCCCGACTATGTGGCAGGATTTCGCTTTCAAATTCCTAGTCAACCTCATGTAAATATAGCCCAAAACCTAATTGGCCATACCCTATTTCAAACTAGACATTAGGCTTGTTGTTGTGTCTTCAAGTGTGTGCTTAATCATAACATTTAAATCTTGAAAGACAAATTCATCATCTTGTTGGGCGTGTGTGCTCATGCATTTGCTTGTGAAAGCTTGTGTTTGATATTGCCCTAATCAAACTTCAAATAAACGATTGCCACGTCATCATCTTCAACCAACTTGTCATAACACATATCTTAGACCACCTCATCCACATCATCCAACCCTAATCACCCAATTCATCAATTCATTTTAACTTACCTCCATCCTAAACAAAACCCTAATCGTATCCAAGTCATCATTACACATCATCATCAACCTCATTCTAATCAACCCCCCATCATCCTAATCATCATCCAAATCATCCCTAATCATTCCATATCAAAACCTAATAATATCCAAGTCATCATCCCATCACATCAACATCATCCAATCATTCCAAGCCAAATCACATCCCAACTCCTTTCATCCCAATCCAAATGAACCCAATCAAAAATCAAGAACTTAGTTGATCATCATCAACCGTTATCCAAACTTGCTTGAGATCATTAGTATATCTTAAGTAAGTCATCCAATGAAATCAATACAATCAACCCTCTATTAGTTAAGTGTCATTAGTCTACCTTAAGTATAGAGAATCAATCCAGTCAACCCTCTTACTTGAGATCATTAGTCTATCTCAAGCATAGAGAACCATCCATCAAAAAAATGAAACAAATCAAATCATCCTAAGGTCTTGAAATTTGATCCCAATCACTCCACATCATCACCTACATTTGTCATTTAAACCACTTTCATCCCAATCCATTCATCCTAATCACCTTAATCCAAGTCATCCCACCTTGTTAGCCCACATCACCCTTACCATTATCCTAAATCATCCTACTCACCTAACCTAATAATTCCACCGTCATTCATCATAATTCCTTCAAGTCATCCAATCTCATCATCCTAGTCATCTTCAACATCCTAATCATCATCACCATAGTCCTCATCATCCAAGTAAAACCCTAATCATTTCTAGCCATTACACATCATCAAATCTTCATCCAAATCACTCCACATATACCACTTGTAAACATGGACATGGAATTTCTAAATAAAACTTATGAGAATGATCCTTATGGCACCAAAAGAATGCTTAATCAACTTAGTCAACTTAGCTGGTTATATAGAAAGGAAGAAGATCCTGTGTCACCACAACATCAACAGTTCCCACAACATCAAGTCCTAGGCCAATATCAACGATCCCACATTCAATCACAAGCCCAACAAGCACATAATCCAAACACTAATGCCACCACATCCATACCACAAATCACCCTCACTATTCCTAGCAACACCCCAAACGCAAGTACTTCCATAAGTCTACCATCCAATGATCCTAACTCCATTGCCATCATATCCCAACTGCTTTCTCAACAAACTTCCAACATCACCCAATGTCCACAACAATCCACCTCACAAAACCTTTCACCTACAAGTCCTATCATGCCACCTCATCACCAAACCTATCCGCATGGCAATCAAATGTCCTTACAAGAACAACAAGCAAGTCCAAATGGCCCTATGTACATAAATCATGAAAGTCCAAGTCATCTTATGCAAGACCTAAAATACTTTGACAAGAGAGAAACCAACCTAGAAAGTGCCTCCTTTGAGTCACCTTCACTATCCAATCATATATCAAAACATGAGCCAACTAGTCCCATTGCAACACCTTTATCAAGCCCTTCATCACCTTCATCCCCATGTTCCACTAATCCTTCATTAAAAGATTCCATGGAGATACTTTTAGAGAAATTGGTCCAATCAAATTTGATTGAGCTATACCTGTTCAAAGCATATTCTCCATTTATGATTAAACCTAGAGGGTATAATGAAAACCATTATTGTGCATAGGATAGGTATATGGGCCATATCATATCCACTTGTGTCCAATTTCAAAGATTAGTCAAGAACCTAGAAGATGGTGGTAAGATTGTTTTGGATAAAACCAATCCCTCTAATTCCATTATCTTTCCATCTAGCCCAAATCCTAATCCCATTATCCATCCAACAAATCCTAATCCTAAGCCTTCAACTTTTACTATTATCATCTATCCCCTATATTGTCCATTCACCCATACCCTTGCAAAGGATGTGATCCATTGGCTACTAGCAAGGAATGAAACATTGCCATGTCATCAAACACCTATTCTTGAGCCTCCCCATGAGTCCTTAAACACTTTGTCTAGTCTTCTAACCCCATCATGTGATCTACAAGTTATCAAGCTTATTAAAGAGCCTTCCATTTCCATTCAAGAAAACCAAGAGTTATGTCAAGAGAATGATCCTAAGCATGAAGAAACAATAGCCCCTAAATCTAATCAAGATCAAATCATTCCCATCCAATCTATCCATAACATGTACCTTCTTTATGATCAAGATGATACCTATGAAGAAGCTATCCATGAGCACCTTGATCCTATCCATAATCCTATAATCCATGAGCAAGACATCTAAATTGCTCCTAGTCATCCTCCATCTAGCCCAATCCATGATCCTACACCTTCCACTTGTCATGATGAGACAATTGCCTCCCAAGAACACATAAGCATAGAAGATCAAACAAATAACTTGGATCTTAGTGAGCACAATGAACATAATGACGATCCTAATGATCCTTCATCCACATCCACCATTGATCCCATTTCAAATCCACCATATCCTACTAGTCTATCCACATTCATGCATGAGTGTTCTTCCCTAGGACAACAACAACCTTTGTCCTCCACCTCACCCTCTCCATCCAATAACAAGCTCAAGTCTAGTGTCCAAACTACACATAGCCCCATTGTCAATCACATGCTCCAAAACATGAATTATCAAGGCAAAGGCTTAGGCCTTCATGAACAAGGCATTTTGGAGCCAATCCATGTCAAGGTCCCTCCTTGCTCATTTGGCCTTGGATACACACCCCAAGGTCAACAATCTAACGATGTTGGAACTTCCTCCACACTTCCTAAATCCACTTCCTTCCATCATAAACCCCATCATATTCCTAAAACATACGTTGCCATTCCACCTCCCTCATCCTACAAATGTCAAAGCATGTGACCATTCACCTTCCACCATCCACTTTACCTCCACTTCTTCCAACTCCAAATAGCCCTCCATCTGCTTTACCACCATTGCTACCAGCACCCCCTTACCCAATCATTCATAAATTCCCTCACATTCCTAATCCTGGCCAACAAACGCACACATTGTCTAAACATGAAAATTCCACCCTTTCCACCCGCCACATGGGATTTAAAAATAAACATTTGGATGCCTCTACATATAAAGCCCAACATCCTAAGGGTCCTAATACCTTAGGAAATCAATCCAAAAATTCAAAGCAAGGTACATTAAAAAATCCATCCAAACCCATACCTCCAAAAGCAAAATGGTATGGGTACCTAAGCAAAAATCAAGCAAATCAAATGAGGCATCCACATCCCGAAAATCCCAACCATCCTTTTCCATTCAAAAATATCAATTTTCTCCACCCCACATGAAAAGAAAAAATCAAAAAAATACTAAGTCCTTGTGGGTTCCAAAAGTCCTAAATCATCCATCTCCTAAGCAAACATCACCATTGCTTGTTACACCAACATCCAATCAAAAGACTCTATGTTTAACATGGTGTGTGCAGTCGTTGGTCATGATTCCTTTTCATACCTCCATCACTCCATCATTCACTCATTATCCTACATATCTCCCCCATCACCTTCCTATGGTCCATGCTTTTGCATAATTCCATTATAATCCACATCATAATCCACTTTCACCCCTACATAATCCACATCATAATCCACTTTCGATCCCTCTATAATCCATATCATAATCCACTATCTACCTTATCCATCTCACTTTCACGCAATCACCCTACCAACATCTTGAGCATAATGACTTGACATCCTTCTCTAATTGGACTATAATATTACATGGAACTAGACACTTGAGTCCCACCCATCCATATTCCCCCCTTTTCCCATTCAAATGTCAAAATAGTCACAAAAAATAAAAAAGTAAAAAAAAAAAGAAAAAAGAAAAATTAAAAAAAAAAAGTAAAGAGAAATCCTTTTGTCCAACAGTGAAAACCTGGTAAACAGGTGCCTTGGATAAGTACCATGATGAAAACCTGGCAAACAGGTGTCATGTGTAAGTTGATCTTCTATGTCACCTACACTTGGGGGCACCTTGTCTCATCCAACATATCACGTTCATCCCATCATTTCCTTTCATACCACTTCCCATAATTTTCCATACCATCTTACCATCCTTATCCATACACATTCCTATCATATTGAGTCCATCCATCCTCCCTTCCTCCTTTTGATTTTGATAAAGACATGGGGGCAAAATGTTGAAACATGTTTTGGGTATCTCTTGACATACCTTATCTGGACATTATCCTATGGTCCTTTCCAATCCAATCCTATCATTATCCTCTAGTCATTACCCATTTATCCATCTTATCCAATCCATCCTATCATCCCATTGTCCTAAGCATTGTCATGAAAAAACTTAAGTCTGCTCTCTAGAATGGGGCATGTTATTCCTATGCGACATAGCCTTTGGAGATCACATCCTTGCTCTCTTACACATACATCCATTCAATTCCATTGCCTATCCTTTTATCCTATCCATTTATCATGACCCTTCCATCCTATTTACTATCACCCATCCTTTTATCCATTCAATCCCATTCATTCCCTTGCACCTAGACTTGGTTTCCCTTGTCATTGGTATCAAGCACAAATGCTACCCAAATTGTAAATCCATTGACGTTCAAAAATACAAAAATACAAAAAAATAAAAATATTCCCAAAACCACAAAAAATTAAAATATTTCTAAAAAAATCTAAAAAAATAAAATATTCTCAAAAATCCAAAAATATCAAATATTCTAAAAAATACAAACAAATTAAAAATTCCCAAAAATCTAAAAAAATCAAATATTCCTAAAAAAAGACAAAAAAATCAAATATCCAACAAAAAAAATAAAAATCCAAGCAATAAGATCAATCATCTATCAAACAATCCATCACACCAAATCCATCAAAACAAGTCCAATCACATCATCAAATCAAGCCAATCTATCAATCATCCAATCTATTAAACAATCAAAAGCAAATCAAATAACATCAATCACATCAATTCATCAAATCAATCCAAACAATCAATCCAAGTCCTTCAATCCAATCATCCCTTCACATCAATCAAATAAATCCATCAATCCCAATCATCTAATCTATCAAACAATCAAAAGCAAATCAAATAACATCAATCACATCAATTCATCAAATCAAATCAATCCAAAGAATTAAAGCAATGATCCAAATGCTAGTCATCCTTAATCCAACCAATCAAGTCAATCAATCAAGTCAAATTATCCAATCACATCCTTGGTCTTTATCCTAATCTTGTTGTAAACCAAATCAATCAAATCAATCAATCATCATAATCATCAATGGTATATATCGTTCCCACATCCTTGTATTGATCTAGGGATATATCGTTCCCCTCAATGACAACACTATCATCAATCAATCAAACAATCAATCATTAGTTTACAGCTTGACAGGGGCAATACCTTGTTTGTTTTTGAATCATTTGTGCATGCTTGATTGCTTGCTTGTGTGTGTTATCTTTTTATCTTGTATTTGCATCAAATCTGAATCAACCCAGCTAATATTCATTTCTTGTATCTAGACAAGGTTGTATTATGCTGGGGCACGAGACACATCGTCACCTTGGTCCTTATACCTTGGTGCATAATGTCTCATGCTATATCAAATATCATGGTTGCTCACCTTCATTGCAGTATAACGCATCCATCCCTTCTTCTATCCATTCTTTTATTTTTTGCCATTCCTTTTATTTCGAGAGCCTACCTGTGTTTGTCCAACCCACCTATCCTCTCGAGGGGGCATCATCATCCTATGTTTCCATCATCCCATTATCCTTTTCCTCTATCCATACCTTAGCTTCTTTGAAATGATGTTACTCGACACAAATCTTATCATCTCACAACATCATCTCAAAGAGGGGCAAATGTAGACATCAAAAAATGTCCATGTCTCGACACAACACCTTGTTGACATGACCTTGTGTGTTTTGCCCTAGGTCCTAGGTCATCCAACCTCATCCCACTCATAAATCCCACTTATCCCACTCCTAATTCTATCATAATTACTTAGCCAATTAATTAAATAAATCATATTTATTTAATTAATTCCCCATCCCATTTGTCCAACTTAATCACCTTCTTGATTAATTAAATAAACCCACTTTATTTAATTAATCCCACTTAATCACATTCCAATTAACTAAATAAGTCCCATTTGTTTAGTTAATAATACCCCTTCACATGTCTCACACAATTCAAATTAAAAATTTAAATTATTCCCTCACCTCTCATCACATTGCGACACATGTCACATGTCTCATCTCCCACTTAATATGCCTTCACATGTCAAACTAATTCAAATATAATATTTGAATTAGATTCCTTTTATTCTCCATCGTACACTTGTCATGTGACTACAATCCCTCTTTGAGTAGGTAACCCTAATCCAACCCTAATTGATCTTGACCGTCCATAGCATCCAACATAACTTTCAATCCTATCCATCCATTCAAATCAACCTCTTTCTATAAACCTAGCCTCCTCTAAGCCATTTTCATGGAGTACTGTTTATGCTGCCAAAATCTTGAGCAACCAACATCCAACCATACCCATCAATCTCTCCTTTGCATCCATTTCCATCTCCATCTTGCATCTTTCTTCATATTGCATCCATCATCTTGTAGGTATCGATCAAGCCATTATCTTGCGCATATCATTCGAGGTGTATTGAAGGTTTGGGTTTGGGTAATGTATGTGTTAGAAATTAATCTTTAATTAGTGAAGATTATATTATATTTTTGTATTTTATTAATTTGGTGTTTTATCCCCACATGTGGGATAACACCTTTTTTATTCTTCCATTCCTCCTTAAGAGGAAACATGTGGCACACACCTTATGCACGGTGGCATATTGGAGTTATGCATAACTCCATTCTTCACCTCTATTTAAGAGGTGTCTCCTCCTCTCTTTCTACGCACACATTCTCTTCACAAATATCTTCTTCTTCTTCATTTTCTCATTGAGAAGCTTCTCAAATATCTCTGTAATCTCTCCTTTTTTGGCTTTTTGCCACTTGCATATTCACAGGGAGTTTTTTCTTTGTTTTTCCCCTTTACAATCTTGGTGTTGGTCTCTTTGGTGTATTCGGCATACTGGTATTTCTCTTGTGCTTTGTGCTATTTACTTCTGCATGTTTGATTAGTAGATTACTTTACATGGTATCAGAGCCTTGCTGCTAATCATTCTGTGCAAGTATATTTTTGTTTGATATGTTGTAGTTGACCTTGGAGACCTGCAAAGAAATAGGAGAACATTATCTGTTTCAAATTTTTTTACAAAAAAATTCGTTCATTGCAGAATGAGAGGGAAATTTTTTTTTTGAGAGAGAAGGAATTTTTTTGTGCAGAATCAAATTTTTTTTGATTTTTTTTTCTAACCCTATTGCATGCAACTAATATAGGGATTCATAAAAAAAAAAAAGTTCAGATTTTTTTCTTTCAAAATTTTTTGCATGCAACTAATATTTGTTCAAATCAAAATCTAGGTTTTAAAAAAATAATAATAATATTTTTCTCTCTGTTTGGAAATTTTTTTATGCTTCTATAGCATTTCTATTCTTTAAAAAAAATAATAGAGTTTGTAAAAAAAATCTCTGCAAAAATCTATATTTAAATTTTTGCTGCATGCTACAATTTTCTTTAAAAAAATTCTATAACATTTATAATTTTTTACAAACTATAAATTAAAATCTACAAAGTTTTTTTAAAAAACTATTAAAAATAATAAACTTAAAAAAAAAAAAATTATTAAAAAACTTCAAAAAAATTTTAGGGCTTTTAAAAAAACCTAAAGGGCTCGGCCCTGCATTGTTTTTTAACAATGTTTAATCTTTTAAAAAAATAATAAATAAACATATTTAAAAAATTTAAGGCCAAAGGCCTGCGGGGATCAAATTTAAATCTTTCGGGTCCCGAGCAGAGTCGGCCTCTTTTTGTCGGCATTATATATCAAAAGTTTGTTAATTTTTTTAAAACATTAAAAACCAAAAATTGAAAATCTTTTAAGCCCTCCAAACCCAACGCCGCTCTCCTCTGCCGCTCGTTCCTTTTCTGCAAAAAAAATTCAATTAAACAAAAATCTCTAACCTTTTTTTTGGCCCTCTTCATTCTTTAATAAAAAGGCTTTCTTTTTTATTTTAGAAAGTTTCCTTTAAAAAATTTTATATATTCGGCTTATATTTCTATATGCCCTTTTAAGGGTTTTATTATCTGTGTTTTTTTTTCATATAAATTTATTTTATTTATTTTAGTTTTTTAAAAACAATACTTATAATGTTTTTTTTTTTAGAATCTAAGTTTTTTAAAAATTTTGTATTTAATTTAGGCATTTAAAAAAAAAAAAAATTACCTTCTAGTTTTTTTTTTTAAAATTGCCTTTTTATTAGGGCATTTTTAAAAAAAAAATTGCCTTTTGTTTAAGTAATTAGGCATTTTTTTCTTCTTCATAAAAAGGTATATTTTTCGTTGATTTTAATTTTTTGAAAAATGTCGACCCTAATTCCCGAAATTAAACTCAATTCGACTAATTATCACTCATGGAAGCAACACATTAGTTTTATTTTTTGATTTAAGCATCTTTTGGATGTAGCGACCAATTCAAAGTCAGAACCTACAACTACAACAACCCAGGATGAAAAAGACAAATGGATGAGAAAAAATGATTAAGCTCTCCGTCTAATAGGTATTTCGATGTCACCTGAACTCTATGTTCACATAGGGGCATGCACAACAACCCATTCTGCATGGGATATTCTTAAAAATATTTATGGCAGTGCAAATGAATCTAGGAAGATTCAACTTCAAGATCAACTCGAAGATCTCAGGTATACAGATTTCAAAACCATGGATGAATTTCTTCTTAAATTTAATGATATTAGTGCTCAATTGACTGATTTAGGAGTTAAGCTTGAACATCTTAGATTGATTCATATCATTCTTAAAAAATATTTACCTAAACCGTTTCAACAATTTATTACAAATATTCATTCTCAATTAGCTATTCCTACCTTAGTGACTCAGTTAACTTATGAAATTTTTCAAAATTTGTTACGACAAGAAGAAGCTAAGTTAATTCAATTTGGTACTCTTAGAAATAATGAGCATGCTTTTATGTCAAAACATAATAATTCATCTAATTCAAATCACAATTTCCATTCACAATTTCCCAACAATCATACTTTTGATAATCGCAAGCACACTACTAATAATCGACACAATTTTAAAAAGTCGCATTGTAATTATTGTAACAAAGATGATCATTGGAGTAGTGATTGTTTCAAAAAGTCTAATGCTAATTATAGGCACAATTCTCAAAGTTTTTGAATTTTTTTCCTATAGTTTTAACATGTACATTGTTATTGGACTTGATCAACCCAATAACCTTGAACATGTCTTCTATATTTAACAGAGGATATTCATGTAGTCATGAATGCATGAATATTGTCTAATTTTGAGTATTTTATACTTGTAATTTCTGTCATATTGCTAGGCTCTTGCTTATTAATTTTCTCACAAATTTGTGACTTTTATCATTTCTCTACCTAAGTCTTGATTTATCTCAATATTTAAAACAAGTCTAGTGTTTCATCTCAACTATGATTATGTTGTCTTGATAAAGGGAATCTAATTTTGTGCCTCATTTATCTGAGATATTAAAAGCTCAATGAAGCTTTTGCCTTCTTGATGGTTTTATCCCATCTATACAACTTTTTGCGAAGTCCAATGCTTCATCTAGTCTCAATGGAGTTCTTTTTTATGCGCTAGACACATTTGTAGTAATGTTGCATAGGGAGCCCTTTAAGTCTCATTGGAGTGCTTTTTTGGCCCCATGGAAAATATTTACATCCACTTTGATGGTATGCACTTACATTTTTATGATGATCTGATCGTTGGGGATCATGTTCCTAAATTTCTATTGAAATCAATATGGTTGTTATACCATCTTTAGGACTATTTTCAAAGTCCTCTGATATTTTATAAAGGCATTATGGTTTTTATAACCATCTATAGGACTATTTTTCAAAGTCCGTATTTTGTTTTTTCAAATGATGGCACTATGATCTTAGGACTAATTTTCAAAGTCCATTATTATTAAACTTGATATAAGTTCCCTTTACAATTCAACAAATGAAGTAGTGAGAAGAAACCTAGAACTTTTATTGCTATGCCTATATGTTGGCATTTTATAATTTTGGCTATAAGCCATGATTTGTGCTACACTTTTTTACTAGCACTCTTATTCAAGGCTTAAGGTTATCTACTTTGTTTCACTCTTATGTTAGCTAAGCTAACCTTTGCCTTTGTGGTTTCATGACTCAAATTTGGATTCATTTTATTCGCAAACTTTTGTTATATGCAATTTATATCTCTTTATATGATTATACTAATTCAGTTTAGGAGATGATCCCAATGATGGGAAATCTATTTGTGGTTATGGTTTCTTTGATGAAACAGGTTCAATATCTTGCAACACAAGAACCATCAATCCACTTCTCTTGGCTCTAAAGGAGCTCAATATTCAGAGTGTTCAAAGGCATCTATACAAGCACTTTGGTTCACTCAATTCCTTGAAGACTTGAAGCATCAAGCTGTATCTAAACTTCTCTTCAACCTTCTTTCTCAAATTTCTATATTCTTATCCATTTTAAAGGCTTTTATGCCATTCATGTAACATGTTGTAATCATCCTTTGATGGATTTATTGTAAATCTCCCCAAGTAAAGCTTAAGGGGGGGTGTATAACACCTCTTTTATTCCTTCTACATGAATAATCTATTTCTGTAGATTCCTCCTTAAGAGGAAACATGTGGCACACACCTTATGCAAGGTGGCATATTGGAGTTACGCATAACTCCATTCTTCACCTCTATTTAAGAGTTGTCTCCTCCTCTCTTTCTACGCACACATTCTCTTCACGGATATCTTCTTCTTCTTCATTTTCTTTCATTGAGAAGCTTCTCAAATATCTCTGGAATCTCTCCTTTTTTGGCTTTTTGCCACTTGCATATTCACAGGGGGTTTTTCTTTGTTTTCCCCCTTTACAATCTTGGTGTTGGTCTCTTTGGTGTATTCTGTATATTGGTATTTCTCTTGTGCTTTGTGCTATTTACTTCTGCATGTTTGATTAGTAGATTATCGATCCTCTAATATTCTTTACAGTATGTCTTTGTTTCATCATTTCAGCTGATCCAAATTTTTAGTATACACCTACATTCAATAATCTAGGCAACATCATACAAACATCCACATCCACATCTCAAATCAATTCCCAATATGCCACATCAACACAACCCCCTACTTCACAACCACCAATATCCTCTTCCACTCAAAACTTCAATTACACATTCCTTCAACAACTCCAACTACAACAACAAAAACAACAACAAAATTAACAACCACCGCTCAACATCCTTCAATAACTCATCACCCAACAACAACCACTGCTCAAATTCCTTCAACAAATCATCGACCAACAACAAGATAATACACCCCAAGCACCCGCAACTAACATAACACAAGTAGTCCAACAATTGATGCGAAGGATAGACGACATACAACAAGGGAATAAAAGAAAACAATATTCCTTTGTGGATATTTGTCCATATCCTTTTGAATGCTCCATTAACATGCCACCTTTCCCCAAGAATTTCAAAACACCAAGATTTGACAAATACAAAGGGCAAGGAGATCCTCGAGAACACCTTAGGAAATTTTGCATTGCTTGCTTAGAAGTCTCCTATGAAGATACCTATCTCATGAGGATTTTTCCTCAAAGCTTAGAAGGTCAAGCTATAGAATGGTTTATACACCTTAACCTTGACATTAAAACATTCCATGAACTTGCAGAGAAATTCGTCAATCACTTATCCTATAACTTTGAACATGAAGTGTATATGACAAATCTTTGCAACATGAAACAAAAGAATGGGGAAACCTTCATTGCCTTCTTGCAATGATGGAGAAGCCTCACAAGCAAGCTTTATTGGCTCATCCCTGAGAACCATTTGGTTAATATGTGTGCAACTAATTTAAACCAAGAAATGGTCTTCCACCTTCAAATCCAATGTGCCTCAACCTTCAAAGAAGTTATTAACAAAGGCACCACTATCGAAAGAGCCCTCACTGCAAAAGGAGCTATAAAAAGCTATAAGGAAAACAATAACAATAAGAACAATAACCAAAAAGTCAAAAACAACAACAATAATTGTATACACCTAAAAATGGCTCAAGTCAAATTTAATAAATATTTTAATATTTATTTTATTCTTATTCTTCTATCAATAAATAAATATTCTAATTTATTTATCTGATTCACATTCATCTTAATCTTCCAAAAATTAAATAAAAATCAATTTATTTAATTAAATCATCCAAATTCCTCTAAATCATCCTTAATTAAATAATTCTAAATTATTTAATTAATCATCTATCCTAAAGTCTTAATTCATATAAATCCACATCATTTCCACCTCACTTTACACCTCATCATGTTGCACACATAATGGAATATTTTTAATATTTAATTATATAATTATCCTCACTCACATGTCCTATTTATCCTCTAACCATCCCTACTCTTAAGAACTTGGTCTTTCCATGTCATCATAGTCAAACGACACTTAGAGACACATATCTCATAGTTCCTAGATTCTTTCCAACAACCCTACAAAGAAGGACTCCTTTGACCCTTGTCTTTTGGTCCTTGAGAGCATTGTGACAAGTGGCCTCTTGCTCACACCTTTCTCTCCACCTTGTCATCGTAGGAGGAACATCTACCATTTTTATCTCCCTCATCCCAACTAATCAAATCTCTACCATACACATCACGTGACTTATTCCTCCACCATGGATCTTTGACACTTGGATTTGAGCCTCAGCTTATAAAAGCAAGTTCCTCACCCTCATTTTGCAATCACAAGAGCTATAGTACTTACATGATGCATAAATTTCCATCAAGCAATCAAGTGTGCCTTTGGCCCCCCATTTGCATTAGTTTCATAATCTCCATTGTTTGCACAATCATTTAGCTTCACAACATCATTTTGCTTCATAATCAATATCATGGCAATATCAAAATCATCCTCATTATCTTAGCTTTGCATTGTAGGTTTGCTCACATTGCATTTTGAATCCACAAAATCCATTCCTCTCTTTGTCATCTTGGAAAGCAAGGAAGTACATTTCTGAGAGCAACATCATCATCAACAAGATCATTGAGAAGATAGGAAACAATGGAACGCACGGGATAAATCAATTTGCAAGGTATATCTTATGTTTTCTGCATTTTTCTTAGTTTCATTGATGTATTGAATTTGAGTAGGAATTCTAGAGTATTTGTGGTATGTTAGTAGGTTCTTACATTAGTTTCAAATTATCAATCACATTTTGGTGCCCACCGTGGGGCCTTGCCCCGTTTTTAACTTCTAGATTTGAGTTTTTGGTGTACTTACAATCGTAACAGGTCATTTCTGTGCATTCAAGTTCCAGTCCTACGCGTTTGTAAAGAAAATTGCAGTCTAACGCATATCATCATCCTTGCTGGGCATATGACAAATTCTATTGTGCATTCATTCTTCTTGCACATTTAATTCATTCTACTACACATATAACGCATCTTGCTACACATTTGTCTTTCTGTGCATGTAACTCATTTTGTTGCACATTCATTGTTTGTTTCAGCGCATTTGAAATTAGGCAGTTTTAGTATAGATCTTTTGATAATTTTTTATGCTAACTTTTGTGGCAGCTATCATCGATCATCAAAGAACTATATTCAGACTACTGACAATTAGTTTTGCAGGTTTAAGGCTTGGTTTAGACATCATTTACTCTTGCATTGTTAATCTAGTGGCACCTAGCTTAATTTAGGAGTAATCATACCATTTTGCATTACAATCTTACATGCAATCATAACTTAGTTTCCAATTAGGAGTAACTCTATCTTTCATACAAATCTTCACATAGTCTAATTTAGGAGTAACTCTATCTTGCATACAATCTTCACTTAGTTTTAATTAGGAGGAGTAATTCAATCTTGCATACAATTTTCACCTAGTCTAAACTAAGAGGTTAAATTGGACAACTTTTTCATACAAATCTTGCATATAATCATCACATAGTCTAAATTAGGTGGTTAATTGAACAAATCTTGCATACAATCCTGCATACAATCCAAACTTAGCATAAATAGGGGAAAGTAATTTGAGTATATTTCCTTTGTTGTTATAATATGGTAATTTGTGTTGTTAGATTAGTCACACTTAGCTTAATCTAGGTGGTCAATAAACAAGTGTTTGTTGTGCTTGCAAAGGTGATAGGCATATGCTCTCCCCTTGCAACATCTTGGGTGATAAAAAAGCCAGACTCATCTCCCCATTTCTTGTTTGCCCTTAGTAAGGCCTGCTCTTGGATTGTAATTCATCCAAGAGAGACGACCTTAAGTGGAGCTTTCCTTTGACCCACTATATAAATGGGATAAGGCGAAAGCCAAGTCCTAAACAACGTCAGCCTTGCCTTTCGGTGCCAAATCAAAAAGCGGCGTACTAGCACTTTGTGGAAACAATTTTCGCATTGTGTGAAGTATTTGAAACTCTTAGTAGGATTGGTCAAAGATTTTAGTAGCTTGCCACATGCTCGCAAGGTGTTGGTCCCTCAAAGTTACTAAGAACCATTGTTTTAGAGACCAAAATCCCTTTACTTGTTGACGCAAGAGGTTGGACCTTTGAAGCCGCCCAACGTTTTCACTAATCATGTATAGAGACAAAAAATTCACTCTTTATGGGGAATGAAACTTGGTATGCCTGAGAAGTGTGTGCCGTGTAAGGGGGAGCCAGTGCTACCAAGTTTCTAGTTGTTCACCTTGATGTAATTGGCTGAAGAAATCCAAGTTGGGATTCAACAAGTAGTATCCTTTCTCGCCTAGGATTGTACTTGTCTTCAAATTTATTTTAAACACTAAATATCACAAACAAACATCAAATTGTACTGCTTGTTGTGTTTTCTTGCCTAAAAATAGACAAACCATCAGCAAAAACATTTAGGTTGCATAGAAAAATGTGCCTAGAATTAAAAAAATTGATCAAACACTGCCAATACACAAAACTGCGCATTTGAAACTTATTGTTGCACATTTGATACTTCTTTATGTGCATACAAATCCTACTGCACATATACAACACCCTGCTGTACATTTGAGCAATATTGATGCGCATACATTCTGTTGTGCATCCAAAAAAAAGACCTACACATTTGAAACCTATTCTTGCACATTTGAACTTGCGCATTCATAACAGTGACCTATTCCTGACATTTTGAGAGAAAAACAAAACCAGTTTTGGATACCCATTTCTGCCTAGAATACACTTGAGAAGTCATTGAAACCATTCAGACACATCTCATACCAATTTTTCATACATTCCACTTGCATCCCATTATCTAGCCTTTCCAAAATCAAACAAAAAGCAAATTTTCCCAAAGGTGCCATTGAGATCTTCTATTTTCAAAACAATCTAGTTAGTTTCCCTATCAGGATCAATCATCCTCTATCTAGAAACTACACTAAGCATCTTGACAAGGTTAGTCTACATCAATAGTGATTGCAATCATCCCCATTTGACTTACTTTGGATCAACACTTTGATAGCTATACACCGTGGCTCAAGACCATTGTTTGAACAAAAATCAAAACACCACCTTTAGAAAATCTTATCACCAACACATTCAAACCAATCTGTCACCCCAAAACTATATCTCATCACAAACATCACTTAGATCCACAAGTATCTCATCCAACTTCATTCACATCAAACTTTGCATGGTTGAAACTAGATCTCAAGCCAAAAGAAGAAAAGAAATGGATTACACAAACAATAGTGAACACTCTTCTAGTGATGGAGAGGAAGAAATCAACCAAGAAGAACTTGATAAATACCTACAAGATCCAAAGTTCCAAAAATTGATGGATAAGATTGTATCAACAGACCCTCACAAATACTTCCTCTTACTAGCACAACAAGGAGCTAAACTACCCACTGATTTTGACATTTCAAAATTGAGAGAAACAACCTCATCAAATGAAACCGAAGCTTCCAAGAATGAAAAAGAAGCTCCCAAAAATGAAAAGGCTAAGGATATGTTAATTCCTTTAGATACACTCACACAACAAATCCAAGCCTTACAACAACAATTTGTGGACTTGCAAACGGGAACCTCCACAAAACATTACTCATTAGAGGATATATCTCCATATCCTTTTGACAAAAGCTTAGTCATGGTATCTTTCCCTTCAAGATTTGAAGTCCCTAAATTTGACAAATATAGGGGGAAAGGTGATCCACGTGACTACAATTCAGCATTGCATGCTTAGAAGTCGCCCATAATGAGACATATCTTATGCGACTCTTCCCACACAGCTTAGGAGGTCAAGCTATGGAGTGGTTCTCCCGTCTACCTCCCAGAATCCAAACATTCAATGAACTAGTGGACAAGTTTGTCACTCACTTTTCATACAACATTGAACATGAGATTTCAATGTTAGATCTATGCAATAACACACAAAAGAGTGGGGAATCTTTTGCCACTTTCTTACAAAGGTGGAGACAACTTGCTAGTAAATGTCCTTATCATATTCCTGAGAAGCAAATGATTGAAATGTTTGTCCATAACTTGAACACCGAATTAAGCTATCAAATACAAATCCAATGTCCTACTTCCTTTAGTAAGGTCATTGAAATGCGATTACTTATTGAGAAGGCTTTGATAGCTAAAGGACAAATTAAAATCTACAAGGATGTCCCTAATTCAAGCAACAACATGGATAAATCAAGGTTTTGGACTAAAAACAAGAACATTGTAAATGATGGAGTTGTAGATGCAAAACATGTGACACCAAAACAATCTATTCTAAATCTATCAAGTCCACACAACAATACTACTCCAAACAAATCCACAAACAATGAACCAAGACAAACAAATGTTCCTCCTCGCAGAAAATTTACACCATTGGGTGAATCAATTGAATCTTCCCTAAGGAATATCATAGCAAACAACCTCATAACACTTCCTACGGTTAGAGAATATGAACCCAAGTTCAAACCCTCTTGGTGGAATGATTCTATTTTTTGTGAATTCCATAGAAGTAAAGGTCACAATACTAACAATTGCCAATGATTGAAACACACCATCCAAGACTTGATAGATTGTGGAGACATATCAATTGATGGACATGCATCCAATGAAGACCATATGACATTCAAGAATCTGCTCCCTAACTATGAGAAGGGAGGTCCCTCTAAGCAAAACAATAACAGTGGTAACAATGCCAATTACACAAATGTATCATATGAATACACCGTTAACCACATCTCTGAAAGTGATTCACATATAAATGTGATTACTATAAATAACAAGTCCGATTGTAATGTAACCACTCATCATTGAAAGATTACTCTCCAAGGGGCTCCACCTAAACCATCTTCTGTATCCAATCAGTATAATGTTCTAGATGAACTCCAAAAGACACCTGCACATATATCTATTTTGGAGCTTTTACGTCTTTCACCATCCCATAAGGCTATTATAGAAAAGGCTCTTTTGGAAACCACTGTACCAACAAATCTTGCTCAAGAGCAATTTCAAACCATGGTAGGACATCTTACTACCCCTCACTTCCTATCTTTTACTGAAAAAGGTGACATGTCCATTACTCAACCTCATAATGCATCCCTTCACATCGAAGCCCCCATTCATAAACACAGAATAAAATGGGTCCTTATAGATGGAGGGGCATGTTTAAATATATGCACATTAAAATTAATCCTTGCATTGGGGTTCTCTGAGAATGCTATTGATCCAAAGAAGAAGATCACAATCAAGGCATATGATGATGAAGAAAGGACATTTAAAGGCACTGTTGTTTTGCCCATACGAGTTAGACCAGTAGAGAAAAACATGGTTTGCCAAGTACTTGATATAGAACTTGCCTACAATATTCTCCTTGGCTGACCTTGGATACATGCGATGAAGGTTGTACCATCCACCTATCAACAATGTATAAAGTTGTCTTACAATGTCCAAGAGATTACTATCCAAGGTGATCCCGACCCATTTCAATACTACAACGCCATTAAACCATTGCTTGAAGTTGTCATACCTACCAATCGATCAAGCTCATCCTCTACAGCCCTTGTTGACCCAAGTTCAATACCTTCTACATCTAAAACCTCTAAACTAAAAGTCAAGCTCAAAGATAAAGGGATAGGAGAGTATTCCATTGAGCAAACCTTTTGTATTGCAAAACTACCCCTATCACCCAAGTCTTATGGAAAACCCTCTATGGACAAACCACAACCATTAAAAACTCCTAATGGTCCTTTTATCAAATGGCCTACTCTATCAAATGAAAGTGATGAGAAAGATGTCCTTCAATGGTTGTATAAAGAAGAAGATATGGAAGCCAAGCCACAATATCAACAACCCCAACTACAAACTGATCAATATGGCCCAGGTTTTTCTATCTTGTAGAGAATGGGATATGATGGTCATAGTCCCATAGGCTTGAGAAAAGAAGGTATCATGGAACCCATACAACCTTCTTCCTTATCAGCTCGAGACACTACAGGGCTAGGGTATAAAGGAAAACAAAAGGAAAAGGTTACCACCAATCTAGTTGAGCAAATTCAAAAATTGCAAGAGAGTGAAACAAACTCTAATCAATGGGAATGGGATAGTCTTTCTTAACTATCTTGTGAAGACAAGGACATTGATGTGGTTCAAACATATAGCTCAACAATTACATACCATGAGGGTCAAAGCTCAAGGCCTAGACCGCTAGAGTTTGATTCACAAAATACCGAGAGTTTGTCTCAAGAGGAAGGTCGGAAGCCACACTTGATAGACAATATTGAGGAGAGTACTGTTTTAGACCTTGTAAATACCCCCACAAACCTAGACAACTCCTCCATCCTAACCATCATTTCCCTTGAGTCAGACCAACCCGATGATCCCCTAACTTTAGTATATCCTAAACTTATAGATTGGGAACTACAAGAGGCCCTCGAACTAGATACTTTTCAAAATGACGATGCTATCATTGACTATCTAGAACTAAGGGATCACTTACCATCAGGAGATCATAAAACTGGATTTGCTATAGAACTCAATGACAAGGATTATTTTGGAGAGGGTGCCAATACTTTTAGTCATAAAAATAAAAAAATAAAAAATAGATCTAGTGGTGAAAACTGCTAAGCGGCAGTGTTAGATTGTGGAAAAAGTAAAAAAATAAAAGATGAATCCAATGGTGAAAACCTCTATGAGGCGCCAAAGGATGAAAGGTTTCACACTCTCCCTAATCTTACACATTAGGAGAGGTACTCAATTTTGATAGAACCAATAGAACTTATCAGCATTGGCACATAAGACAATCCAAGGAAAATCCATATGGCAGAATCTTTATCTGAGCAAGAAAAACCAGAATTCATCAAATTATTCAAACAGAGATAGATAAATTTTGCTTGGTCATATGTGGATATGCTGGGACTTGATCCAGATCTCATAATGTGATGCAGTCATGGTAGGAGGGTTCACATAATGAACAGTCTAGACCGTGCAGCTAGAGTAAACACAATGGAAACAACTCAAAGATATGTAACAAATGCAAATTCAGTCATTCAGTATATCATCGAATCTAAATACAGCTCAACTGACAACATGTGGGCTTACAATTAGGGCTCCTAGGGTCTGACTACAGAACATCAGAATATGCACAAGATATAGCTTTGAAGCTCTTGCACAAAGAATCCAAACTATCCAACTATCACTGTGTAAATCACTACCTTCCTAGGGATCTATTACATCATTATATATTATCTCTAGAACAAAGATTCCTCTGCGTCAGCCAAGGAAGATCACAAACTCCAATGAAGAGCTGTAACGTGTGTACATGGATAGGTTGGACCTAATTGTATAGCGTTCCTCTGCAAATGAATGGAATGATTTGTGGATCTCGGGGAAGGTTGGCCACAAACCAAATATCATTGAATGATGTGTCTTTGAACTTCACAAGTTGTGAAATGCTCTGCAAGTTTTCTCCTTTAGCTGATTATCTGAGACTGCCATAATGCTCTGTTTTGAGAAAATAGTCAATCTTCTGATAGCAATAACTTTCTGGTACCTTAACCAAATGCTTTGAGATTTAGATATGTTGTGCATGAATGTCTCTAGATGCTAAGTCCTACTCCATAAGGTTTGAAATGCAACTCCGGTAGCATGCGGACCAAAATACAGAAACCGCTACTGACTAAACTACTTGAACTAAACTTGGAAAATGAAAAGAAACAAACTGAACTGCAAACAAAATGAAATGTAAATGTTTTTGGTTGATGCAAGATTTATCTTGAACCAGGGATGCTCCTGTTGTCGATTAGGATTGCATCCGTGATGCAAAGTTGTGATACTTAGCAATCCTTCGAAACATGGGATCAAACTCAGGTTGTGGGTGACCTATGTCGAGTTTGAACCTCCAGATTATGGGCTTGTTCCCTTAAAATATTCAATTGGATCTATGACTTTGATGTGGAAAAGGGTAAAAATGATCCTTCTAAAAGCAAATAAAACTGTAAAAGTATGGTGATGCACCTAAAAATGATGGAAAACTTGGCAATCTAACTCACAATAGATCTCAGAAAATCTATCCACACAAACCACTTTTAGCAAATTGATCACAAAAATGTTTCTAAGGCTAGAAAATATTTTTGTTTGAAGGAAAGGGGTTTTTTCACAACATAAAAGAAAGGTTTTCCAATTGCATAGCCTAAGACCTGTGATTTTCAATGCTATCTAACACAAACAAGTACTAATGAGACAATGATTTTAAAGGTTTTGATGTTAAACACAATAAAATCTCATCAAATCACTCATACAGGTTGCATTAATGGAAAGGTAGATACTTGATCAAGCTGAAAAATAAAGGAAATTATTGCATAAAACAAAGTATAGAACCTGTAACCTACTATAATATCTATAAATTTGCAAATAAGTGAGTTACAAAAAAACTTCTTCTCTCATAAATGTGTAAAAGAGAAAAGAATGCAAGAACTGAAAAGGGCCATCATGAATGAAAACAAAGAATATTCTCTCCTTATGCCTCCCATGCAAATACTTAACATGCAAAAATAAATATGCATTATCAAAAAGAATGATAGATACATCTTTACACCCTTATTACTCCATGCAAAAATAATTACATTATTACACCATACATGCAATATAAAGCATAATCAAAACAACCTTATCACTCCACCATGCATTATCAAAAAGAATGATAATTGCATCTTTCTGCCACCTTTGCTACACTTGATTTCATGATGATTTTACCTTTATTCATATCACCTTGTTTTTATATCACCTTGTCTTCATAATTCCCTTATCCATTTATCTCATAACCTTACCTTTGAATGATCTCTTTATTTTGACTTTTCATGCATTCAAAAATGCATAAGGCAAAAAGGAGTTTTGACCACACTTGGTCTTGTCGACCACTATGGAGAAGAAAGAATAAAGGTATTAAGCCTTATCTCTTAATGATTTGCATCTTTTGACTTTAGCAAAATCAAATGGAAAAAGACATAAGTATTTGGCATACGGGCCCTCCTGTGGCATAATCATTAGGTATCTCAAGACATAAGTCTTGACCTCGGCATGGATAAGGTGAATGATTTTATTTTGTTAAGCCAAAAAGAAAAGATGAGGAAAGTGAGATACCATCGATCAAAAGCACCCTATGAACCCTAAACCTTGTCATTTGATCTTTTCACTTTACTTGAATTCTGGCTCTATAATTTTGTGAGCTGTCGGCTAGGGTTTGATGACTATGTTCCTCTAGTTTTTCCTACCATTCTCGGTCAATTATTTAGCATTTTCACGACATTTTTGGTACAGGAAGAAAGGTGAGTATGCTTTGAGTTTTTATTTGGCAACTTCTTGTCATTTTTCCTCATTTTGTTATACTCAGGCCACAACTTGTATGGCTGTGTGTTTGAGCATATATTGACATTTTCTTCCCATGCTTCTTTGTCTCTGTGTTCTCTTCATTTGACAACTGTAACTTATCTTTTTCTGAGAGACTTTAAAAGAGTAAAGGCCACGGCCTCTGTAGCTTTCCTTCTCATGCAAAATACAATGTGAGATCTCTCTATTTGGCCTTTATTATTTTCATTCATCTTAACTGTGTATGCACTTTTTGATAAGGGTTTCTTTGAAAAAGAAGTGGGTTTTCTCTTTCTTGAAGAAAAAGGCCTCTTTGCAACGACCATGTTTCACTATTTCTTATCTTCAAGATTCTTTTCCTTTGCAAAAAGAAAAAACACAAGGCCTGAAAATATGACATGGGTCTTCATATTTTTGAAGGAAAGGAACTCTTTTTCGCCACGACATTACTATATCTTCATTTCTTCTGAACTCTCCTTCTATATATCTTGAAATAATATGAGGGTTTCAAAGAATATTACATGGGTTTTGTCATTTTTCCAAAAATAAGGCCTTCTTGGCCGCAGCCTGCTATATCTTGCTTCTCTTTGTCCTCATTCTCTTCTGCATACTTGAATATGTTAGGGTTTTGAAAGAAAGTTTGAGGGTTTAAATTTTATGCAGGAAAAATATACCTCTAGTTACGACCTGTAACCTCTCTTTCTCTATGTTATTTCTTTCATTTTTGAAAAGAGAAACATAGAGAACAACCCATTCTTGTTTATTTCTCTTTCTGACTGTCATTTGGCATATGAAAAAATTGGCATATCATTCTTCTCCATTTCATGGCATTTGATAAACTATGGGTTCATATCATCTGGGTATACATGAAAGCATTTATAATCTTCTATATGGATGAAACTCTGAAGTTCCTTTGCTCACTGTATCTCCTTATTGCATCACATGAACTTGAACATCTGCTTCTTTATATCAATTATCTCATGTATCCTTCATGTTGGTTTAAAATAGCATAAGGATGCTATAATTGTATGCAGTTTCAATGTCTTTTATTCCTGTCAAATGTACTTCTACTTCATTTGGCCCTATGGTTCTCAAAATCTTTATCAATGGTAACAATCTATTTATCATTTGATGTCTCATTGATATTTGTCAATGTTGATGTAGTGTGATCTCCATAGTATTAACTGTGAACTACTCCTTTCTCATACTTCTATATCTCTCTAGAGATTGACTACATCAATCATATGTTCAAGAGTAGCATCCCTGTTATTTCATATGCATACTGGGCTCCTTACTTTTGATCTCCACAAGATGATATGACTGTACCCTTTCCATGACTGTAATCACTTATGTTTTTGATCATTGTACTTCTATACTTGCATATCAATCACTGTTCATCTTGCAACATGTGATGAAGCATTTTGAACATGATCTTATTTTAACAAGCTGCTCCATGAAGTGGGCATAGTATATAGGAGCAACTGCTCCTCTTCACTTCTATGATGATGACTTCACTCCATTTGCAAGTTGAATGTTCTCATGCATAGTATTTCTTTGAATAGTGCATTATGTCTTTTGCAATCTAATATCCTTTTCAAATGAATAAAAAGGAAACATGTTGGGCTCTACCCTTGTGGGAGCAACATTTTCTCCACATATTTTAAAAGTCTTCAAATCAGCAACATTACTTTTCCTATACCTGCACAGTAAACAAACAAGTTAGCATAAAAACATACACCTTGAAGTTGATTGATCTTTCTCATGATGATCTGATTTATTGCATGTATCTGATTTGATCCAATCACATAAGATGGATAATGTCTACAAGTTGATATGTCTGTTGATAAAAATATGTTATGATTTTAAATATCCGAAGCTTCTAACAGGGCTTTTCCCCAATTTTACAGGTACACTGTCATGATCAGAAGCTGAAGATAAGGACATGAAGATCAACTGTCAACTAAGGATATCAACCTTCCAAAAAAGGCAATGATGGATATTTATTATTCTCATATGTTCTTTCTCTTTCCTTTTATCCTCAGATGTATAGCTTGCACATGTTTGCATTGCTCAATTTATTCACTCCCACAACTTGTGTGGGACACATTTAAACATTTCTTTGAATATGATCAGTTACTTTACCTTATGCAAATGATTTATGTATTGTTTACCTTTTGAATCAAATGCATAGGATAGGATAACTGAAACTGATATGAAACATATGTTCAAAACATGATATGAAATGATAGCTTTATAAATACCTTTCTTTCTCACTGAATTGTGATTACTTGAATAATTCAATCATCTCATACTTGAAAGATAAAACTAGTTAAAACCTTCTGTCATTCATTGACTATGTGGTCTCTTGCCATTAGATAACTTCACTTGTCAAGATGGTTTGATAGTCCTAATTGGACTATCAGATTATCCTGACAAATGATCTTTGCTTGTCTCCTGCCAAGATGTCATACATTCACTAATTGATCATTGCACTTAAAAGATTTTCTTTTATTCCTTTTGTGACAACTGCAAATCAGTCTAGTTAAATTAGGTGTGAACATAATTTAGTAACATTTCTGGCGACCTCTTAGGGGTGTTTGCCTGCTAAACAAAACAGAACTAGCAGCCTTGCAATTCTATTAGGCATATGAGTCTTTTCATGCCTCAAACTTTGAAAAACCTCTTGCAACTCAAATTGATATAAAACTACAGCAGAAAAACAAAACTGAAATTGAAACTATTTTTACCTGCTTAAGACATGGCCAGCAAAATGTGCATGTGCACTTCTTGGAAAATGAAATACTGAACTGAAATCCTACTCTACCCTACACTAACCATCCATTGAAGCTGGTCAAACAAATCCATTAACTGGCTTTGTGAAATAACTTCCCTTTCTGGTTAAGAAAGGATGTTCTGGAAACTATTTTACTACTGATAAGTTATGATTCATAATGACATACCTTATTGAATGCTGTAAAACTCTCTGAAGGATGAAAACAAACTCATTCACCATTTGATCATGGTCACAAATACTACTGTTATAAGGTGAATAAATAATCTCATTCTACTGTTCTGAGGCTGAAATCTCATCTTTGGGTACAATAGAAATCTGTATATCCCTTTTAAGTTCTCTACCAGCTAAATCTCTGATTGGACACCCTCTTGTAATGATGAATCTTTGGCTAATACTCCTGATGTCTTGATTTAGATCCGTTGTCCTGTTTTCACATGCAATCTCAGCCTGATTTGAAAAAATTAGCTCAAATGAATGAAATGAAGTAATGTCTGCCTCTTTGACCTGAATAGGTTGATCACATACTGTTGGCTCATTTGATACTAGCTGACCATTAATGTTAGAACAAAAGACTTCTATGATATTTGAAAACATGCTCTCATCTAACTGATAATCTTGCACTGAATCCAAATGAGGTATCTCATCTAGCTGTTTAATACTAGGCATAGATGTTAGAATGCATGTGATATCTTCATTTTCATCCATAAATTCAAGAAGTTCATCAAATAAGTCAGCTAGCTCACGAGACTCAACCTTTATTTCTTTTACAAAAACATGTTCAACTTGATCTTGTTTGCCATCTAAATTTGACACAAAGGACTCAAGATCATCCCAAAATGAAACTTCATCAGATTCCTCTTGAATTTTTGGTAAAGGAGGACTGTTTATTACCTCATAACGACTCTCAACCAACTGTGTAAGTTGTATGATAGGTTTACCTTCATACTCTTCTAATTGATCCAAGATCACATTGTCAGTCTGTTTATCTTCTTACTGTTTTGAAACTGCTATTGGTATGTTTGCCTCATCTGGTTCAATGAAACCAGGTAACTGATCAAACAAAGAAATCAGTTCTTCCTCCTCACATGGGGCTTCCTCCAATGGAACTTGCACATTCTATCTTTGCAATAGAAGATTTTCACCTTGTGATATCTGTACTCTACTTTCATTTATTTTATAAACAACATTCGAAAACTTTTCAAATGAATTGAAATGCAAAGGATTGAGTGCCAAATTTCAACCAGCATCCTCTTCATATGCATTATACTCATTTTCAGCTAGGGACATCGTAAAAATAGCAGCAACCTCTTGCTCCACATCTAATTTTTCTGATTTGGTGGGACAAGAAGGACTGCAAGAAACTTCAGCTGCTGGGTTAAAACTTGGAATCTTGATTGGTTCAGATTTTACTACCTCTTCCCCTTTTTGATTTTGGATTGGTGTGGGAGGGGTAGCCTTAACAAGATTTGGCATTTTATAATCAGGATGCATGGTCCAAGAAGGTTGCCATGTTTGTTCAGAAGATTGATGACTGGGTTCAAGTACTTGATGTGACTGATACTGAGGATTAATAGACTAATTTTGAATGCAAACAGGCTCCTAATTAAAATTAAAACTTCTAAAAATTAGAATTTGATACCTACTAACCTATTTTGAACAGGCTGATCTGGAATGAATGCAGCTGTCTGGATTGTTTGCCTTTTTACTTATGCAAGCAAAAACTTTATCTGTTCCTCTTTTGCTGCTTTCTCCCTCCTAAGACCTTCTTCAAACTATATCCTTTGTGCCTCCAACTCCTGCTCATGAAGATAGGCTTGATAATCCATCTCTTCCTGTTGCTGCTCATATTCTTGCTACCTCCTGAACTCCTCTACCTACTTTGTTAAGTCTAATAATGTATCTTTCATAACATTCATGTTGTTCTTAATATCTTCAACTCCTTGGCGATGCTACTGTTTGAGTTGATCTGATATCAAAGATATCTCTTGAGGTTGATTTTGGACATATGCATGCTGATATGAAGGTTGAGCAAGGGTGGGTGGGTGGTAAGCATATTGAACATGTTGGTTTCCTTGAGAAATCATAGAATTTGGGTTAAAATTAGCAGCATGGCTGATAAGACGATGGATTAGCAGCATTTTCATGATATGATGGATGATATGACATGTTCCCATGAAAGGTTTACATGCCTACTCATTCAAAAACTGAAAAAAGCTAAAATTAGAAGTACTTGGTATAAAACAACACTTGATCTTGTCTGAATTTTTCATAGGTTGCAAAAAATTTGATCTATTCAAACCAGAAAGTTAGTCACCAGGTATTTTGAAATAACACCTCTAAAAAGGCTATATTAGATACTAATCATACTAAAACAACAACAGTAATAAGTTCTTTTTTAACTAAAAATTAGTTCAAAGTCCCACCGGGCGTGCCAAAAACTATTGTCGATTAGGATTGCACCCGTGATGCAAAGTTGTGATACTCAACAATCCTTCGAAACATGGGATCAAACTCAAGTTGTGGGTGACCTATGTCGAGGTTGAACCTCCAGATTATGGGCTGGTTCCCTTAAAATATTCAATTGGATCTATGACTTTGATGTGGAAAAGGGTAAAAATGATCTTTCTAAAAGCAAATAAAACTGTAAAAGTATGGTGATGCACCTAAAAATGATGGAAAACTTGGCAATCTAACTCACAATAGATCTTAGAAAATCTATCCACACAAACCACTTTCAAAAAATTAATCACAAAAATGTTTCTAAGGAAGGCTAGAAAATATTTTTGTTTGAAGGAAAAGGGGTTTTTTCATAACATAAAAGAAAGGTTTTCCAATTGCACAACCTAAGACCTATGATTTTCAATGCTATCTAACACAAACAAGTACTAATGAGACAATGATTTTAAAGATTTTAATGTTAAACATAATAAAATCTCATCAAATTACTCATACAGGTTGCATTAATGGAAAGGTAGATACTTGATCAAGCTAAAAAATAAAGGTAATAATTGCATAAAACAAAGTATAGAACCTATAACCTGTTGTAATCTCTATAAATATGCAAATAAGTGAGTTACAAAAAAACTTCTCTCAGAAATGTGTAAAAGAGAAAAGAATGCAAGAACTGAAAATAAGTTACAAACAAACTTCTTCTCTCAGAAATGTGCAAGAGAGAATAGAATGCAAGAACTAGGAAAAACTAGGTTTTCCTTTACAATATATAGTTTGCTCTCTCCAAGAGGCATCAAAAAATCAATTGCAGTCAACTGCCTCTAAAAATAAGCTCTCCAATTTGATCCATGAGCAAACAATGAAATTCCTGAAAATAAGGGTCAAAACTGCCTCACAATGAACAAAAATAGCTCCAAACTGCTTGTCTCCATGTGTTTGACCCAAGAGTTGACCGAATTTCCTCAATTTGATCCCCAAGCCATGCAAAAAGACCTCGAAGTCCTCAGTTAACTCAACTCCTCCATTTTGCATGATTTTGTATGATAATGATTTCAAAAAGAAAAGGGCCATCATGCATGAAAACAAAGAATATTCTCCTTATGCCTCCCATGCAAATACTTAACTTCATTACATGCAAAAATAAATATGCATTATCAAAAAGAATGATAATTGCATCTTTCTGCCACCTTTGCTACACTTGATTTCATGATGATTTTACCTTTATTCATATCACCTTGTCTTCATAATTCCCTTATCCATTTATCTCATAACCTTACCTTTGAATGATCTCTTTGTTTTGACTTTTCATGCATTCAAAAATGCATAAGGCAAAAAGGAGTTTTGACCATACTTGGTCTTGTCGACCACTATGGAGAAGAAAGAATAAAGACATTAAGTCTTATCTCTTAATGATTTGCATCTTTTGACTTTAGCAAAATCAAATGGAAAAAGACATAAGTATTTGGTACACGGGCCCTCCTGTGGCATAATCATTACGTATCTCAAGACATAAGTCTTGACCTCAGCATGGATAATGTGAATGATTTTATTTTGTTAAGTCAAAAAGAAAAGATGAGGAAAGTGAGATACCATTGATCAAAAGTACCCTATGAACCCTAAAACTTGTCATTTGATCTTTTTACTTTACTTGAATTCTGGCTTTGCAACTTTGTGAGCCATCATCTAGGGTTTGATGACTATGTTCCTCCTCTGGTTTTTCCTACCATTCTTGGCCGATTCTTTAGCATTTTCATGGCATTTTTTATACAGGAAGAAAGGTGAGTATGCTTTGAGTTTTTATTTGGCAACTTCTTGTCATTTTTCCTCATTTTGTTAGACTCAGGTCGCAACTTGTATGGATGTGTGTTTGAGCATATATTGACATTTTCTTACCATGTTTCTTTGTCTCTATATTCTCTTCATTTGGCAACTGTAACTTATCTTTTTTTGAGAGACTTTTAAAGAGTAAAGGTCACGGCCTCTGTATCTTTCCTCCTCACTACAAAATATAAGGTGAGCTCTCTATGTTCGACCTTTATTATTTTCATTCCTCTTGACTGTGTATGCACTTTTTGATAAGGGTTTCTTTAAAAAAGAAATGGGTCTTCTCTTTCTTGAAGAAAAAGGCCTCTCTGCAACGGCCACGTTTCACTATTTCTTATCTTCAAGCTTCTTTTCCTCTGCAGAAAGAAAAAACACAAGCCCTGAAAATATGACATGGGTCTTCATATTTTTGAAGGAAAATAACTCTTTCTGGCCATGACATTACTATATCTTCATTTCTTTTGAAATCTCCCTCTATATATCTTGAAATAATATGAGGATTTCAAAGAACATTACATGGGTTTTGTCATTTTTTCAAAAACAAGGCCTTCTTGGCCATGACCTGCTATATCTTGATTCTCTCTATCCTCATTCTCTTTTGCATACCTGAATATATTAGGGTTTTGAAAGAAAGTTTGAGGGTTTGAATTTTATACAGGAAAAATATACCTCTGGTTACGACCTGTAACCTCTCTTTTTCTGTGTTATTTCTTTCATTTGTGAAAAGAGAAACATAGAGAACAACCCATTCTTGTTTATTTCTCTTTCTGACTGTCATTTGGCATATGAAAAAATTGGCATATCATTCTTCTCCATTTCATGGCATTTGATAAACTATGGGTTCATATCATCTGGGTATACATGAAAGCATTTATAATCTTCTATATGGATGAAACTTTGAAGTTCCTTTGCTCACTGTATCTCCTTATTGCATCACATGAACTTGAACATCTACTTCTTTATATCAATTATCTCCTATATCCTTCATGCTGGTTTAAAGTAGCATAAGGATGCTATAGCTGTATGCAGTTTCAATGTCTTTTATTCCTGTCAAATGTACTTCTACTTCATTTGGGCCTATGGTTCTCAAAATCTATATCAATGGTAACAGTTTCTTTATCATTTGATGTCTCATTGATATTTGTCAATGTTGATGTTGTGTGATCTCCATAGTATTAACTATGAACTGCTCCTTTCTCATGCTTCTGTATCTCCCTGGAGATTGACTACATCAATCATATGTTCAAGAGTAGCATCCCTGTTATTTCATATGCATACTGGGCTCTTTACTTTTGATCTCCACAAGATGATATTGTCCTTTATTTCTAGTTGTATGACTGTTCTTGGCATGATATGACTGTACCCTTTCCATGACTGTAATCACTTCTATCTTTTATCATTGTACTTCTATACTTGCATATCAATCACTGTTCATCCTGCAACATGTGATGACGCATTTTGAACATGATCTTATTTTAACAAGTTGCTCCATGAAGTGGGCATAGTTTATAGGAGCAACTACTCCTCTTCACTTCTATGATGATGACTTCACTCCATTTGCAAGTTGACTGCTCTGATGCATAGTATTTCTTTGAATAGTGCATTCTGTCTTTTGCAATCTGATATCCTTTTCAAATTGATAAAAAGGAAACATGTTGGGCTCTACCCTTGTGGAAGCCACATTTTCTCCACATGTTTTAAAAGTCTTCAAATCAGCAACATTACTTTTCCTATACCTGCACAGTAAACAAACAAGTTAGCATAAAAACATACCTCTTGAAGTTGATTGATCTTTCTCATGATGATCTGATTTATTGCACATGTCTGATTTGATCCAATCACATAAGATGGATAATGTCTACAAGTTGATATGTTTGTTGATAAAAACATGTGATGATTTTAAATATCCAAAGCTTCTAACAGGCCTTTTCCCCAATTTTGTAGGTACACTGTCATGATTAGGAGCTAAAGATAAGGACATGAAGATCAGCTGTCAACTAAGGATATCAACCTTCCAAAAAAGGCAATGATGGATATTTATTATTCTCATATGTTCTTTCTCTTTCCTTTTATCCTCAGATGTATATCTTGCACATGTTTGCATTGCTCAGTTTAGTCACTCCCACGGCTTGTGTGGGACACATTTAAACATTTCTTTGAATATGATCGGTTACTTTACCTTATGCAAATGACTTATGTATTGTTTACCTTTTGAATCAAATGCATAGGATAGAATAACTGAAACTGATATGAAACATATGTTCAAAACATGATATGAAATGGTAGCTTTATAAATACCTTTCTTTCTCATTGAATTGTGATTACTTGAATAATTCAATCATCTCATACTTGAAAGATAAAACTAGTTAAAACCTTCTGTCATTCATTGACTGTGTGGTCTCTTATCATCAGATAACTTCAATTGTCAGGATGGTTTGACAGTCCTGATTAGACTGTCAGATTATCCTGACAAATGATCTTTGCTTGTCTCCTACCAAGATGTCATACATTCACTGATTGATCATTGCACTTAAAATATTTTCTTTTATTCCTCTTGTGACAACTGCAACTCAGTCTAGCTAAATAAGGTGTGAACATAATTTAGTAACAGCTCCTGCATCATACATCCAGGGTTATTGAAAAAAAAAGTGAGTCCCTCACTTTGCAAGGGCTAGAGGGAAACTAAGATGGTCCACCTTAGCCTGATAAATCCATGATGAATCTTCTTCCCGTCTACCTTTCCACTTCATAAGATAATCTTTGTATTGTCTTCCTCTAGTGCTGCATCCATCTCTATTGTCTAAAATGTCTTCAATCTGCTCTGGTGGTTGTTGCAGTAACGACTTCTTCAAGTCTTCTTCAATGCTGTCACTGAACTCTGCTTCATGATACTAGTATAGGTCTGCAATGTTGAAAATAGGTGATATACCCAATGTGTCTGGTAACTCTACTTCATATTTGTTTCCTAAATCAAATTTTCTGAGTATCCTACAAGGTCCAAACTTCTTCATCTTCAACTTGTTATATGTTCCAACTGGAAATATTTCTTTTCTCAAGTACACCATCACTTCATCACCAACTTCAAATTCCTTGTCTTCTCTTCTCATCTTCTTGCTCCTTATACTTACTATTCATATCTCCCAAATGCTTCTTCGCCTGATCATGCACTATCTCCATATGTTCTACAAATTCTTCTGCTTCGGTATTTCTCTTTTCCTCGGTACTTATATCTCTCAATTCAACAACTCCTCTAGGGTTTACTCTGGTAACAATCTCAAAAGGTGTTCTTCCAGTACTCCTATTCACTAAATTATTGTATGCAAATTCTACTTGTGAAAGAATCAAATCCCAACTTCATGTCTTCTCGCCAACCAAACATCTCACCAAGTTTCCCAAACTCCTATTCACTACCTCTGTCTGTCCATCAGTCTGTGGATGAAATGTTGAAGTGAACTTTAAATATGTCTTCATATTCTTCCAAAGTGTCTTCCAAAAGTATCCAAGAAATCTTGTGTCTCTGTCTGAAATTATGCTCTTAGGTAATCCATGCAATCTCACAATTTCCTTGAAAATAGGTTAGCTACATGCACTGCATCAGTTGTCTTCTTACAAGGTATGAAATGTGCCATCTTTGAAAATATGTCCACCACTACAAATATAGAATCATGTCCTCTCTATGTCTTAGGCAATCCCATTACAAAATCCATACTTATGTCTTCCCAAGGTCTCTCTGGTACTATCAAAGGTTTATACAATCCAGTATTCTGACTACTTCCTTTTGCAACTTGACAAACCCTACAACTCTGCACAAATTTCCTAACATCCTTATTTATCTAAGTCAACAAGTAGTTTTCACTCACCAAAGTTACTGTCTTATCAATGCCAAAATGTCCTGCCGATCCACCACTGTGTTTCTCCTTGATCAAATTGTCTCTCATTGAACATCTAGGTATGCATATCTTTTGAACAACATATCTTCCTGAATGAAATATTCCAACCACTTACTCCTATATGTCACAATAGGTTCCTTGCATGCTTTCCAGGGTTCTGCAAAATCAATACCCCCCTCATACATATGTTTCAATTCATCAAAACCTAACACTTCAACTCTTATCTCTGTCAACAAGTTCCTTCTCCTACTCAATGCATCTGCAACTTTGTTTGATTTACCACTCCTATGCTTCAAAATAAAAGTATAACTCTTAATGAACTCTACCCATCTCATATGTCTTTGATTTAACTTTCCTTGACTATTCAAATATTACAAAGCTTGATGATCTGTATATAACACAATTTTCTTAGGCAATAAGTAATGTCTCCACTTCTTCAAGTCTTGAATTATGGCATAGAACTCTTGATCATAAACTGAATATCTTCTCCTTGCATCATTCAACTTCTCACTGAAATATGCTACTGGTCTACCTTCTTGACTCAATAATGCTCCAATTGCATTCCCACTTGCATCACAATCTACTTGAAATACCTTATTGAAATCTGGTAATGCCAAAATAGGTTGCTCTATCACTTTTTGTTTCAATAATTCAAAACTTTTATTTGCTCCTAATGTCCACTTGAAATCTTTTCTGTCACCTCTCATTGTCTCTGTCATAGGATTACAAACTAAACTAAAATTTTTGATGAAATTTTGGTAGAAACTAGCTAATCCATGAAATGATTTGACTTCTCCAATGCTCTCTAATGTAGGCCACTCAACAATTGCTCTTACTTTCTCAGGGTCCATCTTCAATCCTTCCGCAGAAATCACAAATCCCAAATATACCAATTCTTCCTTCATGAAACTACACTTCTTGATGTTTATTAGCAATTTCTCTTCTATCAGTCTCTGCAATACTTGTCTAAGGTGCTGCAAACGTTCTTCCCTTGTCTTACTGAAAATCAAAATGTCATCAAAATACACAATAACAGACTTACCCAAGAATTTCTTCAAAACTTCATTCATCAACCTCATGAAAGTACTAGGTGCATTTGTCAATCCAAAAGGCATCACTAACCACTCATACAATCCTTCATTTGTCTTAAAAGCAGTCTTCCATTCATCTCCTTTGATTCTAATCTGATGGTATCCACTCTTCAAATCTATCTTTGTGAAATATTTTTCTCCACTCAAACAATCCATGATATCATCCATCCTAGGTAAAGGAAATATATACTTAATTGTGATCTTGTTTATTGCTCTAGAGCCTGTACATATTCTCCATTCTCCATCTTTCTTTGGTGCTAACACTACAGGTACTGCACAAGGACTCAAACTTTCTCTGATCAAACCTTTCCTCAACAACTCTTGTATCTGTCTATTCAATTCGTCATTCTCCACTAGTGTCATTATGTGTGCTACTTTGTTAGGAAAACTAGCTCCCGGTATAAGATCCATGTGATGACTGATACTCCTTATAGGTTGGAATCCCTCTGGTACATTATTTGATATGATGTCTTCATACTCTGTTAGTAATTCAGTTATCTCCTCCGGTTGTGATTCAATCTTCTTCTCCAATGTTTTAGGTTTAGGGATCAAAGCATAACACATATTCTCATGTCTCAAACCATCCAGAAATTTCCTTCCATCTACCAAACAAATTCTGGCATTCTGACATACTTCACTCTTAGGGTCATCCTCCAAAGGAATCAAAGTAATTCTCTTTCCATTTTCTATTATAGTGTATGTATTCTTTCTTCCATTATGTATAGCTTTTCTATCATACTGCCAAGGTCTACCCAACAAGATATGACAAACATCCATAGGCATAATATCACACAAGACTTCATCATGATAAGATCCAATATGAAATTTTGCCAAACATTTTTCACTCACCAATACCTTATGATCATCTTGAATCCATGCTATCTGATAGGGCTTAGGGTGTTTCAATCTTTCTAACTTCAACTTAGTCACCATCTCCTCTAAAACTAGATTATCTGAACTACCACTATCAATAACAACTTTACAACATTTGCCTCCTGATTTGCATCTAGTTCTAAACAAACTTTTCCTCTACGGTGGTTCCTCATTTGTCTCTGCTTCGAAAAGTTCTTTCCTCATAACAAGTGCTTCTCCTTTCTCAGGTTTACCAACTGAACTAGGTGATCCAACGAGTTCTTCTTCCACATAAGTTGCTTTTCCACTATTCTCCATCCTCTTGCCTATACTTTCTTGATTACATTCAAATGCTCTATGTGTTTCACCTCCACACTTGAAACAGGTTCCTCTGAATGTTCTCCTATCAGGTCCTCTATCTTCTCTTTTGTATTCTTCATTTCGATATGCACTAGGATTTCCTCTCCGATAGTAAGTTCTGTCATCTCTCTGGTATGCATTATTATCTCCATCTTCTTTCTTGAATGTGTTCTCTTGTCTGTTCTTCTTCACAAATGATCTCTCTCCTCTGAAAAATGTTCTACCTCTAAAATTTACCTCCTCTACCTTTCTGTCTCTGATGATGCCTCTTATTCAAATTTTCTTCAACTTTTAGGGAAAACTGATATGCTTCTTCCAGTGATGTCATCCTCACCAAACTCAGTTCTTCTTGAATGTTTAATCTTAGTCCATTGATGTATCTAGCCACTTTCTCCTTGCTTTCTTCACTATGTCCCGTTCTTATGATCATCTTATGAAATTCTTCAGTGTGTTCCTTCACAGATTTTTCTTTTTGTCTCAGGTTTTGCAATCTCTTCAATAGTTCCAACTCATAGTCAGCAGGTACAAACTAGTTCTTCAATTTTCTCACCATCCTATCCCATTTTGTGATCTTTTCTTTTCCTCTTCTATTTCTATCCAACTGAACTTCTTTCCACCATATAGCAACATGTCCTTTCAACTTTGTCTTCGCAAATTTCACCTTCTCTGAATCTTCAACTTCTTCATATTCAAAGTATTCTTCCATGTCATTTATCCAGTCAATCAACTCTTCAGGGTTCAAATTACCAATGCAATTAGGTACATCAAATCTAGGTCTTTTCCCAATCTTTGAAATAGCTCACAACATCTTGACTTGATCTGATTCTTCTTCTTCATCACCTCATAGGGTTTCACCAATTTATTCTACAGATTAAAATTCCTCTTCACCATCACTTTCAACATTAGGTCTCGGTGTCAATCCTCTTCGCTTATCTTCCTCAACATCTAATCAAATTCTCATTGTTTTCATCATTTCTATCATCTCATCCATTCTACCAGCCATTGTTCCAATAGCAGGGACTCTCCTCGACATAATTCTTCCTAGGATCAAGTGCAAACTACCTCAAGTTCGGCGATGGGGCTACAAGGTGATAACTACCTCATAATTGGTGATCGGTTGTGACATAAGTAACCTACCTTAGATTTGGCGATCTGTCTCCAGCAAGATCTAACATAATTCCTTCACCAGCTTCTCTCACTTCACTCCCAAAGATTCAAACTTTTGCTCTGATACCACTTGGTGCAGTCACGGTAGGAGGGTTCATGGAATGAATAGTCCAGACCGCGTAGCTAGAGTAAACACAACGGAAACAACTCAAAGATATGTAAAAAATGCAAATTCAGTCATTCAGTATATCATAGAATTCAAATATAGATCAGCTGGCAACATGCGTGCTTATAATTAGGGCTCCTAGGGTCTGATTACAAAACATCAGAATATGTACAAGATATAGCTTTGAAGCTCTTTCGTAAAGATTCCAAACTATCCAACTATCACTGTGTGAATCACTACCTTCCTAGGGATCTATTACATCATTATATATTATCTCTGAAATGAAAGATTCCTCTGTGTTGGCCAAGGAAGATCACAAACTCCAATGAAGAGTTGTAACGTGTGTACACGGATAGGTTGGACCTAATTGCATAGCGTTCCTCCGCAAATCAATGGAATGATATGCGGTATCTCGGGGAAGGTCAGCCATGAACCAAAGATCATTGAATGATGTGTCTTTGAACTTCACAAGTTGTGAAATGCTCTGCAGGTCTTCTCCTTTAGTTGATTATCTAAGACTGCCATAATGCTTTGTTCTAAGAAAACAATCGATCTTCTGATAATGATAACTTTCTGATACATTAACCAAATGCTCTGAGATTCAGATATGTTGTACATGAATGTCTCTAGATGCTAAGTCCTTCTTCACAAGGTCTGAAATGCAACTGCGGTAAAATGAGGACCAAAATACAGAAACTGCTACTAACTGAACTGCTTGAACTGAACTTGGAAAATGAAAAGAAACAAACTAAACTGCAAACAAATTGAAATGCAAATATTTTTGGTTGATGCAAGATTGCTCTTTAACTAGGGATGCTCCTGCATCAAAATGCATCATTTATCACTAGCTCCAGGAGCTAAACCAATAAAACAAAAAACTAAGGAAGATGCATTCGCATATCGCACTGTTAGTGAAAGAAGAATTGAAGAAGCTGTTAGATGTTGGGTTTATCAGACCAATTGACTATCCGGAGTGGATTTCCAATATTGTTCCTATCTCAAAACTAGATGGAAGGATCAAACTTTGCAATGATTTTAGGGATTTGAATAAAGATTGTCCCAAGGATGACTTAACTTTCCTTTGCCTAATATTGACATCATTGTGGACCTTATAGCAGGGCATACTATGCTATCTCTCATGGATGGGTTTTCTGGCTACAATCAGATCAAGATAGTGCCAGAAGACCAGAACAAGACCACTTTTACATGTCCATGGGGTACATATTGTTGGTGTGTGATGCCATTTGGACTAAAAAATGTAGGAGCAACATACCAAAGAGCAATGACAACAATTTTCCATGATATGATGCACACCATCATGGAAGATTATGTAGATGACATTCTAGCTAAATCACTCACAAGAGAAACACACCTGCAGGTATTAGACAAAATATTTCAGAGACTGGAGCAATTCAACGTCTGCTTGAATCTAAAGAAGTGTGTGTTTAGAGTCACATCTGGCAAACTTTTAGGATATATAGTTTCAGCCAAAGGAATTGAGGTGGATCCGGCCAAAGTAAAAGTTATAATGGACATGCCACGACCACCTAGAAATATCAGTCAACTAAGGTCATTGCAAGGCAAGTTACAATCTATCCGTAGTTTATCTCACAATTAGCCAACAAATGTCATCCATTTACCCATCTCCTTCACAAGAACAATCATTTCAGATGGGATGAGATGTGTGAGAAGGCCTTTCAACTCCTAAAAAAGTATCTGATGAATCCACCTATCTTGATGCCGCCTATCCAAGGAAAACCAATTTTACTTTATATTTCAGCTACACCAACAACTTTATGGGCTTTACTGGCACAACAGGACTATGAAGGAAAGGAACAAGCTATTTACTACATTAGTCAAACATTGGTTGGCTATGAGCTACAATACACACCTATTGAACGAGCATGCCTTGCCGTAGTCTTTGCAACCCAAAAACTAAGACATTACATGCTCACACATTCAATCAAGTTGGTAGAAAAGATAGATCCATTGAAGTATTTTCTCAGTAAAGCTACTCTGACAGGCAGACTATCAAAGTGGGTAATGATTCTCAGTGAGTTCGACATTGAATATGTGGATAGAAGAGCTATAAAAGGCCAAGTGATTGTGGATCAGTTAGCGGATGCACCATTGCACGATGACAATCCATTAAGATTTGAGTTTCCAGACGAAGACATCTTCAACATCACAACCCAAGCATGGAAACTCTATTTTGATGGATCTAATACTCAGCATGGGTCAGGAGCAGGCATTTTGTTGGTCACACCTCAAGGGGATACAATCCTGAAATCATATAGACTATTTTTCCCTTGTACCAATAATGTGGCAGACTATGAGGCATTGGTCATTGGTCTGAAAATGGTTGTAGAATGGAAATTCAAAGAGATTCATGTGTACGGAGATTCACAACTGGTCATAAATCAGGCAAATGATGACTATCAAACCAAGGATGAGAAGTTAATACCCTACAAGCGTATGGTAGATGACTTTAAAGAATATTTTGTTGTGATTTCCTTTGAACAAATACCAAGACTGGAGAAGAAAGATGCAGACACCATGGCAACCATTGCATCACTCCTGGACATACCAGAAAATCAATCACGTTACAATTTCTTAGTGGAGCTAGTGTATAATCTAGCTTACGATATCTGCCACATAGTAGGATTCGATTCCCCTTGTACGAAAATATCTATACCTATCTGAAAGAGAATACCCTACCACCTAGTTTATCCAATAACCAACGATGAACCTTCATCTGTCAAGCCTCTCGCTATACCATAATTGTCAATACCCTTTACCGATGAGGTCTTGATGGTACTCTCCTTAGGTGTCTTGAAAGTGAGGAATATCAAACCGCCTTGAGAGAAGTTCACAAAGGAATTTGCAGAACCCACTCTAGTGGTCCTACCTTGCTTAAGAAGCTCATGCATATGGGATACTATTGGCCAAGTTTGGAAACAAATTCCTATCATTTTGTGAAAAGGTGCAAGAAATGCCAAATTCATGGGAACTTAATACATGCACCGGCACAAGAGTTGCAACCTTTAACAACTCCTTGGCCTTTCTGTTAGTGGGGACTCAACTTAGTTGGAAAGATTCACCCCCATCATCCAACGGCCATAAATTCATCATAATAGCCACTGAGTACTTTACTAAGTGGATCAAAGCCATACCCCTCACCAATGTCACAGGCAAGCAAATTGCCTCGTTCATCCTGAATTATATCATTTGTCGCTATGGCATTCCTTTATCCATTATCACTGATAATGGCAGACCCTTTAAAAATTAGGATGTCAAAGAACTCTGTGACAAATTCCATATACAACACCATTTTTCCACTCTATACTACCCCCAAGGAAATGGTCAGTCGAAGGCGTCTAATAAAACCATCTTTAAAATATTGAAGAAAACTGTCAATGATGCCGACCGCAATTGGCACATCCAACTAAATCCCTCTCTGTGGGCCTACCGTAAAAGCATCCGCACACCCACAAGTGCAACACCCTATGCCCTATTTTATGTCTCCGAAGCCATCTTTCCCATTGAAGTTGAGTTACCATCCTTGCGAGTGTCGTTAAAAGGTCTTATAATTGATGAAGAATACTGGGTTTCCAGACTCCAGGAGTTAGAGTTGTTAGAGGAAAGAAGACAAAATGCCTTTAATCATCTAAAAACCTATCAACAAAGGATGTCACAGAGTTACAACCACAGAGTAAAACCAAAAGTCTTTCAAGTCGGTGACCTAGTTCTCAAGGAAAACCCTAGAAATCAGCAGGACAAGGAAAAGAAAGGAAAGTTTGAACCCAACTGGCTTGGTCCATATGTAATCATTGCTTCTTATGGATTAGGAGCCTATCAATTAGCAACATCAGAAGGTGAGTTGTTTGATGATCCCATCAACAGTATGCATCTTCGCAAGTTTTATACCTAAAAACCCCAATGTAAGGGAATTAAAAAAATCGTGCAAATAAAAAGCAAGTGGTGAAAACTTGGAAACAAGCACTATTTGTGATAAACCACTTCCTCCATCTTTTAGGATTTCAGTCTTCATTCATCTTTTCTTACCACATCCATCAAATTGCATAAAGATACCCTTTCATGGCTTGTTGTTCGCTTGCCCTTATTGCCTTGTCAAATCAAGCTATACATCCAATCCTTTATCCATCGTGTCATCTATCGCAACTCCATCGTCAGTGTCATTATCAAACTACATCGCCTCTGAGCTATCACATAGGCAAGGCCATCATTGATGATCCCCCGAGGCTTCCCATCCATCCATATCCCTCGTCATATCATAAACCTTTGTTTCACCAACTGTTCATCCATCACCATTGTTAGTCTCCATGGTCAAACTACATCGCCTCTGAGTTATCTCATAGGCAAGACCATCATCAATGAGCTCCTAAGGCACTAGGTTAGTCCCTTAGGGCCCGTCACATCGAGTCTCACGTCAGTTCATCCATATGTTCCATGAATAATAAAACAATCCTTTACTTAACTGGGGGAAAAATCCTCGACCTAGTTATGGAATTAGATTCTTGAATGTCACAATCTCATAGGATAACAACCAGGATCATGATACTATCTTTAGATGATGTGCATCACTATAGACAAACCTTTTTGACAAAAACTTGACACAAGACATTACCCTGTATCAGACAACAATGTGCCTAAACTATCAGGATGGTTATATCTATTATCATGGCAAGAAAACATATGTATGGTAAGAAAATTTGATGGCTGTTATAAGTTTATGGCTTAGGTCTTGATTTTCATTATCATGTTTCTTATGCTACTCAAGGATGTCCAAGACTAGAGGAGCTATGATGGGGCATGATTATTTTCAGTTGTTTGTTGTTTGTGGATTAATCTTTAGTAATGTGATGACTTCTCTAACAACATGATCAGCGAAAGATCATCAAGGACATTATGGGTCTTAGCATGAAAAAGTGCAATCCTTGTCTATTGATACATGCAAGAAATACTCAGGTCATCTCAGTTCAATTTTGCCTAGATGCTTGTATTAATTTGCTAAATCAAAATCCATGTAAGAGATACTCAGGTCGTCATGGTTTAATTATACCTAGATGCTTGTATTTCCTTACAACATTTTAAAAGCTCAATGATGAAAATAGTACTTCAAATATCTGTATACAAGATGATAAAGTCTTATTTGTGCATATTAGGGTTGCATTTCATTTCATTAATAAGCATTCCATAATTATCATTTTCCAAGGGGCTTAAGATCCAGGTCAATTTCTTCTATTTATCCAAATCATTTCTTTCATTTATCCATATTATATGTTTATCCAAATCATTTCTCTCATTGATCCAAATTATTCTTCTAAGTGTTCTTTCATTTATGATTGAGTATACTTGGCATAACAAAAACAAATCATCATTGTCATTTTGCCTATTATAAGCATGTTCAACCATAAGTTCATATCATTTAAGCGTATTAGATATCATTAGCATTTAGATCATGATTTTTAACAAAAATTTTCATATAGTGATGTCATATATCCATATAGATTGCATACATAACATTTATCATCAAAGAAATCAAATAACCAAAATATCATTGTCATAGCATTTTCACATTAGCTCATCATACATAGAAACTCAAACATCATGTATTGCATTTAGGAGGTCATCAACATATGCATTAGGTCATCATAATCTATAAGCATATATAATCATTGCACATAACATTTACACATAGATATAGGCCATCATGTGAACCATAGGAACATCATATCATAGGTATCATATGCATCATAGAATCAACATGTTATAGTAATCAAAATAGAAACATAATCATAACATCCATCATATAGATAGCATCAACATCAAACATATAGATAACATATATCCATAAGTGCACATGCATATAGTCCATTGAAGTCATGTGTAGATCATCATCAAAAAAAAAATAATGTCCAAGTCTACAATGATATCATGAATGTGTATCTCGAGCTGTCAAAACATAGTGTGTATACAAAAATGATATAAAATGATACATGTCTCAAAAATTCCTAAGAGGTACTGCCTCCAGAAGGTGTTGGCTGCTAAGGCTGAGGTTGAGGACCTGTAGGACATATCCTTGGTGGCCCACGAGGAGGTGGTGGCCCCATAACTCCTCCACTCTCTGACAATGTCCGCCTAGATCTACAATGTGAGCTCAGATGGAAGCTACCCACTCTCTGCTCTGGGGGCACTACCTTCTCATATAGGGATCTCTAGTAGAAAATCTCCTGGCCAACTCAAACCATCTCTACAATAGTCTGACCTGTGGGACCCTGTGCTGGGGTTTGTTGTACCTGCTGTAGTAAGGCCTCTACCCTAGTGTATCTCTGAATGGCGGTGTCCCGCTCTAGTATAGTTGTCCTCACATCACCCTACAGCTGGGTAATCTACTGTTGCATCTGCCCAACCTACCCCTAAAGCTGAGTCACCTGGGCTCGTAAAGTTGTAATCTGTCCATCGACCTGGGCTGGCACCTATGCTTGAGCCTGAACCTATGCCTATATCTGTGCCTGCACCTGAGGCTGAACCTATACCAGTGGTGCCCCCTCCACCCTCTGTCTCACCCTCCTCTATCCCCCATCATCACCTCTACCTCCGCCACCCCCGCCACCATCATCTCCTCCACCTTAGCCACCTCTGCCACCCCTCCCACATCGTCGTCGCCTCCTCCTCCACCATGGAGCATCATCATCACCCTCATCTCCATCCTCTGATCTAGGAGCCCGCTCCCCAAGTCTGGAGTATCTCAGAAAAGGATGAGTTGTGAAATATGTTGCATAGTCAACTGTCATCTCTGAATCCACAATCTGGCGCTGTAGATCCCATGCCTGGTATGGAATCTATAAAAAGTCAATCCTAGCTATCTCATAGGATGCAACAGAACCCCACAATGGATGCTCCTTGTGTGTCTAAGAAAATATAGTAGTACCTTGGGGCATCCCCTAGACCCTGCCAAATTGTCAGAGCACATGAGAAATGATATGTCACTCTAAAATGTAGAGGGTACTCCCTATCAACCATCATGTCTGAAAATAATAAGGTAACCCTATTGCATCCTCATGTCCCATGCCTCACAATCCAAGTACGACCGCCAGTCAACTGTATCTACATTATCCAATGCATGTCGTCAATACTCAAGCTTTCCCAACTTGGGCTAGGAAAGGGTCTCCTAAAACATGTAGGAATAAGGTCTATCATAGTCTCTGACTCCCATGACTATCAACCATGTAATTGCTATATGGCACCATGCCCAAATATGTAATAAGGACACTTCAATAGACATACTAGTAGCTCCATCGTAAACAAACTAATGAAGATCATGATACAAATGCGCAAGTATGCACACACCCCAGGCAAATCATGTCCCCTCAGATATCATCCTCTCTAGAGTCCTCCCCCATCCAGCCAAAAATCCATGTGATCTCATGTCTGGGCAAACCACACCTCCAACCAATCCTACTAGTATGGCTGGTAGGGGCTCATAATAATCCACCATATTAGCCCAATTGATCTCTGTGCCCTCAATATCTGCTTCACCAAACACTCGTCTGCACTCATCCAATCCAGCTCCCGCATGTGACTCATACTCTACTAACTCTCCCTATATCAGAATCCACATAATCCAATGCACATCCTCCAAGGTCACCGTAAACTCCCCAGTTGGCAAATGAAATGTGTCTGTCTCACTATGGTACCTCTCCCCTAGTGCAATCAACAGTCCTAGATTCTCCCGAACCTCGGGCATAAAACAAGCATACCACAGTCCAACTGATCCTAGGACCAAGTGATCAGACTTGGTCAAGTATGGTCGCAACAACTGTGTAACAGGAAATCTCTCCCGCTACATCATCTATCTCCTCCTGCAATCAATAACACAAGCATGTTAACTAATTAACTAAGTTGCATATGTATCAAATATATCAAACTAGTTACTTAGTGATCCTATCAGTAACTTATCCTATCATCTCTTCTAAGATTCTATCTTGAAGATGACCTATCAGTGGGCCAACATTGATCAAGATGCTGACTTAATCAAATTGCCTAAGTAATTTGACCATTTTAATCATATGTGTAGCTCTATTTACCAGAAGCGCAACTTTATAACATATGCGTAGAAGCCCTAATCATTTGCGTTGTTTCAGGCAAATGCATAGAAACATGCGCTATATGTGTGTTTTTAGACCAAATGCGCAGCATCATATCGGATGCACTGAAACCCTAACTATATGTGCAACATTAAATTAGATGTGCAGGACTATTAATTAGATGCACAAAATCATTCATATGTATCGAACCCCTTTGTGCATGCATGATTTCATTCTAAATGTGAGATATTGTTAATCAAAAGCGAAAAAATTGCATATCCACCAATTCTGCTATTAGATGCGTGGAATCGAGGCATAAGCGCAGACTTATTTATCAAAAGCGCACAACTAGCTAAATGACACATTCAAAACTATGACTTTTGACCCTAAATTTTGACCACAATAAATACACTTTGACTGAAATTAAATGCATACATATCGGTGGTCCGTACTTTGTTGGTCGCCTGAATCGTCAGATCCTCTCGAACCTATGGTTCTCTATCAGAATCTGATGCATCTTTGTTGACTGCTAAGCTCTGCTATAAACTAGGGCTCCCTATAATCTCTCCTCAAATGACAAGTGTGCAAATGAATAGAAGGAGACCCCACATCACTATTTATAGCCAAGTGAACCCTAACTGGAGGTGTTTGACCTTGCACATGAGTGTTATGTTCTTCGTCCATTTTTCATTCTTCGTCACCTGAATTTTTTACCCGCGTATCGTGTTGTCAGTTCTTCTTCATCATGAGATCATTCATCATCCTTTTGCCAAATCCAACTCGACCAATCTCCTGAGGGGGCATCCTACCATTATCAAACCTGTACCAGGGGTAAACTGGGGCATGTATCATACTAAAAAAAAATTATTCTTTGAAACAACATGATAAAACACATTGTATCAAAGAGGGGCAAAATGTATACACCTAAAAATAGCTCAAGTCAAATTTAATAAATATTTTAATATTTATTTTATTCTTATTCTTCTATCAATAAATAAATATCTTAATTTATTTATCTGATTCACATTCATCTTAATCTTCCAAAAATTAAATAAAAATCAATTTATTTAATTAAATCGTACAAATTCCTCTAAATCATCCTTAATTGAATAATTCTAAATTATTTAATTAATCATCTATCCTAAAGTCTTAATTCATATAAATCCACATCATTTCCACCTCACTTTACACCTCATCATGTTGCACACATGTGGAATATTTTTAATATTTAATTATATAATTATCATCACCCACATGTCCTATTTATCTTCTAACCATCCCTATTCTTAACAACTTGGTCTTTCCATGTCATCATAGTCAAAGGACACTTAGAGACACATGTCTCATAGTTCCTAGATTCTTTCCAACAACCCTACAAGGAAGGACTCCTTTGACCCTTGTCTTTTGGTCCTTGAGAGCATTGTGACAAGTGGCCTCTTGCTCACACCTTTCTCTCCACCTTGTCATCGTACGAGGAGCATCTCCCACTTTTATCTCCCTCATCCCAACTAATCAAATCTCTACTGTACACATCACATGACTTATTCCTCCATAGTGGATCTTTTGACACTTGGATTTGAGCCTCCTTGGCTTATAAAAGCAAGCTCCTCGCCCTCATTTTGCAATCACAAGAGCTATAGTACTTACATGCTGCAGAAATTTCCATCAAGCAATCAAGTGTGCCTTTGGCCCCCCATTTGCATTAGTTTAATAATCTCCATTGTTTGCACAATCATTTAGCTTCACAACATCATTTAGCTTCATAATCAATATCATGGCAATATCAAAATCATCCTCATTATCTTAGCTTTGCATTGTAGGTTTGCTCACATTACATTTTGAATCCAGAAAATCCATTCCTCTCTTTGTCATCTTGGAAACCAAGGAAGTATAATTTTGAGAGAAACATAATCATCAACAAGATCATTGAGTAGATAGGAAACAATGGAACGCACGGGATAAATTAGTTTTCAAGGTATATCTTATGTTTTCTGTATTTTTCTTAGTGTCATTGATGTATTGAATTTGAGTAGGAATTCTAGAGTATTTGTGGTATGTTAGTAGGTTCTTACATTAGTTTCAAATTATCAATCACAATAACAATAACAACCAATCCTATAACCCTATTTTTGGGGCAAAAGCAAGAACACTCTCAATGATAGTGTTGACATTTCTTCTGAATCAGCATTAGGATTTGCCACTTCTAATGCACAGGCAGATTCAGGCCAACTGAATACAGGAGGTTGCGTGAGCTCCTCCCCTTCACTTCTGGTTCTGCCGCACCAAGGGGGGTATCCCTATAACTCAAGATGTAACCTTGACTAGCTCAAAGATAGAAAGATCTAACTTGACAACAACAGGCAGAATACTCTCATGTATGGACCAAGATCTGTATGATAGATCACAAGGCTGGCAACATTCTTGGACATGATGTCTGGTTGGGTATGAGAGCATGCAGGGGGTTCCTAATCCTATTCCTACAACTAACAAGTGGAGGTATGAAGTGTTTTGATATGAATTTGGATGCAAAGCTGGACATGGTGTATAACACAAGAACACAGCATGACTGGTGCCTATCCAGGGCTTGGAGTCGGTAGACATACACCTGTGAATGATCAGCATGAATAGCTAGAACTGGATTTCAGGGGGATACACATGATATCTGCCTTACAGATATCTCCCAATATAGAGTGTTGAGCTATCTCTACTTATGGCATCCCTACTGCAGTATACCCTTCCCAATGTTCAACCTGAAAATAGTTTAATCTGCCCCTTGAGCAGAGGTTAAAAGATCAGACATTCAACATAGGAATTCTATGCTCTAGAATCTAAACATAAGCAAATATCCAGATCCAGAAGAAGAATACATGCAATACTGGAGACAGAATTAACACAACACATGCTAAGATAGCATTACTCATATGAGATCAACCATGAAACCAGTGGATTCATGCCAAGTCCTACAACAGGAGATACATAAACTCACAAGATCAAGCTGTACAGAGCAACCAGATCAGCTGGTTTTGGATTACAGAGCCAAAAATCCACAACTTTTCAACAACCTTGAATGAATAACACCGTCTGCATTATATAGCAGGAAGGTGCCTTCAGCATTAACTACCAGGTTGACCAAAACTCCCGCCAGACACACGGTATCATGAAAATGGCGCTCAAACACAACCAGATTGGCGCCCAAACTTGAATGCAGCAGGTAGGGGAGGAGACAGGAAGATTTCTCGAGCCCTGCGCCATCATCCGCTGATTGACACCTTCAGTCGGGTACCAGATCGACCCACGCCATCGCCCATACCTCTGCAACCTTCGCCATTAATGGCGCACCAACCCGCGGCCTCGGGAAGAACATCAAACAGTCGATCGCAACCATTTCCCGCCGAGATTCATCATCATGATATTTCGAATATGCAGGATCTCAATATCCCACATGCACCCCGCGATGACCTCAATAACACTTTATATACTAGGTCATGAGCATATATCATGTCGGCGCTTTTGCTCCTGACGACACTAGTATAGGACTTCATCATCATCATCCTTCAGCAACATGATATCCTGTTGCCCGAAATATCACCCTGACGTCATCAACATCTCGCAATACAAACCGCATGATAATCGCCTTCATCGGCTCAACCTGATCCATCGGAGAAACATCCTCCTGCTGAGCTTATTCTAAAAGTCTGGCCGATGAACATCCTGATGACGTCATCATCATATCGTGCTGACGTCATCATCATATCTGCCTACTGCGCACCTCCTCATATCCAGATGAAGTCATCATCATGTTTGCAAATATCAGGAGGTCTCTTCAAGATGATCAGTTGTTAGAAATATGACCCCCGCGGACCTTGATGACGTCATCATCATATTAACATCATCATGATATTCGGAAGACAACCGGATATTTGGAAATATCCTCCTGATGTTCAAATATCAGGTTGCACTGTAGCTCCACTGTAAGATCGGGGCGATAACTGAATATGATGATGCTGCTTGAAAAGATCACCCCCCGGAGATAATGCGCGAAGCCAGCAGGCGGATATCTCCTTGATATCAGCATCATCATGATGCTCGAGCAAACATATATCCGGGTGATATGAAAATATCACCCCTTCCTTCGGAATATCATGATGCAGATAGGCAGAGAAACAAATATCACCCTGATATATAAGGATGACGTCAGCCTCATCAGGATGAGAAACAAAGAATAAGAAGTGATACAACATCATCAGGATGATATTGACTAAGATCATCCTGACGTTCAAAATATGATGACCCTAGTGAATATCGGGTCGCACTTAGAACTCTTCAACAGCATCATCAGGATGATATTAACCAAGATCACCCGATGATAAAAACATCACCACGGCGAAATATCATGAAGGCAGAAAATATTATGACCTCCGCACGCAGCAGGATGAAAACTGGAAATATCATGATGATGACGACGACCCTTAGGATAAAACAAGTTAGGTCGAGCAACTCAAAGAATAAGCAACATCATCATCATGCCTGCGCAAGGTGATAAATGGAAGATCACCGGAGACTTTGAAGAATCACCCTCGTAAGCAGATCAGGGCGCACTGTAGCTCGTCAGCATCATCATGATAAAAACCAAACATCACCCCATACTTCAATATGATGATGACGATGAGAAACCGGTCGACGGAGAACATGATGATGATGACCATCATCGAAACAAACATGATGACGATGACCTCCTCCTCAAGAAATATGATGCTGCAGTTGAAAAATGCTGAGGAGATCCAACACTTAGAAAAAAAAATGGGCAAGAAGATAAAGGCTTCAAATGAAGAAACCTCCTGATCATGACAAATCAACCCCAGGTCAAAATGAGTGTCAACAGATAGTGTGACGGATATCAAAAACATTCCAAATATACAAGATCCACTACCATCCGACCCATCTACACACAACAACAATAATGTCAGTATCCCTAAAGGACAACCAAAACAAAACAATGACCTAGAATAAAGTTTCCACCTTTAAGAGAACCCATCGAAAATGTTTTGCATAATTTGGTTAAAGATGACTTAATCTAATTGCCCACTATTTGACCCTATGACAATAATAAATCTAAACCCTAATGGTTTAAAAAAAATGCCTACTGTGAATACCATAGGGTAAAAGGCCACAAAACACCCGATTGCATGAGACTAAAGAACTGTATACAAGACCTCATAGACTATAGTGATATTACAATTGATTATCCTCCTAAAAGGCCACCTAATGAGAATTTAGGTGCATACAAAGATCCACTTCCTAACCACGAAAAAGGGAAGGCCTCTAGCTCAAATCAATCCTATAACTTTGTTCCTCCTTTTGATTCCGTCTTAGGTCGAATAGAAGAATGTGCCAACTGCATAACCCCTATCACCATAAAAACCAATACTCCTAATTGTGTTGTCACCACTTGCCGTGGGCACATCACCATTCAAGGGACCTCATCTGATGCCCCACCCATAACCACCACATCCTCAAATAAATACAATATCCTTGATCACCTTGGAAAAACTCCAACCCAAATCTCTATTTTGGAGTTATTCCACACTTCACTAGTCCACAAAGAAGTCCTTGATAAATATTTACAAGAGACTCACATCCCTAATGATCTTAATGTAAATCAATTTCAAGCCATGGTGGAACATCTTTCCTCACCACATCACCTCACCTTTTTTGAAAAATATTTATCCACATATGACCTATCCCATAATGACGCCTTACACATCTAAGTTCCCATCCATAAGCATACCATTAAACAAGTCTTGATAGATGGTGGTACAAGCCTAAATCTGTGCACTCTAAAATTAATAAAATACTTGGGATACTCTAATAATGTCGTAGACTTGCATAAAAGCATCACGAAGGTTATGATGACACAAAGCACCAATCAGAAGGAACAAATAAGCTATTGATTCAAGTCAGACAAAAGATTTTTGAAACAACATGTCAAGTACTCAACCTTGATCTCCCCTATAACATCCTCCTCAAGCATCCATGGATTCACGCTATGCACACCATTCCATCCACCTTCCATCAATGCCTAAAGTTTCCACACAATGGGAGTAAAGTCACAATTTATGTTGATCCTTGTCCTTTCAAATATTGCAGCTTCTTAGAAGGAAATGATAAAAAAAAATTCCCTTCAACAACTCCACAAAACCATTTTCATCTTACATCAATCCATCCAATATTGCATCCACTTCCAAATCACAAATCACCATTCCTGAGTTCAAGGTTAAAGTAAGTGACATGGTATCTGGAGTGATGCAGGAGCATCCCTGGTTCAAGAGCAATCTTGCATCAACCAAAAATATTTGCATTCATTTTGTTTTGTTTTAATTTTCTAGTTCAATACATTCAGTTCAGTCAATAGTGGTTTCTGTATCTTGGTCCACATTCTACTGCAGTTTGATTTTAGACCTTGCGGAGCTAGACTTAGCATCTAGACATCTTAATTCACATCATATCCAAATTTCAGATCATTTGGATCAATTATCGAAAAGATATCGCTATCAAACGATCAACTATTTTCTCAGAGTAGAGCATTCAAAGAGTCTCAGACAGACAACTAAAGGAGAAGACTTGTGGAGCACTTCCATGACTTGTGAAGCTAAATGACACATCATTCAAGATAGTTTGGAACATGGCCGACCTTCCCTGAGATCCGCACATTGTTTCATTCACTTGCAGAGGATTCTCATATGTTTTGCACTGACATATCTGTGTACACATGTTACATCTATTTCATTGGAGTTTGTAATCATCATTGGCCAATGCAGAGGATTCTTGTGATCCGGAGATGATATATAATCATGTAATAGATACCTAGGAAAGTAGTTAGCATAATTCACAAGTTAGATAGTTTGAATTATTTTGGTATCAGGCTCTTCAAAGCTATATCTTCTGCATATTTTATAACTAGAGAATCATGCCTGTGAGCCCTATTTTTGTAAGCACGCATGTTGCTGGCATGTTTGTATTTTGAATCTAATATATTCTGAATGACTGAATCTACATTTTCATTCTATAATTGAGTTGCTTCCATTGTGTTTACTCTTGCTACATGATTTGGACTATTCACTCCGTGGATCCTCCTAACCGTGACTGCACCAAGTGGTATTAGAGCAAAGCTTGAATCCATTGGGAGTGAAGTGAGTGAAGTTTGTGAAGGCATTCTGTAAGATCTTGTTGTGAACAGATTGCCGAACCTAAGGTAGACAACTTGTGTTGTCAACCGATCGCCAATTGTGAGGTAGTTGTCACCTTGTAGCCCAATCACTGAATTGAGGTAGTTACACTTGATCCTAGGAAGAGATGCCACCAAGGAGAATACCTGCTGTTGGTACTATGGCTGGAAGAATGGATGAGGTGATGGAGATGATGAAAATAATGCGAGTTTGATTGGCTATTGTTGAAGAAGATCGAAGAAGAGGACTTACACCTCGACCTAATGTTGAAAGTGATGATGAAGAATTTCAATCCGTTGATCAAAATGAAGAAACCCTAGAAGAAGAAGAAGAAGAATCAGATCAAGTGAAGATGTTGAGAGCTATTTCAAAGATTGGGAAAAGACCTCAAGTGGATGTAATGAATTACATTGGCAATTTGAATCCAGAGTAATTGATTGATTGGATAAATGACCTAGAAGAATACTTTGAGTATGAAGAAATTGAAGACCTAGAGAAGGTGAGATTTGCAAAGACTAAGTTGAAAGGACATGTTGCTATTTGGTGGAAAGAAGTACATTTGGATAGAAACAAAAGAGGAAAAGAGAAGATCATAAAATGGGATAAAATGGTGACAAAGTTGAAGAATCAGTTTATACCTACTAACTATGAGTTGGAATTGTTGAAAAGATTGTAGAACCTAAGACAAAAGGAGAAATATGTGAAGGAGTACACTGAAGAATTTCATAAGATGATCATAAGGACATGACATAGTGAAGCAAACAAAGAGAAAGTGGCAAGATACATCAATGGACTGAGATTGAACATTCAAGAAGAACTAGGCTTGGTGAGGATGACAACATTGGAAGAAGCATATGAGTTTGCCCTGAAAGTTGAAGACAAGTTGAACAAGAAGAATGAGCAGAGACAGAGAGGAAGAGGAGGTAAATTTTAGAGAGGTAGAACATTTTCCAGAGGAGAGAGATCATTTGCAGAGCAGAACAGACAAGAAAGCACATTCAAGAAGGAAGATAGAGATAGCAGTTCATACCAGAGAGATTACAAAACTTTCTACCACAGAGGAAACCTTAATTCATAGTCGAGTGAAGAATACAAAAGAGATGGCAGAGGACTTGATAGGAGAACATTTAGAGGAACTTGTTTTAAGTGTGGAGGTGAAGGACATAGAGCATTTGAATGTCATCAATGAAGTACAAGTAAGAAGACAGAGAATAGTGGAGAACAACCTATGTAGAAGAAGAACCTATTGCATTAGGTGATCCGAATTCAATTGGTAAACCTGAGAAAGGAGAATCACTAGTCATGGGGAGAGCACTATTTCAAGCAGAGACAAATGAGGAACCACCACAGAGGAAAAGTTTGTTCTAGACCAGATGCAAATTAGGAGGTAAATGTTGTAAGGTTGTAATTGATAGTGGTAGTTCAGATAATTTGTTTTCAAAGGAGTTGGTGACTAAGCTAAATCTGGAAAGATTGAAACACCCTAAACCATATCATATAGCATTGATTTAGGATGATCATAAGGTACTGGTGAGTGAATAATGTTTGGTAAAATGTCATATTGGGTCTTATCATGTTGAAGTATTGTGTGATATCATGCCTATGGATGTATGCCATATTTTGTTGGGTAGACCATGGCAGTATGATAGAAAATCTATACATGATGGAAGAAAGAATACATATACTATAACATCAAATGGAAAGAGAATTACTTTGATTCCTTTGGAAGATGAACCTAAGAGTGAAGCATTTGGGAATGCTAGAATATGTCTGTTAGATGGAAGGAAATTTCTAGATGGTTTGAGACATGAGAATATGTGTTGTGCTTTGATTCCTAAGAAGCTTGAAAACCTAAAAATAGAGACTGAAGAATCACAACTGGAGGAGATAACTGAATTGCTGACAGAGTATGGAGACATCATATCAGATAATGTACCTAAATGATTGCCACCAATCAGGAGTATTAGTCATCACATGGATCTTATACCTGGAGCTAGTTTGCCTAACAAAGCAACACACAAAATGACACCAATAGAGAATGAAGAATTGAATAGATAGATACAAGAATTGTTGAGGAAAGGTTTGATTAGAGAAAGCTTGAGGCCTTGTGCAGTACCTGCAGTGCTAGCACTGAAGAAGGATGGAGAATGGAGAATGTGTACAGACTCTAGAGAAATCAACAAGATCACAGTTAAGTATAGATTTCCATTGCCTAGGATAGATGCCATTATGGATTGTTTGAGTGAAGGAAAATATTTTACCAAGATAGATTTGAAGAGTGGATACCATCAGATTAGAATCGGAGAAGGAGATGAATGAAAGACTACTTTTAAGACAAATGAAGGATTGTATGAATCGTTAGTAATGCCTTTTGGATCGACAAATGCACTGAGTACTTTCATGAAGTTGATGAATGAAGTCTTGAAGAAATTCTTGGGTAATTTTGTTAATGTATACTTAGATGATATTCTTATTTTCAGTAAGACAAAAGAACATTTGTGGCACTTGAGACAAGTATTACAGAGGTTGTGTTATCCTCAAATTTAGCCGCGCTCAATTTGTGGGATGACCCCTATGAAACTTGTCCGTTTCATAGCCCACAACTCTAAGTTTGCAGAATGAGGCAACAATAATTGTTCTTATGTGCATTCCCCTAGCTTCAGAGAGTCCACCCGAGCATCTTTTCATGTCAGATTCTTGAAGTTTGCGAGATAGATCAAAATTTCAAAATTTAGTTTTTCCAAGTATTAGAGAGTTTTGTTAAACATGCATGGGTGACAAACTTTGCCACCAATTCATGTTAGTTGCCTTGTCTTATGCAAGGGTGGCAAAAATTTTCGTCCCTGCATGTTTCCCCATTATAGTTGCAGGGGCAAAAAATTTTTCCTCCCAAGCAACTGTAAGTCCGCATGATGTGTAATTAATGCACATTAAGTCGTGGCATTTTTAGGATTTTTATTAGTTTTAATGATTTTATTTTTTATTATTTTCACTTCTTCCTTTCATGATTGCCCTATGCCCCTGGATAAGTCTTCGAACCTGTTAGCGACATACAGCTAAGTGATTTCGATTGAATTCGAGTAAGGTTTTCCTTTTCCCCTTGTTCATTTTCATTTTCTTTCAGCATCTGGTACATTAGGGTTTGTTGTTCTTTAATTTATGGTTTGTTGGTTTTCTCTTTCAAACTAGTTAGAATTAGAGTCCTAGTGTATGCCTTTGAAACCCTATCGTTTTCCTGTGATAGCCTTTGTTTTTCATTTCAGAATCGGTGGTTTTCACCGCTCTTAGTCATCTTATAAAATCATCGTTTTGAGTCATAGTGCTATGTTAGTGTTTAAACTTCGAAGATTTTTACCCTTTGAATCATCGGTGATTTTCGCCAATGAGTATTCCTTTAGAGTTTTAACCTTGGTGTAAAGGCGGCAAATTTTGCTAACCTTACACCAAGGTGAAGGTTTTATCCTAGCTGCATGGGCGGTAAAAAATACTGATCCCGCAGAAGTTGTTCTTATTTACCTCATGCATGGGCGGTAAAATTCGTCGTCGATGCATGACTTTGAGATTTACCAAATATGCATGGACGAAAAATTTTGCCACCCATGCTAAGACTTACATTTTTTGTTCATATGTAGGGGTGGCATTTTTCACCACCCATACATAATACTTACCAAGTATAATTTAAATAGTCACCATTTTTCACCGCCCATGCATATCCTACCAAAATGCGTATTACATGCTCAAGCGGCAAATTTTGCCACCTAAACACACTTGCAATTTTATCCCCATGTACAAGCAACAAAATTCATCGCCCTTGCACAAAAGCAATATAACCCACATGCAGAGGTGGCAAAGTTTGCTGCCCTTACATCACTCCCCCAAATTTCTCTAACTCTGGGAATTTTTTCCTTTTTTTCAACCATTGCCTACTTTCACTCCATTTCTCGCCTCCATCGCTCTCTAGCCTCGCAAAACTCATGTCACTAAGCATAATTTCCATCATTGCAGTTTCCAATTGCCATATTTTCCTAACATTGCAAACCATGGATCTTGTGTTGCAGTTTCTTCTGCACACTCCTCGAGGTCTATTTTCTCAACAGAGATTGTTGTGCCTTAGATGACTGATCCATCTCCAAAGAAATCAAAAGCCATGAAGTACAAATACCAGGGAGTTTTTCTTGTGACTTTAGTTACTTCTAATGTGGATGAGATAAGGGACACTGAGATTGGTCATGTGGACATGGTTGAGTTTGTAGAGAGAACAAAGAAGCAACCCCTCATTCACACTATGAAGCGTATTATAGAAAGTAACATTCACTTGGTGGTTGCTTTCTCTATTGCCACACATAATCATGAGTTTGTTCTTCAAGTGGCGGCTCAATATAACAAAGATAACAAGAGTGTCAATGATGCCAATGGAAATGTGATCATGAGGTTAGATGTAGAGTTCTTTGATAAAGCATTCAAGTGTCCAAGTTTTGACTCATGTGCAGAGATTGACTTTGATATGTCATAGAAGGAGTATGATAAGAATCCTGAGGCAACAAAGAAGATAATCAACACCAAATGGCTAAAGTCTCCAAGGCCAAATCTCTCAAGATGGCCTAAAATCTTTCCACGAAGTGATTTCATTGAAGAGGTCAGTGACTTGATTACTCTTCTGAGTAGAGTAAGAAGACTTCCTACATCCTCCACCTTTCATGAGTGGATGTACCTATACATCAGGGTAATATTGAAGGTAAACCAAAAGATATTTTGGGGAGGGGAAATTAGTAATGCAATTCATGAGTAGCTCATCAAACTGTCTATTTCCTCTAAGTTTTATATGACTTCATATCTTGTTTATGATGCTACTTCGATGAGGAGTTTTCCAAGATTAACATCATAGGGAGACCAGAGGGTAGTGCCTGTATATCAGTATTATCCTCAGTTAACCCTGGATGGAGCAATTCATCACTTCAGGAGGGTGAATGATGCTTTCTTTGTTGTTTTCATGTGTTTGTTTGATCTTCAATTAGAACAAAAGAGAGTCTCTGACAAAGCTTGGTCAGTGGTTAATAAGTATGGTTGTATGTACTTACAATTTCCCACTTTCACTTATCTGAGGGTTGGTTGTTTTCTGGGGTATCCTTACATGCTACCAAGGTACCCAAGTGACAAGATTATACTCATGGAACTATGCAAACAAGTCATAGTTGTACATAGTAAGCAAATGGAGCTGAAGAAACTTGATTTCAGGTTCCCAACTGAGATCGGTAGGTATTCAATTTCTACTTCTACCAAGGCTAAAGCCATTGAGTTTGAGATGCAATTGGTTACCATGAAACACTATAAGAAGAGAGTTCACTTTAATTTGAGAGGAGTAAAAGATAAGATCAGAAAGAAATCTTTGATTCATATGCCTATGGTAGAGGATGCTTGGGCTAACCTCCGAATGGAGGTAGAAATTAGAAAAATGAATTACTGTTGCTTGACTCTGAGTCAAGTTGAGGAGCTAGAGTTGGCAGACATTCCTGATGGTATGACAGATGATGGAAACATTCTGGATCCTACTTATGTCAGTGAAAATATTGAGGGTTCTTTGTTGCCTACAATTAAATGGTCAAAGAAATAAGTTACTTCCATCTGGTAAAGATTCCAACCAATTTTGGCAAATACAAATGTATGGTTGGAAGGTAAAGGAATTCAGTTGAAAGACTTTACAATCGGATCTGAAGAAGAAACCCAAGAACAAACAGGTAAGAAGGCTGAGCTGAGGACGAAAAATAAAAGTGATGTGCCTAGCCCAAGTAAGACTGCTAAGCCCAAGATCAAATTTGTTTCAAAGGGTGGACAGGCAAAAGCAGTTGACAAAGGGCCATCTACTGAATTGATAGTTGTTGAAGAACCAACTACTGAGGAGCTAGCTACTGAAGAAATATCTTCAGAGGAAAGAGAAGAGATTGAACAAGAAGCATAAGAAGAAGAACAACAAGAACAACATGGAGGACCCACAATGTCTCAGAAAGACATTTCACAAGAGCCACATGTTTCTTCTCCTTTGAACACTTTTTCAGTTTCTCCTTCTATGCCCACTGCCTCAGTTACCCCAATTATTCCAATTATTATTCATTCTTCTGGGTCTTCTTTGTCCTTGCATTCATATCCATCCAAGGCCACTTTTGATAGTCTCAAGCAGAATTTGGAAACTATTTTTGGTTCTTCATCCTCTTTGCCTACTCTATCCTCACCTTCATTTGATATAGATACTCAAATTGATTTTCAATAGCTTATGACTAGTTCTGAGCAAAATCCAAGTGTTGATGTTCCTAGTGCCATTTTTACAAATACTTCCCCAATTGTAACTTCCACTTGTGTGGGTGTAACTCCTTCCACACTGACTATGGACTCTAATCTGGATGCAAATTTGTCAGTACTTCCTCCCTGGCTCTCGTCGCATACTCTGAAGAGAACTTGAAACAAGTTGTCTCTCCAGACGACTTCAACTTCAAGAAATTGACACCTGTAAAGGCCAAGACCAAGAAGAAGCCAAAGACTCTTTCAAGGCTACTTGAAGACAAGGGTCATAAATATGTAGAGATAGCTCAACCTCTTCCTGATGTAACCATTGAGGAATTTAATATGAATGATTATTCAATTTCAAGAATTGAGCTAGGAAAGATCACTCATGAGAGTGCTAAAGCTGATGTTCAATCAACTTTGAATTCTTTGATTGTAAAGTTTGATCATGAGAAGAAGATGAAGGATTAGTACAAGGACATAGCAGAACAGTTGACCGCAGTGCTATAGAAAATCACTTTGTCCATTGAATCAGTGGAACCTATGGCTATCACTGTTGAAGATATTGTCAATCAGAAAGTTGAAAAGATACATACAAGAGGTAGAGTGGTCAGGGAATTTTTGGATAGGATGCTGGCATAAGGGTCACTTCTTTTGACAACCTCTATGGAAAGAAGAGTTAAAATGGGAAAGATAATGGCATATTTAGATGAAGTAGTTGATATTTTATCTCAAGAACACCAGGACTTGGAGGAAAGATTAGAAGATTGGATGAAAATGAAGAAGCTGAAGTTGAAGACTTTGGTAGAAATTGGGATTGTTCCTAATCGAGAACCATATGTAGAAACCAAAGAGGTTTTGATTCACCGGATCAGTGTTCTAAAAGAATTAATCAAGGATTTGCAGAATGCATGGGAATTTGGTGAAGATAACGATGTTAATCTCTCAACAAGTTTGAAGAGTTTCCATGCAAGTTACTAGATGATAATCATAAGTGTCTTTCTGTAGAGGCAATGGTGCAATAATTCAACATCATGATTAAAAAAGAATTTGAGGAACAAACTTTTTCAATGTCTTCAATGGATAAGCTATTGGATTATTAGTTGACTTTGGATAATCTTAAAGCAAACTTGGGGAGGCACGAGAAGGTAGCTACCACCGTGAAAGATTCAATAACTAGAGCTCTTGCTATTTCAAAATGTTCTTCTGGGCCAAATCTCATTGAAATACAAGCAACAATGAAGATGTATGAAGAGTTCATGAAGAAGGATGGTGGAGAGGATTGATCGTGCCTTAGCATATTTTTTAAGTAGTTTCCATGCTTTATGTTTTTAGTTTTGGACATATTTACATGCACTTTTTCAATATGTAATTACAGGTAAAAATAGAGAAAGTCCTAAATCAATTTGGACTTCTATGTTGAATAAGTCAAAGTAGTTGTTATTTTCCTATTTTTACTCATGGCCTCTCACTATAAATAAAGAGGTCCTCATTTGTAATAGATATCTTTTAATCTTTGAAGCAAAGCTCTGCCGATTTTGTGAAGCATATTTTAAACTTTGTGTTGAAAGTGCAAATCAAGAACTTATCAATAAAAAAAGCAAATTTGTCTCCAACCTTTGTTTTGAGAATACATTTGTTGTATAAAAGAGTGTTCTTACGTCTCTCTATTCATATTATCTTGAAGTTGATTTGTGGGTGATCTAGTATTTCATTGTTGAGAGGAAATCAGATTTAATACTAGTAAACTTTGTGTTATTGTATTATCTTTGGAGATATATGTTTTGTATATGAGTGTGGTTGAGAGATTACAGACTTTGTGCTGCAAGTATCATCTATATTCTTGTGATTTTGTGGTGTTACAAGTTAATAGTCTTTGAGCTATAATTTGTTGCACGGATTAACTAAGTGAAATCATCACAAAAAGTGGCAGAAGACTTTGTGCTCCTGCGGATTTTCTAGTTACTTTTATGTGCTGGTATCTTTCTTGTTATTCTTTCGTCTAACGTAATTGTATATTGGTTATTATTGCTAAAATTGGTATTATTTAGTTCCTTAGTCACTGTAATCATCAAAGTCTTTATTGTAAGTTGTTTCTCTTATTCTAAAAAAAGAGAATATGTTAATGGAAACACCCACCTGGATAATTGTAGTGTAAATAAGCATAGTTTAATCATTAGTTGATTCATATAGCAATAAGAAGGGAGCCTCCCCTTTTCGAGAGGAGAGATTTAATCTCATCATATTGTGGTTGATATAACCATTTTATCCTCAATTAGTTGAGAATAAAATATTCACCCAACATGTTGAGAGAAGAGAAATTGCTGATAAATATCAAGAAGTGTAGTTTCATGAAGGAAGAATTGGTTTACTTGGGATTTGTGATTTCTATGGAAGGATTGAAGATGGACCCTGAGAAAGTTAGAGCAATTGTTGAGTGGCCTACACCTAAGAGCATTAGAGAATTCAGATCATTTCATGGATTAGCTAGTTTCCACCGAAAGTTCATCAAAAAATTCAGTTCAGTATGTAACCCTATGAAAGAGACAATAAGAAGTGACAGAAAGGAGTGGACATCAGGAGCAGATAAAAGTTTTCAACTATTGAAGCAGAAAGTAACAGAACAACTAGTGTTGGCATTACCAGATTTCAATAAGGTATTTCAAGTAGATTGTGATGCAAGTGGAAATGCAATAGGAGCAGTATTAAGTCAAGAAGGTAGACCTGTAGCATATTGCAGTGAGAAGTTGAATGATGCAAGGAGAAGCTATTTAGTTTATGATCAGGAGTTCTATGCCATAATTCAAGCCTTGAAGAAGTGGAGACATTACTTGTTGCCTAAGGAGTTTATGTTGTATATAGATCATCAAGCTTTGCATATATGAATAGTCAAGGAAAGTTGAATCAGAGACATATGAGATGGGTAGAGTTCATGCAGAGTTATACTCTTGTACTGAAGCATACGAGTGGGAAATCAAACAAGGTTGCAAATGCATTGAGTAGAAGAAGGAACTTGTTGACATAGATGAGAATTGAAGTGTTAGGTTTTAAAGAATTGAAGAACATGTATGAAGAAGATCTTGATTTTGCAGAACCATGGAAAGCATGTAAGGAACCTGTTGTGATGGATAGGAGTAAGTGGTTGGATTATTTCATTCAGGAGGATATGTTGTTCAAAGGAAATCAATTATGCATACCTAGGAGTTCAATGAGAGATAATTTGATCAAAGAGAAGCACAGTGGTAGATTGGCAAGACATTTTGGAATTGATAAGACAGTGGCTTTGGTAAGTGAACATTACTTTTGGCTTCAAATATATAAGGATGTAAGGAAATTTCTACAGAGTTGTAGAGTATGTCAAGTTGCAAAAGGAAGTAGTCATAATACTGGATTGCATAAATCTTTGACAGTACCGAAGAGACCTTGGGTAGACATATGTATGGATTTCATATTGGGATTGTCAAACACACAGAGAGGACATGATTCTATATTTGTAGTGGTGGACAGAATTTCAAAGATGGTACATTTCATACTTTGTAAGAAGACAAATGATGCAATTCATGTGGCTGACCTATTTTTCAAGGAGATTATGAGATTGCATGGATTACCTAAGAGAATAATTTTAGACAGAGATACAAGATTCCTTGGATACTTTTGGAAGACACTTTGGAAGAAGATGAAGAGAGACTTGAAGTTCAGTTCAACATTTCATCCACAGACTGATGGACAGACAAAAGTTGTAAATAGGAGTTTGGGTAACTTGTTGAGATGTTTGGTCAAAGAGAAGGAAGGAAATTGGGATTTGATTCTATCACAAGTAGAGTTTGCATACAATAATTTAGTGAATATGAGTACCAGAAGAACACCTTTTGAGATTGTGACATGAACTAATCCTAGAGGAGTAGTAGAGTTAAGAGACATCAGTATGGGGGATAAGAGGAGTGCAGAGGCAGAAGAATTTGCAGGACACATGGAGACAGTACATAATCAGGTTAAGAAGCATTTGGAGGAGATGAACAGTAAGTATAAGGAGAAAGAAGATGAGAAGAGAAGACATAAAGAGTTTACAGTTGGAGATGAAGTTATGGTATATATGAGAAAAGAAAGATTTCCATTAGGGACATATAACAAGTTGAATATGAAGAAGTTTGGACAATGTATGATACTTAGGAAGTTTGATTCAGGAAATGCATATGAAGTGGAGCTACCAGAGACATTGGGCATATCACCTATTTTCAACATTGCAGACCTATATCAGTATCATGAAGTAGAAACTAGTGACAACATTGAAGACAATTTGAAGAAGTAGTTACCACAGAAAGCACTGGAGCAGATTGAAGACATCTTGGACAACAAAATTGGATGTAGCACCAGAGGCAAGCAATACAAAGAATATCTTGTGAAGTGGGAAGGTAGACCAAAAGAAGACTCATCATGGATTTCTTAGGCTGAGGGGGACTGTCTTGGTTTTCCTCTAGCCCCAACAAAGTGAGGGACTCACTTTTTTCAACAACCTCAGATGTTTGATGCAAGAGCATCCCTAGTTCAAGAGCAATCTTGCATCAACCAAAAAAATTTGCATTCATTTTGTTGTCTTTTCATTTTACAATTCAGTACAGTCAGTTCAGTCAGTAGTAGTTTTTGTATTTTGGTCTGCATTCTGCCATAGTTTGATTTCAGACCTTGCAAAGCTGGACTTAGCATCTAGACATCTTAATTTACATCATATCCAAAATTTAGATCATTTGGATCAGTTACCAAAAATATATCACTATTAGAAGAGCGACTGTTTTCTCAGAGTAGAGCATTTAGAGTCTCAGACAGACAGCTAAAGGAGAAGACTTGCAGAGCACTTCCATGATTTGCAGAGCTAAATGACACATCATTCAAGATAGTTTGGAACCTGGCTAACCTTCCCTGAGATCTGCATGTTGCTTCATTGACTTGTGGAGGATTATCATATGTTTTGGGCCGACCTATATGTGTACACACATTACATCTCTTTCATTGGAGTTTGTAATCATCCTTGGCCGACGCGGAGGATTCTTGTGATCCGGAGATGATGTATAATCATGTAATATATACCTAGGAAAGTAGTTAGCATAATTCATAAGTTAGATAGTTGGAATTCTTTTGGTATCAGGCACTTCAAAGCTATATCTTGTGCATATTTTGTAACTGGAGAATCAAGCCTGTAAGCCCTATTTTTGTAAGCCTGCATGTTTCTGGCATCTTTGTATTTTGAATCTATGATATACTGAATGACTGAATCTGCATTTGCATTCTATAACTGAGTTGCTTCCGTTGTGTTTACTCTTGTTGCACGTTCTGGATTGTTCACTCCGTGGACCATCCTAACCGTGATTGCGCCATGGAGGGTATGACTTACATGATACCTTTTGTGGGCCAACTTCCATTATCTCCTAAAGCATTCAATAAGCCAAAATCTGACATGGTATCTATAGTTGTCATCAAATGCAAGTCGTCACCTACTTTTGAATGCAAACACCTAATGGAAAAAAGATGTTGAAGATATATCTTTATGGATTTATAGAGAAAAGGAAGATGAAGAAACTCTTGTTCTACCCACAGAAAAATATGGAAACGGGCTTCGCATTGTAAAAACATGGGTTATAAAGGACAAGGAGGCATTGGCCTTCACAAATAAGGAATCACCCATCCAAGGAACAAGAAATCACCGATATCAAGGTCTAGGATATGGAAAATTTGAGCTTGTATCCTCAAAACTCAGTTATATCTTAACTGAGGTCGCAAAGGCCTTTCCCATTATTGAGAACACCAACGAAGGGGATTATCAAGAATCTTTTGATGACTTTTCTGAGCTCCTCTATGAAACATACATTTGTACCATATATACCCTCTCTATTATACCATCATCACCCAACGACCTTCCACTTGTATACCCCCAACTCATAGATTGGGACCAACAAGGGCCTTCTATACTTGATATTGTTTAAAATGATGAGGTTGACATAGAACTCATGGGGGTAAGAGAACAAGTGCCCCCAGGGGACCATAATGTAGAATAGAGCTCAACACATCTACTTACTTTGGGGAGACCACCAAGTCTCTTAGTCGCAAAAACATGAAAATAAAAAAACACATCATCCCCTTGTGAAAACCACAATGTGGCACTTTCAAATGACAAAAAGGTAAAAATAAAGGACATATCCCATGGTTAAGACCTCCCTGAGGCACCAGAGGATGACAGACTTGACCTTCCCGACGTACCAACATTTTATCAAGAAAGATCTCCTATCTTGGTAGAGGAATCACAAGAGATGAATCTGGGTATAGAGGAGTCACCACTAATTATCTTCAGAGCTACTCCACTCACCCCAATAGAACACACAAAATTCTTGATATTCTTCAAGAAAAGAGGCATTAACTTTGCATGGATATATGATGATATGTCTGGATTAGATCCTTCATTGGTATTACATCACTTGGTAGTATATCCTGATGCCAATCCAGTCAAGCAGAAGCTTAGGAAAATGCATCCATAGATAGCACTTCTAGTGAAAGATGAACTCAAAAGACTTTTCGATGTTAGATTCATTCAACCCATTGATTATCTTGAATGGGTCTCAAATGTTGTCCTAGTAGCGAAAGTCACTAGTGGCATACACATATGTACAAACTTCAGAGACCTGAATAAAGCATGTCCCAAGGATGACTTTCCTCTACCAAACATTAACATCATAGTGGACTTAATAGCTGGACATGAGATGTTATCTCTTATGGATAATATTTCAAGCTACAACCAAATTAGAATTATTGAAGAAGACCAACACAAGACTACCTTCATTTGAGTATGGCGTACTTATTGTTGGGTAGTCATGCCCTTTGGCCTTAAGAATGCTAGGGCCACATATCAAAGGCTATGATTGTTATTTTCCATGATATATTCTATAACATCCTAGAAGATTTTGTAGATGATCTATTGGGAAAATAAAAAACAAGAGTAGGGCACTTAGATGTATTGGCTAAGATATTTGACTGTATTGAAGAATACAAGGTGCACCTAAATCTAAAAAAATGCATCTTTGGGGTCACTTCTACAAAAATCCTAGGCTACATCATATCCTAATGAGGCATTGAGGTCGACCCAACAAAGGTGAAAGCTATAGTTGAAATGCCTTCTCCAAGAAACTCGAATTAGCTTCGTAGCCTCCAAGGAAAACTCCAATCAATAAGATGCTTCATTGCACAATTAGAAGATAAGTGCCACCGATTCCAACATCTTCTCCATAAAGATGTGGCATTTACATGGGATACAAACTGTTAAAGATCCTTTGATCAGCTAAAGGAATATATTGTGAGACCACCAGTGCTCATGCCACCACAACGAGATCAACCCATGTTAATATACATCTCAGCAACATCGACATCAATAGGGGCCTTATTAGCACAACATGATGAGAATGGAAAAGAAAGAGCCATATACTACATCAGTCACACCTTAGTGGGATATGAGATTAACTATACACCAATTGAACGAGTATGTTTAATAGTCATCTATTTATCACAGAAATTGTGACATTACATGCTTAATCACAAAACCAAGCTCATTGCAAAAATAGACCCACTCAAGTATCTTCTATCAAAAGTAGCTCTTACTGGTCACATGGCTAAGTGGATGATGATCCTAAGTGAATTTGACATTGAGTATAAAGAAAGAAAAGCAATCAAATGATAGATCATAGAAAATCAACTAGCTGAAGCACCAATTCCAATAGATCATCTACTTCCTTCATAATTTCCAAATGAATCCATCTTCACAGTTGCACCTATCTCAAACTCAAAAATGTATTTTGATGGATCATACACGCATCGTGGATCAGGAGCATGGATCTTGTTCATCACTCCCCAAGGAGATTGCATCCCTAAATCATATCAAAATCATATTCCCTTGTACCAATAATGTGGCAAAATATGAAGCACTCATCGCAAGACTTTGCATGGCTATCCAATGGAGAATTAAAAAATTGCTTGTTTATGGTGACTCTCATCTGGTGATCAAACAAGTGAACATTGAATACAAAACAAAAGATGATAAACTTCTACCCTACAAGAGAATAGTAGATGACTTCAAAGAATACTTTTCTAAGATCTAGTTTGAACAAGTGCCTAGATTGAACAACAAAGTGGCAGATGTCATGGCTACAATAGGGTCTCTTGTTGATATGTCAAAAAACAACAAGCAATGTGAATTCCTTATTGAGGAATTAGCAACTCCAGCATATGATGTTCCACAATCTGAAATAGTTTGTGAAATTGTTGGTCCCTTATCCCCCTGGTATCAAGATACATACCTTTGAAAGGAAGCAAGGTAAGTGGAAAAAACTTCCTACACCAATCTAATGAGGGTTAGTTATGCAAATTTTCTTTAGATCTTTCCAGTTACAATTATGATTCGCATTAATAGAGAGATTAAGATACATTCACAAGAAAGTATAAATGCAATGACACAAGATATACGTGGGGAAAACCCTTTCAGGTGAAAAACCCCACACTCTAAAACCTGTACAATGTATTATCAAATTTGTAGAGGATTACAACACACTTGCAATGCAAGTTCTTCAAGGAGTTGTCAAGATGTCAAATCTAGAGTAATTTTGGAAGCATAACGATACCTGCAAATGAACCATAAACATACTACTCCAAGCACCTGAATATATAGAGTTACAAGGCATAAATGAGAAGCTTCTAGAGGTGGATGTCCAACTTGGCCTCATGGCCCATTTTCCACACCAAAGGACACTTGTCCAACATGCATGTACCTCTCTCACAACTGTCATAACATGTAGGTTTGACTTCCCAATGTGGAGCACTCCATCCAAAGATAGGCTATGACAGATGCTCTTACACACCTTATAGCTATCATATAATCCATCATACATGTCAACTTTTACAGATGTAAGAGAATATGTCATAACTGCCTAAAAAAAGCATATTCCTCTTACAACATGTCATAACCCAACTTGGGCACCCAAAGATGCCTTCTTCTCATGAAAAGATGCTTCATGACACTTGTCTTCACCCTTCATAGGAATCTCTATACTTGGTTCTTACATGTCATAGAATCTATCATATGTCATAAGTTCTTACACAAGTCACAAGATGCTGACACATGGCATATTAGTGCCACCTCAAATGGGACACCTATATCCTCATGGGTTGACTTGTCTATCCAAGTCACCTTACAAGTGGAGTGACATCTCACCATGCCACTTCACACTAAATGATAAAATAGGATGTGCAACATTAAATATATCATAGGAAAACATTAAATAAATAATCAAATAATCAACGCTAGGAATTGCAAGGTTGAGACACCTTAATTCCCAACAACCTTTATCCACGATATCATCATCCCACCCAATCTATTCTCCACCCGACGCCGCACATTCATCTGCAGAGCCACCTGTTTCACCATCCTTAGCGATAACTTATATCAAAAAATTCTTGATGGTGCCCTTTTAAGGTGTCTCAATTTGGGAGAAGACCAAACTACCTTACAAGAGGTACACGAAGGTATTTGTGGTGCATACTCTAGTGGACTTTCCCTAGAAAAGAAGATCTTGAGAATAGGATACTATTGGCCAACATTGGAATTAGATGCTCACTAGTTTGTTAAGAAATGCATTCCATGTCAGCAAAATAGTGACTTGATTCATGATCCTTCTCAAGAATTGCAACCCATCACTACTTCTTGGCCCCTTTCACAATGGGGGCTCGACCTTGTCAGTAAAAACCATACATCTTCCTCCAATGGCCATAAATTTATTATTACCACCATTGAATACTTCACAAAGTGGGTTGAGGCCATTCCACTCACATATGTCACAGGAAAACAAATATCCAAGTTTATCCTACATTACATCATATGTCGGTATGGTATACCCCTTGTCATCATTACTAACAATGGGAAACCCTTTAAGAACTAATAACTTCGCACCCTTTGTCAAAACTTCCACATCTAACACCATTTTTCCTCCCCATATTACCCCAAGATAACGGTCAAGCTGAAACTTCAAACAAAATCATCCTAAGAATCTTGAAGAAAATAGTTAATTAAGATGGACGTGACTGGCACCTCCAACTTAACCCCACCATTTGGACATACTGCACAAGCATCTGTACCCCCATAGGAGCCACACCATATTCCCTTGTCTTTGGCTCTAAAGCAATTTTACCCATCGAGGTCAAGCTCCTCTCCTTAAGAATATATTTGCAAAATCTCATTGACGAGGAGGAGTATCGGGTTGCGCATCTACATGAGCTAGAACGCCTAGATGAAAGATGTCTCAATGCTCTCAATCACTTGAAAGCATATTAGAATTACCTTCATCGTAGATATAACAAGAATATTAAGACTTGTCACTTTGAAGTGGATGACCTTGTGCTAATGGAAAATTAGAGGAATTTGCAAGACCATGACAAAAAAGGCAAATTTGAACCAAATTGGCTAGGACCATTTGTTATAACAACCAACTATTGATTAGAAGCTTATTAGCTAGCAACACCTGAGGGATAGCCTCTAGATGAGCCCATGAACATCATGCATCTCAGAAATTTTATGCTTGACCCAACATATATCCCACAAGTTAAAAAATCAAAGAAGTCTAAAAAATTAAAAAATTAAAAAAAACTGAGTGCAGTAAAGTTGTCCAATGGTGAAAACCACTTCGGTGGCACCTTGGATAAGTACCATGGTGAAAACTTGTCTCAGGAACCTTGAGTAGTGGCCTTATCTACCATCTATTAAGTTCTTGTTCATTCACTTCATACACCATCATTTTGTACCCGTATTCTATCATGGCATGAGCTTGTAAACATTAAGCGTCTCCATTTCCCTCACATTATCATTCCACGCTGAGGGAAAATCCTAGAGTTTAGGTAAGAATTAGATCTTTGTATGCATACTATGAATCATTATATAGTTTGTCTCAAGCATCTCTTGTACATACACAATATCCAAAAATACCAAAAAAATTAGAAAACCTCCAAAAATGCCAAAAAAAATTAGAAAACCTTTAAAAATCCAAACAATAAATCTACTATGTCTCAATCAAGGACTAAAGACAACCACACTAAGCAAACAACACATGAAAAAACAACATACCACAACATCAATCATACACATTAGACCAAATCCCCAAAGAACACATAACCATCATATCTTGTGCCTATCCTGCAACATTCATCATCACAACCCATGCCTTAGGGATATATCATTCCTACAATAGGCATAACCCAATCACGTTCAATCCACAATCTTGGCAAGAGATTCAATGGTTGTTGGTTCATTTGTCAATTGGTCTTTTGTTTTGATTTATCTTTTTATACCCCTTCTACACTTACCCAAGAACAACCTTGATCTTCCATATCTTGGCATCATTGGATGGTATAGAATGGGGCAAGAGTCATTTGTTGTTGTATGCCATGTTTTTTGGATGTTCTTATTACTCCAGCTAGTATTTATATCTTGTGTATGTCGGAATAACTTTTTACATAACATCTATCCTTTGCATCTAAGGATTATACCTTTTGTGCACTAGGACTTCAATGCCTAAGTCTCTTTCCCCACATGTCTAGACAAGGTTGTACCACGTTGGGCATCTATAAGCATACCCTCTTGTTTGAATTTAAATTCCATGTAAATTTGGATATGCATCATCACCTTGGTCTCCTATACCTTGGTGAAAAATATCATTTTTGCTATATTAAAACATATGATTTCTCTAAAACATACCAACATAGTCCCAACCCTTATCTATCCTATCATACTCACCCACCCTTATCAAGATCCATATCCATCCATAACATCCCCACCTTTTGTCTTTGCATTAATAAAGATGGTGACTCATCCTAATCCACTTCCCCCCCAACAAATTGTAGTGTAGAAAAGAGAGACTAGCTCAAAAGATCAAAACTAGGTCAAACCCTCTTCTACAAAACTTTAGGACACAAACCGAGATTGGCTTCTACCCAATAAGGAGAGTCAAACTACAAGGGTTCTACCCTTTTGTTATATAGAGAAGAAATTAACCAAATTCAATCAATCAAACTAGGACAAAATATGAGACCCTAATTGACGAAGATTGGAGCATAACAAACAATCAGAAATAGATAACGACAATCTGAAAACACCACAGAGATCAGTGAATAGAGGAGAACTTGGATCCAGAGTTGGGAGGTCAAGGACTAGGGTTCTTGGGTGCCCTAGACCCTAATTAGGGTTATCAAAAACTAATGTCTTTGTTGGGTTTGTACCTATAGGCTCTGTCTTCTTCCCAGAAGCCACCTTTAGAAACATGTTCTTTTGACCTGCACACATACAAGAAGGAAGATGGTTGGGTGCTATTTAGGAGCTTGCCTCAGTCAAGCTCTGTGAATGGTGTTTCCACCTCCACAATAGCAAAGATGATAGACAAAGAGCACGTGCCCAAGGAGGGTAGAGGAGAATCTGAAGTAGAATGGAATGCTAGAACAAAACATGAGGGAAAGAAGTCGCCATGAACATGGAAACCCTAGCATGCTTGATGCGGTGTCATAACTTGACTCAAGAAGTTGGTTTATCCCAAAGAAGTAGAAGGATCTTCACAAGACCTACAATATGTTAGTGTCACAACAATAATCCACAATAGAGAGCTTTAGAGAAGAGTAGAGAGCATGAGAGAGAGGAGTCCTTCAAGAAGTTAGAGATACCTTAGAGATGTTCAAATGAATAAACTTACTTTTTTATGCATTCCTATTTATTTCTATAGAATTAAACTACATGAGGCTGACATTGGGAATCATTTAAGAGGTCCCAAGCCGACAAGACACTAATTAGGCCAGGGATAAAAAGGGGACAAGGGCGCTTGGGCGTCCTGGTCCCTTATCCCCAAACTCCTGGGATAAGACACTTAAGTGTTCTTAGCCTTGCCTTATAATTACTTTTCTGGGTTTTGTGCATTGAGATCAAGAGTTACATGCTTAATGCTCAAAAGGATGTTAAAATAGGTCCTAATTAACAGGTGTAAATAGTTTAGGTCCACCCGGGTGCTAAACTAGGTGTAAAATGGTAGTGTACACATTTTATGATGCTACATTTAGCCCCCACTTTAGCATGGGTACCAACTTATGTTCAAACTCACACTAAAGGATGGAGAAGAAAAATTTCAAAGACAACAACATAGAAGTCCTAGAATGTCACCAAAATTGAGGGGTGATCAAGCCACCAAGTTTAGGATTCTAGGAGTCTATGATGATTGGCATACACATAAGACACATGACATAATTCACTCATATATGGAACACTTAGAATACATGAGATAAGACAAGGCATACACTTGAGAAATCATGATGTATACACACAACACACAAAGCATAGATGGCATACACAAAGTATACACACAATACACAAAGTATACATGCTTGACACAAAGTATACACATAATGCATAAAAGTATACATAGAATACACATGAAACAAGCATGAAATACATGCAAAACACTCAAAGAGAATACCTAAAGAACACATAGAGCAAATATATATGCGAGGCACGTGCGAGACATGAAGCCATATAGAGAATAAGAATATATGAGGAGAATACATGCATCATACATCAATCACAAGAAACATAATATGGAAGACCTAGAGTCAGCTTTACAAAGGAGACCTCAATCTAAGTGTTGTCTCAATCATCATGCATCATTCCCCAAAATGCAATAAAGAAGAATGCTAAGGGGTTAATTAGAAATGAGAAGCACAAGAGAAGTACAAACACATCATACACATAATCCACATTAAGAAAAGTATTTCCACTTAAGGGAATACACAAACTACCTCCCACAAGAGGATTTACATGAAGTCTTGCAGAATAAGAAGGCGAAGTGATCTTACTACCAAACTCTAGTTGGTGGCGCAACCCTTCTCCCAAACATGCAAGGAGCTTCAACTTAGGAGAACAAGATAGACTTAAGATATTTTTTCCAAGCTTTCCATAATCCTTTCCAAGAGAGTGTAGTAACAAAGATAATCGAAAAGTGTTTAGATAGAAAGAAAGAGAGTAAGGCTCATAGCATGATATATGCCCCCACCTTAAAGTAATTTCTAACTCCATCAGGAAGCAACTACCTTTAAGGTAGAGTGATGAAGAAATATAAAACAAGCATGAGAGCTTTCTAAAAGCACATGCCCAAATGATGTGTTTTCCAAATCTACATCGCGACAAGGGATTTCCCCCAGGATGAGCAAACCAAGGTGATGCTTACATGCATGATACACAATGGCTTGTGTAATCATGGTATGATTCTGAGCATTGCAACAAGGTGCCACATAGATGGAAGAAATATCACATACACATAAATTGAATTAACATGAAAATCATCTAAGAAAAATAATGAAATTACACATCACAACATATAGAAGAACGAAGATACATATAGAGGAATGACACCACATGTTCTTACTCCTTGTACCTTTTTGCTAACAAGGGTGTCAAGGGAGAACTAATAAACAACAACACATCACAATACAGGGATCACAGTACATAAAAGCATAACATAAATGAGAAAGAGGGACCACAATTGCAAGTCAGCCATAATAAATTATCCTCCCCAACTTGATTATAAAATGGATGGAGGACAAGGTGCTCTAGGGACTACATCGATCTTGGTGCAGAGTGTTAGATCCAAACCTTGTTCAAAGTTGTTTAATTTTGTCACCTAAGACTTGACATTCCTTAGTGGAATGGCCAAGTGCTCGATGATATGTGTAATAATGTGGTGATGAATAATTACTTTGTTGAATCTTTTTGTGTTTTAGAGTAGGAAGAGTGATTAAGCGATATTTGAGTAGACTTGACAAAATACACTCTTGTTGAGATAAGGGGGAGTAGGAAGCAATCCTTTTTGTTGTGAAAATGGTGGGGAGAGTGTAGGAGAAGGCCAAAAACCTAAACCCACTTTAGACAAGTGTGGTGTCAGTTCCACAGGTTCCTTAATTCCTTGTTCTTTACATCCTAACCCATTTCCATTGTATCCTTATTTAGAAAGAATTTTGAATCCTAGCCCATAACGCATCTCCAAATCTGAAGGAAGAGGAGAGGTCATATGACCAAAGTGTGTTGAAGAAGAAGGATCATTCTTTTTATCATGGTAAGGAGGGTCAACCTTTGTTTCAACCATCCCATGGGGGTTGAAATCTAATGAGACCTCATCACTACCAAGATATGTATTAGAATTAGATGGTACTTTATCACAAATGACTGCCATTTCCATAGGAGAAGGTGGATCTTCATCTATTTTAAAGGTTCCATCATCATTAACCTTCAGTTTAAACTTTGTAGGAGTAGAAAATTACATTGAAGAAATTTCACTTACCTTCAAGGTCTTTGGGTGTGAGGGTGAGATTTTATATTCACCTGCATGGAGGGTGTAAAATCTAATGAACCCTAATCATCACCAAAAAATGCATTCGAAGGACTGGCACTATCCTAATCAACACTTTTGTTAGCAGTGGAGGATAGAGGTTTTTCTTTTGTTGAAGAAGGGATCAAATCATTTAAAGGAATTTGATGTCTCACTTCTATTTATAAGCAACTTTTCAGAAATGAATCAACTTTAATTGTATGTATTTCATTTTCAAAGATAAATTTTATTGAACAATGAAGGGTAGACGAGATTGTCCCCATGGCATGAATCCATGGTCTATCAAGAAGAAGTATGAGAGCTCGAATTAGGCATGACATGGATAAGGGTAGGCAATGTCATAGGTCCATCCTTAATATCTAAGGTGATGGAACCTAGTAATTGCCTATCTATATTATCAAAGCCATGAATGCTCATTTTAACCGGTTTGATGAGAGATGTATCAACATTGAGTTTATTTAACAAGTCTATTCCATGAACATTGAGACCTGATCCACCATCAATCAAAATATGTCTTATCCTCTTGTTACCGAACATTACGAATATCATAAGAGGTTCATATTGGTTTTGAATTTCTATGGGAGGTAATTCATGTTGTTGAAATGATATATATGATGTTGTCACATGCGAACAACTAAGCAGAGATGCTACATCATTCGGTGGTATGTAGGTGATGTTTGTATTAAATCCCATAGAGATATCTTAGCCGAAGTAGCGCGGAGCTACTTGATCAGATCATATTCTTTACCAGTATGTGGAGGAAGATGAGGTGCTTGAGGTAGGATAGGTTGAGAAGGTGGAAGAGAGATGAGCACACTTGGTGTGTGCTTACTTTTATTGTGAGTGTTATATGTGTGAGCGATCATGTGATTCTGCGACACATTTTGAACACCTTGATTCTTTTGAGTAATTTATTTTGCAATATTGAGATAGTAACTCGAGGATCAAGGTGGTGTTGGATCACCTTGATCCGTAATCACTAGTTTGAAGTGAGGAGGCATATTAGGTGCCTCATGGACAATGATTTTAGGAACATTAATACACTTATTCACTATCTCCTTAGTGGGTGGAATAAGTCTATTAATGATGATTGAATTGACATTGTTTTATTTTTGAGTAAGCTCAACATCCATCCTTGAGGGATTTAATGTGAGAGATCGCTCCTCGTCCACAAATGCTTCATCTTTTAAAGGGAGATCATTGGAATGGAGGGTGAAGTGTTAGAAAAATTGTTGATGATGGTATCCTTAGTGATGTCCAAGGGGATTGAACATGCAACAAAAGGAGAAATATCTAGTCTTCGCATCCTTAGTGATATCCAAGGTACTTGAACATTCAATAAAAGGAGGAAGATCAAGGGTCTTCATGTCCTTAGTGATATCCACGATACTTGAACATTTAACCATAGGCGGAAGATCCATAGGATGAGCCATAGAAACCTCATGTACTAAGGTAGAAATAAAAGATTTAAGATGATGAGATGAATTTCCATTATCTACCCATGGAGGATCCTTTGTGAGAGAAGTCCCCTCATCCACTAATGCTTCATCTTTTGAAGGGAGAACATTGGAATGAAGAGAGGGTAAAGTGATGTTAAGGAATGTATCAATGATTTCATCCTCTTACACCAAAATATCCTCACAAGTGGGAACAATTTTGGGAGAGGGATCCAGATCATATGGTGAAATAGAAAAATCTAGGTCACCATCACATGTATTAGAGAGTATATCCATGGGAATAGACATGGCACTATCATGATTTTTAGTAGAAGAAGAATTGTCACCATCATCTTTCTCATGACAATGCATGGAGATGAATTTAGTAAAGTCTTCTAATATGGATAGAAGTAATGCTAAGAAGCCCATAATACATGTAAATTTGATATGGAACAAAAATGTACAATTGAATTTATACATGATTTGAGTATGAATAAAAATATTGCAATCAATGATCTACAAGTGCAAGAGAAGCGGGGTCTTCCAAAAATGTGTGTTTTTGGTAGCCTCAACAACCAAGTCTTGCAAATGTAAGATGTGTCATATGTGATAAAGAAGTGCTTAAATAATTGATCCACTTAAATGCAACAAATATTCACAGAACTTTTCTTTGATAAAGATGAACTAAATGCAAGACTAGCTAGGGTTTACAATCAAAACTCTAGATTTTAAATGCTTACTTCCTAAACCACAATTTTTTGATGCAAGAATCATTTTTAAACACAAATGATAGTTATTACATGCTGCATAAATGAAATATCATAATTTAAATGTAAATGATAGCAGAAAAATCTGAAGCAAGATCTTGATTACAAATCCTAGGTTTTGCATTTGACTAGGTTTTCCAAAAATGCCACTTTTTTGACAAGACCCTAGCAAATGAGAGTTTTAAATGTAAAATGCCACATAATGAAATGATTAATATTGTAATATCAATAGTATCTAATGTAAAATCAGAAATTGAAATCTTTCTATGATAATCTACAACATATGCAATGAAAACAATGCAATAACTATGCCTTTTTCTAAGCCTAAAATGCTTGATTTTTCACTTTTTTTAATGCTAATATACAAGAATGTCCTAGAATAGAAAGGATGATAAGGTACAAAAAATTAAATCCCTTTAATCAATCTATCCATGCAACACGATCTGAAACAACACACTAATCTACAAACCCTAGGTTGAAGATTAGCTAGATTTCCTATAAATGCAAGGTTTTTCCAAACCCTAACAATGAAATAATGCAAATTTAAGCTATATAACCATGCAAACTGATGAATGAATGTAATATAATCAGACCTAGGGTAGAAAATAGCTCATATCTAAGGAAAGAAGGATGCCAAAGTGTAAGAAATGATGAGTTCACTAAAATGTAGTGTAGAAAAGAGAGACTAGCTCAAAAGATCAAACTAGGTCAAACCCTTTTTCTACAAAACATTAGGAAACAAACCGAGCTTGGATTCTACCCAAGAAGGAGATCCAAACTACAGGGGGTATTCCCTTTTGTTGTATAGAGAATAAATTAACTAAATCCAATCAATCAAACCAGGACAAAATAAGAGACCCTAAGATAATTAGAAATAGTTACAAACAATCCAAAAACACCACAAAGATCAGTGAACAGAGGAGAACCTAGATATGGAGTCAGGAGGTCAAGGAATAGGGTGCTTGGGTGCCCTAGACCCTAATTAAGGTTAGCAGAAATTGATGTCTTCGCTAGGTCTGTACCTACAGGCTCTGTCTTCTTCCCGGAAGCCACATTCAAAAACTTGTTCTTCTGACCTACACACATACAAGAAGGAAGATGGTTGGGTGCTATTTAGGAGCTTGCCTCAGTCAAGCTCTGTGAATGGTGTTTCCACCTCCACAATAGAAAAGATGATAGATAAAGAGCGTGTGCCCTAGGAGGGCAGAGGCAAATATGAAGTAGAATGGAATGCTAGAACAAAACATGACAGAAAGAAGACACCATGAGCATGGAAACCCTAGAATGCTTGATGCGGTGTCACAAATTGACTCAAGAAGTTTGTGTAGCCCAAAGAAGTAAAGAGATCTTCACAAGACTTGCAATAAGTTAGTGCCGCAACAATAATCCACAATAAAGAGCTTTAGAGAAGAGTAGAGAGCATGAGAGAGAAGAGGAGTCCTTCAAGAAGTTAGAGATAACTTAGAGATGTTCAAATGAATAAACTAAGTTACTTTTATATGCATTCCCATTGATTTCCAGAGAATTAAACCACATGAGGCTGAAATTGGGAATCATTTAAGAGGTCCCAAGCCAACAAGCCACTAATTAGGCCAGGGCTAAAAAGGGGACAAGGGTGCTTGGGCGCCCTGGTCCCTTAGCCCCAAACTCCTAGGATAAGGCACTTAAATTGTGCTTAGCCTTGCCTTATAATTACTTTTTTGAGTTTTGTGCATCGAGATCAAGAATTACACGCTTAATGCTAAAAAGTGTGTTAAAATAGGTCCTAATTAACAAGTGTAAATATTTTAGGTCCACCCGGGTGCTAAACTAAGTTTAAAATGGTAGTGTACACATTTTACAATGCTACACAAACATATTCATAACGCTTCCCAACTAATTTTCCATCCACTTTCCCCCTCCCAGCAAGCGTGTTCATGTTGCTTTTCAATCATTCCCTCCAACTAATCCCCCATCCCTAATCCATCTAATTATCCCTCACCCACATAATGACACTTTGTATCATGACCTACAAATCAATGCATCGTCATCGCAATCATTCATTCCATACACCTAAATCAACACATTAGTACCAATCATCATAATCATCATATCATTTGCATAACCATCCATATAACCAAATCCACATCATAATTCAATAAACATATCATTACAACACACAATGTGAATCATACACACATGCAAGTTAAATGCAACAAAATTTCTGCCAATCACAACCATAATCATATCATAATCAAAACATCAAAAACATCTATTAACATACATACCTACCATCATCACATCCATAATCATCTTATAAATAGTATCCCTAATCATGCATCACATCATCACATCTATATCATCAAAGCACACATAAGTCTCATTGCTCATAAATAGTATCCCTAACCGTGCATCACATCATCACACCCATATCATCCAAGCACACAAAAGTCTCATTGCTTATAAATAGTATCCCTAACCATGCATCACATCTGGTGTGTTGAAGTTTTAAGGTTTTTGGGTCAAATTCTATGGTTTGTCTTTAGGTTTTAGGGTTTATTGTGCTTCATAGACCATATTTTTGTGCCCTAGGATAAAAAACCTAAGTCATTTGATCGCCTAAGTATTTTGTGTTATGTTTTGTTGTTGACCTCTTGGCCCCGGTCGCCGGTCATTTAAGTTACAACCTAAGCCTGCATATGTTGTGCCTTACCGACCTCTTTGTCCTAGGCTACCGGTTGTCATTGCCTGTCAAACAATGGAAATATTAAAGTGTATAAGTCTATAGTGCAAAGGTCAAATGTGATAGTGACACATGGCGACATAGCATGAGCCTGCGAGCTTCTGAAATGTGTACCTTGTCAGGGCCGTGCTACTACATAATATTGTCATTTGTCCAATGGGCCAACAGTCTCGCTAAATCCAATGGTAAGGGAGGTCTGGAGATGTGTGTTTTTAATTGGTCACACACTACCGCGAAGGACAGGCTATCAGAGCTGAGTTGGCTCCGCGTTGTTGTGGTCTGTTGCCACGTGTACCTAGTTAGCCAGATACATACAAAGCCTAAAAAGTAGTGCATTCCACATGGATGGATAGCACAAGCCTGTAGTGTCAGAAAATTGGGACCTGATGAGGAGCGCGGGGTCATGAAATGTCGACACGTGGAAAATCCTAAGGGTTGACATGGAAAGTTGTTCTGCATGGATGAAGATGATTGGTCGAAGACTTTTCAACAAGCATGGTGGATTTTAAATCTCCCATACTATTTTGAGCTACTAATCTTGCTACGACAAGCCTCACATTAATGACTGATATTCAAACTTTCAAATTTGACTGTTGTAGACACCCTATTTAAGCAAACAAGTAGTAATGGCGGATATGACTGATACCAATCAATTGCAGGGTCACTCAATGTAAATAAATAGTGTGTTAGAATTGTGATGATTATTCCTTATTGTATAGAGAAATTCTTGGCGACTCGAGCTCTCAGCGTTTCTCTGGCAAAAATTAGGGTTCGCAGGTAGACATCTAGGTTAGTGAAATTTTTGAGTTAGAATCAGTTCAATTGATCTGCGTTGACTGCTTTTAAGTGTTTCTCTACTTGCATAGACGAAAAGGTGGTATATTCAAGCAATTGTGAGAAACCCTAGTTTCACATAAGCCCTAAAAACATGTAATTCAACAAAATGAGTCAATCAATGGGTCAGTTGTCCACTTCAAAGAGAACATTGGATGAGGATTTGATGATATAGTTTCTTGGGTCATCGAGAAGGTATTTCAATCTTTGCGGCCTAGGAGGAGTTAATGACAGATTATTGGACAACGCTTAGGGTTGCAGAGATGCAGAGATTCATGTAAGAGGATGGGCATTATTTGATCATTGGTATTGGAAGAGATGTTCTAGGGCTTCCCTATCACATGCATGGACCTTAGATTTGGCAAAACTCTTGGTGCCAAATGTGTTTATTGATGTTGATTTTGTTAGGGTTGTCCATTAGGAGGTAGACCCATAGAGGAAAATGGTATTGCAAGAAATGGTGTGGGAATGATTAGCATAACAAATCCTAAAGTATTTGGACTAAATCCTGCAGCCAACAAGGACATAGATTTTGAGCCTTCAATGAAAAATACAGGAAAAACAAAAGTAGCTACAAAACTATATTGCTTCCAAGTCATAGGATGAGAGGACTAGATAACATGCCCATCAAGATTTTTCCTAATGAGAACTAGCCTCTATCCATTGAGTATTTCATTAAAACTTCTCATTCATTGTGTCAAGTCTTGGGGCATGATGCAAAGAGTAACTTGCATGTTGGTCTTATGCTCATGGCAGCAGATATTTAGGACCAAATGATGAATACTGAATATGATTATGCCTCCATATATTGCAAATAAGATGAATGAGTAGTTAGTGGTCGTCAGGAAGAATGAAGACAAGATAGACTTTAAGATGGAATTCAAGTGTACTCCCTGATGTGTCATATGTTTTTATATGTAGGGACATGGTTTGTGGCATGATGCCTTGCGGGCAAGTCAGGTAGATAATGAAGGCATTCCCCTTCATATTCAGTGTTGGACTCACATGATGGATAGGCATTGTCATAATGCCAGTTATGTGATTTTTGAGGAGCATTTTATTAGAAGACTTTTGAATTACATTGAGCCACCACAGGACAGAGTACCAAGAGAAATTATGGATTTCTTGAGGCCAATGGATAGAAGCCCTGAAATGGAATCCAACATAATTGGGGTGATTGGTTTCTACACACCCACACTACTACCAACAATGTATATGGATTACTTTGATCCCTCATGTGTTGCCAAAATATATCCCAAAGAGGCTTGCTTATTTGGAGGTGATGTGGCGGTTGAATGGGTTAGACAAGACTCACTTGAAGGAACAGAAGAAGGGTTCTTTCTTCCCCACTTCTACAAAATTTGGTGATTTTTGAGGCAACAAATAAGGAAGGTTTGGATCAGATCTACCCAATTTTTACGGTCATACAAGATGGGGAAGGGACCCTCAAGGGCTTTTTATGTAGAAGGATTTATCAACATGATCAGATTGAGTATCAAGAGATTTGCATTTGTGCACAAGCTCTAGTTTGAGGAGGATATAGTTAGGAATTATTTTCTATGGAGGAAGTAAAAGATAAGAGAAGTAGATGGGCAAAGGTCAAGGAGGTAGAGGACCAAAAGAGTAGGATGATTGCAAATTATCTTGGTGCTTTTGCAGAGGAAAAGGATCCTATTGTCACGAATTAGGGTTTTGAGATGAGGGTTGGGTGACTTGTCATATCCCAATCCCACAATCCTAAGTTCATGTAAGGACTTGGGCAAATCCCAAAGGTCTCATGTCTGAGCACACATTGTAATAGCCTTTGGGAAGAGAACCTTAAGTACTCCCCTCTCCCCCATGTCTCCACACGTGTGAGGAGAAGTGTGGGGAGGTGTGCTCTTAAGGAGGAATGAGAGGATGACAAGTGTCAACTCCCTACTCCTCAATATCTCACACATGTGGGGAGATGTACTTGAGAGAGTGAATGAGAAGGTGACAAGTGTCACCTCCTCATTCATTGGGATGTTTTTTTAGACGTATTTATCTCCCTCTTGTTGAGGTGAGAAGGGTTTCTTTTTGGTTTTTGGTTTTGGAATTTTTGGAAGGGATTTTGACTTGGAAAGAAGGTTTTGGAGCTAAGGAGATCTTGAAGCTGAAAGGAAGCTAGGTGTGTGGAAATCGCTTCCTACGCTAATCTAATGAGGAGAGGGCTATGCAAATTCAAAGTATTCCTTACAACTATAGCAACATAGAACATGTAAATGAGATATTGCAAGCAATACACATGAACCAAAAAGAATACAGGAGAAGAGAGACAAAGATTTACGGTGGGGCAACCCTTATCGGGTGAAAAACCCCACACTCAGAAACCTGCACAATGTATTACCAAATCTGAAAGTTGTTTACAATACACTTGCAAGTGCAAGCTTCAATGGTCTTAGACACTTGTATCTAGAGTCAATCCGAAAGCATAACAATACCTGTAAACCTGTGATACAACTCCCTCTCCAAGCACCTATTTATATAGAAAATATAAGGGCAGGATATTGGACCTATCTTGTGATGGGCGTCCAACTTGGCCTCATGGCCCAAAACCCATGCCTAAGGACACTTGGTCAACATTGTAGAATGTGCCTAAACACTTGTCCACAGCTTCCATCCCAAAGAGGTCGCCTATTTCTAAAATGGGCCTATGACAGATGCTCTTACGACACTTACGACCATCATAGAATCTGTCCATAGCGGTTACAACTTACAGTTGTGAGAGAATCTGTCATACATAGGCTATTAAATAGCATATTCTCTTACAACATGTCATAGTCCACCTTGGGGCACCCAAATATGCCTTTTTCAAAGATGCTCCATGACACAATGTCTTCACCTATCTTACATGCTTCTATTTCTGACTCTTACATGTCATAACTTCATCATAGGAATCTGTCATACCCGTTTCAATCAAACATTCCCTTACACAACATGAAAAAATGTTGACACATGGCAAAATGCTCCTACGAAAAAGTGGACGCCTTATCTCCTCATGTGAGGCCAAAATTACAAGTCGTCATCTTTCATGTAGGATGAACACATCACCGTGCCACATCCCACAAAATGACAATATGGGAATTTATAATTTATTTACAATATAGGCAATTAATAAATATATACAAACATAAATAATGCAAGGAATTACCAAGGTTTGAGACATCTTAATTCCCAACATTCTCTAACTTGTCGGACACCTTGTAAGAGCCAATAGGAATAACATGACTTAACTGCTATAGGCTGAGAGGCCTATAGACTCCGAACACCATCTAAACTTCTCTATGCCCACTGGTTTCGTCAATGCATCTGCAACATTCTTCAAAGTATCTACCTTCTCCAAATTTTACCTTTCCATCCTCAACCATGTCTCGCATGAAGTGAAACTGAACATCAATGTGCTTTGTTCTATCATGGAAAGTTGGATTCTCGCAAGGCAAATTGCACTCTGACTGTCACAACTGATCATGATCTGACCTGCATCAACACCAATATCAGAAAACAATCTCTTAAGCCAAATGTCTTCCTTACAAGCATGAGTTGCTGCCATATACTCAGCTTCTGTCATGGACAAAGCAACAATAGGTTTGTCGCTTACTCATCCAACTAATAGCACCACCAAATAGTGTAAACACATAAGCACTGGTGGATCTCCTGCTGTCATGTCACCTGCCCAATCTGAATCCACAAATCCATGAATATCAACAGAATGCGGAGGTCTTGAAACATTACCATGATAGCATATGGAATACTCGGAAGTTACCCCTCAAATATCTGAACACTCGCTTAACTGCATCCCAATGAACACGTCCAGGATAAGCCATAAAAAGACTAAGGACTCCCACTGCCTTGGGCAATTGTCTGGTCTTGTGCAGACCATAGCATACATCAAACTACCAACAGCACTAGCATAAGGTACTCTACTCATGTCCCTCCACCTCACTAGGAGATTTTGGACAATCCTCAACAGACAACTTTGTCCCCAAAGAAACGGGAACACATAATGGTCTACAATCTGCCATGCTGAACCTGTCCAACACAGTCTTCACATACTTGCTCTAGCTTAACCAAAGTTTTCTATTACTTCTGTCTCTTCTGATTCCATTCCTAGAATGTACCTGGCTGCCCCTAAATCTTTTATTTTCAAACTGTGCTGACAACTGAGATTTGAAATCAGAAATCATATTTCTTACCCTTCCCAATGAGCAACATATCATCAACATATAGTGCAACAATGATAATACGATCACCATCAACTTATAATAACACAAATGATCTGATTTCAATCTCACAATCTAATAGACAACACAAAGGCATCAAACTTCAAGTACCATCTCCTAGGGGATTGCTTCAAACCATACAAGACTTCTTAAGCTTGCAAACCAATTTTCTTTACCTTTCACCATGTAATGCTTTGGCTGTGACATGTAGATTTCTCTCCAAATCACCATGAAGGAAAGTTGTTTTCACATCCATCTGTTCTACCTCCAAGTCATAAGCTGCTGCAGAGAGACAACAAGAATCGAATGGATGTCATCTTTGCAATGGGAGAGAAGATATCACCATAATCTATACCCTCCACTTCTGAATACCCCTTCACAACCAATCTGGCCTTATACTTCTCAACACTGCCATCTGCACCAAATTTCTTCTTGAACACCATTTGCATCCAACAGGTTTGCATCCAAGAGGCAAAGGCACCAAGTCCCAAGTTTGATTCTTTTCCAAAGAAGCCATTTCATCCTACATGTGCCTCTTCTAGGAACTTGTATCTTTCATCTCCATAGCCTCTGATACAGTTCTAGGTTCATCACTATTAGTAAGCAAAGAAAAAGTACAACAGAATCAAGCAATGTAAAACCAAACCTTTCAGGTTGCTTTCTTATCCATGTAGACCTCCTCAAGAGCTTGAGGTTGAGGTTCAGCTTTTTCATCTAAGTTTTTAGAGCTGCTAGAGCTCTCCTCATCATCAAGTCCAATATTGTCTTTTTGTTCAGTCTTCTCAGGGGTAGGAGGAAACTGAACAACATCCTCTTTCTTTTCTTTTTCTTCTAGCTGTAAATATAGTGGAAGAAGGTGTAACCTCTCTGAAGATGACACTTCTGCTATACAACATTTTTTCAACCACAGGGTGCCAAAGCTTGTATCCTTTCACACCGACACCATAGCCAATGAAGATACACTTAACAGCCTTGTTCTCCAATTTTGACTGCTTCTCCCTAGGCACATGTGCATATGCCTCAACCAAAAACATGAATATGCCTTATTGAAGGATTTCTACCAAACCACACCTCCATGGGCATCTTTCCAACAAGAGATAATGTAAGAGATCTATTAACAAGATAGCAAGTAGTGGCAATAGCTTCAGCCCAAAACTTTTGTTCTAGGCCAGCTCCACTAAGCATACTCCTAGCCTTCTCCATCAGTTTCCTGTTCATCCTCTCTGCAACTCCATTTTTCTGTGGGGTGTATGGAGTTGTCTTGTGTGTTTTAATCCCAAGTTCCTTGCAATATTTATCGAATTCTATAGAACAGAACTCACCACCATTGTCAATTCTCAAACACTTAATTTTCTTACCAGTCTAATTTTCAGCAAAGGCCTTAAACTCCTTAAACTTACTATAGACTTTTAGATTTGCTTCTAAAAAAATAAATCTATGTCCTTCTGTAGTCATCTATGAAAGATACAAAATATACAGATTTTGATAATGAAGCAACATTAACAGGACCAAATACATTAGAATGAACAAGGTCCAACACACCAGAAGACTTGTGAAAACTTGAATAAAACTGAACACGGTTTTGTTTCCCATATATGCAATGTTCACAAAAGTCAAACTCAAGATTACAATCATCTAACCCCTCAATGATGTTTTTATTTTTCAGGGTACATAGACCCTTCTCACCAATGTGGCCAAATCTCTTATGCCATAACATTGTCTTTTCAGCAGGAAGTTTAACTTCCCAAGGCATGATTACAAACATCAGAACTAGAAACAACAGATCTCTTAACTATTCGTTTAGATGGTGGGGATGAATTGACTGTTGCCCTCTTCCTTGAATCAGAAGGGAAACTATTGCATGTGAAATGCATGCCTCCAGCTGAACAGAGTACCTCTCCTAGTACCCTTAGCAAGCACCATAGCTCCTCTAGTCATCTTGCATCCTTCTTTCAAAAAGACAACCTGCACACCTGCATCATTCAAACTACTTACAGAAAGAAGGTTCCATGCTAAGCCTAGGATATGCATAACCTCAGAGATCCCCTTCACTCGACCATCAGGGAATCAGGTAGAGACTCTTCCACGACCAACAATCTTCAAATGAAGAGTCATCACCCAAGTACACCTTTCCACCATCGAACTCCTCATACTTAGTGAACCAGTCTTGATGTGAGGTCATGTGGAATGATGCACCAAAGCCAATCAGCACACAGCATCAGATGCATTGGTTGCCAGGGTTGCGATGAAAGCATCACCATCATCTTGTGATTTGTCAGAATCTGAATCTAGGGTCTTCTTCTTCTTTTTCTTTTCTTCTTTGCATTCCTTTCAGAAATGCCCAGATTTTCCACAGTTCCAACAGCTAGCCTTGGACTTTCTAGGATATTTGGATCTCCCATGAGATTTGGATCTACCCTTCCCAGCTTTCTTGTCCTTCTTTTTCCTTTCTCCTTGGGTCTTCCACGAACTGCAAGAGCCTCTTTGGCTGCATCAGAAGACTTTCTCCACATCTCTTCAGATAAAAATGCAGATACCACATCTTCCATCTTGAATGTGGATGTGGTTCTTTCCCAATAGCCATGACAAGGTGATCCCACGAGTTTGGCAAAGAACAAAGCAAGGTCATACCATCGATCCTCCTCCTCCATCTTTACACCAATAGATGTCAACTGTGCAACCAGCATGTTAAAAGCATTCATATGTTCGGCAATGGATCCTCCGTCCTCCATTTGAAGAGAATACAGCTTCTTTCTCAGAAAAAGTTTATTAACCAGGGATTTGGCTTGATACACATCTCCCAACTTCTTCCAAAGCAAGGTTGCAGTTTTCTCCTCATGGACATTTAACAACATAGAATCAGCAAGACTAAGTCTTATGAGGACCCTTAGCCTTCGATCCTTGAGATCCCAATTAGCTTGTTGCATTACAACTAGTTTAGTTCTAGTAACAGTTTCCCAAAGGTCTGGTCAATAAGCATGTCTTCCATCTTGAGCTTCCACAGCTCGAAATTAGTGCCATTGAATTTCTCCACTTCCATTCTTACGGATGTGCTTTCCATCTCCTTGTTGTAATAGAAATCAGAATACTCTGCACAGACTCCCCACTCAACTTAAGATCAGCTCAAAAATCCCTACCCAATAGCTAAGACCGAAACTGGCCAGGCTCCTGATACCACTTGAAAGGAAGCTACGTGTGCGTAAATCACTTCCTACACTAATCTAATGAGGAAAGGGATATGCCAAATTCAAATTATTCCTTACAACTACAGCAACATAGAACATGTAAACGAGATATTACAACAATACACATGAACCAGAAAGAAGACAGGAGAAGAGAGACAGATTTACGGTGGGGAAAACCCTTATCAGGTGAAAAACCCCCACACTTAGAAACCTACACAATGTATTAACAAATCTGAAAGTGTTTACAATACACTTGCAATGCAAGCTTCAATGGTCTTCGACACTCATATCTAGAGTCAATCCGGCAGCAGAACAATACCTGTAAACTTGTGATACAACTCCCTCTCCAAGCACCTATTTATATAGAAAATACAAGGCAATATTGGACCTATCTTGTGATGGGCGTCCAACTTGGCCTCATGGCCCAAAACCCACTCCTAAGGACACCTGGTCAACATTGTAGAATGTGCCTGACACTTTTCTACAACTCCCAATCCCAAAGAGGTCACCTATTTCCAAAATGGGCTATGACAGATGCTCTTACGACACTTACGATCGTCATAGAATCTATCATAGCGGTTACAACTTACAGTTGTAAGAGAATCTGTCATACACAAGCTATAAATAGCATATTCTCTTACAACATGTCATAGTCACCTTGGGGTGCCCAAATATGCCTTTTTCAAAGATGCTTCATGACACATGTCTTCACCTGTCTTACAAGCTTCTATTTCTGACTCTTACATGTCATAACTTCGTCATAGGAATCCGTCATAACCGTTTCGGTCAAACATACCCTTACACAACATGAAAGACGCTGACACATGGGCAAAATGCTCCTACCACAAAGTGGGACACCTATCTCCTTATGTGAGGACAAAATTACAAGTTGTCATCTTCTATGTAGGGATGACACATCACCATGCCACATCCCACAAAATGAAATATGGAATTTACAATTTATTTACAACATAGGCAATTAATAAATATATACAAACATAAATAATGCAAGGAATTACCAAGGTTGAGACACCTTAATTCCCAACAAAAGCAAGCTCTGGGAGGCTTCCTCAATCATCTTCACTACTTAAAGCTTGAGAGGTAGGCTCTCAAGGCTTCAAGCTCTCTTGTTATATTGCATTTTTACTTCATGTATATTTTATAAGCTTTTTGTGTATTTTGTGTTGTTGTTGTGTTGGGTTTATGGGTTGTTTGCACGAGCTCTCCATGTAAGGGAGCTTGCCTTGTATGGGGTTGAGAGAGGAGTGAACCTCCTCGGGGAAAGTCACTCATTGTTAAGGAGATTTGGAAGGCACTGGCCTTGTTCGTGGTGTTTTTTTTTGTGTAAGTTTGGATAGGCAAGAGTGCCTGGTTACCTTGGTATTTGATTATCATTTGGTTGGCAAGAGCACTCTTGATATTTTAGAGTTACAAGTGGTTTGAGACAGCAAGAGGCTATGTAGTATTGAGGTTATGGTTTTGGGTATTATGGTGATTGTTGAGTCTTTCCCCTTGAGTGAGAGATGTCCACTCTCTCCCCCTTTTTGAATCCATATTCATAGGTTTGGTTATGTAAAGATCCCTTGG